>CAVMJV010000010.1:2583835-3875753 GCA_963681835.1 Meloidogyne enterolobii | reverse complement strand
GTTAAAATATAATGTAAATAAGATAGCTTTAAAAATCATAAAAATCTAAATACATATAATAGAATAGGGGTGTATAAATGAAAAATGACAAAAGAGTTAAAATATAATGTAAATAAGATAGCTTTAAAAATCATAAAAATCTAAATACATATAAAAGAATAAGGATGTATAAATGAAAAAATGACAAAAGAGTTAAAATATAATGTAAATAAGATAGCTTTAAAAATCATAAAAATCTAAATACATATAATAGAATAGGGGTGTATAAATGAAAAAATGACAAAAGAGTTAAAATATAATGTAAATAAGATAGCTTTAAAAATCATAAAAATCTAAATACATATAATAGAATAGGGGTGTATAAATGAAAAATGACAAAAGAGTTAAAATATAATGTAAATAAGATAGCTTTAAAAATCATAAAAATCTAAATACATATAAAAGAATAAGGATGTATAAATGAAAAAATGACAAAAGAGTTAAAATATAATGTAAATAAGATAGCTTTAAAAATCATAAAAATCTAAATACATATAATAGAATAGGGGTGTATAAATGAAAAATGACAAAAGAGTTAAAATATAATGTAAATAAGATAGCTTTAAAAATCATAAAAATCTAAATACATATAAAAGAATAAGGATGTATAAATGAAAAAATGACAAAAGAGTTAAAATATAATGTAAATAAGATAGCTTTAAAAATCATAAAAATCTAAATACATATAATAGAATAGGGGTGTATAAATGAAAAATGACAAAAGAGTTAAAATATAATGTAAATAAGATAGCTTTAAAAATCATAAAAATCTAAATACATATAAAAGAATAAGGATGTATAAATGAAAAAATGACAAAAGAGTTAAAATATAATGTAAATAAGATAGCTTTAAAAATCATAAAAATCTAAATACATATAATAGAATAGGGGTGTATAAATGAAAAATGACAAAAGAGTTAAAATATAATGTAAATAAGATAGCTTTAAAAATCATAAAAATCTAAATACATATAATAGAATAGGGGTGTATAAATGAAAAATGACAAAAGAGTTAAAATATAATGTAAATAAGATAGCTTTAAAAATCATAAAAATCTAAATACATATAAAAGAATAAGGATGTATAAATGAAAAAATGACAAAAGAGTTAAAATATAATGTAAATAAGATAGCTTTAAAAATCATAAAAATCTAAATACATATAATAGAATAGGGGTGTATAAATGAAAAATGACAAAAGAGTTAAAATATAATGTAAATAAGATAGCTTTAAAAATCATAAAAATCTAAATACATATAAAAGAATAAGGATGTATAAATGAAAAAATGACAAAAGAGTTAAAATATAATGTAAATAAGATAGCTTTAAAAATCATAAAAATCTAAATACATATAATAGAATAGGGGTGTATAAATGAAAAATGACAAAAGAGTTAAAATATAATGTAAATAAGATAGCTTTAAAAATCATAAAAATCTAAATACATATAAAAGAATAAGGATGTATAAATGAAAAATGACAAAAGAGTTAAAATATAATGTAAATAAGATAGCTTTAAAAATCATAAAAATCTAAATACATATAATAGAATAGGGGTGTATAAATGAAAAATGACAAAAGAGTTAAAATATAATGTAAATAAGATAGCTTTAAAAATCATAAAAATCTAAATACATATAAAAGAATAAGGATGTATAAATGAAAAAATGACAAAAGAGTTAAAATATAATGTAAATAAGATAGCTTTAAAAATCATAAAAATCTAAATACATATAATAGAATAGGGGTGTATAAATGAAAAATGACAAAAGAGTTAAAATATAATGTAAATAAGATAGCTTTAAAAATCATAAAAATCTAAATACATATAAAAGAATAAGGATGTATAAATGAAAAAATGACAAAAGAGTTAAAATATAATGTAAATAAGATAGCTTTAAAAATCATAAAAATCTAAATACATATAATAGAATAGGGGTGTATAAATGAAAAATGACAAAAGAGTTAAAATATAATGTAAATAAGATAGCTTTAAAAATCATAAAAATCTAAATACATATAAAAGAATAAGGATGTATAAATGAAAAAATGACAAAAGAGTTAAAATATAATGTAAATAAGATAGCTTTAAAAATCATAAAAATCTAAATACATATAATAGAATAGGGGTGTATAAATGAAAAATGACAAAAGAGTTAAAATATAATGTAAATAAGATAGCTTTAAAAATCATAAAAATCTAAATACATATAAAAGAATAAGGATGTATAAATGAAAAAATGACAAAAGAGTTAAAATATAATGTAAATAAGATAGCTTTAAAAATCATAAAAATCTAAATACATATAATAGAATAGGGGTGTATAAATGAAAAATGACAAAAGAGTTAAAATATAATGTAAATAAGATAGCTTTAAAAATCATAAAAATCTAAATACATATAAAAGAATAAGGATGTATAAATGAAAAAATGACAAAAGAGTTAAAATATAATGTAAATAAGATAGCTTTAAAAATCATAAAAATCTAAATACATATAATAGAATAGGGGTGTATAAATGAAAAATGACAAAAGAGTTAAAATATAATGTAAATAAGATAGCTTTAAAAATCATAAAAATCTAAATACATATAAAAGAATAAGGATGTATAAATGAAAAAATGACAAAAGAGTTAAAATATAATGTAAATAAGATAGCTTTAAAAATCATAAAAATCTAAATACATATAATAGAATAGGGGTGTATAAATGAAAAATGACAAAAGAGTTAAAATATAATGTAAATAAGATAGCTTTAAAAATCATAAAAATCTAAATACATATAAAAGAATAAGGATGTATAAATGAAAAAATGACAAAAGAGTTAAAATATAATGTAAATAAGATAGCTTTAAAAATCATAAAAATCTAAATACATATAATAGAATAGGGGTGTATAAATGAAAAATGACAAAAGAGTTAAAATATAATGTAAATAAGATAGCTTTAAAAATCATAAAAATCTAAATACATATAAAAGAATAAGGATGTATAAATGAAAAAATGACAAAAGAGTTAAAATATAATGTAAATAAGATAGCTTTAAAAATCATAAAAATCTAAATACATATAATAGAATAGGGGTGTATAAATGAAAAATGACAAAAGAGTTAAAATATAATGTAAATAAGATAGCTTTAAAAATCATAAAAATCTAAATACATATAAAAGAATAAGGATGTATAAATGAAAAAATGACAAAAGAGTTAAAATATAATGTAAATAAGATAGCTTTAAAAATCATAAAAATCTAAATACATATAATAGAATAGGGGTGTATAAATGAAAAATGACAAAAGAGTTAAAATATAATGTAAATAAGATAGCTTTAAAAATCATAAAAATCTAAATACATATAAAAGAATAAGGATGTATAAATGAAAAAATGACAAAAGAGTTAAAATATAATGTAAATAAGATAGCTTTAAAAATCATAAAAATCTAAATACATATAATAGAATAGGGGTGTATAAATGAAAAATGACAAAAGAGTTAAAATATAATGTAAATAAGATAGCTTTAAAAATCATAAAAATCTAAATACATATAAAAGAATAAGGATGTATAAATGAAAAAATGACAAAAGAGTTAAAATATAATGTAAATAAGATAGCTTTAAAAATCATAAAAATCTAAATACATATAATAGAATAGGGGTGTATAAATGAAAAATGACAAAAGAGTTAAAATATAATGTAAATAAGATAGCTTTAAAAATCATAAAAATCTAAATACATATAAAAGAATAAGGATGTATAAATGAAAAAATGACAAAAGAGTTAAAATATAATGTAAATAAGATAGCTTTAAAAATCATAAAAATCTAAATACATATAATAGAATAGGGGTGTATAAATGAAAAATGACAAAAGAGTTAAAATATAATGTAAATAAGATAGCTTTAAAAATCATAAAAATCTAAATACATATAAAAGAATAAGGATGTATAAATGAAAAAATGACAAAAGAGTTAAAATATAATGTAAATAAGATAGCTTTAAAAATCATAAAAATCTAAATACATATAATAGAATAGGGGTGTATAAATGAAAAATGACAAAAGAGTTAAAATATAATGTAAATAAGATAGCTTTAAAAATCATAAAAATCTAAATACATATAAAAGAATAAGGATGTATAAATGAAAAAATGACAAAAGAGTTAAAATATAATGTAAATAAGATAGCTTTAAAAATCATAAAAATCTAAATACATATAATAGAATAGGGGTGTATAAATGAAAAATGACAAAAGAGTTAAAATATAATGTAAATAAGATAGCTTTAAAAATCATAAAAATCTAAATACATATAATAGAATAGGGGTGTATAAATGAAAAATGACAAAAGAGTTAAAATATAATGTAAATAAGATAGCTTTAAAAATCATAAAAATCTAAATACATATAAAAGAATAAGGATGTATAAATGAAAAAATGACAAAAGAGTTAAAATATAATGTAAATAAGATAGCTTTAAAAATCATAAAAATCTAAATACATATAATAGAATAGGGGTGTATAAATGAAAAATGACAAAAGAGTTAAAATATAATGTAAATAAGATAGCTTTAAAAATCATAAAAATCTAAATACATATAAAAGAATAAGGATGTATAAATGAAAAAATGACAAAAGAGTTAAAATATAATGTAAATAAGATAGCTTTAAAAATCATAAAAATCTAAATACATATAATAGAATAGGGGTGTATAAATGAAAAATGACAAAAGAGTTAAAATATAATGTAAATAAGATAGCTTTAAAAATCATAAAAATCTAAATACATATAAAAGAATAAGATGTATAAATGAAAAAATGACAAAAGAGTTAAAATATAATGTAAATAAGATAGCTTTAAAAATCATAAAAATCTAAATACATATAATAGAATAGGGGTGTATAAATGAAAAATGACAAAAGAGTTAAAATATAATGTAAATAAGATAGCTTTAAAAATCATAAAAATCTAAATACATATAAAAGAATAAGGATGTATAAATGAAAAAATGACAAAAGAGTTAAAATATAATGTAAATAAGATAGCTTTAAAAATCATAAAAATCTAAATACATATAATAGAATAGGGGTGTATAAATGAAAAATGACAAAAGAGTTAAAATATAATGTAAATAAGATAGCTTTAAAAATCATAAAAATCTAAATACATATAAAAGAATAAGGATGTATAAATGAAAAAATGACAAAAGAGTTAAAATATAATGTAAATAAGATAGCTTTAAAAATCATAAAAATCTAAATACATATAATAGAATAGGGGTGTATAAATGAAAAATGACAAAAGAGTTAAAATATAATGTAAATAAGATAGCTTTAAAAATCATAAAAATCTAAATACATATAAAAGAATAAGGATGTATAAATGAAAAAATGACAAAAGAGTTAAAATATAATGTAAATAAGATAGCTTTAAAAATCATAAAAATCTAAATACATATAATAGAATAGGGGTGTATAAATGAAAAATGACAAAAGAGTTAAAATATAATGTAAATAAGATAGCTTTAAAAATCATAAAAATCTAAATACATATAAAAGAATAAGATGTATAAATAAAAAAATGACAAAAGAGTTAAAATATAATGTAAATAAGATAGCTTTAAAAATCATAAAAATCTAAATACATATAATAGAATAGGGGTGTATAAATGAAAAATGACAAAAGAGTTAAGAATATAATGTAAATAAGATAGCTTTAAAAATCATAAAAATCTAAATACATATAAAAGAATAAGGATGTATAAATGAAAAAATGAAAAAGAGTTAAAATATAATGTAAATAAGATAGCTTTAAAAATCATAAAAATCTAAATACATATAATAGAATAGGGGTGTATAAATGAAAAATGACAAAAGAGTTAAAATATAATGTAAATAAGATAGCTTTAAAAATCATAAAAATCTAAATACATATAATAGAATAGGGGTGTATAAATGAAAAATGACAAAAGAGTTAAAATATAATGTAAATAAGATAGCTTTAAAAATCATAAAAATCTAAATACATATAATAGAATAGGGGTGTATAAATGAAAAATGACAAAAGAGTTAAAATATAATGTAAATAAGATAGCTTTAAAAATCATAAAAATCTAAATACATATAAAAGAATAAGGATGTATAAATGAAAAAATGACAAAAGAGTTAAAATATAATGTAAATAAGATAGCTTTAAAAATCATAAAAATCTAAATACATATAAAAGAATAAGGATGTATAAATGAAAAAATGACAAAAGAGTTAAAATATAATGTAAATAAGATAGCTTTAAAAATCATAAAAATCTAAATACATATAATAGAATAGGGGTGTATAAATGAAAAATGACAAAAGAGTTAAAATATAATGTAAATAAGATAGCTTTAAAAATCATAAAAATCTAAATACATATAATAGAATAGGGGTGTATAAATGAAAAATGACAAAAGAGTTAAAATATAATGTAAATAAGATAGCTTTAAAAATCATAAAAATCTAAATACATATAATAGAATAGGGGTGTATAAATGAAAAATGACAAAAGAGTTAAAATATAATGTAAATAAGATAGCTTTAAAAATCATAAAAATCTAAATACATATAATAGAATAGGGGTGTATAAATGAAAAATGACAAAAGAGTTAAAATATAATGTAAATAAGATAGCTTTAAAAATCATAAAAATCTAAATACATATAATAGAATAGGGGTGTATAAATGAAAAATGACAAAAGAGTTAAAATATAATGTAAATAAGATAGCTTTAAAAATCATAAAAATCTAAATACATATAATAGAATAGGGGTGTATAAATGAAAAATGACAAAAGAGTTAAAATATAATGTAAATAAGATAGCTTTAAAAATCATAAAAATCTAAATACATATAAAAGAATAAGGATGTATAAATGAAAAAATGACAAAAGAGTTAAAATATAATGTAAATAAGATAGCTTTAAAAATCATAAAAATCTAAATACATATAATAGAACAATAAATGAAAAATGATAAAAGAGTTAAAATATAATGTAAATAAGATAGCTTTAAAAATCATAAAAATCTAAATACATATAATAGAATAGGGGTGTATAAATGAAAAATGACAAAAGAGTTAAAATATAATGTAAATAAGATAGCTTTAAAAATCATAAAAATCTAAATACATATAATAGAATAGGGGTGTATAAATGAAAAATGACAAAAGAGTTAAAATATAATGTAAATAAGATAGCTTTAAAAATCATAAAAATCTAAATACATATAATAGAATAGGGGTGTATAAATGAAAAATGACAAAAGAGTTAAAATATAATGTAAATAAGATAGCTTTAAAAATCATAAAAATCTAAATACATATAATAGAATAGGGGTGTATAAATGAAAAATTACAAAAGAGTTAAAATATAATGTAAATAAGATAGCTTTAAAAATCATAAAAATCTAAATACATATAATAGAATAGGGGTGTATAAATGAAAAATGACAAAAGAGTTAAAATATAATGTAAATAAGATAGCTTTAAAAATCATAAAAATCTAAATACATATAATAGAATAGGGGTGTATAAATGAAAAATGACAAAAGAGTTAAAATATAATGTAAATAAGATAGCTTTAAAAATCATAAAAATCTAAATACATATAAAAGAATAAGGATGTATAAATGAAAAAATGACAAAAGAGTTAAAATATAATGTAAATAAGATAGCTTTAAAAATCATAAAAATCTAAATACATATAATAGAATAGGGGTGTATAAATGAAAAATGACAAAAGAGTTAAAATATAATGTAAATAAGATAGCTTTAAAAATCATAAAAATCTAAATACATATAATAGAATAGGGGTGTATAAATGAAAAATGACAAAAGAGTTAAAATATAATGTAAATAAGATAGCTTTAAAAATCATAAAAATCTAAATACATATAAAAAAATAAGGATGTATAAATAAAAAAATGACAAAAGAGTTAAAATATAATGTAAATAAGATAGCTTTAAAAATCATAAAAATCTAAATACATATAATAGAATAGGGGTGTATAAATGAAAAATGACAAAAGAGTTAAAATATAATGTAAATAAGATAGCTTTAAAAATCATAAAAATCTAAATACATATAATAGAATAGGGGTGTATAAATGAAAAATGACAAAAGAGTTAAAATATAATGTAAATAAGATAGCTTTAAAAATCATAAAAATCTAAATACATATAATAGAATAGGGGTGTATAAATGAAAAATGACAAAAGAGTTAAAATATAATGTAAATAAGATAGCTTTAAAAATCATAAAAATCTAAATACATATAAAAGAATAAGGATGTATAAATGAAAAAATGACAAAAGAGTTAAAATATAATGTAAATAAGATAGCTTTAAAAATCATAAAAATCTAAATACATATAAAAGAATAAGGATGTATAAATGAAAAAATGACAAAAGAGTTAAAATATAATGTAAATAAGATAGCTTTAAAAATCATAAAAATCTAAATACATATAATAGAATAGGGGTGTATAAATGAAAAATGACAAAAGAGTTAAAATATAATGTAAATAAGATAGCTTTAAAAATCATAAAAATCTAAATACATATAATAGAATAGGGGTGTATAAATGAAAAATGACAAAAGAGTTAAAATATAATGTAAATAAGATAGCTTTAAAAATCATAAAAATCTAAATACATATAAAAGAATAAGGATGTATAAATGAAAAAATGACAAAAGAGTTAAAATATAATGTAAATAAGATAGCTTTAAAAATCATAAAAATCTAAATACATATAAAAGAATAAGGATGTATAAATGAAAAATGACAAAAGAGTTAAAATATAATGTAAATAAGATAGCTTTAAAAATCATAAAAATCTAAATACATATAAAAGAATAGGGGTGTATAAATGAAAAATGACAAAAGAGTTAAAATATAATGTAAATAAGATAGCTTTAAAAATCATAAAAATCTAAATACATATAAAAGAATAAGGATGTATAAATGAAAAATGACAAAAGAGTTAAAATATAATGTAAATAAGATAGCTTTAAAAATCATAAAAATCTAAATACATATAAAAGAATAAGGATGTATAAATAAAAAAATGACAAAAGCGTTAAAATATAATGTAAATAAGATAGCTTTAAAAATCATAAAAATCTAAATACATATAAAAGAATAAGGATGTATAAATGAAAAAATGACAAAAGAGTTAAAATATAATGTAAATAAGATAGCTTTAAAAATCATAAAAATCTAAATACATATAATAGAATAGGGGTGAATAAATGAAAAATGATAAAAGAGTTAAAATATAATGTAAATAAGATAGCTTTAAAAATCATAAAAATCTAAATACATATAATAGAATAGGGGTGTATAAATGAAAAATGACAAAAGAGTTAAAATATAATGTAAATAAGATAGCTTTAAAAATCATAAAAATCTAAATACATATAAAAAAATAAGGATGTATAAATAAAAAAATGACAAAAGAGTTAAAATATAATGTAAATAAGATAGCTTTAAAAATCATAAAAATCTAAATACATATAATAGAATAGGGGTGTATAAATGAAAAATGACAAAAGAGTTAAAATATAATGTAAATAAGATAGCTTTAAAAATCATAAAAATCTAAATACATAGAAAAGAATAAGGATGTATAAATGAAAAAATGACAAAAGAGTTAAAATATAATATAAATAAGATAGCTTTAAAAATCATAAAAATCTAAATACATATAATAGAATAGGGGTGTATAAATGAAAAATGAAAAAAAATGTATAAATGAAAAAAAAGAGTTAAAATATAATGTAAATAAGATAGCTTTAAAAATCATAAAAATCTAAATACATATAATAGAATAGGGGTGTATAAATGAAAAATGATAAAATATAATGTAAATAAGATAGCTTTAAAAATCATAAAAATCTAAATACATATAATAGAATAGGGGTGTATAAATGAAAAATTACAAAAGAGTTAAAATATAATGTAAATAAGATAGCTTTAAAAATCATAAAAATCTAAATACATATAATAGAATAGGGGTGTATAAATGAAAAATGACAAAAGAGTTAAAATATAATGTAAATAAGATAGCTTTAAAAATCATAAAAATCTAAATACATATAATAGAATAGGGGTGTATAAATGAAAAATGACAAAAGAGTTAAAATATAATGTAAATAAGATAGCTTTAAAAATCATAAAAATCTAAATACATATAAAAGAATAAGGATGTATAAATGAAAAAATGACAAAAGAGTTAAAATATAATGTAAATAAGATAGCTTTAAAAATCATAAAAATCTAAATACATATAAAAGAATAAGGATGTATAAATGAAAAAATGACAAAAGAGTTAAAATATAATGTAAATAAGATAGCTTTAAAAATCATAAAAATCTAAATACATATAATAGAATAGGGGTGTTTAAATGAAAAATGACAAAAGAGTTAAAATATAATGTAAATAAGATAGCTTTAAAAATCATAAAAATCTAAATACATATAAAAAAATAAGGATGTATAAATAAAAAAATGACAAAAGAGTTAAAATATAATGTAAATAAGATAGCTTTAAAAATCATAAAAATCTAAATACATATAATAGAATAGGGGTGTATAAATGAAAAATGACAAAAGAGTTAAAATATAATGTAAATAAGATAGCTTTAAAAATCATAAAAATCTAAATACATATAATAGAATAGGGGTGTATAAATGAAAAATGACAAAAGAGTTAAAATATAATGTAAATAAGATAGCTTTAAAAATCATAAATATCTAAATACATATAATAGAATAGGGGTGTATAAATGAAAAATGACAAAAGAGTTAAAATATAATGTAAATAAGATAGCTTTAAAAATCATAAAAATCTAAATACATATAAAAGAATAAGGATGTATAAATGAAAAAAATGACAAAAGAGTTAAAATATAATGTAAATAAGATAGCTTTAAAAATCATAAAAATCTAAATACATATAATAGAATAGGGGTGTATAAATGAAAAATGACAAAAGAGTTAAAATATAATGTAAATAAGATAGCTTTAAAAATCATAAAAATCTAAATACATATAATAGAATAGGGGTGTATAAATGAAAAATGACAAAAGAGTTAAAATATAATGTAAATAAGATAGCTTTAAAAATCATAAAAATCTAAATACATATAAAAAAATAAGGATGTATAAATAAAAAAATGACAAAAGAGTTAAAATATAATGTAAATAAGATAGCTTTAAAAATCATAAAAATCTAAATACATATAATAGAATAGGGGTGTATAAATGAAAAATGACAAAAGAGTTAAAATATAATGTAAATAAGATAGCTTTAAAAATCATAAAAATCTAAATACATATAATAGAATAGGGGTGTATAAATGAAAAATGACAAAAGAGTTAAAATATAATGTAAATAAGATAGCTTTAAAAATCATAAAAATCTAAATACATATAATAGAATAGGGGTGTATAAATGAAAAATGACAAAAGAGTTAAAATATAATGTAAATAAGATAGCTTTAAAAATCATAAAAATCTAAATACATATAATAGAATAGGGGTGTATAAATGAAAAATGACAAAAGAGTTAAAATATAATGTAAATAAGATAGCTTTAAAAATCATAAAAATCTAAATACATAGAAAAGAATAAGGATGTATAAATGAAAAAATGACAAAAGAGTTAAAATATAATATAAATAAGATAGCTTTAAAAATCATAAAAATCTAAATACATATAATAGAATAGGGGTGTATAAATGAAAAATGACAAAAGAGTTAAAATATAATGTAAATAAGATAGCTTTAAAAATCATAAAAATCTAAATACATATAATAGAATAGGGGTGTATAAATGAAAAATGACAAAAGAGTTAAAATATAATGTAAATAAGATAGCTTTAAAAATCATAAAAATCTAAATACATATAATAGAATAGGGGTGTATAAATGAAAAATTACAAAAGAGTTAAAATATAATGTAAATAAGATAGCTTTAAAAATCATAAAAATCTAAATACATATAATAGAATAGGGGTGTATAAATGAAAAATGACAAAAGAGTTAAAATATAATGTAAATAAGATAGCTTTAAAAATCATAAAAATCTAAATACATATAATAGAATAGGGGTGTATAAATGAAAAATGACAAAAGAGTTAAAATATAATGTAAATAAGATAGCTTTAAAAATCATAAAAATCTAAATACATATAAAAGAATAAGGATGTATAAATGAAAAAATGACAAAAGAGTTAAAATATAATGTAAATAAGATAGCTTTAAAAATCATAAAAATCTAAATACATATAAAAGAATAAGGATGTATAAATGAAAAAATGACAAAAGAGTTAAAATATAATGTAAATAAGATAGCTTTAAAAATCATAAAAATCTAAATACATATAATAGAATAGGGGTGTATAAATGAAAAATGACAAAAGAGTTAAAATATAATGTAAATAAGATAGCTTTAAAAATCATAAAAATCTAAATACATATAATAGAATAGGGGTGTATAAATGAAAAATGACAAAAGAGTTAAAATATAATGTAAATAAGATAGCTTTAAAAATCATAAAAATCTAAATACATATAAAAGAATAAGGATGTATAAATGAAAAAATGACAAAAGAGTTAAAATATAATGTAAATAAGATAGCTTTAAAAATCATAAAAATCTAAATACATATAATAGAATAGGGGTGTATAAATGAAAAATGACAAAAGAGTTAAAATATAATGTAAAAAAGATAGCTTTAAAAATCATAAAAATCTAAATACATATAATAGAATAGGGGTGTATAAATGAAAAATGACAAAAGAGTTAAAATATAATGTAAATAAGATAGCTTTAAAAATCATAAAAATCTAAATACATATAATAGAATAGGGGTGTATAAATGAAAAATGACAAAAGAGTTAAAATATAATGTAAATAAGATAGCTTTAAAAATCATAAAAATCTAAATACATATAAAAGAATAAGGATGTATAAATGAAAAAATGACAAAAGAGTTAAAATATAATGTAAATAAGATAGCTTTAAAAATCATAAAAATCTAAATACATATAATAGAATAGGGGTGTATAAATGAAAAATGACAAAAGAGTTAAAATATAATGTAAATAAGATAGCTTTAAAAATCATAAAAATCTAAATACATATAATAGAATAGGGGTGTATAAATGAAAAATGACAAAAAAGTTAAAATATAATGTAAATAAGATAGCTTTAAAAATCATAAAAATCTAAATACATATAATAGAATAGGGGTGTATAAATGAAAAATGACAAAAGAGTTAAAATATAATGTAAATAAGATAGCTTTAAAAATCATAAAAATCTAAATACATATAATAGAATAGGGGTGTATAAATGAAAAATGACAAAAGAGTTAAAATATAATGTAAATAAGATAGCTTTAAAAATCATAAAAATCTAAATACATATAATAGAATAGGGGTGTATAAATGAAAAATGACAAAAGAGTTAAAATATAATGTAAATAAGATAGCTTTAAAAATCATAAAAATCTAAATACATATAATAGAATAGGGGTGTATAAATGAAAAATGACAAAAGAGTTAAAATATGATGTAAATAAGATAGCTTTAAAAATCATAAAAATCTAAATGCATATAATAGAATAGGGGTGTATAAATGAAAAATGACAAAAGAGTTAAAATATAATGTAAATAAGATAGCTTTAAAAATAGGGGTGTATAAATGAAAAATGACAAAAGAGTTAAAATATAATGTAAATAAGATAGTTTTAAAAATCATAAAAATCTAAATACATATAAAAGAATAAGGATGTATAAATGAAAAAATGACAAAAGAGTTAAAATATAATGTAAATAAGATAGCTTTAAAAATCATAAAAATCTAAATACATATAATAGAATAGGGGTGTATAAATGAAAAATGACAAAAGAGTTAAAATATAATGTAAATAAGATAGCTTTAAAAATCATAAAAATCTAAATACATATAATAGAATAGGGGTGTATAAATGAAAAATGACAAAAGAGTTAAAATATAATGTAAATAAGATAGCTTTAAAAATCATAAAAATCTAAATACATATAATAGAATAGGGGTGTATAAATGAAAAATGACAAAAGAGTTAAAATATAATGTAAATAAGATAGCTTTAAAAATCATAAAAATCTAAATACATATAAAAGAATAAGGATGTATAAATGAAAAAATGACAAAAGAGTTAAAATATAATGTAAATAAGATAGCTTTAAAAATCATAAAAATCTAAATACATATAATAGAATAGGGGTGTATAAATGAAAAATGACAAAAGAGTTAAAATATAATGTAAATAAGATAGCTTTAAAAATCATAAAAATCTAAATACATATAATAGAATAGGGGTGTATAAATGAAAAATGACAAAAGAGTTAAAATATAATGTAAATAAGATAGCTTTAAAAATCATAAAAATCTAAATACATATAATAGAATAGGGGTGTATAAATGAAAAATGACAAAAGAGTTAAAATATAATGTAAATAAGATAGCTTTAAAAATCATAAAAATCTAAATACATATAATAGAATAGGGGTGTATAAATGAAAAATGACAAAAGAGTTAAAATATAATGTAAATAAGATAGCTTTAAAAATCATAAAAATCTAAATACATATAAAAGAATAAGGATGTATAAATGAAAAAATGACAAAAGAGTTAAAATATAATGTAAATAAGATAGCTTTAAAAATCATGAAAATCTAAATACATATAAAAGAATAAGGATGTATAAATGAAAAAATGACAAAAGAGTTAAAATATAATGTAAATAAGATAGCTTTAAAAATCATAAAAATCTAAATACATATAATAGAATAGGGGTGTATAAATGAAAAATGACAAAAGAGTTAAAATATAATGTAAATAAGATAGCTTTAAAAATCATAAAAATCTAAATACATATAATAGAATAGGGGTGTATAAATGAAAAATGACAAAAGAGTTAAAATATAATGTAAATAAGATAGCTTTAAAAATCATAAAAATCTAAATACATATAATAGAATAGGGGTGTATAAATGAAAAATGACAAAAGAGTTAAAATATAATGTAAATAAGATAGCTTTAAAAATCATAAAAATCTAAATACATATAAAAGAATAAGGATGTATAAATGAAAAAATAACAAAAGAGTTAAAATATAATGTAAATAAGATAGCTTTAAAAATCATAAAAATCTAAATACATATAATAGAATAGGGGTGTATAAATGAAAAATGACAAAAGAGATAAAATATAATGTAAATAAGATAGCTTTAAAAATCATAAAAATCTAAATACATATAATAGAATAGGGGTGTATAAATGAAAAATGACAAAAGAGTTAAAATATAATGTAAATAAGATAGCTTTAAAAATCATAAAAATCTAAATACATATAATAGAATAGGGGTGTATAAATGAAAAATGACAAAAGAGTTAAAATATAATGTAAATAAGATAGCTTTAAAAATCATAAAAATCTAAATACATATAATAGAATAGGGGTGTATAAATGAAAAATGACAAAAGAGTTAAAATATAATGTAAATAAGATAGCTTTAAAAATCATAAAAATCTAAATACATATAATAGAATAGGGGTGTATAAATGAAAAATGACAAAAGAGTTAAAATATAATGTAAATAAGATAGCTTTAAAAATCATAAAAATCTAAATACATATAATAGAATAGGGGTGTATAAATGAAAAATGACAAAAGAGTTAAAATATAATGTAAAAAAGATAGCTTTAAAAATCATAAAAATCTAAATACATATAATAGAATAGGGGTGTATAAATGAAAAATGACAAAAGAGTTAAAATATAATGTAAATAAGATAGCTTTAAAAATCATAAAAATCTAAATACATATAATAGAATAGGGGTGTATAAATGAAAAATGACAAAAGAGTTAAAATATAATGTAAATAAGATAGCTTTAAAAATCATAAAAATCTAAATACATATAATAGAATAGGGGTGTATAAATGAAAAATGACAAAAGAGTTAAAATATAATGTAAATAAGATAGCTTTAAAAATCATAAAAATCTAAATACATATAATAGAATAGGGGTGTATAAATGAAAAATGACAAAAGAGTTAAAATATAATGTAAATAAGATAGCTTTAAAAATCATAAAAATCTAAATACATATAATAGAATAGGGGTGTATAAATGAAAAATGACAAAAGAGTTAAAATATAATGTAAATAAGATAGCTTTAAAAATCATAAAAATCTAAATACATATAATAGAATAGGGGTGTATAAATGAAAAATGACAAAAGAGTTAAAATATAATGTAAATAAGATAGCTTTAAAAATCATAAAAATCTAAATACATATAATAGAATAGGGGTGTATAAATGAAAAATGACAAAAGAGTTAAAATATAATGTAAATAAGATAGCTTTAAAAATCATAAAAATCTAAATACATATAATAGAATAGGGGTGTATAAATGAAAAATGACAAAAGAGTTAAAATATAATGTAAATAAGATAGCTTTAAAAATCATAAAAATCTAAATACATATAAAAGAATAAGGATGTATAAATGAAAAAATGACAAAAGAGTTAAAATATAATGTAAATAAGATAGCTTTAAAAATCATAAAAATCTAAATACATATAATAGAATAGGGGTGTATAAATGAAAAATGACAAAAGAGTTAAAATATAATGTAAATAAGATAGCTTTAAAAATCATAAAAATCTAAATACATATAATAGAATAGGGGTGTATAAATGAAAAATGACAAAAGAGTTAAAATATAATGTAAATAAGATAGCTTTAAAAATCATAAAAATCTAAATACATATAATAGAATAGGGGTGTATAAATGAAAAATGACAAAAGAGTTAAAATATAATGTAAATAAGATAGCTTTAAAATCATAAAAATCTAAATACATATAATAGAATAGGGGTGTATAAATGAAAAATGACAAAAGAGTTAAAATATAATGTAAATAAGATAGCTTTAAAAATCATAAAAATCTAAATACATATAATAGAATAGGGGTGTATAAATGAAAAATGACAAAAGAGTTAAAATATAATGTAAATAAGATAGCTTTAAAAATCATAAAAATCTATATACATATAAAAGAATAAGGATGTATAAATGAAAAAATGACAAAAGAGTTAAAATATAATGTAAATAAGATAGCTTTAAAAATCATAAAAATCTAAATACATATAAAAGAATAAGGATGTATAAATGAAAAAATGACAAAAGAGTTAAAATATAATGTAAATAAGATAGCTTTAAAAATCATAAAAATCTAAATACATATAATAGAATAGGCGTGTATAAATGAAAAATGACAAAAGAGTTAAAATATAATGTAAATAAGATAGCTTTAAAAATCATAAAAATCTAAATACATATAATAGAATAGGGGTGTATAAATGAAAAAATGACAAAAGAGTTAAAATATAATGTAAATAAGATAGCTTTAAAAATCATAAAAATCTAAATACATATAATAGAATAGGGGTGTATAAATGAAAAATGACAAAAGAGTTAAAATATAATGTAAATAAGATAGCTTTAAAAATCATAAAAATCTAAATACATATAAAAGAATAAGGATGTATAAATGAAAAAATGACAAAAGAGTTAAAATATAATGTAAATAAGATAGCTTTAAAAATCATAAAAATCTAAATACATATAATAGAATAGGGGTGTATAAATGAAAAAATGACAAAAGAGTTAAAATATAATGTAAATAAGATAGCTTTAAAAATCATAAAAATCTAAATACATATAATAGAATAGGGGTGTATAAATGAAAAATGACAAAAGAGTTAAAATATAATGTAAATAAGATAGCTTTAAAAATAATAAAAATCTAAATACATATAAAAGAATAAGGATGTATAAATGAAAAAATGACAAAAGAGTTAAAATATAATGTAAATAAGATAGCTTTAAAAATCATAAAAATCTAAATACATATAATAGAATAAGGATGTATAAATGAAAAAATGACAAAAGAGTTAAAATATAATGTAAATAAGATAGCTTTAAAAATCATAAAAATCTAAATACATATAATGGAATTGGGATGTATAAATGAAAAAATGACAAAAGAGATGAAATATAATGTAAATAAGATAGCTTTAAAAATCATAAAAATCTAAATACATATAATAGAATAGGGGTGTATAAATGAAAAATGACAAAAGAGTTAAAATATAATGTAAATAAGATAGCTTTAAAAATCATAAAAATCTAAATACATATAATAGAATAGGGGTGTATAAATGAAAAATGACAAAAGAGTTAAAATATAATGTAAAAAAGATAGCTTTAAAAATCATAAAAATCTAAATACATATAATAGAATAGGGGTGTATAAATGAAAAATGACAAAAGAGTTAAAATATAATGTAAATAAGATAGCTTTAAAAATCATAAAAATCTAAATACATATAATAGAATAGGGGTGTATAAATGAAAAATGACAAAAGAGTTAAAATATAATGTAAATAAGATAGCTTTAAAAATCATAAAAATCTAAATACATATAATAGAATAGGGGTGTATAAATGAAAAATGACAAAAGAGTTAAAATATAATGTAAATAAGATAGCTTTAAAAATCATAAAAATCTAAATACATATAATAGAATAGGGGTGTATAAATGAAAAATGACAAAAGAGTTAAAATATAATGTAAATAAGATAGCTTTAAAAATCATAAAAATCTAAATACATATAATAGAATAGGGGTGTATAAATGAAAAATGACAAAAGAGTTAAAATATAATGTAAATAAGATAGCTTTAAAAATCATAAAAATCTAAATACATATAATAGAATAGGGGTGTATAAATGAAAAATGACAAAAGAGTTAAAATATAATGTAAATAAGATAGCTTTAAAAATCATAAAAATCTAAATACATATAATAGAATAGGGGTGTATAAATGAAAAATGACAAAAGAGTTAAAATATAATGTAAATAAGATAGCTTTAAAAATCATAAAAATCTAAATACATATAATAGAATAGGGGTGTATAAATGAAAAATGACAAAAGAGTTAAAATATAATGTAAATAAGATAGCTTTAAAAATCATAAAAATCTAAATACATATAAAAGAATAAGGATGTATAAATGAAAAAATGACAAAAGAGTTAAAATATAATGTAAATAAGATAGCTTTAAAAATCATAAAAATCTAAATACATATAATAGAATAGGGGTGTATAAATGAAAAATGACAAAAGAGTTAAAATATAATGTAAATAAGATAGCTTTAAAAATCATAAAAATCTAAATACATATAATAGAATAGGGGTGTATAAATGAAAAATGACAAAAGAGTTAAAATATAATGTAAATAAGATAGCTTTAAAAATCATAAAAATCTAAATACATATAATAGAATAGGGGTGTATAAATGAAAAATGACAAAAGAGTTAAAATATAATGTAAATAAGATAGCTTTAAAATCATAAAAATCTAAATACATATAATAGAATAGGGGTGTATAAATGAAAAATGACAAAAGAGTTAAAATATAATGTAAATAAGATAGCTTTAAAAATCATAAAAATCTAAATACATATAATAGAATAGGGGTGTATAAATGAAAAATGACAAAAGAGTTAAAATATAATGTAAATAAGATAGCTTTAAAAATCATAAAAATCTATATACATATAAAAGAATAAGGATGTATAAATGAAAAAATGACAAAAGAGTTAAAATATAATGTAAATAAGATAGCTTTAAAAATCATAAAAATCTAAATACATATAAAAGAATAAGGATGTATAAATGAAAAAATGACAAAAGAGTTAAAATATAATGTAAATAAGATAGCTTTAAAAATCATAAAAATCTAAATACATATAATAGAATAGGGGTGTATAAATGAAAAATGACAAAAGAGTTAAAATATAATGTAAATAAGATAGCTTTAAAAATCATAAAAATCTAAATACATATAATAGAATAGGGGTGTATAAATGAAAAAATGACAAAAGAGTTAAAATATAATGTAAATAAGATAGCTTTAAAAATCATAAAAATCTAAATACATATAATAGAATAGGGGTGTATAAATGAAAAATGACAAAAGAGTTAAAATATAATGTAAATAAGATAGCTTTAAAAATCATAAAAATCTAAATACATATAAAAGAATAAGGATGTATAAATGAAAAAATGACAAAAGAGTTAAAATATAATGTAAATAAGATAGCTTTAAAAATCATAAAAATCTAAATACATATAATAGAATAGGGGTGTATAAATGAAAAAATGACAAAAGAGTTAAAATATAATGTAAATAAGATAGCTTTAAAAATCATAAAAATCTAAATACATATAATAGAATAGGGGTGTATAAATGAAAAATGACAAAAGAGTTAAAATATAATGTAAATAAGATAGCTTTAAAAATAATAAAAATCTAAATACATATAAAAGAATAAGGATGTATAAATGAAAAAATGACAAAAGAGTTAAAATATAATGTAAATAAGATAGCTTTAAAAATCATAAAAATCTAAATACATATAATAGAATAAGGATGTATAAATGAAAAAATGACAAAAGAGTTAAAATATAATGTAAATAAGATAGCTTTAAAAATCATAAAAATCTAAATACATATAATGGAATTGGGATGTATAAATGAAAAAATGACAAAAGAGATGAAATATAATGTAAATAAGATAGCTTTAAAAATCATAAAAATCTAAATACATATAATAGAATAGGGGTGTATAAATGAAAAAATGACAAAAGAGTTAAAATATAATGTAAATAAGATAGCTTTAAAAATCATAAAAATCTAAATACATATAATAGAATTGGGATGTATAAATGAAAAAATGACAAAAGAGATGAAATATAATGTAAATAAGATAGCTTTAAAAATCATAAAAATTTAAATACATATAATAGAATAGGGGTGTATAAATGAAAAAATGACAAAAGAGTTAAAATATAATGTAAATAAGATAGCTTTAAAAATCATAAAAATCTAAATACATATAATAGAATAGGGATGTATAAATGAAAAAATGACAAAAGAGATGAAATATAATGTAAATAAGATAGCTTTAAAAATCATAAAAATCTAAATACATATAATAGAATTGGGATGTATAAATGAAAAAATGACAAAAGAGATGAAATATAATGTAAATAAGATAGCTTTAAAAATCATAAAAATTTAAATACATATAATAGAATAGGGGTGTATAAATGAAAAAATGACAAAAGAGTTATAATATAATGTAAATAAGATAGCTTTAAAAATCATAAAAATCTAAATACATATAATAGAATAGGGATGTAAAATGAAAAAATGACAAAAGAGATGAAATATAATGTAAATAAGATAGCTTTAAAAATCATAAAAATCTAAATACATATAATAGAATTGGGATGTATAAATGAAAAAATGACAAAAGAGATGAAATATAATGTAAATAAGATAGCTTTAAAAATCATAAAAATCTAAATACATATAATAGAATAGGGGTGTATAAATGAAAAAATGACAAAAGAGTTAAAATATAATGTAAATAAGATAGCTTTAAAAATCATAAAAATCTAAATACATATAATAGAATAGGGATGTATAAATGAAAAAATGACAAAAGAGTTAAAATATAATGTAAATAAGATAGCTTTAAAAATCATAAAAATCTAAATACATATAATAGAATAAGGATGTATAAATGAAAAAATGACAAAAGAGTTAAAATATAATGTAAATAAGATAGCTTTAAAAATCATAAAAATCTAAATACATATAATAGAATAGGGATGTATAAATGAAAAAATGACAAAAGTGATGAAATATAATGTAAATAAAATAGCTTTAAAAATCATAAAAATCTAAATACATATAATAGAATAGGGATGTATAAATGAAAAAATGACAAAAGAGATGAAATATAATGTAAATAAGATAGCTTTAAAAATCATAAAAATCTAAATACATATAATAGAATTGGGATGTATAAATGAAAAAATGACAAAAGAGATGAAATATAATGTAAATAAGATAGCTTTAAAAATCATAAAAATTTAAATACATATAATAGAATAGGGGTGTATAAATGAAAAAATGACAAAAGAGTTAAAATATAATGTAAATAAGATAGCTTTAAAAATCATAAAAATCTAAATACATATAATAGAATAGGGATGTAAAATGAAAAAATGACAAAAGAGATGAAATATAATGTAAATAAGATAGCTTTAAAAATCATAAAAATCTAAATACATATAATAGAATTGGGATGTATAAATGAAAAAATGACAAAAGAGATGAAATATAATGTAAATAAGATAGCTTTAAAAATCATAAAAATCTAAATACATATAATAGAATAGGGGTGTATAAATGAAAAAATGACAAAAGAGTTAAAATATAATGTAAATAAGATAGCTTTAAAAATCATAAAAATCTAAATACATATAATAGAATAGGGATGTATAAATGAAAAAATGACAAAAGAGTTAAAATATAATGTAAATAAGATAGCTTTAAAAATCATAAAAATCTAAATACATATAATAGAATAAGGATGTATAAATGAAAAAATGACAAAAGAGTTAAAATATAATGTAAATAAGATAGCTTTAAAAATCATAAAAATCTAAATACATATAATAGAATAGGGATGTATAAATGAAAAAATGACAAAAGTGATGAAATATAATGTAAATAAAATAGCTTTAAAAATCATAAAAATCTAAATACATATAATAGAATAGGGATGTATAAATGAAAAAATGACAAAAGAGATGAAATATAATGTAAATAAGATAGCTTTAAAAATCATAAAAATCTAAATACATATAATAGAATTGGGATGTATAAATGAAAAAATGACAAAAGAGATGAAATATAATGTAAATAAGATAGCTTTAAAAATCATAAAAATTTAAATACATATAATAGAATAGGGATGTATAAATGAAAAAATGACAAAAGAGATGAAATATAATGTAAATAAGAAAGCTTTAAAAATCATAAAAATCTAAATACATATAATAGAATAGGGATGTATAAATGAAAAAATGACAAAAGAGATGAAATAGTATGTAAATAAGAAAGCTTTAAAAATCATAAAAATCTAAATACATATAATAGAATAGGGGTGTATAAATGAAAAAATGACAAAAGAGATGAAATATAATGTAAATAAGAAAGCTTTAAAAATCATAAAAATCTAAATACATATAATAGAATAGGGGTGTATAAATGAAAAAATGACAAAAGAGATGAAATATAATGTAAATAAGAAAGCTTTAAAAATCATAAAAATCTAAATACATATAATAGAATAGGGATGTATAAATGAAAAAATGACAAAAGAGATGAAATATAATGTAAATAAGAAAGCTTTAAAAATCATTAAAATCTAAATACATATAATAGAATAGGGGTGTATAAATGAAAAAATGACAAAAGAGATGAAATATAATGTAAATAAGATAGCTTTAAAAATCATAAAAATCTAAATACATATAATAGAATAGGGGTGTATAAATGAAAAAATGACAAAAGAGATGAAATATAATGTAAATAAGAAAGCTTTAAAAATCATAAAAATCTAAATACATATAATAGAATAGGGGTGTATAAATGAAAAAATGACAAAAGAGATGAAATATAATGTAAATAAGATAGCTTTAAAAATCATAAAAATCTAAATACATATAATAGAATAGGGGTGTATAAATGAAAAAATGACAAAAGAGATGAAATAGTATGTAAATAAGAAAGCTTTAAAAATCATAAAAATCTAAATACATATAATAGAATAGGGGTGTATAAATGAAAAAATGACAAAAGAGATGAAATAGTATGTAAATAAGAAAGCTTTAAAAATCATAAAAATCTAAATACATATAATAGAATAGGGGTGTATAAATGAAAAAATGACAAAAGAGATGAAATAGTATGTAAATAAGAAAGCTTTAAAAATCATAAAAATCTAAATACATATAATAGAATAGGGGTGTATAAATGAAAAAATGACAAAAGAGATGAAATAGTATGTAAATAAGAAAGCTTTAAAAATCATAAAAATCTAAATACATATAATAGAATAGGGGTGTATAAATGAAAAAATGACAAAAGAGATGAAATAGTATGTAAATAAGAAAGCTTTAAAAATCATAAAAATCTAAATACATATAATAGAATAGGGGTGTATAAATGAAAAAATGACAAAAGAGATGAAATAGTATGTAAATAAGAAAGCTTTAAAAATCATAAAAATCTAAATACATATAATAGAATAGGGGTGTATAAATGAAAAAATGACAAAAGAGATGAAATAGTATGTAAATAAGAAAGCTTTAAAAATCATAAAAATCTAAATACATATAATAGAATAGGGGTGTATAAATGAAAAAATGACAAAAGAGATGAAATATAATGTAAATAAGATAGCTTTAAAAATCATAAAAATCTAAATACATATAATAGAATAGGGATGTATAAATGAAAAAATGACAAAAGAGATGAAATATAATGTAAATAAGAAAGCTTTAAAAATCATAAAAATCTAAATACATATAATAGAATAGGGGTTTATAGTGTCCTAATTGTCTTTATAGTTCTTCGATATTATGTCATTTGTAACCACACTTACATCGCAAAAATTCACGACATGAAAAGAAAAGCTTATTCTATTTCCAGACAGCTAGAACAACATTTACCATTTTTATAAGATTAAAATGTATAATTTTCGTTTTATAAGAAATATAACAATAATGGGAAATCCAAAACTTTGTTCAAATCACGAACCCAGTCTTTTGAGAGCCTTATTTATGACATATTTTTAAGTGGATAGCCCTATTTTAGTATTTTGGAAAGAGTCACCCTGAACAATATAGTCATTTACAGAGAAGTAAGAAGGTTTGCTTACTTAGTTTCGTTTACCTCATATACAATAACTCACATATATAAAGCCTCATTCCTCGCATTTGAGGTTTTTGTAAAAACGAGAAATAACTCCGAAAAAATTATTTTAAATTTTATTTTTTTTTATTTAAATTTATTTCCTTTATTCCACGTGAAATTAAAAGGGCAACAGGCATTTCATAACATCTTGGCATTTCATAACATTTTACAAAAGTGCTCGGGCTTTTTTACGAAAAAAATACTCTCACAAATATAAGAAAAAGATAATGAATAGACAAAAAATATTTCAAAACATTTTTTTGTTATTGCCAAATTTTAAAAGAAAATAACCTTTCATTTAAAAGAGTGAATCTTATCTAAATGTGAACGCACGCATCTGTATATTTATATAATTGTTAGAGAAATCAACTCGATTTCATTTAATAGCCTTCTTTTTATTTTTCAAATCCCAAAGAAATATTCACAAAATTCTTTTAATTTACTCTTTATTTTAAAAATAAATTCTGAAATGCTAGAATTATTTTGCTTTCATTATGCTAGTCGGTAGTTGAATGGTTTAGCTACTGGTATCACTCACTTCGATATTTTTATAGGGCTGGGTTCTAATCCTGCGCATTCTAATTTAATCTGGCTTAAGGATCATCCGAAATAGGAGATTTATGACTTAAAAGCCTTCAAAGTATCAAAAATTATCGCAAAAGCCCAAAAGTTTAAGAACTATATGCTCTTGACTCCGAAAATTTTCAAAAATTTATTTTTTTCATATTTCCCAAGTACGAGAAAGTACGAGGTCACTCCAAAAAACTAGCAAAGATGACCTTACTTGGACAAACTCCACTGAAATACATTGTCCGTTACTTAGCGCCGCAGGCGAAAATTTTGAGAAATTTAAAAGCCTGTAGAAAATAAAATTCACTTTTTTTCATGAGTTCTTTCCAGATGTTCATTACCTCCTAGTGAAAAAATCATTCCCTTATTTCGCTACTCTACAAATATAAAATTCAACTTCTTTTTTGCGCCGTTGGCGAAAATTTTCAGAATTTTGGAAGGAATTTTTCGCCAAACCCAAAACCCGTACCCGAAGATTTTTTGTATCCGCGGCAAAACTGTTAATCACTAATTTATTAAGCATTCAATCAATAAATTGTCTATTGTTTTTAATTGTTTGTTAAATTTTATATGAATTGTTATTATCCGAATCCTAGAAATTTTCAGAAACTTTTAAATATTCGCGCCTGTTTTCGATTATCTCTTTGTAATATGCGTTCAGCATTTGTTTTCAATTTAAGGATGAACTTGGCAAAATTTGCTATTCTTTTATTGTTTATTTGCCTACTATTCGACATATCGGAATGCATGAATGCACATAGAAAAGAAGAAGAACTATGTGAACGAAAAATGAAACGATTGAAACAAATTAAAGAAACAATAGCAGACTTTAAAAAAGATGAAGAATTTTATATAGAAGAAGTCCGTAAAGCAAAGGAAGAATATGACAAGGCTTGTCAAAACTTAGCTGAGATTAGAAGTCATATAGAAGGTAAATGTTATGCAGTAAATGTCCAGTTGAATGCGCATGCTTCATTTTTGAGCGTTAAAAGAGGCGCACACTTATTTTTCTGTTTGTAAATTATGAATGTTTTTTCGACCCTTTTAAATCGGGAAAGGAAGTAAAATAAAATAATAATAAGAAGTAAGGCATAGTCATAAAATATATGTAATAATGGAGTGTGTTTGCCTGCTGACAAACACAAAATATCGAAAAAGCATTTCATCTTTTTCCTCACGAGATTAAAAAAGTAACATAGTGCCACCAAATATCGATATGACGGATTGAACAAAATTTTAAGTAAAATTTTATGAGGCACTAGGGTGGATTTAAAATTTTTTTTATAATATTTTGGAATGTAAAAATAAAATTGAAGGTTTTGAAAAAATTGCAAAAGATATTACTGGACATGATGGCATAGGTCAAGATTCACAACAACATGATGGCCAAATTGTTGAAGATACTAATTCTAATGCGGAAACAAATAAAAAGAATAAAAGAAAAATGAATAGTGAAGTTAGAAAAGAAGATGCCAGATATAAGAAAGGTAACATAATATCCTCAATCAATCCTATTTATTCAAAGTCACTAAAAAACTTAATAAGATAAAAATATTTCTTACCATTTCACAAAGTTAAGGGGTTGGAGCCAGGGGTGGGACATTGCGTATTGCGTTATTTGCGTTCATTTTTATCCAAATCCTTTGATATCCCCGGTATCAATTAATAAATACTTATATCCCTTTATTCTCCGTATCTTTAAACTGATCCGACATCCGTCGGTAATCCCATGCTATCTTTTTAAATCTCATTGATGATCGGCTTCTTTGCCTCCAAAATTCTCAAAAATTTCGCTCCGGCGGTAAAAAAGGATGAATCCTGGCTTCTGGGAATCTTGAAATTTCAAAAAATTTCGCCTGCGGCGCTAAAATGAGATGAACAGTGGTTTTTAAGTCTTTATAGACTCTAAAAATTTTGGCCACGCGAAAATTTTGGCGCACAGCCCTGATGACTACTAATTTTAAAAATTTTTTTCTAAAATTTTGAGTTCTTGCGTTTTGCGTTATTTGCGTTAAATTTTGGCCTTCTACGACATCTTAGTCATCTAAGACCCGTTTATCGCTCTTAAGGAGAGAGAGATGAATAATCTCGCCTGTCTAACAACGTTAATGTATTAGTTACCCCTGATTAAAATCATAAGTTCGACTGAATCTAGCTGAAAACGTAGAATTCACACATGGTAATGTAAAAAATTCTGAATCAAATTCAGAAGTATATCTCATTTTATTTATATTGTTAAGCCGATTACTAAATAAAACACTAAAGTGAGCTTTTATATTTATATTAAGGACAATCATCATCTGATACCCCGTTAAACTCGAAGGAAGGATCATCATCTGCAAGTCAGGGTAATTTAAAAAAATATGACTATAATATTCTTGCTTCTATCTAAGTAACCTGTGATTAATATACAAGGTCTGCAAATATTGCGACACTTTCATTTTTGCCATAACTTTCTTTAAAGTCAATGAAAATTTATAACATTTTTAAATTAAATTCCCAACACTCTAGGCAAATTTTTGTTACCAAATAATAGATTGATTAAAATCCAAAGTGCGGCTGAATCTAGCTGAAAACGTAAAATTCACGCATGGTAATATAGAAAATTTTACATCAAATCCAGAAGTTAATCTCATTTTATTTGTACTAGCGGAGGGGGTCGCCCTTCGGGCGAGCCCCTTCCGCTAGCGAAATTCTAAACATCACATAAACTTAAATTAAAAACCTAAAACCTCATTCGTCAACTATTAACTCTAATTCAACTATTAACTAAGACTTTCAACTTCCAACTATTAATATTTATGTCTACTATTAACTATCAATTTTAACTATCAACTATTAATATCGGTTTACTATTGACTATTACATATCAATTTCAACTATTAACAATGATTCAACTATTAACTAAGACTTTCAATTTTCAACTATTAATATCTATGTCAACTATTAACTATCAATTTCCAACTATTAACAATGATTCAACTATTAACTAAGATTTTCAACTTTCAACCTTTCAACTATTAACTATTAATATCTATGTCGGGTACACTCAACATTCAACCTTCCGAGTCTATTCACAATCACATTTCGATGATCACCGGCTGCGAACAACCGGATCTCATCTCTAAGTCTATTTCTATATCTAAGGTTTCTTTGATCTAATCTCATAACTCTTTCTTCATCCAATTCATTTTCCCTTCTAATTCTCTGTCTAATCCTTTGTTGTTCTAGTCGGTGATCAGTTTCTTCTTCATCTTCATTTTCTCTTCTAATTCTTTGCCTAATCGTTTGTTATCTAGTCGTTCCATTCTTCCTTGTTGTGATTCATTTTCTCGATTTTTTCTTTTGCGTTCTCTATCTTTATCAAGTCGATTTCTTCTTCCCAAATTTTCTCTTTGCATATCATCAGCATTATTTTGAGCAGTGTTTTGACTGGTTGAAGGAATATCATCAATATCATCCAATACAATTCTTATATTGCCTCTCATTTTTATTTAATAAGACTAAAATTTAAAAAATGAATCAACTATTAATTATTAACTATCAACTTTTAACTCATCAACTGATAACCAAGATTTTCAACTTTGAATTTCAGCTATTAACTATTAATCATCAACTATTAATTTTTAACTATTAACTATTTTACTATATACTTTTTATATATTTCTTTACTATATACTATAACTTTTTTACTATATATATTACTGTTAGTTAATAATTAATAGTAAAAGAACTTTTTTACTACATATACTACAACTTTTAGTTAATAGTTAATAGTAAAAGAACTTTTTTACTATATATACTACAACTGTTATACTACAACTGTTAGTCACTCTAGTACTCTCAACTATTTAGTGTCACACAATGTCAAACTCTAGGACTAACAACTATTTAGCATCACACTATGTCAACCTTGCCAGTACTATCAATTATAAGCTATTTAGTATCATACAATGTCAAACTCTAGGACTAACAACTATTTAGCATCACACTATGTCAACCTTGCTAGTACTATCAATTATAAGCTATTTAGTATCACACAATGTCAAACTCTAGTACTTTCAACTATTCAGTATCACATAATACCAAACAATCTAGGACTATCAAATACTTAGTATCTCACTGTATCAAACTATCAGGGACAATCAACTACTTAGTATCTCTGTGTCAAACTATCTAGGGCCATCAACTATTTAGATCGCATTAGCAAACAAAAAAACCTAACTTTAATCATGTTAAAGAACAAAACTCACAAAAATTAACCACCGGTTGGACACTCTCTTTGCTTAAATAAAATATCAGCACGGAAAACCAACAGTTTGACAGTCGAGTTGTTTAATAGATTTTGGTTTTGAATCTAAAAACAATTTTTAAATAAAACAAATTTTAACAAATAAAAAAACGAAACAATCAAAACACATCTTAAATACAATTAACAAACAAAAAAACAAAAAAAATGCCAAAAAAATAAAAAAAACTTAAAAAAATTTAAAAAAAATACAAAACAAATTCTAAAAAATTCACATTCTTTCTTTACTTCTCTAAATACACACTATTTTCACTTTGGGATATTTTGTCATTTTTAATAAAAAAATAAACACAACGCCAAACACAGCAAAATTCAAAGCTGCGGACAAACAAACAGACAGACAGGAATTCTCAAATTTAATATAGGATTGTTAAGCCGGTTACTAAATAAAAAACTGAGTGCGTTTAACATTTATATTAAGGTCAATCAGCATCTGATACTCCGTTAAACTCGAAAGGAGGAGCATCATCTGCAAGTCAAGGTAATTTTACAAATATGTCTATAATATTCTTGATCCTTGCTAAGTAAACTATGACTAAATATAAATTCATAAGAGAAAAATGAATTGTCATGGTTCTACTGCACCTTGTGTGTCCTGGTTCTCATAATTACAGAACCAGCCTCACCCATTTAGTTGGTTTTTAATGAATTAAACGAATTATTAAATGAAATATCGAATTTATAAAAACAGCTGTCCAACCTACTGCAACACATCCACGAATTATAGGACAACATCCCCAACCAGGTAGCTTTTATGATAAATCATAAATCATTTTACCTTATTATTTACATTTTAGCTTTTCAACACCAGCCCTTGGGTCCTCCTCCAGGTTTTGAAGTTCCTTCAGTTCCTCTACGTCCTGAACTTAATGTGCATACTCGCCCACAAAGTTTGTTTTTCAGTAATTAGGTCTATCCAATAGGTGTCCTTACTTTTAAGGTAAGTTTATAATTCAACAACAATTTTTGCTTTTATTTAAATATTTTATTCTTTAAACATTAAAGGCCAAGAAAGGCAATTTCATTTAGAAAACTTTGAATATGGACAGAATATTGCATTTGGTTAGTTTTTAAATTTTAATGATAATTTATAAATTTTTTGTTTTAATAGATATTTAAAATAATTTTATTTAAGATGGCCAGTCGAATGTTGGAGGTAGTAGCAATGAACCTGTTATTTTAATTAAAATTTTCCATTCATTTTAAATTTATTTATTTTTTTGTGGGATTTGTTTTTAAGTAGCATTGTTATAGATTCCAAATTATAGCAGATGATGAAAAGAGTAATAAATTTATTAAGGGATTTAAGGAAAATCAATGTATTTAGCATATCTTTTATGTGTGTGTGAGCGAGAGACACGTTTCAGTATAGCTAAAAAACTTTAGTTATTAAAATCAGCTGGCTTTTATTAAATATATAATTCCTCAAACATTAAAGGCCAGGAAAGACAATTTTATTTAGTATCAAAAAGCAAAATTCATTATCAAAATTGTCTATTTGATATCGAATAATATTCAATTAATTTCACAGAAATTAATTAAATAGTTTATTATTAATAAATATTAATAGAAATTAACCAATAATTTTATTCAATAAAAAAAATACCAGAATTCAGGAGTAAAAAATTGTATAGCTTAATGTGCAAACATGTGGGGGAAACTAGACATTTACCATTTTATACACACTATTTTTTGTGTTTGTGTAAGAGAGAGATTTCAGTATAGCAAAAAATTTATGTTCAAATTCAGGATTCTTAATAAATAAAGTTTTAACATATATTCGGTGTTAAAAAATATATTTTCTGCTGGCAAACACTAAAATATGTTTTGTTATTAAAATTATTATAATTAAGGTCGCCAGACAGATCATGGAGCTAGCAGCAATATTATGGCATTAACTCAACCTGGTCATTTTAATTGAAATTTTCTAATCGTTTTAAATTTATATTATTATTTCGGGGTATTTGTTCCAAAGCGGGGTTGTTTTCCAAAGCTTATTTCCAAAGCTTATATTATTCTTTTTTTCAGGAAATGAAAAAAGTAACATAGGGCCAGCCAAATATCGATATAAAAAATTGCAAATCAAGTTACTGGACATGCTGGCAAAGGTCAAGATTCACACCAGCATGATGTCCAAATTGTTGAAGATACTAATCCGAACGCGGAAACAATTGGAATGAAAAGCAATAGTGACAAAGGTATCTTATTATCCATAAAATCAATGCGACATCCTATTTATTCAAAGTCATTAAAAGAACACTTAAAACGATCAAAATTATTTCTAACCATTTAAAAAATATAAGGTGCTAGCATGGAAGGCGAAAATAGTCATTCTATTAACTAGACATTCTATTACTCGTTAATCATTCTATTACCGTTCTAAGATCTGTTTAATCGCTCTTTCTTGGCTACCAGTCCAGTCCATTATTTTTAAGATAACATTCTTCTTGCGTTTTTAATTTTTTATTATTTTATAGGAGCGGTCAATGCAAGCCTTGTTACTGGACATGATGGAAAAGATCAAGATTCACAACAGCATGATGTCCAAATTGTTGAAGATACTAGTGATGGTCGGGAGTTAAAAAAAGCCGAGAGTCGGGAACCGAGACCGAGACCGGGAATCAACCCCGAGACCGAGTCCCGGGTCGAGACCGAGAGTCGAGACCAAGAGATTAGGAGGGCTATCACTTGTATACCCCTATATATTCTTCAAAATACTATACCACTGTATATCCTTCATAATCTCCCAAATTCCTTGAATTCTTGTATTTTTTAAGGTTTTAAGCCATAAATCCTCCAATTTCATTCATTTTCTGCGCCGCAGGCGAAAATTTTGAGAATTTTGGAGCTCGTGAAGCCAGATTTCTCCCATTTTCTGCGCCGCAAGTGAGGATTTAGGCGCCTCATGCGAAAATTTTGTAAAATTTATGATAAAATTAAAATTTTTAATGCCTTTTCAAGTTTAAAATATTAAAAAAAATAAATTTTAAATTAAAATCAAAGTTAAAAGACATTTATTTTTGGAAAAAAAAATTTTTCAGCCTCGATTCTGCCCCTAGATTCGAACACAGACTTAACAAAATATCTAAGTGATTGAAGTCAGTCACACTAACCACTCAACCAAAGAACAACAAAAGAAAAATGGAGAAAATATAAATATTTCTTTCACTTTTCCTTAAAAAATTTAATGTCAAAGTACGCGAGGTACGAGTAAAATTCAAAAAAGTCCGTCATTAGGGGTGTAAATTTAGTCTCGTTTTCCGAGACTAAAACACCGAGACCGAGAGCTCAAAAAACCCGGGAAATTTCCCGACTCGGGAACCGAGACCGGGAATCCCGACCATCACTAGAAGATACTAATTCTAAAGTGGAAAAAACTGGAAGGAAGAAAAGGAAAAGGGATGCTGAAAAAGGTAATTTATTCTCGATAAAATCAATGAGCCTTCCTTGTTCAATCAGAGTCACTAAAAGAACTCAGTAAGATAAATTATTTTCTGACCATTTGACACATTTAAGATGTTAGAGATGTAAGGCAGAAATAGGTCATTCCATAGAATTACTAACGATTAATAGAAGTCTAATTTATTAATTAAACATTCTATTAATAGTTAGTCATTCTACGACCCGTTTATCGCTCTTAAGGAGTGAGCGATGAATATTGTCTGGCCGGACTAACCCCATTAATCTATTAGTATTATCTTTCTTAAAAGCGCAGCCGAGTGCCTAAGGTGTGTGCAGACTTTTGATTCATCTTGCCTTGCTGGGTTTATGCAAGAATATTTTGCGTTAGATGAAAACCCGCAGAAGTATAGGCTATCAATTATTTTTAAAATTACTTTTTTTTCTTGTCACCTTTTAATAGATTAGACAAGCTATCTAAACATTCGCTTCCCAGTTCATTCCATTATTTTAAATAAAATTAGATGACATTTTTGTTGAGTTTTTAATTTTTTTTATTTTTAGACGCTTTAATTTTACAATGCTTCAACGAAGGCCTGACGACATATCAAACAGAAAAGAAGATTATTGATATGAAAGGCACGGACTGGATCTCACTTTCAACTATAAAACGTCGTTACAAAGAATTAGGTAAGAAAGTAAAGGAAAAAGTTTTTGTTATAATGTATTTGTTGAAACTCTGTTAAAAAGCAATCACACATAAAAAATTTGATTAAATTTTCGAAGTAGTGGTCGGATTTAGATGAAATTATTTCTTAATTTTAAAAGAGCACACTACTGTTATAAACTTAGCGTAAGTATGATTATGTATTGTTATGACGAGAGTAAAATAATATAAATCTGTAGGCCCACAAAACTGAAACCATATATCATTCTATTTGCCTAGCCATGCTGGGTTTATGCAAGCTCTGGAAAATTATAATTAAATAGTTTCCGGAAAATTGGGCACTGGAAAAATTGGGAAATTGGGCTCTAGCGTTATTTTGGATACTTTCGTTTTTATTACTTTTTAGAATATGAGATACCAAAAGCAGAAATTAGTGCTGTAATTTTTGATTGGTTCAAACGCGGCCTGACGATAGATGAAGCAAAAAATGAGCTTGAAAAGCTGAAAGGCAAAAAGCGGACTTCACTTGCAACTATAAAATATTTTTACGAAAAATTCGAGAGGATTGAGAAAAAAAAATTACTAGGAAAACCTTTAAACTCAGAAAAAGAAGGAACATCATCTACAAGTCAAGGTAATCAAAAAAATTTTACAATATATTTTTATTACAAGGAAAAATATACAAAAGTTAATAGTTTAATTTCAGCAGTGAAGCCACCCGTTTTAGAAGGAGATACTGAAGCCCAAATTGTTGAGGCTACTGTATCTGATTATAACTAAATTGAAGTTTATTTAAGTCACCTATTGGTAATTTAAGAAACTACAAAAAATTATACCAAAAAATGTAAATGCTATGTTCAAAACCAAAATTTTTTTATAAAGTAAGTGTAAATAGCAAAAAAAAAACAAAGATTTAATTTTTTAAATCAAATATTCATTTTGTTTTATTATTTTTAGTGATAGTATAAAGATAACTTTATATAAATGTTAGGGAGAACCCAGTATTTAGCATATTAGAAGTTAGTATTTTTTCCACAAACACACATTGACTCTTATCTTTTGACTTCTCTCCAACCTAATCTATCCAGTACTGCTGATACAATTTAGTTCATACATTGACAATATATCTGATATAAAATAATATATCTGATATATAAAAAACTTACAATCATACTTCTACGAACAAATTAATTCTGCAAACTTTTGTTTTAAAAATATAATAGATTTTCGGCCTTATAAATAATTTTTGTAGTGTATATCAGGGTTGCCGCGGGTACAAAAAATCTTCGGGTACGGGTTTCGGGTATCGGGTTGGAGCGTTTTCATTTCGGGTCACGGGTTTCGGGTTGGCAAAAATATCGGGTACGGGTTTCGGGTTATAAAATTTTCATTTCGGGTTTCGGGTACAAAAAAAGGCCGGGTTTCGGGTTTCGGGCGGCAACCCTGGTGTATATTTACTCGTTTATAAATTTTTAACTTTATTATTTTTATTGACTATTATCCAATATTAACATTTGCAATATTTATAAAATAAAATTTAGGTAAAATCTGAAAGAATTTGCTGACATATTATGGGAAATACATATTTTCAAAATAATTTAAAAATTCTGATTTAAGAAAATAAAATTTAGTTATCCAACAGAGCTAAAGCTTCGATCATATAGTTTACAAAAATTGTTTTTTTTTTAATTTTTTATTCATTCATTTCATCATCTAAATTTCTTCCACGACAACTTCCACCAATTTCTTTATTTAAATCCTTTTCGTCGAAAGAGGAGGAATCTTTCAGCCTGTTTGAAGCTAAAAATTTTAGTTTATGTTTATTTTTGAATTTTTGTCATGATTAATCAATGCTTTATTAACTTAATACATTGCCTGCTTAGACAAAATAGTGAACATATAAAAATACTAACAAAACATGTTATTAAGAAAGCTACTTCTGCTGAGCTTAAAAAAGATTCTGTGCCGAATCTGTCCACAAAACTGCATATTTCGAAAATGATCCAAGAAAATTCTTAAGTAATATTATTATTGACCGGCATCGCGATGTATAGGGCCAGATTTCTGCGAAATTTTTTAAAAATAAAAAGTTTAATTAAATTTCCTGCTTAAATTTTCTGATTTTTTGCTTGCAATCATAAAAGTCAATCTCTGGATTCTTGTACTTGTGAAAATGAAAAAATTTTCGCCTGTGGAGTTAAAAAGATATGAAAATAGGATTTTGGCCTTTACAATCTTATAATAATTTTCTGTAGTTGGAATTTGAAAAACGCGTCATGCGACGATCCTAATTATATTTAATTACTTTATTTAAATTAACACCTTTTCCCTTTCCTTTGCAAATTTGATGTTTTTCTTTTTCCCTTGGTTCTACAACGGGGGTTTTAAATTCGGTTGCGTGACTTTTGCGCCGGGAACATTTGCGCCGCGACTTATGCGCCGCGACTTTTGCGCCGCGACTTATGCGCCGAGCGACTTTTGCGCCGGGGGACTTTTGCGCCGCGACTTTTGCGCCGGACGACTTTTGCGCCGCCACTATCATTAATAATTATGAAAAACTACAGTCGGACCTCACTATAGAAGATGTAGGATAGTTGGAGATCTTCGGATATCAAGTCCCGTATCCGATATCCGACTTAAAATTTTCGGCTATCCGGCCTTTTTCAGATCCGGATATCTGGACCCGACAACCTTACACTATAGTGCACCCTCTTCTGGCAGAAAATCATGCCTGAATAAGGGTAACAGACCAAATATCCTGATTTGAAAAAGTCAAGTTCTTTGAAGATAACCCCTCTAGGGGCGGTTTATTAGAGGGGGATATTGTACTTCCCGAAATATTGTACTTACTGAAATTCCTTCAGCTTCTGGATACTATTTTTAAGGAGTACACTATGTATAATTAAGTCCGACTTTAGATATTTTTTTAAAATTATGGCGGCGCAAATGTCGCGGCGCATAAGTCGCCCGGCGCAAAAGTCGCGGCGCAAAAGTCCCCAGGCGCAAAAGTCGCGGCGCAAAGATCGCGGCGCAATAGTCGCCCGGCGCATAAGTCGCGGCGCAAAAGTCGCGGCGCAAATGTTCTCGGCGCAAAAGTCGTGATACCTTAAATTCAATCCCCCTTTCTTTTTTTTGCTCTTTTGGCATAAGGCTTTTCATTATGGTCAGTCGATTGTTTAAAATCTGAAAATTTTTTTTACTTTTTTATTTTTGAATAATATAGCATAGTTATATCAACCCCCAAGAAATCATATTTTTTCAACCGGGGATTAAGTCGATATTAATGAGATATAACTTTTAAACTTCACCGACTTGACAGAAACTCGCTAAAATTTCCCTTGTTTGGAAGACTCATAAGACTTGGCAAAGCTGTATTATTACTTTCATCTTTTATTTCCTTATCTTGTCCAATCTTCCTTGTCCATTCTTAAAAAAAATTTAATTAAATTAAAATATATTAATTAATTTTGGTATTTTCACCCACTAAAAGGCTGAAAATTTCCCTTTATTCGTGGATACATCAAATTTAGCATGATTTTCTTAGTGCTTTCATCTTTTTTGATAAGGAAGTTTTTTCCTTCACTCATTGCTTCTATTTCTTTATCTTGTCCACTCATTCTAATTTTTCTACCTGTGCATTTTTAATACAATCAGAGTAGATAGAATGATATAGTTATTAAACTATTTTTTAAGCCAGATCAACTCGAAATTAAAAAGGATAACTAAATTTTAATTTTCTACTGACTTGGCTGAAACTCGTCAAAATTTTCTTTCTTTGGAAGATAAATCAAGTCTTCCAAAGCTTTCTTATTGTTCTCAGATTCTTTGATAAATGATGTTTTTCCTTCAATCACTCCATCTTTTCGTAAAACAAGTTTTTTTAAAGCGTTTACAACGTCCGCGGAAAGTTTGTTTACACTCTTATTAACTTTTGAGTTTTCATTCTCTACTTCATGTGCAACAAGTCCTTGTCCTTCAACTAAGTGACTTCCAAAATATTCTCCTTCAACTTCCATATGAGACAATCCTTCAGCTTCGTCAATCCTTAACTCTCCTTTCCCGAATTCGGCCGTTACTTCTCTACGTTCTCTTTCATCCTTTTCATCATTTTCTTTTTCCAGTTTTTTACGTTTCCCGCATTCAGTCACTTCAAACAATAGGCAAATAATAAAAAGAAATATTAAACTTTTCGAAATTTCCATTTCTTAATTGAATGGTTAATACAAAAACTTAAAATAATTCCCTATTCAAATATTTTTAACTTATTAATTTAATAGCGAATTCTTACGATTCACTTCACAGACATATTTTTCTCCATTTCTCTAACAATTATTGTCTATATTAAAATTTTGAAATGAGGTATTGCAAACAAACATGCCCTTGCTTTTCCCCATTGATTAATATTTGCCGACAAAGGAAAGTGCAAGTCTAATCACAATCATTTCCAAATGTCTGATTAAGAAAAAAAATGTTGAGAAACAACCCGCAGACAACCTAAAAGTTTGTCAACGAATAAGAAAGAAGTCCCGAGTTATTAAAATTGAAAGCAATTATTACGCATGAAATTTCTATTTTATGAAGGCCAGATAAACCGCGCCATAATTCTTGCTCAAAAAATGAATATGAATTTTACCTTTACCTTAAAAAGGTAAAAAATCATTTAAAATATAGCTAATTAACGATTGCGCGAACTTGCTAAATGTAACTTTTTATATTCTGATCTCATTAAATCTAGTGCCGTCAGACAAAATAATACTTTTATATCTTTATATTCTAAATTTAAATAATCTAAGAATGAATAAAAATTCGTTAGGCAGATGTCCAGATCGCTGTACACATGTCCGCAAAATACATTCAGCAAAAAGCATTTTTTGCTGCATTTACACCGTTCCTTCTTTTTCAAATGATTGGTGGACAGTTTGGAGTCCCTCAAATTGTATGACTATTTTTGGGATTTTGAAAAATGGAATGGCGGACATTCATTAAAAAAATACGGTATATTAGATTTTTAAATCAGAAATCTATATCACTTTCTGTTTCAGTTGAAATACAGTGTCCCTTCCGTTTGTTGCTCCAAATGTATCACAATCATTCGAAGGAGAAGGAAAGGAGCGAATGCAACAAAAGTAGCCTTTTTGCGAATGCTTTTTGCGGACATTTGTACAGCGAGCTGGACATTTAACAATTTGTTCTCTAGAAACAAATAATATCATTGATATCACTCGGTATACAAATTTTTAACTTCACTTTCTGTTCAATTTTAATTTTGTTCTCAGTTGTTTCCGTATTTATCGGATTCAGTTTCTTCATCACTAGGAATATTTAAAACATTAGTTGGATTGCCTACTTAATAAATAGTTTTAGCAAAACATAACATGATATTTACCAGGATTCGATTGCATTCCAGACGATGCACTTTGATTATCTAAATTTTATATTAAGTTTAAGAAGAAAACTATTCAGCTGTGGCAAAAAATTAATAAGAAAAATATTTAAATTAAATTACACGGAGGAAAAAGATATCCTTGTGGATGGTTTTTTGCAGCAAATTGAATAGCTGAAAGCAATTGACTCTGTGTTTTTCCTCCAAAAATTGTCCGTTTTTCCGAGTCTTGTGCTTAATATTAAAATTTATTTTGTTTAAACAAAGATATTTATAAATAGAAAATTTAGGCTTTAAATAAATAGATGATATTATTTATACTTTCATAACATCTGAAATTATCATTCGATTTGTTGTGAAACTTTAGTCTACTAAGTGTAAGTATACATATAAGAGGTTATGGCTTTGCTGTGTTCTGGGCGTGTCCCCATAGTATAACTAAAAATGTTTTTTGCGTTAATAAATTGGCTTTTATAGTAAATCGATAGGAAATGTAAAGTAATGTGGATTTTACGCTGAAATGTAATAAAAATTACATGGAGGAAGATAATGTCCATGTGGATATTGCTGTGAAGCAAGATGACTATCCATATACATCTCAACAGGTGTAGGTACAGCAAACATTGGCTGTTTTCCCAAACCTTGTGCTTGATAAAAATTAAGTGTTTGTTTGTTTTTAGGTCGGTTTTACTATCGGTTAAGAGTATGTAAAGATTTAACTAATACTAATTATAATAATTATCTGTAATAGAGAATTAGAATCTCAATAGTGCATTTCTGTCTTCCGCCGAATTCTGTCAAATATTTTTTTCACCTCCCTCTTTCGCAGTTATTTAAAATATGACCCCCCCTGCTAAGCACTTACATTCGATTGATTTTCCTTTCCCTTGAACATATTTTGGCTGCATCTCTTCAGGGTCTCTAATTGTTAATGCCATTTCCTTTCCTTTTTTTGGTGCTTGCTTTGAAACTTTCTTTGTTTTCTTCCCTAAAATTTTATTTCTTTAACTATAAATAAACGCACGATTATTTAAGTAGCTATTATCCTTATAAACTTACCATATTTTAAGAATTCATCCTTTTTCTCGTTCATAAATTTTTTAATTTTTTCATTATTTCGGTCAGCAATCCCTTTCATAGTGTTTAAGAATTCCTTTCTTTCATTTCTTTCCTCTTCACCTTTTAAATACAAGATAGTCTGTCTAAATTTCAACAATTCTTCCCTTTCCATTTGGCGATTATTTATACTACGATTCAATTGACGAATAAGATTTAACCTCTCCTGATCAGTAGGATATTCCTGTGGATTTAGAATATAAGCATCTTGACTTTGTCCACTTAAACGAGATTGTTCATCAACACGCGCTCTTCTACCTCGACCTCTACGACCTTGACTTCCCGTTGCCCCTTCTTCTCCAGTAGATTCAACGCCAGCAATACTTTTTCCTTTATCCGAACATTCTATCAGCTCGGATAAAATGTAAATTGAAAATAGGAACATTGCAAATTTGTAAATTATCATAATTTCAAAATTAAAAAATTTCAAAATTAATAATCCGACTTTATCTATTAAAGAAAAAATAAAATATGATGAATTAAAAGTTTAAAAATTAAAATTATTAAATTTTTTTAAAAACACGATTGATTGCGTTTTATTAAATTGCCAGCAAAGAACGATTCGATATTTTTTTCGGACTCGTCGACTCAGAAAAATATGAAAAACTTAAAAAGCTAAGCATTAGTAACAACAACGCTAGCATCACTAAAATATTACTACACCTCTATTAATCCCACTGTACAACGAGATATTGAAAAAATTATTACAAAGTGTAATTACTTAAGTAAATAGGGTTTCATATTTTTTAAATAAAATTAAAATTTAATAAAAATTAAAAAAGTCAAATTTAATAAATTAAAAAATAATATCTAAATTTAATAGAGCATTCACTATAAAGAATGTTACGCGCGCTTAACATGAGCGACTAACGCTATACAGTCAATGAAAAAGCCCTCCTCGCAATAAATTAACAGGCATGTTTTAGTGGATAGAGCGGCAACGCCAGGATTATGTCCCCAATGAAATTATCGGGCCGGCTATTCTTTGACTTATTTTATTGAGAAATCATAAATAAGCGGTAAGAATAAAAAATAAAAAACAAAAGTATACATGCACTTTTAATAAAAATAAAACAACATCTCTCTTACTGTCTGCCATCACAGGATTTGTAGTTTATTCTCTAAATTGAAATAAAAATGCATGGATCCGAGAGATAGTATGTAGCTTTACACCGAATTGATGGATTTGTTTTTATTTTATGGAATAACCTCATTGTTATATGATGGAACAACACTTAGTCGTGAACTGCATTCTTATCAATAACGAATTAATAGAAAAATTTAAAAAAATATTTAAATCTATTATTAAACTTCGACTATTTTCTTTAACAATTAAAGACCCAACTAAAACATGTCAAACATTTAAAAAGCCGATATTATGATTGTTGAAGTGTCACTATGTTGGATTTGCCTTAAATGGCCTCTTAAAGAATTTTGACTGCCTGCATATTTGCCTTACCCAGACATAAAGCATTCATTAACAGACTTGCGCAGTGAGAGAAATAGAGAATAATTATAATTTATTAAAGGGCTCCATATTTGTCTAATTGTCTAATTCATGAATACACATGCTATTTCAAACTGTCAAAGTCATAAGAAAAAATTACAAAATAATTAATTTATTAACATGTTTTATCGCCGCAATAATACCTTTTTGTAAAAAATTATTCCCTCAAATCCCTTAACGGCTTTTTAATTTCATATTTTATAAATCAACCGAACTTACCTAGGAGTAGCAAAGGATTCCTAGCATTCACAGTCAATAAGTTAAGAAAAGAAAAACTGAAGGATATTTGGTTTTGATGAAATTAAAAAGCCTATTAAAATTACTTTTCCTACACAGACATTCTTTAGGCAACGTAGACAATTATTGTCTATATTAAAATTTTGAAATGAGGTATTGCAAACAAACATGCACTTGCTTTCCCTCATTGATTAATATTTGCCGACAAAGGAAAGTGCAAGTCTAGTCACACTCATTTGACAAATGTCTGATTAAGAAAAAATATGTTGAGAAATTTAAAAAATTAGACGTTTATTCAAAATTACGCATTGAAAATATTCTTTAATATTTTCCGTTATTTAATTCATTAACAAGTGCTTTCTTAAAGAGTGCGCCTTTGCACTAGTGTAAACAACAACTCTTGTAAAAGATTTAGTTTACATAGAGATAAGCAAAGTATCATTCTCGAGATCCCACAAAGTGATTGAGTTTCAAACGACTAAAGTGAGATAAATGAATTAATATGACATAATTCGAACTAAGAAATGATTCAAGCTTCTCAAACCTGAATGAGTTAAATGAGAATAGGGAAAAACCTAAAAATCATGCCTCTCATTATTAGTTGTTAGAAAATGAATTTTTATTTCTTAGATTATATAACCTTGGAATATAATGATCATAAAAGTTAAATCTTAACCTTCTATAACTTGGTTCAAAATTGTCGAATCTGTGACGCCCTTGTATGAGTCGATGCTCTTCGTTAAGATGAATCAACCATACTTGGTGTAGTTTATTCGAAAGCTTTTATATGTTCAGACATCCCATGTTGAGGCATCCTTCTGAGCCATGGCTTGAAATATCTTTTGTCTTTTAAGATCAAAATTTTTCCTCAATTCGTCTAATCTAAAATTAGTAATCAAAACTTTTCCCTAATTAAAACTATATCTCTTGTCTTATCTCAGAATTTACATCCTGATTAAATTCCAAATAAATTTTTAATTACTAATATTTATTTATGTTTTAACTCTTCTTCCATATTTTCACGAAAAAATCTAAAAATGTCTTTTAATTTTCACAACGGTTGGAAGATTTAAATATGGCAAATAATAATAAAAAATTTATAAAAAATGGAAGGTTTACTATATTTCCAACTTTTTTCTAGTAATAATTGAAAATACAAAAGAAAAATACGAAAATGAAAACGGCAAGTTAACACAGGTATTGAGTAGAAATTATTTTACTTTTATTTTTGAATTTTACTCGAAGACATGAAATATTAGTTTTTTCGAAAAACCTTGACGTCGCACAATCTACTAAAAACAGATTTTAAATTTTAATCAAGTTTTGAAAAATTGAAACATTTACATTTTTAAATAATTAAAACAGAGTGTCTCAGTACAGATTAATGAAATACCAAAAAACCGAAAATAAAAACTATTAGATGAAAAAGTTAAACAAAATTCTCAATTGTCATATGCTTCATTTGCGATCCTATGTTATCCATTAGTGTTGCCCACCTTGTCGGTTAACTAAAATAAAAAATTCTTTTAAAAATGGCACTTATATACTCCTAAATTGAGGTATTGCAGTATTGCAAACAAATATGCCCTTGCTTTCCCCCATTGATTAATATTTGCCGACAAAGGAAAGTGCGAGTCTAGTCACAATCATTTGACAAATGTCTGATTAAGAAAAAAATTATGTTAAGAAATTTAAAAAATTAGACGTTTATTCAAAATTACGCATTGAAAATATTCTTTAATATTAATCGTTATTTAATTCATTAACAAGTGCTTTCTTAATGAGTGCGCCTTTGCACTAGTGTAAACAACAACTCTTGTAAAAGATTTATTTACATAGAGCTAAGCAAAGTATCATTCTCGAGATCCCACAAAGTGATTGAGTTTCAAACGACTAAAGTGAGATAAAGGAATTAATTTGACATAATTCGAACTAAGAAATGATTCAAGCGAATGAGTTAAATGAGAATAGGGAAAAACCTAAAAATCATGCCTCTCATTATTAGTTGTTAGAAAATGAATTTTTATTTCTTAGATTATATAACCTTGGAATATAATGATCATAAAAGTTAAATCTTAACCTTCTATAACTTGGTTCAAAATTGTCGAATCTGTGACGCCCTTGTATGAGTCGATGCTCTTCGTTAAGATGAATCAACCATACTTGGTGTAGTTTATTCGAAAGCTTTTATATGTTCAGACATCCCATGTTGAGGCATCCTTCTGAGCCATGGCTTGAAATATCTTTTGTCTTTTAAGATCAAAATTTTTCCTCAATTCGTCTAATCTAAAATTAGTAATCAAAACTTTTCCCTAATTAAAACTATATCTCTTGTCTTATCTCAGAATTTACATCCTGATTAAATTCCAAATAAATTTTTAATTACTAATATTTATTTATGTTTTAACTCTTCTTCCATATTTTCACGAAAAAATCTAAAAATGTCTTTTAATTTTCACAACGGTTGGAAGATTTAAATATGGCAAATAATAATAAAAAATTTATAAAAAATGGAAGGTTTACTATATTTCCAACTTTTTTCTAGTAATAATTGAAAATACAAAAGAAAAATACGAAAATGAAAACGGCAAGTTAACACAGGTATTGAGTAGAAATTATTTTACTTTTATTTTTGAATTTTACTCGAAGACATGAAATATTAGTTTTTTCGAAAAACCTTGACGTCGCACAATCTACTAAAAACAGATTTTAAATTTTAATCAAGTTTTGAAAAATTGAAACATTTACATTTTTAAATAATTAAAACAGAGTGTCTCAGTACAGATTAATGAAATACCAAAAAACCGAAAATAAAAACTATTAGATGAAAAAGTTAAACAAAATTCTCAATTGTCATATGCTTCATTTGCGATCCTATGTTATCCATTAGTGTTGCCCACCTTGTCGGTTAACTAAAATAAAAAATTCTTTTAAAAATGGCACTTATATACTCCTAAATTGAGGTATTGCAGTATTGCAAACAAATATGCCCTTGCTTTCCCCCATTGATTAATATTTGCCGACAAAGGAAAGTGCGAGTCTAGTCACAATCATTTGACAAATGTCTGATTAAGAAAAAAATTATGTTAAGAAATTTAAAAAATTAGACGTTTATTCAAAATTACGCATTGAAAATATTCTTTAATATTAATCGTTATTTAATTCATTAACAAGTGCTTTCTTAATGAGTGCGCCTTTGCACTAGTGTAAACAACAACTCTTGTAAAAGATTTATTTACATAGAGCTAAGCAAAGTATCATTCTCGAGATCCCACAAAGTGATTGAGTTTCAAACGACTAAAGTGAGATAAAGGAATTAATTTGACATAATTCGAACTAAGAAATGATTCAAGCGAATGAGTTAAATGAGAATAGGGAAAAACCTAAAAATCATGCCTCTCATTATTAGTTGTTAGAAAATGAATTTTTATTTCTTAGATTATATAACCTTGGAATATAATGATCATAAAAGTTAAATCTTAACCTTCTATAACTTGGTTCAAAATTGTCGAATCTGTGACGCCCTTGTATGAGTCGATGCTCTTCGTTAAGATGAATCAACCATACTTGGTGTAGTTTATTCGAAAGCTTTTATATGTTCAGACATCCCATGTTGAGGCATCCTTCTGAGCCATGGCTTGAAATATCTTTTGTCTTTTAAGATCAAAATTTTTCCTCAATTCGTCTAATCTAAAATTAGTAATCAAAACTTTTCCCTAATTAAAACTATATCTCTTGTCTTATCTCAGAATTTACATCCTGATTAAATTCCAAATAAATTTTTAATTACTAATATTTATTTATGTTTTAACTCTTCTTCCATATTTTCACGAAAAAATCTAAAAATGTCTTTTAATTTTCACAACGGTTGGAAGATTTAAATATGGCAAATAATAATAAAAAATTTATAAAAAATGGAAGGTTTACTATATTTCCAACTTTTTTCTAGTAATAATTGAAAATACAAAAGAAAAATACGAAAATGAAAACGGCAAGTTAACACAGGTATTGAGTAGAAATTATTTTACTTTTATTTTTGAATTTTACTCGAAGACATGAAATATTAGTTTTTTCGAAAAACCTTGACGTCGCACAATCTACTAAAAACAGATTTTAAATTTTAATCAAGTTTTGAAAAATTGAAACATTTACATTTTTAAATAATTAAAACAGAGTGTCTCAGTACAGATTAATGAAATACCAAAAAACCGAAAATAAAAACTATTAGATGAAAAAGTTAAACAAAATTCTCAATTGTCATATGCTTCATTTGCGATCCTATGTTATCCATTAGTGTTGCCCACCTTGTCGGTTAACTAAAATAAAAAATTCTTTTAAAAATGGCACTTATATACTCCTAAATTGAGGTATTGCAGTATTGCAAACAAATATGCCCTTGCTTTCCCCCATTGATTAATATTTGCCGACAAAGGAAAGTGCGAGTCTAGTCACAATCATTTGACAAATGTCTGATTAAGAAAAAAATTATGTTAAGAAATTTAAAAAATTAGACGTTTATTCAAAATTACGCATTGAAAATATTCTTTAATATTAATCGTTATTTAATTCATTAACAAGTGCTTTCTTAATGAGTGCGCCTTTGCACTAGTGTAAACAACAACTCTTGTAAAAGATTTATTTACATAGAGCTAAGCAAAGTATCATTCTCGAGATCCCACAAAGTGATTGAGTTTCAAACGACTAAAGTGAGATAAAGGAATTAATTTGACATAATTCGAACTAAGAAATGATTCAAGCGAATGAGTTAAATGAGAATAGGGAAAAACCTAAAAATCATGCCTCTCATTATTAGTTGTTAGAAAATGAATTTTTATTTCTTAGATTATATAACCTTGGAATATAATGATCATAAAAGTTAAATCTTAACCTTCTATAACTTGGTTCAAAATTGTCGAATCTGTGACGCCCTTGTATGAGTCGATGCTCTTCGTTAAGATGAATCAACCATACTTGGTGTAGTTTATTCGAAAGCTTTTATATGTTCAGACATCCCATGTTGAGGCATCCTTCTGAGCCATGGCTTGAAATATCTTTTGTCTTTTAAGATCAAAATTTTTCCTCAATTCGTCTAATCTAAAATTAGTAATCAAAACTTTTCCCTAATTAAAACTATATCTCTTGTCTTATCTCAGAATTTACATCCTGATTAAATTCCAAATAAATTTTTAATTACTAATATTTATTTATGTTTTAACTCTTCTTCCATATTTTCACGAAAAAATCTAAAAATGTCTTTTAATTTTCACAACGGTTGGAAGATTTAAATATGGCAAATAATAATAAAAAATTTATAAAAAATGGAAGGTTTACTATATTTCCAACTTTTTTCTAGTAATAATTGAAAATACAAAAGAAAAATACGAAAATGAAAACGGCAAGTTAACACAGGTATTGAGTAGAAATTATTTTACTTTTATTTTTGAATTTTACTCGAAGACATGAAATATTAGTTTTTTCGAAAAACCTTGACGTCGCACAATCTACTAAAAACAGATTTTAAATTTTAATCAAGTTTTGAAAAATTGAAACATTTACATTTTTAAATAATTAAAACAGAGTGTCTCAGTACAGATTAATGAAATACCAAAAAACCGAAAATAAAAACTATTAGATGAAAAAGTTAAACAAAATTCTCAATTGTCATATGCTTCATTTGCGATCCTATGTTATCCATTAGTGTTGCCCACCTTGTCGGTTAACTAAAATAAAAAATTCTTTTAAAAATGGCACTTATATACTCCTAAATTGAGGTATTGCAGTATTGCAAACAAATATGCCCTTGCTTTCCCCCATTGATTAATATTTGCCGACAAAGGAAAGTGCGAGTCTAGTCACAATCATTTGACAAATGTCTGATTAAGAAAAAAATTATGTTAAGAAATTTAAAAAATTAGACGTTTATTCAAAATTACGCATTGAAAATATTCTTTAATATTAATCGTTATTTAATTCATTAACAAGTGCTTTCTTAATGAGTGCGCCTTTGCACTAGTGTAAACAACAACTCTTGTAAAAGATTTATTTACATAGAGCTAAGCAAAGTATCATTCTCGAGATCCCACAAAGTGATTGAGTTTCAAACGACTAAAGTGAGATAAAGGAATTAATTTGACATAATTCGAACTAAGAAATGATTCAAGCGAATGAGTTAAATGAGAATAGGGAAAAACCTAAAAATCATGCCTCTCATTATTAGTTGTTAGAAAATGAATTTTTATTTCTTAGATTATATAACCTTGGAATATAATGATCATAAAAGTTAAATCTTAACCTTCTATAACTTGGTTCAAAATTGTCGAATCTGTGACGCCCTTGTATGAGTCGATGCTCTTCGTTAAGATGAATCAACCATACTTGGTGTAGTTTATTCGAAAGCTTTTATATGTTCAGACATCCCATGTTGAGGCATCCTTCTGAGCCATGGCTTGAAATATCTTTTGTCTTTTAAGATCAAAATTTTTCCTCAATTCGTCTAATCTAAAATTAGTAATCAAAACTTTTCCCTAATTAAAACTATATCTCTTGTCTTATCTCAGAATTTACATCCTGATTAAATTCCAAATAAATTTTTAATTACTAATATTTATTTATGTTTTAACTCTTCTTCCATATTTTCACGAAAAAATCTAAAAATGTCTTTTAATTTTCACAACGGTTGGAAGATTTAAATATGGCAAATAATAATAAAAAATTTATAAAAAATGGAAGGTTTACTATATTTCCAACTTTTTTCTAGTAATAATTGAAAATACAAAAGAAAAATACGAAAATGAAAACGGCAAGTTAACACAGGTATTGAGTAGAAATTATTTTACTTTTATTTTTGAATTTTACTCGAAGACATGAAATATTAGTTTTTTCGAAAAACCTTGACGTCGCACAATCTACTAAAAACAGATTTTAAATTTTAATCAAGTTTTGAAAAATTGAAACATTTACATTTTTAAATAATTAAAACAGAGTGTCTCAGTACAGATTAATGAAATACCAAAAAACCGAAAATAAAAACTATTAGATGAAAAAGTTAAACAAAATTCTCAATTGTCATATGCTTCATTTGCGATCCTATGTTATCCATTAGTGTTGCCCACCTTGTCGGTTAACTAAAATAAAAAATTCTTTTAAAAATGGCACTTATATACTCCTAAATTGAGGTATTGCAGTATTGCAAACAAATATGCCCTTGCTTTCCCCCATTGATTAATATTTGCCGACAAAGGAAAGTGCGAGTCTAGTCACAATCATTTGACAAATGTCTGATTAAGAAAAAAATTATGTTAAGAAATTTAAAAAATTAGACGTTTATTCAAAATTACGCATTGAAAATATTCTTTAATATTAATCGTTATTTAATTCATTAACAAGTGCTTTCTTAATGAGTGCGCCTTTGCACTAGTGTAAACAACAACTCTTGTAAAAGATTTATTTACATAGAGCTAAGCAAAGTATCATTCTCGAGATCCCACAAAGTGATTGAGTTTCAAACGACTAAAGTGAGATAAAGGAATTAATTTGACATAATTCGAACTAAGAAATGATTCAAGCGAATGAGTTAAATGAGAATAGGGAAAAACCTAAAAATCATGCCTCTCATTATTAGTTGTTAGAAAATGAATTTTTATTTCTTAGATTATATAACCTTGGAATATAATGATCATAAAAGTTAAATCTTAACCTTCTATAACTTGGTTCAAAATTGTCGAATCTGTGACGCCCTTGTATGAGTCGATGCTCTTCGTTAAGATGAATCAACCATACTTGGTGTAGTTTATTCGAAAGCTTTTATATGTTCAGACATCCCATGTTGAGGCATCCTTCTGAGCCATGGCTTGAAATATCTTTTGTCTTTTAAGATCAAAATTTTTCCTCAATTCGTCTAATCTAAAATTAGTAATCAAAACTTTTCCCTAATTAAAACTATATCTCTTGTCTTATCTCAGAATTTACATCCTGATTAAATTCCAAATAAATTTTTAATTACTAATATTTATTTATGTTTTAACTCTTCTTCCATATTTTCACGAAAAAATCTAAAAATGTCTTTTAATTTTCACAACGGTTGGAAGATTTAAATATGGCAAATAATAATAAAAAATTTATAAAAAATGGAAGGTTTACTATATTTCCAACTTTTTTCTAGTAATAATTGAAAATACAAAAGAAAAATACGAAAATGAAAACGGCAAGTTAACACAGGTATTGAGTAGAAATTATTTTACTTTTATTTTTGAATTTTACTCGAAGACATGAAATATTAGTTTTTTCGAAAAACCTTGACGTCGCACAATCTACTAAAAACAGATTTTAAATTTTAATCAAGTTTTGAAAAATTGAAACATTTACATTTTTAAATAATTAAAACAGAGTGTCTCAGTACAGATTAATGAAATACCAAAAAACCGAAAATAAAAACTATTAGATGAAAAAGTTAAACAAAATTCTCAATTGTCATATGCTTCATTTGCGATCCTATGTTATCCATTAGTGTTGCCCACCTTGTCGGTTAACTAAAATAAAAAATTCTTTTAAAAATGGCACTTATATACTCCTAAATTGTATTTTTTTTGAAAAAATACAATCCTCTTAAAAAATAGTTATGCGCCCTAAACATTTTTGAATTAAAAATTGCACATAAATATTTTGTTTTGTATTATACATAAAATTAAAGTTACTTCCGGGAGCATATCCAGGAACATTTGGATCAAAAGAAATTAATTTGCCATAATTCCCAGTTTGTTGACCTTTATAATAGAATAATAATATTTAATATAATAAATTCAACTAAGTTTACCATCCTGCTGAGTTGGAGTTAGAATATGATAGTTAGGAACATTTTCTAAAAAACAAGGAAAAATTATAATGATAACAGTGAAGGGAGTTTGGTAGAGGAAAGTGCGTAGCCAACGCAATACATATATTATCTAAACTGTTCAAGTCACAAACTCAGACATTTTCGGAACAGGAAAAAGTCTTTCCAATCCCAATCAAAATTCAATTTACTTGAGCCCGGCTTTGGAAGGTTAAAACAAAAGATAATTATTGGCTCGTACGGTAAACGTTTATTTAATGTTTAAAAATGATAAAAAATAATCCTCGTAGCTTTTTAAAAACAATTTTAATAACTAAAAATAGCGAAGAAGCTTACGAAAAGGATTAAAACGATTCTGTTGATGCATATTAGGCATAACAGTCTGTTGTTGAGTAAGCTGAACATGTTGCTGTTGATTTAAATGGGCAGATTGATTAGCTACTATCATACTGCTAGCTCCTCCAACATGCAGTCCACCTTCATTATAATAATTTTAAAGATATGAGACAAAATTAACTATTTCCCCATTATTGTCGCCTATTTTACCATATTATACAAATTATTTAGGTACCTATTATAAGGTTTTTACGCATAAAAATCCGATCCCTAAACTTAACTATTAATAAGTATTTAAAGAAATTAAAATTATTACTTGATTGAATATATCCAGGAGCATTCGAATTATTTGAAGGAGCATATCCAGGAACATTTTGATCGAAAGAAATTAAATTACCATACGTTCCATGTTTTTGATCTTAATAATATCATACAAATATTTTATTTAAATTTTACCTTCTGGTAGAGTTGGTTTTAGAATATTATAGTTTTGAACATTTTCTAAAAATAGGCAAAAGTTAAATTAGTTATTGGAGAAATACTAGCATATTTACGTATAGGATTATGAGAAGTTTGATGCTGGTTAACATGACCAGGATGATTTTGATTAATTGATATAATATTGTTCCTAGTTTCACCAACAGGCAGTCCACCTCAATTATAATAATTTTAGATACAAAAAATATTATTTTCGATTCTACCGAACATTATCTTAAATTCCACCTTATCAAATGTTTTAGCTAAGATAAGTGGCCATGGTACAAACCCGGATATTAATACTTAAGTTTTTTACTTAAATATATTAAACGCAAAATATCCGCAGTCAAAAGAATACACCGCGTATCAAATAAGCCTTACTTGAAGGAGCATATCCAGGAACATTTTGATTGAAAGAAATTAAATTGCCATAATGTCCTGGTTTCTGACCTTAATATTTTTTAAAAACATTTTCTTAAATAAATTTAACTAAATACACTACCATGCTGAGTTGGAGTTAGAATATGATAGCCATGGACATTTGCTGAAAAATCACAAAAATTTAATTAATAATCTAAAATTTTCTTAACAAGATATGTTAAAAAATAATTTGCTATGATTTTATAACCTCCAAATGTTTTGACTCTTCCATTGATAATAGTAAACCAAATTTTACTATTTAATATTGTAAAGCATATAGCTTTTTGATACCTAAAGTTACTCAGGAGGCGTCGTGTTTCATGTTATCTCACACCAGCTGAATAATCTTTTAAACTAGCTGAATGAGAAATAGCTAGAAACTATCTTGAGACTTGCATTATTAATATAAAATTTACAAATAACTACTTAACAAATTTAATTATAATTTAATATCAACTTTGTGGGATTGGAGCATAACCAGGATGAGCACCCAAGTTTGGTTGTTGAAAATTTGGTTGAGGATTTGGTTGAGGATTTGATGATTCTTAAAAATATTTTAATAATTAATAAAGCATTTAAATTGAATTTAAATTTCTACCTCCTTCATAAAAGCCATATGTTAAATTGAATAAAATATAAATAAAGAAAAGAAAAAAGACAAATTTTGATAATTTCATACTTAAAAATTATGTAATAAAAATTAATTACTTAAAATTAATTATATAAAAATTAATTAATTCCTTGCAAACTAAGGTAAAATAAAAACTAATTCTTGAAAATTAAAATTTGGAGCCAAAATTGAATTAGACAACAAAACTTCTCTACTTAAGCCTTCAGCTTTTATGAATGCAGTGCCGCAAAAATGATGCAAGTTTTCCAAATATTGGCACACCACAAAAATAGGAGTAACTCTCTCCCTTTAGTAACTCTCTCCCTTTAATAGAAAAAATAATAAAAAATAAAAAATAGTTTAATTAAGAATTTTAAAGAGGCATGATATTTTGTTGTGAATATCTCCTCATTCTCCTTATTTCTCTTACAAGACTTTTATATAAGTTAGTGTTAAGAGGAGAGATAACGCGCGACAACGTGTATTAAATCGCTAACGACTTTACAAGCATTGAATTCTTATTTTAATTCACGTGTATTTCTTTCATCATCTCCCTATTTTCCTCTATCGCAGACACTGACAAATAAATATTTATATAGCAGATAGCTATTATTTGCCCTATCTCTTATAAAAAAATCTTTACCCCCTTTAAAAATAAAAAATACTCGCCATCATCCCCTCCTCCCCATCATCCTCTCCTCCCCACCATCCACTCCTCCCCATCATCCCCTCCTCCCCATCATCCCCTCCTCCCCATCATCCCCTTCTCCCCATCATCCCCTCCTCCCCATCATCCCCTCCTCCCCATCATCCCCTCCTCCCCATCATCCCCTCCTCCCCATCATCCCCTCCTCTCTATCATCCCCACCTCCTCATCACCCCCTCCTCCCTATCATCCCCTCCTCCCCATCATCCCCTCCTCCCTATCATCCCCTCCTCCCCATCATCCCCTCCTCCCCATCATCCCATTCTCCTCAACCCATCTAACGCGATTATAGAGAAGCATGTATTTCGACATATGCGAGCGTGTCTTAGAGAATCGCGTGTTAATATATGAGCGCATATCTTTGTCGGCTTAAAATCATCTTATATAAAGTTTTTGTATAAACAAGTGGACTACAAACTTATGTTGACTAACCAATTTGGAAAATTTTTTAACATTTTTAGAAAATCCACAAAGATTAACTCCTTTTAATGTTTGTTTAAATTTCGATATATCCTTCGCGATATGTCCTCAGTTTCAAATAAATTCCCCTTTAGGTATTAGAATAAAAAAATTTTCAATCAAATAAAAAATATTTATCTAAATTTATTTTCTACTTTAAAAAATATAATACCAAATATTTGTTTTAGGCGAAAGTATTTCAATGAAAATTTTTTGCTACTTTAGTTTACTCAATAATTTCTACTCTTTAGAATTTCCAAAGTTTTGATTTAAATATATCATCCTTCATTTCTACCGTTCCATTCAATGTCTATTGAGGACCACGTTCAAAATCCATAGCTTGAATAATTGTTTTAATTTCATAAAATTTTCTGATTAATAAAGATAACTAACTAATAATTAAAATTAATATTGTTAATTTTAATAATGTGTTTTACGTAAGATTATCCAGTTATTATCCCGCTTTAGTTCGAACCTAGCTGTCATTCATTATTTCATTATTTTTATTTAAATACCATCATGATGTTCTTCCAGTTGAACATTAAAATCAGGCAATTCAGCTTGATTTTGTTGCTGAATGTTATCTAAATTTTCCAAATTATTATACATTAACGTTTCATTTATAAAAATGATATCAATAAAAGCTCATAGAAGGTTATTAGGTCTATCCAAAACTCAAAAACACAGTTATCACCAATTTCGAGCTATCCCCCATGATCAATCTTCTGTTCTCACTCAAATATTTTCGACCCCTTACAGGTAAATAAAAATTTTATTTTGGGCTCATTTGAAAGCCCTTGAAACTTGCTAAAAGAAAACTATATATAAAGGAGAGAAATATTTATAGCCAAGCTTTATTATTATCTATTCTAAGGTTTTTTCATCAGATTCTGTTTTTTAATAATTTGAATTTCTATTACCTTGTTGAGGAGCCATATGAAATGATTCCAAAATGTGAAACCCTTAATAAAATTATTAGCTTAGATATATCAACATATGTAGAAACATTTAATGAGCCTTAAATAATTTATTTTTGGCTAATTGGATTTATAAAGAATTATTGTAAAAAGACACAAAAGGTCACATCTTTTTGTATTATTATAAAAATAAATATACTTATGTATATAGTTAAGTAAACCAACCTCCGTTTGTAGCGATATGGCCTCTACTATCTCGGACTGCACGGTCTCCATTTTGTCGAGAAACACCTCTGTTAGCAAGGCTTCCTTCTTGTCCATACCCGAAAGTTTGCTCTCCTCTAATATTTTCATCAGATTCTGTTTCTTCACCATCAGAATTGTAAAACTGATAATTGCTTGTATCCGCAATTTTAACACCTTTATAATGTCATAATTTGAATATTTTAAAAGATATATCCTATCAAACAAATATACGTTGATACTTATCAGTAATCATTTACCTTTCTTAAATCTGGCATGTTCTTTTCTGATTCCAATATTTTTATTTCTATTCGTATCTTCATTTGGCATATTTCCTTCCATTTGATTGTAATGCAAATTAAGACAACCATTAAGACAATCCCAACATAGTGACACATCATCAATCATTATATCGATTTTTTAAATGTTTGACATGTTTTAGTTGGGTCTTTAATTGTTAAAGAAAAGGAGTTGAATTTTAATAAATTTAAATATTTTTTGAAATTTGTCTATTAATTCGTTATTGATAAGAACGCAGTTCACGACTAAGTGTTGTTTCATCAAATATTAAGGAACTCTGAAGCGGTTCTGAGTAGAGATACATATCTTCTGGATCCATGCATTTTTATTTCAATTTAGAGAATAAACTACAAACCCTGAGATGGCAGACAGTAATAAACGCAATTATAAGAGATTCTCTTTTATTTTTATTAAAAGTGCATGTACAATTTTGATTTTTTCTGATAATTTGAAAAATTCTGATAATTTGAAAAATTCTGATAATTTGAAAAATATGAAAATAAAAAATAGAAATATAGCAAGTTTTGACAAGTTCATCCTTTAAGTAAAAAATAAAAGATATCTTTAATTTCAACCAGACGGTTTGAAAAAATTACCGCTGCAGGGTATAATTTTTCTTGATTTTAGACGTCAAGGAAAGCAAAAAACCTTTGCCAACATTTTATGGCTATTACACCCCGCCTTACACATAACCTTAAAGTTTAATAACCAAATGCTTTACAACATTCTGATTTAAATTCTGATTTTATTTTGAATAAAGTTAATTAAAACATTGAGAATTTAAATTTTTGAGCGCCCATCGTTAGTTAATCAATTATTTGTAATTTTTTCTTGTGACTTTGGCAATATGAAATAGCATGTGTTTTTATTAATTAGACAATTAGACAAATATGGGGCCCGTAAAATCAATTATTTATTCTCTATTTCTCTCGCTGTGTAGGATATGTCAATGAATGCTATAGCCTTTATGTAAGCATATAGACAGGCAAAATTTTTTAAGAGGCCATTAAGACAATCCCAACATAGTGACACATCATCAATCATTATATCGATTTTTTAAATGTTTGACATGTTTTAGTTGGGTCTTTAATTGTTAAAGAAAAGGAGTTGAAGTTTAATAATAAATTTAAATATTTTTTGAAATTTGTCTATCAATTCGTTCTTGATAAGAACGCAGTTCACGACTCATTGTTATTCCATCAAATATTAAGAAACTCTGAAAATGTTTGGAGTAACGCTATGTATCTCCCGGATCCATGCATTTTTATTTCAATTTAGAGAATAAACTACAAACCTAGTGATGGAGACAGTAATACACACAATTATAAGATTCTCTTTTATTTTTATTAAAAGTGCATGTACACTTTTGATTTTTATTTTTTTATCTTTACCGCTTATTTATTATTTTTCAATAAAATAAATCAAAGAGTAGCCGGCCGATAATTTTGTTGGCTTTACATAGAGTCCTCGCATTGGGGAAATTGCCATTTTTTGGCGCCCTATCCACTAAAACTTGCTTGTTAATTTATTGCGAGGAGGGCGTCATCATTGATGGTCTTACGTTAGTGGCTATATGTTAAGCGCGCTTGTCTTTATTAAAAGTGCATGTACACTTTTGATTTTTATTTTTACCGCTTATTTATGATTTTTCAATTAAATCAAAAAGAAGCCGGCCGATAATTATATTGGCTTTACATAGTCTTGGCATTGATGACATTGCTGCTTTTGCCGCTCTATCCATTAAAACTTGCTTGTTGATTTATTGCGAGGGTGGCGTCTTCATTGATGGTCTTGCGTTAGTCGCTGCCTGCTAAGGCGCTTGTCATCCCTTATAATGAATGCAGCTATTAAATTTAAATATTAATTTTAATTTATTAAATTTGATTTTTTAAATTTTTATTAAATTTAAAAATCCTTAAAACTCTTTAAAAAAAATATTTATTTTTAAATATAAATTCTGAAAACATGCAGGCTTGCAATTTCCTATACGAAGGCAAAGGGAAAGTTGTTAAAAATTAGGATGTTTATTGTTTTTACGTTCATTTATATTATCTCGTAATTGACATTTATTCTACATATTATTTATTTTTTAATTTAAGTATGAAGAAACCTCTTACTCTTCTAACTTTTATTTGTATTTTATTCCATTTATCTGAATGCATGAATTATGGTTCATTCGAAAAAATAGATAAAGAAATTGCTAAATTGAAAGGAAGAGAAGAATATTTCGAACGTAGTGTCAATATAAATAAGCAAAAATATGAAAAGGCCTGTCAAAGTCTAAAAGAGACTCGAAATAAAATAGAAGGTATATTTTAAGTCCGAGTACTTTTATATTTAGATGGGTGTTAATAACAGGGGATCTGAATTTAATACAAGTCCAATCTTGAATAACATCATTTAAATAAATTTTTTGTTTTGATAGACACTGGGTGAGGTGATAAATTCTGGTGTATCTCCTTTTAATGGTTACACCTGAATTTTAATATAAAAATTTGCAGCTCTTAAAGTGTATTTGAAAATTTTTTAAAAATTATTTTAGTATTTAAAAAAATTTATTTCTTTTAAATTATCAAAAATATTATTGGGTATTAAATAAAATAAAAAGAGATATTTTAAGTGCTTGAAGAACATAAAAGACAAGCAGCTATTGCTTTTGGACATGCTGGCCAAGATCAAGGTTTACAAGGACATGTTAGCCAAATTATTGGAAATACCAGTACTGGAGTGGAACAGTTGAGTGGAAAAATGAAACAGAAAATGAATATTGCAGTTAGAAAAGGCCATGCTCGATATAGGGAAGGTAAATGCTTATCCTTAAAGATCAATCAATCAACCTAAATTTTCAACAATCCTTAAAGCCCTCTTAAATTGCGAATAAAAATATTTTCTGATTGCTTATCAATTATTTAAGAAAAGAATGTCAGTGGAAAGACTTTTGAAGAAAATAAACAACATAATGGATTTGGAAACATGATTTCTTCTAGTGTGCCCCAAATTGCAGGATATCCACTAGGCTTTAATCTAAATGGAGGATATCATCAACAACCATCTTTTCAATTTTCGGCTTCTCATGAAGGACAATTTAATCAAGGAGCATCTCATCATGCAAATTTTGTTAACGGTAATTTAATTTCTTCCGTTTCAAAATTGTCATAACCCTGCTTTAAAAATAAAATCCAGTAATCGAAAGCCTTCGAAATGTGCTACAAGATAGCAATCTATGAAATTCTATGAAAATTAGAATCCATTGATAAAAATTTAGACTTGCCTACTATGCTTTTGGAACTCAAAGAATTCATGTAATATCATATCATTAACAAACTTCTAAACCACTTGGTTATACCTGAACTGAGTCCAATGTAGGCAACATATCTAATAGTTTTCGAGGATTAAGTGAGATATTGTCATATGTGAAAAATTGCATTTTTGCGATATTTAGACTAGCATTTTCAACTATTAGTGCGTCTAAGATTTATAAAGTCAAAAGTAAATCCGTTGGCAAAATGCATAGTTATAAGAAAAAAGGATCGTTACTATAAATTTCGGAGATGGCTCTTGCTAACAGCTAAACTTTTGATAAATCTTAATAGATCAATTTAGATCATTATGTTATACCAGCTGGAATGCAACCGAATCCTGGTTTATTAATTTTTTAATTTTTGCTTAAAATGTTATAAATTTTAAGGAAGCACTCAACTCAATGTTGGGAATATTTCAACTGATGATGAAAAAACTGAATCCGATAAAGAAAGAGATGAATGAAAAGAAAAATATATATAAGTGTACAGAAACGCGAGTTAAAAAGAAGCACTATAGCCTGATATTGGAGAACAATTTTCATTTTTTCATAAATTTATTTAAATTTAGAATACACTTTAGAATCTGTTTTTATTTGATTAAAAATCCTTTGCAAACATTAAATATTATGAATTAAATTATGTAATTAAAACTTTCTCCATGAAAATCGTTTTTTCTTCTTAAACTCCTATTTTGATTTTTCTAAAAATTTTATTTGAGTTAATTTAAATAAACCTTCTTCATGTTTTATGTTATTGGGAAGAAACAATATCTCTCAAAATTAAATTTACTCCCCATCATTCCCTTCTCCACTCGCCCCTGAATTTCGACATTTGCGTGCGTCTCTTAGAGAATCTCATTTTAAATACATGAGCGCGTTACGTAATTAATTATTGACAATGGCGACATTATGAATTATTGACTTGGCGGCATAAATTAAGTTTAAAAAATAAACAAACTAGAAATTTTCTGTAATCTTTTAAAATAATGCCCTATTTCTATCTTATTTTTGTCATATTTTTGCCACATTTTTGAGTGGCTTCTCAATATTTCATTGTTTTGGAAAGGACAACCTGATGGATAGTGTTAAATAATGCTAAAAACCTTAAACAAAACATATAAACTTTAAACTATTTCTTTATTACTATCTCAACTCTTTTATGGAGGATTCTTTTTTTCTAGTAAAAATTTATAAGGATGATGCAATATTCTATCCAATCTATAAAATGATCGCAAGACTCAATGCCCTTTAAGCTTTCGCAATACCTTGAGTTTAATTAAAAGGGCAATGTCCTTATTTTTGTATCCATTTACAAAGAACCAGGCCAAAATAAGTTTACAAGCTACAAATAAAGAAAAATCGAAATTTCGAAAATAGTTAAACTTTATTAATAATTGAAATTTCAAAATAGATTTTGAAATTTACAGTTAGATTTTTTGCTTGAATTTTTTGAGTTTTAGAAATTTTTGAGTTTTAACCAAGCATGTCTGGTGAGTTAGGCAGAAGTAATTGGGCAGTGAGAGATTTGGGAAGGAAACATATTTTAAAAATTTTTTCCATAAAATTAATTTGAATAACAACAGAAAATTTATAGAACTTTTTTAGCCGCGTAGTTCTTTTTACGAATAGCGGTTTTCTCCCGTTTCTGTCAGCACGTTTCAGTACTCACGTTTCAGTCCCGTTTCATTTCCTGAACTAAATTGATTGTTGCCGTTAAACTAAAATACGCAAACAAAGAATATTTTGTTAAACTTTAAACAATTTAGCAATTTAAATAATTTAACACGAAAAAATATAACCTGCCAATTAAAGCCTGTTTCGAAATAAAAATAAAGTTCGAATTTTCGAACTTCAATTAAAGTTCAGATTTATTATAGCAAAATTTGGCTGACAATTTAATAAAACGCACGCAATCTTGTCTTTAAAAGGGCAGTCGTTTATACATATTAATTCATAATTAACAATTTTTATTTTTAACTTTTTAAATTTTCTCTAATAGTAAGACAGAGGAAAAAGTTTAGACTTTCGATCCTTGGATCTCTGGCAATTATATCATTCCGTGTTTTTTGCTTGTAAAAAGCAATCATCTTTTTATGTTACAAAATTTTTTACTCTTTAAAATAAATTCTAATTAGAAATTTCATAGCATGAAAATATCAAAGTTAGCAATTCTTCTATTTTTATTGTTCATATTATTCGAGATGCTGGAATGTGGTGGTAAAGACAAGGATAAAGATGTGAGTGATTCTTCTGAAATAGAAGAGGAAACAGATATTACAGGCCAGAGAGGAAATGGTCGGAGAGTCCGTGGACAGAGCCGTCAAATTCGCACAGGATCAAGTCATCGTTCTATAATCCAAAATCAACACAGAAATCCAAATGATCGTCGCATGGTAATGCTTAGTTACAAACATCAAAAGCAACAAATAAAAAAGTTACGAAATGATTGGGGAAAACTTTGTAAAGTTCAACATAAAATTCACAAAAATCAAAAATATATTAAGAAAAAAATGTTAAAGCTTAATAATAAAACAAAAAAGTGCAAACAAGAAAGTGAAAATATGTTAAAATCACACAAACAGAACATGAAGCATTTGAAAGCAATTTTTGAACGTAATATTATAAAAAAAATTTTTAAAAGAAGCTAACATAAAATAAAGTTCATTTAGGTGTTTTATAGTAAATGAGATTAAAATTTATTCAAAATTTCGATAAAATTTGCGAACCGAGGCTCATTGGGATTGAGGATAAAAGCTTTAATGAAACGTTACATTTGCTAGTAAACTTTAGTAAAACACGGATTTTAGGGGTAATAAAATTTTATACTTAAGAACATATTTGGTCCTAATTAAAGAAGGTCAAGGCATACTTACCAAAATAGGCATAATTACAATAATCGAGATTATTTTTAATATATGTAACTAAAAGTTTAGAAATTAAAACTACAAAAGCTTCAAACCAAACTGATGAGAAACTTACAATGCCAAAACGTGTAAAGGAAGAGACATTGACTATTAGAGACACTCAAGATATCCAAAAGATCAAACCAGAACATGTTGAAGGAAAAGGAAAGGAAATTGCACGTAAGTGTAGGCAAATAATATTTCTTTGTTGCAAAGAACGGATAGGACTTTTTAGCTTAGCAGAAACGTCACATTTTAGGAATTAGGCGAGAGGAGGAAAAACGATCCACATATTTTAAGAATCAAGGCACAATTTTTAATACCCTTAAAATTCAAATTTTTACATTTTTAAATATAATTTACTAAGCATATTGAGTCAAGTTAATTAAAAAAGATAAGTTCATTATATAAAAAACTTTTATTATAAAGCACAAGATTGGAAACACAAGTCAATGTTTGAAGGACTTCCAGCTGCTCAAATGCCTTCATCTAGTCAATTTGCTTCTATGCATCGTCCATATGGATATGATATTCGTCCATGTAACTCTTTATATTTTTCCGTTAAATAAGATGATAAAATGAGAAAAATTACTGCCTATAACTTATGTAATTGTAAAAGTAGCTCAGTTGTTAGAATTTAGATAGTAGAATAAAAAATTTTCTCCTAATCTCTCGTAAACCCCTAGGATTGCTGTTCTAATTTGTTTAATAATTACTTGATTAATTTAGATTTTCATGCTGAATCATCTGGAATGCAGTCGAATCCCGGTTTATTTTTATGACTAATTTTTAGGTATAAAATTTTATAAATTTAAGGAAGTCCCCAAACTAATGTTGGGGATAATATTAAAAAAGAAGAAACTGAATCCCAAGAAGATGTTGACGAATCTGAGTAAATTTGAATTGAAGAAAGAGTCGAAACCCGGTTTATTATACATGATTACAAGTTATTATATAACGAATTACATGATTACAAGTTATTATATAACGATTTTTATTTATTGTTAGATTATTTAAATTTAGAATATAAAGATTTTCAATTTATATTTACTTGATTAAGTAATGAAAATTATTTATGAAATGAATCATTTTGGTTTCAATTTATTTAATGCTCGACTAAAACTTATGTCGAACAAAAAGAAACAATAACCTAAAGATTTTTTAAAAATAACAAAAAATTAAGAGTATATTGCTCAAAAAGTGACTATTCGTTTTGACCCGAGCTATAAATCTATGTGTTTCTTTTTAAAAACTATCATATTTTGAACAATAACTTGTCAATTAAAATTATTTATTCCTCAGACCGACAAATGCCATCGAAGTCCTTCTTTTTTAACGAAATTCGATTTGTAAAAATACAAAATAATAGAAAATCCCTTAACTGTATCTAGTCGAAATCCGTTATAGCAAATTTAACCGAATCTTCAGATAAAGTAAAATTAAAAATATGTCTAAATTTATTCTCTACTTTTAAAAGATATAATACCAAATATTGGTTTTAGGCGAAGGATGTTTTATAGAAATTTTTTTGTTAATTTATGTTATAGAATAATTTTTAATCTTTAGAATTTCCAAAAGTTTTGATTTACTTGTATATATCATCCTTCTTTTAAATCGGTCTCATTCAATGTTTATTGAGGAACATGTTCAAAATCCATAGCTTGAATAATGGTTTTAATTTAATAATAATTTTTTATTAATAAAGATAACAAACTATTAATTAAAATTAATATTGTTAATTTAATTAACGTGTTTTACTCAAAATCAATCATCCAGTTATCCCGCTCCGATTCGAACCTAGCTGACATAACTTATTTCATTATTTTTATTTAAATACCATCATTATGTTCTTCCAGTTGAACATTTAAATCAGGCAATTCAGCTCGATTTTGTTGATGAATGTTGTTATCTAAATTTTTCTAGTTATATTAACTTTGATGTTTCATTTATAAAAATAATATCAATACAAAAATTTAAAAATTAATAGAAGCTTCTTAGATCTATCCACCCTGAAAAACACGGTTATCGACAATTTTCGAGCTATCAATCATGATCAATCCTCTGTTTACACATAAGTTTTTATTGGACTTTTTACTTAGGTTCGAGAGGTTCGGGAGACATCTTTAATTTAATGTTGGGCCGATTTTCTGACCCAAATTATTTTAAGATTTAGAAATACGTTGATTTTCATTTTGTGGAACTTAATTAATATTTTAATAGCGGTGGAAGGCATTCAAAGTTTCTTGAGAAACCTAACTTCCAAATTGAGAAACCCATCTTAAACCGGCTTCTAAATCTTATTTCTTTATGTATTTAAAGCCATCTTGTTTACCTTCTGGTGGAGCATGTAAATCAGGAAATTGATTAACGTTTTGATGGCGACGGTAGTTATTGATCTCCTCCTGCGTGATTGGTCCAACATGGGGCGCTTCATATGGTTGCCAATCCTGATGATAAGCCCTTAACGCCGGATTTCCATGTTGAATTCTCATATTATCGAGAAATTTTCCTCCTGGTTTCCCACTAAAGCTTGCTTGCCCTTCTATTTTTCCAACAGGAGTTCCTTTTACACGCATCTTTCCTCCAGGATGTTTCTCATTAAAATTAGCTTTATCAGGCAATTTTCCGCCAGGATTTCCCTCCATACATGCGATTACACATAGTTGAGCGAAAAAATAAAAAGAAAAAATTGCCAGAATTGAAAAATTCATTTTTAAAGTGTCTAAAAAGACCAATGAATAAAAACCTTCCTCCCTCAGTTTGGAACATAGTGCAAAATCCGCCTATTCGCGCCACTAAGTCTTTTTTTCAGCGGCCCGAACTGAGAGGGCCAAACTGCTTGTTTTAGTGTTGAAAATTTTATATTTGTCTTTAATTTATATCAATGATATTTTTAAAAATTTCATATGATATGCCATTCTGTTTGGAGGTTTTTTATTAGAGATAATGGTGGGAAACAGTAAACGGGAAACAGTTTTGACCTAAAATTTAAAATGAATATAATGCATTAATAGAATATGACAGCCTTTTTAAAGACATATTGCTTGAGCTTTTAATAAATTGCGAACCAAACTTGCGAGCTAATATAAGACAAGAAAGCATTTTGCGATCCACGAAATAGCGAGTCAAGCTTTGTCTTATATAAGCTTATTCTAAGTGCAAAAATAAATAAGAAATAATGTCCTTGCCCTTTAATAAAAATGCAAGGCAATTTTAAAGATTGGCTGGCAAAGAAGAAATTTCATGGCTCGGATAAGATTTTGATTTATAAGATTTTATATAGAAAAATACAATTCTCTAAAAAATAGTCGAGCTTGCTTAAGAATGAGAATAATTTATAATGTTTTGGGTAAGTTTGCTCCTACATATAAAATAAAATAATTCTGTAATGGAGCTAAACAACTATGAGCCTTATAGAAAATGAAAGTATGTATTAGAGATTATAGGAACAATTGCGTTCTATTAATTAACATAGAGATTTTTTTGTCATTTATTCTATTCAAATGTTTAAAAATGCACTACATATATTTAAGATGCATAGGTGATGGGAAGCTTACTGAGGGGACGCTTAAAAGCTCATGGGACGCTTAAGAGCTCATGGGACGCAAAACATAAAGTTGCGCCAAAATTATTTTAGTTTTCCCCAATATATGAATTACATAATTCTTGTATTGAAAAACGCACGCGGCTATTTTTATTTTTAAAACTTTAAAAAATTCTTTGCAAATTTTTTTAAATATATTTTTTTATTTAAAAAAAATGTGCAGCAAATCGGAAGTGTAAGTGTCGGAATGTCGATAGGAATGTTTCAAAATCTTGGCTCCAGCTCAGTCTCCGCCCTTTTTAAACTTAATCAGAAGCAGCATTCAAATAAATTTAGTTTCTTCAAAATAGAATTCATTAATGATCACGCTTTGAGATGAAAAATATGCGACATTTTCAATGATTGTCATTTCCAATATTTCCTATATCCGTTTTGCAAAATTTAGCATTGATTTCCGGATCCCAGTTTTGATTTGCTTATGACTTCCGCTATTTCCGACGTGTTCGAATTTTTGACACTTTCGCAATTACAACCGCTCTCTACAATAGGGAAATTTATTTGCCAGTGCGTGAGACAGAGAGAAGACAGGGGGAGAGAGAGATTTATCCTTCTCTTTTGTAAAGAGAAAGAGAAAGAAAGTCACTCGAATTAATTATTGAATTAATTGATTGTTAGTAGCTAGTGACACATACATGTTTTTATTAATTAGATGTTTTATTAATATGTTGAGTTTAATAATGTTTGACCTCAGTTGTAGGTAAAGAGAAATCTCATGCTAAATACGATTAAAAATTTACTGTTTGTCTTATCTCAATTGCAACACAACTTTGAAGTCTTTGCGGCTATGTTTTTCTGCAAATGAATTTTAATGCTAGAAAACATTTAAGAATTATAAAAGACACTTGCCGATTAAAAAAATTTAAAATAAATTTCTAAAAATAAATTTCCTTGAAAATTCTATTATTCTATTTAAGAAGGCTTAAGGGAGTTTATTAAGGGAGTTTCTCTTAATTTTGTTTTCCTCTTAAAATCTCGTTCTATCCTCTTTAAAAAATCTCCTTCTATCTTCTTTACCCATTATCCTTTCTGTCGCTAAACGCGCGCGATTTATGGCAACGTCTCATTAGTATTGAAATGGAAGTGAATATATACGCGGGCTTGTTTGCGACGAGTGATTCATAAGAGAGGCTGTAAATGGCTTCATACAAGCACTTCATCCTTCATTTTCCATCATTACATCCCTTCTATGTATATGTATTTTCCTTTATAAATCTTCGAGAGTAAAACTCTAGACAAAAGACACTTAATGTTTAAATAAGCTTCTTTTAAATAAATTAATAAAACATATAAAAAATTAAATGTTTATAGATAAAGCAAGTATTGTAGAACCATTTTTTTGTTTGCCATAAAGTATCATATTGAAATTTAATTCACAACAAGACATTATTTTCCTCTCAAGAGGAATTTCCTAAAATAAATTTTATTATTAAAAAATCTTTTTGTAAATCTCCATATCCAAAAATCATTTTATTTAAAAAGCTCTAAAAAATTTTTTAAAGGATGAACTTGTTTAATTTTGTTATTCTGTTTTTCCTTATTTTAAATTTATTTAATTTAACGTTTTGCGTTAAACGTAAAGGTAATGGAGGTAAAAATTTAAATTCTATTTAAATATTTGAATTAACTTATGGAAATTTTAATTAAGGACCATCAAATCCTCAACAAACTTCTCAACAACAAACCTCGAATCTTCCTCCGGGTGCTAATTTCTGATATTATTTAAATATGTATTTAATTAAACAAACATTTAAGATCAGGAAAGACCATTTTATTTTGCAAACATTGCATCTGGAGGCAATATTTCATTTGGTTATTTAATTTTTATTAATTTACTGAATAAATCAAATAATTATTTTAACATTTATTAATATTAAGGTGACCCTATGGATAGTGAAGATAGAAATTTGATAGCATTATATCAGCAACAACATGGTAATTTTACTCCGATACTTAAGATTCTCCAATCATTTTAAATTTATTTGGTACTTGAGTTTCCTTGTGTGTTTGCGGAAACAATTGTACTAAGTATTACCCTTCGGTAAGTATTCCCCCTCCTATCCTAAGACTAGGGAAACAATCAAGAAAGACTAAATGTCTTTATAAAATATAAGTAAATTATGCAAGTTTGATGACTTCCGCTATTTCCGTTATGTTGGAATTTTTGACAATTCGTGTGACAATTTTTGATAACTCTACAACAGATAAATTTATTTGCCAGTGCTTTCGATAGTGCGGAGAGTAGGCGCAAATGTGTCTGTAAAGTGAAGGAGAAAGAAATTCAATTGAATTAAATATTGAATTCATTGAGTGTGGTGTAGAAGTTGTTTAATTTGTCATTGTTTTTTAATTTTAAATTAATTTAATTTAACGTTTTGCTTTAAATGTAAAGATAATAAAGTTAAAGATGTAAATTCTTTTTAAATATTTGTATAATAAGTAACTTATAAAATTTCCTTAAGGGCCACCAAATCCTCAACCAACTCTTCAACAAACTCCTCAACATCGCCCCTTGAATGTTCCTCCGCGTCGTAATCCACGTCCTATCATTACTGCCCAGCCTCGTCCACAAAGTCGGATTTTATTAATAATCCTAATTATTAATTCAAATATTTTATTTATAAAAACAGTTAACCAGACTACTGCTCCGCGTCCTCGAATTATAGGGCAACAACTACATCCACGTATTTTTCTTGATTAATTTTAAATAATTTTAATTCATTATTATTAATTTTGCTTAATATGAAAATTTTTAGCATTCCCTCAACAAGCATTGGATGTTCCTCCAGGGTTTGAAATTCGAAGATATGCTCGTCCTCTTGGTATCCAAACTCGCCCACAAAGTTTGTTTTTGTTATTTAAATAGATCTAAAAGCTAAAGTTGTTACTGCGTTTCTCACTGAGTTTTACTGTACTACATGTTTTTGTTTTATGTCCAGTTTGAAAACACGGGATCATATATACTAGATACGAGGTTAACTGAACCTTACTGCAGAATGTTACCACGAACCCTTATTAACGTTAGCAATAACCACGACTTTTCAAACTAACTTGTGAACCAGGGTGTCCCTTTTGCCTTATTTACAGGGCATTTGCCCTATTTTTAACCTTTTCGCCCTATTTTTTCCCTATTTTCTCATTTGCCATATTTTTGCCCTATTTTTACCATCTTGTAAAATTTTAAAAATTCTTCGGATTTTGTAAAAAAATGGTAAAAATGAAGGATTATTGACGTCCTTGCCTTCCAAAATCCTCAAAATTTTTGCCTGCGGCGCAAAAAATGGAAGAAATTTCATCTTGAGCTTTAAATTTAAAAAATTTTTTTGCCTGCGGCGCTGAAAATTGGAAGAAATTCTTCGATTATGGTGCGGGGATTTGGTTGTGAATCGATGGTACGTTTTAGGGTATCAAGGTTTGGATTATCTGGGGCTTAAGTTTAATTCAACCAACGTTATTTGGAGATTAAAAAGGATATCCCTGATAAAATCGATTAGTCACAAGGATATTTACTGATAAAGAAATTTTTAATTGAAAAGTTCTCAATTGTATCTTGCACAGTCCCTGATCCTAATTTAATTTAGTTTAAAATAGTGAAAAATATGCATAATAAAGCTTTCTTTTTAAAATTTTAAGTATTTTTAAGTGCTTAAAAAACAAAGCCCTATTTTTTGCCCTATTTTTGACCAATTTGCCCTATTTTTGCCATATTTTTGAGTCGCTTCGCCCTATTTTGGTGTTTTGGAAAGGGACACCCTGTTGTGAACTCAAACACAATTGAAAGTTAAAGTTTACTGCGCATCCTTGTATATTTATTTCTAAATGCGTTACATAAAGGTGCTCTAACACTAAGAACCGGGGCGACTAGTAATGTTTTTATTATTATATTGTTTAATCACTCCTAGGCGTTTTAAACTGCTAGGTGAATAATACTTATAATCATATAAATCTCAACTTGGTCCTAAACTACGCCATAATCAACAAGCCTCTCTAGTTAGCTATACAAATTTTTCATTATTATTTAAATTTATATTAAAATCATTTAGCTTCCCAACCACAAAACTTGAATTTTGGTATTGCACCACATCAAACATCCCATCCTCAACCGGCTATTCAACAAAATTTGGGTGTTGCTTCTTATTCTGCTCCACATCCTCGAATTGATGTCCAGACTAGTTGGTTTTTAACTGATTAAACAAATTAGTATATTATAATTTAATATTAAATAATAATTTAATATTAAATAATAATTTCTTATTTTATTTAAATGTGTATTTAATTAAACAAACATTTAAGATCAGGAAAGACCATTTTATTTCGCAAACATTACACCTGGAGACAATATTTCATTTGGTTATTTAATTTTTATTAATTTTTATAAAAGTAAAACAAATTATTGTTAGAATATCTAAAATTAATATAACTAAGTAGACCTCATGGATCACGGAGATACTAACTATTTGGTAAATATTTAATAACAACAACCTTGTTCTGCGATCATTAGACATTTATTTTAATTTATCTGGGGTGGGTTAATTGTTTCACAAGAAGAGAACCGTCTGTAATTTCCGGAAAATTAAAATTTTCTAAATAAGTATTAACAAATATTTATTTTTTTAATAATTATATTTAATTATTTCTCGGAACAGTTTTAAACAAATTTATCTTTAAATTCTTAACTTCGATTTTAATTAACATTTAGGTTAATTTAATTTACAGAAGGACGTCAAACTACTGGACAAGGACGCCGTGCTAGCAGAGGCAGTGGACGCCGCAACCCTGGTGGCCGTATTGAAGAAGATCAAGCATCTTGTGATCATCCATGAGCATGACGAGAAAATTGTAACAAAACTGATGAAGAAAACAAACGGAAAAATGTATATTTAGTAGATTTAGAAACATTTTACATACACATGTTTCCGTAAAAAGATTACAAAATTATTGAATTCCATTGACATATGTAATTATTACAAAGATGTGATATTTTTATAGGGTATCCCTTTAGATTTTGAAATTTATTACTGCGATGGAATAAATTCTCAAAGTGATAGGCAATTTTGATATCATATAACTACCAAAGATTATTTAAGTTTTATGATCATAAATTGTCTAATTGAGACGACTACCGTATTTGCTAAAATAATTACCCAGGGTAATTATTGTTTCAAACTCTCGCTGTAGGGGGTAATTAAAAGAGAAGGGGTAATTATTTAAGTTTAAAACAGGCTAATTATAACTATTTTCGAGAGGGGTAATTATTTTTTCGATCTTTGGCTGTAGGGGGTAATTAATAGGGCGGGGGTAATTATTTGAGAGAGGGACATTATTTCAGCATTTACGGTATGTTAATATTTTGTGGAATTCGATAATTATTTCATAAAACATTATTCAAAACCTTTTTCACTAGAATCCACAGATATAGAAACAATAAATACTTTAGGTATTTACTTGTTTATTCTGTGATTTATTACAACATACATTTTATTCAAAAGATAAATTTGTTAGATTTATTTATTGTATTTTACATTATATTATTGTATTTTTCATTGTATTATTGTATTTTATATTTAATTCCTGAAACTAAGCAGAACTTGATCAGTCATTGGACTTTCTATTTTCGGTGCTTCCGATTTACTATTATCATTCCTTCTTTACGACCGCTGTATAATATCGGGAAATTTATTTCACGTAAGATACAAAACCTTACCATTAGTTCGTCTATTCATTGAGAGTTTATAGGTCCTCTCTTTTTTCCAGAGAGAAAAGAGAGTATTTTCTACATATCATTCGTTTATTAGACATTTGTCAAATGAGTGTGACTAAACTTGCACTTTCCTTTGTCGGAAAATATTAATCACTGAGGAAAAGTAGGGGTATGTATGTTTGTAAACCTCGTTTTGAAAATTTTTATATAAACAATAATTTTTAGAGAAATAATCAACGTTGCTTAAAGAATGTCTGTGTAGGGTCGAAGACTTGAAGTACCTTTGTCAAAGACTTGAAGTACCTGAAGTAGAGGATGAAAACTCAGAAGATGATAAGTGTGGAAACAAACTTTGCGAGGACGTTTTAAAAAACTTGTTTTACGAAACAAGGGAGATGTCGAAGGAAAAACATCATTTATCATAGAAAATGAAATCATTAAGAAAGCTCTTGAAAGTTTGATGTATTTTCCAACAAAACAAATTCAGACGAGTTTCAGTTATGTCAGTAGAAAATTATAATTAAATTATTTTATAAAATTTTTAATTCATCTGGCTTTGCCTAAATTTCTAAACATACAAATTGCTCTTACGGAAAAATTTGAAAATAATTTAGTAAAATAAAAATAATCAGATAATTAGTAAAAGATTAGCGAATTTAAAATTTTTATATTATTATACTAAGTTTTAATAGAAATTGTAAATCAAGAGCATTTGTAAATTAAATTTATAACATATTCCCTTAAATGGTTATTATTGTATACGATATTCATGCTGTGGAAAAATTGTGGATGGGAGATGGAATTGAACCATCATGGAATGAGCCCAGACCAAGCACAACCGACTGTGCCACCATCAAACCCGATGATGGGTTATTTATTTTCATTTATATTCTTTCTGCAAGTGCGGACACAACAGTTTTTTCATTTTTATTTTTTCTTTATAATTTAAAAATTCCATTCAATATGTAGTCCGTTATATAATAATTTCTCTTGTTATTCCTTCCTTGTCCAAATAAAATTCATAACTTCCATAATTAATCAACGGGCGAATCATTGCTACAAATTCCACATTATGATATTTGTTAATCAAACTTTGCCGACTTTCATTATGATATACATTCATTTGTCCATCTTCAATATTGTTGTGGTGTGGTGGCTACTATAAAAGCCTCACATAATTGTCAGTCCGTGTCTCCTAATTGTCTCCTAAATATTACCCCAACCTTATTCTATTACTTCAATATTATTGTATTTCTTTGTGTGCGATAAACACATTATTGTATTGCTTATTTCTTGTTGTGCAGAGACACAACAAATTTGGCGCGGTCGTAAACGGATTCAATTGTAAATTGTATTGAAGAAAACAAATCAGGTTAGTGGCATTGTTATTGTTCATTGAAAAAATATTGTATTGATTCTTCAAAATGAAAGCGGAAGACATTCAAAAACTCCTTGAACAACAACAAATGAAATTCAATCAACAGCAAAAGGAACTTCAGGAACACCAAAACCAACAATTGTTACTGCAGCAGAAACAGATTGCAGAATTGTTGAGTAAATTGGGCAATAGGCCAAATATTGAAAGTGCTACATCGCTTCAACAAGAAGGATCAGCGCTATACGGTAAATTGCACAAATTGATTTCTGAGTTCCATTGTGATATTCCACGGGCATTCACGTTTGAAACGTGGTATGATAAGTACAAATCGTACTTTGAAATTGAGGGGGCCACATTGAGTGATGAAATGAAAGCAAGATTGCTTATTGCGAAATTGGGTGGCCCTGAATATTCTAAAATTGCCCAGAAATTATTGCCACGAAAATTATCAGACCTGAAATATGGGGAATTGTTAAATGAATTGAAAGAGGAGTTTAGGGACCCGAGGTCCAAATTGCTAAAGCGTTTCGATACGCTGAAATTGAAATGTAATGAATTTGAAAATATATTGCAATTTGGGAATCTCGTAAATGCCGAATGCGAAAAGTCAGAAATGAATTTGACTATTGAAGAAATGAAAATATTGATTTTTATTGTAGGGCTTCCTGACTCTGCAATTGATTTAAAACAAAATTGTATTCGGCTGATAGAAAATAAATCAAAGAAAAAAGAAGATTGTAATTTCAAGGAATTATTGGAAGATTGTCGAGGATTCTTGTCTACGAAAAAAGAAGTCAAATTGTTGTCTGAACCTAAACAGGTCAGTAAAATTGAATTGGGTTCACCACCGGAAATAAATATTATTCAGGAACCCAAATTGCAACAACAAAGTATTGAAAAATCGAAAAGTATTGAAAACAAGAATCGCTATTATCCACCATTAAAAAGGCCATATTGTAAGCATTGCAAAAAAGAAGGACATTGGATTGAAAATTGCTATTTTGCTGGTAAGCGTAAATTCTCACCTAGAGTGAATAATTTGAAAATTGGTTTAGACAAAAGCAATGATGGTCCTTATTGTATATTGTTGGATATTGAAGACAATGAAGTGTTGCAAAAACAAAATTGGATTGTTCAAAAATTGAAAATAAATGGAAATTCATTGAACATGATCATTGATACGGCTGCGCAAATCTCAATTATTTCAAAGGAAACGTGGTCACAGATTGGTGAACCAAAATTGGAGGAAGTTTCCTATAATGGAATTGCGATGGGCCAAGCAAAATTTAAAATTGAAGGGAAATTTGCAGCACACATTGATTGTAATAATAAGGAAGAAGAATTAGATTGCCATGTTGTGGAAGGCAAATTGAATTTAATTGGATTACCTTGGCTTAAAAGATTGAATTTATTGAAAAATATTGTTAATGTTCCAGAAATTGAAAAGGAAAGGAAGAAAATTGTATGGAACAAACAAAAGCCAATGTCAAAACCAATTGTAAAGAAAAAACTCTGGAAAGGCAAAAATGTAATTGTGAAGAACAAGAACAAAAGAACCAACAAAATTGAATGGTTAAAAGGCGAAATTGTAGGAAAAGTTGGTCAATTGTTTAGAGTTCAAGTTCATTGCCTGAAGAGTGTAATTCTGCGAAAAATTGAAGACATTAAAGAAGATTATCAACAACCAAGAATTGAATCAAAGAAGTGCTACGCTGTCAAACGTTCAGATGCGAGGCTGTACAATGAAGGCGCAACACCGAAAAAGAAAACAAAGATCTGGTCCGAGGAATCTGAAGATATGATGAAAAGCTGCTCTGAGGGTTCAATAATTTCTGAGGGTTTGGTAAATTCTGAGGGATCAAATATTGCTGAGGGATAGATGAAGTAAAGTAAAATAAATAGATAAAATATATTCTTTTGTTTGTAAAATTTTTGTTTGTTCCCTTATACCCTCATTTTTTTGTATGTATTTTGTTGACCGGACTTTTGTTATTGCTTGTATGTTTTGTATTGGTGTTGTAACCCCAGCCTTGCAAAGGGGGAGGTGTTGTGGTGTGGTGGCTACTATAAAAGCCTCACATAATTGTCAGTCCGTGTCTCCTAATTGTCTCCTAAATATTACCCCAACCTTATTCTATTACTTCAATATTATTGTATTTCTTTGTGTGCGATAAACACATTATTGTATTGCTTATTTCTTGTTGTGCAGAGACACAACAAATATCCTCTACTTCTGTTTTTGATATATAGATTGTTATAAATCGCCTCAAATTTTGCAATAATTTTTTATTTAATTCAGAAATTTTTTTGAGCAATTTATAAACATGTCTTTCCTCGTTCGTTTGATTAATTTTAACGTAGAATTCAAACCATCCAAAATTAATATAATCCGAGACAATAATAAAATAATTTCCTGTATTTACAAATTTTAAACAAAGTTCAATGTGTGAATATTCCATTCTATCATGATGATTTTTTTCCTTTAATGAAGTTGATTCAATTAGATTAGCTTTGCTAAAATTTTCTCTTTTTAAAATTTTTCTAGGTTCTTCAGGATTAAAAAAACAATTCAAACTTTTTAATTTAGTATGATTGTTGTTAAATATCTGTAACACTGCATTTATTCCGCTTACATTTACATTTTTGTATTTAGTAGAATTCGAATATCTAATAGCATTTGCGATGCTCTCATCTGAAAGTTTATTTACCTCCAAATCGATTGTTGCAAAAAATATAGGTTGGATATTAATTATGAATTTCTATAAATGAATTATTGATGTAATATATTCGGTCGGATATATTAATAATTAAGTTTAAATATTTAAAATAAGAGCCCGGTAATATTTCGGTTCGTACCCCCCCTTTTTTTCCTTCCTAAAAGTATTAAAAAATGGTCAGTGAGTCATAGTTTATAGAACTCGTCGAGCTGTGTCGAATGACACCAAAATCAACCCCAGGCCTTATCTTTGGACCGAGATATAGACCTCCGAAAATTGAAAAATAATAGCGTGAACCAAGCGCATTTTTTGGGCTAAAAATTCGATTAAACAAATAATACCCCAATCGAAAGAGCTTGTCGAGCTGATTTGAATGACATCAAAATCAACATAATTGAACAAGATTTGAAAAGTTATGGCATAAAGTAATCCTATTGTAGTAGTGAGACGCTTTTGCAAAACCTTTATCTTTGCGCAGGGTTTTTGTCTGTATCTCGGCCCGAAGTTAAGACCTGGGTTTGATTTTGGTGTCTTTCGAATCATCTCGACGAGTTCTATAAGCTAAGACTGACTGACCATTTTTTAATAATTTTAGGACGGAAAAAGGAGGGGGGTACGAAACGAACTATTACCAAGAGCCCCTATCTGATCAAAAGCCCCCCCCCCTATCTAATCAAAATCCCCCCTATCTTATCAAAAGCCCCCCTCTATCTAATCAAAAGCCCCCCCCCCCCCATCTAATCAAAAGCCCCCCCCCCCTATCTAATCAAAAGCACACTAATTAATCTATAATTTAAAGGTTTAAGATATTCATGTCAGAATTTATATGATTCTGAGCTTCAATTAAGAAGAATAAAGTCAATGATTATATCATTTTTACCTTGTCATCAATTTTTGTATCAAAATTATATTCTTTTAAGCAAATATTTAATGAAATTATTTCTGAATACAAGAACAAATCCTCAATCAAAATTAATTTTTTGCCATTATTTCCATTAATTATACTCTTTATTTTGTGTGTATTTTCGTCCGAGTTACTACATTCGTCAGGATTAGAATTTGAACTTGTATAAACATAATCTTCTTCATTTTTTTCATCAATTTCGTATAAAATTTCAATTTTATATCGGGTAATTTCTTCTTCTTCAATTTTATTTACTTCCATTCTCAACAAATTTATTTTAACACTTCCATCCTCGTTTTTATTATTTTCTGTAGATTCAATCAGAAATCGTTGATTATTTTTATAATCAGAAAAAGAATATTCAAAAAATATTAAAAATAATATTAACGAAATAAATAAAAATTTAATAAAAAACATTTTTTAAACTTTAATTTGAATTTTAGTTGACAGATTCTCTCTTATTTTATACAAATTTTTAAAGGAGAAATTGTTTTGACAATTAAAAATTATTTCATAATTGCACTTTTACACATACAAAATTATGACAAATTTTATATTACATAATTGCACTTTACGGACAATATTAACCTTTTACAATTAAAGATTTTATTTCATAAAAATTTATATTACCTATAAAATATTATGTAATATTTTCATTAGGGTTGGACACAAACGGTTAACCAAACCGAAACCGAAAATCGGTGTTTTTTGCAAATAAACCGAAACCGAAAACCGAGGGTCAAAAACCTGTGATAACCGAAAACCGGTGGCCTAAACCAACCGTTTTTGGTTCAAAAGATACACCCCTGTTATGTCCGTGATTAAGAAAAATATATTTAAATCTGTCTGAAATATTTATTTAATTTATTTTGCCTTTCCCCCCATATTCAAATATTTCCTTTGTCTTACCATTCATCATTTTATTATCATTTTATATTATTTTCCCATCTTTCAAATTTCCTTTCATATATTTAAAATGCCGACATTGACCTTTTCCTTATATCATTTTACTTTGTACTTTTCCACCCATTTTCACCTGTATATAAACCCCAATTTATTTCCTCATTCTTGACCTCGTTATCGAAAGACCTCTTAATAGAGAGAACTTTTCCTAACCCCTTACCCTGACCATTTGCCTGTTTGTATATATTTAGTAGATAAATATTATCTATTTAATTTGGTTTTTCCTCAGTATATCTGAGAGTTGATTATATAGGGCTTTAAGTTATCCTCAGTGAAATCTGAGAGATCTTTCTATTACACTTAAATATTTAGTATTCTAATGAAAGCTCGGACACTTCAACCCCTAAAGATGGATTTTTTGAGAATTCCCGGGGAAATCTTATAAGTATTGAATCGGTCAAAAAATTTTCAAGAATAGATATTTCCTTCGAAAATACGAACGAAGTTATTTAGTTATTCGTTCGGAATACTAGATATTTTTCTTACGCATATTATCTCAACGCAATATATATTATGTATATCAATTTAGAAAGGACTTTTTAGATATGAAAGAATTTAAATGTTTATCTTTAAATAATATAGATGTTGTAATAATTCACAGAATAAATATAAATACCTAATGTATTTAATATTTCTTCTATGTCTGTGAATTTCGGCTAAAATGAATCTCTCTTGTAGACTATGTTAGCAAATGTTTTAATAAGTAATTATCGAATTTCATTTCCCATATTTTTTAAATTAAATATATGTAATATTCCAAGACCACTCTTGTCTTATTTTTAATAACTTTTTCTAAAATCCAATGATTTTATAAAAATTTTGTTTTATATAATAAACATTGACTAAATCTTTGATTATTTAATCTATTCCAAATTTATCTTTTCAAAACAGAATGGCAACTCAATAGAAACATTTAATTTTTACCCAACCTACGTCAATGGAATTCGATAAATACTATGTACACATTCTTTACGGGGTTTCTCGTAATTTTTGTTACTATCAATTCTCCATCCTCTGATTTCTATAATGTTTCGAGTATGTTCTATTCTTCATCATCAGAAATTTCAATAACATTTTGAGGAGGATGAATATCAGCAGAAGCTAAATATTGAAGTTATAATTTTTATTATTAAAAATCTTATATCAGAAATTATTATCAATTAAGAAAGGAATTGTTGACGCTAAATGGATGAAATACTAATTATTTGAAAAAGCATTAGAAATTATTAATAAAAATTGCCGATTTTCAAAAAAATGGAACTTAGCAATTCAATATGGTTACCAATTAATTCTATTATTTGTAAATAAATCAAAATAAAAGTTTTTATTAGAAAGAAGAATAGAATATAAAGTAATTTAGACTAAGTAGAAACAAACCACGGCCACGAGTGCCACGGCCACGAGTGCCACGGCCACGGGTGCCACGGCCAGTGCCACGGCCGCCTCTGCCTGCACGGGCTGCACGGGGTCCTTGAACAATATTTCCATGTCCAATAGCTTGAACTTCTTTAAAAGTATAAGTAAGATAAATTAAATTTTAAGTAGATTTTCTATTTATTAAATATTTTACGTAAATATTTATATTGAAAACAGGACACAAATAAACTACTAATTAATTATAAATATTTTGAATTCACCATGAATTTCAGACGCTTCTCCTTGTTCTTGGGCACTTAACCATGTGTTAAAAGATGGCTGTCCTTAATATAAATATACAATAATAATGAGTTTTTGATGCTTTATTATTTATCATCTAACAGGAATGACCGTATAATGACCGTATAAAATTTGATAAATAGTTGATTTACTTGAGTACTGTTGGGTTCCATATTGTTGCTGAGAACGTGAAACATCTTGGCCTATTAGAATAAAATGCTTTTATTATAGTTGAAAACGTATATTTTTTCGAATAAATCACAATAATGTTTTTCTGATGAAATGGTTTATAATTAAATTAATTCACTTTTTTGCATTTAATTCAGAACTAATTATGAAATCTTTTGTTTGATACAATTTCCGATTAGCCAAAAAGAGATCATAGGAATTAGAGAAATGAAATATGTATTACCTTGCTGGGGAATTTGATTAATGTCACTCTCCACTATTGTATTACCTGTGAATTGAAACATAATTATTAAGTAATTGATCAAACAGAACTTAGATCTATAAAGTAAACAAACCTCGGCCACGAGAACTACGCCCTCTCCCGCCTCTGCCTACACGGCTTCCTCCTTGCCCATGTCCAAATGTTTGGCTTGCTTAAATAATAAAAATAATTTTGATTTATTTTTAGTTATAATATAAAAATTAACTTGGAGTGTGATATGTCTCTTGTGAATGTCGCAACCGACGAGCCTGAACTTCTTGTTGGACTAACAAAGTAGTAAACGGTCCACGTCCTTAAATAAATATTCACTTTTTATATTATTAAATTTTTTGTTATTATAAATTAGTTTTTATATCAGAATGAGTTTATTCAGAAACTAAAATGTTTACTGTATTCTAGCGTTTAAATATTAATTAATATTAGTTAAAAGTGAACTTGGAGGCTGAGGTAGCAATTGAGGATTTTGGCGAATTAAATTAGCCTGATGACCTTGAATCATTTGCTGTCTTAATAAACCAGAAAATGTCTGAGAAGATGATTGAGTTGTGGGTTGGACAACAGATGTTTGTATGCCTGTAAAAATTAAATAGTAATTCTCAAACCTCTAGAGATGGCTTAAAACTAGGAGACATAAATCCTTATTCCTGAAAAATCAAGGAGATTTTAGACATTTATATACTAACATCCGTTCGAAAATACTGTATTTACATATCAAGAGCGTAACACAGACGCTGAATTATAATTTAGATGCAGTAATTTTAAAGCTCGTGGAAATATTATTAAATAAAATACAAATCTTTCATGCATTTCGATACAATTTCTTTAATTTAAAATTTATCACCCTGCTCTCGTTGAGTTTGTCCAGTAAAATTTTGCCGAATTCTAACACCACGACCTCCACGACCACGATTTGCTCGACTACCACGGCTCTGTATACTAGATTCTCCCTCAATTCCTTTGCCTTTATCTTCCATACATTTTTTCATTTTGAATAAAAGTAAGATTAGAAGAATAAAAATTGAAAAATTTGAAGTTCTCATCTACAGGGAAATACTAAAAATTATTAAATAAAAGAACAATGCAAAATTAAATAATAAGCTATGAGGTGAAGTCGTAAAATGAGGTTTTTAGAACGTTCTTCCCGGGGTTAATATAAAACTCTATATTTTTATTTAAGGTTGGACTAATCATAGATGGTGAATATGAAAAATTAATAAAAATGCTTTTTAATTTTTTAATAATATAAAATTTTTTAAAATCAAATAAAAAATTTATTAAGACTTTCATTAAATGAACTGCTTTAAAGCAATTCACCGATTGAAATCAATTATGAAGACGCATCCACCTCCTTTTAGCATTTATGGCAATGAAGGATTACAGTGTTGTATGCGAGAGATTTAAAATTTAAGATGGGATACATGCGAGATACTACAGAAGTGTAAAAAAGGTAGAGAGAAGTCGCTCGCGTCTATAACTCGCCTTTTTCAATTTAACTCTCCTTCTCTAGCAAGACGCAAAGCTTTTTTAAGCGCCCCATAATGCGAGCGTTTTATACCTTTATTGCTATAGGAAACTCAACATTTTATAAATAAAAGTTGGAAATGCCAGAAGATAATTCCGTAAAAATCGTCTATTAATATCCTTTAAGACCAGTCTTGAAAATCCTTTATAAAAGTTCAACAAAAATTTGACAATGATTTGAATCAAACGGCAAAACTATTCAAAAATAATGGTTTTTACATTAAATACATATAGTCAAAACTAAATTTCAGATTTTTCATCAAGCTTTTTGATCAGTTTGTCTCTACACTCACGACCACGATTTACTCGACCCCTGCCGCTCTGTATAACCGATTCTCGCGTAATTCCTTTGTCTTTATCTTCCATACATTCTTTTATTTCGAATATATGGAAGATAAAAAAATAAAAATTGAAAAACTGTAAGTTCTCAGGAATAATGTACTATATTAAATATAAGTAATGGTTCCAATAGGTCGTTAAACGATTTTCCAGGGGTTAAAATAAGACTCAATATTTCAAATTTAATGATGGACCAATTATAGTTGGGGAATGATAATGCTCTCAAATTTTCAATAATATAAAAGTTTTTAAAATTAATATAAAAAATAAAAAATTTAGTAAGACTTTTATTAAATGAAGTGCTTTAAAGCAATGCCCAACCATTCATCTTGTAAAATCAATTAGCAATCGCATCCACCTCCTTTTAGCATTTATGGCAATAGAGGATTAGAGTGTTGTATGCGAGAGATTTAAAATTTACGAGGGATTTCTTATTCACAAGCGCTTACTTAAAAATCTTCCGCGAGTTGCGACAGAAAAGAGTGTAAAAAGAAAGAGAAGCAGCGCGCGAATTTATCTCTCCTTCTTTACATATTATTCTTTAGAGCAAGACGCAAAGCTTTTTAAGCGTTGCATAAAAGTGCAACTGCCTGCCATAAGTTGAACATGGTGTTGCACTTTCTATATACAAAACAGTTGCTGTTTTTATATAATTTATAAAACTATTGAACTTGTTGTTCCAATTTCAATAAATACCAGTAATACTAAGTATTAAGTTACATTATGTTTTAAATCATAGCTTCTCAAAATTATAAATGGTATAAGGAAGAAGTCAATGATTAACGGTACCAGGTATGGGCGGTATAAATTAATGGGCGGAGTAGGCCAGATTTCGCAGAGGGTTGCTTTAGCAAGAGCTCTCTCTCTCATACCATAGATTAGAAACTATTGTTTTTTTGTTAAATAAATTCTTATAAACTTCGTTATTAAAAACAGTCGTCATATTTTTTAAAATTTTCTAGACGCTTTACTTTCAAATATCTCAAAACTTTTTTTGAGAAATTTTGGCGTGAGTCGTGACGATATCACGAAATGTAAACCAAAAAGTTGCACTACGGGACTAAAAAATAATCTTGTTTATTGTCTAAATTTAAATAAATTTAGAAAAAATTTCACATTTTTATCGAATAATTAATAATATCCTGCTTATACTGATCTTTTAAACTCGCTTTATTGTTCAATTACAATTTTTTCATTCGTTTGCATCTTTATCGGATTCAGTTTTTTCATCATCAGTTGGAATATTCACTACATTGAGTTTAGTGCTTTCTTAAAATTATAACATTTTACGCAAAAATTATAACAAATTAATAAACCAGGATTTGGTTGCATTCCAGATTGTTCACCTTGATCAACTAAATTGATATATTAAGATTTATAGAAAGTTTATCTAATGGGTTGACCCAAAAAGAATGAGCCCTTTATGGATAATGCAAATAATGGAACTTATTTACTTTAACTACACACCCCATTTATTCGCAAGAAGGCCATCAATCAAACTTAAATTGTTCAGAAAGGTCAGCCTTTCTTTCTTCCTCGATGTTACTTAATTTTCCCTGTGGCATGTGCAATGAGAGAAATTAATAAGGAAAAGATCAATTTTTCGACCCTATCCCAAAAGAAAGGTCGAATCGTTTTTTCCTTACTTTTTATTACTTTATAAAAATGGTCAATTTTCCTTAAAGATAATGTTTGCCTTAAGGAAGAATGGAGGAGGACAGACAATACTCGGACAGACAATACTCGGACAGACAAAACACGGACGGACTTGGACAGACAAACACGGACGGACTTGGCAGACAAAACTCGGACGGACAGACAAACTCGGACGAACACGGACAGACTCGCACGACATGTTCCTGAATAACCGTGTGGTAATAACTGAAACGGCAAAAATAAGAATATTGATTCAAATGTTAACTTTTATTTTGTTGAAATTGGAAAGAAAAGTTGATCTCTTCCTTATTAATTTCTCTCATTGCACATGCCACAGGGAAAATTAAGTAACATCGAGGAAGAAAGAAAGGCTGACCTTTCTGAACAATTTAAGTTTGATTGATGGCCTTCTTGCGAATAAATGGGGTGTGTAGTTAAAGTAAATAAGTTCCCAAATAATTTACTATAACAAAAAATCAAAAAACAATCAAGAAACGTTGTATTGCCCATTATTATCTATTACTTTTTGGCATTTTCTGGGCATCCTTTGAATTCCTCTTTGATAAAAAGTTGTAGCTGATTTTGCCTCTTGAAAATTTATTACCCAATTTTTGATTTCCGTATGATTTCGGAATCGAACTTCACGTAAATGATTTTTCATAGACCGGAATAAGTGATACTCTTCGAAATTAATGGTTACAATCGTTACATGAAAAGCATATTTCCTTCTAACTATGGTCTTCGCCAATGGATTTACTTTTGGCTTTAAAATCTTAGACGCAATAATCGTTTAAACTCTAGCTAATAAATAGCATAAATGATATATGGCAAGCCTAAATTTTCTATGAATTGATTCTAATTTTCATTGAAATTCTAAGATTGCTATCTTGTAGCAAATTTCGAAGGCTTTCGATTAGTGTATATATTTTAAAGAGTTACAAGTTTGAAACGGAAAAAAATTAAATTACCATTAACAAAATTTCCATGATGAGATGTTCCTTGATTAAATTGTCCTTCATGAGGAGCTGCAAATTGAAAAGATGTCGGCTGATGATATCCTCCATATAGATTAAAGCCTTGTGGATATCCTGCAATTTGAGGCACACTAGAAGATGCCATATTTGCAAATCCATAGAGCTGTTTATTTTCTTCAAAAGTCGTTCGACTAACATTTGGTCCTTAAATATTTGATAAGCAATCATTAAAAATTTTTATTTCAATTTATGAGGGCTTTTATGAATGTTGAAAAATTATGCAGGCTAATTGATCTTTAACGATAAGCACATTTACCTTCCTTATATCTAGCATGGCCTTTTCTAACTCCAATATTCATTTTCTGTTTCTTTTGGACTCCAGTACTAGTATTTCCAATAATTTGGCTACCATGTCCTTGTAAACCATGATCTTGCCCAGCTTGTCTTTTATATTCTTCAAGCACTTAAAATTTCTCTTTTTAATTTTTTTTAAATCCAATAATTTTTATTAATTTACAAAGAAATCAATCCTTTTAAAAAACATAAAAATTTCGATAAAAAATTTAAACATTTTCTCAGCTGAAAACTTTTTTTATTAAAATTAAGGTGTAACCATTATAAGGAAATCTACAACAATTATCGCCTCAAATATAGGTCCCCGTCCCCGAAAAAATTGTCACCTAGTGTCTGATGGAACAAAAAATTTAAATTGACGTTATTCAAGTTTGGCTGTGTATTAAATTTTGTTCATACTGTTTTTAACACCCATCTAAAATATAAAAGACTCGTAAATAACATATACCTTCTATTTTATTTCGAGTCTCTTTCAGACGTTGTTCGAAAAATTTTTCTTTTCTTTTAAATTTAGCAATTTGTTTATCTATTCGTTTGTATAAACCATAATCCATGCAGTCAGATAAATAGAATAATATACAAATAAAAGTTAGAAGAGTAAAAAGTTTCATCATACTTAAATTGAATAAGAAATAAAGAATAAATGTTAAATACGAGATAATCTAAAGAGACGTAAATATTGAAAATTAAATTCTTTCTTTTTCTCATAGGCAAAAAGGAATTGAAATAAGGAGTATAAGAAGCTTTCGATTCAATGATTTAACGTTTAATAAACAGAATCCTTCCCAACACAACTCCCCCTTCAGGGGAAAATTGTAATCTTGTAACTTTCAGAATTTAGTGAAAAATTTTAAATATTAATATTGAATGATAATACAAAAAGTTAAAATAATTCCCTTCTCCCTACACAGACATCCTTTAAGTAACTTTGATCAATTTCTCTAACAATTATTGTCTATATTAAAATTTTGAAAATGAAGTGATGTAAACAAACATGCACTTGCTTTCCCCCATTGATTAATATTTGCCGACAAAGGAAAGTGCAAGTCTAGTCAAACTAATTTGTAAGCTGACAATCTGATTAAGGGAAAATTATATTGAGAAATAACTTGCAGACATTCTAAAAGTTTGTCAACAAATAGAAAAGTCTTGAGATATTAAAATCAAACCAAAAAATTCCGCTACGAAATTACCATTTGTGTAATTACCCTTATTTCTTGTAATTGCCCTTTAATTAATTTATGGTTAATAGTCCACTAATTAGGAATATCCGGTACCGAACCTATCAAACCAAAAGGTTTAGGACATGTTCCCCCAAAATGTATTAAAAATATTTATTTCCTTTTTCTTTCCCAAAATTTTTCTTTTGTATTTTTCGCGCAGCGTGCGCGCATTTGAATTTATAAAAATTTCTGGGTCAACTGAAACTTTTCCTTTTCTCTTTTGTATTTTTTACAATCTTTTCTTGAATTTCTAGGTCATCCGAACCTAGGTCATCTTGACCTAAAAACTTTTCACTTTTCTTTTGTAATTTTTAAAATTCTTTTGTTAAAAAATTTCTAGGTAATCTCCGACCTATAAAAAACAGGAAAAATGTTTTAATGGAAAAAAAAACAATGTCCAGGTAAATCGAAGAATGTATCAAATGGAGCAAAACGACTTCCTTCAAATCGCGTGCAATAGACCACCACTCCTTCTTTGACTATTATTAAATCTAGTTCAACTTCTGTACTTTTACATGTACGACACTTTCCACCCTGTTCATAGGGGATAAAGCGAAGTGTATTAAAGCGCGGACTGGAAATTGTGATCCCGCTAGAGGTGATATTAAATTCAACCTCTGGAAAATTTTTGGAAAATTTTTGGAGTTTTTTTTTTCGCACGCTGCGCGAAAAAAAAGGAAAAGAGGAAATAAATATTTTTAATTTTTGGGGAAAGGGACTTTTTGGTTTGACGGGATCACTGGATTGGTACCGGATGTCTCTAATTAATGTACTAATTACAGGGAAAATTAGGAAGTAATTACATGTACATATTTTTAATTAATTTCACGGGCATTTTTCTTATATCAGTTATCTCTGATAAGACCTTGGTACCGGATGCTCCTAAACCTTCAGGATAACTTTAAGTATTGTACTAATTATATGGAATTAATTAAGGATTAATTTTGCTGGTCCATTTTCATAAATCAGTTATCTTTGATAAGACCCTTTTGGATAGTACCGTATGTTCCTAAACCTTTAGGTTATGTTTAATTAGTGGACTAATTACATGGAATTAATTAGGGATTAATTTCACGGACCCCTCTGCCCCCACGACTCGTGGGTTGGGTTAACTACTCACCCTGTATATAAAAAGCTATGCAATAGTCAAACAATGCAAGTAAGGCAAAATAATTTTACTAAGATAATTTTAACTACGAAAATAATTTTAACACTATAGTAGAGACTTCCAAGACCCTTTGTCTTAAGACTAAACTCAAAACTTTTATTGGGGTTTTTTCTGTCTTGAGATTGTAACGAAGTCTTGGTGGTAACTTTTTTAAGCTTCTAAAAAATAAGCCCCTAAATATCGCTGAAATAAAATAGTGAAGTAAAAGATTATAGGCGTGTGGAGAAAAGGAAGATTGATACTAATAAGCTTTACTCTCAAATGCTCTTGGTAGTGTGTTAGGTTCATCCCTTTGACAATAAAGGTTCAGACCCTAAGACCTAAATAAGTGACTTATTTCAGACCTAAATAAGTGCTCTTCGTTGAAAATAAAATTGTTGAGAAATTAGTTTATTAAAATTTGTTAATTTTTAATTAGATGCATTTCAGGCGTCTAAAATTCTAAAAATGTTCGCCTACTGCGCTAAAATCGATATTTAGGCGACTCCGGTGCCAAAATTTTAGTATTTTTTCCTAATTTTGATTATGTCATGGGAAAAGTCTTCGTCTTGGATCATGTAAAATTTTCGGTCTTGGAAGTCTCTATAGATGTTTGAAAACATATCGCTCTTCTTGAACCAACATTCATATGCGGTTTCAAACTTAATTCTCTTGCCAATGACTACTACCCTGACCAGTTCTACGATTATATACTATATTATCATCCTCAGAAGATGATGATTCTTTTACACCTTCGGCTATCCCTTTTCCTTTTCCAACTGGCTGTGGATGTTGAATTTGAGAACTTGTTGATGGATTTTCACGTGGAGTATCTTAATAAATTATAAATAAAGTTTTAAATAAATATAAAGAGCCTCTAATTATTATCGGTTGATTGCTTTCTGCAAGAGACTGTAGAATTGCTTGGGCTAAATCATCATCGTTGGAACCGTGCGTTTGAGGTCCTAATGTTTGTTCGTAAAGACCAAGAGCTTTAAGCTGTTCTACTATTTCTTCACCATCCATTTTTCGAAGTTTGTTATATGCTTTTATTTTTTTCTTTGGATCAGTGCTTTGAAGTCCTTTCAATATTTCCTCAAGATTTGTTTCTCCATCTCCTTTAATTTATAATTTTTTAATAATTTAAACTTAAATAATTTTTAAGATATGTGTGTCTTTGAGAAAATTGCTTGTACGATCAAATAGAAATTACATTTAAAATGATAAGCTTTTTCTGTTATTTTTAATATAATATTCCGGAAAATACTTAACTCGTGGAAAATCTACACAGATCTTGATTTTTATGAGTAAAACCCGTTACAATTTTTTTTAATTTTTTAAGCAAAAAATATCAAAAAAGCGCCATGATTTCAATTTTCAAATTTTAATTGAAAAATATTCATAAAATTTTAAAAATTAAATAGAACAAACCACCACATAAACAAAAGTTTTCAAACCAACTCTTCTTCTTCTTAGGCTTCAATTCTCCTTGGGTTGAACGTTTACTACGTTTCAAATTGTTTTCAATATTCTTTAAAGAAAATATAAAATGCCTAAATCTGAATATAAATGCTTAAATCTGAATCCCCCCCCCCGAAAAGTATAGATAGGCCAATATCTTTTACCTCATTTCCATTACTAGTTTGTTTCATATCTTGAATTACTCCATTTACAATCCTTCGTTTACAATATTTTTTACACAACTGATTTGTGGCATATTTTGTTATATTTTGACTTTTAAACATTTTTCCTCGTTTGTTTCCTTTCAAATTCCGACAATAATTCAAATCAAATAAAAAACAAATTAAGATTAGAAAAATAAAACAAATTGTTTGTTTCATTCTTTAAATATAAATATATTAATGACATAAATACATTGTTTGCCTACATTGATACATAAAATAAAAAGCGCAACGCTGTTTATGGCATTATCTGTTGCGGGCGGCCTATTAAGTTACTTTCTAGTATATATCTATTAAATCTTTGAAATAATGAATTTTTATGTAGCTTAACATGATAAAAGACTTGGTGGAATTGATGGGAGATCCATCAACATCGAAACCCCATCTTGAAAGGAGCTGAAAACGATCTGTCATCCACACCGAAGATGGGCTATTTTAATTTTTACATCCTATTTCAAGCCGTGCCAGCTTCCATCTCCCAAATAAGGTAAGGAAATTTTCCAATAATTTAGAAGATATTGATGATAAAATAATATTTTATTTTACCACTCAATTTATCTGAATGAAGAGTTTAGCAAAAGTTTAGCACCGGGCAAAATTTGAATCTGCGACCTCCTCGTAATTATTGCCAGGCGCTTTCGCTCACCACATACAGGAGCTTTGGCACTGAGCTAACTTAGACAATTTCTTAAAATTTAATTTTAAAGAGAATTTAAGATTTTCAAAATAAAAATTGCCAATTTATGAATTAATATGTAGAATAAGACAGCCTTTTTAAACACTCGTTTGCTATATTACTTTATGAGGAAGCCAGTTTCGAAATTTCGATTTTATTTTTAATTCGCAATTTTGGAGAAATTAGGGAAATATATTTTCGAGTTTTCTTATTTGCGGTGAGTCTGTTCCTATTATTTGCTTTTAACTTAATTCTTAGTGCTTGCCGTGATTAGACCTGGATATTAGTTATTTACTCAGAAAATCAGATCTAGATATGATATTAAATATGTAAGAATTTTCAATTGAAATCTACCATCCTTCTTCATTTATTTTATTTTTTGCCATTTTTATAAATATTCGTTTTAAATAATATAATTTGTGCTTTTTATAATTTACTATTTTCTATTGTTATTCGAATTAATTTTCACGAAAAAAGTTTTACAAAATGTTTACTTAGCAAATCTCTCACTGCCCAATTACTTCTGCCGAACGCACCGACATTCTTGGCTAAAACTCTTCCAAGACTTATAATATACAAGCAAAAAACTAAATTTCGAAATACATTTTCAAATTTCAATTATTTAATCAGACTTAACCGTTTTCGAAATTTCGATTTTTCTTTATTTGTAGTTTGTACAACTTATTTTGGCCTGGTTCTTTGTAAATGGATACAAAAATAAGGACATTGCCCTTTTAATAAATCTTAAGGCATTGCGAAAGCTTGAGAGGGCAGTGAGTCTTGCTATATGTTATGGATTGGATAGAATATTGCATCATCCTTATAAATTTTTATTTAAAAAAAGAATCCTCCATAAAAGGTTTGAGATAGTATTATAATAAACAAAAGTTTAAAGATATAGGTTTTGTGTAAGATAGATTTTCAGTTTTTTAACACTGACCATCAGGGTTGTTGTTTCCAAAACAATAAAAAGGTCGCAGCAACTTAAAAATGTGGCAAAAATAGATGAAATCGGGAAAAAGGGCAAAAATAGGGCATTATTTTAGAAGCTTAAAGTTAATTTCTATTCTGTTAAATTAATTCTGATTTCCTCGTTTCTTGGACATTATTTTATTTAAAACATGCTTTCATGCACCGCAGGCGAAAATTTTTAAATTTTAAGAATACCAGAGGTCAAAATCCTCCTTTTTATGCATGAAAATAGGGAAATTTAGCAATCAGGAAATGCGGCGATACTACGTTGTCTCAGAAACTGACAATTTTATGCGGAGACTTTATGCGCTGAAATAATTTGCAATTTTAAAATAAATGTTTTAGCTACTAATTTAAACAAACATTAAAAGGAGTTCATCTTTGTGGATTTTCTAAAAATGTTAAAAAAATTTTCCAAATTGACCTCTTGTTTATACTAAAACTTTGTTTAGGATGGATTTTAAGCCGACAAGAAAACACGCATATGTATTTAAGACGCGATTCTCTAAGACACGCTCGCATATGTCGAAATACATGCTTCTCTTTAATCGCATTAGATGGGTTGAGGAGGAGGGGATGATGGGGAGGAGGGGATGATGGGGAGGAGGGGATGGTGGGGAGGAGGGGATGATGGCGAGTATTTTTTATTTTTAAAGGGGTAAAAATTTTTTATAAGAGATAGGGCAAATAATAGCTATTTGATTTTCAATAATTGATTCTTTAAAAATATTATTGCATTCAAATTGTTTATTACTAAATAATAATCTAAAAAACATATGTATTTATCTGAGATGTTTCTCTGAATTCCGTTTATTGACTATGTATTAATTTGCTCTTTTATTCCTCCTTAAAGTCAAATGAATTTAAGATAGATGTTTTCTAGACTTCAAATTAAAATTTGCCATTGGCATATGGGTAGCATATTGGCCTTGTATATGCTACTATAATCTTTCAATATCCTTTAAACCAATTATATTCTTAGAAACCACCCAAATTTCCTTATATACCTAGACATAGCTTTAATCCCTCCAAATTATCTCAATCAGTACAATTCTATTAGTAGCCATTAATCACTCAAAATTTTTCAGAATTATGAATAATTATTCAATTTCCATCTTAAAATTCTAAAATTTTTCATCGATTTCCTATTTAAATTTTTATTAGCTTATAATGTTTGCCACTTAAGACTTGATAGAATTTTTGAAACTTCTGATTTTTGATATTCCCGCTTTACAAACTCTCTCTGCTATATAAATTTATTTGTCAGTGCTTGCGATAGAGGGAAATAGAGAGATGATGAAAGAAATACACGTGATTCAAAATCGAATTCAATGCTTGTAAAGTTGTTAGCGATTTAATACACGTTGTCGCGCGTTATCTTTCCTCTTAACACTAACTTATATAAAAGTCTTGTAAGAGAAATATGGAGAATGAGGAGATATTTACAACAAAATATCATGCCTCTTTAAAATTCTTAATTAAACTATTTTTTATTATTTTATTATTTTTTCTATTAAAGGGAGAGAGTTACTTATAAGCGATGTGATTGAGAATAAATTTATAAACTCACATTTTTGTAGTGTGCCTATATTTGAAAAATTTGCCTCATTTTTGCGGCATTTACAATGTTGACTGCATTCATAAAACCTGAAGACTTAAGGAGAAAAGATTTGATGTCAAATTCAATTTTGGCTCCAAATTTTAATTTTCCTGAATTAGTTTTTATTTTACATTAGTTAAAAATCTATACGGTCGAAATTTTGCAAGGAATTAATTTTTATTACATAATTTTTAAAAGATGAAATTATCAAAATTTGTTATTTTTCTTTTCTTTATTTATATTTTATTTAATTTAACATATTGCGTCTATGAAGGAGGTGGTAAATTCAAATTATAATTAAATGCTTTATTAATTATTAAAATATTAAGAATCATCAAATCCTCAGGCAAATCAGCAACGAAATTTTCAACCAAATTTTCAACATCCAAACTTCGGTGCTCATCCTGGTGATGCTCCAATCTATCAAAGTTGACCTTAAATTATACTTAAATTTATTAAGATTTATTCGATAATTTGATTTTAATAATGTAAGTCTCTAGATAGTAGTGTTTCACCGGAACCGAAATTTTGACCGGAACCGGAACCGGAACCGGATCCAATTTAAGTTCCGGTTCCCGGAACCGGAACCGGAACTTTTCTAAGTTCCGGCCCGGAACCGGAACCGGAACCGGAACTTTAAAAAAAATTTTTTTGCTAGCAAATTTTAAAAAATTTGCATTTTGATTTGGGTTGTAGGTTTCGCCAAATTTTTCGGTTAACCGAAACCGAACCGTCTAACCGAATAGAAACTTGGTTAACAAAACCGAGCCGAAAATTTGTCGTCGTTAAGTGATATAAGTGGATTAGAGAGTGGTGTATAAACGGATTTGTCGGATATAACTGTTTGATATCGGGCGATAAAAAGGTTCTGAATTGCAAGAAAATCCCATATCTACCTACTCAATTTCTCGATATCACACCCAAATCCACGATATTACCTATGACCGTTTGAAATCATGATATAATCAAAATCCAATTAATCCATCCAAATCCTCCGATATAACATTCAACTTCTTTTTAAGCGCCGCAGGCGAAAAATTTTGAGAATCTGTGAGTGACAAGAAGTTTTCAGCGCCGCAGGCGAAACTTTTGAAAATTTATGAAGGCCATAAGCAAAAAAATTCACTATTTATAAGTCAAACTAAAAATTTTAAGAAATTTAGAAGGCCAAAAAACCACAATTACTCCATGTAAAAATAAAATAATTTCAAAAACAAAATTATAAACTTATAAAATAAGTTTTTAAGGAAAGAAAACATGTAAATTAATTGTCTTATGCCTCGGAAGCGAACCCATCTTTAAATCATTCACGCCAAGGGTGAAGTCTAACACCTTAACCACTCGGCCACCCGCTTATATTAGGTCAATTGACAGAAAGTAAACATATTTCTTTCGATTTTTTAATACACAAGCATGAGAGTACAAGTAGTTTATTAATTTTTCTAAAAAAATCAATCTTTAGGGGTGTAAAAAAGTTCCGGTTTGCCCGGAACCAATTTGAAAACCGGAGCCGGAACCGGAACCGGAACCAATTTGAGTTCCGGTTCCCGGAACCGGAACCGGAACCAAAAAAACACCGGAACTTTCCGGAACCGGAACCGGAACCGGAACTTCCGGTGAAACTCTACTAGATAGTCTCTAGTTATGTATCCTTCACCTAGTTTAAAAGAATATTCCGTGTTGGGTTATTACCTGCATAACTTTAGGAATTATATAGCTTCTTGCTTTACAATAACAAATAATAAAAATTTGGTTGTCTAATAGCAAAGGAAAAAGAGTCCGAACATATAGAGGTTCTAAAATCATACCCAATGATCTTAGAACTCACTCATTCATGAAATTAAAGATTAATAATTAGTATTTTCAGCAAATGTTCATGGGTATCATATTTTAACTCCAACTCAGCATGGTAGTATATTTAGTTTAACTTTGTTTAAGAAATCGTTTTTAAAAATATTAAGGTCAGAAACCAGGACAATATGGCAATTTAATTTCTTTCAATCAAAATGTTCCTGGATATGCTCCCTCAAGTATGGGTTATTTGATACTCGGTGTACTCTTTTTCCGTAGTTATTTTGTCGTATTATTATATCTAAGTAAAGGATTTATCGATTAAGATCCGGTTTTGTACTATGCCCACATATCTTAGCTAAAACATTTGATAAGGTGGAATTTCATATACTATTCGATAGAATAGAAAATATTATTTTATTATGTTATCTAAATTATTATAATTGAGGTGGACTGCCTGTTGGTGAAACTAGTAGCAATATTATACCAATTAATCAAAATCATCCTGGTCATGTTAACCAGCATCAAACTTCTCATAATCCTATACGTAAATATGCTAGTATTTCTCCAATAACTAATTTAACTTTTGCCTATTTTTAGCAAATGTTTAGAACTATAATATTCTAAAACCAACTCTACCTGAAGGTAAAATTTAAATGAAATATTTGTATGATATTATTAAGGTCAAAAACATGGAATGTATGGTAATTTAATTTCTTTCGATCAAAATATTCCTGGATATGCTTCTTCAAATAATTTGAATGCTCATGGATATATTCAATCAAGTAATAATTTTAATTTCTTTAAATACTTATTGATAGTTATGTTTAGGGATCTGATTTTTATGTCGTAAAAACCTTATAATAGGTACTTAAATAAGTTTTACATATAATATGCAAAAATATTTTCAATAATCGGGAAATAATTATGTTTGTCTCTTATCTCAACATTATTATAATGAAGGTGGACTACCGGTTGGAGGAGATAGCAGTATGATAGTAGCTAATCAATCTGGCCATTTCAATCCACATCAACTTCAGCTTATTCAACAACAAACTGTAATGCCTAATATGCATCAACAGAATCGTTTTAATCCTTTTCGTAAGCTCCTTCGATATATTAGATTTATTAAGATTGTTTTAAAATTTATTAAGATTTTAAAATCTTAATAAATTTAGTAAAGTAGCTTATCACCCCTTAAAAATTAAATAAACGTTTACCTAAGAGCCAAATAATTATCTTTTGTTTTAACCTTCCAAAGCCGGGCTCAAGTAAATTGTATCTTGATTGAGATTAAAAGATCCATTGACAGCTTCTGTATTTTATATTAAATAATTTTTCCTGTTTCGAAAATGACTGAGTTTGTGACTTGAACAGTTTAAATAATACACTGCTCCACATAACTATAACCTCACCCTAAATTTTCACATTTCTTAACTTCTACTGAATCAATCGGGCTGATTTTTATTTTATATTAATTAGAGCAGGTATCAATTCATATAAACCCGAGAAATCGAAAAAATTTTTGTTCAAAAATTTTTTATCCAATTTTTTCAAAAAACACCGTCCACATAACTATAACCTCACCTTCAGAAACCATATTAGGAATGCTCGAAAAATTTTGCAAAAATTCACGCAAACTTTTCCTTTAATAATAAGTAGAAAACAGAAAGAACGAAGTCTTTAAGTGCTTTTTTCGTCGAGATACAAAATCTCGAAAATCAACGGAAAATGGGGTGTACAGTACTTAAACTGTACGCACTTTGCATCCCTCTATCAAACTCCCTTCAATGTTACAAATTATAATCTTTACGAGTTTTTCAGCAAATGTTCCAAACTATCATATTCTAACTCCAACTCAGCAGGATGGTAAACTTAGTTGAATTTATTTATTAAATATTATTATACTTTTATAAAGGTCAACAAACTGGGAATTATGGCACATTAATTTCTTTTGATCCAAATGTTCCTGGATATGCTCCCGCAAGTAAACTTTAATTTTATGTATAATACAAAACAAAATATTTATGTGCAATTTCTAATTCAAAAATGATAAGGGCGCATAACTATTTTTTAGAGGATCGAAACAAAAAAAATAAAATTTAGGAGTATATAAGTGCCATTTTCTACACGTATTTTTTATTTTAGTTAACCGACAAGGTGGGCAACACTAATGGATTGCATAGGATCGCAAAAGAAGCATATGACAATTGAGAATTTTGTTTAACTTTTTCATCTAATAGTTTTTTATTTTCGGTTTTTTGGTATTTTATGAATCTGTACTGAGACAATGTTTAAATTATTTAAAATTCAAAATGTTTCAATTTTTCAAAACTTGATTAAAATTCAAAATTTTTTTACAGACAATTGTGCGGCGTCAAGATTTTTTGAAAAAAGTCCAATATTTCACGTTTTCGAGTAAAATTTAAATATATAAGTAAATAATTTCCACTTTTTATCTGTGTTAACTTACCGTTTTCATTTTCGTATATATAATAACTTTTGCCTTTTCAATTATTATTAGAAAAAATTTGGAAGATAAACCTTCCATTTTTTATAAATTTATTATTATTTGCCATATTTAAATCTTCCAACCGTTTATGAAAATTAAAATCCATTTTTGGATTATTTGGTGAAAATATGGAAGAGTTAAACACGATTTGAGATATTTATCATTTTTTAAGGAATAAAGAAATATTGGCGCTGATCTAGTTTAGCGTCCAATGAACTTTTATGCGTCCAATCAAGAGAAAATCTGACTTACCATTATATTGCAAAGTTGACGTCAAATTTTTTGTCCCAAAACATTTCTTCATGTTCGGGACCTACGCCCACTGGGTCTGGGACGTTCCTTACCCTATTTATCGAAAATTCTGAAAATTATAATCTTTTTCTGAAATTTCAGAAATTGTGAAAATATGGAAGAGTCCATATAAAAAAGAATTTGTTAATGAATTTGAGAATGATCCGCATCAAAATGTTGGAGGTACTTTAAAATTTTCTAAATGTTTAACAAAGATTAGATGATTCGGAACAAAATTTTAAAGTGGAACAAAATTTTAAAGTTTCTCCATCTAATAGAATAATTTGCTCAAAGTCTCTCGCTTTATTTCCCTCACAAGGAAATAAATTTCCCTATAGCAGAGGGCGGATGTAAATGAGGAAGTACTATTTAATAGAAAGCAACGGAAATCAAGTGTAGCGACAGCGGAAGTGTTGGAATGTCGATCTTAAACAATCGGAAGTCAACATTTATTACAAATTGTATAAAAGTGTTGGAAATTCAAAAGATTTGGCTTCAATGCATCTTGGCTTCAATATATATTTATGAATGAAATTTAGATTCTTGTCGTTTAAATTAGAGACCGGACCGATAAAATATATCGAAAAAAATATCGATATATCGATGTCGATATTATCGAAAAACAATACGCACAGTCAAAATATTCATTAAAACAAAAAATTTTCTTCTGAATCCCCTACTGCTAAACATAATAACAATTTCTGATTTTTAGAGGATGAAGTTTTCAAATTATGTTATTTTTCTTTTCTTCATTTTTAATTTATTTAATTTAACATTTTGTGGCAATGGGAGCAAAGACAAAGGAAGTGAGGAATTCAAAATTTATTTAAATAATTTTATCAGTTATCGAAAATTCTAGTAGAGATTGCTCTGAGCAGACCTTGCCCTGTGCATATATTTCAGGCCCTACAAAGCATGGTTTAAAAAAATAATTATCTAAATTCGGAATTGAAATAAAATTCAAAAATATCGAAATCTAACGAGAAATATCCTATAAAATCGAAATTTAAAAACGTTAATCGGCCCCAAACCTCAAACTGTGATCAGCGCTTTAAGGGTAAATTATTGGATATACAACAACAACCTGTTAAGTTTATTTTCCGTTAAACTACTTTTATTAATTAATAAAACTAATAATTGAGTAATATTTAATTCCATATAAGCATTTGATTTATTTTCACAATTGAAGGTTTATTTTAATGCCATTTCCATTTTTATTGAAAGGCTTTATTTAAAGTGAATAAAACTTTGAGTAACATTAGTGCTATTAAAATTTTAAGCAAAATTATTGCATTTTCCAGCTCCTCATCATGGGCAATCCTCACGTGGAGGTATGGAAGAAGTTGCTGGATCAGGTAAAACATATTACGTAGATTTTATCCATAATTATTATGTGGCCGATTCAAATTATTGTGTTGAACCCGAATATCTACTTTTAAGATTCTTTTAAATATATATTAATGTTTAGGGAATTAGAAAATTAGAATCTAACTTTGAAAATATATATTTTCTGAGCTTTTTTCGGGGTGAGAATAAAATTATGTATAAAGTGCCATGAGAGTTTTACGTAGAATTATGATAAATCTAGTTACAATTTATTTGTAGTTCCTCAAGAACCAAATTTGCGTGGTATTATGGAAGGACAAGCCGAACAAGGTAAATCATTACCGTTTTATTGATCGGAGTTGTTTCTAACCTCTGTTTCGATGATTTTTTACTCATTTTAAATTTTTGAATTTTTGAAGAGATGCATTTTTTGTGCAAAAAGCAGCATTTTACTACTTGACATTCCAAAATTATTAAAAATTTTGCCTGCGGCGCAGAATCACTCGATATCTCTGAATCACCTGACATGACGCAAATTGCATTCAAATCTTCCAATATCACTCCTATTCCACCCAAATCCTAAGATAAAATATTAACCATTGATTTCGCACCCGGTGGCATGAGAGAAAATATAACTGCTCTGAAAATCACTTGCTCTTAGTCAAGATTCAAATGCTCGGAGCCTGAGAAATTATTTTTAAACCCTGAGCGTTAAATGAAAAATGCCAATCGAGACCTAACAATTCAGAAAAAAGCTGCAAATTATTTTTAATTTTTTATATTTTTTTCTGATCTTCGTTTTTTGTTTAGTTTTTTATAAATTATGACATTTTATTTTTAGAAGGAATGAATTTCAATTTGCATCAAGAAAATTTAAATACGACTGTTAATCTGCCACAACATGGCCCTTTTATTCCTCGTCAACCTGCTCCGTTTGTTCCGCGCCCATCTGCTCCGTTTGTTCCTCGTCAACCTGCTACATTTGTTCCGCGCCCATCTGCTCCGTTTGTTCCGCGCCCATCTGCTCCGTTTGTTCCTCGTCAACCTGCTCCATTTGTTCCACGTCAACACGTTCCATTCGTTCCGCATCGACCTGGTCAGTTTAGTCAGAACATTGAATATAGCCTATATTTATAGCCTATATAGCCTAATATTTTATTTAAAAATTTTTCAAAATACAGGGCATGGAGAAGGTGGAAGTGATACTGAAAGTGATGCTATGTCAAGTAACCGTCAACGTCAAGGTTGGTTTATTAAATATCTTTTTAATTATAAACTCAAGTTTCTTAACTTTTTAACAAGTTTGAATATCCTACTACCCCCACCTCGAAATTTGTGTTAGATGTTTGTCGATAGGAATATTTAGAATGTAGCTTTAATTATATTTTTATCCTTATTTCATTAATATTATTCGATTACTAATGTTGTAAATTCAAATTATAACTAGCTCCCTCAAAATGTTAATGATATTTCAGATGATGAAGAATAGAATATGATGAAGATATAAACAGTCATTGTGAAACAACAGAACTCGGAAAGACCCATCGGTTATCCACAAACAGATTCTTAACTAAATTGTACATCGATTATAGTCTTGACCTTAGTCTAACTTTGGAAGCAGATTTTATTTTAAAAAAGTGGTAGTAAATATAAACAGAGGTTCACTCATTGTCACTTGTTCAAACTAACAATTAGAATCTGTATGGGGATAACCAAAATATACGAGATATTCTTACATATTTACCTGAATTCACAGATATAGAAGAAAGAACAAAAAATACATTATGTGATTCATTACAACTAGAGACCGAACTTTATTGATCGTACGATAATATCGATATCGATAATCGAAAAATATCGAAAAAGTTAAAAATTTATCGTTCAATAATATCGGTATCGATAATATCGACATCGATATATCGCTATTTTCCATCGAAACATCGTATCGATCCGGTCTCTAATTACAACATACATATTATTTAATGATAAACATTAAAATTTTCACATTCAGAAATTCTATCCGTTTATCTAAAATAAATTGCTGTACACTATCTTCGTCGGCTGTTTCTTTTCTTTTGGTTCTACATCTATGGTTTTAAATTCACCCCCCTTTTCATTTTTTGCTCTTTTGACATTAGATTTTTCATTATAATCACTTGATTGTTTGAAATCTACAAGTTTTTTATATGGTCAATTTGAAGAATATTAGAAGGCCATAACCAAAGATTGGAAACCGACCGAAAATCTTAGGGGAATTGCCTTTTTTATAAGAAATGGAAGAAATATGCCCCCCCCCCCCCATAATCTAAAGTATCCTATGAATATCTGTTACTTAACAATGAATAAGCGATTCAGTGTCATTGTTTTAGAAAAAAAATTTTCTTAGAATATCCGGGATTTAGGCAATATAATTGATAGTACACTAACATATACTGAGCATATAAGTAGGATTGTTAGAAACGTTTATCTAAACAGCCATTAATTCTTAAGAATAATGAAAACAAGGGAACTAAACACTTTAATACTAGCTTAAAAATCATATGTTAGATCGCAATTAGAATTCGATACCGAAATATCAAATCCGATTCAAAATAAAGATATAACTAAACTAGAGAAATTTCAAAAATTTTTCACGAGAATGGCATTTAAGAAATGTGGTCTAGTTCATAAAAATATTTTTATTTATTTATTTATTTATCAGCAAACCACAGGTATTTTAAAATACATTAAAGTTGTGCATAAAAAATATACAAATTGAAAAAATATGTGAAACAACATCAAACAAAAACATGAATAAATTTAAAAAATTTAAAAAATATGTATAAGAAAATAGTGAAAAAACATGATGAGTATGGCGTATCAAAACATGCAAATGTATATTTTGCATGCGGATATGCTATGAGCTGAAACGCTCAAAAATGGTGTTTTTACATGGATTCGAGCACTTTAGAACCCGGTTCTTAGTGCATATTTATGCATTGCTCATTTAAATACTAAATTATCGTTTTTAGCGCATATTTTGGCAAATTTTGTTTATCTTAGTGAATATTTAGGCTTTCTTGGTGCATATACGCGCATATTTTGGGATTTTCCGTGCATATTTTGACACGCCCTAATGATGAGAGATTAAACTATATGCAACTTACAAGAACTAAATATTAGAAGAAAAATAACTGGCATGTTTACTATCTTGAAATAATTAACAACAGTCTAAAATTCAATCTTGATTCATTTGTTGATTTTGTACTGTTACTTGATTATCTTCCCTTGCAAGATTTATTTGATGAATTAAGGTTGAATAGAATTTGAGTGTAGATTTTTGTAAAATTGTTTAAAAGTACTAACAGTTTTTTTGAATGTTTTAAAACAGTCGCGTTGAATTGTCTTGTTCATTGTTAAGTATACAACTGGAGGTATTCCTGAAATAATTTTTTGGATTAAGATTTTGCATCCTTTCAGAAAAAATTTTTATTTTATAAAATAAAAACCCCTCATAAATAACACTTGACATATCCAATTCGATTTATAACTTCAGTCTTTTGTTTTTAATTAACATGATTAAGTACCACGAAAAGTTTAATAGTATTTATAAAGGTTTCCACACTTTTGGATTTTCTCATCTTAAAAATGCTTGGGTGAAATTTTGGCGTGAATAATAATGGAAGTAAGAGAAATTAGAAAAATTATGGCAATATGAGAAGTTATAACAACCAAACTGCGTACGAAAAGTATATGCACCCCCCAGTCTAATCAAAATTACAAAGAATAATTTATAAAAAATCAAAAAACTCGGGATATACTTTTGGAACGCAGTGTATATTAGTGTTCGGCATTTGCGATTTTTCGAGATCGAGATTATCGAAAAATCTCGATATCGAAAAAATCTCGATTTTTCCAAAAATTGATCGAGACGAGATCGAGATCGATAATCTCGAAAAATCTCGATATCGAAAAATCTCGGTCCAAAATTTTCGAGATTATCGCGATATTTCGATATTTTTTATAATCCCTTAGAATGAATAAAAATTTATTTCAATCAAAATTTATTTCAATCAATTTTTTCAATCAAATTTATTTCAATCAATTCACCTAAAATACAATTTTATTTTTGAAAATTTACCAGATGAGCGAATTTAATACAATAAATATAAAATAAATTTATAAATAGTGAACAAATAGTGAATCTCGTATTTGTAATGAATCAATGTAAGTGTTTGGTTCAGAAAAATTAACATTTCTGCATTTACTGGACTCAAAAGTGATCGCCTGTAGTCAAAGACGTCTCTTGCTACGGACCGATACGAGATCGAGATCAATAATCTCGAAAAATCTCGATTTTTTCAAAAATTGATCGAGACGAGATCGAGATCGATAATCTCGAAAAAAATCTCGCGATATCTCGAAAAAAATCGTCGATATATCGTATCGTGCCGAACACTAGTGTATAAGCGTTGGTCGTGGATTTTTTGGATATTTTGGTATAGTGATAGGAAATGAAAGAAAATCAGAGAGAGTCAAATTACAAATTAAAAACTGATATAAAGCCTGTCGGAGATTTTCAGATAATTTCCAAGGAGTTGAAAAATAGCAATGCCGGCAGTACTATTTCAGGAATCCACATATGTATATCTCCTTAACCTTCGACAAATTTTCTGTTCAGTTATAGGAATAAACTTCATTCAGTTATATATTAAATAATTGTGCAAATCGCTACAGAAAAATAAGGACGGAAACTTTTAATCATTTTTCCTAATTTATTTTATGGACTTAATAATATAGTACCGTGTACATTTAACCATAAAATTTGACCAATTATAATAATAACTTCATTGACGTGGATATATTGCATAAAAACAAAAATAAAAGCAGCAAAAGTATTAAATGAGCTAATCAAAAAGACTTGAAGAAAAATCTAAAATTTTATTTCGTACAATATTTACATGTAGTGATAAAAAACCATTATTTCAGAATAGCTTTGTTGATTAGATTGAAGTCCGCCTTGTTTGAACAAAAAAATTACGCAAAAAGTTACGTAAGTGATTAATAGAAAAGATATGAGGACTAAATCGTGGATTGGATGAAGATTGACATTATATACCTTTAAAGAGATAAATATTTTAAACAAATAATAAAGCAATTACTTGGTTAACATCATCAATATATCCAATGTGTGGATTGAAGAACCAGCTAAAGTAAATGCCACTAAATGCAACTGTTTTTGTCCATGTAATTACGGATAAACCATATATTATTGGAATGACTAGCCAAATATACAATTTTTTTCCTATAATTTTATAAAAAAAAATAAAGTTAATTTAAGTAACTTTAAACTAATTTCGTTGATTAAATAGTTGAATTATTTTTTATTCAGTTATTTTTCACGTGAATAATTTCTTTCTCTTTTTTGATCTTTGTACCCTTATTTCTTAGGACTTAATCTTTTCTCTTTTCTTTTGTTACTATTAAGTCCTCATAATTTAGCGCAAAAATAATAGGAAAATAATATTTCCGCCCTTAGTGGCGATGATTAAGCTTGAGAATGATCGCCCTTAGTGGCGCTAAGCTACGTTCTATAAAACTAAATGTAATTTTCCCATTCTTCGGATTTCAATCATTCATTCACTCCTTTAACTAAAAACTTCTTTATAATAATTCTCTATTGTTTATTATTGAAATAAATTAATTATTTGGAAAATATTGGATAAATATTTTATTTATATTTTAGAAACAAGTGTTGTAGGACCTAATCAAACCGATTTTCGACAAGTACCGTATCCTACAGTACCAACCTTTAAAAATTTTTGTAGCCATATCAGAAGACAAAAGTTCAATGCAACGATTGATAGCTAAAATTACTTCTATTGTTGATTCAGTATACCAGCAAACTAATAATATCAAATATTTATTAAATTAGAAAATATACAAACAGGATACATAGGCCCCGGCAAAATAAATAAATTCTGGTGAAGAACAATAAACATATCCAAGATATCCCAAATATCCTGTTAAATGTCCAACGAATAAAATTGCTGCAATGTCAATGACGCCCATAACGAACATAATTTTATAACAAGTACTTTTTGCCATTTGTTTACAAATTGTTACCATACAAGGAATATAGAGTATCTGTTTAATAATGAACTTACATTTTTATAGGCATCTACTAACACATTGACCCATACTTGAAAATTTACAAATTCTCCTAATCCTCACAAAAATAAACTGGCGATTTTCCTTTCAAAGAACATCAACTATTTTCACTTAATTATTAATCATTTGTAGGTACATATTTCGTTCTCCCCCCCCCCCCCAGTCCGTGATTTAAGTAAAGTACGAAATGTCCAGTCATATTTTCTTTCCAAAAGCTTAAAAAATTTGCCTGTAGTCATCACATTCATTCACTAACTTTTCCTTCAATAATTTACTTTTCATTTGTAACCGTCTTTAAATGTAAAAAAAGAACATTGATCTATTCAGCCATTTACAAATAACAACGGCAAAATGTTTGAGACATCGATCAAAAACAAAAAGATGCCTGAATTGAAGGAAGAGTGAGTGAATGAATGCGACCACAGCCAAAATTGTTAAGCTTTTGGAATGAAAAAATGATGACCATTTCGTATTTCAACTGAATCGCGGACTGTATAAAATTAATAATGCAGAAAATTAATAATCCAAATTGAGATGGGATTAAGTTTTTGTTCAGATGGGCGAATTGGGAGTCGGACGAACTATGCCGGAAAGCTTTTATTTTTTAAATTTTTTTCTGAAAATTACCACATATATTGTAGACAAAATAATAAATAAAATTCCAAGTATTTTATGTCGGCGTTTTTCCAGGGGAATTTGGTCAATATTATAAATACTACAATTGTAAAGACGCTCATATTTATCATGATGAAATAAATACAAGTCCATTAAAAGTGTTAGTCTTTTAGCTAAAGCTTATAATGTACATGTGAATGTCTAAAGTACGATATTTTATAATATAAAACATTAGGAAATAGCCAAATCATTGTTTATGTTTTCACCCAGAAAACTCGAATTCGCTCCGTAGTTTACCGATACCGATATCTTACCGGTCGATTTTGTAAAAGATCGTTTTTTATCTTTGTTACATTCACTGCCTAAAACGTGCAAACTGGTCAGATAAGCAAATTTATTAAACGTTACAAAAATTGGTTAGAGAAACTAAAATTTATTTTGAGTTTTGAAGGACTTTAAAATGTTAAGGTTTATTTTGTCTATAATATTAACAATATATTTTAATTTGCCAGATAAAAATAATTAAAAACAAATTAATTTATTTTAACAAATATTATCGTTATTTCTAGAGTTCTAACTTTTCAATTTGCCGTGCCCGGTATCCGGGTTTTTTTCTCCCAATCAGACCCAGGCCGGGTTCCGGGCTAAAAACAACGAAAACCCGGTTTTTTAACACCCGGGCTCGGACCCGGTTTTTTAAAAATTTGAAAAATTCTTAAAATTTAGATTTTTTCTGCAAATTTCCTTATATTAATTAGAAATTTATCAAAAATTTTATGTCATACCTACATTCTGAATACAGGAGGATGTGAAACGATATCGATTATCAAGGGATTTGACGGGATTAAGCGGGTTATCGGTGGATTTAGGGAGTTAAATTGATTTAGATATGTAGGCGTTTGGAGCGATTTATGTATCTTTGTGGGATATTTTTATATATTTTTTTACGTAATAGATATCAGTAATACTGTGATTTAAGTTAAATCGTAGAAGGATAACTTTTTCTTCCTTGATATCATGCACAAATAAGGATATGAGTGGATTCGAACGGATATCGGAAGAATAAGAGGGATGTCGAGGTTATTTCTTTAAAAAACTATAATTTTTTTAATTCAAGACAATTAATATTTGTTATTATAACGTTAATTTATAAAGTTTTGCGAAAAGGAAGTGAAAAATTTTTTTTATTAACGTAAATAAAAAATAAAAAATTCCCACAAAATACGATTTAAAGTGAAAAATTTTAATAAATTTAGTCAACAAGCGACATTAAATGCACTTTTCGAAAAATAGTTAGTTTTATGTAGACAAACAATTTAATTTACAAAAACATTTTTTCCAAATCATATGAAAATCATATGTACATATCAAAATTCTTTGCATTCATACATATAAAACTTATTTAGCCATGCCCTCAATACATATATGGCTGGCTCATTGTCTAAAACTGAGAAGATTAAGTTTTCGCAGGAACGAATATAATATTCCTGCACATTTGCAGAGAAAAACTTTGGCCGAATTTTATAGAGACCCTTTAGTTTAGCCAGAATTTTGTAATCTTTTAGTAGAACTGTTGATAGCCTGGATATGGACCAGGGTTGCCGCCCGAAACCCGAAACCCGATACCCGAAACCCGGCCTTTTTTTGTACCCGAAACCCGATACCCGAAAAGAAAATTTTCCAACCCGAAACCCGTACCCGATATTTTTTCCAACCCGGAACCCGTGACCCGAAATTGGTTAAAACCCGAAATTTCTACCCGAAAACTTAGCCTTACCCGATTTTTTAAAATTAATTTAAAAAATTATAGAAAGGAAAAGGGAAAGAAATATTCATAATTTCTCCATATTTTCATTATAGGAGTCGATGATAGGTAAGGTGACAGGCACTATATTTTAATAGTGGTCGGTTCGAGCCCAGGTCTGGAAATGAGGTCTAAAAAATTTTTCTTTTCAAAAATAAATGTTTTTAAACTTCGATTTTCATTTTAGATTTTTAAATTTATTTTTTTTAATATTCTAAGCTTGAAAAGGCATTAAAAATTTTAATTTAGCCATGAATTTTGCAAAATTTTCGCCTGCGGCGCATAAAATTAAAAGTTCTTGCTTCATGACCAACTAAACTCCGCAAAAAAGTCCGCAGAAAGGGGTAGGGATAACGAAAAAGTACCAAAAATTTTTGCCCGCGGCGCAAAAAATGGAAGAAATTTGGCTTCTTGGCCTTAAAAATTCTCAAAATTTTCGCCTGCGGCGCTGAAAACTAGAGAAAATTGGAGGCTTTAATGGAGAAAAAGCCGAAGGATATTAGTATATATTGGGATTTTATCAAGGTGATTTTACCAAGATATCCCTCTTTATCCCCAAATCCCACAATGTCTCTTTAATCTCTTCAAATTTGCCTCTCTATATCACCCAAAATCCTATTATGCAACATAGCTTGTCTCCTTACAATTTTGTTCACCAATACCCGAACACCCGAAAATAACCCGGATTTTTCGCCAAACCCGAAACCCGTACCCGAAATTTTTGCCAACCCGAAACCCGTGACCCGAAATGAAAATTTTATAACCCGAAACCCGAAACCCGTACCCGATATTTTTGCCAACCCGAAACCCGTGACCCGAAATGAAAACGCTCCAACCCGATACCCGAAACCCGTACCCGAAGATTTTTTGTACCCGCGGCAACCCTGATATGGACCCAGGGCTAAAAAAATTAGGGAAAGCTAGAAAATTATTTTGAAAATTTTGGAAAAATTTTTAGCCGGAAATATGCTTTAAAAATTATCGGAAAACGGAAATTTTTCCAAAATTTCAGAAATCGGAAGTTGGAATTCAGACCAACCTCTGCTGTATAAGTGAGACCGCAGTTAAAAATATAGACTCTCATGATAAGAAAATAATACCTTATTACTCTATTTTGTAACTAATTTTTGGGCAAATATATTTTCTACTATTTATCGGATTTTTAGAAATTATTAATAAATAATAAAAATAAAATATTTTTTCTTAAAGTGCATTTAAGAAAGACATTTAAGAAATGACAAATAATTTAATTTTATTCTTCATTGAAGAATGAAACTTTAATAAATAATTTTAATAAAATTATTCTGGGCTTTGTGATAATTTTAAAATTTCTTATTAATTAAATTAGCATGAAAATTCGAAATTATATCACTTTTCATGCAAAACAATAATGAAATTTCTAAGAATCAGATTTTTATTTTATAAACTAAATATTTTTTACTAGTTTAGGTTATAACTAGGGTTGTTGGCGACCGGTTATTAACCGGTACCCCCGGTTTTCGGTTAATCTAAATTTTAGAAACCCGGTTTTCGGTTTTGAGTTTTAGGCAAATACCGGTTTATTTTTGGGGGAATTTCAAATAAAATCACTAATTTTCACAAATTTCCGGTTTTCGGTTTTTAAAATTTTCTAAAAACGGTTAATTTTTGGCAAAAAATTTCAGAAATTCCGGTTTTAAAACCGGTCGCCAACAACCCTAGTTATAACCTATTTTGAATTAAATTAGCATGAAAAATTAAATTGAATTAAATTAGCATTAATTTGAATTAAATTAGCATGTTCGGGTATTGGTGAACAAAATTGTAAGGAGACAAGCTATGTTGCATAATAGGATTTTGGGTGATATAGAGAGGCAAATTTGAAGAGATTAAAGAGACATTGTGGGATTTGGGGATAAAGAGGGATATCTTGGTAAAATCACCTTGATAAAATCCCAATATATACTAATATCCTTCGGCTTTTTCTCCATTAAAGCCTCCAATTTTCTCTAGTTTTCAGCGCCGCAGGCGAAAATTTTGAGAATTTTTAAGGCCAAGAAGCCAAATTTCTTCCATTTTTTGCGCCGCGGGCAAAAATTTTTGGTACTTTTTCGTTATCCCTACCCCTTTCTGCGGACTTTTTTGCGGAGTTTAGTTGGTCATGAAGCAAGAACTTTTAATTTTATGCGCCGCAGGCGAAAATTTTGCAAAATTCATGGCTAAATTAAAATTTTTAATGCCTTTTCAAGCTTAGAATATTAAAAAAAATAAATTTAAAAATCTAAAATGAAAATCGAAGTTTAAAAACATTTATTTTTGAAAAGAAAAATTTTTTAGACCTCATTTCCAGACCTGGGCTCGAACCGACCACTATTAAAATATAGTGCCTGTCACCTTACCTATCATCGACTCCTATAATGAAAATATGGAGAAATTATGAATATTTCTTTCCCTTTTCCTTTCTATAATTTTTTAAATTAATTTTAAAAAATCGGGTAAGGCTAAGTTTTCGGGTAGAAATTTCGGGTTTTAACCAATTTCGGGTCACGGGTTCCGGGTTGGAAAAAATATCGGGTACGGGTTTCGGGTTGGAAAATTTTCTTTTCGGGTATCGGGTTTCGGGTACAAAAAAAGGCCGGGTTTCGGGTATCGGGTTTCGGGTTTCGGGCGGCAACCCTGGTCCATATCCAGGCTATCAACAGTTCTACTAAAAGATTACAAAATTCTGGCTAAACTAAAGGGTCTCTATAAAATTCGGCCAAAGTTTTTCTCTGCAAATGTGCAGGAATATTATATTCGTTCCTGCGAAAACTTAATCTTCTCAGTTTTAGACAATGAGCCAGCCATATATGTATTGAGGGCATGGCTAAATAAGTTTTATATGTATGAATGCAAAGAATTTTGATATGTACATATGATTTTCATATGATTTGGAAAAAATGTTTTTGTAAATTAAATTGTTTGTCTACATAAAACTAACTATTTTTCGAAAAGTGCATTTAATGTCGCTTGTTGACTAAATTTATTAAAATTTTTCACTTTAAATCGTATTTTGTGGGAATTTTTTATTTTTTATTTACGTTAATAAAAAAAATTTTTCACTTCCTTTTCGCAAAACTTTATAAATTAACGTTATAATAACAAATATTAATTGTCTTGAATTAAAAAAATTATAGTTTTTTAAAGAAATAACCTCGACATCCCTCTTATTCTTCCGATATCCGTTCGAATCCACTCATATCCTTATTTGTGCATGATATCAAGGAAGAAAAAGTTATCCTTCTACGATTTAACTTAAATCACAGTATTACTGATATCTATTACGTAAAAAAATATATAAAAATATCCCACAAAGATACATAAATCGCTCCAAACGCCTACATATCTAAATCAATTTAACTCCCTAAATCCACCGATAACCCGCTTAATCCGTCAAATCCCTTGATAATCGATATCGTTTCACATCCTCCTGTATTCAGAATGTAGGTATGACATCAAATTTTTGATAAATTTCTAATTAATTTAAGGAAATTTGCAGAAAAAATCTAAATTTTAAGAATTTTTCAAATTTTTAAAAAACCGGGTCCGAGCCCGGGTGTTAAAAAACCGGGTTTTCGGGGTTTTTAGCCCGGAACCCGGCCTGGGTCTGATTGGGAGAAAAAAACCCGGATACCGGGCAATTTGTTTTTAATTATTTTTATCTGGCAAATTAAAATATATTGTTAATATTATAGACAAAATAAACCTTAACATTTTAAAGTCCTTCAAAACTCAAAATAAATTTTAGTTTCTCTAACCAATTTTTTAATAAATTTGCTTATCTGACCAGTTTGCACGTTTTAGGCAGTGAATGTAACAAAGATAAAAAACGATCTTTTACAAAATCGACCGGTAAGATATCGGTATCGGTAAACTACGGAGCGAATTCGAGTTTTCTGGGTGAAAACATAAACAATGATTTGGCTATTTCCTAATGTTTTATATTATAAAATATCGTACTTTAGACATTCACATGTACATTATAAGCTTTAGCTAAAAGACTAACACTTTTAATGGACTTGTATTTATTTCATCATGATAAATATGAGCGTCTTTACAATTGTAGTATTTATAATATTGACCAAATTCCCCTGGAAAAACGCCGACATAAAATACTTGGAATTTTATTTATTATTTTGTCTACAATATATGTGGTAATTTTCAGAAAAAAATTTAAAAAATAAAAGCTTTCCGGCATAGTTCGTCCGACTCCCAATTCGCCCATCTGAACAAAAACTTAATCCCATCTCAATTTGGATTATTAATTTTCTGCATTATTAATTTTATGCAGTCCGCGATTCAGTTGAAATACGAAATGGTCATCATTTTTTCATTCCAAAAGCTTAAAAATTTTGGCTGTGGTCGCATTCATTCACTCACTCTTCCTTCAATTCAGGCATCTTTTTGTTTTTGATCGATGTCTCAAACATTTTGCCGTTGTTATTTGTAAATGGCTGAATAGATCAATGTTATTTTTTTACATTTAAAGACGGTTACAAATGAAAAGTAAATTATTGAAGGAAAAGTTAGTGAATGAATGTGATGACTACGGGCAAATTAATATGACTGGACATTTCGTACTTTACTTAAATCACGGACTGGGGGGGGGAGAACGAAATAAGTACCTACAAATGATTAATAATTAAGTGAAAATAGTTGATGTTCTTTGTTAGGAAAATCGCCAGTTTATTTTTGTGAGGATTAGGAGAATTTGTAAATTTTCAAGTATGGGTCAATGTGTTAGTAGATGCCTATAAAAATGTAAGTTCATTATTAAACAGATACTCTATATTCCTTGTATGGTAACAATTTGTAAACAAATGGCAAAAAGTACTTGTTATAAAATTATGTTCGTTATGGGCGTCATTGACATTGCAGCAATTTTATTCGTTGGACATTTAACAGGATATTTGGGATATCTTGGATATGTTTATTGTTCTTCACCAGAATTCATTTATTTTGCCGGGGCATATGTATCCTGTTTGTATATTTTCTAATTTATTAAATATTTGATATTATTAGTTTGCTGGTATACTGAATCAACAATGGAATTAATTTTAGCAATTAATCGTTGCATTGAACTTTTGTCTTCTGATATGGCTACAAAAATTTTTAAAGGTTGGTACTGTACGATACGGTACTTGTCGAAAATCGGTTTGATTAGGTCCTACAACACTTGTTTCTAAAATATAAATAAAATATTTATCCAATGTTTTCCAAATAATTAATTTATTCCAATAATAAACAATAGAGAATTATTATAAAGAAGTTTTTAGTTAAAGGAGTGAATGAATGATTGAAATCCGAAGAATGGGAAAATTACATTTAGTTTTATAGAACGTAGCTTAGCGCCACTAAGGGCGATCATTCTCAAGCTTAATCATCGCCACTAAGGGCGGAAATATTATTTTCCTATTATTTTAGCGCTAAAGTATGAGGACTTAATAGTAACAAAAGAAAAGAGAAAAGATTAAGTCCTAAGAAATAAGGGTACAAAGATCAAAAAAGGGAAAGAAATTATTCACGTGAAAAATAAGTGAATAAAAAATAATTCAACTATTTAATCAACGAAATTAGATTAGTATAAGATTACTTAAATTAACTTAATTTTATAAAATTGTAGGAAAAAAATTGTATATTTGGCTAGTCATTCCAATAATATATAGTTTATCTGTAATTACATGGACAAAAACAGTTGCATTTAGTGGCATCTACTTTAGCTGGTTCTTCAATCCACACATTGGATATATTGATGATGTTAACCAAGTGATTGCTGAATTATTTGTTTAAAATATTTATCTCTTTAAAGGTATATAATGTCACTCTTCATCCAATCCACGATTTAGTTCTCATATCTTTTCTATTAATCACTTACGTAACTTTTTGCGTAATTTTTTTGTTCAAACAAGGCGGACTTCAATCTAATCAACAAAGCTATTCTGAAATAATGGTTTTTTATTACTACATGTAAATATTGTACGAAATAAAATTTTAGATTTTTCTTCAAGTACTTTTGATTAGCTCATTTAATACTTTTGCTGCTTTTATTTTTGTTTTTATGCAATATATCCACGTCAATGAAGTTATTATTATAATTGGTCAAATTTTATGGTTAAATGTACACGGTACTATATTATTAAGTCCATAAAATAAATTAGGAAAAATGATGGAAAGTTTCCATCCTTATTTTTCTGTAACGATTTGCAAAGTTCTTTATTCCTACAACTGAACAGATTCCTTAAATAGTCAACTCTCCTTCGAAATTATCTGAAAATGTCCAACAGGCTTATATCAGTTTTTAATTTGTAATCCCTGCAATTCGGTAAAAATTTGACTCTCTCTGATCTTTTTCATTTCCTATCCATATGCCAAAATATCCAAAAAATCCACGACCCATGCATATACACTGCGTTCCAAAAGTAAATGCACCCCCTAGTTTTTTTGATTTTTTATAAATTTTTCTTTGTTATTTTGATTAGACTGGAGGTTGCATATACTTTTCGAATGCAGTTTGTTGTTATAACTTTGCATATTGCCAATTTTTCAAATTTCTCTTACTTCCATTATTATTCACGCCAAAATTTCACCCAAGCATTTTTAAGATGAGAAAATCCAAAAGTGTGAAAACCTTTATAAATACTCATAACTTTTCAATGGTACTTAATCTTATTAATTAAAAACAAAAGACGTATAAGTCGAGTCGGATATGTGTTTATTGTGAGGGGTTTTTATTTTATAAAATAAAAATTTTTTCTGAAATGATGCAAAATCTTAATCCAAAAAATTATTCTAGGAATACCTCCAGTTGTATACTTAACAATGAACAAGACAATTCAACGCGATTGTTTTAAAACATTCAAAGAAACTGTTAGTACTATTAAACAATTTTACAAAAGTCTACACTCAAATGCTATTCAACCTTTAATTCATCAAATAAATCTTGCAAGGGAAGATAATCAAGTAACAATGCAAAATCAACAAATGTATCAAGATAGAATATTTTAGACTGTGTTAATTATTTCAAGATAGAATATGTAGAGGTGGGACCCCCGGAATAAGATAGTACCAATGCGGTGGGCCCAAACCCCAGAATAATGGAATACGGGAGGGAATATGCCCGGGACTTCCTAGGATGAACTCAAGGGTTGATCAGGCCCCCAGTTGATCTCCTGCACCAGGCATACACAATTGAACACACAATTTATATATTCATTAAATCCAAATATTAAAACATTTATTTAATTCTTTTATTAAAGTGAAAGAACAATAAGACAATAATAAGGTGATTACAAATCCTTTTAAACGTGAGAAAAGTGGGAGGGAATTATAAACGACAAAATGGATATAAACATTAGGAAACAAACTCCGAAAATACCTTTGACCCTTACAATAGTAAATATGCCTGTTATTTTTCTTCTAATGTTTAGTTCTTGTAAACTGCATACAGTTTAATCTCTCATCATTAGGGCGTGTCAAAATATGCACGGAAAATCCCAAATTATGCGCATATATACATATGCACCATGAAGACCTAAATATGCACTGAAATAAAATTTGTCAAAATATGCGCTAAATATGCAGCAAAAAAGCAGTAAAAATGTGCTTCAAAAATTAATATTTTAAGTAAAAACGATAATTTAGTATTTAAACAAGCAATGCATAAATATGCATTGAGAACCGGGTTCTAAAGTGCTCTGACCCATGTAAAAACACCATTTTTGAGCGCCAGCTCATAGCATATCCGTATGCAAAATATGCATTTGCATGTCTTGACACGCCCTACTCATCATATTTTTATAAACTAGACCACATTTCTTAAATGCCATTCTTGTGAAGAATTTTTGAAATTTCTCTAGTTTAGTTATATCTTTATTTTGAATCGGATTCCATATTTCGGTATCGTATTCTAATTGTGATCTAACATATGATTTGTAAGCTAGTATTAAAGTGTTTAGTATTCTTAAGAATTGATGGCTTTTTAGATAAACGTTTCTAACAATCCTACTTATATGCTCAGTATATGTTAGTGTACTATCAATTATATCGCCTAAATTCCGGATATTCTAAGAAAATCTTTTTTCTAAAACAATGACACTGAATCGCTTATTCATTGTTAAGTAAGTAACAGATATTCATAGGATACTTTAGATTATGGGAAGGGCATATTTCTTCCATTTCTTAGAAAAAAGGCAATTCTCCGAAAATTTTCGGTCGGTCTGGAAAGGCTTTTCGACTTGCTCATCAGGGGCTGTTCGCAAAAAAATAGGTAAAAGCCTAAAAAACACGCTCTATTAATAAGTTAAAACTATTTGAGTAGAGAATTATTTTAAGTTTTTGTATTAATCATTCAATTAAGAAATGGAAATTTCGAAAAGTTTAATATTTCTTTTTATTATTTGCTTATTGTTTGAAGTCAACGATTTATTTTAAATAAACGGAGAGAATTTCTGAATGTAAAAATTTTAATGTTTATCGTTAAATAATATGTATGTTGTAATTAGAGACCGGATCGATATAATATATCGATGGAAAATAGCGATATTCGATGTCGATATTATCGATACCGATATTATTGAACGATAAATTTTTTTTAATTTTTTCGATATTTTTGATAATCGATATCGATATTATCGTACGATCAATAAAGTTCGGTCTCTAGTTGTAATGAATCACAGAATGTATTTTTTGTTCTTTCTTCTATATCTGTGAATTCTAGGTAAATATGTAAGAATATCTCGTATATTTTGGTTATCCCCATACAGATTCTAATAATTGTTAGTTTGACGACAATGACAATGAGTGAATTCTATATTAATATATAAACGCATTCTCAAAATAAAAGCTGCTTCCTGTTGGGTATGTGCTTAGTATAAAAGGCGGCGGCTTTAGCCATTTGTGGGTTAATGTCTGTTAGTGTTATTCTTAGTCTTATTCTAGTGCTCCACATATTCGGCGTCGGCCATATTCCTATTGTTCGCTATTATTGTATTTAGTCTTGTAGATAAAGCACAGCTGTTAGTCTGTCTTATCTTGTTATTCTTGTTAGTACATAGACATAGAAGTCACGTACATAACACTTCCGAAATTAGACTATGTGCGAGACTATATCTATGCATCAATTTAGTAAAGAATCTGTTTGTGGATAATCGATAAGCCTTTCCGAGTTCTGTTGTTTAACAATGTCTCTGTTTATATCTTCATCATATTCTATTCTTCGTTATCTGAAATATCATTAACATTTTGAGGAAGCTAGTTATAATTTGAATTTACAACATTAGTAACTGAATAATATTAATAATTAAAATTAAAGATATAATTTAGGTTCCATTCTAAATTTTGTTTTCGACAAACATCTAAAACAAATTTTGAGATGGGGTTAGTAGGGTATTCCAACTTGTTAAAAAGTTAAGAAACTTGAGTTTATAATTAAAAAGATATTTAAATAAACCAACCTTGACGACCTCGTCCGCCTCCTCTTCTAGTACTTGACCAAGCATCACTTTCAGTATCGCTTCCACCTTCTCCATGCCCTGTATTTTGAAAAACTTACATAAATAAAATATTAGATCAACTATATTTAAATATTCTGACTAAACTGACCAGGTCGATGCGGAACGAATGGAACGTGTTGACGTGGAACAAATGGAGCAGGTTGACGAGGAACAAACGGAGCAGACGGGCGCGGAACAAACGGAGCAGATGTACGAGGAACAAACGGAGCAGATGGACGAGGAACAAACTGAACAGACGGGCGCGGAACAAATGGAGCAGGTTGACGAGGAACAAATGGAGCAGGTTGACGAGGAATAAAAGGAGCAGGTTGACGAGGAATAAAAGGGGCATGTTGTGGCAAATTAACAGTCGTATTTAAATTTTCTTGATACAAATTGAAATTCATTCCCTCTATAAATAAAATGTCATAATTTATAAAAAACTAAACAAAAAACGAAGATCAGAAAAAAATATAAAAAATTAAAAATAATTTGCAGCTTTTTTCTGAATTGTTAGGTCTCGATTGGCATTTTTCATTTAACGCTCAGGGTTTAAAAATAATTTCTCAGGCTCCGAGCATTTGAATCTTGACTAAGAGCAAGTGATTTTCAGAGCACTTATATTTTCTCTTATGCCACCGGGTGCAAAATCAATGGTTAATATTTCATCTTTGGATTTGGGTGGATTAGGAATATCGGAAGATTTGAATACAATTTGCGTCATGTCAGGTGATTCCAAGATATTGAGTGATTCTGCGCCTCATGCAAAAATTGTGATAATTTGGAATGTCAAATAAGTAAAAACTCACGAAGCGGAAGTTAGAAACGACTCCAATCAAGATACAGCATATTATAATAAAACGGTAACGATTTACCTTGTTCGGCTTGCCCTTCCATACCACCACGCAAATTTGGTTCTTGAGGATCTACAAATAAATTGTAACTATATTTATCACAATTCTACTTAAAACTCTCATGGCTACTTTATATCATAAATTTATTCGCACCCCGAAAAAATCTCAGAAAAAATATATTTACTTAGCTAGCTTCTAATTTTCTAATTCCCTAAACTTTAATATATACATATTATAAAAGAATTATAAAAGTACGTGCTCGTTTCAACACCATAATTCGAATCTACCATCATAATAGTTATAGATAAAATCTACGTAATAATTTACCTGATGCAGGAACTTCTTCCATACCTCCACGTGAGGATTGCCCAAGATGATAAGCTAGAAAATTCAATAATTTTGCTTAAAATTTGAATAGCGCTAATGTTACTCAGAGTTTTATTCACGTTAAATAAAGCCTTTAATTGAAAATGGAAATGGCACAAAATGAACCCTCAATTCTGAGAATAGTTTAAATGCTTATATGAAATTAAATATTACCAAAATTACTAGTTTTATTAATTAATAAAAGTAGTTTTATGGAATTTAAACTTTACAATATGGTTGTTGTTACACATCCAATAATTTACCCTTAAAGCGCTGATCACAGTTCGAGGTTTGGGGCTCATGATCGTTTTTAAATTTCGATTATATAGGATATTTCTCGTTTGATTTCGATATTTTTGACTTTTATTTCAATTCAAAAATTCTGCTTAGGGCAAGGTCTTGTTCCGAAATCTCCATTCCTTATAAATTATTTTCGATATATGATAAAATTATTTAAATAAAATTATAATTCCTCACTTCCTCTGTCTTTACTCCCATTGCCACAAAATGTTAAATTAAATGAATTAAAGATGAAGAAAAGAAAAATAATATAATTGGAAAACTTCATCCTTTAAAAATCAGAAATTATTTTTTATGTTTGGTAGTCACAAGTAAATTTTCTTGTTTTAATGAATATTTTAAGACCGGCAAAAAAATGCCTGTCCGGGATTTTTTGTCTCTTATGCAAATATATATGCATGCACAGTGTCTCTTTCTTTACAACTCTGACCGCTCAAATGACCATTCTCTCTTCTATTTTCTGCATCTAGTCATTCAATGGTCATTCACTTGTCTAATTTTTCCTTTTACTCCCGAATCGTGTCTAACAAAAATCCCGAATAGTTAAGTAGACAACGAGGGGCAGAGAAATACGCAACCTGTTCATCACTCGGGATTGTTGTTAGACACGCTTCGGGAGTGAATGAAATAGCTGTGGCGCTGCATAAATAAATAAGAGACAAAAAATCCCGGACAGACATTTTTTGCCGGTCACTAATTTTAACTATGCGACTGAGGCAGAATGTCTTGAAGAGACACACAATTTAAATTAAATAAATTAAAAATAAAAAAAACAAAATTTTAAATATATTTTAAAATTAAAAATTGTTTCTAGAGCTTTTAAAAAATAAATGTTATGACTATAAATAAGAACAATATTTTATCATAATGTTTAATAAAATGAAGAAACCGATTTTATAGCCCCAAATGATTAGTAGTTTATAGCCCTTAGTAGATATGTTTTTGGTGGATTTGTTTTTGTTGGAGTTAAAAGATAAAATGAGTGTTGAGGTCGTTTACCCCCTCACTTATAAAGCCCTCGTTAGTGGCAAGCTCGCGTATATTTACTTCCTTCTGCAAGACTCTCGCGCGTCTTGCAGCAAAAAATATAATGGGAAAATGGGAGGGTAATACATAATAATACATAATAATACAAGAGTCTTAAACGACTCCACAATCAATGAATTCTAATTAAATTTACGTCTATTTCTTTCTCCATCTAATAAAAAAATTTGCTCAAAGTCTCTCGCTTTATTTCCCTCACAGGGAAATTTCCCTATTGCAGAGAGCGGCTGTAAATGAGGAAGTAATATTAAATAGAAAAATCGGGAGTGTCGTAAAAGCGGAAGTGTCGAATGTGAATAGGAAGCAATCGGAAGTCAACGATTATTACAAATCGGAAGTAATACATATTGGAAATGCTTAAGATGATATTTAATGAAAACTCAAGGCTTTATTTATGTAATAGAATTTAATTGCATTGCGTTTTCAATTAGCGAAGAGTCTATTGAATAAAGGACGCGGGATATTTGCTTTCTATAGAGTGAAATGTCAGATAAATGTCGGCAATGTCGGATAAATGTCGGATTTCAGAGTGAAATTTTATCTCATTTCAGGAGATTTTCATTTTATTTGACCTTCTTGCCCTTATTCTCTAGACCTTCCTGACCTTCTTGCCCTTATCTATTACTCGCACTCGTTTCTACATATTACTCGCACTTTATTGAAGTCAACATTTAAATTTAAAATTAATTTTTAATAAAAAATCTATCAAACAAACAATCAATTAATCCGATATTTAATTCACGTGTATGTATTTCTTTCTCCATCTTTATTAAGAATATTCTAGCAATGTCTATCTCTTTCTATTACTCGCACTCGTCGTTAATTTCTCTATAGAAGAGAGCGGTCGAAATATTGAATTAATTGATTGTTGGTTTTATAGATTTTTATTAAAAATTAATTTTAAATTTAAATGTTGACTTGTCCCCGGCCTTATATTTATTTCAAAGTTTAAACTCTCTCAATTTAATCTTATTAAAACAACTCTAACAAATTAAACTTTTTCAATTGCATCTTACGGTCGTGTTGAAAATTGTCGTTACTATTTTTGTGAGCAAAATCCATGCCAAAAAAGAAAAGGGGGTTGAATTTAAAACCCCAGTTGTAAAACCAAAGGAAAAAGAAAAACCTCAATTTGCAAAAGGAAAGGAGAAAGGTGCTAATTTTTATAAAATAATAAATGAACTGAATTAGGCAGGAGCCTCTTCCGCTTAGTCATAAGTGACTTTGTCAGATCAAAACCGATTACGTTGATTTTGAATGAGCTATCATTTACATATACGGATTTTTCAACCCAAAAAGTGCTTGCGCCCTTATCTGATTTTCGGGAGCCTATATCTCTGCGGATTTTCGTCTCTCGCAAGAAATTCATGCATATTTGAACTCAGCTTGGCGAGACGATGAGAATGATATATAATTCTAGTTCGATCTAGCTGGACCTATACTAAAGTACAGGCAAAACTTTTTGGAACGGGAACCGGTTCCAGAAGAAAAAAGCGGTTACGGAATCGGAACCAGATGAAAGGTAATTAAAATAAATTATTTTAATAATAAAATCAAGAATATACCGTATTTCCTGTATTATAGCCAACCTCCGAATTAAAGCCCCCTCCTTAATAAAGCCCCCTTTTGGAGGGTGGTTGAAAAATAGAGCCCCCCGTCTGTATTAGAGCCCTCATCTTTAATATAGCCCCCCTTTTCGGAATAGTTGAGAAATAGAGCCCCATGGGGCTCTATTTTTTATTGTAGATAAACAGATAGAATTACTGAATGTGAAAATTTTAATGTTTATCGTTAAATAATATGTATGTTGTAATTAGAGACCGGATCGATACGAAAATAGCGATATATCGATGTCAATATTATCGATACCGAAATTATTGAACGATAAATTTTTTAATTTTTTCGATATTTTTCGATAATCGACACCGATATTATCGTACGATCACTAAAGTCCGGTCTCTAGTTGTAATAAATCACAGAATGTATTTTATGTTCTTTCTTCTATATCTGTGAATTCAGGTAAATATTTAATAATATCTCGGATATTTTGGTTATCCACATACAGATTCTAATTTTTTGCTTTTATAGAGTGAAATGTCAGATAAATGTCGGCAATGTCGGATAAATGTCGGATTTCAGAGTGAAATTTTATCTCATTTCAGGAGATTTTCATTTTATTTGACCTTCTTGCCCTTATTCTCTAGACCTTCCTGACCTTCTTGCCCTTATCTATTACTCGCACTCGTTTCTACATATTACTCGCACTTTATTGAAGTCAACATTTAAATTTAAAATTAATTTTTAATAAAAAATCTATCAAACAAACAATCAATTAATCCGATATTTAATTCACGTGTATGTATTTCTTTCTCCATCTATATTAAGAATATTCTAGCAATGTCTATCTTTTTCTATTACTCGCACTCGTCGTTAATTTCTCTATAGAAGAGAGCGGTCGAAATATTGAATTAATTGATTGTTGGTTTTATAGATTTTTATTAAAAAATTTTTTAAATTTAAATGTTGACTTCAATAAAGTCGGACCTCAGTTGTTTATTAAACGATTGGCACTTTGGGGCCGAAATCGTCTATCCGACGGGCACTTGGGGCCGGCACTCGGAAATTAGGTTATCTAGGTAACGACGGGCACTTTGGGGCCGGAAATCGTTAAAGGTAATTAATGAACAAACTAATGGCATTATTGCCAAAGATGTTTGTTGGTAACTAAAGGTTCGGCTCTGTGCCGGGAAGATTATCAGTGGGTCGTTCCCATTCGATAACAAAAACTTTTAAAGAACGGTGGGCACTATTAGGCCTGCTACGCGTTCTGGGACTAGGGGTCCAAAGATCGGCACTAGCCGTGATGTTTAGCTAACGGGTATTCACTAACCCGTACGGGGCTCCAATTTTTATGTGCCGGATATGGCAATTTATTTGCTCAAGACCCCTAGACTCAAACACTTAAAAATATTTAAATAAGAAAAAATAAAATTAAATTCCAATATAGTATAAGGGGGAGCAAAATATGTAAAAGTTGGGGATACAGCAACTGGCTGGTAGAAGCTAGATAAGTGACTCTTCAAAAACTGTTAGTTCAGAAAACTGACTTTTCACATAAAAGTCACATAGTTAAATAGAGAAGAAATAGGGCGGTACAAAACAAAGTTGGTTGAAAATGAGAGATAAATAGAATGGGCGGAATCGATAAATAAAATTGAAAATAAATAAAATTAATTAAATTTTGAGGCAAAATTGTGCCTATTCGGCACAAGACTCATAAAAAAGTAAAATCCTAATTTTCGAATTGAAACAGGGTGTTCCTTTTATCTCATTTCAAGAGAATTTACATTTTTTTAACATTCTTGCCCTTATTCTGCATTGCAAAGACTATATCCCTTATTGACATTTCACAAAATTTTTCCCTGCAGCGTCGATTTTCTATCCAAATTAAACTACAACTGAGGTTCTACTTTATTGAAGTCAACATTTAAATTTAAAATTAAAATAAGAAATCTATCAATCAAACAATCAATTAATTCGATATTTAATTCACGTGTATATATTTCTTTCTCCATCTTTATTAAGAATATTCTAGCAATGTCTATCTCTTTCTATTACTCGCACTCGTCGTTAATTTCTCTCTAGAAGAGAGCGGTCGAAATATTGAATTAATTGATTGTTGGTTTTATAGATTTTTATTAAAAATTAATTTTAAATTTAAATGTTGACTTCAATAAAGTGGACATAAGTTGTAGTTAAATTTGAATAAAAAAAATTTGATTTTAAGTGAGATTGAAGAATAACTAATCGTTGGCCTAATCTCAATTGTATCTTACAGTCGTGTTGAAAATTGTCGTTACTATATTTATGAGCAAAATCCATGCCAAAAAAGAAAAGGGGGTTGAATTTTAAACCCCAGTTGTAAAACCAAAGGAAAAAGAAAAACCTTAATTTGCGAAAGGAAAGGAGAAAGGTGCTAATTTTTATAAAATAATAAATGAACTGAATTAGGCAGAAGCCTCTTCCGCTTAGTAATCACGGCTTTGCGTCATTTTCGCACGGCGCGAGCCAATTTTTCAAATTTTAAAAACACGCCAATCGCTAAAAACGTAAAATAATTTAAGAAATTTAAATTTAGGAAATTAAAATTTAGGCAAATTAATAAATCAAGATAAATCGATATCACTCCAAATCACTGATATATCTGGAAGCATATTAATCTCAACAAATACGCTATATAATGTAAGCCCCGGACTCGAGACCCGATACTTTTATTTATTCAAGTCCCGACCCCGATTTTCAATAACAAATAATATTTATTACACTTTATTTCCCATCACTTATCTTCCCACTATATCTACAATTTGTACATTTATTGTAAGTAATTTCATTTTCCCATCACTTATCCTTCTCAAACATTCTTTAATAATGTAAACAACTTTGTTAATATCCCTTTTCCCAGCATAAGCACAATTATTATTTCCCACCTTCCCAAAACGTTCACTTTGTATTTTTCAATTCATCCCTCCCCCTTTCCCCAGTATTTAACCAAAGGGTTGAACAATAGATGATTGAGTTCAGATGTGTTCAGTCCTAGAAAGTGTCTATGTCTCAATGTTATCCTAGTCCCTATTATATCACTATTTCCATTATTCCAATGTTTATGTTGAACCAAAAACTCATTTAATCTATATTTTTGAATATAAGATAAATGTTTTATAAATCTATTTTATTTTAATTAAGTTATAGATCCTCTGCGCCTCCCCACTCAATCCCAAAACCCCCAAATCGGCGCTCTGAATACCAGGCGGATGGTTGGGAACTAATAACCCCGACTATCCGGCCTGCGCTTACTATAACCAATATTTTAACCTAATTCTATTACATAAGTAAAGCTTTAAGTTTTAATGAATTTTATTTTTAGCATTTCCAACATTTATTACTCCAGATTTCTAATAAATGTTAACTTCCGTTTTTTTCCGAGCCTCATTTAAAGCAACTTTCAGCTACAAGAAAATTTAGAGAGATATAATAGAAATAGAGAGAGAGATAATAGACGATGAAGAAATTACACGTAAATTAAATATAGAATTCATTGATTGTGGAGTCGTTACATGTATTTATCACATGTATTAATTGATTTTAGACGTTTTATTCGTTTTATTGAAATTTAATTTTAAATTTAGATGTTGAATTCAAAAAAGTTGGCTTTATTTAAAACGCTTCTATTCATAAGTGAGGATGACTTGTTCGAATTTTACTAGCATCTAGCGAAAGAGCGGATTTCTTCCTTTTTTAGAGAGTATCCTTAAATAGGACTCATTTTCAGTGCTGCAGGCAAAAATTCGATATCCGAAGGTTCAGAACTATCCGTCAACTTTAATTTATGTGTATTATTTTTTTAATATGGGTGTCTTTTTTATTACTTGTTTATACAAAAAATGTTAGAAAAGGATATACCGTTTCCAAACACAACTTTTAAGTCCAAACACAACTTTTAAGAAAAATTTTATTTTTAATTAATAAAGGCTTGCTACCGACTACGCTAACTTGCTTGATATAGACTCGGGCTTGCTTAGAAGCTTAATTAGCGTCTTAGACGGTTAATAGCAAGCAAGCCCGCCGAGGACTTGCTTGTTTAGACGCGGGCTTGCTTAGACGCTTAATAGACTCGGGGGGGGGGGGGCACTTGACTCGACATCATTGACTGTCGAGTCAAATTTATATATTGAATTGCCTATTACCCATTATATTTTCTGTCGCATAGCTCGGCCAATTTTAAGTCGACGTATAATAAGGGAAAGAAGTCAATAGACGCTGGCTTGTTTGCAACGAGAGCTTTATAAGAGAGCCTGTCAACGACACATACATTCACTTCATCCTTCATTTTCCTTCATTACATCCCTTCATGCATCTTCCCTCGTCAAACTCACTACATGATATACACTTGGGGCTAAGAAAACATCGTTTATGAAGGATTTTTTAATAAACATAATTAAGAAATAATTGTTTTTACAAAAGCATGTCTGTAAATCGGATAGACATCCTTTGTATCACTTGATGCAAAGGGTGTTTTGTTGAAATAAAATTCACTCAAGCTTTTAACTTTCTTCTAGAGGATATTCTTAATATTAAATTTTATTACTAAAATTTTTGGTTAAATTCCCAATACCAAAACAACATTTGTTTTTAAAATCTCGAAAATTTTTTTTTAATTTTTAAGGAATGAAGTTACCCAATTTTGTTATTTTTCTTTTCTTAATTTTTAATTTCTATAATTTAACAATTTGCGGTAAACGCAAAGACAAAGAAGGTAAAAATGCAAATTTTTAAAAATCGAGGAAAATATTCTTTTAGGATCGTCAAATCCTCAATCAACTTCTCAACAACAAGCCTTGAATGTCACTCCTGGTTCTGGTACAGATCAGCATCGCCTACAAAGTTGTTTTTTAATGAATTAAGGCTAATTATTAATGTAAATATCTAATTTATTAAAACAGTTGTCCCAAATACTTCTACGCGTCCTCGAATTATAGGACAACACCCCCATCCAGGTAGGTTTCACAATATCTTTTGAATAATTTTCCTTATTATTACCTACATTTTAGCTTTTCAACAACAAAACTTGTCTGTTCCTCCAGGTTTTGAAGTTCCTCGATTTGCTCCACATCCTGGAACTACTGGGCATACTCGCCCGCAAAGTTTGTTTTTTATTTGTTAGATCAAATAGCTATGATATTCACGGTTCTCCTGTAACACAGAATTTTCCGTAACGCCTCGTATTCGTTCTTAGTGTTGTAACACGCTTGCATGTAGACAAGTTACATAAGACTATCGCACAAAGAAAATATAAGAAGAGGGAAGAGAGCCGGTGAATTAACTAAAGGGTGTCATTTATCCTATTCTAATTAAGACTTAGACATATAGACATGACCTCTCCTTTTAGAAGGCTATCCAGAATTTTTATTACATAAATACAAATTAATTATAACAAAATAAATCACAACTTAGCGAATACTAGTAGTACTCATGAATTAAATTCTGAGTTTTGGTTTAGTTAACCTTATAATTTTATCATTATAAATTGAATTTATTATAAAAGCATTTTAGCTTTTCAACAACAATCCTTGCGATTTACTGCAGGTTTTGAAGGTCCTCGATTTGCTCAGCGTTCTGGAGCTAATGTCCGGGCTCGCTCACAACGTTGGTTTTTAGTTATAGACCTAATAAATACAAATTAATTGAAATTTTGAATTTATAAATAACTCAGAGTTCATACGTGGTGCACCGAGTCCTCCAGGTGCAGTACATCCTCCTGCTCATGGTAGGTTTTTGATCAAGAAAATTTTTGATTTTATTCAAATAATTTATTCCGCACAAATTAAAGGCCAAGAAATACCATTTTATTTTGAGAACTTTGCACCTGGAGAAATTATTTCATTTGGTTATATTTTATATTAATTTTTATAATAATTTATTAAATTTTTTGTTTTGTTATTTAAAATTAATATAATTAAGATCGCCAGACAGATTTTGGAGCTAGTAGCAATATCATGGCATCAAATCAACCTGGTTATTTTAATTTATATTTTCTAATCGTTTTAAATTTATTTTATTATGTCTGGGTATTTGTCCCAAATCAGGGTTTTATTATTTGTGGTTTTTATCCTTAAATTCTTAGTTGAGGTTTTGATTTTTAACTTGAGTTAAGTTTAATTTTTTAGATGCAAGTCAAACTACTGGCCAGGATAATGTTTTACCGGAAGGAAATCGTGCAAGTAGCAGTGGTGGCATTGGACGTGACAGTCGTGGTCGTAATACTCGAAACCGTGGTTGGTATATCTTGTTTTATTATAACGGGGTCGTCATAGTACGTGGGACCTAGAATCGACACATATACCATTAGGTTTTTCAAGCCTGAGTACAAATTTACGTATTTATTATTAATTAATAAATTAAATTATTATAATTAAAGCTATGAAGCCTGAAGATGGTCGCAAATAGAATCGAACAAGTCGGATGGTAGAAATGTGTGAAATATTTGAAAGCTTATGGAAATTGAATAGTTTAAAAATTTATAAAATTTAAATGCAAAAAGGGAAACATTGTCTTGCAATATTTATTTTTTAAAAACCGGATTTTAGGTTATTACATTTTCCCTTAGATAATTCTGTAAGAGGAACTCAAATCTGTTGTTATTTTTAAAATTTATAAATGAGGAAACAAATATGGGAGTTTTAAGCCTAAAAATCCGGTTTCTATTATCATATTTTTTTAAAAGTAGAAGATAAATTTAGATTTATTTTTTAATTTTATTTGACTAAAGTAATTTTTTAATTTTTAAACTTTATTTTATGGATAGTAGGTTGGCTCATTATTTACATATCTTTATAACTAAGTAACAATTTTAAAAGATTTTAAAGTTAGCAAATTATACAGCAAATTTTTAAAATAAAATGAACATCTACAGTGTGCGGCATAAGTAATTGGACACTTTTAAATTTTTTATAACTTTCTTTATTGTCAATATTTTTTATTGATTTTATGCTTATCATTCAATTCTCTATTATGTCAAGTCAACGTGATTCTATAATCTTACTTTTTTTTTGCAAAAAAATTCAGTCCGCAAAATTTCTTCTCTTTGAATGTCCCAAAAGCACTGTACAATACACATTCAAAAAATTCTGGTGAAAATTTTTTGGAAGAAAATTTTTTTGAAATTAATTTAGTAATCATGGCACAACTAAGATCTTACAAAAAAGTGCATTATGTTTTAATAAGGATTGTGTTTTAATTTTTTCATAAAGGTTGTTAAATAATTTAATAAGATTATGTTTTAATAAAGTTATGAGAGAAAGCATGTGACCAATTACTTATGCCGCACCCTGTATAATTAAGAATAATTGTTTTTGAAAAGCATGTCTTGTAAATTGGATAGACATCCTTTGATCACTTAATGAACGGGTGTTTTTTTGAAATAAAATTCACACCATTCTTTTAACTTTCTTCTAGGTTATATTCTTAATATTAAATTTTATTAATAAAATTTTTGGTTAAATTCCCACTACCAAAACAGCATTTATTCTTTAAAATCTTGAAAAATTATTTTTAATTTTTAAGAGATAAAGTTATCCAATTTTGTGATTTTTCTTTTCTTAATTTTTAATTTATATAATTTAACAATTTGCGGTAAACGCAAAGACAAAGAAGGTAAAAATGCAAATTTGTTTAAAAATAGGAAAATATTCTTTTAGAATCGAATAATTTAATAGGATTGTGTTTTAATAAAGTTATGAGAGAAAGCATGTGTCCAATTACTTATGCCGCACCTTGTGGAAGAGTCTAAATTTTTTAATAAAATCTTTCTATTTAAATTTTTTATCATTTTAAAATATTTTCTCTGTGATTTTTAAATTATTTAAACTTGAGAATTACTTGATAGCGAGAAAACTAGATTATAAAATGCGCTAAATAACAAAGAAAATTGTCATATTTTGCAAGGATAAATTCAAATCATTTAAATACTCTCTAAGAAGCGTAGAAATGTCGCGTTTCCCAACGCGAGTTTAAAAATAAATTAAAATATTTTTAAATAATAATTAGTCATAATTAGAAAAATTTCCCAAACATTCTTTATCCAGGATAACAGTCTTAGACTTCTCTTCTTAATCATTTACCTAAAGGGTTATTACCTAAAGGGTCTCGGATCAACAAATTTAAAAAAAATTCACCTTCATTGTTAAATAAAAAATATTTTCCATCCAATTTTTTCGCTCGCTTTTTAATCACTTGTAAATATAATTAAAAGAAAATAAATTTTATATTTTTGAGTATTTTTAATTTGCGTTTTTGAGCCGAAACGCTAAAGCTCAGCCGGTGACATCGACACCGTTTTCTGACTTCCCAATTTGTTTGCGTTCTGCGGAACCCACTTCCACCAGATAATGTAAGTTAATCCCAATTTCATTCCGACACTCTGAAATTGTTGAGCACATTAGAAATTGAGCTCGAATATGTTTCAGAAGCCATTTCAGATACTTCCACCATACACGAAAGATGGACGTCGGTCAGAACAAACATGACCGGAGCGGAAAGGACCGCCGACACACACATTTATGAAAATTTTGTTACCACCACCCCTTATTTAGGTAAATTATTTCAATTGAAAAAATACTTTTAAAATCTCCGTTCCTTGCGACAAATCTTAATTTCCGCTCTGCCCGATACTAATCAACCCACCCAATCACATATGCATTTACCGAAAATATCCCTTCCCAAATTTTCCTTTTGGAACTCTTTCTGTGCCGGAGTCCACGATTTGACTAGTATTTTCAATTCTGTGGACCAAATCAATCCCTCTCACTTACGCTTTTTACAATGAAGCTATTACTATATCTTCTAAATGACCTATTATTTCCAATATCCTCAAAATCCCCAGTATCCCTCTTAATTTCTCTGAATCCTTATTGACTTCGGCTCAAAATCTGCAACTTTCCTTAGAATTGATTTACTTTTGTAAATACTTTCTTTCTTGAGAAAGATGTTCAGTTGATTTTTGATATTTAGCAAAAATGTTTACAAAAAATGAAATGTGTTAGAACACAAAGAACATCTGATGACGTGGCATTTCCGAATTGCTAAACGACATAGATTTGTCCTCAATTGCTTATATTATTGTGAATAACCCATCTGACTTAGGTTTTGATTGTAGAAGCTTGTGTCTATTAAAATCTACTATTATCTATAGATCTATTATAAAATATTTTCATTATTTAGCTAAAAGTACAGGTGTACTTTTCAATTAACTAATTTTCTTAGACTAAATTTTCCAGACAATTAAAAATAATAAACCAGACTATTAAATAAATAATAAACAAGATTCTCTCACAAACATTTTTTGTATCTAAAAACTATTGGTGTGAAACTTTTTAATAAAAAATATTAAAATTAATTATTTCTGTAACTTTTAGAAAAAAAATACATTAACAAAATGGCTTCTGATTTAATTGATATTTTATTTAAATTAGATTATTTTGTTTGTTTATTACTTGGTTTTCCTTTAAATATTATTCTGATCATTCTAATTATTTTTAAAACACCAAAAGAAATGAAAATACACAGTCGAATTCTGATACAAAATTGTGTTCTTGATATTTTAATGTTGATTTGTCAATTGTTTGTTGAAGGGGTAATTAAATAATTTAAAATATTTATAACCAGATATATATACTGCGTAACAAAAAGATGGCACATCATGTTTTTTCGATATAACTCAATGGAAAAGGGTCCATTTCGACTGAAAATTTTTTTGTAAATAGTTTTCATGACTAAGATAAAGATAAGCTAAACCGCGCGGAAAAATTTTTTTCCTGAATTTTTTTATAAAATAATAACCGTTTTAGCAGTGTAACAAAAAGATGGCACATTTTAAATATTTGAGATTAGGAGTGGTCTGAAAAATCTATAAAAATTCCTGTAGCATCTCTATTGATATAGATAGAAAATACAAAAGAAACGAAGTTCAAATATACTTCCAGCATCGAGATCTAGAAACCTGAAAATTAACGGAAAACAGGGGGGTGAACGTCTTAAAAAAATATTTTCGACCCCTTATAGACTAAATTAAAATTTTATTTTACACTTTTCTGAAAGCCCTTTTAATTTGCTATAAGAAACCGTTATTTCTAATAAATCGAAAAATTTTACTTGGGTTTACTCAAATTTACTACGTCGTGTGCACCTTAATCGTAATTTACTTTAACATAATTTACTTTAATCGTTTATTTCGTTCTTATCCCTCCCTATTATATCTAAATATCATTAATTATTTATCAGTAATTTGCTGATACGAATGAGACTAATATTAACGAAAGCTGAGTTAGTGATCAAGTGATCATTTAAATGTCATGCCAGACTAAGACAACTGCGCATTGTTCGGACACGTTGCATGGGGGGTAAATTCACTCCTCTCCTAAAAAGATGTCTTGACTCATATATCCAACCTTAATTGAATATAATCGAAAGATCCTTACAGCTTTAATTTATTTAGTTTTACTTAACTGATACAGAAGGAAATACAGTTTTGGTACTTCCTAATGGAATTTTGCCTGCTATAATGAAAGATGATTTTAAGCCAATCATATGTTATCTTGTAGGAATAGTTTGGGCATATCTTATAAATTTAAACATACATGGATTGTGTGTTCAATTTATTTATCGATATCTAGTTTTGAACAGGTAAATGAATATAAATAAAAATAAAATTTTATTCTCAAATAAATATTATATTAGAAATATGAAAATTAATTTTTGTCGTTATTTATTTATGTTATCAATTTGTTTACTTGTAAATTTATTCTATATGTTTGATTTGGTTATTATTAATATGCCATATTCTTTTGGAAGTATTAAATATTTTGCTAATTATAACACAACATGGCCATATCTTCAATATAAGACGGATTCTGTAATTATTAATTTTAATGTGATCTTAAATCATATTTAATATTTTATAGTTTACAACTTTTAATAGTTTACCTATGTATTTAATTGAAATAATTTCATATGTAATAATAATTGTTTTTGGATTCAAAATGGTTAGATATGTCAATTCAAACACTAATTTTGATGGAAATTTAAAAAGATTAAATAATCTTTTAACAAAAGTTTTGATTCTTTTGGTTAGTCTCCATGAAAAAATATCAACTATTCTTATATTAAATTTTTAGGCTGTCGTACCATTTATTAACCAAGCAGGAAGCTTATCTAAATTAATTCTTACACATGCAAGCAGCGATACAACAAACATTGTTCGAATATTAAGTTACAATTTTCTTCATTTTACACCTGTATTTAACCCAATTATTTGTATTTTAACAAACACACCATATAGAAATGCTGTTTTTAATCGTTTTAAAATTCATCCACAATAATTGAATAAAGAAATATTTTTAATTGTTTTTAATGTTAGTTATGTGTGGGTCTAGTATAATATCAGTCATTAGCGATAGTTTTGGTCGGCAACATAACGGGTATATTAGAGGTGGCTTACTTCTATTATAAGTCCACCTCTAATATAAGCCCATCTGAGAATACCCATTGTGAAATATAAGATCAGGGCTTATATTAGAATAAATACGGTAAAATAATAGTAAAATTATTACAAAAGATATGTCTAATATTTATTCCTTTATTTAAATTTTTTATTATTTGTGATATACATAAATAAAATGCATTAATATGTAAAGGTATGATAAAGACCGAGTCTCGAAAATAAGTAAGGAACTCGGCGTAAATGTCCAGCTCGCCTCAACAAGTCCGCAAATGACTTTCTGCAGAAATGCATTTTTGCTGCATTTTTCTCCTTTCCTCTCTCTGCCATAATTTTTCTCAAGTAATCAACTGATAGGTGGACAGTTTGGGGCGAATAATAAAGGGAGTAAACATGAAAGGGTTTATTTACAAATAAATAAAAATTCTAAAGTATATAAATCTCTGATAAAGTTCTCAGATATATTTGTAGTAGATCAGGTGTATTTTTCAGGTGTATCAGGTGTGTGAGTACGAGCTGGACATTTACCAGAACTCGGCCTCGATTTTAATCACTTCTTTCCAAAAATTTTTTATAAAATTTTGAACATTTTAAATATTCAATATTCATTGAAAAACGTTTAAGTTGCTGAGAGACCAATAAACGAAAAGCATATTCATTTTCAATACTTCGATTAATTAAACGACAACATTCATCAAATCTTTGAGCCCCTTCAATTACACCTAATCTTCGTTGATTATATCGAAGTAAAATTTTTGTAAATTTAACAGATTCGTTATAAAGTACTTCTTTTCCTTTGGGAGACAAGCCTTTCGCATCTTTTTGAAATATTTAAAGTTAATTTTAATTAAATTAAAAAAAGTGTATCTGAGACAAAATAATTCTGACAAAACTACTCGCGAATTTTATGATTTTTTCAAGTCAACCATCGACCAGCTAAAAGAAAAATTGGAGAGCCCAAATTTAAATTATAAGCTTGCAAGCAATTTTTAGCTAGCTTTTACAAATTAAACTTTTACCCGATTTTGTAAGGATAATAGCTACTAATAAAGCATATTCAATTTTTGTTAAAGCAAATCGTTTGAAGTGAACAACAGATTTTGTATATACATAATCTGATAATTTAATCATTCTAAAAATTTAAAAAAAGTGTTTCGAATTTTTAGAACAATTTATTTACTTATCGTCATATACAGAATGATTCATAATAGCAAGAGCTGGCATAAGACAATCTTTACGTGTCCAAGTTTCAAAGCCTAATTCCCAAGCTATGTAGGTGCTTGTAAATGAAGTAAACAAATTACAAATCTGTCTTAGATGTGCAATCTATTTATAAAAAGAAAATTAAATTTTAGATTGATCGAGTTTTTCTTATTAAAGTTGGACACTGAAATCTCGGGGACGCTTGTGTCAGTGTTTTGGGTTTTTGAAATATTTCGGGCGGGGAACTGAAAAAATCGTTCGGGTAGGTATGGGGTCGGGGTCGGATCGATTTGTCTTAAATTCCGTCTTAGTACACCCTTTATAACAGAAAGTTAGCGAAACTGACTCTAAGAGTTTAATTAGGAGCAATTTAATAACAATATCATATGGGAGGAAGGGATTAAAGCGGGACTCTGTAATAAATTATTATGCTCCTTCATGTATGTAGATTATATATACCTGATCAGATAAAGTCAATTTTTCAAAGACAGGCATAGATTTAGCTATACCAAAGCACAGAAGTCTGTCAACATACATCCATTTTTGACTTCTACTATTAAATACTCCTTCATTTTGATATGAAGATTCCCAACTTTTTACTTCATCAAAAGGTATTGGACTCGGATTTGGCTTCAAAATTAAAATATTTTCAAAATTAATGAAAAAATTTACCGAAAATGTGTCAGTTAAACGAAAAATATTAAAATTAGATAAAATTATTTCTTCAAACAAAATCGGGCCTTTAAGGAATATATCATCCAAATCAGCAAATCCATGCATTATACGTTTTTTGGCTTCAATAATTGGTAAAATCGAGTCTATCAGTTTTTCGTCTTTTGTGGTTATGTCGACAGTTGGGGAATTTAGTATCTTAAAAATAACGAGAATTTTAATTTATAATTTATTATTATGTTTTGTTTTTGTTCCTTTTTAGTATTCAACTTATTGTAAGGGCTATGGAAAATTTTGAAATTAGTTATACATCTTCGTAGATTTTATGTTGCTAAAGATAATTCAATGCTTTTCTTTCGTTTTTCATATTTAGAACTTTTTCAATATTCGATTTACAAAGTTTTTATCAACCCTAGTTTGCACTAAAAGTGTCTTCCAATTCCTGTATAAAATAAATAAATTCACTTTAATTTCATTTTTTTGTTCTTCCATCGCTTCCCGGCTTATATCATCATGACGTAAATATCCAGCATCTAAAATTATTTTTAAACATTGAATACAGTATTTCCCGTCCGTTGTTTATACCTCAGTTATATCACCATGATGAATACAAAAGATTAGAAGTGATTAACAGTGTAATGGAGATTTGGAGGGTTAACGGGGGATTTTATGGATTAACACTGATTAGGCCATTAATTTATCAGTAATTTGGAGGGATAAAGGCAGATATAAGAGATTGGTTAACGGAAACCGATAATCCGATCAGCTGAGGCTTCGAGAGGCTGAGGTTTTTTACTCTTATTTTGACAAACCCAATTTTTTCATTCCAACAGAAAAACATTTTTCAAGTCTACATTTTTTACATTTTGCCAAATCTTGTTCGGATTTTGCGTCTGTATTTTCTTCTGAACATGTACATAAATTATATTTCCATTGATTTTTGTTATCAAGATAGCGCCTTTTAAAAAGTAATTTTGAAAAAATTCCGTCATATCTCCCATACACTGATTTTGGTAAACAATAGTGAGGTTTCGAGAGGACAGTTTTTAGTTTGCCAAAATCTGGCAAACACTAGAAACCGGCAAACAATAGAATTTTGGCAAATAATAGAAACCGAATCGAACCGAAGCAGTAGCAGTAGCATAAGAAGTGAAAAGAGATTCGTGAGGTTTTGCCTTTCGGCATTTTGTCATCTCCTACCCCAATACAAATCAAATTCTAGATCCGAAGCCGAAGTAGGATATTGTCATGTTGAACAGGACTCACTCAATTAGTTCAGCAGGCGAATTATGTGAGTTTCGGAAAGCCACTAGTAAGATTTCTTCCTTTTCTTCTCACGATTCCCATCTTTTGCTCATTCTCATATTTACCCCATCATTAGTGGTGTGTCTTAGGAACTGGTGCCGAAACCGGTTCCAGACCTTTGCCGGTTCCATAGTTTTAATTCCGGAACTGGAACTTTCCCTCACTGCCGATATGTTACTCGAAAAGCTATTTTTTTATTGAAATATTATTTGTCCAAACCAGAGCATGGGATTTGTGACGCAATTTTACCAATTTTTTTTAAATTAAACAAAATAAAAATTACCTGAAAAAAGCCCCACAAGCCCTACATGTACAAACACCATAATGAAAATAAACATTTTCTTTTGACCCACAAATTTTGCATTTTTTTATAAAATTTCCTTCCATTTTTAAAATTAATTGGTATTTTTCTATTAAAATAAAGTAGATAAATGCTTATTATCAGGCTTTTAAGGATATTTTTATAAAAATTGAAATAAACGGGTTAATTAAAACAGAAAATTTTTTTAGGGAAAAATAATTTTTATTTTATTTAACTTAACAAAAAAAGAAACACGGCTCCATTAGCTTTTGAAATAATTAATATTACATGAATAAGTATTATAATTATTCATATTTTATTAAATATAAAAAATTTTTTTTGGTAAGATTGTTAGTAACTAAAATTTAAAAAATCATTTGAATAATTTAGGTGTATAAGAACGTATTTAAGATACGTTTTGGCTCGTAAAATTATCGGCTGAATAAACAAATAAATTTTCTAAACAAAAATTGACTAGAGAAAGTTAACTTGAATGATTGGATTTAATCAATTTAGCTAAACACAAAACTTCTCTCTCATCTTTCTGTGAATGAATATTTTATTTAATAAATAAGTTTTTTATTTAAAAAACTCCAATTTATTCAAAACAGCTAATTAAACACACAAAAATTTAAATGAAAAAGAAAAATCCAAAAATGATAGTTGCCATCATCGTACATTTTGATTAGCGTCATAAATGATCCAACACTGAAAAATATTTTAAATCAAAAAAGGTGATTCTATTGCCGTTAATCTACTTGGAAATTAAGAGGGATTTGTTGAGGTAAACCTCCACATCCCATGTAGAGGAATATGGATAATGCCTCAATATCACTCCACATCCCATGATATCGTCCGTAATCACATTAGGTGTATTCGAACGTGTTTAATTTTAATTTGTCGGCTAAATAAACAAATATTTACATTTACAAAAATTTAAATGGATATTATGAGGGATATTCTAGCGTTAGTTGAAGGAGAGCTAAAATTTATTTAAAATAGCAGCTTTAGTTTAGTATACCGGAGTTTTAGTTCCGACATAAGACCCATACATTTGATTCATCTCGGCAAGCTGATTCAAGCTTTTTTAAAAGAGAAAAATAATTCTTTTTGGTTTGTGTGTGGTTTACGACTCGTGCTGGACCCGGCAAATATTATTTGATTTGGAAAAAAATATTTTTTGATTCCCAAGTGTTTGGAACACCATATCTGGAACTGTTTAAAAAATTTTATATACGCGCCCAAACAACCCCCGCGCCCTAACGGCCCGCGCCCTAATGGCCCGCTCCCTAGTGGCGGCGCCCTAATGGCACGCTCCCCAGTGGCGGCACCCTTATGTCCCAGTCCCCTACACAGACATCCTTTAAGTATCGTTGCTCTATTTCTCTAGCAATTATTGTATATTTAAAAAATTTTGAAATGAGGTATTGCAAGCAAACATGCTCTTGCTTTTCCCCATTGATTAATATTTGCCGACAAAGGAAAGTGCATGTCTAATAAAAATCTTTAACAAACTTTTGATTAAGGAAAAATATATTGAAAAATAACTCGCCTACAACCTGAAAGTTCGATAACGAATTTAAAAGAAGTCTCGAGTTATTAAAATTTAAAGCAATTATCCCGGCTTGAAATTTCTATATTATGAAGGCTCGCTGCCTATATGTTCGCAAAAGGCATTTGCAAAAATAATTTTTCATGCATTTTTCTCCCCTGCCTCTGTTATGACAAAGCTTTACTCTAAAAAGCTAAATAATTAAGTGTATTGGATTTGCCTCTCAGATTTACTCAGGATATCAATAATCCCTATGAATCCAACTCTCAGTTATACTGAGGATAAACCCAAATAATAATAACATATAAATTTACCTTCTAAATAAACATACAAGCAAATGGTCAATGGTGAAAAGGGCTAAGAATTGGTCTCTCACTAATGAGGTCTCTCGGTAAGGAGTTCGAAAATAAGGAAATAAGTTAGTGTTTATCTACAGGTGAAAAAGGGTGGAAAAGTACAAAGTAAAATGATGATAAGGAAAAGGTCAATGTCGGTAATTTAAATATATGAAAGGTCTGTGAAGGATGGGAAAATAATATAAAATGATTATAAAATGATGAGTGGTAAAAACGGGTGAGGGGCAGAACTTCGAATGACAAAACACCGACCAGACAAAACTTCGAACGACAAAACTTCGAATTACCACAACTTCGAATTACAAAAACTTCGTCTAGACAAAACTTCGTCCGACCAAAACTTCGACCAAAGAAAAAAATCTGCATTTTTATGTCTACTAAATTACTGATTTGAAATGTTAGAAAAATATAAAAAATATATGGGTTTTTGTAAAAAAATGAGGATAAAATTTAAAAAAATCAATCAAATGTACATAATTAACACATTGTGTAAGTCAATTCTTGAGTAAAGAGCCACCTATAATCTTGTATTAAATTTAAAAGCCGTTCATTAGCTTGTCTATATTCAATTCTTGAGTAAAGAGGCACCCGGGCCCGGTAATTTTTTGCCGGGCCCGGAGTGGGATTTTGTCATATTTTGCAATGATATATTCAAATCAATAAAATATTCTCTAAGAAGCGTAGAAAGACATTATTAAAGAAACATTGTTTGGCATTCGATTGTATTGCAGACAATGCTCTTTGAACACACAAACTCACCAGCTGGTGGATATGATTTATTCAATAAGATTATAAAAACATTTACAATAATAATTGAATAGCAAGCTAATAATTGACCATAAACGTCATTTGAATATAAGTGAAAACGGGAGGAAATTAAATACATAATATATTAATAAAATGCCACAGATTTTAAAGGTACGAACTCCTAATATGGGGCCTATTCAATTGTCCACAGAATCTGCGTACGCAGAATTTAATTGAAACTGAATTTACACGGAATCTGTGTTCTGTGCACAGAATGCAGAATCTGCGGACAATTGAAATAGGCCCATGCCCAATACTGGGTTCTCCCTAATATTTCTATCATTGTATTTTAATTTTTTACAAAACATTTTTAATAAATTTATCTTTTATGCTATCACTAAAAATAATAAAATAAAATGAATATTTGATTTAAAAATTAAATCTTTGTTTTTTTTTTTGCAATTTAATCGTACTTAAAAAAATTTGTGGCTCTGAAGATAACATTTACATCTTTGGCATAATTTTTGTAGTTTCTTGAAATACCAATAGGTAACTTAAATAAACTTCAATCTAGCTATAATCAGATCCAATAGCCTTAACAACTTGAGCTTCATTATCTTCTTCCAAAACGGTTATGGCTTTATCTGCTAAAATAAACTATTAAATTTTGTATATTAATTTTCCTTGTAATAAAAAATATATTTTGTAAAATTTTTTTGATTACCCTGATTTGCAGATGATGATCCTTCTTTTGAGTTTAACAGGTTTGCTAGTGAGTTAGTATATTTTTCCCATTCGTCGTGACGACGTTGTATAGTTGAAAGTAAAATGTGTATGCCCTCCGTCTCTTTAATCTTTTTTTCAACGTCAATTCCTGTCAGGCCGTCGTTGAAGCATTGTAAAATTAATTCCTCTAAAAATTATAAAAAAATTAAGAACGCAAGAAGAATGTCATCTAATTTTATTAAGAATAATGGAATGTACTGAAGGCGAATGTCTAGATAGCTTGTCTAATCTATCAAAATTAGACAAAAAAGTAATTTTAAAAATAATTGAGAGCCTAATCTTCCTCGATCATCTCCGGCAAAAAATTTGCATAAACCCAGCACAGCTAGGCGAATCGAACGATATATGATTTGTGTATTGTGGTCCTTTATTATATTGCAACTAAAAATAATTATGATTTATTATACTTTCGTCAAAACAATTACCTTATTATGGTAAATCACACTAAGGTTTGTACTCACGTCAAGGTTTGTAACATTGGTGTGCGAATTTAAAAAAGGGGAATACTGATAGATTAATTGTTATTAACTAAAGGGTCTCGGATCAACAAAATTTTTGAAAAAAATTTCATCCAAATCAGACCACTACTTCCAAAATCTATTCAAATTTTTATGAGTGGTCGCTTTTTATAACTGAGTTTCAAATTTTATTAATTCCTTACCGAATTCTTTGAATCGACGATCTATAGCTGAAAGTAATTTCCAGTTTTCGCCTTTCTTCTTGATAATCATTTTTTCTGCTTGATTTGGCGTTAGGCCGTCGTTGAAGTATTGTAAAATTAAAGCGTCTAAAAATTAATAAAAAAATTAACCATAATACAAACTTTTGAAAAATATGCAAAATTTCCCAAAATATGCATTGATATGCAATTATGCACGGAAGTACCGAAATAGCACAAATATGCTACAGGATTCGGGTCCATAATGTTCATACCGACGTTAAAACGTCATTTATCAGCGTTTAATCTCATAGGATATCCACATACAAAATATGCATTTGCATGTTTTGAAACGCCGTAGTTTATAAGTAAAGGGTCTAGGATCAACAAATTAAAAAAAAATTTCATCCAAATCTGAACACTACTTCCAAAATTTTTTCAAGGCAATTTCGAAGAGTTGGGGTTCGAAGAATTAAAAATAAGCAAAAATTAAAAAAAACTAAAAAAAATTTCGAAGAATTAAAAATAAGCAAAAGGATTTTTCAGGGTAAAAAATAAGCTGATTACAAATCTGAGATCTGATTGCGAAAAAGTTGAATTCCGAACCCGAATTCAGAATTTGAACCCGGACATCGTACAAAATGATCTAGTCCGATAGGACTCACATAGTTTAATTTTATCTCATAACTTGTCAAAACATGTTCAATCACGATGATTTCGGTGTCATTTGACGCAGCTCTTCGAGCTCTTTCGAACGAGCTACATATGCTTAATCGGAATTCGGGTTCATTTAACCCCTGACCCCAATGCTCAAGGATTACTTTTTTCAAGTTTTTTATGAAAGGTCGTTTTTTAACTGAGTTTCAAACAAATACACCACACCAACAACTTATTCCTTTTATTCCTTACCTGATTCTTTGCAACGATGTTCTATAATTGAAAGTTTGATGTTTATGCCCTCCGTCTCTTTAATCTTTTTTTCTGCTTGAATTGCCGTCAGGCCGTCGTTGAAGCATTTTAAAATTAATTTCTCTAAAAATTAATAAAAATTAAGAACGCAAGAAGAATGTCAGTAGTCATAGGTACGCCGGTGTCGTGGCTGTCACTAACCTAATCCTTTTGATCTCACTGTCGTGGGGGTGGAGGGGTCTGGTAAAACCAAAAGGAAGAGGGCATGTCGGGAAAAGTGCGGCAAAAAACCTAAAGGGAGAGGGCATGTCGGCAGCGTCGTGGAGGAGTTGAGGTCACATAAACCTAAAGGGAGTGGACATTTCTGCAGCGTCGTGGGGGAGGAGGGGAAAAGAAAATAGAATGCCAATATTTGGGGGGTGGTCAGACAAAAGGAGAGAGTATGTTGACCTATTAGAGGGGAAAACCTAAAGGATGAGAAACCTTTTGAAAGTGGATGTGAAGGAGGATAATTGTATAAATCACTGTCACGGGTGGCAATAAGAAAGTCAAATCCTTTTGACTTGTTTTGACCTAAGATCAAATCCTTTTGATTAGTTTTGACTTAAGGCCAAATCCTTTTGAGCGGCTGGCTGGTCAAAGCTCAAACCTTTAGCGCGAGTTAGTGCGGTAAAAGCTGACCAACCTGTACCTGTAGGAGGAAAGGGAAAAATTGATGTCGCGGGCGTCGTACTCCTCCTCCCTCTCCTTCACTACCTCTTCTCTCTCCCTTTTCTCTTCTCTGGAAAAAACGTCGTGGGTTGGTGGGGGTCTGGTAAAACCAAAAGGAAGAGGGCATGTTGGGGATCGCGCGGCAAAAACCTAAAGGGAGTGGACAACTTGGCAGAGTCTTGGGGTGGAGTGGGAAGGAAAGCCAAGATTTGTGATGAAGAGGTCAGACAAACGATAGAGTATGTGCATTTATTTGTGGGGAAAATCAAAATGGAGAGGAAAATTCTTGCGGAGTGATACGATAAATGAAAAGTGAATGGCAATATTTGGGGAGGATGGGTCAGACAATAGGAAATATTCAATTATGAGGGGAAACCAAAAGGAAGAGAACCCCTTTTGAATGTGGACATCATCGTCTAGGGTGGCAATAACTGAAATGGATAAAATAATAATCTTTAGGAGTGGTTTAAGGGGTAATTTGTGAATCATCGTCGTCGTGGCCGACTTTTTGACTTTTTAAGACAAATCCTTTTCATTTGTTTTGACTTGAAGTCAAATCACTTTGACAGGTCGGTGATAACCAGCTTTTCCTCTCCATATCCTACCCCTCTCATCCCTCCTCTCTGATACTACTCCTCCTCTCATTCTTTCTCCTCCCCATTTTATCTTCTCCTCTATTTTCTTCTTCCTCCTCCTCCTCCCTCCCATTTCTCATATCTTCTCTGATCTTGACTTGCCCTTTCCTCCTCTATCCTACTCCTCTCTGATACTACTCCTTCTCTCCTCATTCTCCTTTCTCCTTTCAATCTTATCTTCTCTATTTTTTCCTCCTCCTCCTCCCTCCTACTCCTCCCATCTGCTTTGATCTCATCTTCTCCTCTCGGTTCTTCCTCTATGATACTATTTCCTTCCTCCTCTCCATATCCTACTCCTCTCCTCGTTCTTTTTCTCCTACTCGTTTAATCTCTATTTTCTTCCTACTCTCTTCACTCTCTCATCTCCTCTCGTATCATCTTCTCTTCTCCTTTTATCCTCTCCTTTCCTTTGCGGGTGAACAATCACCATCGTGGAGTAGAGGGGTCTGGCAAAATCAAATGATGAGGACATATCGGTAGAGTTGTGGTGTTGAAGTGTAATTTGTAAGCAGTGGTGAAAAAATAATTTCTAAATTTGAAGTGTCATTTATCTTGTTACAATCTTATATAACATACAACAAGTGATCTATTACCTCATCGAATAATCAAATTGTTCTTTGTAATTAGTCAAACAGTGTTCGTGTTTATTATTTGCAATAATTTTATCGTTTTTTATAAAAAACATGTGCAATATTAATGTTTTAAAGTGGTAGATTTTAGGGAGAAAAGTGCATATTTAAGAGTTTGAAAAAACAATGTGCATAATTAACCTTTACAAGTTATTGATTTTAGGGAGAAAAGTGCATAATTAAGCATTACAAGTTGTAAAAAGCATAGTTTGGAGTTTGAAGTAGTTAATTTTGGGGGTAAAAGTGCATATTTAGACAAAAGAAAGTGCAAATTTTAATTTTTTAAAAAAATCCACGTATTTTAGGTATGCGCGTGTGTTTTGGGGGTGTGCGCGTGTTTTGTATATGTGTGTGTTTTTAAGGCGTGTCAGTTTTGATTAATGTTGTAATCCACTGAAAATCCGAGTATAAAAAGTTGGAGATTTTTTCTAACATATTTACTTTTTTAAATTTTTATTGATTTTTTTGCTTTATTGAATAATGGCTAATCTTCCTACTAGAGGCGTGCGATCGTTTTCTATTGATAATCTCCTTTCTAGAGATCAAACAGGAGGAGCTCCAGAAGAATATATTGAAAAACTTGAGGATAATATTCAATACATTGAAAAATTTAAGATTGTCAAAAGCTATTCAAAATATTTGATAAAGAATATTCCAACCGACCCGGAAACTCTTCTTGGTGGTATTTTTCAACATTGCTTCGATGATGCCGTATCAAATGCACGGGCTAAAGGAGTCAAACCAGAAATGCTGGGATGTACTCTAACTAGTGAGTTGCTCCATACGGATATCTGGATACCACTTCGGCCTATAACTGAAAACACATTTAATACTATGTTAAACCAGTTCTATAAAGTATCACAGAGTAAAAAAAGTTCAGGAGTAACTCTTTGGGGGAAACCCTTTTCAGTTAATGTTATGATTGTAGATAAGAAGAATTTGCGTTAGGAAAACCTTATTGAAAAAACTCTTCAAAAAGGTCTCCCCCTCCTCCCTCACATTTTTTTCTCAAATTTATTATTACAATTTTTATTGTTTTAATTTTCACTTGAAATAAATTTTTTATAAAAAGATGTGCATTTTTTTATGTCAAAACTAGAAGATTTTAGGGGGAAAAGTGCACTTTTAGGAGCTTGAGAAAACTAATTAGAATAGTTTTGAGTTTTAAATAGAAGATTTTAGGGAGAAAAGTGCATAATTTAGAAAAAATTAATTGATAAAAGCAAAGTTTACAGAATGAAATGGTTGATATTAGGGGTAAAAGAGCATATATTGATAAAGAATATGCAATTTTTATTTTTTATTCTTATTTATGAATCTTAGGTATGCGTGCGTGTCTTTGGCATGCGCGCGTATTTTTAGGAGTCGCTTGTGTTTTTGATACAAATTTTAAATGTTTTTAAAAATTTTTATTCAAAAATAAATTGATCACAGATTATTACCAAAGTTCAAAATTATTGTCTTGATCTTTTTTCAAAATAGTCACTGGACTCTTTGGTTCTTCAGATATTTTTAGTTTGTTTGATAAATCATTGGAAAGCTGATTCATCCATTTGCCTGCTATTCGATCCTCTTGTTCTGGCACAAACTCGAGCAACTCCATTGGGTAATATCGGTCCTCTCCTCCAAATGGAAAGCGCTCAATGACACATTGCAAGTAGGGATAACGTAAACGAATCCGGTGTCGAGCATAGTAGTGAGCAGCAACGCTCACATTGTATGGAAAAGGTAATCTCCCATAAGCGACGAGAGAATTCCCTCCATGTCGAGTTAGGCCATCAATAAGAAAAGTTTTCTTAAAGCCATTTTGATCTTCATAGGTCGTTTGGACTTTTCGACCGAGTATTTCTTTAAAGATAAGCACACGGTTATCAGGATGGTTGAGGTGGTCTCTTAAGGATTTTGCAGAGCACCCCAAAATTCGCGTGCATTCGTCAATGACTTTATTGGAAGAGGAATGAGAATTCATTTTTTTGAAGAGAATGAATTTTTTCCAAGAATTTCTTTTCTTATATACTCCCGTTTTTTGATATTTTGAAAGTTTACAATTTGATATGTAGGTCAAATTTGTGCAAAAAGTTATTTTTGATTTCCGCCCATTTTCATTAATCATTTAAAAAAATCTTCAGAAAATGAGCTCATCTCCAGAAGAAGAATTTATTAAGTTTATGCATGGATCGTGCGAGTATAGAGAATTTCATAAGAGGAAGTATATGAATGCTTTAAGTCAGGCTATCAAAGATGGTGATCGACTGGACATGGGAGCACGACTGAGTGTACTCATAAACTACTTCAGAGCTGGAAAGTGGTGCCATGATTGTCTAAAGTTTGTTTTGAGTCGTTTGCAGTGCGAAATTATAGTACCCAAATATGAACATAATTTCAAGTACGAATTATATCTTTGTCATGATTGTTTTAAAATTACAAAAAATTATCTAGAAATTCATAATAATTAATTATTTATCATTTTGTTTACAATTTTAGTTACAAATAAATCTGTATTACTAATTGACTCTAATAAATTCAAATATTTGGGTAAGGAGTAGCCTTGGGATAAAAAATATATTAGGGAAATACAGTGGTGAGCACAAGTTTTTGATAGGGGTGATTCTTTTTACATTTTTAATATTTTTTAAAAATGATTTAACAATACAAGAACTTATAGGGAGTGCAAGACTATCGAAATAAAATATTTGATCTTTTTCCAAATAAAGTGTTATCCAATGTGACCCTCCCATCTCATGAGAATCTAAATTCACAATAAGAGTTGTAGGTCTTCTTAAAGTATTATGGGAAGGGAGCAAGTCACAAGGGAAGCACCCCTCGAAGATTTTGCTCGTCTTTTGGTTTGCTCTCAAAATTTGAGTTATCTGGCTGCTGTACATTGTTTTGCAAAATGTTTAATTTAACCCAAAGTATTGATCGAAGTTGATAAATTATTAGGCTTATAATGAGTAGTGCATACAAACAAATCATCCCCCAACAAAAAATATGTCCATAAATATCTCCAGGAGTCTCCTTACATAATTGAATTGGAGGAAGACTACCAAAAGGTTGAGGAGCAGAAATATGAGGAGGAGGTATACTTGGAGCAGTTTTGTTTTTCTTTGGTGGATATCCCATTCTTTGTAAATACTCTCGGTACTCGGGAAGATTTTGGACATCCACAGTCCCATCTGTACTAAGAGTATTAACTAAAGGAGTAAAAACTCGAATTAAGAATAAAACTTTGGCAAGTATTTTAAAAAACATTTTTATTTAAAATGAATAGCAAATGAACAATTTTTGAGGTTTATATAGTGGTGTCACTTGTTATAGATCGATTTTTATCCAACATTATAAGGGCATCTGTTTCTCCCATAACAATGAGCATGACTCCTCCCTCTGGAATAGGTTGACTAAATTTAATATTTACGGCTGTCGACCCATTCTTTATTAAATCAAATGTACCTCCATTATCCTCCCCACTATTTGTAAGATTAAAAACATAGATACAGTGGGTTCTCCCATATTGCTGGTATGTTATTCCATTGTTCTCAGGTGTACCAGAAAATCCTATAGCATCATTCATGTCATGAAATGCTCTCACATATCGATTCGATCCATAGTCAAAATCATATGGAGATTGGGGATATGAACGTCCATTCGCTATAATACTAATTTCTCTAACTCTAAAAGGCTGAAAATTGAAAGGACTCCGCTCTTGTGTCCCTACATAATCGGAGTTGGCGACTAATCCTAAAGTAATTCGTCGTGGTATTTGATCCATGAATAGATTGGCATGAAACTCGTATCTTCCTTGGCTGATAAATAATGGTTTCATCATAGTTTTCCTAATTGCATATCGAGCTGGTTTGACGTCAAGTTTTTTAGCAATATCAAGAGCAAGACCGTCCATTAAGTCCAACTTTTTTACATATAACTTACAACTTATTACTTCGAAGATATAGCGAGTAGGTTGAGCTCCAACAGGGAGAGGAGCAATAAGGAGAAATTTTGTATCATTGGGCAAAATTTCGATATCAACCTCACAATGGTTTACTAAATATTGAGGCTGATTGAAAAGATCGGCATCAAGTTTTGAAATAAACTGAGCTGTTCGGCTATTAACAAACAAATTTCTTCTTGAATTAAAACTTGCTCCGGCCTCTTGTGATACACCTGAATCGTAATAATACCCTGCCGCATTTAAATGAGAACTTTTTGCTCCTAAAGAGTAAGAGAGCTCATGGGAAAAATACGTCTTATAGGCGTAAAGAGAGTTTGAATTGAATATTTCGCGCCCATTTATACTTATTCTCATATTATTAATAAACGTGTTTCCAATCATTTGTATGGGGGCAACATTTTCGTCAAGAGTAATATTTACATGTTGACCATTAGCATTTTCTTTGCGGATTCGAAATTCGGTAAAAAGATAACATTTAGACAAATCAATAAAGTTTTCACTTGAGTGAATTTTAAAATGAAAAGGGGTGTCGGTTAAAGGATTACTAGGAAGGATTTCAAATGTTTTTGAGGATGAAATGGTAACATTGGTAGGAGGAACTTGAAAGATTTCTACAGCGTTTGTAATTGTATCAAGACTATCTCTATCAATCTTTTTAAAAGACATTCTTAATAAAAGCCAAAAGCGTCTACACGTTTTTTCTTTTGGCCAATAACTGTTTGATGGGAAGGAAATTTATTCCTTTTTATACTTTTTCTTCCAGTTCCAAATTGTTTTGGTAGTCCTCCCTTTTCAAGGACTGTATCAATTCCTCTTTTTCCTTCGCTGACTAATGCCTCTTTTATAGGGTGACCTTCATTGACTCTTTCAAGTACGCGCTGTCCTGTATTAAGTGCCTCTGCAGATACTGTATTACCTACTCTTCGAATAATCGGGAGAAAAAATCTCCACAACCCTCTCATAATATCTCCAACTCCTGCTCCTCTTTGCACATATCCACGCTGATATGGCGATGCTCCTTTAAAATAATAATTTTCCGCACCACTCCCACATTGATCTACAACAAAATTGTACCCTACTGAATTTGTATCAAATTGAACATGAACCATTTTTATCAATAATAAAAATAATTACAAAATAAAACGAGGGTTTATATAGTCTTAGAAATTTATCACTTTCTTAAAGACCAAAACAATACTGACTGTACCATAAGCAAATGGTACAAGTCTACCATTATCCATCGTCCTTAGTTCAACTTCAATTTCATTTACTTCTCGGGGGAGCACTCTAACATAGATGGGAGAATCATAAATCTTCTCGTGGTACTCCCCAGGTACTGCTCCTGTGACTGAAACGATTCGGAGTAAGGAGCTGAGAGAATTTCCAACAATCATATTTTCAGTAAGTCCCTTTGCATAGATTGCAAAGCTAGAAAACCCTCCTCTTAAATCACACCCATACTTGGCAATCTCATTATTTTGGACATGTTGAGGGTTTGCAAAACCAAGAACATATCCCAATTGAGGCGAAAATGTCAGATATTTGATACTCTTATGAGAAAATACAAGTCTAAATCGTTTAAAATCTGTGAGATAAGATAAATTAATTGAATCAATAATTTGTTTTAAAAAGGTAGTATCATACGGTGTTTTATTTTCCTTTCCAAATAATACTTCAAACAGTTTATCTCCTCTTGAAATATTTTTGTCTGATGATCCTAAACCCATAGCATCTAAAACACTAGGGGATGATTTAGGGGATGTTTGAGTGGATTGCGAAATAGTTCCATTTGTTTGATTTGAAGATTGTTTTGCTGGAGGAGTTTGATTTTTTAAGGGACTCTGCGGACGTTTCTGTGTTCGAGGAGATAAAGTTTGTGGTTCAAGTATAGGATGTGTTATATATGTTCTTGGAGGTGTTATTGATTTTGTAGGCAAAGGTTTTTCTAGTTCTTTATGGAGTCTTGGAGGTGTTACAGGTTTTGTAACTAATGGTTTTTCTAGTTCTTTATGGACTCTTGGAGGTGTTACAGCTTTGGTAACTAATGGTTTTTCTGATTCAGGAGTGATTATTTGAGGGTTTACTGGTTTTTTAATTAATGGTTTTTCTATTTCCTGGTTTTCTATTGAAGGAATTACTGGTGTTATTGTATATGATTTTTCTTTTTCTTGGTTAATTCTTGGAGGTGTTATTGGCTTTTGAGGCTCAGTTTGTGCCCTTAAGATCTCTGGTTTTGAAGATGAAATTGTTTTGTAAGTTTGATTTGGATTAGCAGGATCTATCTTTGGGGGATGAGGAGGAGGAGACGGAGATAAAGTTGAATTTACTTCAGGTTTTGATCCATCTTCTAGTCTCAAAGATGTTGACTCACTGGGAGGTGGGCTAATTATTGTTTGTATTTTATTTTCCGTTTGGTTTGTTTGAGATTCGACTCTTGGAGGTGTTAAAGATTTTATGAGATCGGGTTTGTTTATTATCTCTGGGTCTTTCTTAGGAGGTGTTTGTTCTTGATTAATATTAGAAGACGTATTCAATATTAATTGGCGTGTCTCGTTATCTGATATTGGACTTGATAAAGGAGGTGTTACTGGATATATAGATTCCTCTATTGTCTCAGTCGTTGGGCTAGTTAATGGTGGAGTTACAGGTAATTCTAAATCTTTTTCAATTCTAGGAGGAGTTTTAGGGTCAATCTCACGTTTATCTCTTGTTAGTATGCTTGGTTTCTTCACTAACCCATCTGATTTTTCAAGAGGTGAAGTTTTTAAAGCTGCACCTTGGTGTTCTAAAGTAGCAATCAAAAACTGAAGAAGCTCCTCTGGTGTATTGTGGGAGCCTTTTGGAACAGGAATTCTTATGACTTGTCCCATTTTATTATTATCTGTAAAATTTATATCTATCCATTGATCGTCAAGAGTCCCAACAGTAGAAGGCCAAGAATATGGATAGCTTATACTATGGACACCAAAAACCCAGTCACCAGTAAAATAAAGGGGTTTAGGTAAGTGAACACGAAATTTATTCGGCTGATTTTGTGGATAATCCGAAACATTACTCAATAAACAAACATAAAAACTATTCGACATTTTTATCAAAATGAAAGAAATACAATGAAATGAACCCTTTTATACTAGTTGGGTTTCATGAATCCACTCCCTTTCGGGATACCCTACAAACTTTACAAGAACATCATATGTTCCATCTGCTCTCTTTTTCTTTCTTATGACTTTCTCTATCCTATATTCTGTATCAGCATCCTTTTTGACACGAGCTAGCTCCTCTCGATAGTAATACCCCTTAAACTTGTCTCCGTTATCATTAGTAATCTTATATCTGACGGGATAAAATTGATCTTGAACCTTATCTACTCGTAAAATTTGGTCTCCCCAATTTGGAATATAACCTTTTTCAAAGGATCCTTTTTTCATGCTAGTACGAACATAGTCTCCTTCCTTTAGCTTTGCCATACTTTTCTTTTCCTTCGATGAAAATTCGTCTGCATACATTCGGTCCCACACCTCTTGTGCATTAGAAAAATTTATATCAATAGGACGCATCCCATGCGCCCTGCTCTTTGACTTATTAATCCCATCTAATATTTTATCAAGTATATCAATCCAGTTTAAGGATTTGTTTTGTGCAAAATATCTATATAGCCGTTGTTTTACATTTCTTATTGCTCTTTCAGCTACAGAAGCCTTAACGGTCGAATGAGTAGCCTCATTCTTTTGAATCTCCTCATTTTCAAAATATTCCTTAACAACTTTGTTTTTAAATTCTAACCCTTTATCTGAGAAAATCCTATGAGGTTTCATGGGCATTTGACTAATTAACTTTTTGAATGCATCTAACATATCTTTTGAGCCTTTTGATTTAACAGGAACGCCAAAGAGACGCTTAGAAAGTACATCAACCCCTAGAAGAATATATTTATTTCCTTTGTTATGCCTGGAGAGAGCCTGCATATCTGCCAAGTCTACTTGCACATCTGTCATAAAACCTGCCGCTATAGTTTTTGATCTTTTAAAATTAACCCTTTTAGGACGCATAAGCGTATAAGTCCTATGCCCCTCCAAATAATTCTGAACAATATTTCTAGGTAAATTTTTAATAATTTTTCTTGCTTCATACCAAAGTCGATCAACTCCTGAAAAAGCTGCAGGCGAATCTGCATCATTATAAAGTTGGTTCAAAAGTTTTGTAGGATCCGCCATTTTTTATTAAAATTCTTTACCAAAGTGTGGGTTTAAATCTTTTTATACCAGCTTCTTTACGTTTAGCTTTTATAAGTCTTAACATCCATTCTCTACCGGCTTTTGCTGATTGTATTTTTGTAACAGGTTTCACTCTTTTCAATGCTATTAGAGGACTTTTGTCTGGACCATCCCATTTTCTTTTTAATTTTTGACGTCTTTGGATATCATCATCTCTACGAGCTTTAGATAACGATGATTGGTCAATAGGAAACTTTTGTTCTCTAATATTAAATTTTCTTTGTAAGTACTCTCGCCTTTTTTTCTCACGATCCAACTTAGCTTCTTTATTTGTATCATATCCTTTTTTCCATCTCTTTGTACCCTCAAACTCTTCTGTCTGTCCCCTTTTTATAATTTGTCTAGGAGGAAGATGGTCAGATACAAGGGGAGCATCAATACCTTCAGGAATATTAAGGAGAATTGGGTTGGGAGGAGATGGATGAATATCACTATCAACAGGAGGATTTGTGTTATATTCAGGAGTATAAGGAATTTTCCAATTTTTCAATAACTTTTTCCTTTCTAATTTTTGTAATTTATTTCTAGCCTTTTCAGAAACTTTCAAATACTCATTTCGAGCCTCATTTTATAATTAATCAAATGTTGTCTTTTATTTTGTCCATAATCGTCACCCTCAAGTTTTCTCTTCATTTTTTGTCTAGGATTAGGAGTAGGGGAAATTCCAGCCCTTAATAAATTTTGTCGTCGCCTTTCGGGGGCTCTTTGTTCGATTGAAGAATTTGACAAAGGGGGAACAATATTATATGATAAGGCCGGCGGCTCTTGTGGATAGGCAGAATACGAAAGATCATCGCTCATCCACAAATCGTCATTATCGTCTGTAATATTTGTTGCAGGTCTGTTAACATCACTATTCATAATTGCTCCTTTGGGGTTAGCTACCATTTCGACTCTGACAGGTCTATTTTCACTCTCATTCCTTAATTTCAGATACCGTCTTAGTTCTTGATTGTAATGGATATTTTTGGCGGAAAGATTTTCTTTTTTACTCTTAGCATTCTCAACTGCTCTCCTTGTAAAATCTAAATTTGGGTCCCCATAATTATTTGAAGTAAGTCCTCTATAAATCTCTTCTGGAACAAGAATTAATTTTTTTGCCATTATTTTTAAATTTATGGTTGATTTGAATTATTTTTATAGGCTTTTATACTAATTGTTCGAGCTAGCTCCATTAAAACAGGAGTGAGAAGAGCAGCAAATACCCCTACTCCTCCTCCTTTTTGCCTTAAAACTTTTCTTACTCCCCGCTCACTCCTAGCACGACTTATTTGACGAATAAAATCTACATGAGGTATCAAACGTTTCTTTTGACGAGTATTAAGGTTAAAACGAGATTTTACAATATTTAAACAAATTTCAACAATTGATAACAATTGATTAGTATCTGCTTTTCGTAAAATTTTTCTGCTTCTACTTTCAGATTTTGTATGCGCTAAAGAGCGTAAAAATTCTTTATTCTCACTAATTAATTGACTAAACATTTTTGGAAATGAAAATTATCTTCTCTTCATCGTCTTTAAATACGTTTGTGCGGAGCCTTAGAGCCGGGTCTGAGGATGCATGTAAATCGATGAGCAAATATCCGTAAGGTTCATTTGTTGCCTGTTTGTATGCATCAAGGAAATAGTCTAACTGACGAGGAAATAACTGTACACCAATATTTCTCACGGAGAGTGCAGAATTCGGAGACCTCATTAAAACAATATATTGGGCATTTTGTCGCGCAACCTTAATCTTTTTCTCGAATAGGTTTTGGGTAACAAAAACAATTGCAAAATTTTGATGATGCGACTTTTTTGTAAATAGCTCCGAATGATATTTTTCATCTATAGATAGGAGCAAATCATCAAGAATTAGTAGCAAGGGTTTTTGGAACTTATTTATTAAATCCTCTGGAGGAACTCCTGCATAAACATTAACTCCTGATTTTTGAAGGATCGGGATATTATCGTTCATCTCTCCAAAACAATACAGTATACTTTTTGGCTTGGGTTCGATCAAATCTTGGGAGTCCGCAATAAATTTTAATAAGAATGAACTTTTTCCACTTGAGCTTGGCCCAGACAAAATCATACCAAAAGGTAGTTTAAAATTTAAGTCTTTATTAATAAATGATTGTAATTCCATAATTATAATATTTACGAAAAAAACAAATTAGAAAGTAAACACTAATGCTTATATAGGAACATTTGTTTCATCTATTTTCTCTTCTTTCTGAACCTTCTCTTCCAGCTTCTTCGGAGATGAAGATAATCCAGTTGTAGCTGCCATTAAACTATCATAAAATTCCTGAAGTTCTTTCTCGAACTCTACATTATCAGGAGGTGTAGGAGGTCGAGGAGTATCAACTCGAGGAGGAGAATGTAGAGGAGGAGTAGGGGAGCTATGAGAAGGAGAAGACAAATTATTAGTTGGAGCAGTTGGAGTAAGAGTAGGCAGCTCATCAATTTTCCTTTTCCCTCTCTTGGGATTTTGATGGATTATCTGTTGCGCTTGTACTCCATGAGGAACATTGAACACTCTCCCTTTGTTCCTGACTTTGAAAAAGCAATGTGTGGGCAACTCATAAACTGTATCGAATGGGACAAATCGGGTACCTGAGCCAATTCGTGTACAGTAGATGGTAACCCCTTCCTTAGTCACAATAAAATCAATTTCCACCTCTGTGCTCTTGCACTCCTTACATCTCCCTGACTGGTCGTAAGGAATAAACCTAGGAGTAGTAAGTCGAGAACTTAAAACGGTTATTCCACTCGAGGAGATATTAAAATCTACTTCTGGGAGGATTTGGGAAAACAAATTTTGATTCATTTTGAAATAATGAATCAAAAATCCAAAATCGCCATCCTTTTATACTCGGATTTTCAGTGGATTACAACATTAATCAAAACTGACACGCCTTAAAAACACACACATATACAAAACACGCGCACACCCCCAAAACACACGTGCATACCTAAAATACGTGGATTTTTTTAAAAAATTAAAATTTGCACTTTCTTTTGTCTAAATATGCACTTTTACCCCCAAAATTAACTACTTCAAACTCCAAACTATGCTTTTTACAACTTGTAATGCTTAATTATGCACTTTTCTCCCTAAAATCAATAACTTCTAAAGGTTAATTATGCACATTGTTTTTTCAAACTCTTAAATATGCACTTTTCTCCCTAAAATCTATCACTTTAAAACATTAATATTGCACATGTTTTTTATAAAAAACGATAAAAATTATTGCAAATAATAAACACGAACACTGTTTGACAAATTACAAAGAACAATTTGATTATTCGATGAGGTAATAGATCACTTGTTGTATGTTATATAAGATTGTAACAAGATAAATGACACTTCAAATTTAGAAATTATTTTTTCACCACTGCTTACAAATTACACTTCAACACCACAACTCTACCGATATGTCCTCATCATTTGATTTTGCCAGACCCCTCTACTCCACGATGGTGATTGTTCACCCGCAAAGGAAAGGAGAGGATAAAAGGAGAAGAGAAGATGATACGAGAGGAGATGAGAGAGTGAAGAGAGTAGGAAGAAAATAGAGATTAAACGAGTAGGAGAAAAAGAACGAGGAGAGGAGTAGGATATGGAGAGGAGGAAGGAAATAGTATCATAGAGGAAGAACCGAGAGGAGAAGATGAGATCAAAGCAGATGGGAGGAGTAGGAGGGAGGAGGAGGAGGAAAAAATAGAGAAGATAAGATTGAAAGGAGAAAGGAGAATGAGGAGAGAAGGAGTAGTATCAGAGAGGAGTAGGATAGAGGAGGAAAGGGCAAGTCAAGATCAGAGAAGATATGAGAAATGGGAGGGAGGAGGAGGAGGAAGAAGAAAATAGAGGAGAAGATAAAATGGGGAGGAGAAAGAATGAGAGGAGGAGTAGTATCAGAGAGGAGGGATGAGAGGGGTAGGATATGGAGAGGAAAAGCTGGTTATCACCGACCTGTCAAAGTGATTTGACTTCAAGTCAAAACAAATGAAAAGGATTTGTCTTAAAAAGTCAAAAAGTCGGCCACGACGACGATGATTCACAAATTACCCCTTAAACCACTCCTAAAGATTATTATTTTATCCATTTCAGTTATTGCCACCCTAGACGATGATGTCCACATTCAAAAGGGGTTCTCTTCCTTTTGGTTTCCCCTCATAATTGAATATTTCCTATTGTCTGACCCATCCTCCCCAAATATTGCCATTCACTTTTCATTTATCGTATCACTCCGCAAGAATTTTCCTCTCCATTTTGATTTTCCCCACAAATAAATGCACATACTCTATCGTTTGTCTGACCTCTTCATCACAAATCTTGGCTTCCCTTCCCACTCCACCCCAAGACTCTGCCAAGTTGTCCACTCCCTTTAGGTTTTTGCCGCGCGATCCCCAACATGCCCTCTTCCTTTTGGTTTTACCAGACCCCCACCAACCCACGACGTTTTTTCCAGAGAAGAGAAAAGGGAGAGAGAAGAGGTAGGGAAGGAGAGGGAGGAGGAGTACGACGCCCGCGACATCAATTTTTCCCTTTCCTCCTACAGGTACAGGTTGGTCAGCTTTTACCGCACTAACTCGCGCTAAAGGTTTGAGCTTTGACCAGCCAGCCGCTCAAAAGGATTTGGCCTTAAGTCAAAACTAATCAAAAGGATTTGATCTTAGGTCAAAACAAGTCAAAAGGATTTGACTTTCTTATTGCCACCCGTGACAGTGATTTATACAATTATCCTCCTTCACATCCACTTTCAAAAGGTTTCTCATCCTTTAGGTTTTCCCCTCTAATAGGTCAACATACTCTCTCCTTTTGTCTGACCACCCCCCAAATATTGGCATTCTATTTTCTTTTCCCCTCCTCCCCCACGACGCTGCAGAAATGTCCACTCCCTTTAGGTTTATGTGACCTCAACTCCTCCACGACGCTGCCGACATGCCCTCTCCCTTTAGGTTTTTTGCCGCACTTTTCCCGACATGCCCTCTTCCTTTTGGTTTTACCAGACCCCTCCACCCCCACGACAGTGAGATCAAAAGGATTAGGTTAGTGACAGCCACGACACCGGCGTACCTATGACTACTAATGTCATCTAATTTTATTAAGAATAATGGAATGTACTGAAGGCGAATGTCTAGATAGCTTGTCTAATCTATCAAAATTAGACAAAAAAGTAATTTTAAAAATAATTGAGAGCCTAATCTTCCTCGATCATCTCCGGCAAAAAATTTGCATAAACCCAGCACAGCTAGGCGAATCGAACGATATATGATTTGTGTATTGTGGTCCTTTATTATATTGCAACTAAAAATAATTATGATTTATTATACTTTCGTCAAAACAATTACCTTATTATGGTAAATCACACTAAGGTTTGTACTCACGTCAAGGTTTGTAACATTGGTGTGCGAATTTAAAAAAGGGGAATACTGATAGATTAATTGTTATTAACTAAAGGGTCTCGGATCAACAAAATTTTTGAAAAAAATTTCATCCAAATCAGACCACTACTTCCAAAATCTATTCAAATTTTTATGAGTGGTCGCTTTTTATAACTGAGTTTCAAATTTTATTAATTCCTTACCGAATTCTTTGAATCGACGATCTATAGCTGAAAGTAATTTCCAGTTTTCGCCTTTCTTCTTGATAATCATTTTTTCTGCTTGATTTGGCGTTAGGCCGTCGTTGAAGTATTGTAAAATTAAAGCGTCTAAAAATTAATAAAAAAATTAACCATAATACAAACTTTTGAAAAATATGCAAAATTTCCCAAAATATGCATTGATATGCAATTATGCACGGAAGTACCGAAATAGCACAAATATGCTACAGGATTCGGGTCCATAATGTTCATACCGACGTTAAAACGTCATTTATCAGCGTTTAATCTCATAGGATATCCACATACAAAATATGCATTTGCATGTTTTGAAACGCCGTAGTTTATAAGTAAAGGGTCTAGGATCAACAAATTAAAAAAAAATTTCATCCAAATCTGAACACTACTTCCAAAATTTTTTCAAGGCAATTTCGAAGAGTTGGGGTTCGAAGAATTAAAAATAAGCAAAAATTAAAAAAAACTAAAAAAAATTTCGAAGAATTAAAAATAAGCAAAAGGATTTTTCAGGGTAAAAAATAAGCTGATTACAAATCTGAGATCTGATTGCGAAAAAGTTGAATTCCGAACCCGAATTCAGAATTTGAACCCGGACATCGTACAAAATGATCTAGTCCGATAGGACTCACATAGTTTAATTTTATCTCATAACTTGTCAAAACATGTTCAATCACGATGATTTCGGTGTCATTTGACGCAGCTCTTCGAGCTCTTTCGAACGAGCTACATATGCTTAATCGGAATTCGGGTTCATTTAACCCCTGACCCCAATGCTCAAGGATTACTTTTTTCAAGTTTTTTATGAAAGGTCGTTTTTTTAACTGAGTTTCAAACAAATACACCACACCAACAACTTATTCCTTTAATTCCTTACCTGATTCTTTGAAACGATGTTCTATAATTGAAAGTTTAATGTTTATGCCCTCCGTCTCTTTAATCTTTTTTTCTGCTTGAATTGCCGTCAGGCCGTCGTTGAAGCATTTTAAAATTAATTCCTCTAAAAATTAATAAAAAATTAAGAACGCAAGAAGAATGTCATCTAATTTATGTAAAAATAATAGAATGGACTAAGAGGCGAATGTTTAGATTGCTTGTCTAATCTATCAAAAGAATACAAAAAGGAAAAACTAATTTTAAAAATAATTGAGAGCCTATGTATACTTCTGCGAGTTTTCAACTCCCGCAAAAAATTCTTGCATAAACCCAGTATGGCTAGGCAAATCGAATGATTTGAGTTTTGTGGTCCACAGGCATTTCCGCACTCTGGGTGTGGTACCATTCGACTCAGCTCGCCGAGACGAATCGAATGTATATATTTCAAAAAGCTTTCGAACCGATCACCGGCTAAAGTACAGCCAAATTTTTGTGAGTGGCCGCTTTTTTATCCGACTTTTAAACAAATCCATTATATCAAAAACTTTTTCCCTTAATTCCTTACTTAAATGGGTGAAACGACGTTTTATAGTTGAAAGGCTAGTCGAGTTTGTGCCAATCTTGTTTAATGCTCCCTTTGGCTTCAGGCCGTCGTTGAAGCATTGTAAAATTTCAGCTTCTAAAAATTATTAAAAAATTAAGAACGCAAGAAGAATGTTATCGGATTTTATAATAAAATGGAATGGACTGGGAACCGATGTTTAGATTGTTTGTTTAAACCAGGGTTCGGATTCGTATTTATTTTAGAAGTACAGTACTTACAAATCGACCTTCGTACTTCCAAAATTAAAAATGTACTTATTTGTAAGTACGTACTTACAAATAGACTTTTTGGTTAAAAAATTAAATTTAACATTAAAAATTCTCAAAATTTTCGCCTGCGGCGCAAAAAATGGAAGAATTTTTTTGTAGCGTACTTACATTTTGAAAATTTTTCCCCCTGTATACTTCCAATTTGAACTTTTTGTACTTACACTTGACATTTTCTCGATCCGAACCCTGGTTTAAACTATTAAACAGAGACAAAAAAGAAAAAGTAATTGTAAAATAATTGAGAGCCTATACTTCCGTGAGTTTTCATCTCCAGCAAAAAATTTTGCATAAATCCAGCACGGCTAGGTAAATCGACTGATATATGATTTGAGTATTCTGGGCCTATATTATATTGCAACCAAAACATTAATTATAATGATTTACTTTACTCTTAAGACTCCTTAAGAGCGACTAAACGGGTCGTAGAATGACTAACAATTAGTAGAAATCTTACTAAGAGTTCTTTTGCTGACTTTAAATAAATAAGGTTTTTTGATTTTAACGATAACAAGTTACCTATTTCACTGTTCCTTTTTCTTTTCTTCTTCCCAGTTGTTTTAACTTCAGAATTAGTATATTCTACGATTTGGTTATCATGCTGTTGTAAATCTTGATCTATGCCATCGTGTTCAGTAACAGGTTTTGCAATTTTTTCTGAGCGTGGGATCACAGCTTCTGAAAATTAATGAAAATTATGAACGCAAGAAGAATGTTACCTAATTTTATTAAAACACCTTAAGAGCGATTAAACAGGTCGTAGAATGACTAACTTGTCATAGAATGACTAAAAATTAAAAGAATGTCCAATTAAAAGAATGCCCTATCTCTAACACCTTAAAATTGTCATATTTGTTAAAATTACCCTGACTTGCAGATGATGGTCCTTCTTTCGAGTTTAACGGAGTATCAAATGATGATTGCCCTTGATAATTATGAGAACCAGGAGACACATCATTTATTTCCACATTAGAATTATTATTTTCAATAATTTGGACATCATCCATTTGTAAATCTTGATCTTTGCCAGCGTGTTCAGTAACTTGTTTTGCAATTTTTTCAAGACCTTTAATTTTATTTCTAATTTTTAAAATACATATTTTAAATAAATTTTTTAAATACACCCTATTGCGTCAAAAAAATTTTATTTAAAATCCAGTTTTATCCATTATTTTCGATAGTCTATGTAGTGTTTGCCAGAGATTTTAATTTTTTGAGTCAGAATATATGTTAAACTCTTAATGAGAGTTATTTTAGTGACTCTGATTGAACTAGGATAGCTCATTGATTTTATCGCTAATACGTTACCTTGTTCACTATTCCTTTTTCTTTTCTCCTTTCCAATTGTTTCCATTTCAGAATTAGTATATTCAACAATTTGGTTATCAAACGGTTGTAAATCTTGATATATGCCATCATGTCCAGTAATATCTTTTGCAATCTTTTCAAGACCTTCAATTTTATTTCTACATTCCAAAATATTTTTTAAAAAAATATTTAAATACACCCCTAATTCTACAAAAAATTTTTAATTAAAATTTAGTTTTATCCATTATTTGGTATAATTTGTATAATTTGGTATATATTAACTAAAAAGTTTAATATATTTGGGTGGCCATTTTTTTTATTATTTTCCTCTCCTAGAAAAAACTGAAATTTTTTTTTATTATTCTATTGTTTGCCATTAAGTAAATTAGTTTATTGAGTCCGAATATTTGTTAAAACTTTAATTATTTAAAGAGCGCAGACGAGGAAGCTTGTGCAAAACCCGCGGGATGCGCGGGGTTTTGCGGATATTGTGCATGCCATGAAAAGTCAAGTGCACCCCACATGTTTGCATTAAGGTTATACAATTTTTCACTCTGCATTTTTGATATTGAAAATAATTATGTGAAAATAAATATTTTCCTATCCTGAAATTGTCTCAGTGAAAATAACGGATTCGGCTCATTGTACAAAGACCTTGGATTTGTCCCATTTGAATTTTATTTACCTAAAAATTTTTCCTAATTTTCAGACTGGATTTAAAATGGCATCAAGTTTCAGATAGTTTTGAAAGATTCAATTAAGTATAAAATCGTTTAGGAAAAATTGTAGCCATAAAGAGTATCTCATGTCTAAGGTTTATGTAATCATCAGTTCTTTGCTTTCATGAGTTATAGAGGCCGCAAAAACATTCCTAAATCAGAAACTGAAAAAAAAGTGTGCGCCTTTTAAACGCCAAAATTGCTAAGATAAAAATGAAGTATGCTCAGTTAACTGGACATTTACTGTATAACATGTACCTTCTATATGACTTCTAATCTCAGCTAAGTTTTGACAAGCCTCTTCATATTCTTCCTTTGTTTTACGGACCTTTTCTTTATAAAATTCTTCATCTCTTTTAAAGTCTTCTATTGTTTCATTTATTCGTTTCCATCGATTCATTTTTATTCCAGAAGGTTCTCCTTTACTATGATGGTTATGTCGATGGATGAAATTCATGCATTCCGATAAGTCGAAAAATATGCAAATAAAAAATAGAAAAATAGCAAATTTTGCCAAGTTCATCCTTAAATTGAAAATAAAGAAATAAATTTTACATACAATCTGTAATAAAATGATTTTAGTTCAAAACTTCCATCCTCATTTATGTTATTTTCTGTAGATTTAACCAAAATTCTTTATTATTTTTATAATTACAAAAACAAAAAAAAAATATTAAAAATAATATTTGACAAAAAATAAATATTTAATAAAAAACATTTAAAAAAACAAAAAATTTTTAAATAAATCTATATATTTTAAATAATTAAAAGAATTAAATGAATTTTTTATTTAATTAATTCAAATTTATATAATGAATTAAATGATGAAATAAAAATTATTACATAATAGTCTATCTTATTTAAAAATCATTGGTTTATTTTAAATAATAATGCACTTAAAGAATAAATATTTTTGTTTAAATAAAAATATTCTTTCCCAATATGTATTACTATTTTGAATTCAATAAATGTACTTTATCATTAATGAATTTATTTAAAAATAAATTTACTACTGTATAAAGTGCAAAATTATGAAATTATTTTTTTTTAATTTTATAATTTGGTAATTAAAATATTAATTTAATTCTAGAGACTGTCAGAATTGGACTCTTAAAATAAAATGTAAGAAATAATAAACTAAGTTTGCGAGATCCCAGTAAAAGCATTTCTTTTTTAAAAATGCCCGCGCATTCATGTAAACAACATTGGGCGCTTTAAAAGTCGGAATGTCATAAGACATTCCGACTTTTAATTTCTCTTGCAAAAATAGATTTAATAAAAAACTAAAAAAATTTTTTTGAAGTTATTTCTCGTTAGCATTTGAAAACCTCAAATGCGAGGTATGAAGCTTTATATATTGTCGCGTATTTTTTTGACCCTTTTGTTCCTTGTCGTTTTTGTTGAAAGATTTTTATTTCTATTTTTAATCGCCTACTTTCAAATTCTTCCCATTATTCATTGACCTTGTAAATTTTTGCTATTTTTATGTTAAAACCCTCCCATTTTTTCCTATATTTAAACATAAGGATTTTAGAGTATATTCAGAGTTTATTTTGTAAATTCTCAGAATTAAGAGTTTTTTGGATTCTCTCAGAGTTAAGAGTTATCTTTGTGTAAAGATTCACTCGAGCTTTTCTAATTGTAATAGATTCTGTTTAATAAAAGTTGTGTAACTTTTGATTTGTTTTATTTAAAATAAAGAATTGAACTTAGAACTTAATGAGTTTGATTTGAGTTTTTCTAAGTTTAGAGTTCTTTGACAAAGAGTTTAATGTGTTTCTATTTGAATTAAATTTGAGTTTTCTAAGATTTATAGAATTTTATTTATAAAGTTTGGATTGTATAAAAAGATTTAAATAAAGTATATTATTTGTGAAACTTTTTAAATAGGATTTAAGTTAAGATTTAACTTCAAACTTCTTTTAAAATATTGTATAATATTTTAATTGTTGAATGAATTTGATTTTTAAATAAATTGATTTTGATAGAAAAGAAAATATTAAAAAGAATAAAAATAGAAAATATTGTTTATTCATTGGAATAAACTAAAGAAAAACTTGAATAAAAAATTTAAAGAAAATATTAAAAATTTATTTATTTTTAACATTATCCAGCAAAAACATTTAATTTGAAATTTGAATTTAATTTATTTTACAAAATATATGTACTGTTGTTAAGTTCAATATTTTTTACCTCAAATGTCGTAATTAGAGGGCCAAGTTAGGAGGGCCTGTTTGTAAATTTTTATTTTGTCATGTTTGAGACTTTTTTACTTTAAGCTTTAAGCTTCTTTTCCTATATTAAGCTAAATTACGTAAGAGAAATTACCTTCTTTCTCAATTAACTTCATCCTTCAGACCTTTTCCAAAACACTAAAATAGAGCTATTCAATCAAACATAAATCAAAAAATTGAGCTTTGTCTCAAAAATTGTCTCAAAAACTTTAAAAAACTTAAAAATTAAAATATTTATTCTGTGTCAGTTCGTAAATTTCTGGTCTGCAAATTCTAATTCGAATAAATGCATTTACATTATTGATCTACGGTATTTATCGGTATTCCATATCGGTGTACGGAAAACCAACCAATCGGTATTTAACGGAATCGGTATTTTTCGGCATTCCATACAGTTCTACATACGTAATAACTGAAATTATGATAATACGATAGCCCCATGCGGCGCCCTTTCTTAAAATACATTCCACGTAGTCCCTGTTAATCACTCTATGTTGATCTCTGAACAATTTATCACTTTAACTGTGAAAACATTAAATTGGGTTTTCTGTTAGGTAACCAAAACTCCAGTGACACATATTCCGTTATTACTTGACGACCAAAATTTTGCTGGTTACTAAAATTCCGTAAATTAGCAAAAATATTCTGAAAAATCTTGTTGGCGAGAATTCTGCTACATAATTCCGCAAGCCTTTCACGCGGCATATCTAATTGCCTCAGAAATAAATAGCCATATGTTCTACAACATTCAGATTTGAAATCAAATTTTATTTTAATATGGGCTATAAAACATTGAGAATTTTAATGTTTTGAGCGCCCATCTTTAGTTAATCAATTATTTTGAAATTTTTTCTTGTGACTTTGTAAATTTGAAATAGCATGTGTTTTCATGAATTAGACAATTAGACAAATATATATTGGGTTTTTTAATCAATTATTTATTGTATATTTCTCTAGCTGCGTAGGATAAGTCAATGAATGCTATTTGTCTTTATCTATGGCAAATAGACAGGCCAAATTCTTTTAGAGGCCATTAAGGCAAAGCCAACATAGTGACACATCATTAATCATTATATAGTTTTTTAATTGTTTGACAAGTTTTACTTAGGTCTTTAATTGTCTGAAATATCAAGTAAATAAGATAGTTTTAAAAATTATAAAAATCTAAATACATATAATAGAATAGGGATGTATAAATGAAAAAAATGACAAATATCGTTGAAGTAGACGAGAGTAAACAAGCATTGGTGACACATGTCACAAGTGAAAAATTGAATTTGTTTGGTCTACCATGGATAATTGAAGGATAATTGAAGTTGAGAATAAATTGGGATATTCAATAGTGTCTATTATTAAAATGAGTGAAGAACCGATTAAAGTGTTAGAAATTGAAAAGGCACAAAGTAAAATTAGTAAAGTAGTAAACAAATTGTCAGTGCAATTTAAGAAAGTGTTTGAGCCATGCTTAGATCATTGTTTTTTATTATGTACTATCTCAACTCTTATATCGAGTTTTTCTTTTTTATAAATAAAACTTTATAATGGCGATTCAACTATTCTATCCTATCAATGCCATTCAAGCTTTTGCAATGCCTTAAGTTTAGTAAAAGGGCAATGACTTTATTTTTGTACCCATTTACAAAGAACCAGGCCAAAATAAGTTGTAAACAGATAAAGAAAAATCGAAATTTCGAATTCATTAAAAAATATTATAGCTTAATTTTACATGATATTTTGCTAGCTATTTAATGTAAACAAACGCTAACGTTATTTAAAATAATGTCTTATTTTAATTAGAAATCACCAATTGGCAATTTTTATTTTGAAAATCTTAAATTCGCTTCAGAGTTAAATTTTAACTAAAAATTTTAAAAGTTTAAAGAAATTGTCAAAGTTTGCAATTTTTAAATTTTCGTTATGCATTTTGGTAATATTTAACCTAACAGACCTCCTTTTTCCTCGCCAAGTTTTTCCCCTATATTTTTACAGAATGGTCAGTCTTTTTCCTTTCTCCCATCCCAATTGCCTTTCTATATTTGCCAGCAATCAAACAAAAAGGATTATTTAATTTTATACAAGTGAAAGTATTCGCAAAAAAAGTAAGAGGAGTATTAATTTTGTTCTCAATTTATAAAAATGGAACAACTTTTGGCAATTGGGAAGGAAGCGAGGAAAAACTTTTATGTTTTTGATTGATTGTAGGATTTGTAGAAAGGCAATTGGGATGGGAGAAAGAAAAAGTCTGACCATTCTGTAAAAATACATGGAAAAAACTTGGGGAGGAAAAAAGGGGGTCTGTCAGGTTCAATATTACCTGCATTTTATCTGAGATGGGAGCAGGCCACTTTACCGCCGCAATATAACGCCGTTCACCTTACCTTACCGCCCATTTTTTATTAGTTTGAGGCGATTATTTTGAGGCATTTTTATATTTTGGCCCTCAATCCATCTTTATTGCCAGTAATCTCTTTATCCTTGTTATACTTATATCGCTTAAATATACCTTCAATTAAGAACCACTCGTACATTTAACCCCTCGTAATTACTTCTAATCCCCTACAAAAAATAAAATTGGCAAAATTCCTGAAAATTCCCGAAAATCGTTAATTCCCGACGATTTTTGGCTCTTGAATTCACGATTACCGAAATTAGGCAATTTGATTTTGTAAAGCATATAGCTATTAATTTCCTAAGGCTGAGCAGTAGGCGGGGTGGTGTAATGGCTAACACATCAGTCCGGTCTACTGAAGATGCTGGTTCGCTCCCAGCCGCCGAATAACCTTTTGCACTAGCTAAAGGAGAGAAATAGCTATAGCCCAGCTGCTTTACTATTTTCTGTCGGCGCGGTCCTTGATTCATATACATTATTAAATTGTTTATTTGCACTATTAATGCCGACTAAAAATAATTAAAGGGCTAATTAACGTATAAATTGATTTATTTTAATTTTTAATACTTAAATACATAGATAGAGAAATAGTATTTTTTTAATTTTATATGTACAAAAATAAAATTTTCTTTCTTTATCTCTCTCCATTTTAATTTTAAAATTTATTTTTAAAAAAATGAATATTCTTGTTTTCCTTTTATCTTTGTTTTTAATTATTCAAAAATTAAAAATTGTGCCTGGAATGGAAGGAAATTATTCAATATGTATGTTTTTATGGCAGGGCTCTCATCGACAAAATGCCACTCAAAAGTATCAAAATCTTGATAAAAAAGTATATAGGGAGAAAATTTCCAAATTTAAAGTATACTCAAAATTAAATTGGAAAATATTTGTTCGTGCTCAAATCTTTTATATTTCTCTCTTAAATGAATCTTTTCTAATAATTTCTTGCTTCCACTGAGCATTTTGTGCATTTCAACGCATGACATGTCGAAATTCGCTGATACAAGAAATAAAGCCCTGACAGTCTTAACCTCAAGCAAATTACTTTCGTCCATTTTCAGCGCCGCAGGCGAAAATTTTTTGAAATTTTAGAAGGCCGTAGGCAAAAAAATTCACTTTTTCAGCACCGCAGTCGAAAATTTTTTGAAATTTGGAGCCCAAGAAGCCAGATTTCTTTCTTTTTCAGCGCCGCAGGCGAAAATTTTTTGAAATTTTAGAAGGCCCAAGGCTAAAAAATTCACTTTTTTGCCCAATCCCTTCCCCAATTTCATTTTCAATCCAAAATGTTGATTTTAAAGTATATACTTTCAATAAAGTATAAATTCAATTTCTTAAGTATGGAGGTCGGTTTCAAAGTATAATACTTTCAAATAAAGCACGAATGAGAGCCCTGTTTTATGGTCATACGACACTTGCAGACGAGACATTTGCAGACCCGGCATTTGCAGACGACTTTTGCAGATCGACATTTGCAAAGTCGGATCTGAAATTATCTGCAAATTTCGGGTCTGCAATGTCGTTATCTGCAAATGTCGATCTGCAAAAGTCGTCTGCAAATATCGGGTCTGCAAATGTCTCGTCTGCAAGTGTCGTATGACCAATTCTTTGGTCTTATTAGTTATTTAATTAACTTAATTATTTTTTATTTGGTAATTAATATATGTATTAAGCCGAAGCGAGTAGTTCACATTCTGCTGGAGGTAGATGTCAATGTGGATACTATCCAATTTCTATTTTAACTGATACTATAATAAATTTGAAAGGTCAAAGAAGAACTCTTTTTAGAAAATCTAGATTTGAGTTTGGGTCTGGCAGATATGGTAAAGTAAGTTGAACTATGTTTCATACATCCTTAATTGAATGCTTGCTAAAAATTCGAATTATTCGAATTTTTGACCCCAAAATCGAGCTTACTCCCCCCTATGGTTTTTCGATTTTCAATCGCCTGTATCTCTGCGAGTTTTCGTCTCCCGCAGAAAATTCTTGCATATTTGAACTCAGCTCGGTGAGACGAATCGAATGGTATATACAATGAGTTCCGATCTCGGTGGACCTATACTATAGCGACCCCTAAAAATTTATGCGTCCCAAAAATAATTTATGCGTCCCATAAAAATTTATGCGTCCCAAGATAATTTATGCGTCCCAAAAATAATTTTGCGTCCCATAAAAATTTATGCGTCCCAAAATAATGTGTGCGTCCCAAAAATAATTTATGTGTCCCATAAAAATTTATGCGTCCCAAAATAATTTAAATTGAAAAATCTTTTTTGTTAATCAATAATACTGTTCTCTGTTAATCAAATACGGTATTTCTTAAAATAATACTCCCCCTGAATTAGTACTCCCTACTTAAATAATATTCCCCACTTTGGAGGAGTATTATTTAAGGGGGAGTATAATCCGATTAATTGGTGTGGCAAAAGTGGATTTTGGGGAAATCGTTACCTCTAATCCAAAAATACCAAGATATCCAAATTACTGATATCCAATAGTCCAGTTACGCCCTCCCCCGATTTCAGTCTTTATTGCTATTATGCTTCGTCTTCCGCTTTTTAAATTCGGTTGACTTATCCCTGTTACATATACTACTTTTAAATATTAAGGTTTATCATGCATTCTGGCCTGATAGAAATATTTGTGTGTCAATTAAAGAGGTTAATGAATTTTCTGATAGGTTAATGAATGAAAGAGCCAGAAACGAAGTCGAGATACATAAATATATTAACAACAATATAGAGCAAGATAATAGAAACTATATTATACAAATGTATGGATAGTAAGTAATTTTAATTTTAGAATAGTAATGATATGTTAACAAAATATTATATCTTAAATTATTTCTATATTAATAACTCACTCGTGCTAGTATAGTAAATATTTAAGACAAGCAAATAAACCATAAGTAAAAAGATTATATCTACTCTTCCGAGACCTTACCAACATTTGCTAAGACTATGTTTTTGTGGGTATACCCCAGTAGCCGCGCGGCCATAAAGGCGCAAAGCCATAGCTTGCTTCATGATTTCCGAATCTTATTAAATTTATTAATAAACGATTTCTCATCGAGCTAAAAATATTGGGCTAGAAATTTTCCTGCATGTTATGGCGCGCGCCTACTCGGGTCTGTTACTGTTTTTGTACGTTACAAAACCTAGCGAGTCAGGAAAAAAATGGAAATCCAAATTTATAAGCAATAATTTATTAAATAATATTTTTTAAATTGATTAATTTAATTCATTAAGTTGTAAACATTTTAACTGTTGTTGTATTTATAATAATATTTCTATGTCTATTATTATGGAACTTGGTGGAATGAATTTGAATGAATATTTTGAAGAAAATGAAGCAATTATAAATACGTTTGAACTTATACAACAAGAAAATTTTAGTCAACATCGAGAAGAGTTTCTGACAAATATTTTTAAATGTGCTGCAAAAGCACTTCAACAATTCCATGAATGTATGAATTTTAAATAGAGTTAAATATTTACGCTTAGCTAGGTGTTTTACGGGGTCAGTAGTATATACTCCAGTTTTATAACACTTTTTGGAAAAAAGTGTTATAAAACCAGAGTATATTTTCGAAAATTTATTTTTTTAAAAGGGTAATTAAAAATAGAAATTTTAAAAATTTTTAAATTCTACACCTATACTACTAACTCTAAATTTTCAGATTTACATTTCAATATTAAATCCTAAAATTTTTTAATTTTTAAATATTTTTACCAATAAATTTTATTTTCATTGTGCGCACATAATTAAAGTCAAAAAATAGTTTTTGACAATTTTTACGCGCAAACGCTAATTACCTACAAATAAAGAAAAGTTTTTGAAAGAAAGAAAAATTTTTTAGAAAAAACAATTTTTACATTTTCGGTAGGTAATTATCTTCAAAAAATAATTTTTCTTTCTTTTTGCCCGGAAAAAATAAATTTTTATTTTCAAAGAGCAATTATATACAAAATTGCAAATATTTTTATGTTTTTCAATAAAAAATGTTCTTTTTTGTAAATAATTTTAAAAATAATTGTAAAGATATTTTTGTAATCAAAAATACTTTTTGATTATATCAACGTGTAAAATATTTAAAAAATTTCTATTAATAGAGAAATAATTACAGAATCGCTATTAATTTAAAATAATTTATAATAAAAAATTATTAAACCGGTTGGCCTTTGAAAATTTTCGCCTGCGGCGCCTTAAAAGAGAAATTTGTCTTCTAGGCCTTACAAAATTTCCAGTTTTATAAATTTTACAAAATTTCCGAGCCTTACAAAATTTCCAGTTTTATAACACTTTGGAAAGAAAGTGTTATAAAACCGGAGTAAAAATTTTAAAAAATTTCTAGACAACCAGTACCTATACTACTATAAGGGTTTAAAAAACTTCAGTTGAGTATTTTCTATACTTTTTTCTAAAATACATCTCCATAAAATCATTTTTTAAAAAAACAAATTATTTTGCTCTTAAAAAAGTGAAAATACGATCGGAAAGCAATTATAGAAATTGCGACATTTTAGTATATAGTTGAAAAATTAAGGTAAAAACCACGCAAAACAAAATGCGCAAAAGCAATTATCTAGGAAGAAATGAAAAAAGCCTTATAAAATATTTTATAAGTCATGTGTAATAATTAGTTTTATTTTAAATAAAAAAATATATTTTCGGTTGTGACTTTTTAAATAATTTTTATATTAAATAAAAATATTTTTCAATAATTAATTTAAAAAAGAAAGTTCAATCTATATTTACTTTTAAAATATACATTATACTATTGAATACAACACCGCAAAAGCGTGGCTTATCGATCCTTTTAAGTTTGTAATCTTTACAGCAATAGGTGTCAGAAATGTCCCCGTAAGGCTTTTATTATCAATTAGCATTGGATACCTTACATATAAAACTACAGCACTAAAATATCTAATATAAATTTTAAAAAGTAGATAAAAAATTATGATATATCTATTTTGCCAAGAACAATGTAATTTTATATTTTCAAATTCTATATCTACATTATTGTAATATCTTATATCTTTCCATGAAAAATTTTTTAAAATAATTTACATAAAATACTTGTCTATTTTTTAATAGAAGACAAGTGAAACGAAAAAAGTAATTACCAAAAGAAATTATTTTGTTACTTAAATTTTCTTCAACATTAGCGCGCAAAACAATTATTTTCATGAAATTAAAAAATTTATTAAGAAACAACAATTTTTCTTTTTCGATAGGTAATTATCTGCAAAAATCATTTTTCTTTATTCCTGTCCGAAAAAATTTTTATTTTCAAAAAAGCAATTACACAAAAAACTGATAGTTTGTAAAATATTTTAAAAATGATTGTAAAAATATTTTTTTGCAATCAAAAATACTTTTTCTTATATTCTAAATATAATTTTCACTCATAGAGAATGTAAAAAACTACATTCTTAATAGAGAATGTAAATTTTAAATAAAATTCATTTACTTTTAAAGTCTTCTTAGGCTTACTTAGTTTTCGAAGTTTTCGCTTGCGGCGCAATAAAATAAGTAGTATTGCAAATCGATATTTCAAACTAAAATTTTAAAAAATAAATATAAAATCAAAGCCTAAAGGGATATTTAAAATGAGATGAATTTAAATTGGAATTCTATAAAAACTTAGAAAAAGAATTAAAGAATATTAAAAACCAAACCTATAGGTTTATATTGTGATTTATTAAACATTTAAAACATGAGGGGAAGTGAAACAAATTTATATGAATGAAAAATTTAAGGAAAATTAATTTTTAATATTTTTTTGAGATTTTATATTTTTATTATTTTTTTGGATTTTAGAATTTTATTGTTTTTTTATATTTTGTATTTTTTAGTATTTTATATTTTAAATGTATATACACTGTTGGGGTTCATATTCTATATAGGAATTAGTTTCCGACCTAGAAAGAGTGTAAGTTTCGCCGATTCAATGACGAATGATTTTACAGCAACAACGATATCTGAGCATGTCTCTTTTACAAATAACCAAGCTGAAGAAAATACACTTGGTTCGTGGTACACTACTGTAAATGTTGGTTTGTATACCTGTTTCCATTCTTTCTTTTTCTCATCGTAAATAAACCATACATGACCAGTCGGTGTCCAAGTTATATTTGTAAAATTTGGTTGAGGGGGTAAATGTAAAACATGTTTGAACGTGCTGGGTCTGGGAGTTCTTCGAAATAAGGATACTTTAGCTTCCTCAACTTTCCATATTCTTCGATATTCACAGTACACATACCCAAAAATAAAAATAAAAATAATTTTATTAAACATTTTTTATTAACAATTATGAGAAAATAAAACATATCACTTATATATTTTCATAAATTTTCTGTTTGTTCAACAGCTTCCAATACATCTATACATTCAATTGGGTAAAAATACTGATGTCTTCTTCCTCCAGCAACACAAATAAGTGGTAATTGTGGATACGCAAGATCAATTCGGTGACAAACATAGAAATATTGTCTTATTGTAACACGTAAGTATCCTCGTAGAGCAAATATCTGATCAGCCCCCATCTTTGTTAACTTGCACGGATATATTTCCATCTGTTGGTGCTTTAGATGATTTGTAATTAGAGCTTTCTTTCTAGGTTCAGTAAAATTCCTTTGACCAATCCCCGATATTGCAACATCTTCATTAGTCAAGCTTGTAAGAGTCTGCAAGTAATTGATATTTTCATTATATTTTTTTCGTAGTTCGCGATGAAGTGATTCTGGGGCACATCCTCCATTGAAACGACAAAGTATTTGAATAAGTGGTGTTAATTGAACTTGAGGTGAAGAACTAATAGATTCAGGCATGTTGTCGCTAGTACGCATGGCAAACTAATTTGTAATAAATAAATATTGCTCTTATATACTAAGAGGGCCTTTGGCAAATCGAATACTTGTCATCCCATTTCCTTTTTTACGAATATTTGTATGTAGTCTAAATAATACAGCCAGGACAAATAATAAACCCAAATCCAAAATATACGCTAAGACAAGCAGTATATCTTTGTTTGGAGATATAGCAGGCCCTATAGAAAGGGCATGTCTTTCGTCAATAGCAAAACAAGCATTTACATTCGGAGGAAAGGGTCCGTGCAATGGAAATAGGATATTACTGTCATTTTGAGATAATATAACACAAAATAGTGAAAATAGTATTAAAATTGAATATATCATTTTAGTAGCTAAATTAAAATATTAACACTTATCTTATATACGAAAGGTATTGTATAAATCGTCTTAAAAAAGCGTCACGGGCTTCTGAGGGAATTGAATGCAATTTTTGTAGTGTTGATGAAAAATTGTTCTTTGAACGCAATATTAAAAAATAAATACAATAATGGCCACAGGTATCTGATAGAGGGGATTGCAAAGGAAATTTATTTTGTTTTACTTTTGAAAAATTACCAAGCATAGATTGTCTCATGTCACAATTCGGCTCATCCGCAAAAGAGTCAAAGTATTCCACAGTACTCGGATTATCAGAATAACAAGCAACCCAATGTTCACCAACCGTCCCTTTACGCCTATTATTTACAATAAAACAAAAAGGCTTAGTCCATATTTTATTTGGGATATTGTCAGAAGAAAAGACACCAATAAATATATTTTTTAGAGGTTTATATTTTTGAAGTAGATTTTCGATTTGGAGAGAATTCATTTTAAACAGAACCATCAGTGCTCAGCACACGATCTGCATTTATGGACATTATTGCATCGAATTCGCCCATGATTATCATTTCATACCCCTCATCCTTTACAGGCTTATCGAACAAACAACGGACGGTTGTTGTTCCTTGTCTAATGAGTTCCAAACCATTAGTGTCTTCTAGCGTCGAAGTCATAGGTATAACAAAGAAACAAGACGATTGCGCAAATTCTTTCATTCCTATGCTTAAAGTTCTTTGATCTGAATTTGGCCAAGCATCTAAGTCCATACCTACATACATATCAACAAAAGCACGTACAAAGCTGTCGTTGGAAAAATCAAGCTCATAAGGAACAGCTGGAAACTGGAACCCACCAAATTCTGCTGAAACAGTTCGCAAATTCGCATGCTCAAAATTGAACGGAGACAACGCAGTATTTCCAGTATATGCAGGTGCGCTTACAAAACAAATCACTAATCGTCTAGGACATGTACTAGTGAACGCAGCATGTGTAATTTCCTGGCGGCCTTTTCCAAGAAAAACGCTCCGAATTTCAATCTTTCTATATGCATATTTTGCAGGCGTCTGTTCTAAATGTCTAGCAATAGCATTATTTAGCGACATACTTAAATCAACCTGCTTAACAAAAATTCTCATATCGTGAAGTCGTAGGCGGTATGAGCATGTATTATTTAATAAATCTTCACCAGCTTTTTTACGATATTTTGGTGCATGAATAAGGAATTCATCGCTATTTCTGTAAAATGTCCAGAGCACATCACTATTAGGTATTAAAAGCTGATTTTGTCTGGCCATATCATAGTCCAAATGCGACAGTAATCTGCAAGTCTGCCCTTTGGCAAATCTTGCTGCTCGTGATTTAAACCCTGAACCTTCAAAATCGTTTTTGTCAACTGCATCTTTATAATAAAGTGCAGCCTCATAGAGACCTTTGCTAACCTCTCGATCTGCTCCAAGTTCATGTAGAAGTAGACATCTGTATGCGTAATGTATTCCTGAGTCATAGCATTGAATACCATTAATAGATAAAGTTAAACGACGAATCCATGTTAAACCTAAATATTGAGCTACACTAGTAAAACTATCACCTGCAAAATTCCCTGCCAAGTCTTTAACAATAGGCACCCATTCGCCAGTTGCATCAACTTTACGTTCAAGAGATAATACAAGACTCAGATATGTCTTACTCAAATCTAAGTAAAGTGAGTCACCAAAATACCGGAAAATAAAAGGACCTGCAGATTGATTAAGTGCATTGAGGGGAAGCAATTCTTTGTATGCGGACCGTTGAATACCAACATTTGTTGATGGTATACTAAAGAAAGTTAGTCGATTATCAACCCCTTCAGTACTGTCTTTATCAATTTTCTTTATTGTCGTCATTTTAATTATAGAATAATAACAATATACTAATACTTATATACTCAGAAATCATCAAAGCTGAGTTGGTCTCTATATCGTCTACGTTTCTTTCCTAAATTATCTATAATAACATTTTGTTTTTTCTTTCGGCTTCTTTTGCCTTTCCCACATTGTTCTAGTTTTTTTCCTACCTTTTGAAGACCTTCGCTTCCATGCTGTTTCAATGCTTCACTTACTGAGCGACCTTGTGAAACATCTTCGAGAATATTTTTTCCTACATTTACAGCCTCATTTCCCGCAGTTGTGGCTATATTTTTAACAATAGGCATTAAAAAACGCCCCACAGCCCCAAGTACACCAAATCCTCTTTGATACCTAGTTCCTTGGAAATAACGATTATCTTCAGGTAATCTTCCTCCTCCGTCTTGAGCACTCAAAAATGGCTCCCAGTCAATTTTATCTATGTCTAAACTAACGTGTGTCATGCTTTAAAATAGTGAGCGTTGAAAGTGTAATGTTAATATACAAGTTCCCCAATGGAATTTTACTAGCTTTCCAGTTAAGGTTCGAATTTCAATAGTAATGTCTGGATGGCGTTTACCTAATAAACGATGATGATGTTCGGTCATATATACTTCTGAAACACTTTCTCCAGGTTCACCAGATACATTAACAACACGTAATAAAGGTGCAGTTACGTTACCTATTATGCTATTTTCAACAAGTTTTGGTGCATAAACTAAAAATTGACGCACACCTCCAGATATATCAGGCATATACTTTGCGACTTGTCCACTATGAACCTTTTCTGAATCGAAACCAAGAGTATAAGCTAGTTGACGACTTAATTTAATAAATTGTACGTTTCCTTGCAAGAAGACATGAAATCTCTTATGCACTTTATCGTATAGTATGGAAACCCATTGATATTTTGGATCAGCGAGTTGTATATTGGAGAAGCTAAGAAGCATTTTTAAATATTCAGGAGGATAAGCATATTCAGCTAGATGCATTTTCTTAGGCTCCGAGTCATTTAACTCTTCTGATTCTTTTTGCGGATGAACTTTTTGTTGATGAACATTTTCTTGTTGTGGAAGTTCTTTGTCTTTGGTTTTATCTTCAACATGCCTACCTCCACCACCAAAGAAGCTTTTCCAAAAGGAAGGACGTTCAGGAGGGTCAGCAATTAACATTTCAGGATGCGGGAGCTCAGGCAACGAGCTTAGATCCTCAGGTTGAATTGCTACTTGCTCTGGTTCTTCTTCAATAATGGGAAGATTACTCACTTTTTCAGCCACTTCCTCATTACTTATTGCTGGAGATTCCTGTGGCTTTCCTAAGCCTTCTTTTTCAGGGGACCATGGTTCAACAGCGTCTTCTTCACTTATTGTTGGTAATTCATGCGACTCATTATCTTCAAGATTGTGCCTTGAATGGTGTACAGGCTCTTCTAAGGGGGGAGTCCAAGGCTCTTCATCTTCATCAACAACTCCTGGAAATTCCTGAATCTTTTCTTTAGAAAATTCTACATGCTCCTCAGTGACTTTTTGTTCAATTTCCTCACTATGTTCAATATTTTTCTCATCTTCGTGTGTCGTAGACTCTTCAACATTTTCCAATATTTCTTCAGAAGTTTCATCAGGTGTTTCAGCGACTTCTTGTTCAAGTTCTTCATGATGTTCAATATTTTTATCTTCTACAATTGTCGAAGGATCTGCATCCATTTCTTGCGTACCTTCAGAAGTTTCTTCAGGCGTTTCAGCGACTTCTTGTTCATGTTCAGCGTCAATATTTTCATCTTCTGCAGGTGCTGAAGGTTCTTCATCTCTTTCTTGTGTATCTTCAGATGGCTCTTCAACGATGTCATCAGTTGATTCAGCTTCTTCCTCAATATTTTCCTCTTCATGTGTAGAAGGCTGTTTACTATTTTCTTGCATATCTTCAGTCGGTCCTTTAGGCTCTTCTTCATGTTCGACCTGACTTTCATTATTTTCCTCTTCATGTGTCGAAGTCTCTTCATCATCAGGAGTTGTTATTTTTGCTGATGAAGTTTCAAAGTCTTGTTTCGAAAGTTCAACTTCAACTTTGCCTACAATTTCTTCAGATAAAATTTTCTGACCCGCAACAGCTTCTTCAACTTGACTGGCTAATTCTTTAACCTTTTGTTCTGCGGCCTTAGCACGATCTGCAGCTTTTCGTGCCTCAGTAACATCGCCTCGTAATTCTGCCGCTAGAGTTTCTATTTGTGCTTCTGAAACCCTATCTTTTGCATCTAAACATTCTTGTATCCATTTATCTATTTCATTTCTTCGACTAAACAATAATTTTAATTGTGTTACTACCAATTTTAGAATGGTTGCAGGTACTTTTCTCTTAGTTACCCCCGTCTCATTTAATGTTACCTCTTCATCTAGTAGTGCATACTTATAACGAGCATCTTTCCAATATTTTTGATTAAGATCTTTATTTAGTTGTGATTGTTGCTTTGCCAATTCTACACTATTAGTCAATGACCTTGTAGCCGCACGAACAGCCATATCTATCAAAGTTTTTTGTTCATCTGTTAGTGTATCAGAAAGAGGTGTTATCTTTCCGTCTAAAGGAGTTTTTTCATTTTGCTTTTCAGTATCCTGTTGTATATCATCCGATTTTTCTTCAGAAGATACTGGAGCTTCAGTAGGAGCTTCTGATACAGGTGTTACTGGAGACTTTGGAATAGGAGGATCATCAGTTATAGAACTATCAGATGTAGGCAAAATTTCTGTTTTTTCATTAATTTGATTTTTAACTTGAACTTGAGAAGGAGCAGGTGTATCTGTTTCATGATTTTCATCAACCTTTTCCACTAAACTTGCTTCTTGTAAAGAATTTTCAGGTTTAGTTTCAGATGGAGAAGGTGATGCAAAACTTTCTGATACAGGTGTTACTGGAGACTTTGGGATAGGAGGATCATCAGTTATAGAACGATCAGATGTAGACAAAATTTCTGTTTTTTCATTAATTTGATTTTTAACTTGAACTTGAGAAGGAGCAGGTGTATCTGTTTCATGATTTTCATCAACCTTTTCCACTAAACTTGCTTCTTGTAAAGAATTTTCAGGTTTAGTTTCAGATGGAGAAGGTGATGCAAAACTTTCTGATACAGGTGTTACTGGAGACTTTGGGATAGGAGGATCATCAGTTATAGAACGATCAGATGTAGGCAAACTTTCTGTTTTTTCATTAATTTGATTTTTAACTTGAACTTGAGAGGGAGCAGGCGTATCTGTTTCAGGATTTTCATCAACATTTTCCAATAAACTTGCTTCTTGTAAAGGATTTTCAGGTTTAGGCGCGGAAGTTGATGCAAAACTTTTAATTGCATTTATTATTATATCTTTTTGCTCAGTTTGCGACTTTAATCGAACAACAGAGCTTTCCGGAATTGAAGATAGAACTGGAAGTTTTGCCCCTTTAATTTCTTTATTTAAATATTGAATAAATTTATAAGCACGATCCTTTGGCATATCAAAGTAACCTTCCGTTTCCAATTGTTGAATGAAACTCTCATACTCAGCAGTAGGCAATTTTTCTTTTTGTTCAACTTCGGGCTGTTTTTGCGGAGTAGATTCAATGGTTTCTTCGATAGGAGTAACAGTTGAGTGTTCTTCATTTTGATTGGCTGAGGGAGGATTAGTAAATTCATCAAGTGCTTGTTTGATCAGCTCTATTTGATCTTGATTTGGAGTGAAACGAACCATTTCTACACCATCGATTGCAAGAGGGCTTATAGGCGGTAAACGAATTCCTTGTTTTCCTAAAAATTTCATGAAATTAAATGAAATTTCTTTAGACAAATCAAAATACCCATTTTTAACTAATTGTTCGCTTATAGTCTCAACAGCGCGTCTTTTACGAAAATTCCCATAAATTCTCTTTTTATTCTCTTCAAGTCTCATTTCCTCTCGCTCGCGATCCAATTCCTTTTTCCAAGCATCAAGTAAAATTGCATTTATGGACTCTTCCAATGCCTCTTCTGAGGCAAAAGACAAATCAGGTATCTCGATTCGAACAGATAGAAGTTCCTTTCCATATCGGCGATAAATTGTAATAGATTCTTGTTCTTCGGAATCTCCAAGTAAAGAGAATGAAAATGGATAAATAATGTTTGAAAGTGCAACAGTCCAACTTGAATCTAACTCAAGTGTGTCAGGCATCCTTACTGTAAACTTTGAGGTAGTATTTCCTTCAACATCTTCAGAATTTGAAGGTAAAACAACATAAAACGAATCCATGGTTAATGTCGAACTATGTCGCTGTCGTTTACCCAGCTGTTATGAATATCTTTATAACCAACCCAACGCACAAAGTGTTGCTTTATCCCTGTACGTGTTGTACGAGTCTTTAAAATTTCGGCAATACGATGAGTAGTATCCTCTTGCGTGGGCACCAACTCTTCTCTATAGAATATTCCTTCAATTAGGTTGTCTTCAAAATCTTTTAACCTATATGTTATAGGCGTACGTGCGTCGTTAGTTGTATGTATAAGAAAAAGCTCGTCAGTATAGTTTGGTAAATAACCTTTTTCAAATTTACCCTTTTCTTTTGATATACGGACAACTTGTCCAGGTTCGAGTTTAGAAGTTATTTTTATAGGATCATCAGTGCCCTTATATAGTCTTTCAAATAAATTTTGAGAATTTTTAAAAGTAACAGAATTAGGTGTAACACCTGTAACACGGTTTACGCTTGAATTTATTCCAGAAACAATTTTTTGAATGGCTTCAACCCACCGAAGTGTGTTTTTTTCGCTGAAGTATCGATATAATCTTTCTTTTATTGTACGATTTGCTCTTTCTGCCATTGAAGCATGAACATCAGGGCTATAAACTACACGTTTGTCGATATCCTTTGTTTTAAAATATTCCTTCATTCTTTTAGCCTCAAATTCTAATCCTCGATCAGTATACAATTTATGAGGCAAGACACCATCTGACATTTTGAAAATTTTTTCAAATGCCTCAATCATATCTTCTGATCTCTTAGTTTTGACAGGCGATGCAAAAATCTTTCGACTGAGAACATCAACACATACTAAAAGGTATCTGTTACTATCGTTATGCTTAGCTATCTGGTCAAATATTGCTAAATCTGCCTGCCAATCTGTATGAAGACCACTTGGACGTGTAACCAGCCTTGGAAATTTTTTTCTTGATGGTCTATGCATAGTATACACTCTTTGCTTATGCAAAAAATTATAAACATCCTGAAATTTTATCTTTGGATACTTGCGCCTCGCTTCTTCATAAACACGATTTATTCCTGCATACGAAGCAGGAGAATTCAGTGAATAATAAATTTTTGATAAAAAATTATCTAAAGCTTTTCCCATATTTGAGGAATAAATTTATTTTTCTTTTTTATAGGCAGGACTTTTACCAATACTCTTTTCTTTCTTTTCCCACTACCTGATTGACTTTTAGAACTTTCCTCTGTACTACTTTCTCCTTGCGTCTCTTTGATCATTTCTTTTACTAATGGGTCTTTGGATAGTCGATTAAATAGAAAACTAAAACCTTTAGGAGGTGACGATATATCACCTTGTACATATTCGAGCACTTCAGTGAAATTACTATTCTTTACAAGTCTTCCTTTGACATTAGATTCAAAGCTTCCATTCTTACGTATTCTAAATTTTTCAGCATTATCTTTAACATAATTTTCTAAATCTTTCGAATATCTCTTTGAAATAATTCCATTAAAAGGTGTTGTTTTTCTTCTTTTCATTAGTTTTGTCGATGTTAATTCTGAATCTGTTTGATATTCTGAACTTGATTGTACAGGTGTTATCCGTGCTTTAGGGGCTGCAGTTTCACTAAGGTATGGAGCAACTTCTGGAGCTTTAGTCGCATTACCTTCATCGATTATCACTTTTTGAGGTCTATTTTCTAATTCATGTTTGAGTTGTCTTCTTTTCTTATATAACCAGTTATATTTTTGGGCTTTTACATCTTCCCTTAAATCTGGATCACTAAGAGTCTGCTTAATTTTTGAGTCAGTCTGCACCTTTTCATTTTGAAGAAAATCTCCGCCTTTGATCATGCTTAAAAGTGTAAGATATTCACTTTCAGGAATCATAATCATTTTCTTCGTATGTTTCATTCTTGTGTGAATCTATGAATGATGTGTTCAGCTAAGGCTCCCAGGACAGGTACAAGTATAGCAGCTAGAGCGGCACTACCTCCTTGTTGTATTCGGTTTCTGGCGCTTTTTTCAGTACGTGTTCGGGCGATAGCTCTATAGAAATCGGCAAATTGAGCTAACTTCTTGCGCTGTCTTTTATTTAATATAAAATTATTTTTTAAAATATTAGCACAGATTTCAACTATTGCTAATATTTGATCCGCACTGGCTGAAAGAATTAAGGCGTTCTTCTTTTTATCGGAAGATGTTTTAGCTAAACGCTGTAAAAATTCAAAATTTTCTTTAACGTATGGACTATAGTCATACATTTTTTTATAAATAATAGTTTTATGATCACTTATATATTATAGAGGCAAATATATAGTCTGTTTTTCACCTGGAAATATTTTAGTGGAAAGACGCAGATTCTCTTCTGTACTTGGATGCATATTAATTAGTAAATAGGAAAATTGTTCGGAAGTAGCATCGCGATAGGCCTCAAGAAAATAGTTTAACATTTTTGGGAAAAGCTGAGATCCGAGTGTGCGTACTTGTAGTAGTCCTTGAGGATTTTTAGTTAAAAGAATATAATGGGCGTTCTCGTCCGTAAAGTGATTGTGTTACAAAGATTACGCTTACACCCCAGTTATGAGATCCCCGCGTGAATAATAAATCTAGAAATTCCATAGGGATATTTAGCATTAAGTCATCTAGGACTAATAATTGGTGCTGTTTAATCATCTCGACTTCTGGAACCCCATTATATGTTGTTATTCCCATTTCTTTTAATTTAAATATATTTTCGTTCATTTCACCAAAACAAAACAATATTTTATTTGGCGGAGGGTCAATTAATTTTTCACAATTTGCTAAAAATTTCATAAGCCATTGGGTTTTTCCGCTGCCTGTGGCACCGGAAATAACCATAGTGAAAGGAGCTTTGAACATTTTTTTGCCTTGTAAAAAATGTGTTTTCATTTATATATTACAGATGATTCCTAAAGCAATTATTCAAAATGTTGTTTCTACAGCTCAACTAATTGATAAAAGTGTTAAACTTAATCTTTATAATCTTGCAGAAATAATAAACAATTCTAAATATGCTCCTGAACGTTTCTCAGCACTTATAATTAGAATTCAACAACCAATTAGATCTACGGCTTTAATATTTTCTAACGGCCGAATTGTATGTGTTGGGACAAAATCGGTGAAGGACTCGGAAATTGCAATTGGACATTTTGTTGACATCATATCATCTGCATGTTCCTTACTAATAAAAATGCGAGGATTTAAGATACAAAATGTTGTATCCTCATTTGCTTTTCCTGGACATATTAATTTACCAGGTAATTTTTCCTATCATAATGAATTATTGTTTTAGCCTTGTACGACACCATGAGAATTTCTCCTCCACAGTGGCTAGCTAAACATATTTCTTATAACCCAGAATTTTTTCCGGGTATGTGCTTAAGACTTGTTGATTTTCGCACGGTTGTTTTAATCTTTACGACTGGAAAGTGTATAATTACAGGCGCACGAACAGAAGAAGAAATTTTTATTGTTCAAAATAAAATTTACAATTCTATTTTAATGTTTGTAAAAATCAATAAATACTAGTGTTGATTTCGCTTCTTAATTCCATCAAGAGTTTTCCAAGATAATTTTCGCCTTCCCATTGATTAGGGTCTTTCAGTTTTGCACTTTTTGGGCTTACACCGTTGCTCCAATAAAGTTCTGATGCGGACGCCTGCGTAATAAGTCCATCGCCTGTGGCACGTAACTGATTGAATAGCTGAGTGTTCTGGGTAAATTTTGCCCATATTCCTGTGTACATGACCTAAATATTATGATGAAATAATAAATAATATTTTTACTTTGTTGCGAACAGTGTTCCACTCGATTTGGTTATATCCGCGGATTCGCTTTCCAATTCTTCGAATAGTTATAGGATTATCTAGCATTAATATTTCTGAGGCAATTTCCAAATCCCCGAAGAAACGTGCTTTCTGCCAAATGAAAAATTGTTCTACTGAACTAAATGTTTTTCCAAGTAATGTGAAATTTGTTCTAAATCGGTTGTCAAAGCCAAAACGTTGAGAATGAAATATGAATATATTTTGATGCTGTTCGCCGATAATTTCTATTGGTGGATGCGAGTTCGCAGTAATTTTTATTTTAAGTCGTTCTAGGAAACAAGCTGTATTATCTAAAAATATTTATATTTGAAGTAATTTAAAAAATTAACCTATATTGATATCATTGATCATATTGCTAAAAATATATTAAAACAACTAAACTAGAATTTATAAAAATATATTGTATAAAACATATCAAAAAACAAAATATTTATGAAAAAATATTTATACGAAAAAGATCATTTTGTTGGATCATTAATAGGTGCACCCCGATATCCATAAGGATAACAATCGAAATTTGCATCTACAAATCCTTTGTCATAGATTGGTGTGTAGCGTCTAAATAATTTTTTTATATTTTTCAGATAAAAACAAAATACCTTATTTGAGTTCGACTTGTAACTTGTCCTTTGCGCCAGTTAGGTTGAAAATGTGTTCTCTGCAATACCACAGGATCTTGTTCTTCTCCATATGCTTCTACCATTTTCTGTAAATAAATTATAAAATTATATTGTAGTTTTTAAATACCCGGAATTGATTAAAGTCCAGTGGTGTATCAACTTGCTCCCAAAGTCCACGGCATTTTACAATATATTTTATTTCACCAGTTTCACGGTGCTTCATTTTCATTGCATACTAAGAAAAAATACAGTGAATAAAAGTGTTATTTAAAAACCTGTTTGCATCCTCCTGTATAAAAAGATATAATAGCCCATTCTTCATATTCGCGACTCATCATTCCAAGCATATCCCCAACACGAAACGGTGGTTTTTTATTACGCTTGTGTACAAAAAAACAACTATCCGTATCGGTATATAAAAGTTTACACCCGTTGTCATTTACAATTTTTTCCATGAAGTCGTAAAGCATCACTCTTGCCGTTGCTGTTGTAATAAGGGCCAATATAATGTTGTACTTATCGTGTGGTCGAACAAATTCGCGACGATTCTTATAAGGTACAGCGAAAAGATCTGGAGTCAACATCTCTATAGCCCCCACTTCAAGCTTTGGATCATTTAAAATTGTATGAAGTTTTATAGGGGAACTTGTGATGCAATCTTGAGTTAAATTACAGCGAAGTGCCCAGCGTCCCCACCTAAAATTTTTGATTTAAATTTTTAAATTAATTTACATTGAATTATTGCAAGTTTTAGCTAAATAGCGTAATCCTTCATTCCTTGCTATTTTTGAAGGCTCAAGAGTAATACCATATTCTTTTTGATTTTTCACAATAAAATCATTTTTGAGTCTTTCTTCATTTTCAAGATTTTCCGGACACAAAGCACTGCTGGGCCAACCGCTTGCCTAAGTTAAAACGTATGAATATCAAAACTAATGTTAAAACCTCAATTTTTAGACGCATCATGTCCTGAACATATGGACGTAGTAATTCATCAGACCATTCTTCCCAATGATAGATGCTATAAACTTTTGTTGCACGATAACCTCTGCTCAAAGCAAGTTCAAGTTCTACAGAGCAAGTTGTGCTTACAAATCCGCGCTGTCTATCATTATGTTGACACCATTTTCTTTCATAACTATAGCCGTTTTGTTTACGTTTAGCCACACCGGGCTCTATCTCTATTGCACATTGATGACATAGGTGAAATAACTAGAAAAAATTTTTCACTTTGGATTTAAATTAACATACCAATTTTCCGTGTATTCTCTCTGGAATTACAGGTAAATATAAGTCGTCAGGGGGAATGATGAATAACTTAAATATTCCACGATAAGGTCGTAAGTCTTCAGGTTTTGTCCAATTTATGTCGAGATTGAGATCCAATAACTCAGGATGGCCTAAAAATATATGGTTACAAATTTTTATAAAGTCTCACCAATGGGGTAGAACGCATAAAAGTTGACCGCAGGATATAGACTAACAACATCATAACATGAGATTTCGTATTCGTTTTCTGCATCATCTTCAAGGTTGCATTTAAGAGATAATGGTCCTGTTCTTCCACCTAGATATTGCATAATTATAAGAATTAAAAAATAATAAAACCATGAAAAGCATCCCGAGGGAATAAAGGTCCAATATCTGGCAATTCATCGAAGAAAAGGGACATTTTCGGATTATTTTCCAATGCCTTGACTACTTCGCATTCCCAAAATATGTAGGTACGTATGTTCTCGTTCTTTAACAAATTGATTCGTTCGTTTAAAGTGTCGTCATTATATAGTGCTGTTTTACCGTTGAGACAGATTTCATGAGGACGATAAAGACTGAATTTATAAGTAAGAAAATGAAGCTTATTTTACCATTTATGTCCATGCCATGCACATCCGAGGAACTCTATAGCTATATTTTTTTCTTTAATAAAACCATCAAGTCGCAAAACACTTCCATTTGAAACAGTAATTCTATACTCGCCTTCTGCACTTTGTCTGTTTTGAATTTGAAGGCCTGTTTTATGTTCAAGCCATTTAATAAATTTAATGGAGATTGCAGAGTAGTTTGTATCTTTGTGATACCCGTTGTCTGGAATAATACCTATCTGATTGCTTTTCAAATAGTTTATGCCTAAAAAAATAAAACTATATTGGTTAGAATTTTGAAATTTACAAAAATGACGAAGGCATGCACTAGCAAGTGTCATTGAAGATACAAGAACATCATCTCGTTTTGATGGTTCCGTAGCGAGTTCAAAGAATAGCTTTTGAAGTTTAACAAGAGCGTGTGAAAGTATGCGTACATCCTGCTCACAATATTCGACAATTTGTTCACAAAGTAAAAATGAACTGTCCTTGTGCATATCATACCATTCCTCGAAATCTTTCCTTCTTTGTTTTCCCATTGTTTCGGGATAATAATACTTCTTAGCTGGCAGACTTTTCAACAAAATATCCATATTTTTATTAAGATTCCATCCGTGAGGAAAAAATGATTTACCTCCTTCATCAATATCTAGACCAAGAGCCTTTGGTAATTGATCCAACTTGAGCATCATCCAATTAAAAGAATCGCGAAAAGAAATGTGCGGATAAATTCCATCTTTCTTCTTTATAAGAACTTCGTAAAGTTTGTTTCCAGTTCTTGTTATATTTGGTTCAATTCCAAAGTGATTGATCAATTCACCCAATAGTAAATGCATATCATAACGTCTGGAAAAAATATTAAAATAAAAAAATTATTCAGTACAAACCCTCCATAATGTGAAATTGCAAGAGTTTTTCCTTTTCTCTCATTATCAAGTCCAAAGATTATCCATTGAAGAAATTCACGCAATGGGTTCTCGTAATTTGCACCCGTCCAACTTTTCATTCTAGGAATTCCCGGTCCACAAGTTTTGCATGTTCCTGTATATTTTTCTTTCCAATTATTATTTTGCATACACTTTGCGCATAATAGCATTGCCTGATTTATAATTTATCAGTTATTATAATTTAAATTACCGAGACACAGTTAACATGATGTAATTTATAATTTTCATCGTTAGATGAACTATCATTTATAATTTTTGATGATGATATAAGTTCACATTCAAAATCAAATACAACCTAAAAAATTTTTATTTAAAAGTGTTTAAAAAATACCATAAGATAAGATTGAGCTTTTTTAGGAACAATCTGTTGTACAAAGCATTGTTCATCCCTTCTATGCCGTGAATGACAAAGAGAACAGAAACGAATATAACATACATGTCCTTCATTTTCCTCTTTGTTATTCACTTTGTAAATTTGACCACATTCTTTGCATCTATTTTCAATTTTATTTTTTATTAAAATTTAAAATACCTTTTAAAAATCTGGCATATTCCCTTTTCAATATGTCGTTTGTAACAGTCTGGATTTCTAAACAAGTTGAAACACTCAGAACAATTTATTTCGTAGTTTTCAATCTCTTTACAGGGAAAATCTGCGCCCATCCCGCAGCAACGTGGACATTTTGCTGCACATGTCTGCCGATGTTCTATTTTGCTGTGGTAGGTTGATTCACATTCAAGACAATAATACATATCCTTTCCAAAAAGTGTATTTAGTTTTCTTATACCATAATAATGTCCTTCCTTTAAATATATACAAATATCCTTCTCAGCACGAGATGCTCCCTTCCATAAAGGTTTCATTTGGCCATATTCTCCAAATACTGCTAATCGATATTCACCAGGAAATTTTTCATTAAAATATTTTTGTATTAATGGGGCATGTTCTTCTACATTATATTCTTGCAATTTTAGAGGATATCTTATTCCGTGTCGTTTCATTTGAATTAACATATCCTTGATCAATGTGTATCTTTGAGTCTTGGATCTTGCTCCTTTTCCCGCAATAATTCTTTGAAAATTCATTTTTTCTTTTGGTGTATTGTCCATATTTATATACATCAATGTTAGTTGAACAGCCAGCAAAAGGCAATGGTATTTGGCAGGTTCACCTAGATCATCATTGCGAACCTAAATTTGTTATATTGTATTTTTAAAATTTAAAAACCTCAATAAGATTGTTGAGGTCTGTTCCTTTCATAATATGTCTTGATTTTCTGCCGCTTCCACTATTTCCTTTCTCTATCAAGGCTAGAGCCTCTTCGTGAGAAGGTCCCATAACAATCTTGAAAAAATAGTTTTTTACTTTTTATGAAAATCCACCTCAATATGTATTGGTTGGCTGTAAAGTGATGGTCTTCCCATCCTTTTTCCACTTTGATCAACGGAATCAAGTTGTTCCATAACAACCTGTGGTGTATTTTGCGCAAAACCTCTGTATGGTATTTGAATTGGCTTCTCAAGAACTGCACTGCGTATAATTATTGAACATTGTTCCGCTTTTGTACCGGTTGACTTGTCCGCTTTTTCAATGAAGTAATCAATTAAATCTTCTAAAAGTTGATCACTTCCTTCTGGCGCATCTTCAATATTTTTAACAGTGAATACATTTCTAAAATAAATAGAATTTCGATATATAAATTTGAATTTACCTGAAAACACCAATTTTGAATTTTGTACTGTTAACCGTCTCCGCTGCCTCTTCTTTATAAAAATGATTAACAGAATATTCTCCAAAATTTCTAATATGACGACTCATCTAAATGCTATAATAAAAATTAATAATGGTTATTTAGATATTAACGTTAAAACGTATTTTTAATAAAAAATACAAGTATATTTTAATTATTTATTTATTGAAAAAGTATTTTTATAGTCAGTTGTTGTATCCATTTACTATTCGTTTAATTTTTCAGTTTCAGCAGTAACGACACGGTCTTCTGAAGAATTTTCAGTTTGCACACCCTTCTCCTCTGTTTTGGGTTTAATAGTACTACATGAATCCGTGTGAGCTCTCATGAATATTATTGGTGAATCTAAAATTTAAAATACGCGTAACATTTTTTGTCAAACCTTCTCGCATAATTGGTCCATGAATACTTCCGTGTTTGTTGAAGATCTTAATTGCCATTTCAAGATCAATTTGACCCCAGAATTTGCTAAATGGGTTATGAAGCTCAAAATACAACTCATCCTTCACGACTTCCGTAATAGCCTTAAGTAATATATTTGATAAATTATACGAATAAAAATATACAATTTTTGCCAGCGCATTCATCTCCCTTAGTAAATATTCATGTATTTGACATTTTGCTAGAGGATAGCGTTTTTCATGAAATTGCATAAAAGCATCGTATAGCTCATTTTTTAGCATTTTGTCATCTTGGCGCACATACTCAAGCGTGCTGATTTGTCGAGAGAATCGTATAACGCTTTCTTTGAGACCTTCAATAACATGTTCATACATTTGTTGATCCATCTTAATATTTTATTTAATATTTTAAAATTTTTAATACCTCTATTTTGAAGAGAATATTACAGGAACTGAAACTTTTTTGAGAAAATTGATTAATTAAAATATAAGTATTATAAATCGTTAATTTAACGATTATTTTTTGTAATTAAGGTTGCTTTAAATTTTTTATTCAACAATATTAATCAAATAAGCGGTGTTTATTTTTCCTCTTAATTCTTCTTATTTAATGTGCCATATGTTTTCTGCTGGTGCTCAATGTTGGCTGTTGTGCAGTAAGAGCAGACCTTAACTAAAATTATTTAATCATTTGGGAAATTTCCTTACAGGGAAGCTGAGCTCGTAGATGCTGCCCTTTTTCTTGATGAAAAGTTCATTAGCCAGTTTTTTTGAAAGGTCGCTGCATTGTGCGCACTAAAATTATGTATAAAAAATTTTAATACTTTTTTACTACCTGGTGAAGAATCCAGCAATATTTGCCCAAGTTTAGAAGCTTCTTATCCGTACCTTTTGTAATGCTCGCACCTCTTGTAAATTCAAACTCATCGTCATCTTAATAAAAATATTCATTATTTAAAAATACGATTACCAAGATCAAGCATTGACATTTTTGAGCCTGATTGATGTCCATTATTAGAATGCCCTAAAATATTTTTAATTTTCGTAAAAATTTTAATCTTACCAAAGTATCCAGAGTAATGCATTCCTAAAGAGATATTTTTATCAAGATCCTCAGCACACAATTCTATCGTCAATACAGATAGTCCATCTATCCCTGTGCTGAATAAATAGAATTCCCTTTTTTTCTGACTTTCGCGGCAAGATTCGCACTGATAGACGAATATCCCTCGTCGTTGATGTTTAAGAAGCTGTGCTCGATCTATCAGTGCCGCTGGCACAGTGAATCTCTTATGATAATTTTCTAAAATTGTTTTATTTTAAAATTTCAAAATATAAAATTACTTTCAATGCGCATTTTTTTGCTGACTGATTCGTTTGATCCCATAGGATTATCATCTTCAGATTCTGAAAAATCGCCCTCGTAATTTAGAATAGCCTGATGCAATTCATCATTATCCTTCTTTTCTTTATCAGCCATTTGCTTTATTTCTCCATCGTTTGCCTTCTAATTATCTTTATATAAGAAATGATAGATAAGTATACCTGAGTCTCAGATGGATTTTTCATTATTTTCTTCTCGGGCGTTTTAGTTTTTTTTGCCGGTGTTGATTTGTCTGGTACGAAGTACTATTTGACTTTGACTTTCTTCTTCTATTTTCTGATGCCTCTTTCTTTTTTTGTTGTTTTGAAATAAAATCGCGGAATAGCTCTATTTCCTCAGCAGTTATTGAACCTTAAAGCTAGAAATTTCTACTTGAGGATAGTTACCTTGTGATCCATTATTTTGAGTTTCATCACCATCAAGATTAATTGTTTCGACTAAATAATTTAAAATAATTACAATTTAAAAATTTGAAAGTTTTTACCATCTTTTGAGTTGGAGTTCATTTTATATAGAAAAATAATTTCTAAATATTTAAAATCTTTGAAAATTTTAAAAAAGTTTAAAATTATTTGGATATTTTATATAAAATTTAAATATATTTTAAATCAATTGAAAAGGAAGAGTTGAATAGGCTTTTATAATAGGAAATTGTTGATAAGTAGTATGAATGAAATACAAGGCGAAAAAGAGCTTCTTTTATATGCACCAAAAATGCTTCTAGAACATTCTAGAATAGATAATTACTATTGTAAAAACCTGTTTTCTTGCACAATTATGTTGAAGTAGATCCTTTGTGTATTGAATATTTTCATTGTTATATGTAATTTTGGCCAATTAAATGGGCAAACTTTTGCAAAACTTTCGCCCAAATTATGTACTTTGTGCGTTTTTTGGCCCAATTAAGTTGGCAATTTTTTGTTCACTCATTGTGAAATATTTTTTTAAAGCAATTATGTGAGCCTTTTTGCGAAATATTTTTTTGTGCAATTAAATGGTTATTTTCTTTGTAATTATTGCGAAATCAATTGGTGTGACGTTTTTAAGTATGACTACATATTTGGGGGCCAATTATATATAAATTTTAATTATTTTTGTTCTATTTGATTTAGAAATTTTTAGTTATGGACCATCCTCAATGCTGATCATTCATACGTTTTTCGATTTCAAACTATTTTCGACTACTATATTAATATTTTAACACGGAAATTTATGCTATTGGCGAATTACCAATTTACAGAATTTTTTAAATTAATGACTTTGCATTACTCATGAATTTCCTCACAAATTTTCACCATTTCTATGAATATTCGCCGACCTTTATGTTATAATTACTACCCGGTTCGGATCCCTGTGGAGGAATGTTACATTTAACATTTCTAAATGCTTTTCCTAAAAACGTTTGAATTTTTCACCTATAGCCTTCCAAATATTCTCAGAAACTTTATTTTTTCGACGTTTAGAAGTTAACCACTTCAAAATTTTATAAAAAATAACTACATGCTTTGTCAAAAATGTTTTATCAACACAAATTATTTTGTAAAACTTTTGTTCGTAAAATGTCAAATTTATTCCTCTAATTGCTTTTTGCGCTCTAAAAAGACATAGGTTTTTTTCAAAAAAATGTTTTACACTATTCCATGTCATGTCAAAAATTTTTGCGAAGATAATTATTGGGCCTTAAAATGAACATTTTTAAGTGATTGTCATTCACTAAATAAAATTCGCTGCAATATGAAAAGAAATTGTTGCAAATAAAAGCTTTAAATTACTTATTTTTTACTTTTATTTTAGAATGTTCGTATAGGCTTAGGTTTTAAATATTTTTCATATTTCTAATTATATTTAAAAAAATAAATTTTCGAAAATATACTCTGGTTTTATAACACTTTTTTCCAAAAAGTGTTATAAAACTGGAGTATATACTACTGGGGTCATTGGGATAGGTGACGGGGTCATTGGTATAGGCTTTTGTATATTTTTTGCAATATACAAAAGTTCATTTTTTGCAATTGTATATTTTTGACAATACGTATATTTTTTGCACTGTACTTTACATTGCATCATTTATATTATTGTTATAAATGTTATCACCCGTCCAGTAATTGGAGAAAATCTTCCCATAGTAGATGCGAACTATTGCCCAAAATTTTTTCGCGCGCCTTCGACTCTGTGTTAAGGCAAGGGGTGGGTACTTGAAAAATTCTTTATTATTGTTGTTCCTTATTTAATTATCTATCATTTAAACTTTATTTGATCTCTATATCTAAATATTGAATAAAGTTATGGCATAAATAAGCTATGCAATTACTTTCTGGTCACCCTGTAAAAGATAGACAGAAATTTCACTTTTCTCAATGTTCATGTTTTCTTTGTGATCATTCACTGCTTTATAAAATTTATTCCATGGGAATAATTAATTCTGAGATATTTTAATTCACTATTCCAAAGACTACACCCAAATAGTGAGAGAATAGTGAGAGAATCTTATGGTCATACTCAAGACGAAGACGTGACCATAAAACCAGAAAATAAAAAATCCCAGAAAATCCAAAGTTAATAATCAAAATTCTTAATATTTTTAGTTGGCATACATTTGGATATTAAAGCCTCTAATTTTGTTATATCCAAAGAGCAAAATTCGCGTGAGCCGCTGCAATTCTGTAAATTAATTGATTTTAATTCGTCGATTATTATTCCAAAGGGCGAAGATAAAATAATAGAAAATTTACAAGGAAATATAGCACTTGCACCAGAGGTCTTTGAAGGACAAAGTGCAAATAATGGTTTAAAAGTATGTATATGATTCAAATACTATATACAGTCTGTCCAGAAATTATAACAGCACCCTTATTTTTTTCAATATTTCATGTATCATTCAATTTTTCATAGAAATTTTTAAATAATGATACAGGACCAAGGGAAATACAATATTTAAATTGTATCGAAACGGACTTTTAATTTTCAAATTTTGAATTATTTTGTTACGATAAGAAATATTGAGAAAAATATGGGTGTTATATTATTGGAACAGATTGTACTACATTTAAAATTACAATAATTTGTTATCCTTTTGAAATCTAGAATTTGTCTATAAGAAGGTTTTGATTATTAAAATAAATAATTTTAAATTAAAATTATAGAAAGGGTTAGGAAATATTTATGATTTTCGTTATAGTATATTGTAACAATTTAACAAATAAGTACCCTTATCAAATCAAAAATAAAATAAACTGAAAATACGACAAATTAAATATTGAATACTCATTTTGGATGGGTTTATTTTTATTAGGTGAATCGAAAAGTCGACATCTGGGCTTTTGGTGTAATGATGATTACAATGATGAAGTTTCGTTTTCAAAATATTCCAACAAATTTACCACTTGCAACATATCATATTGTAAATAATATGCTTCCTGTATACATGTCAAATAATTCTTATAATACTAAAATTGACAGAGTTTTAAAGGTGAAATATATTTTTAAAATACTCACAAAAATTTACTTTATCAAATACTCACAAAAATATTCTTTATCAAATGGGTTTGTTAAATTTTTTCCGAAAAATTTTTCCGAGGATTTCGTATATACGGTAGATCCGGATTATCTCGACCGATTTTCATTTTATGAAAAATGCAGAAACATGTCAACTTAGATACAAATAGAGCTTTCGATTGCTATATTTAACATTTTCTTTTGAATAGAAAATTAAGAATTTAAAAAAATTTTATAGCGGCCATAAACTTATGCACCGCACTTTATGTTGAATAATTGTCAAATTAATTTTTATTTTAAGGGTTGCTTACAATTAAATCCCATTTTGCGTCCTTCCATTAATTCAATAGTCGATTTTCTTGAAGGCAAATCTGAAAAGCTTAGATATGAGAGACGTCGTACTCGTAATTTAAACGATGATTAAGATTAAACAAGGATGTTTATTACTTAGAAGTTATTAGAAAATTATTATTATATACATATATATTATTAAAAATTATTATTATAAAATTATTACATTATTACAAAACATTAAATTTCTTGGAAATATTTCTTAGAATTTCTTAGGAAAAAATAGAAATCAAAAATAAAAATCATTTTTGTGTGGCGACTTAGTGAGTCACTTACATACCCGTCTAATAAAATAAAACTGTATGACGGGATTGAAGATTTAAAGATTTTAAATATTTTTGATATTTTTGTATTTTTTGAAGAATTTTATTTATTTTTTTGTGGTGACTCAGTGAGTCACTTTCCATTTTTGACAATACTTTTGTATATTTTTTGCAATGTACTTTACATTGCAGCATTTATATTATTGTTATTTTTGCCGATAAAAGATGTCAGAAATTTCACTTTCTCAATGATCTAGTTTTCTTTGTGATCATTCACGTCTTTATAAATATTTGTGTGCTATTTAGAGATAAAGATTTTAGTTGTGTTATTGTGTTTATTTGTTTTATCTAGGTTAATTATTCTGAGGGAATAATTAATTCTGAGATATTTTAATTCACTATTAAAGAATAGGAAGGTAAAATAATTTGCTTCAGAATGAAGGAATATTTTTACAAACTGCACCTCATATGATTTTGGGTATTTATTTTTATATTCTTATAAATTATTTGTAAACTTAAACTCCTTTTCTTCAGACAATTAAAGACCTAAGTAAAGCTTGTTAAACATTTAAAAGGCGATATAATGTTTGATGATGTGTCACTATGTTGGATTTGCCTTAATGGCCTCTTAAAATATTTTAACTGTCTACTTATTTGGCTTACCTAAAGAAATAGTGCATTCATTAACAAACTTGCGCAGCGAGAGAATTAATGAATAAATTATAATTGATTAAACGGAGGTATCGTATTTGTCTAATTGTCTAAATCATAAAAACACATGCTATTTCAAATTGACAAAGTCACAAGAAAAAATTACAAAATAATTGATTACCTAACGATGGGCGATACTATATTAAATTTTAGAATTGTTTTCTGTCCGCAGATTTAAATTTTGCTGTGTTTGGCGTTGTATTTAGTTTTAATTAAAAATGTCAAAATATGCCTAAAGAAAATGGAGTGTATTTAGAGATGTCAACAAAGTAATGAGATTTTTTAGAATTTGTTTTGTTATTTTTTGTTTTAAATTGTAGTTGCATTTAATTAAAACCTACAAAGAAAACAGTGTTAGGTTAGAGAAGTCAAAAAAGTAAAATGATTTTTTTCTCTTGAGTTAGTTTTTTCTCATGAATATTAGTTTTTTTGAGAGTTAAGCGGTGATTGGCCAGGTATTGGCCATAACTTAGCTTAAAAAGTTGATAAAAAGTGATTTGATAGTTGATAAAGTGGATAAAAAATTTACAAAAAAGTTTATAAAAAATTTTGATAGTTGAGAAAGTTGATAGAAACAGGTAGTCGATAAAAACAAAAATTTGATACAAATAAGAAGGTGATAAAAAAGTTAATATTTGATAATTTTAATTATGCAGAGTGATGTCTGTGAGTTATTGTAATTTTAACAACTGTTCTAAAGCTTCATACCTCCCATTTGAGCTTTTAAATCGTAACGAGAAATAACTCCAAAAAATTTATTTTAAATTTTATTTAGTTTTTTATTTAAATTGATTTTCTTTATTTCACGTGAAATAAAAAGTGCAAAAAGCATCTTATGACATTCCGACTTTTAAAGCGTCTGATGTTGTTTACATGAGTGCGCGGGCATTTTTAAAAAAGAAATGCACTTATTGGGATATAAAATTAAATAAATGTAGTATTGAATAGAGAAAAAATATTTCAAAATATTTTTTTGTTATTGTCGGATTTTCAAAGTTAAATGACCTTTCATTTAAAGCAGTGAATCTGAATATAAATTTAAACTCGCGCGTCTGTATATTTATATAATTGTTAAAGAAATTCATTAGCCTTCTATTTATTTTTCAAATACTAAAGAAATATTACAAAATTTTTTAATATTCTCTTTATTTTTAAAAATACCGCAGTTTTCTAATTGAGCTACAGGCTCTCTATTTTTCAATCCGCTCTCAGAGGGCCGCTCTAATGGAGCCAATCCCAGAAGTTAATCTTATTTTATTTACTATATTGTTAAGTCGGTTACTAAATAAAAACTGATTTTTATAATAAACTTTCTTTTTTCAGTGAATAAAATCAAAATTCGAAAAGAATCATCGCTTAAAATTAGTAAATCACTGATATCCCTTGAATCCACTCTTAATTACTTCAAATCCTATTATATCCCCAGATATACTCTTAAACACATGAAATCCTCTAAATCCATCAATCCGTCCAAATCCCCTTATTGTTGAATAAATTAGCTAAAATAGAACCAAAGCGTAGCATTTTGGGACTCCATTCTTATAAAATTTTTCCTATATCGCCTTTTCTTTTTAATTTTTCTAATAATTTTATATAAATGTCTACTATACGAATCCAAAAAATTTAAATTTTCAGAAACGTTTAAATATTCCTCAACTATAATTTATTTCTTCATATAAATATTTTCAATTTAAGAATGAACTTAGCAAAATTTGCTATTTTTCTATTTTTTATTTGCATATTATTCGACATCGGAATGCATGAATGAATATAAAAAGGGAGAAGAACCATCTGAACGAAAAATGAAACGATTGAAACGAATAAATGAAGAAATTGCAGAATTTAAAAGAGATGAAGAATTTTATAAGGAAAAGGTCCGTAAAACAAAGGAAGAATATGAAGAGGCTTGTCAAAACTTAAATAAGACTAGAAAAGCTATAGAAGGTACATGTTATTCAGTAAATGTCCAGTTGAACTGTCAGTGGAGGTTGTTACGACCCCTCTTACGTAGAGGAAAATAACAGAACGTTTATCACACGTAGACCTTAACTCATGAACTTTAACTCATGAAACTTTATTAGTTATTTTTAATACCCAGAATGCAGAGAGTAAAAAATTGTTAATCATAAGGCAAACAAGATGGGTAAACTAGACATCTACCATTTTATGGATCTTATTTTATATGTGAGTGTAAGATTGAGAGAGTTTCAGTATGTCCCAAATCCGGGATTCTAACAAAAATACCACCCACATATGGGTTTATTATCAGTAGGGCTCGGATTTATATTTAAATAGGGCACAAAAACGACCTTGGTCATGAACAAGCCTTAACTGACCGGTGTCTGACTATTGAGTTCTAATAGAAGAAAGACAGAAGTGACCGGTGATAGATGTAATAAAAAAATGGAGAGACAGTGGTCAGTTCGCGGGCAGGGCCGCTTCAGTGACTTATTTAAATATAAATCCGAGCCCTAATTATCAGTAAAACAAAATTTTAAGTAAAATTTTTTTGAAGCACTAGGGGTGTATTTAAAAAATTTTTTTAATAATTTGGAAAGTAAAAATAAAATTAAAGATCTTGAAAAAATTGCAAAACAATTTACTGGACAAGATGACCGAGATCATGATTTACAACAGCATGATAACCAAATTGTTGATTATACCAATTCTGAAGTGGAAACAAATAAAAAGTTGAAAAGGAAAATGGAAAGTGAAGTTAGAAAAGAACATGCCAGATATAGGAAAGGTAACATATTATCGTTGTTATCAAACAACTTCTCAAATTTATTCAATGTCACTAAAAGCACACCTTAATAAGATCAAAAATATTTTCCTACCATTTCACAAATTTAAGGGGTAAAAGATGTAAGGTGGAAATAGATCATTCTATTAATTAGACATTCTATTAGTTGTTAGTCATTCTACGACAAGTTAGTCATTCTACGAACCGTTTAATCACTCGTAAGGATTGATTTGACTGGCCGGACAACGACATTAATCTATTAGTATTTCCTTCATTAAAATGCAAAGTGCGGCCGGATCCAGCCGGAAATCTAGGATTCATTCTTGTAGTAGACATGGTAATATTGAAAATTTTGCATCAAATACAGTAGTTAATCTAGATCTCATTTTACTCATTTTATTTATATATTGTTAAGCTGGTTACTAAATAAAACTTATTAGAGCGTTTTATATTTATATTAAGGACAGTCATCATCTGATACTCCGTTAAACACGAAAGAAGGACCATCATCTGCAAGTCAGGGTAATTTTAAAAATATCACTATAATATTCTTGCTTCTCGCTAACTAACCTATGTATAAATTCATAAGTGAAAAACGTATTGTCATGGTTCCTGCTCCTTGTGTGTCTCCTGGTTCTCATAATTACAGAACCAGCCTCGCTCATAAAGCTGGTTCTTAATGAATTTGAACTAATTATTAATTGAAATATCGAATTTATAAAAACAGTTGTCCCAGCTACTGCAACACATCCTCAAATTATAGGACAACATCCCGAATTAGGTAGATTTTATGATATGTCCTATATCATTTTACCTTATTATTCACATTTTAGCTTTTCATCAACAAACCTTGGGTCCTCCTCCAGGTTTTAGAGTTCATCCAGCGGCTCTTCGTCATGGAATTAATGTGCCTAGACCACAAGGTTTGTTTTTCAGTAGTTAGCATTAATCTATTAGTAGGTTAATGCTAACATAATCTATTAGTATGTTAGCATTAGTATGTTAGCACTCACAAAAATTTACTTTATAAATACTCACAAAAATATTTTTTATCAAATGGGTTTGCTAAATTTTTTCCGAAAATTTTTTACGCGGATTTAGCATATACGGTAGATCCGGATTATCTCGGCGATTTTCATTTTTATGAAAAATGCAGAAACATGTCACCTGAGATACAAATAGAGCTTTCGATTGTAATATGGAACATATTTTTTGAATAGAAAATTAAGAATTTAAAAAAATTTTCTAGCGGCCATAAACTTATGCACCGCACTGTATGTAGAATTATTTCAAAAATTAAATTTTATTTTTAAGGGTTTCTTACAAATTAATCCAATTTTGCGTCCTTCCATTAATGCTATAGTCGGGTTTCTTGAAGGCAAATCTGAAAAGCTTAGATATGAGAGACGTCGTACTCGTAATTTAAACGATGATTAAAAAACAAATGAAGTTTATTTCTTAGAGTTTATTAGAAAATTATTATATTATTAAAAATTATTATTATAAAATTATTATAATTACATTATTACAAATTATTACATTTCTTAGAAATATTTCTTAGACTTACTTAGGAAAAAATAAAAATCAAAGATATACATGCCCTTTTAATAAAATAAACTGTCGATGACGAGATTGAAGATTTAAAGATTTTAAATATTTTTGATATTTTTATATTTTTTGAAGAATTTTATTTATTTTTGTGTGGTGACTCAGTGAGTCACTTTCCATTTTTGACAATACTTTTGTATATTTTTTGCAATGTACTTTAGATTGCATCATTTATATTAGGGTAGGATGAGACCGTTTAATTCGACTTTTCCTTCTCTCTTCTCTTTTTGAACCGCCACAGGGAACAATAATCGAGTTTACTAAACGATCTCGTCCTACCCTAATTTATATTATTGTTATTTTGACTTTAAAAGATAGGCAGAAATTTCACTTTTCTCAATGTTCATGTTTTCTTTGTGATCATTCACTTGTTTATCAATATCTGTGTGATATTTAGAGATAGAGATTTTTGTTGTGTTATTGTGTTTATTTGTTTTATTTAGGTTACTTATTCTGAGGGAATAATTAATTCTGAGATATTTTCATTCCTTATTAAAAATAGGAAGGAAAAATAATTTCATTTAGAAAGAAGGAATTTTTACAAACTGCACCTCTTATGCTTGCTGATATTTATTTTTATATTCTTTTGAATTTATTTTTAAACTTAAACTAGTTTTCTTCACACAATTAAAGACCTAGCTAAAACTTGTCAAACATTTAAAAGTCGATATAATTAATGATGATGTGTCACTATGTTGGATTGCCTTAATGGCTCTTAAACAATTTTGACTGTCTACTTATTTGCCTTACCAAAGACATCATTCATTAACAAACTTGCGCAGCGAGAGAAACAGAGAATAAATTATTATTGATTAAACGGAGGTATCATATTTGTCTAATTGTCTAAATCATAAAAACACATGCTATTTCAAATTGACAAAGTCACAAGAAAAAATTACAAAATAATTGATTACCTAACGATGGGCGATACTATATTAAATTTTAGAATAGTTTTTCTGTCCGCAGATTTAAATTTGCTGTGTTTGGCGTTGTGTTTAGTTTTAATTAAAAATGACAAAATATGCCTAAAGAAAATGGAGTGTATTTAGAGAAGTCAAGAAAGTAATGAGATTTTTTAGAATTTGTTTTGTTATTTTTTGTTTGAATTTTAAGTTTTTTGTTTTAAATTGTAGTTGCATTTAATTAAAACCTACAAAGAAAACAGTGTTAGGTTAGAGAAGTCAAAAAAGTAAAATGATTTTTTTTTCTCTTGAGTTAGTTTTTTCTCATGAATATTAGTTTTTTTGAGAGTTAAGCGGTGATTGGCCAGGTATTGGCCATAACTTAGCTTAAAAAGTTGATAAAAAGTGATTTGATAGTTGATAAAGTGGATAAAAAATTTACAAAAAAGTTTATAAAAAATTTTGATAGTTGAGAAAGTTGATAGAAACAGGTAGTCGATAAAAACAAAAATTTGATACAAATAAGAAGGTGATAAAAAAGTTAATATTTGATAATTTTAATTATGCAGAGTGATGTCTGTGAGTTATTGTAATTTTAACAACTGTTCTAAAGCTTCATACCTCCCATTTGAGCTTTTAAATCGTAACGAGAAATAACTCCAAAAAATTTATTTTAAATTTTATTTAGTTTTTTATTTAAATTGATTTTCTTTATTTCACGTGAAATAAAAAGTGCAAAAAGCATCTTATGACATTCCGACTTTTAAAGCGTCTGATGTTGTTTACATGAGTGCGCGGGCATATTTTAAAAAGAATTGCACTTATTGGCAAATAAAATATAAAAAAAGGTAATGAATAGAGAAAAAATATTTTACAATATTTTTTGTTATTGTCGGATTTTCAAAGTTAAATGACCTTTCATTTAAAGCAGTGAATCTGAATATAAATTTAAACTCCCGCGTTGTATATTTATATAATTGTTAAAGAAATTCATTAGCCTTCTATTTGTTTTTCAAATCCTAAAGAAATATTGACAAACTACTTTTAATATTCTCTTTATTTTTAAAAATACCGCATTTTCCCTAATTGAGCTACAAGCCTCTATTTTTCAATCCGCTCCCAGAGGGCCGCTCTAATGGAGCCAATCCCAGAAGTTAATCTAATTTTCAATCCAGAAGTTAAACTTAATTTATTTACTATATTGTTAAGTCGGTTACTAAATAAAAACTAGATTTTTATAATATTCTTTATTCAGTAAATAAAATCAAAATTCGAAAGAATCATCGCTTAAAATTAGTAAATCACTGATATACCTTGAATCCACTCTTAATTACTTCAAATCCTATTATATCCCCAGATGTACTCTTAAACCCATGAAATCCTCCAAATCCATTAATCCGTCCAAATAACCCTTAATTACTGAATAAATTAGCTAAAATAGTTCCAAAGCGTAGCATTTATGGGACTCCATTTTTATAAAAAATTTTCAGATAACGCTTTTTGTTTTTAATTTTTCTAATAATTTTATATAAATGTTTACTATACGAATCCAAAAAATTTTAATTTTCAGAAACTTTTAAATATACCAGCCTGTTTCCGATTATCTCTATCTAAAATTTATTCCTCATTTATTATCAATTTACGAATGAACTTGGCAAAATTTGCCATTTTTCTATTTTTTGTTTGCATATTATCCGACTTATCGGAATGCATGAATGAACATAGACAGGGAGAAGAACCATCTGAACGAAAAATGAAAAGATTGAAACGAATAAATGAAGAAATTGAAGAATTTAGAAAAGATGAAGAATTTTATAAAGAAAAGGTTCGTAAAACAAAGGAAGAATATGAACAGGCTTGTCAAAACTTAAATAAGACTAGAAAAGCTATAGAAGGTACATGTTATTCAGTAAATGTGCAATTTAATGCGCATACTTCATTACTTTCATTGCATTTTTGGCGTTAGGATATTGTTACGACCCCTCCACGTAGAGGAAAATAACAGAACGTTTATCACACGTAGACCTTAACTCATGAACCTTAACACATGAAACTTTATTGGTTATTTTTAATATCCAGAATGCAGAGAGGGGTGTATTTAAAAAATTTTTTTTAATATTTTGGAAAGTAAAAATAAAATTGAAGATCTTGAAAAAATTGCAAAACAAGTTACCGGACATGATGGCAAAGATCAAGATTTACAAATGCAAGATGTCCAAATTATTGAAAATACTAATTCTAATGTGGAAATAAATTATGTGTCTCCTGGTTCTCATAATTATCAAGGGCAATCATTATTTGATACTCCGTTAAACTCGAAAGAAGGACCATCATCTGCAAGTCAGGGTAATTTTAACAAATATGAATATAATATTCTTGCGCTAAGCAACCTATGACTAAATATCAATTCATAAGAGAAAAAGGAATTGTCATGGTTCCCCTGCTCCTTGTGTGTCTCCTTGTTCTTATAATTACAGAACCAGCCTCGCCCATAAAGTTGGTTCTTAATGAATTAGAACTAATTATTAATTGAAATATCGAATTTATAAAAACAGTTGTCCCGCCAACTGCAACACATCCTCGAATTATAGGACAACATCACCGACCAGGTAGGTTTTATGATATGTCTTATATCATTTACCTTATTATTTACATTTTAGCTTATCATCATCAAACCTTGGGTCCTCCTCCAGGTTTTAGAGTTCATCCAGCAGCTCTACGTCCTGGAATTAATGTGCAAACTCGACCACAAGGTTTGTTTTTCAGTAGTTAGCATTAATCTATTAGTAGGTTAATGCTAACATAATTTATTAGTATAACAATACTAAAAAAACTTTTGAGACCGTTTTATATTTATATTAAGGACTTTCTTCATCTGATACCCCGTTAAACACGGAAGAAGGACCATCATCTGCAAGTCGAGGTAATTTAATAAAATGTAACCTAAATATTCATGTTCATCGCTAAGTAACTTATGACCAAACACAACTAATAAAGGAAAACATGTCTTTCGCGCACACCACTGTTAGAACCGTTGAAAACTCGTAGAGGTACAGACCTCAATTATTTTAAAATTACTTTTTTGTCATCTTTTATAGGTTAGACAAACTAACTAAACATTCTCCTCCCAGTGCATTCGAAAATTTTTAGTAAAATTAGATAACATTCTACTTGCGTTCATAATTTTTTATTCATTTTTAGGAGCTGTGATCCAAGAATCAGAAAAGGATTTAATTTTAAAATGCTTCGAAAGAGGCCTGACTGCAGATCAAGCAAAAAAGGAGATTGATCAATTGAAGGGCACAAAATGGACTTCACTTTCAACAATCAAACGTTCTTACAAAAAATTCTGGAGCGGTAAGAACAATAAAACACCACGAACACCTCCATTAGCGAAAAGCAGTTTATTTTTCAATCCAAGACGTAAAAAACCAAAAAGATTTGAGTTGGCATTTTACGGATTGGATTGGAAAATAACAATTTAAATTCTCTAACTTTTTCCAAATGAAGGAAGCAATCTGTCTTCTTGGCCTTCCAAAATTTTCAAAATTTTTGCCTGAAGCGCTGGAAAATGAAGAATTCTGGCTCCTTGACTGATATCCGAGATTTGGGCGGATATTGGAGCTTCGTAGATTTGAACGGATGTTTAATTTTCGAAATTTAGACTTGATGCCCCAAATTCATAATCTTCATCTAAATCCAATTAATAGGGCGTGTCAAAATATGCACCGAAAAGCCCAAAATATGCACTGAAACATAAATTAATGCCTTATCCGTCCTTAATCCCTGATACCCAGGAACAAATGCGCGATAGAACTTAAAATCATTATTTCAGCACAGCAGTTGAAAAATTTTTTTTAAATTTTTAACTAAATACCTATCCCGATTTTTCATCCCGATCCCGAGTTGGGATTGGGACCAGGATAATTATTCCAAAATCTGATCCCGATTTTACGCCGGGATCCCGATCCTGCCCAACTCTAGCTGTGTTAATCAAAAAATTTTTGCGGGAGACGAAAACTTGTTGAAAGTACAGGCCATTAATTATTGTTAAAATTTTTCTTTATTGGTACCTTTTCGAAATTAGACAAACTATCTAAACATTCTCCTCCCAGTCTATTCCAAAATTTTTAGTAAAAACAGTTAAAATTCTACTTTGGTATTTATTTTTTTTATTAATTTTTAGAAGGATTGATCCCAAAATCAGAAATTTGTGCTGTATTATTTCATTGCTTCAAACACGGCCTGACGATAAATGAAGCAAGAAAGGAGATTGAAAAGTTGAATAGCACAAAGCGAACTTCACTTACAACTATAAAATATTTTTACAACAATTTCGAGAGCATTGAGAAAAATAAAATACCAGGAAACTTGTTAGCCGCAGAAGAAGGAACATTATCTGCAAGTCAAGGTAATTCAAAAAATTCACAAAATATTTTTATTAGAAGGAAAATTAATATACAAAAATTTATAGTTTAATTTTAGCAGATAAATCCACAAACGTTTTAGAAGGAGAAAATGAAGCTCAAGTTGTTGAGGCTACTGGATCTGATTATAGCTGAATTGAAGATTATTTAAGTTACCTATTGGTAAATACAAGAAATTAAAAAAGATTACACCAAAAATGTAAAAGTTGTGTTTAAAAAATTTTCAGAATTTATATAAAAATTTAAAAATCAAAAATTAAAAAAAAAGTATGTATAAGAAACATCCAAAAACACAAAGATTTAATTTTTTAAATCAAATATTCATTTTATTTTATTATTTATAGTGATAGCATACAAGATAAATTTATTAAAATGTTTTGTAAAAAGTTAAAATACAATGTTACTGTTGGATCCATGATTTTAAGATAATTTATTATTAATTTTTAAAATGTTCTTTTTTATTATTTTAATGTTTTTCCCTTTTTATTTAAACTATTCCCCCAAAACATATTTCAAATGTTTCTTTTCCTTTTATCATTTACAACATTTCCCCAAAACATTATTTAAATTTGTTTCTCTTTAATGTTCCTTATCAACCTTTTCCTTAACCTACATTTGTCTATATTTCCAACTTGTAAATATTAAACTTTTCATTACTTCCCGCCCTTTATCATTTATATAAATAGTTTTCATATTTCTATTTCTTTGCCTTATTTTGAACTTGTCTTTTAATAAATAAATAGTTGGATTTGTTAGTTAAATTCCTCATTAAGTTGAGAGAGTTCAATTTAAATATATAAGGCCGGGGACATTATACTGGTGCCACGACCCGTCGCGAAAGCGATGGAGACATTGTGCCCGAATAGTTTTTAGAACAAATCGGAGTCTTTAAAGAAGATAAATTTCAGTAGAGATAATTTCTTTGTGAAATATATTTTGGCTGTGTGCCTTTAAAAGTTTTTAGGAGTCTGTGTGACCCTGTTGTGTGCTTAGAATTTCTGTGTGAAATTCTGGAATTTTTTCGTCTATAAGACGGCTGTGTGCATTTAAAAAGGCTGTGTGCGATTAAAGTGCTGTGTGCATAGAATTTCTATTTGAAATCCTGTTTTATCTTCTGTAAGGCTGTGTGCATTCTAAAAAATAGCAGGTGTATAAATTAGTTTTTGAAAAGGAGGCTTGAAAATATTCGTGGAACTTATACCATGTCCTCATTTGATAGCCCCTGAAATTTTTTTCAGAGGAGAAGGAAGAGATATGAGATAATTAAAAAAAATTTGGATTTATTATAAGCTCAATTGAGTTTAAAGGAGAATTAGATAGGAAATGTTTATTTAACTTAAAAAAATACTTAATCGAGGTGGATAAGATTGTCCTCAAAGATTTGGGAGAAATTAAAACCGAAAATTTTTTAGTAAAAGTTTAAGACAATTAAACATATTGAGAATAAAATGATATAATAGAAAAATCAAACCCCAAACATGGGAGTAATGAAATTTGGATGAATAATGGAATTTAAGGATATACCCTCTTTAATGACTGAGACAACTGAAATGCAAAAACTGGCCCGTTTGCATTCTTGTCTGGCTGGTCAAGCGAGAGTCGCCTTTGACATTATAAATCCCGCCACTAAAATTAGCGGAGGCTAGAGCTTATTTGAAAAAAAAATAAGAAAATGGGAACTTCTTCAGATTGCTGGTGATGATAGTTCTTCAGGAGAAGAACATTTGATGGAGGAAGGAGTGTTGGATCCATGATTTTAAGATAATTTATTATTAATTTTTAAAATGTTCTTTTTTATTATTTTAATGTTTTTCCCTTTTTATTTAAACTATTCCCCCAAAACATATTTCAAATGTTTCTTTTCCTTTTATCATTTACAACATTTCCCCAAAACATTATTTAAATTTGTTTCTCTTTAATGTTCCTTATCAACCTTTTCCTTAACCTACATTTGTCTATATTTCCAACTTGTAAATATTAAACTTTTCATTACTTCCCGCCCTTTATCATTTATATAAATAGTTTTCATATTTCTATTTCTTTGCCTTATTTTGAACTTGTCTTTTAATAAATAAATGGTTTAATTTGTTAGTATTGGTTTCCTCATTTAGTTGAGAGAGTTCAATTTAAATTATTAAGGCCGGGGACATTATACAGTGTTGGATCCGTGATTTTAAGATAATTAATTATTAATTTTTAAAACGTTCTTTTTATTTAATTTAATGTTTTCCCCTTTGTATTTAAACTATTCCCCCAAAACATATTTCAAATGTTTCTTTTCCTTTTATCGTTTTACAACATTTCCCCAAAACATTTAAATTTGTTTCTCTTTAATGTTCCTTATCAACCTTTTCCTTAACCTACATTTATATATATTTCAGACTTGTAAATATTCAACCTTTCATTACTTCCCGCCCTTTGTCCCGTATATAAATAGCTTTTCATATTTCTAATTCTTTGCCTTATTTTGAACTTGTCTTTTAATAAATAAATGGTTTAATTTGTTAGTATTGGTTTCCTCATTTAGTTGAGAGAGTTCAATTTAAATATATAAGGCCGGGGACATTATAGTTACAAATATTAGGGAGATCCAAAACTTATTCAATTAAACTTACCTATTAAACTGTGTAGATTATTTTCGATCATTTAAAAAGTATAATAGACTAATAATTATATATAGGGCGTGTCAAAGCAATACAAATTTTGCATGCGGATATTCATGAGCTGAAACACTCAAAAATGGTGTTTTCACATCGGTCCAAGCACTTTAGGACCCGGTTCCTAATGCATATTTTGGTCTTTTGTGCATATTTGCATATCGGTGCAAATTTTGGCAAATTATGCTTATTCTGGTCCGTATTTAGGCTTTTTTCAGTAAATTTTAGTAAAAATTGGGCAAAATTTTCAAAATTTTGCCCAATTTTTGGGGCAAAAATATTAAAATTTTTTTGGGAAAATTTTTTCCCAAAAAATTTTTTTGGTTAATATAATAAAAATATTATATCTATAAAATCTTTTAGAACTAAAATATCGTTTTTACTTAAAGCATTAATTCTTGTTGCTTATAATAATAAACTTAAAGCATTAATTCTTGTTGCTTTAAGTAAAAGTTTTCGGTGCATATATAAAGTTTCGATGCTTTTTCGGTGCATATACATATATGCGCATATTTTGAAATTTTCCGTGCATATTTTGACACGCCCTAATTATATATTTAAGAATAATAGATTTTTTGTAAATAAAAGTATTTCTGTTATAGTGCTCTCGATTTTTTCTTTAATTTGAGCAATACTCTTTCAATGTCGAGAAAATTGGAAGTAACTTCTTCCGAGGATTTTTTCTTAGAAAATTTTAGAGCTACCTAGAAACTAAAGAGAGTGTTTTCTAGAAATTTTATTTTTATCATTTTATTTTTTAATGAAAACTTAAATTAAAAAAAAGGAGTCTTGATTAATATAATAAAAAATAAGCCTTGTAAAGGGCATTCTTGCGTTATCTCACATGTTAATGGCAACTCGGGTAGAAAAGTGTATATTACTTATTAATTACATGACACAAGGCTTTCTTCACAGGATTCGAGTAAAAAATTTTAAATAAGTTTTCAAAAACGGACGATTTTATATGCAATATTGGCAAAATTATTGAATTTAGATGCCCTTTACATAAACATCCGGGCAACTTTCATGAAAAAAGAAGGAAAATCGTAAATATTGTACATATAAGCAAGTAAATATATTTACAAATCGCACATTTAAGACTGTTTTTGAATAAATATGGTGATTTCGGAGGGCATGATTCGTTGTGTTTTATGCGACAACGCCTCCTTTTCTAGCCTTATAAGTGAGGTTGACAATAACCATGTTGCATTTATTTTTCTTTTTTTTACTAAATTTTTTAATTCTTTTGACTTGTAAATATTTTTATTAATTTATTTTAACTCCGGCATGCTTTTATTAAAATAATTCAAAAATTTTAATATTTTCGGGATTTTATATAAGGCTATTGACAGTCGTCAATAGATTTTTTTATTTAAAATTCCTTTCATCATTTGTTCTCCATCCATGCTTAAAAATCCTTTAAAAGTTGGAAGCTCTATGATAAAAACTATGAATTAATATTTTAATTATAAAGCATTAAGCTAAAATTATGTAATAATTGAATAATGTAATAATTTAAAAATAATACATAATTGACTTTCCAATGAGCATGTCTTGTAGATTTTTTAGCATTCCTAATTCCGGCAAATTTCTTGCTGGATTTTATATTAACATATGGTCCATCCTTTTTCTCGATGTTACCGTATTATCTCTAATAGAATGGCCGTCTCCATTTGAATGGCCCCTTCTAATAGAATGGCCCCCTAGAGGGTGATTGAAAAATAGAATGGCCGGCCATTCTATTAGAGATAATACGGTATTTAATAAAATAAAAATTTTATTGTTAAAACTTTTTTTGGAAGTGAATTCTAAAGTGATTTTTAAAGGATGAGATTGTCAAAATTTATTATTTTGCTATACATTATTTTCAATTTTTTGAATTTAGCACACTGTACCGGTGATCGAGAAGGAAAAGAAGGTGAGAACTTTAATTTTTTTCAATTCTTGTATTGATAAACAAAAAAATTATATAAAATCAAATCCTCAAAATAATATTCAAGAAAAAGACTTGGATTATCCTCCTGGTTTTGAACCAAGTCAATCGCCAAATCCTCTTCCGTCAAATCCTCAACCGTCAAATCCTCACTCTTCATATCCTCGAGCCCAACAACATAACATGGAATACCTGTTTGGTTTTCCACCAAGTCAATCGTCAAATCCCCAATCGTCAAATCCTCGAACCCAACAACAAGACTATCTGTTTGGTTTTCCACCAAGTCAATCGTCAAATCCTCTAGCGTCAAATCCTCGACCCCAACAACATAGACTTTATTTGTCTGATTATGAATCAGGTCAATCGTCAAATCCTCAACACCGACATCATCACTTTGGTTATTATCGTGGTTTTGGTTCGCATCGTAATACCTACCAGATTCCTCCACGAAGTTGGTTTTCATTAAATTAATTCAATTAAGCAGTTAAATGTCAGATAAGGTTTGTCTAAGTACGTATAAAGTTTTATTTTTAATATAAATGTAAATGTTGATTTAATTTCTATAATTATCTAATTTAACACTTTGATGTATTGAATTCTACATAATATGCTTTTGTGTTCTGATAATATATATTTAATTTTAGTGCAAAATCCTGAAGATGATGCCGATTTGGCGAATCCAGTACAATATAGATTCGAAGGTGAAGAACCTCAACCGTATATAGATGGGCAACCGATTCAATCTCTAGCCTCGCGACGCCAAGCATTTTCTGTTCCATCAGGTTACGGCCCGATTTACCGATATGCCGGGCAGCCTGGCCAGCATGGTTGGTTTATGAATAATTTAATTTTTTTGATTTTTAAAAAGATGCTAAAATTGCCGGCTTAATTTAGTATACTGGAGTTTTATTTTCGATCAAAACCCATACCATTCTACACGACGATCTGGGTCGAACTATAGTACTATTGTGAATTAATTTAATTGATAAAGCTTATTCCCACAAGTTTTTCAATATTCTGGGACCTATATCTTAGTCCACAGGCTGAGTGGTACCTTTCGACTCAGCTCGTAGAGACTAATTGAAATGTATGTCTTCTAGCTAAAATTTAAAGTTCAAGCTAGCGAACATGGAAATATTTTGCAAGGACTCCATCGTGGCAGTGGCGGGCGAGGCCGTATTATTCGTGGCCGCAACCCTCGTAGCCGTAACGCTCGTGACCGTGGTACGTCTATTTTTTATTTCACTCTATATTTATTTATTCATGCTCTTGACAATATCTTTCCTATTGTTTAAATCATAAACATTATTCAGCTATCAACCGAGATCATGTTTCTTTTACTTATATACCACAATACACAGATCTCTATTATCTTTCTATCTTACATCTCAATTTTTTAGCACTGATATAAATTATTTTATTGTTAATTATATAATAATAATTTTTTAACATTGTATTTATTCAAATAAAATTTGCGTATGTTTAATATTAGGGCAAGCATCTTCTACTACCTCGCAATATCCTCAAGAACAAGCAGCATCGTCTGGAAATCCTCGTAAATTCAAAAATTTAAATTAAATTATCAATATATTTTTATATTCATTTTACTGTAAAATATTTTTTCTTAAACATAGATTTATTCAAAACATAAATTTTATCTATAGAAGGAGGTCAAATCATTGAACATGGTAACACACAAGAACGCCGTGCAGGCAGACGCGGGAGAGGACGGAACACTCGTGGAAGTAGCTCAGGCAAAATAAATGCATTCACTAATTTATTTATATCATTTTAATTATACAGGTTCTAGTATTTTGGAATCAGATCCGTCTTCGCAACCCCAAGGGGGTAATGACAATTTTGATTAGAAGCCTAGAGGAGGGCGCGGAAGTTGACATGATGAGCAAATTGTTCACGCATTTTTATTTGAAAATCAGAAATTTTTTCAATATTATCGAATTCCATTAACATAATTAGATTAAGTAGACAGCAGCTTTTTAGTAAAAATTATTGAGATTGTAATAATCATAGATTCAAAAATTATTAGAAAGTGTATAATTTAGATGGTAACTAATTTTGAAAACAATAACAATTAAAACATTTCAATGGAATTCGATAATTATTTAAAATTTTTGTTCAAGTTCAACGGGAATTATATCCCGAAGGTTAATCCTCAGCAGATTATTAACTAACTAAATATCATGATTATGAGAAATACTCTAAAATTTAGGCAAAATCGGTATATAAATCGGTATATATAAAATATAGGTAAAAAATCTAGTTGAAAAATTAAAATCTGCATGGGAATAACCAAACATACGAAACATTCACTTTAGTAGAATTCACAGATATAGAAGAAACAATAAATACATCAGATATTTTTGTTTATTCTGTGATTTATTACAACATACATTTTATTTAAAGATAAATTTATTATTTTCTTAATTATTTTTTAATATTAATCTGTAGTTTGAATAATAGTAGTTATAAGGAATTGTAAGCTTCAATTTGAGTTTTAAATTCAATCCTTTATACTACACTACTTAATATGCATAATCCACTACCGAACAAATCAGTTTATATACTCCACTGCCTAATCACATACCGTATTTACTCGATTAGTTCCCCAACCTCAAATAATTCCCCACCCCCTATTAATTCCCCATGACAGGGATGTCAAATCTTTTAGATTTGAAAATATATTTTTAATTATTAAACTTTGGCCGAAATTTTGTCCATATATTTTTGTCTATATTTTTAAGCCCGCTCAAAAAATGTTAATTAAGGCCTTTTTTGATCCTTGCACATTAACCGTTTGGTCCCTGCTCTTTTTTCTCCCCATTTTTTTAAATCTCTGGCCCGCTCAATTTAACTAGGAAAAGCTCCTTTGTATTTTTGTATTTTGATTCGGCCTTAAAAATGTCCTTTCTCTTCCCTTTCGTCTATCTTTGCAACCCTTTGCACTGGTTATTTTGGCCAACTAATTTTGGATTAAAAATGTGCAAACACCTCCCCCTTTTTGTCATCTCAGCCCGAATATAAAAATGGAAATACAAGCAGTTTTGCCCAGTTTTTGAACTGCTCAGCTACCCCCTCCCAGAAAAGTTAGTTGTTGAACTATTCCTCCCCGTTTAAAGATAAAGTAAAGGTTTTATGAAATTTGAAATTCCTTCTCCCCATTAAAAGAGATTTTTCTGTTTTTGTTTCTCCCTCTACCCGTTTTATAAAGATAATTGATAGTATTTTGATTTATAACTGTTTTGTTAATTTTACTTGTTTGGAGAATTAAGTTAAAATAAAGTTTGAAAATTGTTTGATAGAATTACTAAAATTATTTTATTTAAAGATTTTAATTAAAGATATTTGGCTTTTCCCCCTCCCTTTATTGAAAACCTATTCAGGTTTTTACAGCTCAGCCGGTGACCACCCGAGACCGATTTTTTAAATTTGTCCCTTTCTGAAAGAAATTTTTTCTTAATATATATTTTGGTAGTTCTGTTAATAATTAAAATTTTTATTTTTGTTTGATTTTAAAAGTCCGAATTATTTATTGCTGTTAAATAAAAATGTCATTAACTTATAGAGATAAATTGTCCCAGCTTTGCTCCATCACTAAAGAAATACTTCTCCCTAGCCCTTTCTCTCTCCTAATAGAAGATTATGATAATTTTAAAAATCAATCTCCCGAATCTACTCAGGCCCTAATTAATGAAATAGACCTTACTTCCCAAGAGATCACCAAAATTTTAAATGATTTTAAAATGGCCCACGATTTGTGGCAAAATTAAGAATTTCCATGTCAGAAAATGAAAGGGCAAATGATAGCCAAATTTTAGAGAAATTCCTACAAGAAACAAATTATATAAAAATTATGTACGACCTTAAACGGTATCTACGAAAGCTTCGAAATTCCCGACATGAATTAGAAAGTAACTTACCGAAAATTAAACCCCCATTGGACCATTCTCATCTCCTTCCTGAACTTCCTCTTTTAAACCCTTCCCAGAATAAGCAATTCAATGAAAATACTCAAACCTCATTAAAATCAGTTTATGCAAATTCTATGGTTAATTCTTATCGAAACCGGCCACCTATTCAATCTAATTTGTTTTTAAATCCCCCAGCTAAAGGACAATTTTCTCTTTCACCCGTTACGCAAGAAGAGGCGCCGACTCTGGCATATTCGGCTAAACCCAAGCCAAACATATTTTATTCACCTCCTACTCACACCCAACCTTATATTTCTCCAGTTTTTCGAGATTATCCGTCTATTGATGAACAAGTCCATTCTCCTCAACAACCATTATTCCCCGAGTGCTATTCTTTTAAAATCAAATGTCCAAATAATAAAATGGAAAGATTTAACCCTCTTGCTATCCCTCCTGGCTTTTCCCCTATAAAAGAAATAAATGTTGAAAAGAATCCTAACGATTTAAACAATCAGATGAGTGAAGATGTTGTATTGAATAGAAGATTTACAAATGAAATTATTAATAAAAGACCCATTAGTCCCCCTCCCGGCTTTACTCCTATTGATGAAGTTTGTATTACTAATAATATTTGTGAAGAATCTACCCCCTTACAAGAGATTATAAATGAAGATAATGAAGTTAGAGCTTATAATTATTCTAAAGAAATGCCCCTTGTTTTAACTGACAACTTAATTCCTGATTTATCCCCAGAACATCCCCTTATATTTCTTAAAATTTGCAACAGTCTATTTCATCTATTATTTTTAATTCTTCAATTGAAACTACGAATATTAATTCATCAGAAAATGATTATATTTCTACATCAGAAGAGATATTGGAAGAAAATAAACCATTACCCCACACTCTTAATTATCTGGAAATTTTTTGTATAGAAAAAAGAAAAGAAAGCCTAATATCTCGTAAAAGACAAAGGAAAAAATTGCCCAACCAATTAAACCGAGAACCAACCATTATAAACAATTCCCGATCCGATGTTACTGCCCGCCAAATACATCCTAAGAGATTGAAAATAACCCCTCTGAATAATCGTAAATACTTTGTCATCCCTTCTAATTTTAATGTTTTTTTGAATGATTTTAAACAAATCCATGATCAGAATCCTTGCTCTCCCCTACCTTCATTAAAAATGCCCCAAATAAAAGGAAATGAAAGTCTTACTCATAAAACCCCGTTTTCTACTTTGTCTAATCTTGATTTGTCTGAAATACAATGTGTTCATCATTCTGTGATTAATTGGAAGGAGATTCTTTCGAAAATTAAACAACACGATACGTTGATGCATATTATTTATTAGGCCACGACATGGATGAGGAACATGACCGAGAATAAACTTACCGTCAACAAAGGGCAAAATCGGTATATAAATCGGTATATATAAAATATAGGTAAAAAATCTAGTTGAAAAATTAAAATCTGCATGAGAATAACCAAACATACGAAACATTCACTTTAGTAGAATTCACAGATATAGAAGAAACAATAAATACATCAGATATTTTTGTTTATTCTGTGATTTATTACAACATACATTTTATTTAAAGATAAATTTATTATTTTCTTAATTATTTTTTAATATTAATCTGTAGTTTGAATAATAGTAGTTATAAGGAATTGTAAGCTTCAATTTGAGTTTTAAATTCAATCCTTTATACTACACTACTTAATATGCATAATCCACTACCGAACAAATCAGTTTATATACTCCACTGCCTAATCCACATACCGTATTTACTCGATTAGTTCCCCAACCTCAAATAATTCCCCACCCCCTATTAATTCCCCATGACAGGGATGAGTTGAAAAAATAATTCCTCGGGGGAATTAATCGAGTAAATACGGATATCACTTAATCGCCGACTAATTTTCGGTTCGGTTAACCTAATAATTTCGGTCCTGTTTCGGTTAACTGAATGTTTCGGCTCGTTTTGTCGGTTCAGTTAACCGATAATTTGGTGAAACCAACAATCCTAATGTATATAGTATTATTTCGAAGAATTTATGTTTATAAATTTCAAAAATCCTTCAAGATATTATTCGTGAATATATGCATATAATATCAATTCTTGCAGTTTAATAACATTCTCTCAGTCATCGTCCTAAAAATTTTGGGAATGAAATCAATTATAGAAGTTAAAAAAATTAAAATCGACTTCGTCTTCATCGTAAGGTGCTGTTGTCGATGGAGGCTGAGTTGACGTCGTTGGAGCTGCCGTTGATGGAGGCTGAGGCACAAAAAGGAAGAAATATTAAAAATATTAATCAAAAGTAGAGGGATATAAAGGGATCTGTACGGATTTCGTGTATTTTAGGGTAGTTGAAGGGAGACATTTATAAAAATTTCTTTACTCTACCGAATATTCAAAATTTTGGATATGATGCAGTTAAGGATGCAGATATCCGAGAATTTCACTAAATCTGTCAACCCTATTTTAAACTCAGAGTCCTACAGTAAAATGGTCAGTTTACAAGCCCATCAAGTAGCCAGTAATTTTTCAAATTTTCGATCGACATCGATACTTTAGGTTATTTTTCTTTCGAATTTCGATTTCGAAGACATTAATTATTTTATTATTAAAAATTTAATTATCAAATATTTTATTATTAAAGAAATTAATTTTTAAAAATTATTTTAGATTTCAAAATTTTTGATTTATTTCGATTTTCGAGTTCTGATTCGATTTAGAATCCAACAAATTATTTAATATCAATATGTATTTACCGGGTAACGAACACAGACATTGTTCACACATTCACTGTTATAACAAACTTTTTCACCTAAATTAAAATTTTCTTTGAATTTAATAATAATTTTATATACCTTTGAAAAATCCTTTACAATCTCCACCTGGACGCGCTTTTGCTGCGCAACGGGGAGTTACATGGGAGAGGTCACAGAACAAATATCTATTATTTAAAATTTATTTTCTTTAATTTTTCTTCCTACTTTGAGCCACAATCTGGCTTCTTCAAGCTACAAGTTGGCCTCGGAGCATATTCATACATATTGTCTGTATATTCGTTTCTGCATCCATCAATGTTTCTTATATACTAGAAAATATATTTATAATATACTTTATTATACAAAATGGGCAATTAATATCTTGATTTATTATATATGTATTTTCTCCTTTCTATGGAAATAGTATTCGATAAACCTGTCATGCCCAAAAAGAAATAGTGTTATATTTCTTCTCGTTCTCTCACTCTTATTTTGACCCCATATATTAATTTCTCCTCTCTTTATATTGTAAACCCCTCCCCATTTGATATTCGTTTTGTTGTTATTTTATTTAAAAGAGAGAAGTAAATGAGTTTATTTTGTGTTGTGTGAAATTATTAAGAAAAAAAGGGTACGGACATACCCCTTTAAGTCCTACATGGCGCTCCTGGGTGGACTCGAACAACCAGCCTTTCGGTTAACAGAAGTAAAGGAGTTTATTTTGTGTTGTGTCAAATTATTAAGAAAACGAAGTTATAGCTCTGCGGTAAGTTGGTTTGCGGTAAGTTGAGGTGTACCCTTACATTAGGAGGTTTATCATATGCTCAATCTTCTTATTACATATGTGTGAATTACAGGAATCGGATTTATATGAATTTTCATATTTTTATCCCGGACTAATTTGGTCGTGAAACGCAAGTAAAAGTTGTTCTAACATAAGATAATAGAGTAAATTTTGATTAGAGTTATAACCCAAACCTGAACAATGTTCCCGAATGATTTTTTCACATTTATCCCCGTCCCGAACCCCGCCCCGAAAATGTGAAACCCCGTTCCCTATAAGAAAAATTTTCGGGGGTTTCGAGATATACACACGATAACATACAATTTTTTAGGGAAATTTTAGGGAAAAATCAGAAAATTTTCTTCTAATTACTCATCTTATGCCCCATCGTATGCCAATATTCATCTTATTCCCGATCTATTTTTTAAATAAAACAAATTACTGGAAATTGTGTCATTTTTTCATTTCTGAAGTGAATTTCTGTTTCACAAGCCTAAAATATAAATTCATATTTCAAAAACATAATTATTAGGGCTAGGATTATTTTCAAACTATTTTCATTGTTGCCTTAAATTGCCTATTAGGCGCCTATTTTTAACTTTATGTTGCCTAAAAATCTTAGCTCTAATAATTATAAATTTTAAAAATATACATCATTATCAAGTGGATATTGAACTGGCCTTTGAGAATAATTTTGTTTTGCTTTACGCCACTGTTCAAAAAGCTAGGAAAATTAAAAAATTAAAATTTTATTTTTTTTTATTTCTCACATAATCAACGAAACAGTGATGGTTGTAAAAAACAGGGTCGTTTGCTGATTCAGTTATATATGCCATATTTCCACCGATAAATGTGTGAGGACCACCATGAGCCAACTATAAATTATGACTATATCTTTTTACTAAAATTTTACAAACTTCGGGATTTCCAGAATATACTTTACTGGAACACTTTCCTGGATCTGATATCGACGTATATGCAATGATATTTTCAATCTTAGTTTGTTGCATTTGCCAATTAATGCTGTAATTATTTAATTACTTCCCGAAGGGAACGTTGGAGGGGTTAAGATATGTATAATATTGTATAGCATGAATAATGCTATGCTGGAATAACTCTTATGGAATAACTTTTTTATTCCTCCGCTTATTCTTGTTCCGTCATTTGACTTCAGAAACAGATGTATGCTATTACTATTTTGATAGAAAAATCAGAATCAGAACCTTTGCTAATTTCTTCTATCCCCCCCCCCCCCCCTTTGTCGGGGACCAATCCTATGTTTTACCCATTGTGGAGGATACCAATTTATAAAATTATTATACTATTCTTCTTTGTAGCAGCTTCCATGCCTACCTACGTCTCTTTGAATATAATCTGTATTCTAATAAAATAATTTTGAAATAGTGAATAATTTTTATTTTTGAAACCATTAATGTTTCCCAAGGTGAAAAAGGCCCATCAATAACTTGTCCAGTAGAATTTGTACTTCCAATGAACTAAAATTTGTTTTAATTTAACTCTGATTTGATGGTTTTATCAAATTATTTAATAATTACATCAGCGGTGAAGAAATAAGAATGAGCTGGTGTCGGTAAACGTCCATCCATTGTCGAATCCCAATAGGGCAAACAAACATCTGTCGATTGGAGAATCTTGTATGAAGCTTCTCGCATCATTAATTCAAAACTCAAAATTTGTTGATTTTTTTGTAAAATTTAAATTTATTTATCTACACTTTAAGCTTTTCTCTATGAAATACCAAAAATTGTGGGCCGCGGTGTGCCCCACCTTCGTCCCAGGCTTGTCGATGTAACAGTGCAGCGATGTCAAAATCTTTATTTGCTTTCATTTCTTTTATGGTTTTGAACTTGAATTTAAACTTTTTTTAAATTTTAATAAAAATTCTGAAATGTAGGGTTTTAACCCGTCCTTGAAGGTCGAGAAATTTTTTTTAATATAATATATAATTTACATAAGCTTCTCTTTGTTCATCTGTCAATGTTCTAATCTCCTGCCTCCAACATTTTTTAAATGGTTTACCGTTTGGAAGTGTACAACCATTTACAGTACCATCTTTTTTGCCTTTTTATTAAACATTTTTATTTTTTATCTCACTTTTTTAAAGTTTAAGTACCATTAACTGCAGGACAAAAACAGCTCAAATTTACACATCGTAATTCTGGTCTATTGGAAGGTAGTTCCCCTCTAGCTCCTCGTACTTTTCAAAAAAATTTCATTTTATTAAATCTAAAATAAACTTACAATCTGGGTCCTTAAATTTAAAATTAAATTTAAAAAAATTTAAAAATTTAATATTTACCCATTTATTATACTTTATTTTGTCCAATTTTTCACAAAAGTCCTTTAAATCTTTATCAATACCTTCGCAAATAGCCTTTACATTACTAAATAATGTTGATAATATTATATACTGTATTAAAATTATTAGACCCGATTTTGGTCGAAATGTTAATTTCATTTCTGAAAAAAATTTTTTTTGATTGTTTCAGTCAAGTGTAAAGACATGACTCATGAGTAAATGTCCTGTTTAGGATGTACCTTTATTCCCTTAATAATAGTATTACCCACACCCTCTCATATTATTATCCCTTTTCTACATTTCTGAGACCACGACACTTCCTGGGTGATAAGGAAGTGTCTATATACACACATACAAAAACTTGACTCAAAAAATTTAGAAAAAAATAGAATGAAAAAAATTATTCCATCTTCAGGTTGGATGAAGGCACAATCGGTTGTGCATCGCGACTAATTCTATAATGGTACTACATATTCCATACCACATCCAATGAAATCAAAAAGAATTTAACTAGCTTCAAAAATACAAGTTTTAGTATTTCACCTCTAACTCCTGTCAACTTAATCCTATGATTCTGATTTTTTGCCAGAAAATAGGCAACTCTCTTAGGATCATAGAAAAATATAATTTGAAGTCTGAAAACATTTAGTTGAATTTTAAAAAATATTTATATAATTTTACTCAAGGGGGGCTAATTATTTATGTTACACCCTAATATAACGAAAATATTCCGGAAAAAACTTAGTTAATTCATCTCTAGATATCTTCCAAAAAATCGAAAATCTTTTGATTTTTGGTCAGTTCGAACTGAAACAGATTACACTATCTCATTAAAATAAAATAGGTAACAACAAATCCAAAAAATTATTTTAATAGAAATATTTTTAAGAAAATATTTTCGGAATTTTTATTTCTAATGGAAGTGTCTATCAAATAATAAAATTTAAATATATAATATGAGGAACTAAAATAAAATTTGTAACAAAATAATTAAAATAATACACTGCGGTGCATATGTTTATGCACACTTGTTTTTTGTTCATAATTTTATGCAATCTTATTCAAAAAATACGTTCTATATAGCAATCGAAAGCTCTATTTGTATCTCAGTTGACATGTTTCTGCATTTTTCATGAAAATGAAAATTGACCGAGATAATCCGGATCTACCGGATATACCAAATCCTATATCCTCGGAAAAATTTTTCGGAAAAAATTTAACAAACCCATTTGATAAAGCATATTTTTGTGAGTATTTACCACAAAACCGCTTAGAAATATCTTTTTCCGGAACGGAGATATGATTTTTTGAAAATCGAAAAAACGCGATTTTTTGACGAAAAATGGCAAAAATATGGTGTTTTTTCGATTTTCAATAATTCATAACTCGGTCGAATCTCGACCGATTTGGATTATTTTTTTGTATTGTATGTAGAATCTGGAGAAGAATCACATACATTTTTTACAGACTTCAAAAAAATTTTTCCGAAAAGTTGAAAATGTAGTACCTGTTAGACCGGTCGAAAATTTTTCGAAAATGTCAGAAATTCGAAAAATGCAGAAACATGTCAACTGAGATACAAATAGAGCTTTCGATTGCTATATAGAACATATTTTTTGATTAAGTGTGCATAAACTTATGAACAAAAAACAAGTGTGCATAAACATATGCACCGCAGTGTAGTTACATCATTTTTAAATTAACCCAAAGAATAATTGATCAAATAAAATGAAAAATGTTTTTAGAAATTTTTGTCGTTGTCTTTATTTTTTCATCCTAAAACAAACATACATGTCATTCTAAAGCGTATAATTTGTTTCCATTATTTTTTGAATTTTATTATTTCCTTGTTGTTGTCATCCACATAATAAATTTTTCTAAATTTTTATTTTCAGACAATTTTTTCATTTTTGTTATTTTATTATTAGGAACGGATCTTGAGTTTTAAAAACCTAAAATATGTATGTAAACCTCGGGTTTCGTTTCAAAGTGAAATGCCGACAACCTATTGAAGGGTCTGGTTGGAGGAGGGGTCCGTCCCTATAGACACCAGCCTATTGAAGGGGTTGCTATGGGGGAGGCGATAAAGGGGAAGTCCTTTCCTGGTGGCGTGTTCCAGATTAATTGTGGGAGGGAGCAAGGGAAACTAATTGGGTTTGGTGAGGGGGCCACCAAAACTTTCCGGGCTAAAAAGGAAACTCATTGCTGATGCTAGCCATAAGGGTGTATTAATTTAAATTATTCAATTATATTTTCTTCAAATTATGAACAAAAATTAACGGCGTATAATGCTACAAAAAGTTATAGTTTTAATCCTAATTCTTTAAAATATTCTTATGAAATTCAATGCCATCACCAAAACCTGGCTCCTCAAACACGAGTATCTTTAAAAAGCTTCTTAAATTATCTACAATAATAAAAATAATAATAATAATAAATTTATAGGAAGATGTTCTGCCCAGCGTGGCTTTTTTGGTCCTAAACGGCGTGGCTTTTTGGAACATTAAAAAAATTCTTTATAAAATCTATGAAACAAATGGCAACTTATTTTTTTAGAAATAAAGTCAAAAAATGGTGACTTAATAATTTAAAAATATGGACTCTAAATTAATAACAAAGAATTGAGCGAGAAACAAAGTCTGGTTTCCATTATAAAAACAATTTAAAAATTTTTTTAAAAATCAGACTCAAACGTATTTTTCTCACTTAGAGCAGATGCCTTCCTGTATAGCCCTCCCTGTATATTGACTTTTTTTGAAACACTTTTCCTTATTTCTGTCACATATTATGGCAATTTAGCAATGTATTTAGGTACCTATTTTAAGGTTTTTACAACTTAAAAATCAGTTCCCTAATAAAATAAAAAATGAAAAAATTGTCTACGAATAAAAATTTAGAAAAATATATGATGTGGATGACAACATGGAAATAATAAAATTAAAAATAAATTATGAAAAAGTTATACGTGTTAAAATGACATGTATGTTTTAGAATGAAAACATAAATTAAAGAAAACAACAATTTTTAACAACAAAAATTTATAAAAATATTTCTAACTTTATTTGATAAATTATTTGTTTTATTAAATAATTTTATATTGAATTTGTTACTATTTTATTCTATTGAGAGTAGGGTTGGCTATCTCAAACTGAACTGAATGTAAAGCATATAGCTATTTAATTCCTAAGCTATGCAGTAGGCGGCGTGGTGTAATGGCTAACACATCAGTCCGGTCTACTGAAGATGCTGGTTCACTCCCAGCCGCCGAATAACCTTTTGCACTAGCTAAAGGAGAGAAATAGCTATGTATAGACCAGCTGCTTTACTTGAACCAGAAATCATAAATTTTTAGGTTCGGTTTGGTTTACCGAAAATTTTTTTGAAAAGGACAACACTAAATGGAAGATATTAACTATAGCGGATTAACTAAGTTTTTTGGAAAATTTTCCGTTACAATTAGATGTGTTATGGAAATATTTATAGGCTGTGAGGCGGAACAGGACCATAATATATAGGGTCAACACTATCCTTTCTCCAAATTTGGAAAAATTTTAAGGTTTAAATTTTTTGAATGCTCGCAGACAGACTAGGACACGGATACGGATTTTGCTATCTGTATCCGGATATTTACGGCGGATACAGACGGATACGGGCGGATATCCGCAGGCATTTTGGTATTATCTGTATCCATATCCGTATCCATGACCATGTCTGCTCGCAGGTAGGTCTCAGAAATATGGGGAAGGGGATAAAAATATTAATAACTTGCGCGGAAGGGTAGATAGCCAACAGGACATTTACCCAAGAGAGTCTTTATATGTCTTTATAATAAGCTAGCATTTAACACATTCAAAAAAAATTTTTCAGAAATGAAATTATCATTTCAACCAAAATCGGGTCTAATCATTTTAATACATTATATAATATTATCAACATCATTTGGTAATGTAAAGGCTATTTGCGAAGGTATTGATGCAGCATTAAAGGATTTTTGTGTAGCTTTGGATGCTGTAAAGTATAATAAATGGGTAAATACATAATAATAATTTTTAAAAAAATTTTTTAAAATTTTAAATTTAAGGACCCAGATTGTGAGTTTATTTTAAGTTGAATAAAATAAATTTTTTTGAAAAGTACGAGGAGCTAAAGGGGAACTACCTGCCAGCAGGCCAGAATTGAGATGTGTAAATTTGAGCTGTTTTTGTCCTGCAGTTAATGGTAATTTAATTAAAGGAATAAAATTGAAAATGTTTAATAAAAAGGCAAAAAAGATGGTTCTGTAAATGGTTGTATACTTCCTAACAATAAACCAGTTGGAAAATGTATTAGACGTGAAATTAGAATGCTGTCAGATGAACAAAGAGAAGCTTATGTAAATTATATATTTAATTAATTAAAACCAAAATTGTTCAAAAATATCAGAATTATTTTAAAACACAACCTTCAGTAGGGTTGTTCACCGATGGGGAGCATTTTTTCGTCTTTTCAAAAAATTATGATATGTATTACTTGCAGCTTAGATTCGTTATCAAAGACCTAAAGTAATTAGAACCTAACACTCGCTTAGAATAAAATGTAGCCACCTAACCACCTAAGTAGCCACCTACCACCTAACCAACCGGTCTTAACTCAACTTTTATGAACGGGGGGGGGGGGGTACAACCCTACATTTCATATTTTTTATTAAAATTCTAAAAATATATAAATTTAAGTTCAAAACCATAAAAGAAATGAAAGCAAATAACGATTTTGATATCATTGCATTACTACATTTACAAGCCTGGGAGGAAGGTGGGGCACATGGCGGCCCACAATTTTTGGTATTTCATAGAGAACTGCTTAAAGCGTAGGAAAATAAATTTAAAAAATTTTAAAAGAATTTTTACAATTTTTAAGTTTTGAATTATCGATGCGAGAAGCTTCATACAAACTTTTCCAATCGACCGATGTTTGTTTGGCTTATTGGGACTCGACCTTGGATGGACGTTTACCGACACCAAAGGATTCATATTTCTTTACCGCTGATGTAATTTTATTAGATAATTTAATAAAAAAGATCAGAATTAATTTTAATCAATCCATAACAAGATAAAAACGAACAAATCGGAATTTTAAAGCATATAGCTATTTAATTCCTGAGACTGTGCAGTAGGCGGCGTGGTGTAATGGATAGAAATCAGTCCGGTCTACTGAAGATGCTGGTTCGCACCAGCCGCCGATTAACCTTTTGCACATAGCTAAAGGATAGAAATAGCTATAGCGAAGCTTGCTTTACTAAATTGAATAAAGCAAATTTAATAATTTTAGTTCATTGGAAGTACAAATGCTAGTGGACAAGTGATTGATGGGCCTTTTTCACCTTGGGAAACATTAATGGTTTAAAAAATAAAAATATTTCAATATTTCGAAATTATTTTATTAGAATACAGATTATCTTGAAAGAGCGGTAGGTGTTGGTGGCACCTGCTACAAAGAAGAATAGTAATTATTAAATTATATCTCCAAGATTGGTAAAAATAAGGTTATTGATAGGGGGAGGAAGAAAGCAAATGTACAATAGTAGGGAGCAGGCAATGTACCGCGAGCCCAATGTACCGCCGAGCTATAACATCGTTTAAAATTGTCGAATCTGGGACGCCGTGGTATGGTTCGATACATGTCGACGAGCTGAGTCTAACACTACAATGGCGTCACGGATTCGATAATTTTAAACGAACATTGAGGTGTACCCATTATAGTAAATCTTAACTCCTTCAACTATTCTTTCGGGAAGTAATTAAATAATTACAGCATTAATTGGCAAATGCAACAAACTAAGATTGAAAATATCATAGCATATACGGCGATACCAGATCCAGTAAAGTGTTCTAGTATAGTATATTCTGGAAATCCCGAAGTTTGTAAAATTTTAATAAAAAAATATATAGTCATGATTTATAGTTGGCTCATGGTGGTCCTCACACATTTATCGGTGGAAATATGGCATATATAACTCAATCAGCAAACGACCCTGTTTTTTACAACCATCACTGTTTCGTTGATTATGTGAGAAATAAAAAAAATAAACTTTTAATTTTGTAATTTTCCTAGCTTTTCGAACAATGGCGACAAGCAAGACAGAATTATTCTGAAAGGCCAGTTCAATATCCACTTGATAATTCTGTATATCTATAAATGTTTCTGTAATATGTAATTTTATCTTTAGGCATGCGAAACAGAAATTCATTACAGAAATAATAAAATGACACAATTTCCAGTAATTTTTTTATATTTGAAAAATTGGTGGGGCATAAGATCAGGGATTTTTGATACCATTCGGAACCAGCATTTACTATAATACCGATGTAATATGGGTGATCCACATATTCAATACACAATAATCTACGAACCCGAACCCCGACATGTCCACCATGGCAAACACCGATCCCCGACACACCCGACCACGAAGGCTCGGGGTGCTACCCTAATATATACATACAAACTATTACATAAATTGCTTCGACGCTGTTGTGTAGTGGTATCGCTATAGTATAAAACCTAGTGAAAGCGTCAGTCTATCTGAATCATACTAGCGGAACTAGACACTGAACTCTGACGTCTGCTCCAGTTCTTTCCACCTTCGCATTCATTGTTTATTTCTACACCGGATAAATTGCTATTCTATAGCACGTCAACACTACTTGAATCTCAGAACCTCCGGTTGTAATAGACGCTCGTATCAGAATTTTTACCTCGTACTTGGTGCGAGAGGAGGTAAACTGATGAAAACTCTTACTGGCGGTAAACTAATGAGAACGCTACCTTCATACTAAATCATACGCTCCTACGGACTATTTCCATAAAAAGGAAAAAATATAATTAATCAAGCATTACTTGATCATTTTATAGATTTATTAATTTTTAGTATATAACAAATATCGATGGATGTAGAAACGAATATACAGACAACATGTATGAATATGCTCCGAGGCCAAATTGTAGTTTGAATAAGCCTGATTGTGGCTCAAAGTAGGAATAAAATTAAAGAAAATTAAATTCTAAATTAAAGATATTTATTTTGTGACCTCTCCCATGGAACTCCCCATTGCGCAGCAAAGGCGCGTCCAGGGGGAGATTGTAAAGGATTCACCAAAGGTTTAAAATTATTTTTAAATTAAAAAATTTTAAACTAATTTGAAGGTGAAAAAGTTTGTTATAACAGTGAATGTGTGAACAATGTCTGTGTAGCTTCATCTTCGACAACTAAGACTCCATCGACAACAGCTTCGACGTCGACAACTCAGACTCCATCGACAGCAGCTTCGACGTCGACAACTCGACCGATAACGACAACAGCTTCGACGTCGACAACTCGACCGATAACGACAACTGCTTCGACGTCGACAACTAAGACTCCATCGACAGCAGCTTCGACGTCGACAACTCGACCGACATCGACAACAGCTTCGACGTCGACAACTCGACCGATAACGACAACAGCTTCGACGTCGACAACTCGACCGATAACGACAACTGCTTCGACGTCGACAACTAAGACTCCATCGACAGCAGCTTCGACGTCGACAACTCGACCGACATCGACAACAGCTTCGACGTCGACAACTCGACCGATAACGACAACAGCTTCGACGTCGACAACTAAGACTCCATCTACAACAGCTTCGACGTCGACAACTCAGACTCCATCGACAGCAGCTTCGACGTCTACAACTCAGACTCAATCGACAACAGCTTCGACGTCGACAACTAAGACTCCATCGACAACAGCTTCGACGTCGACAACTAAGACTCCATCTACAACAGCTTCGACGTCGACAACTCAGACTCCATCGACAGCAGCTTCGACGTCTACAACTCAGACTCAATCGACAACAGCTTCGACGTCGACAACTAAGACTCCATCGACAACAGCTTCGACGTCGACAACTAAGACTCCATCGACAACAGCTTCAACGTCGACAACTAAGACTCCGTCGACAGCATCTTCGACGTCGACCACTCAACCTCCATCGACAACAGCTTCGACGTCGACAACTAAGACTCCATCGACAACAGCTTCAAAGTCGACAACTAAGACTCCATCGACAGCAGCTTCGACGTCGACAACTAAGACTCCGTCGACGACAGCTCCATGCGATGACAATGATGTTGAATTTTTATTTTTAACTTTCATAATTGTTATTTCCCAATATTTCAGCCTTATGACTGCGAGAAGTGTTATTGAAGAAACAATATATGCATCTTGACGCGGATAATATCCTGAAAGATGTTAAATGTAAATTCTTTGAACTATCATATTACACTTCTTTAATTTTAATTATTTCTTACTATTAAATAAATTATGGCTATCCTGTTTTTCATGAAGGTCTTAATAAACTCAATCAAAAATAACAGTTAATTATCTTCAATTCTTAATTAACTTCTTGGCTTGTAATTTGAATGCAATCCTCATGCTCATATTCCTGTTGCTTTTTTGTAAAATTGTGTTAAGATTCTGCAAAATTAGAAGAAACTCATTAGTTCTAAAAGTGTCAAAAAGACCGCAGCCCAAGTTACCGCCGACTGGAAAGTCGAAGCCTCCGCGTTTTGAAAGAATTATAAATAGCTGATGAAAGAGAGGATGGCAAACTGAAAAAAACAAACATATAGGACAGGATTACTAAATATTACCTGAAAAAGTTCCGTCCATAAAAACATGCTCCATTTGATTTGACCACCCAGCACTTGCCTCACTACCAAATACAAGAATTAGTTTTTCTCCTACACTATCAGCGAGTAAAAAACGTTCTTGCTGACCATTTAACTAGAAATCATATTTTCGATTTTTATAAAATCTCAAACTTACTACACGGTTCATGTACTGCTCAATAAACAATATTTCACCAAGTGTAGGTGGACTTGCAAGTGCAATATTTTCTTTCCTTCTTTGACGTTGAACTTGTTTTAGGCTGGCACTTGTACAAGTCATTTGTCCTAAAAATTGTTGTCTTACATTGTTATTTACTTAAAAATTACGCATAATTGCTAAAGGCAGGCCTGAATTTCTGCAGTTTTTTCCATTGTCGAGGAGCCTCTTTGACGAATCACGCTCAATACTAAAGAAGGTTTATTTGAAGAAGGTTTGCCTTTTGAACTCCAACTCTAGCTGGTTCACCTAATCCTGAACAGCTATTGCAGTGACCATTCTTAAAAAACTAAGCTCCTCGTCAGATGTTTTATGGATTCGTCCTTACTTTCCGTTGTTTTACGTGTATCACAGAGCCAAAAATACTTTCGCCTTCACCACTCAATTTATCTTTTACATAAATATAACCATCATGGGAAAATTTTTCTTTGTTTTGCGGTCAACGGAATACTGAATTTGATCACTGTTAATAATATCACTGCACTTTTATTGATATGTTAGAGTGTTAAATATAAATATAACCCTTAAGTGAATGTAGGATTAAAATAATAAAATAATTATATAAACCTGCAAACTACATAATGTTTCAATTAATCGTTAAAATAATTAATTGAAGAAATATAGTAAATAAAATTATTATTAAAAAATAATATATTAAATAAATTAATTTAAAAATTAAAGCTTGCCGCTTGCCACACAACACGATGTTGAGACTTTTTCATCTTTCCGCTTCCGCTTTAAATCATCAAACTACATGGCTCTTTGCACTTTACTAATATAGCTTTTATTAATTCTAATGCCCTTTTAAAAAATTTTTTCCTTTTTCTTTTCCGATTTTCCTCTGTCGCTGTTAAATTTAGCAAGTCACATGCGTTAATAAATTAATAAAAGGTTAATAAATTAATAATATTTCCGGAAACTGACCTCTTAATATTTTGCACTTAAGTTGAAGAATTTTTCTTGAAAGGAAGTCTAATTCGGAAGGTTATTCTAATCTTTAAGATTGTTAATATAATCCGCTTAAGATGATAGCTTCAAGTTTAAGTTGTGTTATCATAGACCCACCCCATTTTTCAACAGATCTCTTTATTGAAAGTGTACTTTTATCCAATTCTTTCGTTTTGAATTTCATTTTTGCATTGTAATTGTCAGTAAAGCAGTAAATAGGAGAATATTTAAAAAAGTAATTGAACTGTTTATAAGTTTATAAGTTCACTATTTAGTATTCAAAGAGGTTTAGTATTTAAAGGTTAACTCTTAAAATAAGAGTTAACCTAAAGTAAACATAAATTGTTATTGTAAATGGACAGGTCAGAATTAATTAAATAAAATGAAGAACAAAATATAAGATAAGTATTGTTGTAAAAAGTCGGGAAAACTCAGAAAACCTTTTATAAAAATGTAAGGTCAAGAGTTTATCATTTATTTATTTATTTTTATATTTTGTGAAAAAGATTTTTTTACTTTGTTTATTTGTTGATGCGAATGAGCAATAAGAGATAAAAATGATTTGAGTATTTTGTAGAAAAATGTGTTTCAAAATTATTGGCCCACTATGGATTCACCCTGTTAGAAAGATTCACCCTGGCTAGTCGGATAATATTAGCACGGCTAGTCACTAATCTACTTCATCTGTTAAAGCCTCAATACATCTTCACCTACATCTACTATGGATAAACGTTATTCTCGTGCATGTCGATTAAGGCAAATTGCGGAAAATCCTCGGGCTTCAACTATCAATATTCTCTATTTCTTCGAACAGTAAAAAAGCTCCAATATTCTTATTAATTTGCGTTAACAGACTATTAAGCAATTTAATTCATAAAATTAAAAAATAATATTAATTTAATTAAGTTTTCGCACTTTCCTTAGCGGAAATCCCTTTTAAGATTTTTTCTTTTTTATTTTCCGAATTTGCACTCTATTAACTTCCTTTAATTAAACACCGAAAGCCACACGTGAGGATAAATTTATAAATATTCATTGACGCAATTATAGCATGTCTAACTCTTGCACTTTAGTCAATGCTTTGATTTTTCCGGAAATTGAGAATGTCCGCAAGTTTTTGATTTCTTGCGTATTGGAAAATAAAACTTTTTAGGAAAATAAAAATAAATTATCTATCGGAAAAGCTTAAACGGATCTTTTAAGTTGCTGACAAAGTGAGCATTTTTCTGGAAAATTTGATAACAATATTTTTCCCTAAACTTAAATTTTGACTTCAGTAGATTTGCGAGAATTCTGGAAAAGTCTGTAATTAATTTCGGAAAAGGTTTAATTTTGTTTAATTAAAGTAAGAAAATTAATAGTGGACAAATATCCATTCAAGAATCTTTAAACTTTCAAGTAACAAACTTAAAGGTGATATTAACAAACTCCGACTGCTGCTCTTAGCTTTCCAGAAAGCTAAGCTTTACAAAATTTCAAGAAAGCTTAGCTTTACAAAATAAAAGACCCTTCCGGGAAGTTGATGTAAATTGAACATAGATAATAAGAGATATAGTAATATTCAAACTTATTTGTTTGATAAAGTTGAAATCTCTTATATTTTTAAAGCTTGCATGAACTAATGAAATCTTTACTTTTGTTTCCAAGCTTAACAGAAAAGTTAAGTTTGAGAAAATTTAAAAATTATCCGCAAATCTTAAAAATATTATGCAAAATTTTCTTTTATTTATTTCAAAATCAACGTCGCGGCATTAAGTTTTATCGCCACAGGAAATAGAGAAAAATAGTTAAATGATAAGGAGATTTAATTCGGAAAAGAAAAAAATCATCGAGCATCATGGGCCCATAAAAGCCGGGCAATTTTAGTAAATCCATTCATTCATTGCATCTCAAGCAGCTTCAAAAAAAATTCTCTCCTCTAAAATTCTCCTTTAAAATGAAAAATCAAAAATTTTTATTGGCTTTTTGCCTTGCTTTTTCATTGGCTTTTTGTGTGAATTCAATGCCGATTGATGAAGGAGTTAGTGGAAAAGACGATGTAGCGGATCTTGGCAAGAATGAGAAGGACCTATCAAACAAAGTTGAAGGACAACAAGGCATTAAGGATGAGGAGCTTTCTTCCCCTTATTCCATTTTCACTCCTTCTTCTTCCTTTTCATCTACAACCAATTCAAATGTAAGTTACTGTATAATAAACTAGGTCCTAGACAAAGAACCTAAGATTAAGACGGTAAATATTTTAAGAAATTAACCCTAACTTGGGACCAAGAGTCTTTAGATAAAGTCCAAAATTCATCCGAGACATAAAACTAGGTATCCGATAACTCAGGACAAGATTTTCGGCTCAGTTAAATGGAAACAGAGCCAAGAAAAATCCACAAGCAGAAATAGCCAGAATTTTTAAAATTAATAAAATATTTAGACAAACGACCAAATAGATGAGGAGAACAATGTTCTCTCTCCAACTCAATTTGAAACCACAAAGGCTGATCATTTTGAGAATAACGCCAAAAATGTTGCGTCTGAAAATGAAAATGAGGAGGAATTTGTTGATTATGGAGCAGAAAATGAGAAAATTTTGAACCCGTTGAAATATGCTCTTAAACAAATTTATATTGTTTTGGGCTCATTTTTGGACGAGAATTCGTTAAAACAGATTTTGGAAGGGAATGACTTAAAGCCTAAACATTTGGAGAAAGAGACGCTTGAAGAAAGTGATTCTGGAATTGACAAAAATAATGAAGCAGAAGCTGTTGTTAGTGAAACTAATCAAGACCCTGAATCTGACCCTCAACCTTCTGAAGTAATTTCTAGCCAAAAAGAAGAAGATGACAATGAAAAATTAATTGAAATTTTGCATTTGTTGAAGGAAGGGTCTGCTGACACAATATGCTTTAATGAGCATAATGTACATCAACAAGGGATTTTTGAATTATTGAAACATTTGGTCCAAAACATGGTAGTATCTTTAATAATATGTTGAAGATAGGATTTTTATGGGAGTCCCAAATGTTTCCAAAATGGCCGACTCGATTCGAAGGAGCATGTCAAGCATATAAGTTCGACAAAACATAATGAAAGTTTTATATTGTGGATGCTTATGAGGGGCATTTATAAACAATATGAAAAACGGATTAAAATACACACAGCTTGGTTGAAATATCGGAATTTTTAAAATTTTTTCAAAGAATACTTTTTTAAACACTGAGAGGAGTTGAAATTTTGCGAACATTATATCTTTAAGAAAAATGTTAATAATGGAGTCGGGCTTATAGGCTCTGAAAGATAATTTAGTGGGCTAAGATTTGTGTAGAAATATAAAAAAAATGTAATCAAGAATAAAAGTATGCTAAAATGAAAAGTTCCTAAACTGATATGGTCACCCTATAAATCGTGTCCGGAAATTTGGGGAGTGGACACTTGGGGAGTGGATAAATGGGGAGTGGATAAATGGGGAGTGAGCGGACAATTGGGGAGTGGACATTTGGGGAGTAGCCTAACGATAAAAATACAATAAAATATTAAATAGTTTTTATTGCTTTTGTATTTAAAAAAATAAATTAGGAATCTCTCGAATGAGCTATTATATGTTTTTTCGAATTTTTGACTCTAAAATCCCACCATTGGTATTTGACCATTTCGAGCCCTATATCTCGACTCAAACTTGGTTAATCAAGCTAATTTTAGTGTCATTCGACTCAGATCGAAAGCTCTTTCGAATGAGCTATTACTTGCATATTCGAATTTTTTACTCCAAAATCGAGCTTACCCCCTCCCACTATTGTTTTTCAATTTACCTAGAACTCGGTTCAGAATCATTTCCTGAAATAGGGAGTTGGATTTTTTTCCGAAATTGGAGTTTGAGTTTTTTTTTCGAAAATTGGAGTTCGACTCAGCTCGCCGAGACGAATCGAATGACATATTCCCAAACTTTTATCTCCGGTGAACTTATACGTAACCATTTTTTAAATACAAAAGCAAGAAAAACTATTTAATATTCCTTGTATTTTTATCGTTATGCTACTTCCCAAATGTCCACTCCCCAATTGTCCGCTCACTCCCCATTTATCTACTCCCCTAATGTCCACTCCCCAAGTGTCCACTCCCCAAATCTCCGGGAGCCCTATAAATTGTCTTTGTATTGCGATCCAAAAGAATTTTTAATAGAAAAAATTTTTCTTTATACTAGATGTCTAAAAATCAAAAAGTAGAAGCCTTGATTGAAAAAACGGAAATGCTCATGGACACGATTGGAGGAGAGGACAAGGACCGATTGAAAAATCATTTTGATCAAGTGAAGCAGCGCTTCGACTCTCGAAATTTGGAAATTAAATTGCATTATATTCAAGACATTAATAAACATAAAAAGGAAATAATTGAAGATATTGAGGGCAAAATTTATTTCTTCTTGTTTTTAAATTTTTGGCAAATTTCAAATACTTTGAGAAAAAGTGCCGAAATGAATATTAGAACGGAAAAAAGTGATCGAAAGCAATTAATTGTCCAACAATTAAAAATGGCTAATTGTTTAATGAATAAATTGGTTATTAAATTGGAAAATATTTTGCTTAAAACAATGCTTGAAAATGATCAGACGTAAGTTTATGTGAGGGAGGACCCTGCCAAATTGCTGTGAGGGAGGACCCTGCCTTAAGTTAGAAAGCTTACAATGGAAAGTAAAAAGTGTAAGATCGAATTCGGTAACAGCATGTTAAAAAATAAGGAATCTGCGGAAAGCGCACGACTCAAATCTTTGAAGGGAATGTCAGTATACATAATATTGGTTTATGTCCCAAACATGGGCCTATTCTTTAATATGCGCAAACTGGAAAATTTTTGTTTTAATAATAATACTAAATATTTTCAACATTAAGTGCTGTGCAAACAAAAATTTAGTTTAAACTAGCAATTTTATTAGTTTTTATTTGTGTTATTACCAGTATGGAACAATGGGGATATTTTTGTAAGGATAAGGGAGATAAAGCTGGCGATATCTTAACTAGTCGTAGAGAAAAACCACCGACTAATTTAGCGTTACCGGTAGCAATTTAGAGCTGCTGCCGATGTTTTGTATTATCCAAATCACATTTACAAAGAAACTGGGGGACAACTCCTCGCTGGTAGCGAATTTGTACGTTCTCTACAGTTATGGCTTAAATTGGACCTTTCCAATACTAGAATCAACAATACCAAACTAATTTTAAATTTCAGCGAGCCTTTTTTCACTTGAATTAACTTTATACCCAACTAAATTTAAATTTCAGCGAGCTGTTGAAACAAGCCGTTAGAATGAGTATAGTCCCATTTGTCAACGATCATCAGCAAAATTTAATCGTCAATGCTTTTGGATTGCAACAAACTCTGGATAGTGTTTGTGACGTGAATTATATTCAAACCAAACCGCTCAAATTGTACAATAAAATTGGTAAAAAAGCTAAAAGTTTGAAGGAAGTGAAGGATAAAGTGTTTGGAAGTATTTTGTCTTCATTCTATTTTATTGGTGCAAACTTGGGATTAAATTATCATGAAGTTCAGAATATTTTAGAAAAGGTTTTTTTGAAATTTTCATGTGTTTAAGTTGTATTATGGTGGATATTTCCACGGTTAATGCTATAAACCGGAGCACAACCAAATGTTCGTTACTACGATAATAATCAGTCGGCCTATCATAGTAGCTACTAGAGACCAGCTGGACCTGGAACAAGGCCAGGGTTTTTCCTGTAACCAGAGTCCAAGTCCAGGCATTTTTTACCTTCCTGAGTTTTTTCTGGGCCTGGGTTTTTCCTGAACTACAGGCCCAGGATACAGTCCAGGTCAAGAAATCAAACCCAGAGTTCAGGAACAGGTCAAGGCTTGTCATTTTCAGTTTAGGTGGATTATATTAGACATTCTATACCTCTGTCTTTTTCGCTAGTCTTATCCACCTTCCTAAACATTGTAGTTTTCTACTGATGTGGGAGCTTTCCGAGGAGTCTTTTAACCTTGCTTCCTTGCTCTAGCCTTCTTTAGCAAATCTTTGTCTGGACCCTGAAACAACACTTATAAAATAGATAAGAGGTTTGATTTTTAATATAATCTAGCTTATCATGCCGAGCTATTCAAAGAGCTTTCCTAAGGACTCTGAAAAGTCTCACAAAAGACTTCAATTATGCTATTATTTTATATTTTTCAGTCAATGAACAAAATTGAAGACGAATCGAAATATTTAAATCTTACAAAGAAAATCCAAGTTAAAAATCTTTTTGGTTATTTCTATAACAATTTGTTGCTTAAATATGGGGGAGGAGACTTGAAGAACAAAAAATTTGTTAAATGGCTTCAAAATTTGAGCGAAAAGTTGATGAAAAAGCCCAAAATTGTTAAAAAGAAGGTATCTTAATCGAGATAGATTATAAATTTTTAATTATTTTTAAAGGAGGGGAAGGTACGTCGCCATTCGTTTCCTTAAAAATAAACAGAAAATGAAGCTTGATTGGAAGGAAAAAAGGGTTGGTAAGGTAAAGCTTATTCCATTACCCTCAAGTTTATTTTTAAAATTTAAAATTTTTCTCTTTTTTTATTCGAAAAGTATTTTTTATTTTTAAGTTTACCGTCATGCTGTAATAGTAAATGCTTTAATACCGTAAATGCTCTCTCTTATATAAGCACTCTACGAGTGGATCGCAAAATAGAACCTCTGTGCTTCTATTAGAACAGTTACGGTATTTTCATTTTAAGTTTACTCCTAATTATAGAGCTTATATTTTGAGTTTATTTTCTTCTTTCTTCCAAAGTTTAATTTCAATCTTATTAATATTCTAAAGGGAATTTTTCTACACAAACTTTAAAACCTCTTTCCTTTCATTTTTCCATTAATTTAAATTATTTTTCTGAATATTTTCATCAATTATTTAAATAATTCATTCACCTATATTCAAATATTTTATTTTCCAGAAAATAATTTTTATTTTTTATTTGTTGCATTAATTAATTTATTAAGCTTTATTGTGGAATATTTAATTTTATCGGCTAGCTTTTTCTATTTATTCTTTAAACTTTTTAATTCTTTTTTTAATTTACTAGAATAAATCTTTATATTTTTTTATATTTTTATCTATATTTTATTATTAGGACTAGGATTTTTAGGATGTAAAAACCCAAAATATGTACCTAAGTAGGTTGCAAAAAAGGTCGTATAGGAGACAAAAAGGCCAATGTTTCGAATAATTTCTGCTTGCCTTTCAAAATTTTCACCGATAAAACAAAAATTGAGTAAAACCCCCAATTTTTCAAAATTTTCACTTAAAATAATAATTAAGAAAGGTTTTTTGAATTTTTAAAGAAATATTTTTTCAAAAATTGAAAAAAATTTGTTTTAATTGATGAAATTTTTGATAAATTGTAAGCTTTTTTAGTAAATTAATTAGAATTTTCGAAGATTTTTGTTTAAAAAATCGTATTTTTAAACAAAAATACCAATTTTTGGTTGCAAAAATCCGATAAATGGATTTAAGCTTTTCATACAACGAATTTAAGCTTTTCATACTTCAACTATTTAAATCTGGATATTATAATCCAGCATCTGATTCAAAATAAATTTTGAAAATCCCACTTGAAATTTTTGAAACTTGAGACAAGAATAATAATAATAATTAAAATCTATTATTTTTAACCAATTCAAAAAAAATTTTTTTTAATAATTGTGAATAATTAAAGAAATTATATTCTGTGAATAATTAAAGAAATTATATTAAGTAAAACGTGTTCAATAATTTCTTGTTTGTTCTTGTTTGTGCTAAAATATTTTCAACTAAAATCCCTTCAATGATCACACAACATATACATCTCTCCTACATATTAATAAAATAAATTATCGCGTTCCCCCCATTCTATTCATATAATCCTCTCCTTTATTCTTTTATTCCATTGTTCTTTATGTTGTTGATGTGCGTCACTCGAAAAATCTCGACTTGAACCATCAAAAAATTTTTTTTTAATTTTTTCTTGCCCTCTACCTGAAAAATTTTTTTGATGTTAAAAATTTTAAAAAACGCCAAAATTTGCGCACACCCAGAAAAACTCACCAAAAATTCCTCCCAAGAATTCCCCCCAAAAATCCCCCCAACAAAAAGCCAGTCTCCGCCGTTATTTTATTTTTAATTCTTTTCTCTCAATCTCCGCGAGCAATATGGATATTTCGATTTATATATTTTTGAGTGGCAAATAGAGCATCACGATAATAACACAAAAAAGCATTCGTTCAAAGACAGGCTTTTTGAACCACTTGTGAATAAAATTATTGACTGAATTCAAGCTGCGCAATTAAATATATATTTATTTTATATTTATTTTATATGTAAATTTTGTTTTTGATTTTTTATTAATTTTTTCGATTCTTTTTGAAATCATTAAACAAATTTTTTTCAAATTTTTTTTATTAATTATTTAAATTTCTTTTCTTTATTTAACCTTGGCGCTTCAGCGCAGGAGCAAATAAAATAGAGATAATTACTCAAAGCTTATGGTTAGTAACCGGACTGGTAGTGACGTACGAGAAGTTATATCTCGAATAGTTCTCTTTCTCGATAAACTAGATTTTCTATCGAGATCTCGTCTTGATCCGTTCTATACTTATGACTAAATTAATTTTGTGTAATTCGGGACAGATCGATGAGTAATTCAAAAATTTAAGGTGCTTTTGTGAGTTGTTAGTCATTTTTCGACTCTAATTCTGTATATATTTAACAGAAAATTTTAAAATGTCTAAAAATGGTAGGTAACACATTTTTGACTGTCTAGTCAAATTTTCAGAATTTTGGATTGATTTTGAGCCAAATTCTGTTAGATCATTCTATCGAAAATGCTTATTTTACAAGTAAAATCTGCTTTTAAAATCCTGTAAACTTGTTAAAATTTCCTGATTTAAAAAATAAATTTGTTTTTCACATTTACCCTTCTCTTTTTCCGAATTTTCCAATCCATTCACTTTCAAACATTTCCTTCATCCGCTCGATTTACAGCGATTTTTAAAGCGTAAAGCACTCTCAAGGCAAAATAAGTTTTAGCGAATTTAGGGCATTTTAATAATTATTTTTTTATTGAAAAAAGTCATTTTATTTTTTTATATTTTATTAATTTTATGAGCCAAAACCTGAATTTAAACCTGAAATTGAATTTTCCCTTTTTGAAAAAGTTTTTCTTGAATATATTCACAACCCTAATCTACATAATAATATCAATTATATGTCACTTATTTTTAATAAAAGTAGAATTCGTTATATTTACCGTATTTTTTGTATTAGAGCCCCACGTTGAATTAGAGCCCCACGCTGTAATAAAGCCCCACTTTCAAGGATAGTTGAAAAATAGAGCCCCACGCTGTATTAGAGCCCCACGCTGAAATAGAGCCCTATTTTCTAAAATTTACCTATTGTATAATAAATTATTAATTTTTAATACTATACTGTTTTTTTCCTTTTTCTAATGTTCTGTGCCAATGTTAGATATTATTTGTAATTAAGAGGATATTTGGGGATAAATAACACCATAAGCTGCTCCAAATCCTCTACAATCGAGGGATTTGTATGTTATAGGAGATATCAGAGATTATAGGAGATATCAGAGAGTATGTTATAGGAGATATCAGAGATTCCACTTAATCGTGCCATACTGTACACGTTAACTATTAACTTTTTTCTTTATCACAATGGTGAAATTTGTTTTTTTGACAAATTTCACCATTTGAATAAAAAATAGGCAGTTGCCTATATATCACAGCCTTACTTATAAATGAAAATTCCCTTATAAATTTTCAAAAATTGGTTGAAAAATAGAGCCCCACGCTCTATTAGAGCCCCACGCTGTAATAAAGCCCCACTTTGAAGGATAGTTGAAAAATAGAGCCCCATGGGGCTCTAATACAAAAAATACGGTATGTAGTCTATGTTTATTCAGTCGAATTATTTTTGTAAGTCAAGCATTTGCCTTGGCTAAAATAATTAAAATATAGTTAACTTCTAAATATAAATTTTGTTATGTGTGGACTTGTGAATTATACATATGCATTAAAAATGGAAAATATGCACTATAATATGCGCGAAAATATGCATGCCCGAAAATATGCAAGAAAACCTAAATATGAACGAAAATATGCAATTTATACCTAGAAATTTTACATTATTTTAGTCAAAGGCATTCAAACACCTTCTTTATTAAGATTACTTACATTTTAAATGTATTCTAGTTCGACAAGATATGCATTAGTAACAAAGTCCGAAATATGCATTATATGCAAATATATCTGTGTTTTTTGTGCATTATACATCATGCCAAGTTTGCTAAAAAAATATGTATTTGCATAATAATCACAACTCTATTTATAAACGGGATCACCCCTAAATATCGACACCCAAAATGACGGATTACCCATAATATCGATTTTTTAAATGATCAGGAATGATGTTTCATCATCGGGGAAGTGTGTTTTCGATCGAACTGACCATAGCGACCAATCAAGATTTTCCTTAAAGAAAAACCCAAGCGCGAAACGTGGGGGTTTTGCACAAAATCGAAATTAAAAAATAGTCAAAAAATTATTAAAAATTAATTTAAGGGATGCTTAAAAGATTAATAAAAAGTTCTAAATTTAATTTCTGCCTAAATTCCATCAATTTATTTAATTTCTTTATTCTAACACATTTATTTATTTTTATTAAAGCAAATGAAGGAACAACAAAATTAGCTAATATAAATATAGATGAATTAGTTAGTGAGGAGGATTATGGTACTGTATTAGACCAAGAGCCGGCTAAACCTGATGATGTTGATAATGACGTAAATTTTTGGCTCTACTCCAGTTTATGCGTCCAATCGACTTTTATGCGTCCAATGAAAGTTTACGCGTCCAATAAAAAGAAAATTGGATTTTTCTTGGTATTACAAAGTTGGGGTATGGTTCCAATGCATTTCTTCATGTGCGGGACTTACGCCCACTGGGTCTGGGACCGTTCCTTACCCTATCTCTCGAAATTTCGGAAAGTTACGGCGATTTTTTTAAAATTTCAGAAAAACGATTTTAACTTTCAAAAATTTCGAGGAATAAGGTAAGAAATGGTCCTAGACCCAGTGGGCGTAGGTGCTGAACATGAAGAAATGCATTGGAACCATACCCCAACTTTGTAATACCAAGAAAAATCCAATTTTCTTTTTATTGGACGCATAAACTTTCATTGGACGCATAAAAGTCGATTGGACGCATAAACTGGAGTAGAGCCAAATTTTTTTAGTTAAGGGGAAATTAAAAATTAAATTTTTTAATCTTTAAAAATTCTAATAGAATTTTAATAAATTTGAACATAAATTCTCAAAATTTCAACCAAATCTTTTCGCAATTTTTGGAACTTTTAAAATACGCCAAACACCAAAAATCGGCCAAAATTAACGCCATGGCGCGCAATCCTGATTCCAACATAAATATTTTCAGATTCTTATTGAAATTTATTTCTAATGAAAAAAAAGATTTTTCACCTTTAGAATCAAGCCAAAAAATTTCTGATTCGAAATTTAGTAATTTATTCTACCAAGAGTCTAATAATTTTTTTCTAATCTTATGAAATTAATGTTTTTTCGAACTCATTTACTCCCGTTTCTGGCAGCTTAACAAAACAAAAAATTATTCTAAATAAAATCTCTTTCAAAATAATTTTATTTAGATAATCCAATCCCTCGTTGACAATTTTTTAAACAAAGGCACAACCTCCAACGATGGAGATAAACAACAAACAAATATAGAAAAATTAAATAAGGAAGCACAAGCTTTGATTAATTCGAGTGATTACTGGAGAGTAGAAAACTTGAAGGTAAATTGAAAATTTTTCTTTGGCGATCTTTTGCGATTTTTTAATGGTTTTGAATAGTAGAAAAAAGCTTGAACTATCGACTCTGGTGTATGTAAAATAATTTTAACTAAAATTCAAATACCTATCCATAAAAAAGCCTAAAAATGCGCAAAGGGCTCATTATTTATCTGATAACCCTTTAATTTTGGAATAGAGTTAAAATAATGTAAGGATGATTCATCCAACAGCATTTAAAACGCTAAGGCGGGGGTTAAACAATCTAAAAAGGAAAAAGAGAAAGCATAAGTTGATGCCCCGGTAGCTCAGCTGTAGAGCTCCTGCATATAGTGAGTGAAAGCGCCTAGCAACAACTAGCAGGTAGTCGCAGGTTCGAATCCTACCAGGTGGCTAAACTTTGCAAACTCTTTCTATAACAAGTATTTAATAATTCTATTAATTTGCCTCAGACTATTAGTTATACTCAAGATAAATCTTAGATATCTCTAGATAACTCTTTATAAAATTTTTGTACGGATAAATTAACGATCTTGTAGCAAATTTTATTCTCTACTTATTGAAGATCGGTCCATCAATTCAAAAGTTATGAATCCAGCACTTAAACTTTCTATTATTTTTATTATGCCTTAAATTTTTAAAATTTTTTTTTCAAAAAATTTTAAGCCATTTAACTCAATAAATGACCCAGAATTAGCCAAACAATGGTTAACAGGATATTCTGTTGAATTACAAAAAGTCTTGCATCAAATAGCTTTGGCAGGGTGGAATTATTTTACGGCTGCTTCTATCTCTCTAAAGCAAAATTTAGATGAAGCAGAGGAGGTAGAGATTATTAAGTTTTGATAAAATATTTAATAAAATATCCTGATTTTTCTGAATTTTATTTTAATGTTCTTATTTTTAAATCTCCGTTTCTGAGATTATTCGTAATTTAATTTTTTATGCTATATCTGATTATTTTCTGGATCGACTCTGTAATTTTCTGATAATGTCCTCATTATTTTTTGAGCAATGGAATTAAGTATATAACTGAAATTTACATAATATGTATTAATTAGTTCGATCAAGTTTAAATATGACATAATTTAAAATTTATTCAAGAGTTTTTTTTTAATAAAGTGATCTGTATTTTTGTAAGTCGAGTTCTATTTCGACTAATTAGATTTGGGTGTGATGATTAGTTTACTTCTGATAATGTTCTTATTATTTTTTGAACAATGGAATTAATTTTTGAATTTCCGTTTTTGAGATTAGTCGTACTGCTATTTTGATTACGATCTGATTATCGACTGAATCGATTTCGAAAAGTTTTGATCATGTTCATATTATGTCCTGAATAATTGAATTAATATGTATATAAATGAAATTTGCATAATATTAATTAATTTAATCAAGTTTAACTAAGAGAAAATTTGAAAAGTTATTTCAGAATTTTATTATTCAAGTAATCTCTATTTTTGTAAGTCGAGTTCTATTTCGACTAATTAGATTTGGGTGTTATGATTTGTTTACTTCTGATAATGTTCTTATTATTTTTTGAACAATGGAATTAAGTATATAACTTAACTTTACATAATATTAATTAATTCAATCAAGTTTAATTAAGAGAAAATTTATAATTATATTAATAGGTATATATTTTTAAATTCATATTTCTATTTTTGTAAGTCGATTTTATGTCGACTAATTACATAGATTTGGGTGGGACGATTTGTTTACTTCTGATAATGTTCTTAACATTTTCTGAACAATGCTATTGAGTATATAACTGAAATTTACATAATATGCATTAATTAATTCGATCAAGTTTAAATAAGAAAAAATTGAAAATTCATTTTATAAGTTTGATTTTTTTATCTCGTATTTTTGTAAGTCGATTTAAATTCGACTAATTAAATTTGTCTATTCTGATATGAATAATTCTGATTGTATCTGACTTTGTTCTGGTCTATTATGTACTATTGACATATTCCGATTTTTATCAGAATTTTTCAGGGTGGATTCTGATTTAATTATAATTATTTTCCTGTAATATTGAGAAAGATTAAAATTCGCTTTAATTTCATTTTAATCCAAGTTTTTAAAATTAAAATAAGGTTGGACGTTCATTTTTACGTGCATCAGCTTTACAATCTCAACAGTTTAATAGAACAATATTTCCTTATGGTTCTCCGGAAAGAATTCAATTTTCCGTGCTGGCACAACAAGGAATGAATGCTTTAGATACTGATGATTATAATGAATATAATAAAATATTGCTTTCAATAAATCAACAATTTATACATACACAATTGTGTGGGGAGCCTGGGAAGGGTGAAGAAATTTTTTTAGAAATTTTTGAAAATTCATGGAATTTTTTGAAAATTTTTGGAATTTTGGAAAATTTTTCAATTTCCAAATAATTTCAATATCTTATTAAGCGCCTATGGGCGGAGACAAATCAGCATGTCTTTTACGATTTTCTGACATTCCCTCAATGTTAAATGCTCCGGGAGCTGATGCTATGCAATGCCTCGATCTTTGGCAAAAATGGCGGTTATCAGTTGGAAATGGTCTTAAAACGAGTTATTCACAACTTGTTCAGATGAGTAATAAAGGTAGGTAGACTTAATAATTTTCAATCATCGACCTTTATTATACAATATATGACACTTAGGTCTAGAAAATTGTGTTTGTCCAGAAGTTATTTTGGATAATGAGATCCTATTAAATTCCTATTAAATTAGTGAAAAATTTTGAGTATAACTTTTAAATTATTAATTAAAAATTGGACCAAATTAAACAAAAATTCGATTAAAGAAATGAAGATTGTTCGAGTCAAGATCTCGATTCACGAAAACCCTCTCATTTGTCAGTTCAGACGACCCAGTAGTATTTACTATAACTCTGATCCTCAGTTGAAAAATTTATTTTAATAAGCATCCATCTTAAAGGAGCACGTTTGAATTCCTTCCAAAATTTGGGCGAAATGTGGCGTGCAGTGTACGAACTCCCAGAAAACTATGGTTTTTATTCCGAGAAACAATTCGACTTGGAAGAGCAATTAAATAAACTTTATTACCAAATAAAACCATTTTATCAACAATTACATACTTATTTCCGTGCTAGATTGGCTGCTTTACACTCGAAGAAGGGCGGAGAGGAAGTATGATTTGACTGATTTAAAATTTATTTTTAAAGTTTGATATAATCTACAGTTGATCATAAAGTAACCGGGTTTTTTCATATATTTCTTCAAATTAAAGATAATGGAATCCAGATTAAATGATCGAGGATAAAACAAGGGACAAATAAAATAAAGAATTTTCGAAGTGCCCACCCTTTGCTTAGATACAGAGTTAAAGACGCGTGCGGGCGAAAGTTCGAACCTCATCGAATCGGATTTTCTCCCATTCTCGAGCCTGTGGTCACCCTTTAGAAAAATTTACCTCCATAAAAAATTTTTATTTCAACCATTAGCGATTTTTTGCCACGAGAGGTGATTTTATATGTCTCACGATGAACAAAAATTTACAAATTTTCCTAACGGGATTTAGTGATTATAAAGGGATTAGAAAAATTTGTAAAAATTTGGGTGAAATTATACAAAAAGAAGTGAATTTCTTCATTAAAAAATTTTACTACGATCTTAATTTTAGATTACCTAATATATTTTTTTAATTTTAATCAAAGAATCAAAAAGCCGGTTTTGTCTCCAAAAACGGCCCAATACCCATACATTTACTAAAAAGTTCAAATGGAGATAACTGGTCAGCTTATTATGAACAAACAAAACCCTTTTCTGATGAAGCTTTAGCTGTGGAAGAAGAAAGAATATCCAACGAATTATTAAATTCATTTCACGCACAAAACTATACTGTCAGATTAATGTATACTAAAGTAAGAAAAATCAGAATTTTCGAAAAAAAATTTTTTTTAATTATTCAAGGTTTATCGCTTTATGAAATACTTAGGTTTTGAAAAATTACCTCGTTCATTTTGGACAAATTCTGTATTCAAAAGAAACTGGGCAAAAGAAATGATTTGTAATCCTGCTACTGCGTATGATATGGTAGATAATAAATTTTAATTAAAATCAGAATTTTTAATCTTTTAAATTCTGATTTTACCTTGTTTGCAAAGTTTTAAGTATACAGCTTTTTAAACTGTCGATTTTATCGGGCGTTAGAAAAGCTGTGAATCAAATTATTTCTGATTTTATACAAAAATTATTCTGATTTCGTTATTTTATATTCTAATAATAATTCTGATAAAAATTCTGGTTCTGTATTAACATGTTAGATTCTGATTTTATTAGAGTTGACGCTTTACTGTATAAGCTTTTTAAACTGTCGATTGTAACGAGTGTTTACAAAGCTGTAAATCAAATTATACATAATTCATTTAGAATTTATAAAATTCTGAAATAATTTCAATTAAAAATCAGAATTTTATTAAACTAATTTTGTATATTCTGAGAACTAAATTCTGTTAATTCGGATAATTTTATATGGGAAAATCAGAATTCTTAACAGCAATAATTTTAATCATTTAATTAAAGATGAATGGCCAAGATGACTATAGAATTAAAGTTTGCGGTCAACTTAGTGAACAAGTATGAAAATATTTTTTTAATTAAAAACTGTTTTCATTAAGGAATTTATACAGTCCCATCGTTTAATGGCCAAATTGTACTACCAATATGGATCAAGACATCAACCAATTCTCTTGAGAGATGCGCCTAATCCAAGGCAATTATTTAATCTTAAATTTCTTAAAGTTATAAATTTTCAGTCTAAGCTCTGCATTAGCTGGTGCCTTCAGTGTAATAGCCCGCAACCTTGATTATCTACGTTCTATTAAAATAGTCAATGATAAGGTTGAGAGGAGTGAATCTGCAGAAATTAATAGATTATATAAAGAAGCTCTTGAAGATTTTGTTAAATTACCTTTTGCCGTTGTTGCAGGTAATTGTGGAAATTTTTTTTATTTTTGAAATTAATATTGAAAAGATAAATGGAGATATGCTGTATTTAACGAAAGCCTGTCTCCATCAAATTGGTCGATGGAATGGTGGTCGTTGAGGTAATAATGTAAAATTTTTAGGGAATAGATAGGACTAATAAAAGATACAAAACTTCAGTAACCCCTATATTAAAATAAAATTCGTGTAATAAAGACAAAGGAAGCTCCTCCAAACGGTCGATTTCTAAGAGTGTTTAAAAAGCTGTGAACGCGGTTTACAGTCTTCTAAAGCTTTTTGTAGCGAAAAGATGTCAAAAAGCTGCCTAAAAATGCAAATGCAGTTATTCCCTTAATAAATTTTTATTATTGAAGCCCGTGCAAAATTTCCTTCAAATTTCAAAATTAAAAAATTTTTACTTTAAAGGCAGAAATATCAAGGGATTATTGCCCCTTCAATGGCTGATCCAAAAGCTGTAGAAAGCGATCCAACAGCGTCTCCATTAATTACTCAACAGCATGCACCTGCAACACGTGATACCTTTGCTTATATTGTTCAATTCCAAATATTAAAAAAATTGTGTAAAAATAAATTAAGTCAAGGATGTTTGCCTGACAAAGAGGAAATGAAGGTGATAAAATAAAATTTTCTAATTTTCTAAAAATATTAATATTAATTTTATGAGAGAAAAAATTTATTACAATATACAGCTTTTTAAACTGTCAAATTCATCGAGCGTTTAGAAAGCTGTGAATAAATTTAAATCATTTTAATTCAAAAATATTAACAGGATATTCACGATGCCATAAAAAGAGGTGGTTCAATTTCTTGGCTTGATGCCTTTGAGAAAATGACTGGCAATAGACATATTGGTAACTTAATTAGTTTTGAACTTTTTAAAAATTACTATAAATTTTTGAAATCTGTAAAAAATTTTTCATTTTGTTTAAGATGCCGGCCCACTGCTAGAATATTATTCTCCGTTAATTCAATGGCTTGATAATATAAATTCCAATGAACAACGAGTTGTTGGGTGGGAAGTTGAGGGTGAAGGAGAGGCTTTTGCAGAGTTAATTTATTTTATTTTTAAAGTTTTTAAATTATTATTAAAGAAACGAACTCCCACATTTACAAAACCAATATGAAAGTGAAAATGGGGGAGAATTTGGGAGGATAGATGGAACTGGTGGAGGAGATGCTCAGATTGCTTTTCCTGGTAAAAAATTTTTGTCTGATCGGAACTCCTGAAACCCCCTCCTCGTGACATTTCGGTTCAAAAATAAATTGAACCAGAATTTGACTACTTTTTCTAGTTTTTCAAAATTAAAAATTATAGGGAGGGTTACTTTAACATAATAATTTAATACTAGGTCAGAGCTGCGAGAAGGATCAGGAATGTCTACTCGATTCAAAATGTAATGGGACAATTTGTGTTTGTAGGGAAGGATTGTATACTCTTCGGATTGCAGGCACTTATAACTGTGTTCCGAGTGATCCTGCTAAGGTTATTTTTGGAAATTTAACTTTAGGGTTTTGTTGACTTTTATCTTGACATTTTGATATTTTTAGCCTTTTAATTTATGGCATTTATGTAATTAACCAAAAAATATACTTATAGGTAGGATTCACTGATGACAGTGGTGGTCTAGTAATAGCTCTAAATCCCAACAATGGATCACACGCTCCTGAAACCGGGCAAAATGCTGATATAGAGGCAGTTGTTACAATTGAACACATGGACGAAGAGGCGAATAAACATGGAAAAACCTCAAATTCTGCGATAAAAAAGCTATGCAATTTCTCCATTTTATTTACAATTTCTCTGGCCATTTCTGCTTTAAGACAACAAATGCTTATTCATCGGATATAAAGTTTATAGTTAATTTAAAGAGCTATATGTATATATTATTTGTTTATTTGTAAAATTTTTTGTTTACTATTTAAGTTTCTAATGTAAATTATAAAGATTAGTGCGCGGAACCGGACCGGATTTGGAGGGACTAAGGAGGGATATAGGTGTATTTGTAAAGATTAAGATGGATATACATCTCCCTTACAACTCAAATCCCGCGATATCAATCCTACTCCACCAAATCACCTGTTATCCACCACAAATCCGCCAAGCACCCTTCATAATCATCCAAAATCCTTAGATATCCCCACTAACAAATTCTTAACACATAAACAATCAAATCTCTTTATTAAAGATATAGAATACTATACTCAATTGATAACTGGCCACCTAGTTTTCCATATATGATCTGCAAAAGACGTTCTGCAAAATAGAACTCCTTTAACTCCCTTATTCATTTGTTTTCTCGCAGGTTATCCAGAATAACCTTATTTAAAAGCAGAATTTTAACAGAAAAATTAAAAAAAAATTTTAAAAAATTAACAGAAAAATTAAAGAAAATCAATTTGCTCAATTGTATATTCATGGCCACAAATTTTGCTGATCAATTTATGACCTTTATTATAAATTGATGGCATTCGATGTCAGTGTTTGATTATTTTTTAAATATATCATGCGATAGAATAATCTAAAATTGATCCCTTTGACTCTCTAATTTACACACAACTCCCTAATATTTAAAAAATGATTGCCTCTCAATTTTTCGTGTAATGTTGACAATTAATTTTCGCCTGTCAAATCTATATCTCTACAATATGACTTGCTTGTCTGAGAAAGATACTCCCAATTAACGTCAGATTTTATTGCCCGAAAGTCGTACAGGTTATATTCGACCATTCGCTTCTACAAAACCCCCAAATAAACGTAAGTGATAGGTGTCGTATTAATTAAGCTCCACCGCTTCTCTAATTTACACACTACGTGACAGCAATAAATCACACTGAAAAATTCTTCGCATATATATGTAGACGCCTCCCTTAGAAATTAACAAAATATGCAACTATTTATGTATATGTATATTCATTAAATTATTCATTAAATAATTATAATTTAATATTATTATTATTATCACTAATAGAAAGGCTGTCTCCATTTGAATGGCCCGCTTTAATAGTATGGCCCCCTTGAGGATGATTGAAAATAGAATGCCCCCCCCATATGAATATATTTATTCAAAAGGACCTCAAACTTAAACTTGAGTAATTAAACTATAAAATCAACGTGTGAAAAAAGATAAAACTTAAGTTTGGCCAGAGAATTTAAAAGAAAAAGAAAATGATTAAAGGCAAAACCTAAGTGAAAAAACTAAATAAAGCGCAGGTGGGTGAAAATGTAAATAGGTGAAGGAGATAATACTCGGAGAAATTAGTAGTGCTAAAAATAGCTAAAAACTTAAAGAATAAATAAAATGATTGGAGAAGCGATCAGAAATGAAAATGATGTTAGCACAAACGGGTATGGCTAAAAAAGAGATATCGGGCAAAAACAAACGGTTAAAACCAGACGGTGCAAAAGATCTGTCGCTTTGCGACAGAGCGTTTCAGTAAACTTTGGCCATCCAATGAATACTTTTTTTATGGAATTTTTTTTAATTTTTCACATTAAAATCTTATAGAATTAATGCTTTAATTTAAGACTTACATTAAAATTAAATTAATTGTTGAACCGGATATCCGCCAACTCTAAACACACAATGTGACTATTCAACGATTCTATAATGCAATCCCCATCTCCTCCCCCCCCTCCCCACAGAAAAAAGCTGGCAGGAGGTAAGAGAAAAGCAGTCGCTAAGAGAAGAGCAGTCTCTAAGAGATAGGAGAAGAGCAGTTCTATAGATGCACGCATGCATGGCCATAAGTCTTATTAACGTTACGAGGAAATGTCTAACAGTCGAATCTATATTATATTTTTTATTCAAATCTTTAGAGGTAAGTGAAGAGGGTCTTATGAGACGTGTCTTATAGTCATATTGCAAGCTCCCCCCTACCCAAAGAAAAGATCTGGCAGGAGATAAGAGAAGAGCAGTCGCTATGCCCAATTCTAGATGCACGCATTATTGAATGGCTCTAGGTCTTATTGACGTTAAGAGGAAATCTCTAACAGTCGAACCTATATTATATTTTTTATTCAAATCTTTTAGAGGTAAGTGAAGAGGTTCTTGTGAGACGTGTCTTATAATGCCTAGGCAAATGGGCGTTTAACATTCACTCTTGACAAGTCATTCTTTAATTTTTTAATCATTTTTTAAAATTTTAGTTGTGAAATATGCTTTAAAAAATTATATATGTAGGTGTGGCAAATGTTTTTATTAAATTTAATGCTCAAATAAGAGATCGGATCTTGTTCTCGTCATCCAAACTAACATTCATGTTTTAGTTTTCGATAAATCCTCTCCAGTTACAACCGTTTCCTCCATACATAATTAACCTCATATTGCGAATCAGGCATGGTCATGGATACGGATATGGATACAGATAATATCAAAATGTCTGCGGATATCCGCCTGTATCCGTCTATATCCGCCGTAAATATGCGGATAAGGATACCAAGATCAGTATCCGTGAACATGCCTGTTGCGAACAATACGTTGGATAACTTCAGGAAAAACTTTAGACAGCCCTCCTTCATTAATCTTGCAAATTGGCACCTCCGTCGGATCTTAACTTTAAAATTTCCTTGTTCATAGTTCTATTATAATATTTACGATATTACTCAAAATCATTTGAATTTTTCCTTAAATGTTTCTTGCCAATGCTTGTTTAGTTAACCAGTCTAATGTTTAATCAGTCTAATCATTTATTGATAATTCAATTTTTTAAAAGATGAAACTGTCAACTTGTTTCATTTTTATATTTTAAAATTGTATTTTATTTGATTTAAATTTTTGTTCGAAATCTACCAAAAACAAAGGTGGAAAAGATAGCAAAAACCAAAAGGCAACTAAATGTGAAACACTGATGTGTATGAATTTTTGTAAAAGAGGAATTACAGCAGGGGGAATTGAAGAGAAAAAACAAACTAGAGGTGGAAATGAGGTAAAAGATTTCTAATGTTCGAAGGTTTTTTGGCTCCGCCCAGCATATGTTTCCCTTACGGTTAAAGAATTAACTATTAAAAAACTAATTGCTTGCTAATGGGATACTTTTGCATTTTTGGGAAGTTTATACTTGTGAAATAAATTTATTCTATGAAGTGACTCTTGAAAATCTCCCTTTATAGGCGGCCTTGCCCCTCATTGTAATACATAGAGAACTGTAATAGACTAATCTAAAAATAATTTCCTGTTAAATTTTCTTTAAAGAATATGGAAAACAATTTGATTGAAGATGTTATGATGCGTCGTAAACGTACAGCTCGAAATAATGTACTTAAAGATATATTTAGCTGTTTTTCTTGTTGTAAGTTTTTTATTTTTAATTAAAATTTTTGTTCTGTTCTGTTGATTTAGCAAAAATTAAAAAAATACTAAACTAAGATTTTTTAAAACAATATAAAATTTTGTTAATTAAGGTGGCTCAAGCGAAAAAGATAAAGGTAAGAAGCTAAGCTCACATTAATCCCAACCCTTATTCTGGTAATTTTGCAAATTTTAATTTTTAAAGAATTTTAAAATTATTTGTAAGTTATTTCAAGCTTTATGTTCTATCGGGCATTTTTTTGCAATTATAATATATTTATTATCTAATATTTATTATCTAATATATCTAATCTTTATATTAAAAAATAGCACAAGAACTTCAAGCTCATGCTTACAAGGAAAAATTAAAAGCAATTAAAAAAATTGATCTTGGCAAAATGGAACCGGAACTTAAAAATCTTGGTAGTTACGGAGCAGCAAAAGGACATCAAACACGCGGTTCTAACTTTTTATTTAAATTTATTATATTTTCACAATTTTCTAAAATAATTCTGTTTACTTTTTAAAAATAAATTATAAATTAAAGGAGATGATTTAAAAGAAGCAATTGCACGATCCCTTATCGATCAGGAACGTCTACAGGAACAATACAATCAACCTTTTACAATTAGAGGCACTTTTTAATTTTATGTTATTTTATTTTAAAATTTTTAAGATCTCCCGTCTGAAAATCGTCCTATTCATGATCCACCACCACCTCAAAATCCACAAGATAGAGGAAAAACGGCAGCTGAATATGAAAGAAAATCCTCATCTTCTGATGATAATGGCGTATTTTATAAAGATAAAGATGGCAATTTACGTTTTGTTGGAGAAAGTAGTGGTCAATAATGTAGCTAGGACGTTAGCTCTGGGGCTGTGAACCGCCTTCCCCAGGGACGGTGATCGAACAACAACACAACACTAGCATCTAGCATGAACGATATTTAATAGTTCTTTCTGCTTCTATTTGTTTTTAAGTTTCCTTACAATCTCTTTACCATTTTTACCATGCTAACAATTATAGTTTTTTCTCGAATAATTACCCTGGGTAATTATTTAAACTCTCTCGTTAACTAAGGTAATTATTCGAAAAAGGGTGAGTAATTAATCGAGTAAACCTCCATTGGGACTCAACCTTACAGCGCCGCATGCGAAAATTCTGACAATAAAAATTTCGGTTCCTCCCGATATCCGAAATTTTCGGTTCGGAAATCGGGTCTGGATATCCGAAGATTTCCAAATATCCGACAACCTTAGTCAACAAGGTGGCGTGGACGTTAGCTCTGGGCTGTCTTCCACCATTTCCTTTAAACCGCAGTCCTCGGTGACGGTGGTCGAACACTAGCATCTAGCATGCCAACATAGTAAAGCAGCTGGGCTATAGCTATTTATCTCCTTTAGCTAGTGCAAAGTTAATCATCGGCTGGGCGCGAACCAGCATCTTCAGTAGACCGGACTGATTACACCACGCCGCCTAATGCATAGCCTTAGGAAATAGCTATATGCTTTGCAATATTTAATAGTTCTTTCTACTTCTATTCATTTTTAGGTTTCTTTACAATCTCTTTACCATTTTACCATGCTGATATTTATAGCTTTTCTCGAATAATAGCCTTGTGTGATTGTTATTTAGACTCTCCGAGGTAATTGTTCGAGGAAAGGTGTGTAACTACTCGGTTAAACATTAGTAACTTCTCTAACAGCTCATTTAAGATAGTCAAGTAAATTTACTCTTCCAACTTTAAATATTATGAAAGGAACCATAAATGTTATTATTAGAGTGCTCGACATTTTCACTTTGTCGGGCCCGGTATCCGGATTTTCTTCTTCCAAGTTGACCCGGGCCGGGTTTTCCGGGCTAAAACCTCGATAACCGGAAAACTCGAAAAACTCGGTTTTTTTATATCCGGGCCCAGACCCGGTTTTCTCAAAATTTTAAAAATGTTAAGATTATAGTTTCTTCGCTGAAATTTTTCTTATTTTGAATAGAAAATTGCTCTTGTCCAGTTTATGCGTCCCATGGAGATTTATGCGTCAAATCTCGATTTATGCGTCCCATGACGATTTATGCGTCCCATAAAAATTTTATGCGTCCCATGAGAATTTATGCGTCCCATAAAATGATTGAAAAAATTTAAAAAAATATTAGAAAATTAAAAAATAACATTTAATAAATATTATATAAAGCCTTGCTCAAGGCCAACAGAGCGAAATATGAAATTATAACCGTCATCTTCATAGAACACAAAAAGATGTTTCCTTTTTATTTGTATCAATATATGCTTTCACAACAATAATAAAATTTTCCAACATTTAATGGAAGAAATACGAATACAATACCAAATATAAACATTTTTGTTTTATTACTATGTAAGCTCGTTGGCCCTTGAGCAAGGTTTTATATTGCCCGTAGCCAGGATTTTTTCGGGGGGGGGGAGGGCAAGGGGGGAAAATTTTTTTTAAATTTCAGAGGCCGTAGGCCAAAAAAATTCACTTTTTTTACCCCAGCCCTTCCCCAAATTTTTTCCTTTTCCCCATTTCGGGGGTAGGGGGGGGATTCCGCCCCCCCCCTACCCCCACCCCACCCCTTCTGGCTACGGGCCTGCTTTATATAATAAAAAATTAAATGTTGTTTTTAAAATTTTCCAACATTTAATGGAAGAACATAAATCGTGATGGGACTCATAAATCGTGATGGGACCAATATTTTTTCAAATTTTTTAAATTAATTTCATAGGAAGTATAATTCGTCATAGGACGCATAAAATTTTTATGGGACGCACAAATCGTCATGGGACGCATAAATCGTGATGTGACGCATAAATCTCCATGGGACGCAAAAACTGGACAAGAGCCTAGAAAATAATTAAAATTTGGTTTCATCTTTCATCTATACGTGTTTGTTCAAAGGATTTAGATATATTAATATGAATTTAACGGGTTAAGGAAATATTGGTGGATTTGGCATGATATGGAGGGATTAGTAAAAAATTACAGGGATTAGATAGTTCAGATATACCTCTAAATCCTCGATATCCATCTCTATAATTATTTAATCTGTGTGGGGGTCTTCGTTGTTCATCAACTTGCCCGGTTGATGGAACAACTATAACTTTTTTGGAACTTCCGAGTTCCGAGGGATTTTCCTACAGAGGGTGTTTCTTATATCATGTTACTTCCATACTTCAGACAGCTCCGACTTCAATGAACCTCGTCAATTTCTGACCAAACCGTGCTTGAACAACTTCCCCAATCATTGCAACAACCTTCCCCGTTGTCGGAACAATAATCCCTTCGTTGGAAAAATATTTTCCGGGTGTGGAGGTTGAGCAGCGGTAGGTTGGACTGCTCTGAATCTGGGGATTTGGTGGCGGTTAATGTGGATTTGGAGGATTAAGGTGAATATTTGGGATTTACTTTGTTTACGGGATAAATGTGGGTTTAAATATTATATTGTGATTTTGCAAGATTAAGAGCTCTAGTTATTATTTTATTTGCTTCTATGTTTTAACTATATTTGTTTAGCTCTATTTAAATGTCATCCTATTTTAAATTTAACATTCTTTTGATAATTTTAAACATTACCTCGAAACTTTACTCATTTGTTTTTTAATTATTTATTTAACATACATTCAATTAAGTAAAATTTGGCATTATTTTTCATTTTCTTAACAAAAATGATTATTGTGAATGGCTTTTATATTATATTTGAATCTTTCTAATTTTTTCTCTTCCTATTCTGTTCTTACATTCTTAAATACACTTACACCTTACCTTTTACTTTTAATTTTTTAAGATTTGGGAGCTTACATCTAATATTTTAACACGCGTTTTATTTATAAAATAAACTTTTATTTTATGTGGATTTACTTTTAGCGCAGAAAAGTGTAGGATTTATTATATTAAAAATGTTAAACAAGTGACGTGGACAAGTGACCTCAGCACTCCCACCCTTTTAATCTTTTTTAATCTTCATACTCTATCATCTCCAATTTGGCAAAGGGAATGAATCCGGGGGACATACTCATGAGTAGGAAACGGATTTATATGGATTTCCATATTTTTTTTCCTGGCCTAGTTGGGTCGTGAAACGTCCAAAAAACATAGTTTTAGCATATGTTGATAAGACCGATAATGAGTTATCAATCCATATTTTTCCATATTTTCGCGTTCCGTCCATATTTTCCATATTTCGTCATTTTTTGTAAAATTTTGCCAAAAAATGGTCAAAATTTTTAAAATTTTGGAATTTTTTTGGTCAAAAACTTTTTTATAGAAATTTTTTGGAAAAATTTTTCAAAAAATTTTCGCCTCTAATATTATCCAAAGTATTTTCGGAAACAAAATAACTTCTATAAATGGATTTATTTGCAATATTATTCATCAAATGTAACTTAATTTCCATTTTTCTGCTTAAAAATGTAAATTTTTAGTTAAAAATTTTCAGTTTTCGGCCCAGGTTTGATCCATATTTTGGATTTTAGTCCATATTTCAGTCCATATTTTGAGATTTTTAGTCCATATTATATGTCCATATTTGTCGATTGATAGTCCATATAAATCCATTCCCTACTCATGAGAGAACAATGCCTTCAATTATTGCCTACACTCCCAGTTCGCAAAAACAGTTGATGTACTTAAGTGTTAAATTACGGAAAGTCAGGTACGGTCACAAGTGATATTGTCAAAGGAGGAAGCCTAAAAATGCCAAAATCTTTTAGTTAAAAATCTCTTTCTATTTCTTTTCATTTTAAGATATAGAACATCATATCAGAGGGGAGCTGTAATGAAGACTCAAATGGCCTAATAAAACTTATAAAATCCTTACTATATGACAACAGTCTTATCCACAAACACTTCCTATATTTTATTATTAATCCCGCCTACTTTAATCACTTTCAATAAATTGTATCCCCAGGAGTCAGTTAGTTTTTACTATTTTTATTATTGAATGTTAATTGTATTTTAAAATGAGAAATAAATAATACTCAAACACCCTTCCAACTTTACTCCTCTAAGTATAAAATATTTTGGGATTTTTTTGGAAATTTGAATTCCCAAAATACATTTTGCCAAAATATTTTTCTCAAAATTTAAGTAAATTAGAAAAATTAAAGAAAATTTTTCAAAATTAAAGAAAATTTCTGTAATATTGAAGGCAGGATGCCTGATATGTTCGTACTATAAAGACTGTTACATTGGTATAAACTCACCCTGATTTTTTCTAATTCACTTTTTGAAGTCAGAACGTTCTTAAATTTGAAACAAATATATAATAAACATGTAATGTAACAGATAATTACACTTGTCAACTTATGACTGTCAAGTGTTGTCTGACAGCCACTTTTGACTAACAAACTCTCTAGCCTTGCGCATTGACAGTTTAGGTAAATGTGCTGGAAAATGAACTTTTAATATGGTTAACTATTTATTTATCGATTCACTATGAAGCATTAAAGTAAGATGCTTAGAGTTAAGTAAGACGCTTAAGTAAGACGCTTTTCTAAACTTAAAATTTAAACGTTTTTTTCTTTTTTTTTCTAAACTTTAAATTTAAACGTTCCAACTTTGGTTATTTACATATATATTTTTTAATTACCTTGATCTCTCTAAACCTACCCTGTTAAGGGAGGATCAAAGAAAATAACGTTATTTCTTACAAATATAGATATTATTTAATGTTGAAATGTATTTCTAATAATTAATTTATGATGTTTAATCGCAGAAAGTGTAACGGATATCCTCGTATTTAGCGCATAATTCCTTATACATAAATCCGTATCCGCCCACCTTATTCGTTCGAATCCGGAAATTCCGGATAAAAAGAAATCTACCGCATAGGAAAACCTCAGCATACTGCCTGCTCCCACCCAACTTGCCAATAATAATGCCTGATTAACAACAAGCGGATTATTTTAAGCCCTATGTTGAGTGCCTTCTTGACATTAACCTGATTATGTCTAACTGTCTAATCTACATTATATTTCCTATTCAAATTTGTTGGCATATATAAATGTAAAGTAAATACATTTGCCAATCAATTACCTCTCTGCCAGGTAATTGATTGCAAAGAGCAGCTATTAAAAAATTAAAAATGCAGCCACTCTCGACAGCCATAAGCTAATGACAGTCTTTATTTTAAAAATTTTTATTTTGCTTATAAAAATAAGTTTCATTTAATATTTTCTAAAATTATTTTTTAAAAATTTCCTTATTTTGTTCGGGAGCAGGGAAGCCAACTAGTTTTAGTAAAATAAGCAAGATAAGGTAGTAAAGTGAATATGAGGGCATACCTACAGAAATATATTAGTCCTTCAACCGAAATTATTAAGATTGATTTGTATCATTTTGCCAAAGGATTAGTGTTACTCAGGCTTAAGGAAATAAAAGTTTCTAGCAAAGTTACCTCTTTTCTTGCAATTAAAACAGATGATCTTTTTCCTTCTATTATTTTCGATCGTCGATACCTCTACTTTTTCTGACAAACTAGCAACTGAAATATTATTATAGTTAGCTTTTCTTGCACAGTTTATAATTCAGTGCTATTTCATAAGCATTATCAAATTCGGGCGGCCTTTGCGCCTTAACCTCGAATTGTAAATCCGGTAAAAGTCTATCCAAGAATTCGTCTAAATGTCTCATATTTTCTTTTTAAGCTATTAATTGCCTCCGCCAACGTGTTAGGTGAATGTAGATATTTAGAAATTTATTGAGTTGAGATCCTAAACCCTTTTACAATTTTAGGCTGACATTTTCCCTGAATTTTTTGGACTTGTATATCTTTGATATATCATTTGGTCACTTGTTCCAAGTAGGTATAATTCTTGTAAAAAAGTTGTTATAGGTTTTTCTACTTAGTTTTCTGTGTTGCAAACAGTAAATTTTTCTCTTAGCCATTTTCGCAAAACTGCAATATTTTTCCGGTTTTAGATGTGTTTGATTCGTTATTATTTTATGTGCCATTACTAAATCAGAGACATTTCTTCTTTGTTGCAATTCTTTTAAATTAAGATAAAGTAATCGTTCCTTATACTTTGTTGGGGTTAGCCCTGTAATTTTAAATAATCTACTAGTAAAATGTTTTTGAACTTTTTCATTTTCGTTTATCAATCCTTTTTTGGTAGGATTCCAGACTTCTGTTGCATATTCAAGTTGTGGTCTTGTTTTAAGTATTCTTAATAATTGATATATTTTAAAATATGCATTTCTTATTATCTAATTGATGTGATTCTTATTATCTTATTGATGATGATTATCTTATTGATGTGATGCTGTGCAGTAGGCGTGTGGTGTAATTCTAACACATCAGCCCGGTCTACTGAAGATGCTGGTTCGCTCCCAGCCGCCGAATATCCTTTTGCACTACCTAAAGGAGAGAAATAGCTATAGCGCAGCTGCTTTACTTTATTTTAGTTATTTATTTTATTTATTATTTTAAAATAAAAAATTATTTCTTCTAGTTATTTAATCTTCTCTTTAAATTCCTCTTCTTCTTTTTCAATACAATCTTAACCGAAGAACTTTTTATACCATGGTATCTCCGGTATCTATTTAAATCCCCTTGATCCACCTAACCCGTTAAGGGAGTATCAAAGAAATTAAAGTTATTTCCCACAAATATAGCTTTTTTAATGGTGAAATGTATTTTTAAAAATTAATGATGCTTAATCGCAAAAAGTGTGACTGATGTCCTCGGATTTAGAGCATATTCATATACATCCGTAATCGTCCATCTTTAAAAGAACAAAATTCATATTTGTTCGAATACGGAAATATCTATTGTCGTCTCAAGAAAGCTACCCCATAGCTCATGAAAGACTGAGCGACTGCCTCCCACAACAACATGCCAATAATAATGCTTAATTAAAAACACGCATTATTTCAAGCCCTGCGTTAAATGCGTTTTTGACATTAACCAGGATTTGTCTAACTGTCTACTCTACATCATATTTCTTAATCAGATTTGCTAGCATATATTAAATATAAGCTAAATACATTTGCCAATGCAATTACCTCCACTGCCAAAACACAAAAGTGGTTGTAGTAAGAGCCGAGAGCTGCTATTAAAATAAATAAAAATGCAGCCAATCTCGACAGCATAATCTAATGACAGCCTTTTAAAAATTTTTATTTTTCTTATAAAAATTTAATTTAGTTTTAAATTCTTTAAGGAATGAAACTGACAACTTTTATTTTTCTATTTTTAATTTGTATTCTATTTGATTTACATTATTGTTCGAAACATAACAAAAACAAACGTGGAAAAAGCGGTAAATGCCCAGAGCAACCCAAAAGTGCCACCAGTTTGTTTTGTAAAGAATATTGTGAACGAAGCAAAATCAAGGGGGGATTTAAGGAAAAGAAACAAACTCGTATTGGAAATGAGGTAAAAGATTATAGGAATGAGGTAGTGATTATCGACCATTTAAAATGATAAAAATGATTTCCAGAAATAATTAGTTTCAAGGCTTAATATATGATTTTTAGCGTCTTATAAAACATAATAATTTTGAAAACTTCAATAAAAAAGTGATAAGTTTTTGGGTTTTATCCGAACAGAAAGTTAGATAAGTTTTCTGTTCAGGGTCTATTATCTGAACCGAGATATTCATAAAGAACGTTCCTTTATATGTCGGCAAAATCTCTCCTAAAGACAGTATAAATTACACTTCAATAGACCATTTAAAAAAATAATTTCTAAAATTTTTTTAAAGATCATTGAAAGCTATTTGAACGAAGATAGTTTGAAACGTGTTAAACGTGCAAGACGTGGAGAAGCAAAAAAGAATGCTCTTAAACCAATGTGTTGTTTCTGTGGCGGTTTGTTTATTTGTGAAACTAATGCTTGAAAAACATTTTTTATAAATAACTTAAAGGAGGTGGAGATGAAGACAAATCTTTTGAGGAAATAATGGAAGAATATGCTTCTGCTGATGCTAAAAAAAGATTAGAACTACTTCATGATCTTACTCCCGAAAAAATAGAAAAACTTAAAGAATTTGGGATTTTGGACAAAACGCATCAATCTCAAACTCGAGATCCAGAAAAAATTTTTCAAGATGATCTAGCAAGAGCAACTGAACTGTCCCTTCAAGACCAAGGATATCCACAACATGAAAATCAACCGATAATATTCCGAGGCACATTTTAAATTTTATAAAATGTGTAGTAGTATATTTTTATTAAGATCCCTCAAGTGAAGATCCAGAACTGAGTACTCGAGATCCTAAACCAGTTGAAGGAAAAGGAAAAGGGATTGCCGAATATGTGAAAGGATCATCCTCCGATGATGAAGGTACTAGTAGTAAATGGCAAGGAGAATACTAGATAGATAACAAATGAAAAAGAATGCTTTTTAAATTACAAGAGGAAGTTAAAGTAAATTATTTCCTTAGTATTTTTATTTACTTGGATTTTAAAATTGTTTTTCCGTCAGGAACTTTTCTTTTTTCTAAAGTTTTCTTTTTTTCTTTTTGGGAAAAATTACAATAGGTTAAACATGATTTATTTTTTTGGGAAGATTTTAGGTTTACATATACCGTATTTATTCTAACTGAATGGCACCACTAATAAAATGATATTCCAAAGGTTTATAAAATATACCGTATTTTTTGTATTAGAGCCCCACGTTGAATTAGAGCCCTATTTTCTAAAATTTACCTATTGAATAATAAATTGTTAATTTTTAATACTATACTGTTTTTTTATCTAATGTTCTGTGCCAATGTTAGAGATTATATATGATTAAGAGGATATTTGGGGATTAATAACACCTTAAGCTGCTCCAAATCCTCTCCAATAGAGGGATTTGGACGTTATAGGAGATATCAGATTCTTTTATATAATCTTAAGCATAGATATTGGCGAGATCAGCCTAGTTTTGCAAATTTGATTTTTGCAAATTTGATTTTTTAACTCCATAACGCATTGTTATAGATAATAAAATATAAATTCACGTTCTAAAATCGGGAATTCCCGTCAAAAATTAGCGGAAATACGTAATTATCGTGAAGCTGAAATCCGGTATAGTTGGGTTCGGGTTTCCGGTTTTTAAGAGTTTGAGCTAGATACATACATCTATTGATATTTAAATTACTTTTGACTCTGATATTTTCGCTTTTTCTCTTTAAATTTTTAAATAGTATATCATTCTCTAAACTTTTAGATTATTCCTTCAAAAACTATGTTAAATGTAACCTCTCTATATGATTTATTTTAATTTATATTTAAAATTTGATTAGCAAACATTTAACCTAAATTTTTTCTGTCTTTGTAGTTTTTCATTCAGTCTTTTTCAAGTATAAATTGGATGATAAAAATCTTTATTTTTTAGATAAAAAAAGCATAAGATGTAGATATTCGTAATTTCGAGGTGGGAGGGAATCTACTCCAGAACTCGAGGTAGCCTATGGGAAAGACTAGACTAAGTTAAATATTTAACAATTTAGTAAAATTTTTCATGTTTGAAATGTCGAGAAGCTAATTTTCTTCCTTTTTAATAAAACTACAAATTTCGGGCCGTCAGATTTACACCATTTTAATTAAGAGTAATTCATATCGTCAGAAAAATAAAATGCCTTGTTTAAATAAAAATTTTGTAAATCTTGCGTCAGAAAAATAATTGAAAAGGAGTAGATAAGAGTTGTCCTAGGACACAACAAAATGTGATAAGGTAATGATAATGGATTAAACATTATCAAGGTAATTAGGTTAATCATTATCAAGGTAATTAGTTTAATCATTATCAAGGTAAACATCATTGAGTTAATGAAGAAGTTTTTAAAAAATTAGTTTATGTTTTTGAAAACTTTAAACATTAAAATAAATTCTTGGAAGATTATTAATTTTAATTAATGTAAAATTTCAAAATTAAAAATTATTTTATTTTTTTATCGAAGAAAGCGGTAAATATATTAAAGAAAATTTTAGAGAAAAGTGCAAATTATTTTTAAATGTAAAAGGCCCCGACGTCCTTTCCCCTCCTCATGCCAATATATGGAAAAGTGGAATGAAGCGGGGATACTAAAAAGGGCTTTTCTTAATTATTTAATAAGGCATTAAAACACAAAATTATTTCATAGTATTTAAATTATTTCATAGTATTTAAAAATGCGAACTTCCGATCTCAAAATTACTGCGTCTCCATAAACTATCCAGTCCAATTGCGAATTTTCCATTCTCCTTTTTTTGCTCAACAACTAGTTCCTTTCGTTGTTGTAATTGTGCTGGTGTCATTGACTCACGTTTATTGATTTGAGTGAAAGATTTTTTGCCAATTGTTTTCTATTTTTTGAGAAATTCACGCTGAAATTTTCTAGATGGTAAAGGGGTGGGTTAGACGAAGGTCCCATACGGTAAAAAACCTGGCTGCGCACTTAACACCTAACGAGTCGTTTAAGTTTATTATTGCAACTTAATCATCAGAAATTTATTCAGATGAAAGTTTTTTTGTTGATTCTGTCAAACCACATACAACAATACTTCTTTCACGCTCTAAATCTTCTGCTGAAATAGTTTTAAATTTGTTGCCCCTGATAAATATTCATAAGGTTTTTTTCTTGTTGTTTTTCTTTAAGTGAATCTACTGATTTACTAATTAGGTAGAATTGTTCAGTTAGAGTTTTATTAAAGTTTAATAAAATTGGAGTTTGCTCTGTTGCCAGAGTTGGAATAAAAGTATTGATTATTGTTGGTGTTGATTTCACCAAAGTGACTTGACAATCAATAAGAAAATTAAGAGAATTTGAATTTTCGTTGCTGCTGCTATTATTGGAGAGACGCGATATATTAGCCTCTGTTGCTGTTTTTTTCTTTTTTTTTTCTTCCTTGCAGACATTTTATTTGCAGACATTTTTCCATTATTTTAATCTCTTAACTTAAACTTGGGTAATTAAACCGCATTTTTCATTCATTTCTTTTAATTTTTTTGCGTTATGAGAGGCACGTGATTATTTTTATTTTTCCGTTACAGTACTTGCTGAAAGTAAAGATTTTTCTGAAATCGAAGTTTAAATGCTATAAAAAGTTTCTGCTTTTGAAAACTTTAAACATTTAAATAAATTTTTGAAAATCTTTTATTTTAATTAGTGCAAAATTTCAAAATTAAAAATTATTTTTTTTATCGAAGAAAGCGGTAAATATATTAAAGAAATTTTAGAGAAAAGTGCAAATTAATGACATGAGTGTTGTTATTTTTAAATGTAAAAGACCCCCCCCCCTTCCCTCATCCTTTCCTCTCCTCATCCCAATATATGGAAAAGTGGAATGAAGCGGGGATTCTAAAAAGGGATTTTTTAATTCTTTAATAAGGCATTAAAACACAAAATTATTTCATAGCATTTATTAGCATTTCTTAAATTAAATATTAAATAAATTAAAAATTAATTTAAAAATATTTCTCTGGCTGAATATAAAAATATTTTATTAAAATTAATAATGCTACTTTCATTTATTTCAAATTTTTCTGCAATTTTTATTTGCGTTTGCTATGGAAAAATTAATACTCGTCCCTGCGTACGAGCTTACCGTATTTACTCGATTAATTCCAATGGGGAATTATTTTTTCAACCCATCCTTAGCATGGGGAATTATTCATGGGAGGGGAATTATTCGAGTTTTTAAATTTGAACATATGTAGGGTATTTGGGGGAGGGAGATTATAGTTTCAACTCATCGTAGCATTGGAAATTATTCGAGTATGGGGAATTAATTGAGGGAGGGGAATTATTCGAGGGAGGGGAATTAATCGAGGGAGGGAAATTAATCGAGAGAGGGGAATTATTCGAGGGAGGCGAATTAAGCGTGTAAATACAGTAACCGTCTTAACAAAAGTTGGTGTTGCGCATTCTTATTTTGCTTATCAAGTGCATAATTAATATTTAAATAACATTAATATATTTTTATTTTAAAGAAATGAAATTGTCAACTAGTTTCATTTTTCTATTTTTAATTTGTATTTTATTTGATTTAAATAAATGTCTGAAATCTAACAAAAACAAACTTGGAAAAAATGTTAAAAATCAAGCTACTGCCAAATATGCTGCTAGTCGGATCTGCAAAAATTATTGTGATCGAGGCATTATTTTGCAAAATGGAGGAAAAGTTATTTTGACTGAAAATAATTTGAAACGTCCTAAACGTTCAACTCGCGAAGAATTACAGTCTAAGAAGAAAATGAGTTGGAGTTGGCTTAAAAAATTGTGTTCATGTTTCGGTCTTACTTTTTATTTATATTAACTTGATTTTCACAATTTTCTAAAATAACCCTATTGACATTTAAAGAAAATTATAAATTAAAGTTGATACTGATTTGGATGAAGCAATTGCACGATCCCTTGCTGATCAGCAACGTCACCGGGAACTACACAATCGACCTGTTGCAATTAGAGGCACTTTTTAATTTTATAAAAAATTTTATTTCAATATTTTTTAAGATCAAACTGAACATCCACCGGTTCGTGTACCACCTCCAGCTCAAAATCCACAAGATAGAGAAAAAACGCCAGCAGTATATGTAGAAGGAAAATCCTCATCTTCTGATGATAATGGCGTATTTGTTAAAGATAAAGAAGGCAAAATTTATTTTAGAGGAGAAAGTAGTGGTCAACAAGGTGGTTCTAGCCACGGTGAGGGAGACATTAGCTCGGGAGCAGAGACTCCGACCATCCCAAGTGAACCACCGTCCATGGGGAAGGCTGTCGAACACTAGCATCTAGCATTCTCGATGCTCGATATTTGTTAGTTCTTTCTCTTCTATTTATTTTTATGTTTCCTTACAATCTCTTTATTATTTTTACCAGCTGACAAAAATAGTATCCTCGAATAATTACCCTTAGTAATTATTATACAAATTCTCTTGTTAATTGAGGTGTTTGTTCGAGGAAGGGCGCGTAATTAATCGAGTAAACAATTACTCTTCAATCCTATTAAAAACGGTCATACGACACTTTCAGATATGACATTTGCAGACCCGACATTTGCAGACGACTTTTGCAGATCGACATTTGCAGATACCGACACTTGCAGATATGACACTTGCAGATCAGACATTTGCAGATCCGACTTTTGCAGATATTAATTTTTGAAAAAAAATTTTTTAAAAATTTAAAAATCTTAAAAAATCAAAGGATATAGTATAATATACCGGTGGAAATGTTTTGATATAAGACCCATACTCTTTTTTCCGGAGATTCTCTTTTTTCCGGAGGTTCAAAATGTTCAACGTAGACCTATGGAGCTTCGGCGAGGCGCTTGTGCAAAACCCCGCGCTTCGCGCGGGGTTTTGCGGCACGCACTTCGCGGGAGTCAAAAGTCGCTGGGCTCTGGGCTCGTAACATGATCCTATTCCTATCATCGATGAGATGGGCATCCCAGGATTCCTCCGCAGCAGCAATTACTCCACGGTTTATAGATAAGGTAAAGAAGAGAGCGAACTGGGTCTAATCTGCAAAAGTCGGATCTGCAAATGTCTGATCTGCAAGTGTCATATCTGCAAGTGTCGGCATCTGCAAATGTCGGGTCTGCAAAAGTCGGGTCTGCAAGTGTCGGGTCTGCAAATGTCATATCAGCAAGTGTCGTGACACGATTAAAAACACTTCCAGAAAATCTTCTTCTTTAAGTTCAATTATAACATTTTCTTATCAGACATTTATTTAATCCACATATTTATAGTAAAAACTAATTTAATATACTTGGTCCTATATTTTTTACGGTCTGACAAATGAATACTTTCGTTTTTTATAACTTTTTTACCTACGTATTTTGTCTTTTCTTCTACTAACAGTTATTATCGTTCGATTTATTTAGATATAAAACTCTTTTACTATGATTTGAATATAAATAGCTGATTTAAATAGAATGTTAAATATGATTATTAACATTTGGCAGATAACAAACTAGCAATTCAACCTGAATCTAATTTGAAATATTTTTAGTCATTATTGTAAGGATTGGTTCTGGTCTAAATGATACATAACGAGAGAGGAGGCACGACTTTTGGTAGGGTAGCTCAGTTGGTTGGGTTCATATAGATTGACTAAGGTCTCTAGCAATACCGACCAGTAGATTAAAAGAATTTCTGAATGATTTGTAGATAAATAATAATATTTACTTGGGATAAAGATTACACAAAAGTATAAAAAATTCATTTAGTTTATTTAAAATAAAAATAAATTTGACATGTATTGAGTATAGTTTTATTATTTTAATGACTTTATTGTTGAACTTTCCCATATTTTTGCCTCAATGCTTGATATTTCTCTCCTGAACCGAGCATCATATGTGTAGAACAAAACCAAATTGGAGACCTTATGTTGCACATAAATTGTAAATTTGTTAATCCATCATCTCTAGAACAGCATCCTGGAGTTAATTGGCAATCACAAACAGCACATGTGAAGCAACTTTTGTGCACTAAAATTCGTTTTTTCAATAAAAAATTGAAATTACTTAAGGAAATGATTATTATCTTTTTGTTTACTTAAGTAGATTAGATAATACCTATTCTATGGAGAAAGCTTTATTTTGATTTTTTAATGAATTTTTATATTCATTGCAAAAGTGGCAGCTTTTTTAACGCTTGATTTTATCGTGAGTTTTAAAGAGCTGTAAATTTAATTTTAAATGAACTAAATAAATAGATTCTGATTTTTCTGATTTTTAATAAAATATTTATTTAACTGACTAGTATACTTTTCACATTGCACTTTGTCTTCAAACACGCCAATCCAGGTTCGACAAACGTGACAGAACTTGGGTGTCGGGCCTGTTCCGAAATTCATTTTTTTGTGGATTTTTCGGCCAAATTTTAATTTTAAATTTTTCGAGGGAAATAATTTAAATGACTAAAAGATTGTGTTTTAAATTAAAAATTTTTGGACTTTTTTCTATTTTAATATTTCTACCCAAAAATCAAACACATGTTTTATATAATTCTTTTAAAGCCATTATTAAGTGAACATAGACCAAAAACACCTTAAATAAAAAAATCTTTGTGACGAAAAAAGACAGAAATGGTGACAAATTGAGGAGCACATGTCAATTTAAATTTTTAAAGCTAATGATTGTGTGAGAATGAAGGTATTATATGAAAGAGATATTTATTATTCAAAATTGATTTTTCCAAAAAATTTTTAAACTGATTTATCCCTTGGATTTAACTGGCTAGAGTTAAAAATTGAATTCGGCGGTATAAATAATAGAGACCATAATTATTAATCGGTCTAGCTTCGGGATAGTTTTTTTTCTATGTCCATTACATTGAATTTGCTATGTCTGACTTAAATCTCGATTTGGAATGTGTTATTCTTTCATCTTTATTATACTTATATCTAGGTCTTAGATAAAGACACATTTAATTAGATCACCATGCCACCACCTAGACTATGATAGCCAAACACAAATAAAGTTTATTCTCCGACATTTTAATAAACCAAAATTAATTTTAAAATTATACATTATTAAAAATTATTTGATAAAAAACATTTTCTGGATATTTTATTTGTTTTGCAAAAATTTTATTGGTTATTCATTCTAGCCAATTTTTCTCTCAACATTTGGCACTTTTCTCCAGAACCAAGCATCATATGAGTAGAACAAAACCATAAAGGGGAACGTTTATCACACATAAATTGTCTATACATCATTCCATCATCTCTAGAGCAACTTCCTGGTTTTAATTGAATATCACAGATGGCACATTTGAAACAACTTTTGTGCACTTAAAATATGAAAATTAATTTGAAATTTTTGGTTCAGTTTTGTTTAAGTTTGTTCTTCACTAATAACGTTTGAATGTTGTCTGTAATACGAAGGGAATTGTTTTGAAATTATAATACAGAAAGAATATTAATTATAGTTCAAAATATTAGTCGAGCATTTCGAGTTAGAGAGTTTAAATAGTTTTTAACTATAATTTTTGGGAAAAATCATAGTTGTAATCTCGAAAATTGAGATCATAATCACTATTCCCTATAATGGGGATAAAACTGACTTTCAAATATATAGAGAAAGATTCATGCTCAATCTGCCTTTATTTAAAGTTATTGAAAGGTTAATAATGTATGGAGTTAAATTTACAATTGACTATTACAAAGGACACAATTGTTATATCTTTCATATTTTTCAGTTTGTTAAACCTTATGTCGATATAGATCATTGACAACAGAGGTCGGTCGGAATTCCGATTTCCGACAGTTCCGATTTCCGGCACCTTTGTTGACAACACCAATTATTATATTCGCCTAGAATTTAAGTGTCGCTTGGCGATAAAAGCGAATAATATATGCAAAATAAAAAACAAACTTGTAAATTTTTCGCATTGTACTTTTTCATCAAAAACTTCAATCCAATCACGGCAAACATGGCAGAATTTTTTAGTTGGCCCTGTACCGAAATTCATTTTAGAGAATATTAATTAAAATAAATATTTTTGTAAGTTGGAATGGAATTTTATTGAATTTTTAGACATAAATGAAGTCACTCAAATTTAAATCCAAAAAAATATATTAGCAATAACAGCTGTTTGATTTTAAATAACTTTGATCTTTTTAATTTATCCTAGCCGCCTACTCAGATGGAACGTGAAGGAAAAACAAAATAATACAGATCAAAAAAATGAATGTAAAACGGAGAGATACGATTTTCATTGAACAAAGTTAGTAGGGAATAAAATTTGAATCACTCAAAATTGACTCTTTTTAATGTAAATAGAATCACTCGTCGTCTTTCATTCATTTCCGTATCCCTATTACCGTATTTCCTAAAATAGTACTCCCCCCTGAATTAGTACTCCCCCCTTAAATAGTACTCCCCTTTGGAGGAGGGTTGAAAAATAGTACTCCCCCCTTAAATAGTACTCCCCCTAAAATAGTACTCCCCCCCCCCCCCTAAAATATTTTTCCTCTATATTTGAAAAAAATTATAAAAGACTCATTGAATTATTCTATTGGAATTTACTTATTGAAGCATTTTATTTATTTTAAGTAGGGTTGTCGGTTTCACTTGATTCTCCGATAACCGAAACCGAACAGCTTTCGGTTAACCGAAAACGAACCGAAATTTTAACCTAAAATTTGTCGACGATTAAAGAGATATAATGTGATTAGTTGGTGGAGTAAAAGTGGATTTGGGTGATATAAAGGGATTATATCGGGTGATAAAATGTGTTCTGGATTGATCAAGTGGCATGGTTTGATAAAGGAATTTGAGGAATTAATGAAGGATGAGATACTATATTAGGTGATTTTTGTTAAGTAAGAGTAATAATGATATGAAATTGAATCATACATCCTCCTTAATCACCCGATATTTCTTCGTTACCTCTAATCCGAAAATCCTCAGATATCCAATCTCTCTCAGTGACAATCTCAGTGACAGTAGAAATATCGGCGGATATATGTGGATTCGTGAGATTAAGTGGTTTGAAAGGATTAAGGGGGATATCAGTGTTTTTGAAGGATATCTAGGGAATTTGACACATATCAAGTGTATTAAACTGGTCGGGAGTTCAAGATGGATATAGAGGTAAATTTAGATATCTACCCTTAATCGCTTGAGTCCCCTTATACCCCTCAATATCACTCCAAATTCATTAATATCCTTCTTGATTTCCCCCAATAATCCTTATTTTAAGTCACTTGTGTTTAAATGTCCGAAATTTGCTCAATTTTATACTAATTTGGATATTTTTTTTGAAAATCCGGGTCCAGATCCGGCATTTTTAAATAACGAATCTAATTGATTTAGACATTTAGAATTTTGAAATTTTTCAATTTTTCCTATGATAAATCATGGAGGAGGGTTGAAAAATAGTACTCCCCCCTGAATTAGTACTCCCCCCTTAAATAGTACTCCCCTTTGGAGGAGGGTTGAAAAATAGTACTCCCGGGAGTACTATTTTAGGAAATACGGTATATTGTCCTTCCTGTATATCTGATTCGTCCGGTCTCTACAAGCGAAAAGATGTTACAGCCTTCAGAAATCAAACTTATAAATTTAAATAGAGGGGTATCTTAATAGAGGGGTAATTTAAATAGAGGGGTATTTAATCTCCAAATGGCTAACCAAATCTATATAATATTTTGTATTTATTATGAAACAATTTATAAGTTGGTCGTTTTTTTTAATTTCAATAATTAAATCTTTAATTTACAGATTACTACATGTTTATTTCAATTAATATTAGACAGATCTATAGATTTATTTTAAAGTCGAATTTAGAAAAATAATAAAATTAAGAAAGGATTATGTTAGATTGACATTATTTTATTCATTTTTTATCACAATTTAAATGAAAACCATTTACTATATCTTTTCAAAACTTTCTTCTTTTCCTTATTTATTAGACTTTACTGCATCGACAATTGCCAGCCTTGCAAGGCAGACCAAAACATTCATCCTTTTTAAATAATAAATTTATTAACTTTAAATAAAAATAATTTCTCTAGATTTGAAACAGACACCTCATTACAAGGTAAAAATTACGGCGTGGAAAAAATTTTAGCATAAAATTAGACTAACGTATATAGAGGGTTATCTCAAATAAAAGTTTAGGGCTTAGACACTAAGGAATAGGAAAATGTATCCAGTTATTAATAAGATAAAGGTGAATACAGGGACGTTTAATATCCCATTGGCTAACAAATTCTAAAAATGTGTCATGTATTGAGTATGTATTATCTTATTGACGGTCAGACACATAATGTAAATCTATAAAATTATTTCCACTTACATTATTCCAATTGCAAGATTTTACACCACAAAATTCGGTTCTAACTTTATGAGCATTTTCATAACCATGTTTTTTATAGGCCTGTTCGCATTGGCAAAGTTTGAATTTGCTACAGGCGTCTTTTAGACCTCCACAAGTTTTCGAGTCTTCGTGCTTGCCTTTAATCGGATAAAATCATTTTTTATTAAATTTCATCGAAATTACATATGAGTCCGGTACGGCATTTGGAACAGTCACACTTGCCTATTTTTGTCCCTCCAACACACTTTCCTTTAACACCGCAATCAGCATCACTAAAACATTTTGCACGCTTAATGCATTTTCCGGCAAAATTCTTTAAAAAATTTGCAAATGAATTAGAAAAATGATATTTAGATACATCCAGAATCCGAGAGTTATATTCATTATAAGAGAACTTAACTAAGGACCTCTTACTAGGACACCAATGACTCTTGGCATAACTCCGAGTCATTAGAGATCGATCTGGGCTTGGACCAAGGCCTGGGTTCACACTACCCAGAGTTCAGGCCCAGGCATTTTTTGAACTTACTTGGGTTTACCTGGGCCTGGGTTTTTATTTGACTCCAGGCCAGGAACCCGCAAAGGTCAATAAATCAAATCGCATTGTCCAGGAACAGGCCCAGGCTTTTCAGAAATCTCGATCTCTACAAGACATATAAAGAAATTTTTACCGGGTATGGGCATTAATATTACGGAGTACTAAAGAATATCTGCTTACACACCCGGATCTTATCAAAATACCCAGTTTACGAGCTACTGGATCGGGGCAACCATGTCCTCAGCCTGTTATCGAACTATAATAATTTTTAAAAATTAAAAAAACAAACAGCAGCAGGAGGGGTGCTGTTATTCTCTCCATCCTCTCGGAAGAACGCAACCTCGTCCTCAAACCAAGTCTCATCATGACCACTCTTAACATATCTTTCCTCTACCCCAATGACTCCAAAATTTCCAAATAAATTAAATAGGGAGATAATAAATAAAGAAATTAATAAATTGGGGGTGAAAATCATTTTATTAAATTATAAAATTCTAAAATTTTATAAAAAATTTTTTTTGTTTAAAATAATGAATTGAATAAACCCATGGACGTTTATATAAAAAAATTTTGGGCAATTAAAAATATTTGACATTTTATTTTTTAATGCAATTATTAATAAAGTTTATACGCCTATTCAGCTTTAAAGTTGATAAAATATTATTTAAAAATTATTGCAAATTATTTTATGTTCTTATAAAAATTTTTGTTGTTAATCATTCTTAATTAGTAATAAAAATTATTTTTAAAAGAATTATTTTTTAAATAACTTTGAGTGGGTTTTTAAATGTTTTTTTATTGTATTTATATTTAAAGGAATGTCATTCATAGGGTTGCCGTTTTCGAGTCGGGCCGACGGTCGAGTCATTTTTTTCGGGCTTCATTTTTATCGAGTCGGGTCAAACGAGTCTTTTTCGGGCCTCATTTTTATCGAGTCGGGTCAAACGAGTCTTTTTCGGGCCTCATTTTTATCGAGTCGGGTCATACAAGTCTTTTTCGGGCATAATTTTTATCGAGTCGGGCATCGAGACTTTTTCGGGCCTTTTTTCAAAAAGATTTATTCAAAAAACAAAAATAATTTTGCTTATTTGTCATCAAAAATAAATCATATTAACATTGTTTTTCATAATCTTATTCACTAGGGTTGTTCCCCGACGGGGGGGGGGGGGGGGGGGGGAGGAGGAGGGCCACGGGGAAAATTTTCGGGGAGGCAGCGCCACGGGGGGGACGCCTTCTTTTTTACGCCTTCTTAATTTTTTCCGCCGCAGGCGAAAATTTTGGGAATTTTGGAGGTCCTTAAGCCAGATTTCTTCCATTTTTTGCGCTAAAGCTGAAAAATCTAGAGTTTTGAATTTCAAAAAATAATATCAAAGGTTTAAAATCGTCTCTTGTATTAAAAAAAGTTAAAATAATCTGAAAATAAGTCTCAAACGATGATTAGTACTCGAACCCAACAATCCTTTAAATAAAATCCAGCGCCTTAACCATCAACTAACCGCTCATTTAATTAGTTCTGAAAGAAAATATATTTCCCTTACTCAGTAAAAGAAATATCAAAGAGGAAGATCCAAAAGGAATTATTTATCGAGGACATTCGAGTCGGGCCAGTTTTTTCCGAGTCATTTTATTCGGGCTTCATTTTTATCGAGTCGGGTCATACGAGTCTTTTTCGGGCTTCATTTTTATCGAGTCGGGTCATACGAGTCTTTTTCGGGCCTCATTTTTATCGAGTCGGGTCAAACGAGTCTTTTTCGGGCCAAATATCCTAGGCCCGACTCGATCTTTCGGTCCGAGTCGGGCCATTTTGGCAACCCTAGTCATTCAATAATTATTTTTATTTTATAATGGAAAATATTTAATTATAGATATTTAAATGTTTTTAAATAATTAACTCTTTTTTCGAACTATTACCCAAATAATTCACCCTCCATGGAGAAGGTAATCATTAGGCCTGGATTTATAGGTTATATCATATTTTTAGGTTATACCTCACAGATCTCTGGGGTCTAATAAATAAATAAATTTATACCAAAATTTAAATAATATAATTTATATAATCTACCAATCTAGAATTTCATTTACTGAAATAAACCATATAAGGGCGCTTCGGACTAATAATTTTGAACGAAGATATCTGTTGTGGGTACATTGGGCTTGCGTTACGTTGGGGTGTACTCAGGCGAAATATGCAAAAAACAAATACGGAAATTATATCTTTAATCAAAGTTAAATAAATGTTTGATAATAATATGTTATATTCGAAATTGAAGAAATAAATTTTAAAAAATTTTAAATTACTGTCGTAATTACTCGAACAATTACACACTCCGAATGATTCCCTGCTTTAAGAGCTTTAAGGTAAACAATGACTACAAAGCGTAATTATTCGAGAACGATAAAAATAAAATAAAAACCCAATAAAATAAAAATCCAATAAAATAAAAATCAAACTGAAAAAATTTTACTTTTTGAAATCCCATAGCGATTTAAATAAAAGACTATAAAGCTTACTTTCTTTTCATCTGACAGGAACTCATTATACAGTGATGGAAAAGAGATAGAACAGGTTATATGTAAATATACCGTAAATGCTCTAATTGAAGCACATGTCTTCTATTATTCGATCCTCTCGTAGGGTGTGCTTCTATTAGAGACTGTGCTTCTATTAGAGACTGTGCCTCTATTTGAGACTGAGCTTCTATTAGAGCATTTGCGGTATATTAATAATCTATAATTTGTCTTAAAACTTTTTTTTCTAAAAGTTAATCGAAAATAGATAATCAAAAACTATTTGACAACCCTTGACTATCTTTTTTCCGGCACTGTATAGGTTCACAAAATAATTACTAGGTCCTAATCAGAGTCAGATGAAGATTTCACATAATCAGCTGGTCCTTTTCCTTTTCCCTCATATTTTACCGGTTGCTTATTTTTACTTTTTGATTTCTCTTCACCTGAGGGCTCTTAATAAATGTCAAATTAAATAATTAAATTTAAAAGCACCTCCAATTTTTAAATCCTTAAAGCGTCGCTGTGGAACATCTTGTTCTTCTGGTTCTGCAAGGGAATTAGCAATTGCTCTTTGTAAGTCAATATCTTCTTGTGTTTGACGTCCTTTAGTTGCTCCGTACCCACCAAGATTTTTAAGTTCGCGTTCCGTTTTGGGAAGATTAGTTTTTTTAATTTCTTTTAATTTTTCCTTGTAAGCACGAGCTTCACGTTCTTGTACTTCACGTTCTTGTTCTATTTTTTATTATAAAGATTAGAATTATTTATGTACATCTCAATTAATTTATAATTTAAAATGTAAGCAGAATTATTTTATTTTTGTAGAAATACCTATATTTTAATTCTAAATTCGAAGAATTTTTGAGAGTCTTAAATCGTTTTTTAATTAAATAAACCGATAGAACATAAGGATTTAAAATAATTTTTACAAAATAGCAATGGGGACAATTTACCACAATAAGGCTTGAGATTAATGTAAGCATATCTTCTTACCTTTATCTTTTTTGTTTGAACCACCTTAATTAATAAAATTTTAAATTTTTTCAGAAAATCATAATTTGAAATTTTCGAATTTTCTCTATAAAGAAAAAAAACTAAATCAACAGAACAGAACAAAAATTTAAATTAAGAAAAAAACCTACAGCATGGTAAACAGCCAGAAAGTATATATTTAAGTGCCTTATCTCGGGCTGTACGTTTACGACGCATCAAATAATTTTTATCCAACTTTTTTCCAATATTCTTTAACGAAAATTTAACAGAAAATTGTTAATTCTATATTGGGCTATTATAATGTAATCCGTCTTATAGCAAGAAAGATTTGGTGGGATAAAGGGATATAATGGGATTTGGAGAGTTATCGAGAGATTTAAAAGGATACTGTAGGAAGTGTCAAATATTTATTGGATCCCTCTCATTTAAACTTTGAAGGAATCCTAATATAAAAGAATACATAATACTAATATAACGGAATAAAACAAATATGGTTACGAGGTTTTTGAAACAATATGTAGGAAAATAACTGAAATATGCAACTTTACTTTGCAACATATATCTCCCCGGGATGCATTATCTGAACGAGGCCAAAATTTCTTACGCAAATTTTCCCAGGTAATTTTTATTTATTAAATTACTATTTGTATTACCATGTTTTCAGGTTCAATTCGAGTTGTTCGTATCTTTGCTTTAATCCCTCGTTCACAAAAATCCATGCACAACTGACTTTCACATTTGGCAATCTCTTGATTTTTAACAATTTTTTCATGTTTTTTCTTGTTAGATTTTCGACATTTATTTAAATCAAATAAAATAAAAATTAAAAATAGAAAAATAAAACAAGTTGACAGTTTCATGTCTTGAAAATAAAATATAGTAATGCATTATGGTCCCAATAAATTTTCCTCTCTTAACATTATAAAAATTTCCTCTCTTAACATTATGTAAAATTTTCCTCTCTTAACATTTTCCTCTCTTAACATTATGTAAGACCCAATCCCGAGCACTACCGATAAGTTTAGAATCAGGAGAGCAATTTATAGAGTGAGAAAACGGAAACTTAAGGAGTCGGAGAAACAAAAAAGGACAATTTGATTTCAGAATTTAATAAAGTGGCTATAAAAAATTAAAAAAAATAGTAAATAAATTTTTTAAATGAATAAACATTTTTTAAATTGTATATAATGAGGAGTGCCTGATTAAATTAAATGGAGAGTGCCCGGTTAAATGGAGGGTGCCTTGTTGGCAAACAGCCTTGCAGTTGAAAATCGAATATAGCTGTACTATATGCGTAAATAAATTTACGCAGCGTTTTTTGAAAAAATATAATGTAAATGGTCTTTATACATTTTTATGTTAAAGTCATAAAGGCACTTAACATAAAAATTTTAACAAGGCTAAGGAATTAGTAAAGCATATAGTAAGCGGTGTGGTGTACTGTATTAAATAAACTGAAGATAATGCAGAAACTGAATATTATGTTATATTTAAATAAATTTTACATTCTATACGTTTATTTTTGGTATAGCTTTACCCATGACGTCTATAATAAATAATTAAGATTTGTATGGACTTACAAATATATTATTTAGTAAAAATAAAAGTTCAATGTTTAAATATGTTTAGTGTTAGTAATATTTATACTGAATAAATAAATCGCTCTTACCAATGTTATTATCTAGGTAGTTTAAATTTTCAAGTAAAATATTTAGGATTCACCAAATTTGATCAAATTTATTACAATTGGGAACGTGAGAGTCGATGCGATTATCGATGAGTTTAACAAAAGAAGGCGATATATATATATTTATTTGAAAATGAATTTATTAAATTTCAGATATCTCGCTCATTGAGTCCCTATTCCTTCTCACTTTTATCATTGGAGAGGGAAAATTACGTCGAACGTTCTAATCTAAATGAAGATTATCTTTTCGATATTTTTGAACGTCTCACCGAGCGCAGAAATCTTTCTAGATAAAAGAGGGCATCCTTAAAGAATTACACAAATCACCGCGCAACATGCCTTTATTTCTGCTTTATGCACTAATGAATGAATAAAACTCGAACTATTTCTTTGCAGTTGAAGAAATTATTAAAGAAATGATTTATAGGAATAAAAAAATATTTTTGACTCATATAAATTCACGAATTTTATACTACTTTGATTATAATATTTTAATTTACATAATTTTTTAAACATGGCCGCAAATGTAGGGGCCGCAAATGTCACAATAGGGGGAGCCTCAAAGGTCAAAACACAATAGACTGGGCCGCAAGTGTCTGGCCTCAAGTTGATACCGCAAATGTCTGCGCCATAACTTTCATAGCCGCAAGTGTAGGAAACGCATGTGTCTAAATATGGGCGAGCGCAATTGTCTGGGCCGTAAATGTCTGGGCGCAAGTGTACGGGCCGCAAAAGTCTGCTAATCATAATTTATAACAAAAGAGGTTTTATAATCAATTAAACCTAAATAGATTATACATCTATTTTTTATCAATGTTTATACCAACATACTAGTCTATTAAATAAACAAGCTAACAAATCTTTATAATCCAGTTTAGATTAAAAAAAGTCAGAAATGCTAAACTACAAAGAAGAAAATAGCTGAATAAAATAATGCGTAAAAAGTTTTTTTTAAATGGTAAAATTACAAGTTGGCACAAAAGTAATGGGGCAAATCGTAATCTTTATTTTATCACATTATCGTAAATCTGAATAAAGTTATGCGAATAATAAAGTGCCCGTTACTTTTGGGTCACCCTGTATAAAAACTAATTTGGTGAAGCTAAATTTAAAATGGTTTAGAAAAAATCTAAAAGCGTTAGATAAGATGATTTAAAAAAGAAACATCATATAGCGAAAATATCAGAAGCTGCCGAAGGGCTTCAAAGAAAGATAAATATATCCAGAAATGCCATGGAAAAAGTAATTTTACATGCTTAGAATTTTGTTTAACATTCTTTACGAATTTCAAAAGCTGCTTCTTTTTTAATCTTAACTCGCTACGTCATACTTTACTCCCAGTTTTGCCAATAATCACTACTACCTACACCAGTTTCATAAGCTTGTACAATTTCAGATACATTTTTATCATCATCAGAAGATGAGGGTTCTTTTGATGGTGGTGCTTTACCTTTTTGTTTTCTATCCGTTTGTGGATGTTGAACTTGAAGACTCGTTGAAGGACTTTCACTTTGGGTATCTTAATAACTTATAAATTAAATATTTTCTAAAATAACATGTGCCTTGGATTGTAACAGGTTGAATATATTGTTGATGATGTCCTTGATCTAAGCGAGACATTTCAAGTGCTCTTTCATATTCATCATCATAGGAACCGCGAGTACGTGGTTTGTCCAAAATACCAGATTCTTTCAGTTTTTCTATTTTTTCGGGAGTAAGATTATGAAGTAGTTCTAATCTTTTTTTAGCATCAGCAGTCCGATATTCTTCCATTATTTCCTCAACAGATTTGTCGACATCTTCAACTTCTTTAAGTTATAATTTATTAAAAAATACAAACAGAATTATTTTAAAAATTTGTAAATAACAATAATATTCATTAATTTCAACGAAAACACAAAAACACAATTTTCAAACATTATCTTCAAGCGACAGACTCTTAATTTAAAAAGTAAACACACCTCCACAGAAGCAACACATTGCTTTAATAGCATTCTTTTTTGCCTTTGATTCTCCACGCCGTGCACGTTTAACACGTTTCAAACTATCTTCAGTCAACTTGTTTTTAATGTTCTTTAAAAAAATTTTAGAAATTACCTTTTTTAATTGGTCTATTAAAGTATAATTTCACTTATACGTCCTACACAAGGAGAATAATGCCGACATATAAAGGAAAGTGTTTTAAGAATAGGGCGGCTCAGAATCAGACCCTGAACAGAAAACTCTTCGGTCTTCTGTTCGGATAAGACCTAAAAATTATACTTTCTTATACAATTGAAGTTTGCGAAATTATTAAGTTTAAATCCTTACCTCATTTCCAATACGAGCTTGTTTCTTTTCCTGAAATCCCCTCTCGATTATGCTTCGTTCACAATATTTTTTACAAAACAAACTGGTGGCACTTTTGGTTTGCTTTTGGCATTTACCGCTTTTTCCACCTTTGTCTTTGTTAGATTCCCGACAATAATTTAAATCAAATAAAATACAAATTAAAAATAGAAAAATAAAACAAGTTGACAGTTTCATCTCTTGAAAATAAAATATATTACTGTCATTATGGTCCCAATAAATTTTCCTCTCTTAACATTATAATCGAATTGTAAGACCCAATCCCGAGCACTAACGATAAGTTTAGAATCAGGAACCATTTATAAAGTGAGAAAACGGGAACTTATGGAGTCGGAGAAACAGAAAAGGACACAAATTTGATTTCAGAATTTAATAAAGTGTTTATAAAAAATAAAAAAATAGTAAAGAAATTTTTTAAGTGAATAAACATTATTTTAAATTGTATATAATAAGGAGGGGTGCTTGATTAAATTAAATGGGGAGTGCCTGATTAAATGGAAAGTGTCTTGTTGGCAAACAGCCGCTCACGACTCTTAATAAGGCCACCATGCACACAAGATTATGCTTGCTGTTGAAAATCGAATATAGCTGTACTATATGCGTAAATAAATTTACGCAGCGTTTAATGTAGAAATATATTGTAAATGTTCTTTATACATTTTTATGTTAAAGTCATAAAGGCACTTAACATAAATATTTTAACAAGGCTAAGGAATTAGTAAAGCATATAGTAAGCGGTGTGGTGTACTGTATTAAATAAACTGAAGATAATGCAGAAACTGAATATTATGTTATATTTAAATAAATTTTACATTCTATACGTTTATTTTTGGTATAGCTTTACCCATGACGTCTATAATAAATAATTAAGATTTGTATGGACTTACAAATATATTATTTAGTAAAAATAAAAGTTCAATGTTTAAATATGTTTAGTGTTAGTAATATTTATACTGAATAAATAAATCGCTCTTACCAATGTTATTATCTAGGTAGTTTAAAAATCAACGGAACAACAAGAATAAACGTAATTTTGGTGCAAATACATATGACATATTTGGCGATGCTGCTTGCATATTAGACCTCGCCCAAGATCCAATGGCGATTTAATTTTTTATGATTATTTTGACCTTCTTTAATTTTACATGTCAATTTAACTTCGAAAAAATAAAAAAGAGGTCAACAGACCTTAATGATTTTTTTCTATCCGGTATTTCCGGATTCGAACGAATATGAATACATAGTTTTCTTTTAAAGATGGACGGATACAGATGTATGTATATGGAATGATGCACTGAATCCTAGGATATCCCTTACACTTTCTGCGATTAAACATAAATTAATTTTTAAAAATACATTTCAACATTAAATAATATCTATATTTGTAAGAAATAACGTTAATTTCTTTGATCCTCCATTAACAGGGTAAGTTTAGAGGGATCAAGGTGATTAAATAGATACAGGGGGATATTAGAGGATAAAAAGATACCGGGGGAAAAACCAGATTCTTTTGTCAACCGAAACCGAACCGACATTCCGAAAAAAATATCCTCTGTTTTTCGGTTCGATTCGGTTTGAAACCGACAACCTTATTTCAACCCATTACTAATTGAAACTTTTATGATACGTGTTTTAAGATTAGGAGTTTATCGTGATCTCAAATTTATATTGAAAAATATAAGCCTCTAATAGAAGCCCAGCCTCCAATATAAGCCCACTCAAAGCGACCTTTGCAGAATATAAGCCCAGTGCTTATATTATAGCATTTATGGTATCTAGTAATTCTTTTAAGGACAAATATTTTCAAAAAATATATGTAAATAACCAAAGTTGAAACTAACAATGGTGTCCTTAAAAATGCGTCCGCGAGCTTTATAACGTATATAATCTTTTATTCAATTGCGTGTAGTTTTGGTGCCCGTAACTTTTGGGTCACCCTGTATAGAGAGACTTTGTAGTGGTAACGGGAAACTGTCCCACCTTTCCCATTGATCATTCTGAATTCTGAGCACATTTTCTTCAACAAGAAATTGCCAAGGTTAACCCTCTTTTCATCCCTTACATAATCTATTTCGGTAGCGGAAAGTTTCCCTTAATTACTTCAAAGGAATAAAAAGTGGGTGTGTGGTTACAACCTAACTTGAACAAGTGCTTCTAGCTGGCTTCCCTAATACATATAACTCATGTATCGTATGAATAAAATTTGAAGCGAAATGATTATATCTAATAAATTCTTCAACAATAGAGACCCTCAAATTATCTCTATTCTACTACTTTTTTATATTTATAAACTAAAAATCTCTTTAATCCAATATAGTTAAAAAAGACAGAATATAAGAAAACACAGTTTTTAAATTTAAAATGGAAATAAATCACTGGAGAGGTACATTTAAAAAGTTTTTGAATTTTAAAAAATAACCGAAGAAAACATCAAATAGCGAAAATACAAATGCATTCTAAGAGGATTTAGAGAAATAGGAAAATAATTTTAAATTAACGTCGTGACAAATTTCAAAAGCAACTTTTTTAGCATCTTCATTTCTCTCTAATTTACTCTTGGTAACGACCGTATACTTCCGCCCAATATTCACTAGTGCCTATGTCACTGTCAGTAGAGCTTTTTGTTGGTGTTGTCATTTTGTCTTCGGCGATCCCTTTTCCCCTCCAATCTTCTTCTGGATGTTGTTCTAGAGGTTGAATTTCCTGCGGTGGGAAATCACTTGAGGGTTCTTAATAAATTAAAAATTAAATATTTTATAAAATCAAAAAATTTGCCTCGAAATGTTACTCCCGGAAGATTTTGTGGACGCGGTTGAGATTTTTGTTTTTCAAGTGACATTGCAATTGCTTGAGCTAACTCATCTTGAAAGGCTTGATCATTATCGCGCGTTTGATATCTCTCTGTTTTGCCCAAATAACCACGGGCTTTAAGTTCTTTCGTTGTTTTGGAATCAAGATTGTTAATTGCCTTCAATTTTACTTGAGGATCATTAGATTGTAATTCTCTTATTATTTCCTCAATTCGTTTGTCGTCAACTTTATCTCCTTTAATTCATAAGTTATTTATAAAAAGAGACTTCAAATTTGCAAATAGCAACGGGGACAATTTACAAGATAAGGGTCGGGATTAATGTGAGCTTATCTTCTTACCTTTATCTTTTTCGTTTGAACCACCTTAATTAATAAAATTTTAAATTTTTTTCAAAAAATCTTAATTTATAATTTTTGAAATTTATGAATTTTTTCTCTAAAGAAAAAAACTAAATCAACAGAACAGAACAAAAATTTAAATTAAGAAAGAAAAAAACCTACAACAAAACAAACAGCCAGAAAATATTTTTTTCAATACAGTATTTCGAGCTGTACGTTTACGACGCATCAAATAAGTTTCATCCAACTTTTTTCCAACATTCTTAAAAAAATTTTAACAGGAAATTGTTAATTCTATATTGGCCTATTACAGTGAAATCTGTCTTATAGCAAGAAAGATTTGGCGGGATAAAGTGTTATAGGGGATTTGGAGAGGTATCGAAAGATTTAAGAGGATATTGTGAGAAAGTGTCAAATATTTATTGGATCCCTCTCATTTAAACTTTGAAGGAATCCTAATATAAAAGAATACATAATACTAATATAACGGAATAAAACAAATATGGTTACGAGGTTTTTGAAAGAATATGTAGGAAAATAACTGAAATATGCAACTTTACTTTGCAACATATATCTCCCCGGGATGCATAATCTGAAGTAGGCCAAAATTTCCTACGCTAATTTTCCCAGGTAATTTTTAATTATTAAACTAATATTTGTATTACCATGTTTTCAGGTTCAATTAGAGTTGTTCGTTTCATTGCTTTAATCCCCCGTTTACAAAAATCCATGCACAACTGACTTTCACATTTGGCATTCTCCTGATTTTTAACATTTTTTCCAACTTTTTTCTTGTTAGATTTTCGACATTTATTTAAATCAAATAAAATAAAAATTAAAAATAGAAAAATAAAACAAGTTGACAGTTTCATCTCTTGAAAATAAAATATATTAATGTCATTATGGTCCCAATAAATTTTCCTCTCTTAACATAATAATCGAATTGTACGACCCAATCCCGAGCACTAACGATAAGTTTAGAATCAGGAGTGCAATTTATAGAGTGAGAAAACGGAAACTTAAGGAGTCGGAAAACTTAAGGAGTCTGAGAAACAAGAAAACAACACCAACTCTAATTTAGAATTTTAATAAGGTGGCTATAAAAAATTAAAAAAAATATTAAATAAATTTTTTAAGTGAATAAACATTTTTTTAAATTGTATATAATAAGGAGGGGTGCCTGATTAAATTAAATGGAGAGTGCCTGATTAAATGGAGAGTGTCTTGTTGGCAAACAGCCGCTCGCGACTCTTAATAAGGCCACCATGCACACAAGGTTATGTAAATTTATTTACGCTGCGTAAATAAATTTGCGCAGCGTTTTTTGTAAAAAATATAATGTAAATGTTCTTTATACATTTTTATGCTAAAGTCATAAAGGCACTTAACATAAAAATTTTAACAAGGCTGAGGAATTAGTAAAGCATATAGTAAGCGGTGTGGTGTACTGTATTAAATAAACTGAAGATAATGCAGGAACTAGTGCGCGGAACCGGACCGGATCCGGCCGGATTTTTCCGGAGTCCGGATCCCAACTCCGGGTTTTTTTGAAATTTCCGTACTAAAACCGGACCGGATTAATCCGGAAAAATCCAGCCGCATCCGATCCGGCTCCATTGCCAAATCCGGAATCCGAATCCGGCAAATCTATATACCGGATTTGAGATTTGTAAATAAATTTTTTAAGTGAATAAACATTTTTTTAAATTGTATATAATAAGGAGGGGTGCCTGATTAAATTAAATGGAGAGTGCCTGATTAAATGGAGAGTGTCTTGTTGGCAAACAGCCGCTCACGACTCTTAATAAGGCCACCATGCACACAAGGTTATGTAAATTTATTCACGCTGCGTAAATAAATTTACGCAGCGTTTTTTGAAAAAAATATATAATGTAAATGTTCTTTATACATTTTTATGTCAAAGTCATAAAGGCACTTAACATAAATATTTTAACCAGGCTCTGGAATTAGAAAAACATATAGTAAGCGGTGTGGTGTACTGTATTAAATAAACTGAAGATAATGCAGGAACTGAATATTATGTTATATTTAAATAAACTAGCGGAGTTGGTTCTTCTGCAAATGAGTGATTTTATTAAAAATAATTTATACCAAAATTTAATTTATAATTTATACCAAAATTTTAATAATATAATTTATATAATCTACCAATCTAGAATTTCATTTACTGAAATAAACCATATAAGGGTGCCCCGGATTAATAATTTTGAACGAAGATAAATGTTGTGGGTACATTGGACTTGCGTTACGCTGGGGTGTACTCAGACAAAAAACAAATACGGAAATTATATCTTTAATCCATAGTTAAATAAATGTTTGATAATAATATGTTATATTCGAAATCAAAGAAATTTTTAAAAATTCTAAATAACTGTCGTAATTACTCGAACAATTACACACTCTCGAAGAATTCCCTGCTTTAATATAGGTAGAAATAATGACTACAAAGCGTAATTATTCGAGAACGATAAAAATTAAATAAAAACCCATAAAATAAAAATCCAATAAAATAAAAATAAAACTGAAAAAATGTTACTTTTTGAATCCCATAGCGATTTAAATAAAAGACTATAAAGCTTCCTTTCTTTTCATCTGACTGGAACTCATTATACAGTGATAGGAAAAAGATAGAACAGATCTTGCTCAAAATAAATTATTTTTTTCGATTTTTGATTTGACCAAATTAAATGGCTTTCAGATAATTCTCGACTGTTAAAATATTTTTAATGTACTCTACAACAGCTTCTATTATTTTTGAGATTTAATATCTTGTCAAATTTACTCAAAAATTGTGTTATATGTAAATATACCGTAAATGCTCTAATTGAAGCACATGTCTTCTATTTTTCGATCCTCTCGTAGGGTGTGCTTCTATTAGAGACTGAGCCTTTATTTTTCGATCCTCTCGTAGGGAATGCTTCTATTAGAGACTGTGCCTTTATTTTTCGATACTCTCGTAGGGTGTGCTTCTATTAGAGACTGTGCCTTTATTTTTCGATACTCTCGTAGGGTGTGCTTCTATTAGAGACTGTGCTTCTATTAGAGCATTTACGGTATATTAATAATTTATAATTTGTCTTAAAACTTTTTTTTTCCAAAAGTTAATCGAAAATAGATAATCAAAAACTAGTTGATACCATTTGACTATCTTTTTTCCGCCACTGTATAGGTTCGCAAAATAATTACTAGGTCCTAATCAGAGTCAGATGAAGATTTTACATATTCAGCTGGTCCTTTTCCTTTTCCCTCATATACCACCGGTTGCTTATTTTTACTAGTTGATTTATCTTCACCTGAGGGCTCTTAATAAATGTTATATTAAATAATTAAATTTAAAAGCACCTCCAATTTTTAAATCCTTAAAGCTTTGCTGTGGAACATCTTGTTCTGCAAGGGACAGAGCAATTGCTCTTTGTAAGTCAATATCTTCTTGTGTTTGACGTCCTTTAGTTGCTCCGTACCCACCAAGATTTTTAAGTTCGTTTTCGTTTTGGGAAGATTAGTTTTTTTAATTGCTTTTAATTTTTTCTTGTAAGCATGAGCTTCACGTTCTTGTACTTCACGTTCTTGTTCTATTTTTTATTATAAAGATTAGAATTATTTATGTACATCTCAAATAAATTATACTTTATTTTAAAATTTGAGCAGAATTATTTTATTTTTTGTGAGAATGCCTATATTTTAATTCTATATTCGAAGAATTTTTTAGAGTCTTAAATCGTTTTTTAATTAAATAAACCGATAGAACATAAGGATTTAAAATAATTTATACAAAATAGCAATGGGGACAATTTACCACAATAAGGTTTGAGATTTATGTAAGCATATCTTCTTACCTTTATCTTTTTTGTTTGAACCACCTTAATTAATAAAATTTTAAATTTTTTCAGAAAATCATAATTTGAAATTTTTGAATTTTCTCTATAAAGAAAAAAACTAAATCAACAGAACAGAACAAAAATTTAAATTAAGAAAAAAACCTACAGCATGGTAAACAGCCAGAAAGTATATCTTTAAGTGCCTTATCTCGGGCTGTAAGTTTACGACGCATCAAATAAGTTTCATCCAAATTTTTTCCAATATTCTTTAACGAAAATTTAACAGGAAATTGTTAATTCTATATTGGCCGATTACAGTGTAATAATCTGCCTTATAGCAAGATAGATTTGGTGGGATAAAGGGTTATAGGGATTTGGAGAGGTATCGAGAGATTTAAAAGGATACTGTAGAAAGTCAAATATTTATTGGATCCCTCTCATTTAAACTTTAAAAGAATCCTAATATACATAAATCAAGAATATTAATATAACGGAGTAAAATAAATAGTATAGTAAAGCGATTTTTGAAAAATTTGTAGTAAAATGACTGAAATACCGTATTTTTTGTATTAGAGCCCCACGTTGAATTAGAGCCCCACGCTTTAATAAAGCCCCACTTTCAAGGATAGTTGAAAAATAGAGCCCCACGCTGTATTAGAGCCCCACGCTTAAATAGAGCCCCACTTTTTAAAATTTACCTATGGTCTAATAAATTGTTAATTTTTAATACTATACTGTTTTTTTTTTTTTATTTAATGTTCTGTGCCAATGTTAGAGATTATGTATATCCGATTAAGAGGTATTTGTGGATTAATATTTGTAGATTAACCACCTTAATCTGCCGATATCCATTGAACCAGACTTAATCCATACAAATTACCAGATACCTATTCCGCCTAATCTCATGATATCTCTTCGAAAATCCCTTTGTATGAACAATAACATTAAATACAATCCGTAGACTGATATTCCGAAAATCACTCTTAATCCATTGATATCTAGGTATATTCCTTCCATATATTTGATTCTCTGTGGTGAACCTCAGACTCAAATGACTTTAATTTAATTTAAATAAATATATGACATTTTATCCCATTTTATGTTCCTATTTAAGAAATGCATTTCTCCCTAAAACCGTTCAGTTGTTATTTTCTCTTTTAGTGGCGTTCCCCCTTCTTTTTTATTCGTTAATTTATTTGTGGAAATTGTATTGCCCCTTTAATTTAAATAAATATTGATTCGTATTTGGATTTGAATTGATTTAAAGAAGGGTTAAAATAAAAAGAAGTTATAAGAGAAAGCTTAAATTTCTCACGTCTCTCCAATGAAGGGATTTGGACGTTATAGGAGATATTAGGAGATTCTTCTACATATATACTGGTAAGCATAGATATTGACGAGATTAGCCTGGTTATCACTTGATTCATCTCAAAAATCCTCCGATATCCGATTAATCCCCAAAACATTGATACTCCCCAAATCACCCGATATCCATATTAATCCCCAAATACCTTCTTAATCACATCTATATCCTTCAATTGTGAGAGGAATTTTGGTCACCAAACAAAATTCCAAGAGGAATTTTGGTCACCAAACAAGAAAAACAAATTTTATCTAGAACTGATATCAAAGTGTTAAAAAATTGTTTTTCAACTACCTGATGATTATTTTCAATGTTGATCACTTTCTCGGTTAATCAATCTTCCGGGAGAGTGATTGAGAGTGATCAACCGAGAGAGTTATCAGCCGGAAGAGTGATAAACATTGAAACTGATCAACTGGAGGTTGAAAAATCATTTTTTATCACTTTGATATCAGTTTTAGATAAGATTCTTTTTCCCGTTTGGTGACCAAAATTCCTCTTGGTGACCAAAATTTCAGTGCCCAATATTCCGTTTTTTGACTTGGTGACCAAAATTCCGCTAGTGACCAAAATTCCAAAAAAGTTGGTGACCAAAGTTCCGAAAATCCTTGGTGACCAGAATTCCAGTGACCAAAATTCCGTACACCCCGCGAATTAATGTGGAGCGACTATCCACTTTTAAATTATCCTAATGCTGAAATATGTTTTTGTGATTAAATCTTATCTAATTTGATAAATATAGTTAACCTTTTAATTGAAATCCTATTACCTATTTTCAAAAATATGTTGAAAAATAGAGCCCCACGCTCTATTAGAGCCCCACGCTGTAATAAAGCCCCACTTTGGAGGGTAGTTGAAAAATAGAGCCCCATAGGGCTCTAATACAAAAAATACGGTATGCAACTTTACTTTGCAACATATATCTCCCCGGGATGCATAATCCGAACGAAACCAAAATATTCTACGCAAATTTCCCAATTAATTTTTATTTATTAAACTAATATTTGTATTACCATGTTTTCAGGTTCGATTCGGGTTGTTGGTTTCTTTGCTTGAATCTCTCGTTCACAAAAATCCTTGCACAACTGACTTTCACATTTGGCAATCTTTTGATTTTTAACATTTTTTCCACCTTTGTATTTGTTAGATTTTCGACATTTATTTAAATCAAATAAAATAAAAATTAAAAATAGAAAAATAAAACAAGTTGACAGTTTCATCTCTTGAAAATAAAATATATTAATGTCATTATGGTCCCAATAAATTTTCCTCTCTTAACATTATAATCGAATTGTAAGACCCAATCCCGAGCACTTTCGATAAGTTTAGAATCAGGAGAGCAATTTATAGAGTGAGAAAACGGAAACTTAAGGAGTCGGAGAAACAAGAAAAGGACACAAATCTGATTTGAGAATTTAATAAGGTGGCTATAAAAAATTCAAAAAATAGTAAATAAATTTTTTTAAATGAATAAACATTTTTTAAATTGTATATAATAAGGAGGGGTGCCTGATTAAATTAAATGAAGAGTGCCTAATTAAATGGAGAGTGTCTTGTTGGCAAACAGCCGCTCACGACTCTTAATAAGGCCGCCATGCACACAAGGTTATGCTTGCTGTTGAAAATCGAATATAGCTGTACTATATGCGTAAATAAATTTACGCAGCGTTTTTTGAAAAAAATATATAATGTAAATGTTCTTTATACATTTTTATGTTAAAGTCATAAAGGCACTTAACATAAATATTTTAACCAGGCTGAGGAATTAGAAAAACATATAGTAAGCGGTGTGGTGTACTGTATTAAATAAACTGAAGATAATGCAGGAACTGAATATTATGTAATATTTAAATAAATTTTACTTTCTATAGATTTGTTTTTGGTATAGCTTTACCCATGACGTCTATAATAAATAATTAAGATTTGTATGGACTTACAAATATTTTATTTAGTAAAAATAAAATTTCAATGTTTAAATATGTTTAGTAATAAGAATAGGAATTTTTGGATTCCTTATTTTATTTCCAAAATAAAAGTTGTAATCGTTATTATTGTTGTAATCGTTACTTATTAATATCAACGGTAACGGAAATTTGGACTAAATTTGAACGGTTTTTAACAATGTCGCAAGCAATAAGGAAATATACTGAAAAGGAAGATCCCCATCAGGGGTGAGCGCATTGCGTTTTGCGTTATTTGCGTTAAATTTTGGCCTTGCCTTGCGTTTTGCGTTTTTTGAGATTGTCTCTTGCGCTCATCCCTGATCCCCATCAACTATTTACTTATTTATGTAATTTCTATTTTTATCATCATCAGAAGCAGAGGCCGGTCGGAATTCAGATTTCGAAATTTTTATCCTTCTATTTCTGAAATTTTGGAAAATTTTTGATTTCCGAAAATTTTTGAAGCATATTTCCGACTGTTTATCTTCAAAAATTAAAAAATTTTTTCCTGCGGCTGAAAAAGTTACAAATCTTGCTCCGAGGCCTTCCAAAATTCTTAAAATTTTCGCTTGCTGTTGAAAATGGAATATATCTGTAAATATATAATCTCTCTCATTTAAAAGATTCTTCTTAATACATAAACAAATCCCGAAAACCCGACTTGAGCAGCCCGACTGTGGCACCACCCGCTGCTCCGACAAGCCCAGAAAGAATCTAATTAATTTAAAAATAATTTTATCTTCAACGGATTGTGTATAAAATTAGTAAAGGAAATGTGAAGAAAAAAATTTTAAAATCGCCCACTGCAAATTTTATCATCCCTGCTCGAGGATAGAATTTTCTTAATCGTAAAATTAAAAACTATTAATTTTTATAATCTACTTTAGTTAATAAAAGACAAATATGCTAAACTACAATGACGGGAAAATTGAAGAGAAATTATACATATGTTAAATGTTAACTAAATGTTTAAATTAGAATAGATAATATAAAGATGTTACATTTATAATAAATGCATTATCTTCAGTTTATTTAATACAGTACAACAAACCGCCTACTATATGTTTTACTAATTCCTCAGCCTGGTTAAAATATTTATGTTAAGTGCCTTTATGACTTTAACATAAAAATGTATAAAGAACATTTACATTATGTATTTCTACATTAAACGCTGCGTAAATTTATTTACGCAGCGTAAATAAATTTACATAACCTTGTGTGCATGGTGGCCTTATTAAGAGTCGTGAGCGGCTGTTTGCCAACAAGACACTCTCCATTTAATCAGGCACTCTCCATTTAATTTAATCAGGCACCCCTCCTTATTATATACAATTTAAAAAAATGTTTATTCATTTAAAAAAATTTATTTACTATTTTTTGAATTTTTTATAGCCACCTTATTAAAATTCTTAAATTAGAGTTGGTGTTGTTTTCTTGTTTCTCCGACTCCTTAATTTCCAGTTTTCTCACTGTAAATGGCTCTCCTGATTCTAAACTTATCGGTAATGCTCGGGATTAGGGCTTACAATTCGATTATAATGTTAAGAGAGGAAAATTTATTTGGACCATAATGACATTAATATATTTTATTTTCAAGAGATGAAATTGTCAACTTGTTTTATTTTTCTAATTTTAATTTGTATTTTATTTGATTTAAATAAATGTCGGAAATCTAACAAGTACAAAGGTGTAAAAAATATTAAAACTCAATAGAATGCCAAACTGAAAGTCAGTTGTGTAAGAATTTTCTGAACGAAACCGCACGTGTTTTGCCACAGAAAAGATAGACATTTTGAATTTATTTTCTGACGAAAAAATTTTTTGAACAAAAAATAGTTATAATTTATATTCGACTGTTGGATATTTCCATTATAACGTAGAGAGTTTTTTATAAATCGTGGCATTTTTGCAATATCAAGAAAATAAAATATCTAAAAAATGTCAACAGCCACAATATTTTTGCTCTCTTCTTCAGATTTATTTACCATAATATTTACTTTACCATAATATTTATATTTACTTTACCATAATATTTACCACATTTGCGGCCATGTTTAAAAAATTATGTAAATTAAAATATTATAAATAAAGTAGTATAAAATTCATGAATTTATATGAGTCAAAATTATTTTTTTATTCCTAATAAATCATTTCCTTAATAATTTATTCAACTGCAAGTAAATAGATCGAGTTTTTTTCATTCATTAGTGCATAAAGCAGAAATAGAGACATGTTGCGCGGTGATTTGTTTAATTCCTTAAGGATGCCCTTTTTTGTGTAGAAAATTATTTTAGATTTCTGCGCTATGTGAGACGTTCAAAAATATCTAAAAGATAATCTTCATTTAGATTAGAACATTCGACTAGTAATTCTCCGCCTCCAATGATAAAAGCGAGAGGGAATAGGGACTCAATAAGCGAGCTATCTGTAATTTAATAAATTCACTTTCAAATAAATATATATTGCCTTCTTTTGTTAATTCATCAATGAAGCTCGACTGTGGCACCATCCGCTGCTCAGACAAGAACAGAAAGAACAGCATGCATAGTTTTAAGTGTTTTGTAGCTTTTTATAATATTTAAAGTTGATCCAGCTATTATTACGTGGTTAACTGCTTTGACATAAGAATTACTTATATGACGTCTATTTAAAGTAATATTTATTTTAACAAAAGGGGTTTTATAAACTATTTAAATCTTTGAATGTTTAATTTTTGTTAATAAAAGAAAAGACAAAAATAATTAAAACAATAAAGACGGAAGCATATAGTTAAATAAATGCATGATAAGAGAAAGTTATACATATTTGAAATTTAAATATTTAATGAGTAAATAAAATAAATAAGATAAAGTTAAGCAACATTGTATTACTCGATTAATTACCTTTTTAAGGAAAATTTACTTTCTTTGAAGTTAAGTTCAAATAGTAATTATTAGAGCCCGGATTTTTATGCAAATGCATATTTTTTTGCAAACTTTTCATGATGTGTTATGCACAAAAAACACGGTTTCCGCAAGTTTTGAAAACTTTAGAGGGGGTTTCTATTTGCATATAATGCATATTTTTGCATATTCCGGACTTTGTTGCATAATGCATATTTTACTGCATATTTTGAGGTTTTTGGGGAAAATATTGCGAAAATTGCCTAAAATCCTGCCAAAAAGTGAAAATTTAGTAAAAATTTAGGAAAAAATTTGTAAAAATTACAAATTTTGTAAAAAAATTTTTGTGTTTATTGGTTTCGCCAGAAAATGGCCCACCCCCATAATGTCTCAGCCCCAAAATGTCGCACCCCAAAATGTCCCACCACCAAAATATCTCATCTCAAAATGCCCAACAGCGTAAAAATGCTCAATTTATCGAACTATACATTTAAAATAGGAGAAATCTTAATAAAAAATGGGTTTTTAAATCATTTTGACTAAAAATATGTAAAATTTTTAGGTATAAATGGTTTTTTCATGCATATATGCGTGTATATTTTGGTTTACTTGCATATTTTCGTGCATATTTTGGCAATTTTTTATGCATATTATAGTGCATATTTTGCATTTTTTAATGCATAAAAATCCGGGCTCTTGTAATTATCCTTGGTAATTAACGTGAAAATAATCAAAATACTAAAAAACAATGTAATATATTTAAAATATGTTTTCGTTGAATAATATGAATGATATAGAGCAATGTTAAAAAAAATATCATAATAAGGAAAAATAACGGAAAAAGAAGCTTTTAAATTTTATAAAATATGTAACAATAATGTTGTTATATCTAAAACATTTCAGAAAAATTTTAACCAAAATAAATTTAAATAAATTCCAATGACAAAACTTAGTTTATAACCCATAAAATAAAAATACTAAAAAATAATTTCTCTTTTACATCCTCATGAATTTAAAAATTGCATCCATTTTACGAGTTATACGGCTTTTTTGCCTTGCACAGGACTACTAGTTTCTCCTTTAATCAAAGGTTTGCCTTCTCTATGAACAAAGTTACCATCGTCAGATGATGAAGAACTTGTTGTTACATATGTGGCTGCACCTTTTCCTTTACCTTCAACATGTTGAAGATCTCGATGTTGCGTGCTTGAGGGCGAATCTTGACTTTGGGGATCTTAATAAATTATAAATAAAATATTTTTATAATTAAAATTTGCCTCTAATTGTAAAAGGTCGATTATGTATTTCCTGTTGACTTTCTCCTCTGCAATTGATAGTGCAATTGCTTTATCTAACTCATCATCCACATCCAAATTATCCTCCCCATCATCTCCTATAATTTTAAATTTATTTTTAAAAATGCAACTAGAAAAATTTTAAAAATTTTGTGAAGGACAGATAAAATATTTTTTAATCTATTCAAAAATTAAACCTCCACAGCAACACCATTTTTCTAGCCAACTCTTTTTCTTTGACTTTAATTCCCCACGAGGTGAACGTTTATAACGTTTCAAATTATTTTCAAAAAAATTAATTGTTTTCCCATCGGTCGAAATTATTTCTTTTTCACAAAAATTCTTACAAATCTGCCTAGCAGCATATTTTTTAGTCTCTTGATTTTTAATATTTTTTCCCCGCTTGTTGTTGTTAGATTTCCGACAATAATTTAAATCAAATAAAATACAAATTAAAAATAGAAAAATAAAACAAGTTGACGGTTTCATCACTTTTGCTAAATATAATAATTTAAAAATAATCTTTGCTTCAACAAATTGTGAATAAAATTTTAAAGGAAATGTGAAAAAAAAATTTTTAAATTTTGTATTTATGGTAATGGAAATCTATAGATGTAGAGAATTCTTGTACTGTTAAACATTAATGCCTCCCCGCCTTATCTAAAAACCGCACGTGTCTTGCCACAGAAAAGATAGACTTTTTGAATTTATTTTCTGTCGAAAAAAATTTTTTAACAAAAAATAGGTATAATTTATAATCGACTGTTGGATATTTTCATGATAACGAAAAGAGTGTTTTATTAATCGTAGCATTTTTGCAATATCGAGAAACTAGTAATGACTGTATTAAACATAAAATTATAATATTTAACATAAAATTATAATGTTTATTCTGCGCCTGAGAGCGAACTAGAATTTTCAGGTCGCCGGACCAGTGTATTATTTAAATCAGGCCGCCTTATGCATAGTTATAGGAATTTAAATATAATTTATATAATTTACATTAATTTAAAAATATTTTTTTTTCAAACGTAAAAAAATATTGAAATTTAAGTATTTATCTATCAAAAATTATCGATGTCAAGAGTGAGTGTACGCTTAAAAATTAATTCTCAGTTTGCTTAACGTGAAAATCGCACGCGTCTTGCGACAGAAAAGATAATGGGAAAGACGGTAGAACGAGTTGCGTCGATTCTCTCTCGTTTTTGAATATTATTTCTTCTCCTGATAGCTGAGTGTTGCTTTCTATGTTTAGAATTTTTTAATGTAGAATCGGAAGTTAGACATTTCTGTTTAAGTAAAGAGTGTTTTATAAACCATGGCATTTTTACCAAAACCGAGAACAATTTTATATTTTTCAATCTAGTTGATAAAGATTTAAAATGTTACAACATGATAAAAAAATAGATATAGATTTTTAAAAAAACTTAAGTTTCTGTTAAGAAAATGTTATATCTGAAATAAACAAATAATAGAGTTTTACACAACTTGTTTTAACTTAAAGCTTTTTTATCTTCATTCTCCGCTCTTAAAAACTTGACAGGCTCATATTTATATACAGATACATATGACAAACCTCGTCGTTCTAAACTAGTGTTTTTTCATAGCCCATTTTCCAAGCTCGGTCTCGGAGCACAAAAATTAGACCTCAACAAAAACACAAATTTTTAAGCCATCACGTTATCTTCTATAAATTTAATTCTCCACGTGTTTGTTACAGCGAATGGATTTTTCTACAGTATGAACATGATAATTTATTAGAAAAAAACGGAAAAGAGCGGAGACGAGAAGGGGAGAATGGGGACCCTATTCTTACATTTAATGCGCGCTATAAATTAATCAAAGAAGAATGGCAAATGAATTTTTAAAGTGAATAAAAAATTTATTTAAAGTGAATTTACAATCGCAAATTAAGGATGGCGAGAGTAGCTGTGTCGTTAAACAGCTAGATTCTCAATATTTTTGACTGTATAGATAATTGATTTTCGATGTCTTACATTTTTTGTCAAAATTTTTGAATAAGAAATACAACGTTAAAACGACAGTTAGAGATTTCCTGCTTAAATAATTCATTAATGCGTGCGATATAATGAGTTGGCAAGTTTCACAACAATGATAAATACCGGTGAATTCCAAACCTTATAGGCGGTTTCTATGCAATATCAACGAAAGGATTGCAACAATATGAATTACATGAAATAAAGGTAAAAAGTATCATAATAAGGAAAAATAACGGAAAAGAAAGAAGCTTTTAAATTTTATAAAATATGTATCAATAATGTTGGTTTATTTAAAATTTCGGAAAAATTTTAACAAACATTAATTAGAATAATTTCAATAAAATATTTAGCTTATAACGCATTAAATAAAAATACCAGCAAATAATTATACTTTTACATCCTCTTTAATTAAAATTTGCATCCTTTTCATGTGTTACAAGGCTTTTTTTCCTTGCACATGATGTATTATCAGCTATCATTTTTAATTTCTGTTTTCAACATTTCCATGGATTTTCGATCAAATTTGTGCATGTTCCTTCGACCGGATCTTTAAACATCTTTGAGTGATTAACGTCTTATGAAACAAAAGGATTGAATCCCTGTCTAAAATTCAGGGATTGAATCAATGTCCCAATCTGGGATTAATAAAACATGAACCTAATGATTGAGATAAGTCGAATGGCAGAAAAATCAACTTGATCGAACAAATTTAGACAAAATTACATATGCTTTAACCCAGGCCTTTATTTCAGTCCCGGAAGAATATTAAAGTGTACTTTTATATACACTGTGTCAGAAAAAGATAAACGCACCAATATTTCTGCTATTATCTCACTTTATCTAATAGATATTTTTGTATAAATTTTTCCTGATATATCTTTTTAAATGCTAAAATGAATATAACCAAGAAAAATTTAACAATCAACATGTGTTGAACATAAAATTTAAAGAAACAATAAAAGAAGTCAACAATAAGAGAGAAATATCAGAACTATAAAATCGTTTTACCAATATTTAACCATAAATGTATCTGAAAATGCTACGAAACTTGTTTTCTTCAACATTCTTGACAGGTTAAAAAAGCAACTTCTTTTTTAATCAAACTTCTTCACATTTGAATTTACTGCCAGTTTTTCCAATCATCACTACTACCTACTCCAGTTCGATAACTTTTTACAAGTCTTGGTATTTCTTTCTTATCATCATCGGAAGATGATGGTTCTTTTGAGACTTCGGCTTTTCCTTTTCCTTTATCTAGTTTTTGAGGCTGAACGTGAGCACTCGGTGAAGGACGTTCACTTGGGGTTTCTTAATAGTTTTATAAATAAAATATTTTATAACTTTTAAAATTAACCACGAAACATCACAGGTCGATTATATTGTTGTATTTGACGTTCATGCTCGGTAAGGGACAGTGCAATTGCACTTGCTAACTCTTCATCACCTTCTTCACAATAACCACGACTTCAAGTGCTTTTCTTAATTTTGCGATATCATGTTTTTTAATAGCTTCGGATCTCTCGTCGTCATTGAGATTCTAAATTCTTTTGAAAATGTTTCAAAATTAAGAGAAGAAGCTTCATATATATCTCCTTTAATTTATTTTTTTAAAATTAAACAGAATTATCTTAAAAACTTTTGAGATCAGACAAGCTAGAAGTTAAAACGCTTATGTGTGATTGATTAAAGTGAGTGTTTTTTAAATACCAACTCGCGTTATATAATTATTCTAGTTAGATCAAAATGGTCGCCATTTAACTTATTGGTTGAGGGTTTATTAAAGGTGTGGTAAAAGCAACGCCTCTGTGCCTAATCGGTAGAACAACTGTACAGGACAGTAGAAGGTCCTGGGAATAACTATATCCTGTCAGGCCAGGAATTTCCCAAAAATTTTAATTTAGAATGTAGAACACACCTCCACATAAACAATTTTTCAAAAATACAACGACACAAATTCTTTCTTTACCGTACAATCCTCAATTCATCGGTTCAATTGTGAATCGAAACCCGCATTGCTCAAATAATTTTCGTAAAAATGAATTTCAAGTATATGAGTATTATCATTTACCTTATTTCCAACTCGCGTTTCCTTTTTTTGATGTCCACCCACTGCTTTTTCACATAACTTCTTACACGCCTGGCTAGTAGTACATTTGTCCGTGTTTTGGCTTTTCCCTTGTTTCTTTCTGTTAATCCAACAGAAATTCAGATCAAATAAAATACAAATTAAAAATATAAAAATAAAAAAAGTTGACTGTTTCATTTTTCTGCAGAATTTTCTAATTAATTTAAAATATTTTTTACTTCAACATATTTTTAATGCCAGATAATAAAAATTTAAAGGAAATGTGAAGAAGAAAATTTTAAAAATTTGTATTTATGGTTATGAAATCTAAAGATGTCGAGAGTGCTTGTACTGTTAAACATTAATGCCTCCCCGCCTTATCTAAAAACCGCACGTGTATTGCCACAGAAAAGATAGACTTCTTGAATTTATTTTCTGTCTAAAAAATTTTTTTAACAAAAAATAGTTATAATTTATAATCGACTGTTGGATATTTCCATTATAACGTAAAGAGTTTTTTATTAATCGTGGCATTTTTGCAATATGGAGAAAGTAAAACATCTAAACAAAATGACTCCAGCTGCAACATTTTTTTACCTTCCTCAGATTTATTTAAAATAATGACATCCATAATTTTTTAATAAAGTTATTTTGGCCTTCCATATATTCTCGCAAAATTTTTTTACAGACTAATCTATTTGATGCTTAAAAAAGGTAGAAAGTTAACTTCTTGGCCTCCCCAATCTTTTAAAATTATAGATACTCGTTTGGATATAAATGAGAAATCATCGCTCCTGCAATCTTCTCTAGGCTCTTAGACCAAGCAATTTTAGTTTCGGATACTCCATCATAACTCGTTCGGATACACATAACTCCATGGCTTAACTGCTTTGACATATGAATTATATGAATTACATATATAACCTTTCATTTAAAGTAATAATAATTTTAACAAAAGAGGTTTTATAAACTATTTAAATCTTTTAATGTTAATTTTCTATAGTTAAAGAAATGACAAAAATAATTGAAACAATAAAGACGGAAAGTATATAGTTAAATAAATGCATGGTAATATATTTGAAATTTCAATATTGAATGAGTAATTTAAATAAATAAGATCCCGTTTGTCGCTAAAAACCCGGGATTCCGGGACGGGATCCCGTAAAATCCCGTACGGGGTCCCGTCCCGTGCCGGTCTCTAGATAAAAGTGTATAATAAAAAGGAAAAATAACGCAAAAAAGAAGCTTTTAAATTTCAAAAATATGTAACACGAATGTAGTAGTACCTCAAACATTTAAGAAAAATTTTAACCAAAAAAATTTGAATAAATTCCAATTGTAAAACTACATAGTTGATAACCCATGAAATAAAAATAATTTGAAATAATTTCTCGTTTACATCCTCTATAATTTAAAATTGCATCCTTTTTACGAGTTATACGGCTTTTTTCCCTTGCACAGGACTACTAGTTGATCCTATATTTTCCCCTTTAATCAAAGCTTTGCCTTCTCTATGAAATAAGTTACCATCGTCCGATGATGAGGAACTTGTTGATACATATGTGGCTATTCCTTTTCCTTTACCTTCAACATGTTGCAGATCTTGAGGTTGGGAGCTTGAGGGCGGATCTTGACTTTCACTAATTGCAACAGGTCGATTATATTTTTGCTTTTGACGTTCCTGATCCTCAATGGATCGTGCAATAGCTTCTTCTAAATCATCATCCTCATCACCTCCTTTAATTTATTATATAATTTATTTATAAGAATGTTAACAGAATTATTTGAAAACAAATAAAATATTTTTTAATCTTTACAAAAATTAGACCTCCACAGCAACACAATTTTTCAAGCCAACTCTTTTTCTTTGAATTTAATTCACCACGAGGTGAACGTTTATAACGTTTCAAATTATTTTCAACCAAATTAATTGTTTTCCCATCGGTCGAAATTATTTCCTGTTCACAAAAATTCTTACACAATATACCGTTCTTTCCATGTTTGTTTCCTTTAGATTTCAAACAAAAATTTAAATCAAATAAAGTACAAATTAAACATAAAAAAATAAAAGTTGACAGTTTCATCGCCTGAAAATAAAATATACAGAAAATATTCTTTTGTATGATTCTGAAGCAGTCGGTTGAGATTAGGATAAGTCGGTTGAGCTTAGGATAAGTCGGTTGATCTAAGGATTCTGAGCTCGGTAGAGCTCAGGATTGTGTATTCAGGATGTAGGTATTGAGGGATGACCTCAAATTTTTGATAAATTTCAAGGAAATTTCAAAAAAGCTAAATTTTAAGATTTTTCAAGTTTTAAAAAACTGGTACCGGGTCCGGCTGTAAAAAACCGGGTTTTCGGAGTTCGGGTTTTCGGGGTTTTGGCCCGGAAAACCCGGCTCGGGTCGAATTAGAAGAAAAAAACCCGGATACGGGCCCGGCAACGTGAAAATGTCGAACTCTAATAATAATTAACTCGAAAAAACGGATTAAACCGGCATAAGAAAACAGCATATAGAGAAGGCGAGAATTAAAACAATATCCTTATACATATGAGCTTGATGTTGGGCGCTATTAAATAATTTAAGAATAATGGAAATAAATTTTAATGTAAATAAATTTTAAAGTGAATATAGAATTCTTAAGACTGACAAGAGTAGCTGTTTTGTCAGGCAGCTCAACTCTCAATGCTTATTGGGTTTATATTTAATTGATTTACAATGTCCTTACTTACAAGCAAAAATTTTTAATAAGAAATACAATGTAGATTTGACTGTTAGACATTTAAAGATTAACGTCAAGAAGGGATTTGACTTATATGGCATTTGAGTTGTTTCGAAATTTCGAGTTAGACATTTAAAGATTAACGTCAAGAAGGGATTTGACTTATATGGCGTTTGAGTTGTTTCGAAATTTCGAGTTAGACATTTAAAGATTAACGTCAAGAAGGGATTTGACTTATATGGCATTTGAGTTGTTTCAAAATTTCGAGTTAGACATTTAAAGATTAACGTCAAGAAGGGATTTGACTTATATGGCATTTGAGTTGTTTCGAAATTTCGAGTTAGACATTTAAAGATTAACGTCAAGAAGGGATTTGACTTATATGGCATTTGAGTTGTTTCGAAATTTCGAGTTAGACATTTAAAGATTAACGTCAAGAAGGGATTTGACTTATATGGCATTTGAGTTGTTTCGAAATTTCGAGTTAGACATTTAAAGATTAACGTCAAGAAGGGATTTGACTTATATGGCGTTTGAGTTATTTCGAACTTTCGAGTTAGACTTATTGAAAACATTTAAACTTAATGTTGTTTGTATTTATTTACAATTTATTCTTCGAGTATTAACTATCCCTCAACTCCTTTATCTAATTTAGATTTAGATTCGAGTTTGTTTGTCTCGAGTACACTCCAATGTATCGCCGCCCAACGTACAACTGAAAATTCTATAAATCAGTAACGAGAAATAGTTGTGCAAGCATCATAACAAAAATATTTGTTCGAGCGCAAATAATTGTTGTTCCTATAACAGCTGGTTGTTCCAAAGCTTAGGAAAGTTGTTCTGCCAAAGAAAAAGGTGTTGTAATGACGGTGAATGTTGGGCGCTGGTCTAGTTTATGCGTCCAATGAACTTTTATACGTCCAATGAAACTTTATGAGTCCAATCAAAAAATAATTGGATTTTTCTTGGTGTTGCAAAGTTGGGGTATGGTTCCAAAACATTTCTTCATGTTCGGGACTTATGCCCACTGGGTCTGGGACCATTCCTTGCCCTATCCCTCGAAATTTCGGAAAGTTCTAGCCAATTTTTATAAATTTCGGAAAAACAATTATAACTTTACGAAATTTCGAGGGATAGGGCAAGGAATGGTCCCAGACCCACTGGGCGTAGGTCCTCAACATGAAGAAATGCTTTGGAACTATACTCCAACTTTAGAACACCATGAAAAATCCAATTTATTGTTGATTGGACGCATAAAAGTTTGATTGGACGCATAAACTAGACCAGCGCCGAATGTTGTAACGGGGAGGTTGCTCAAACATTGTATATTTTTTTCTAGAACGGAAAATGCTGTTCCAACAACGTAAGATGTTGTATAAACGGGAAAATCGGCCTCCGTCATAAAAATGAAAGCCTAATGGTGTTCAAATGATTTTTAGATATTTTTAATCTAATATAATTAACTTTGCCGGATGTCAAATGGCTTTAATAAATCCTACAGAAAATAAATTTACATTAAATAACAGTTTATTCTAAAAATAAAACGCTTGTTAAAATATTAAATGTAAGCTCCCAAATTTTAAAAAATCACAAGTAAAAGGTAAGGTAAAAATGCATGTAAGATTTTAGAAAGAAAATAAAGAGAAGTCGAAGTGTTAATTTAACAAAATTAGAAGGTTTAAATAAAATTACTAGCCCTTCACAATAATTATATTTTGTTAAAAAAAGTGAAAAAATAATTACCAAATGTTACATATGTTTGAATAAATAGGTAATTTAAAACAAAATGTGTAAATTTTTCGAGGAAAACATTTTAAAATTATCAAAAAGATGTTTAAATTAAAATATGTTTTCCGGATCAATGTAAATAGAGCTAAACAAATATATTTAAAATATAGAAGAAAATTAAATAAATAAAAACATCCATTGATAAAGTTCAGAGTTCTCTGAATAAAAACCCCAATCCCAAAAAATGAAAACCCTTCTCCTAATGCCCGTGGTGTTATATATGAAGTTAAAGGAGTAAATTTTCTTGAAGTTTCTTTAATGAGACGGAAGAGAAGTTAATAATTGTTTACTCGATTAATTTTACCCACCCTTCCTCGAACAATTAACTCGGTTAACGAGAGAGTTTGAATAATAAATACCTAGGGTAATTATTCGAGTAAAACTATAGTTATCATTATGGTAAAAATAGTAAAGCAATTGTAAGGAAACCTAAAAATAAATAGGCCGAAAGAACTATCAATATCCGGCATGCTAGATGCTAGTGTTCACCCAGTTTCCGCAACGTTGGTTCACAGGGGATAATGGGAGGCTCTGCCCCAAAGCAAACGTCCCCCTCACCAAGGCTAGAACCATCTTAATGACCACTACTTTGTCCAACAAAACGTAATATGCCATCTTTACCTCTAACAAATACGTCATCATCATCAGAAGATGAAGATTTTCCTTCCACATATTCGGCTGCAGTTTTTCCTTTATCTTGTGGATTTTGAGGTGGTGGTGGGTCACGAATCGGTGGATTTTCAGAAGCGGGATCTTAATAAATTTTATATAAAATATATAAAAGTAAAAAGTGCCTCTAATTGAAAAAGGTCGATTATCTTGTTGCTGATGTTGCTGATCTTCAAGTGATCGCGCAATTGCTATTTCTAAACCATCATCTCCTTTAATTTATAATTTGTTATAAATTAGAGTTTTTTTTAGAAATTTTGAAAATCAAATAAATTTAAATAAAAAGTTAGAACCGCGTGTTTGAGGTCCTTTTGATTTGTCGAAAATCCCACGAGCTATAAGCTTGTCTACTTTATCTTTAGTAAGATTACTAAATAATTCTAATTTTTTCTTAGCATCAGCATTACGATATTCTTGAATTATTCTTTCAATAGATTCATCGTCATCTTCAACTCCTTTAATTTATACTTTATTATAAAAATGTTAACAGAATTATTTGAAATATTTCAAAAAACAAATAAATATTCATTAATTTAAAGGAAACATTAGACCTCCACAGCAACACAATTTTTCAAACATATTCTTTTTTATTTTTGATTCTCTACGAGTTGAACGTTTATGACGTTCCGAATTATTTTCAGTCAAAGTAACATTATCTCCATTTTGTGAAATAATTCCTCGATCACAAAAATTCTTACACATCCGATTAGAAGAACATTTGGTAGTCTCTTGATTTTTAACATTTTTTCCGCCTTTGTTCTTGTTAGATTTCCGACAATAATTTAAATCAAATAAAATGCAAATTAAAAATAGAAAAACAAAACAAGTTGACGTTTTCATTCTTTTAAAGAATTTTCTAATTAATTTAAAAGTAATTTTTGCTTAAACAGATTGTGAATAAAATTTTTTAAGGTTGGAGGAAATAGAAGGATAAAGAACAATTATGAATGGATTTGGAGAATTCTTAGAGGTATCGAGGAAAACAGGATTATCTTAGGCGGTCTAACCTAAGAATAACAGACTAGACCCACATACCTAATATTCAATTTAATATTCCATCAAAAGTAACTCGAAAAAAGGATTAAACTAACATAAGGAGAGCCAGTTACAGAGAGATAAAACCAAAAACAGCGATACTAGAAGGCGAGAATTGAAATACTACCCTTATACATATCAGCTATAAAATAAAATTTAAAAAAATGGCAATAAATTTTAATGTAAATAAATATTTAAAGGAATATACAAAAGTCAACTCTTAAGACTGTCAAGAGCAGCTATGCTGTCAGGCAGCTCAACTCTCAATGCTTATTGAATTTATATTTAATATATTTGCAATGTCTTTACTTACAAGCAAAGATTTTTACTAAGAAATACAATGTAGATTTAACTGTTAGACATTTAAAGCTTAGCGTTAAGAGGGGATTTGACTTATAAGGCATTTGAGTTGTTTCGAAATTTCGATTTAGACTTATTGAAGCCTAGCGTCAAGAAAGCATTTGATTTATATGGCATTTGAGTTGTTTCGAAATTTCGAGTTAGACATTTAAAGATTAACGTCAAGAAGGGATTTGACTTATATGGCATTTGAGTTGTTTCGAAATTTCGAGTTAGACATTTAAAGATTAACGTCAAGAAGGGATTTGACTTATATGGCATTTGAGTTATTCGAAATTTCGATTTAGACATTTAAAGATTAACGTCAAGAAGGGATTTGACTTATATGGCATTTGAGTTGTTTCGAAATTTCGATTTAGACTTATTGAAAAACATTTACACTTAAGGTTGTTTGTATTTATTTACAATTTATTCTTCGAGTATTAATTATACATCAAATCCTTTATCTAATTTAGATTTAGATTCGAGTTTGTTTGCCTCGAGTACACCTCAATGTATCGCCGCCTAACGTACAACAAAACATTGGGCTATAGCTATTTCTCTCCTTCAGCTAGTACAAAAGCTTAATCGGCGGCTGGAAACGAACCAGCATCTTCAGTAGACCGGACTTATATGTTAGCCATTACACCATGCCGTCTACTATTACACCATGCCGTCTAAGTTTGAACGGGGACCCTATCTTTTATGGGAGTACACCCCATTATACCGCCGCCAAATATACCGCCGCCCAGTATACCGCGCCAGTATACCGCCGTCCATTATACCGTGAGCCCAGTATACCGCGGGCCCATTATACCGCCGCCCATTATACCGCTGCCCATTATACCGCCGTCCATTATACCGCGAGCCCTGTATACCGCGGGCCCATTATATCGCCGAAAAATTTTTTTATTATTTTGGCGGGGGATGTTGACAAGTGACGGGGGATGTTATTCCAATGACATGTGTAGTTGACCCGTCAACGGGGGAGTTGTCCCGTCAACGGGGGAAGTTGTTTCTTGAACGGGAGAAGTTGTCCCGTCAACGGGGGAAGTCGTTCAGTCAACGGGGGATGTTGTTCCGTGAACGGGGGAAGTCGTTCAGTCAACGGGGGATGTTGTTCCGTCAACGGGGTAAGTTGTTCCGTGAACGGGGGAAGTCGTTCAGTCAACGGGGGATGTTGTTCCGTCAACGGGGGAAGTTGTCCCGTCAACGGGGGAAGTCGTTCAGTCAACGGGGGATGTTGTTCCGTCAACCGGGATGTTGTTCCGTCAACGGGGGAAGTTGTCCCGTCAATTAGGAAGTTGTTCCACGAACGGGGGAAGTCACGGGGGATGTTGTTCCGTAACGGGGGAAGTCGTTCAGTCAACGGGGGATGTTGTTCCGTCAACCGGGATGTTCCGTCAACGGGGGAAGTTGTCCCGTCAATTGGGAAGTTGTTCCATGAACGGGGGAAGTCGTTCAGTCAACGGGGGGAGTTGTCCCGTCAACGGGGGAAGTCGTTCAGTCAACGGGAGATGTTGTTCCGTCAACTGGGATGTTGTTCCGTCAACGGGGTAAGTTGTCCATCAACGGGGGATGTTGTTCCGTCAACGGGGGAAGTTGTCCCGTCAACGGGGGAAGTCGTTCAGTCAACGGGGGATGTTGTTCCGTCAACGGGGGAAGTTGTTCCGTCAACGGGGGAAGTTGTCCCGTCAACAGGGAAAGTTTGAACAACAGCCCTCATCATTGCGTCAACATCCCCCGTCATTGGAATAACATCCCCCGTCACTTGTCAACATCCCCGCCAAAATTATAAAAAATTTTTGCGGCGGTATAATTGGCGTGCGGTATAATGGGCGGCGGTATAATGGGCCCGCGGTATACTGGGCTCGCGGTATAATGGGAGGCGGTATACTGGGCGGCGTTATATTGGGCGGCGGTACAGTGGCTATAAAATATATTCCTAATATTCTTTTCACAAATGGGAGGAAGAAATATTAATAAAAAAAGAAGAAATTCTGACGATTTTAACGACAGCAGTAATTCGTCAATAATTTTAACTACTGAGCAAGTTACCGATATATCGAAAAAAGTATTAGAACTCCTAAAACCTTCGATCGTTGAAATCATCAAAACTTGTATTTCTGAAATTATTCCTGAAATTCTAAATAAATTGCCTAATTTCAACAATAACACTAATGCAACACAATCAAATTTTACTCCAACAACAAATTCTGACAATCTTCCACCTCTTGACCCTTCCCTTTCCTTCGACATTGTTAATTTTGCTGCTCTTAATCCAGATATTATTAAAGAAAAGTCCAAAGTTGCAGTAATTGAGCGTCTTCCCGACAACGGCCCCGAAAACGACAAAAATTTAATTACTGAAATTGTTACTTCTTTGGGAATGGGTGATAAATTAGACAACGAAAAGCAAATGTTTCGACACTCTTCGCGCTCAGGTCAATCAATAAATAAACCGAGGATACTTAAAATTCCATTTTCTGATGTAAAAAGTCGTGACATGTTTATTCGTTTATTCTCACAAAATAAGAAAAAATTCCCAAATTTACCACATAATGTTTTTGTTAGGCGTGATTTATCTAGACCTGAATTACAATTATTATACACCCTTCGTAAAAATGTTTTTAATACGAACAAATTTATTGGACTGTACAAATATGTTGTTGTTGATTTAAGTATCAAAACTTTGTCTAACCCCAAGCCATTCAAAGTTAGTATGACCTAGGATAAACAGGGCAACTACAGGAATTTAAAGGAAAAAATCAAAAATCAGATTTATAGTTGCCTGTTTATAAACGCTAGATCAATACTTAATAAGGTATTAGAATTAGATTATATCGTTTATAATAATGACTATAAAATCATATTAATAACAGAAACCTGGCTAAAAAACTCTAATGCTGCATTATTAGACTTCCATTTCTCAAAAAATTTCTCAATTATATCTGCTATAAGACCTACGAAAGGCGGCGGCTGTTCTATATTATTATTAGGGAACGGATTTATATGGACTATTAATCGAAAAATATGGACATATAATATGGACTGAAAATCCTAAAATATGGACTGAAATATGGACTAAAATCCAAAATATGGACCAAATATGGGCCGAAAACTTCAAATTTTTAATGGAAAATTTTCATTTTTAATCAGCAAACTGCTAATTAAGTTAATTTTGATGCAAATTATTATAAACAAATCAATTTATAATAGTTAGTATTTTGTTTCTGAAAATACTTTGAATAATATTTGAGTAGTAAATTTCTTGAAAAATTTTTGTCGAAAAATTTTTCATAAAATTTTTCCAAAAAATTTTTATAAAAATTTTTTTTGACCAAAAAAATTTCATTAATTTGAAAATTTTGACTAATTTTTGGCAAAATTTCACAAAAAATGACGAAATATGGACGAAATATGGAAAATATGGACTAAACGTCAAAATATGGAAAAATATGGAAAATATGGATTGATAACTCATTATCGGTCTTATCAACATATGCTAAAACTATGTTTTTTGGACTTTTCAGAATCCATCTAGTCCAGGAAAAAAATATGGAAATCCATATAAATCCGTTCCCTAATTATTATCTAAAGAAATACCTTATATTACCAGATTTAGTGGTACTAAGTTTTCGTGTGAGATAATTATTTTATCTTTACTAACTCCAGTCCCTATTAAATTACTATTGATTTATAGACCGCCTAATTGCTCCAATTCTAATACCAAAAAACTTTTTAAATTTATCAAAGCTAATCAAATCTCTAAGACTATTTTATGCGGGGATTTTAATTTACCTTTACCCAATGAAATAATTTCTCAATTTTTACTAGCTAATGACCTAACTCAACATGTACTAAACTCAACTGGAGAAAATAATAACCCTCTTATTGAAAATAATAACCCTCTTACCCTCTTATTTGGTTAAGGACTTAGTTGTTTCTGATAGGTTTTCAACTTCCGATCATAATTTAATTTCATTTCATTTAAATACTAAATCTATTTCTAACAACAATAATAAATATCTTAGGGATTTTAGTAAAAAAATTTTTCATTACTAAACATATGTTATTCTAAGATTAACTGGAATGACAATTTAGCTTGCTTTTTTGATGTAGAAAATAAATATAATATATTCATCGCCAAGATATCTGATTTATACAATAAATGCATACCTTTAAAATCTATTGGGAAACTCTTAAGTAGAAATTATCCACAAAACATTAAATCGATTTCACTCAAAAAATTATCGATTTTCAAGAAATTACAACAGACACCTAATGATATTAAACTTAAGGTTGAGTATAGAATGTTAACAAAAGAATATAAGGGAAGTATTTTTGTTCATCATCAACAAACACAATCAAATATTTTATCTAGAGGAGGGCAAAAAATATTTAAATTTTTTAAAAATACACTTAAACAAACTAATATCCCTGCATTGTGTGATACAGCTGGTAAAATATATTCGTCCGATTCGGAAAAATGTAATATTTTTGCTGAATATTTTAAAACTCATTTCAAATCATCATCATTCGAAATGCCTCGTTTTAATTCTCGTGATTCTGATTTCAATGACATTGTCTTTGACTTTCTTCAGATTTCAAAACTCTTATCTAAATATCCCTCTAAAGACTCAAATTCACCAGATGGTATTCCTTATGCTTTATTAAAAAACTCTGCTCATACTTTATCACCGATTATCTGTGAACTTTTTCGAATTATCTTGGATAATGGTGATATTCCATCTTTATGGAAAACTTCTATTATTATTCCTATATTTAAGAACGGAGATAAATGTCTTCCATCAAATTACAGGCCAATTTCCTTAACATCGACTCTATGTAGAACATTTGAGAGAATACTGAAGAATAATATACTAGAGTATCTGCATTCAATAAATTTCTTTTCAAAGGATCAATTTGGATTTTTAGGAGGTCGTTCGACCACAACTCAGCTTCTTTCTATGTATCACGAGTTATATAATGCGAGGCTTACAAATAAATGTGTAGATGTAGTTTATATTGATTTATCTAAAGCATTCGATACTGTACCAATCGGTATATTGCTAGATAAGATATTTTCCTTAGGAATAGGTGGTAAAATCTATAAATTTATCTATAATTTTCTTACTGGTCGTAGTTTTCGAATCAAAATAGGTAATGAATTTTCTGATTCTTTTTCTGTTCCATCAGGCGTTCCCCAAGGGAGTGTTTTAGGTCCGTTACTGTTTCTAATATTTATCAATGATCTCCCAAATTATATACCAGAAAATGTTCACATTAAAATGTATGCCGATGATATTAAACTATATGTAATCCACAATAATGACTCAAACAGAGACTATTTAGATCAGGCTCTTAAATCAATTGAAACCTGGACTAAGGAAAACCTTATGGAAATTTCAATAAATAAATGTTCGGTATTGCATATTGGCAACAATAACTCTTCTAGACCATATACATTAAACGATGAAGTAATCCAAGTAGCTAACTGCATTAGAGACTTAGGCGTTATAATCGATAATAATTTTTCCTTCTCATATCATATAGATTACATAATTAAGAAGACATATTCCTTAATACATCTATTTTTTTAATTTATAAAAGTCCGAATATTAAAAATATGGGTTCTAATCTATAAAATATATATTAGGCCAAATTTGGAATATGCATCTCAAGTTTGGAGCCCTCAAAAAAATAAGGATATAATTAAGATAGAGAAGGTTCAAAAAATGTTCACAAGGGTTATTATTAAGAAATGCGGATTAGCACCTCGACCTTATAACGAAAGACTTATTATTTGCCAGCTTAGACAGTTAAGCACTAGAAGGGCAGTTGCTGATTTATGCATGGTCTTTAAAATTATAAAAAATACAACTAATCTTATTCCTTCTGATTTCTTTACATTTTCTAAGCGCTATAGCCGAAAACCTCATTTTATTCTTAATTCAAAATATGATTTTAGAAATAAGCAAGATTTCTTTATTAGAATGATACTTAAATGGAATAATTTGCCTGCTGAAATTACAAAGTTATCCAGCATTAAAAATTTTAGGACAAGTATTGATAACCTAGTTCAGTAACTAACTTTGAATGGCTCCTATTTTATACTATTAATACATATATATTTTTTTAAATGATAATTTGACTTAGCCATTGACCACATTACCTTATTATTTATTTTAATTTTATTTTTTTTATCGTTTTTATTGTATTTCCACATAAGAGTACAATTATTTGTACCTGTGGTTGCTCAGAATAAATAAATAATAGTGTTTCACCGGAACCGAAATTTTGACCGGAACCGGAACCGGAACCGGATCCCATTTAAGTTCCGGTTCCCGGAACCGGAACCGGAACTTTTCTAAGTTCCGGCCCGGAACCGGAACCGGAACCGGAACTTTTAAAAAATTTTTTTTGCTAGCAAATTTTAAAAAATTTTCATTTTGATTTGGGTTGTAGGTTTCGCCAAATTTTTCGGTTTACCGAAACCGAACCGTCTAACCGAATAGAAACTTGGTTAACCAAAACCGAGCCGAAAATTTGTCGTCGTTAAGTGATATATGTGGATAAGAGAGTAGTGTATAAACGGATTTGTCGGATATAACTGTTTGATATCGGGCGATAAAAAGGTTCTGAATTGCAAGAAAATCTCATATCTACCTACTCAATTTCTCGATATCACACCCAAATCCACGATATTACCTATGACCGTTTGAAATCATGATATAATCAAAATCCAAATTAATCCATCCAAATCCTCCGATATAACATTCAACTTCTTTTTAAGCGCCGCAGGCGAAAAATTTTGAGAATCTGTGTGGACAAGAAGCCAAATTTCTTCTCTTTTCAGCGCCGCAGGCGAAATTTTTGAAAATTTATGAAGGTCATAAGCAAAAAAATTCACTATTTATAAGTCAAACAAAAATTTTAAGAAATTTAGAGGGCCAAAAACCACAATTACTCCATGTAAAAATAAAATAATTTTAAAAACAAAATTATAAACCTATAAAATAATTAAGGAAAGAAAAACATGCAAATTAATTGTCCTATGCCTCGGAAGCGAACCCATCTTTAAATCATTCACGCCAAGGGTGAAGTCTAACACCTTAACCACTCGGCCACCCGTTTATATTAGGTCAATTGACAGAAAATAAACATATTTCTTTCGATTTTTTTTAATACACAAGCATGAGAGTACGAGTAGTTTATTAATTTTTCTAAAAAAATCAATCTTTAGGGGTGTAAAAAAGTTCCGGTTTGCCCGGAACCGATTTGAAAACCGGAGCCGGAACCGGAACCGGAACCAATTTGAGTTCCGGTTCCCGGAACCGGAACCGGAACCAAAAAAACACCGGAACTTTCCGGAACCGGAACCGGCTGTGTTGCCAAACAACTCAATTCGCAATAATTAATGACAGTGTAGGTAATTGATTTTCGATGTCTTACATTTTTTAATAAAAAATTTTTGAATACGAAATACAACGTTAAATCGACTGTTAGAGATTTCCTGCTTAAATAACTCAATAATGCGTGCGTTTATAACGAGTTGGCATGTTTCCCGATGCTGATAATTACCGTTGAACTTCAAACCCGTATCGGTCGGGATTAGGGTTTTTATCAATAAACAAGGTTTTTTCAGCCGTCCCATAATAGCATATATATTAGTATACAGATCCGTTTATTTAAAACCTTAGCTCCGGCTCAGGCCAAGATTTTGAGCCGGATCCATTCTCCGATATTAAGGATATCGGAGGATGTGGAAGGAAAAATTAAAACTTTATGAATTTTTGATCTCTTGAAATCCCTTGTTGGTTGGCATTCCTCAAGAGTATTGCCCTAATAAAGACGAATGAATAAAAAAGGACTTAATTAATAAAATGATATCCTTTACTATAATTAAAATTCTTTCAAAAAATTAAGCGAGAGCCTTATTGAAATTTAGGTATAAGGAAGTTTATTCTTTCTAAAATTTTGTTTCAAAAAAGGAAATAAAAAAATTAATGGATGATTAAATAAAAAAAATTTTTTTTAAAGTCAAATGACTTAATCAGACGATGAAATTGGAACGGAATCTAACGATTTATACGAAATGAGAAATATAAAAATTGCAACGTTGAAATTGAAACAGAATCTAACGCTGATTAAACAAAATGAGAAATTTTTATTTAAATGTTGAGTTTAGAAGACAAAAAAGGAAGGCATTCAATTAATGCTTTTTAAATTTATTTTTTATAAAAATCTATTTTAATAAAATTTATTTTAAGCTTATAATTAAGAAATATCAGAGAATATATCACTGATATGACATGCTATCTGTGAATCAACCGTATATCCTTTAATAACTACCCTGGGTAATTATAGTTTTGACCTTCCGCTGGAGGGAGTAATTAACTTAGGGAGGGTAATTATACGAGGTTTGAAATTTGAACGTGTTTTATAGCATTTGCTTGGGGTAATTATTGTTTCAATCTATCGCTTGATGGGATTAATTAATGGAAGTGGGGTAATTATTTGAGGGAGGGCAATTAATACAGGTTATACGGTAGTTGAGGTCTATAGGGTTAAGAACTGAGAATTTTTTCTCTATTAGAAAAATACGAAAAAAAGATTAAATGGATTAATTTTCGTATAAAAGGCTTCTGATAATTTTTTAAAAACACGTTTAAATTATAAAATTATTTTTCCAGAATAAAATTTTACTTTAGACTTAGTTCCATAACTTAAACTTATCCTATAACCATTTATCACGCATCCGAATATCTCTTCTAAACAAATCGAAATCCATGCATACTGCCATATTTATCCATTAGGGTCGGTGGGTCCTAGGAAATCTCTGGGCATCCGGAAACATCCGACAAACAATTTCAGGCATCAGGAACTACCAACCTTACTGCCCATGACCGTTCATAATATAAACTAAAATTTGTAAATATCCGAGCTATTGAAACACGAAACTTTTTTAAAAAATAAATTATATGTTTATCAATTTTAGAAAATAATACAAAATAATATTATAATTATTCTTTATTAATAATATAAGTATTATAATTATTAAAAATAATATTATAACTATTCAATTATTGTGCTGAAATGCTGGTAAATATTTTTAAAAAATATTTTTAAAATATTTACAATTAAAATTTTATTTAAAATTTATTTAATTTAGAAACATCAAAATACTTTAATTACTTTCGGCATTTTATTTATTTTATGCCTCACAAAATCCTATGCTCAAGGTAGTATAAATTCAAAAATTAAATAAATTTAACTTTAATAATAATTTAATTGTTATTATATTACTGTATCTAGAGTTATTCTAGAATTAAAATTGAAGAACCTGATCTTTATGTCCTTTTGCGGACATATAGATAGCGAGCTAGATTTTTACTTTGTATCTTAAGTTATTCTAGAATCAAAATTAATTCAGAATCAGCCACACCTTGTGATGACGGAGAAGAATACTTATCATGTGCTTCTGCTTGCGAGACTACGTGCTCAGATGATGGAAATACTGGTTGCATAGCTATGTGTTATCCGCCAAGCTGTCAATGCAAGCAAGGATATGCAAGGGATGAAAATAAAAAATGCATACCTAAAGAGGAATGTCCAAAAAAGGGTACTACACAAAATGTTACAACAGAAGTACCGAGTAAGTTGTATGTTAAAAGTACAACAGAGGATTCTGGAACCTGCTGAAGGCCAGGTAACAGTAAATCCTTCTTCATATAAAAATCAAGCGAGTTCAAATTTTTTATGTGTTTTGTTGATTTGTTGAGCCATTTGTTGATCATTTTATTTTATATGTTTTGCGGAGCAAATTCCGCGGTGCAAAAAACAGCGGCGCAAAAGTCGGCGCACCGTATATACAGGGATGGGTCTTGACGTATTAAAAAAATTCAGATAGAACACAGAAGGGTAACTAAATATGTTAGCTTTATATCTATGTTAGAGTCTATGAGAGTTACAATTTAGAATATAACGCCCAGAACTTGTATGATAAATTCCCTTTTGGGAAACGGATAAATTATAAAATATAAATCCCCATGGAAGAATTAAAAAAGTTAAAATTAAGATGATGGAACAGAATAAAGCATGATGGAACAGAATAAAGCAGCATGGAATAAATAACTATTATAAAAGAAAAGTTTAAAGGGAAAATAAATTTAATATCCTGATAAAATTAATAAATTACAGATTATTGTCAAGAATATATTTTAATAAAATTTTCAGTATCTTAATATACTTTTTAAACAATAATGGGTGTGTTATAATTATGAAAACTGTTTTAGAAAACATTAAAAGGGTCATTATTTCGGGCCGGACCGGTCGAGTCTTTTTTGGGCTTCTTTCTTTCGAAACGGGCCGTTCGCGTCTTTTTCGGGCCAAAATTCGATGCCCGTTTCGATCTATCGAACCGAACGGGCCGGCAACATCAGTTTGAATGTTCTACTCCAATGGATATGGTTATTAAAATTTTAAAATATTATTTTTAATGTGTTGAAATGTAGTAGTTAGATAACAACTTTTTTAAATTCTTCTTTTAGATTTCAATTTTTTATTTATTAAAATTTCAAAAAATATAAAAATAATTTTTGGCACATTAAAATCCCTCACTCTCCCCAATCTATTTTTAATTTTCCCCCAACTTGATGACCAACCAGTTGTGTCGCCGATTAGCTTCGTTAACCTTGCTGGCGCATCGCTGAAAAAATTTTAATGTTGAGGAGAAAACAAAAGAAAATTATTTTTAGTATATTGGGTGATGAACAAGTTGAAAAAGTGTAAGAGAAGTATAAACAAAAAAAAACAAGAATATATTATATAAAAAATAGCAAATTTCTCGTTGTTTTGGTGTTCTAGTAAATCAACATAAAATAGGAAAAAATTTATTTTTAATTGATATTTTCGCTAAGAATAAAATTAACATTTTTTCTCAAAGTCCATCACTTCCGCTGTTGGATTGGTCAGATTGATCAATCATTTTTTGCTTTATTAGCGGCCAGAAATTTTATTAGCGAAGAAGCTATAATATTACGCGTTCTGAATAATTATAATTATATTTTTAAATAATTCTGATTTAAAAATTATATTAAAATTCTGATTTTTTGTCCTAAATTCTGTTAAGGCTTATTTAAGTGAATTCATGTTTATTTGAAGAAAATTCTGATTTTTAAGTTTAATTTTAAATAATTCTGATTTTAAAGTTTATTATTTAATAAATTCTGACTTCAAGGTTTATTTTATTAAATTCTGATTTTAAATAAGAAAATTCTGATTTTAATTTTATATTTTAATTCAGATTTAAAGTTTATTATCCAAAAATTCTGATTTAGGTTTTATTCTCATTAAATTCTGATTTTGAAAATTGATTTCAGTTATTCCGTTTTTATAAATTATTTTTAAAAAATTCTAATTTTTAAATTTATTTTTATTAAATTCATATTCACTAAATTATTTGCAAAATTCTGATTTTCGATTTTTATTTTTTAAAATAATGGAAATACTGATTTTAAATCTTATTTCTAGTAAATATTCATGTTCTGATTAAATAATTCTGATTTTCAATATAAAAATTCTGATTTTTAATAAATTCCGATTTTGAAAATTATTTCAAAATGATTTATTTTAGTAATTATTTAAGGCCTAATTATTTCTAATTTTTATTTTCTTCAATTAAAATCTCTTCTATTTATTAAATTCTGATTTATAACGCTTATTTTATTTACTGACACATTTTCTTAAAATCTCCCTTCTTATTTTTTAAATAAAATTCCAATTATATTCAAGTTTATTTTAATAATTCTTATTTTTTTTTTCATCTGCTATTAAAAACCCATTTATTTTCCCTTATCTTAATTATTCTTTTAAAAAAAGATTGAATGAAAAGCGCCCATAGATTTCTCGAAAAGGCTTCTTTTTGATACTGATGCTAATAAAAAAATAACAAAAAAAATTTTTCTTTAATAAACTCTCGTTTTCTGGAACGAATATATTAATAACCAGCTTTTGCCCTTTCCAAAAAAATTAAAAGAAAAAATATAAGAGAAGAATAGCCGCGACATCCCTTGCCTAAATCGTTGCTTCTTCCTCCTCCTCTCAATGAGAATAAGAGAAACAACAGATAAAAGCACAACAACAGATGTGTGGTTGAATGTAGGGATGTGTAAAATAAGTAAAAATGGATGGGGAAAAGAAGAAAAAAAAAGAAAGAAAAAATTAAAGTTGTTAGGCTGCTTATTGTTTGTTGTTGTTAGTTGCCCTTAGGTTCTGTTTTTAAATTAATTCTTCCTCCTAATAGGAGAAAGATTTTGCATCTCAATGGGTCTTCGATCAGCTAAATTTACGCGCTTTCCTCAATATTTTTCTTTTCTCGATAAGTTTTGTATACACGCAAAATAATCAACAACATCCGCCTGTACCTTTTTATCATTACATAATATTTATTTTGACAGACAAAATTTAGTTAAGCAAAAAATTGTTTTCTTTATTTTTTAAAATAATAACGGAAGTATAAAAAATTTTTAAAATGTTACTAAAAAATATTTTATCCTTATTCTTCAATTTTCTGTGATGAGTTTTAAATTCATTTTATTCATTAGCCGAATCTTTTTTATTAATCCCATTAGTATTTTTCGAATTTTGGAAGGTCAAAGAGCCAGATTTCTCCCATTTTTGTCCATCGTGTCTTATTCGATTCGGGCCTACTTTTTCCGAGATAACTTTATTCGGGCTTGTTTTTATCGAGACGGGCCGGTACGAGTCTTTTTCGGGCCAAACATCTAGGCCCGACTCGATCTTTCGGTCCGAGTCGGTCCATTTTGGCTATGTACGAGGATGAGCGAAGATGAGTCGGGATTAAATCTTGGGCTAGGTTTCAAGTTAAGAAAGGGCTGGTTTCATCGACTCGTCCCATCTTTTGTTTTTATAATTCACTGTAAAATTTTGACCTATGTCTAAAATAATAGACTAAAGTGCCAGATTATTTTATCTAAAGAATCTAATTTAAGTACGTTGAGCGATCTTTAATATGTTTTGAAAAAACTAAATACTTTGTTTTTATCTAAACTCCTATATCTCTCGCAAAATCTGGAAATTTCCAAGGTATTCAGCTCCCTCAGAGCACTAATTTTTAGTGCTAATTTTTCATGTTTTTATTTTTTGTATTTTTTAATTTATTGGATTATTTCACGCTGGGAATTAACGAGATGAATAAAAATAAATATAAATCCCATTTTGTAAACAAATCAATTATGTATAAATTTTTATTTAAATTTTATAAACATAATTTTTAGATTGTGCCTAAAATGAATTTAATAGGCACAACTACAAGCTTATTACTAATACTACACCTGTTTTCAAGTAATTTTTAATATACATATAAGTGAACCAGTGAACCTCCCTCCTCTGTGCAGTGGCCCTCCCTTCTCCGTCCAGTGACCCTCCCTTCTCTGTCCAGTGACCCTCCCTTCTCCGTTCAGTGACCCTTCCTTCTCCGTCCAGTGACTATATAAATAAATGACAAAATTAAAGGGTTTATATAAATTAAAAAGTATTTAAATGAGAGTTATACCAGGTATTTTGAGCGATTCCAATTGTATATTTGTGATCAAACCAGTATAGGTCAAGGACCGGTTTGAAAACAGAGATTTTGAAATAAGTTTTTTAAGAGTTCCGGATTTTGATTTAAACATGCATGTCCATTTCCGGATTATTTTGAAATAACCCCCGGATAATAGAGCCTGGCATATGAAAATGTTAACTCTATTCTTAAATCTTTTCTTTTTATGAATTAAATCGCAACCGGAAACTGAACAAGAACAACAAAAACAACTCCAAAAACCCAATGGATTAATTACAAGCATGAGAAGAAGACTTTTACTATCAGCTGGAAGCACTCCTGTCTTAATTTATAAAGGTGCGCAGCCGTGGACACCACTAGCGCAGGCTAAAGCTTTTGCGGTGAAAACACAGCCTTTGGTGTTTAAAGGAGAAAATGAAGAATTTAATGAGTTGAAAAGTGATTTGTGGATTTATTTACATTAAAATTTAATTTGGGGTTTAACGGAAATTACTATTTTTAGGGAAAATAAGGGACGGAAACTAGTTACTCAAGAATTGGGAATGGGGTTTTTGACGGCAATTCATACGATTAAAAACGTTTGATAATAAATTTGGATATTAAGGACCTCAACCAGCACAAGCATTAGACGATTTTGAGGGAAGCGGGGAAGAGCCAGAATTATCTCATTCAAATGACTACAATAATAATGAAGTTCCTGAACGAGATGCAAATGTAAATAAATCATTAATATTTTTTTGAGTTTAATAATAAATAATTAAAATAGAAAAATTTAAACTGCTATCTAAGCCTAGTCCTGTATACAAGGCCAATGTAAATAAGGGATGTCCCGGCAAAATTGAATAGAAATGCCTTCCTGTTCCCATTTCATTTAATAGCATTTAGGAACCCTTGTGCTTGATTAGAAAACTTTTAATGTCAATAGGATTGAGGTTTTCGAGTTGGGCCGACGTTCGTGTCATTTTTTCGGGCTTCATTTTTATTGGACCGGCCCGACCGAGTCTTTTTTGGGCTAAAATTCAATGCCCGACTCGATCTTTCGGAACGGGCCGGATCGGACCCCCCAACCTTAAATGTCAATGAACATTGCGAAACTCGATAGAAGCTTTATGGAAATGACACAAAAACACAAGTGCTCTTGCTCTTAAGTAATTTACTTAAAATTTAAACAGTCCGATTTGCATGAATCTCTCCGGCAGCCACTTAAAAGGTTAAGCAATCGACAACTGTCAGTATTGCTAAAACAAATAAGAGGGCAAAGAAGAAAGCAGCAGGGAGAGACTGAGGAAATAATACAAGTATAAAATTTCTAAAAATTTTCGATTCCAAAAAAATTTGGCTCTACTCCAGTTTATGCGTCCAATCGACTTTTATGCGTCCATTGAAAGTTTATGCGTCCAATAAAAAGAAAATTGGATTTTTCTTGGTATTGCACAGTTGGGGTATGGGTCCACAACATTTCTTCATGTTCGGGACCTACGTCCACTGGGTCTGGGACCATTCCTTACCATATTCCTAGAAATTTTTAAAGTTACAGCCAATTTTTTAAAATTTCAGAAAAACGATTATAACTTTTAGAAATTTCGAGGGGTCGGGTAAGGAACGGTCCCAGACACAGTGGACGTAGTTCCCGAACATGAAGAAATGGTTTGGAGCCATACCCCAACTTTACAATACCAAGAAAAATCCAATTTTCTTTTTATTGGACGCATAAACTTTCAATGGACGCATAAAAGTCGATTGGACGCATAAACTGGAGTAGAGCCAAAAATTTTTTTTCAAAGGACGGCCAGAGCCGTAAGTCAATGCTAACAGAACTACACACATTATTACGCTCATCTACAAACAGCCAAAGACTTAGACGTCCAAAATTGTTAACAAATATAAATATAATACCTAATGAATGGAATATATATCCTCCAAAAAGATTAAATAATAATGAAGATATAAGGCTAGAGGGGGATGTTAAAAATGGAGGGGAGAATGAAACTACTAATTTGTTAAATATTTCTTCTATTGATAATATTACAAGGTGGATTTTAAAATTTTTAATTTTATTATTAAGATTTTGCATTTTTTCCATTTTTAGTCAAAATTTGTTATTACTTTTTAAGCAAATAATTTATTGTTAGTTCCACACGAATAAGTAAAAATTGACAAAATCCTCAATTAGCCATAATTTGGGATAGTCTTGTGTCAGTATGAGATATGCCGTGGTCTACAAGTAAAAGACTAACACTTTATCCAAGGTAGAAATTAGGGGTGTAGGCGAAGGTGGAATTTGGGGGTGGAACAGGCTAAGGAGATCAGAGTTTAGCCTGACTAGTATGTCTAACCAGATTGAGATAATACAGGCTTTTATGCAATAGTAAGCTATGAGATGTCGTCACGGTTCTAATAATTACAAGTCCAAAAATTTTTAGTACTGTAAAAGTATAATGTTTTTAAAATTCTGTTGATTCAGATCAGAAAATACAACAGATGAAAAGATTGAAGGAAATAATGAACCTCCCAATGAATCTATTAACAGGGAAACTACAGAAAATACAAACATAGAGACTTCAACAACTGCAGAAAGTACAACTACAGAAATAATACCTTCTCAGAATATAACTACAGAAAATACTTATACAGAACCAACCATTACGGAGGGTTCAACCCCAAATGATGGTCTAACAATAAATGATAAGGAGTTGTCAGATAATGCGGGTAAGATTCCGATGACCCTCTTTAAGGAAATTTGGCTGTAGAATTTGACAACGGAATAAGATTCACGAGTTTTTCAAAAAACTCAGATCCAAATGTTTTCTAAGTACCTGTTCTCATAGAAATTTATGACAGTGTCTTAGAAAACTTTCTAGTTGAAAATTATCTAGTTGGCTTTATTAGAGGGTGATTCTGGAAAATAGTTAAATGAGGAGAGATTTACGTACTGGGACAAATATCTGAATTTATTAAGAGATAAAGTTTTTAGCAAGAGTTTAGCAACCGGGCAGGATTCGAATCTGCGACCTCCTCGTAGATATTGCTAGGCGTTTTCGCTCACAATATACAGGAGCTCTAACACTGATCTACCGGGGCATCGACTAATGCTTTCTCTTTTAACCTTTTAGATCGTTTAACCCACGCCTAAGCGATTTAAATGCTCTAAGGTGTATCATCCTTACAAGAGAATCTCTTTTAAATATTTACTTAATTTTTAAAATATGTTTTAAGAATTTAAAAGAACAACTGAACAAATCGAAACAACAACTAAAACAACAACTGAAACTAGTTCGAGTACTGTCGAATCATTGCATTCTGTTGAAATTGGACCTAGGGAAGATAAATTTGTGAAGACAAACAAAGATGATGTAAGGTGTTAAAGAAAATTAAAAAAAGACACGCTATAATCAGACATCAAGGGACCCTGTATTAGACGGGTCTACGCATCATGTAAATGGGGGGTTGATACTGGATAAAATAAAAGATAAGAGACCTTAAACAAAATTCTGGTTTCTTTTTTTTTCAAAAGTTCTGATCCTTCCATTAAGGTCTATAGCATCCTCATTATAAATCCAAGGCTCTCAGTTATAGGTCGGCTCACTCCGGTCCTGAGTGTGACGTATACGAGGGATTCAAATACATACCCAGTTTATGTTTTATAGTTATACCTGTCATTATTTTTACAATTTTAGGAAAACCCCCACAAATCCAAACAATCAAAACAACCAGAAAAAGATAAACAACAATCTTCTAAACAAACAACGAAATTCGAATCCAAAAAATCAACAAATAAAGACGAACAAAGAATAAAACGCCTGAAAGCACATTGGCGTGTAGTAGAGCAGAAAATTGCTAATGAGATGAATGCGGCTATTAAAAATTCTAGTAAAGTAATTTCTGAAGCGGAGAAAATATTGAACAAGGGTGTTAATAAAAAGGTATATATGGATACAATTTTTAGATTAAATGGATGAGGGAGTTACTATGTAGTCGAAGTTGGGCCCCAAGAGTGGAAACCCATTCCTGGGGCGCGCCGATCCACTAATTAAATTAGAAAGCTTTTTTTAGTTTATTTAACAAATAAATATATTAAAATAAAAGGGAGAGAGAACCGGCCAACTTTTGGTCGGTGAGAAAACTTTAGATCCAATGAATATATTGGCCGGTTCTCGCTCGCCTTTTATGGACCATTGAAAATGGGTGTAAATAATTATTCTCAATTATGACAGGGAAGTTATTTGGATAGATAAGATTTAATTAGGTATTACGTGTGTAAGGAAAGGAGTATTGCCAACTGGCTACCAATTAAAAAGCATACTAGAGATAGCTGGATCTTATATTAAGGGGTTAATTATATGTACATATTAGGAGGATGATAATCTTATAATAGGTGGCTGTATGAGGCAAAATTTTACCATTATCTTAATCCAAAATTTAGAGATTTACTCCATTCTCATGGAGTATCTCTGCCCAATTTCCATTCTATCCCATATTTCCATTCCCTATAAGTCATTAGCCCAACATCCACTAAATCCATTAAGTCCACTATAATACTCATCAAGAAAATACTTTTTTATTCAGAACAATTCAATCATTCACGCCTCAAAAACATTTGAACCTTCATCAAATCCCGAAATTCCTGCCGAGGAAAATAACAAAAAGACACAACTTGAAGACTTCAAAACAGCCCAATTTACAGCTCTAAGTACACAATTAAGGCAGATTAGGCAAAGATATGAAGCTCTAAAACGCCAATATTTGGCTAAACTTAGGTGGCTAAAATCCAAAAAAGAAGGGAGAAGGAAAGGAGGAAAGAAAAAAGATGGAAATAAAATTGCTGGAACTCCAACATTTTTGGATGGGGCAGAATTGAATTTGGATTCTGTTGGAATTAGAAGGAACAAAACTCTTGAACAATTAAATAAAGGTGAAATCCTGTTAAGTAATTTATTTGGTAAAAATTAATTTTATATATCGGGATCGTTTTCTTTAGTGATTCAAACTTGAGGGATTTGAAGACATAATCTCATTAAAAATCGGATAATACCGTAAATTATATAAAACAAAGACTCAAATTAATTCATTGAAGTTCACTTCTAGATGGGCTCTGTTATAGTGAATTTACGGTATTGGATGACACTTTACTTTTATAATATGGAAATGATATTTATTATCACAGAGTAATTAAGAAGAACTCTCCTATTTGAAAAGAAATAATTACAGTTTTGAGGAAAAATCTGGAAAATAGGGATCAGAATTGGACGTTATCTCGAAAAAAATCCCGGGTATCGAGCATGATTTTACACCCATCCAAACTTGTCTTACCACCCTTACACCCCTCCGGTCTCTTCGGATCTAGAGCATAATCAGGAGATTCTAATATTCCCCAAATCCGTTGGAGAGGGGTAAAAACATAGAATACTAAGTACAAAGGAAGAAATTTAATCCTTTATATTAAGAAGACAATAAACAAAGCGATACGAACAGCCAAACAACTGTTGACCAAAACAGCAACACTGAGGACAACAACAAAACAAGAGAAAATATTGGAATAATCCAAACAGAATTGGAAGAACTGAAACATGAAGAAGATTTTGCCAAGAAGATAATTTCAGGCAATATCGAAGAAACTGGTGAAAAGAAAATTGAAGAGACAGCAAGTACTGTGATTGATGAGGAACACCCTACTACTGTTAATGATAAAGAAATAAATGGTAGATGTTACAAAAGCTTAGATAAGCTCTATAACATATTTTCTCGATTAGTTCCCCTCCCTCGAATAATTCCACCTTCGATTAATTCACCATGCTAGAGTTAGATTGAAACAATAATTCCCTGCCCTCAAATAATCTACTGCACGTTCAAATGCCAAAACTCGAATAATTCCCTTTACTAATTCTCCAGGGGAATTAATCGAGAAAATACGGTATGCTACTTGAATAAATATGGCTTAGAGATCCTAAAATCGAAAAATCCCGACGTTGTTAGGGTTTTTCTCAATTCTGGAAAACTGGAAATGAGAAAATTTTCCTTGGCAATTTCCGAATTTTGGGAATTTTTTGAGAATTCCCTGAAATTTACTTATATTTTGCAGAATAAGACTAGTGGGTCTCTTATTTTAAAATTAAGATAAAAAGGCATTACATTTTTCAAGATAACAAGAAATTCAATTCAGATAATACAGACACAACAACAGTAACCTCCACCCCAAATCCAGTACCACCAAAGAAGACAAAGAAAAAGAAGACCCAGGAAAAACAAAAAAAGAAAGACAAACAACCCAAACAATCCCTAAAATTAACTTTGGCAGAATTAGCAGAAGAATTAAATAAATTGGACGAAAAGTTGTTTGGAGATATTGGAGGACAAATAAATAGTACATTAAAAGAGGAGACAGAAAAAGATAAAAAGGAAAAAGAAGAGATTTTGGATGGAAATAAATTTAATAAAAATGAGACGAAGTCGGGAATAAAGACACAAAAAACTAAAATTTTGGGGAAAAAAATGAAAAAACCAAAAATACAAAAACAACAACTCAAAAAGTCATCGAGAGTTAATTCATCTCCTGATCTGAATGTCTCTCAAGTGCCTATAAAACCAGTTAATGGGAATCAAGCAAAGCAAAATGGAAGTCAATTGAGGTGGGATATTAAGTAGTAATTAGTGGTGGGGGCAAGATCAATCTAGAGGTTCAGTTAGACGAGCCGGGTCCCTCAGGTAACCGAGTCACTCAATGATTGAGTTCTCTAATATCTCTCGGAAATGTCTCGGAAATTTTGTTTATCACTAAATGGATGTTGAGTCCTAAAAGTATTTGTGTTGACCATATACCTAGGTAGGCGAACCCTGAAAAATTCCCAGTATCCAGACCGCGTCCCCTTCAAATTAGTACCTTTATCAGTTTACTCCTTCGTCTTATTATATTTTTGGAGAGACAACCCAAGGAAAATTCCCAGTATCCAGACCGCGTCCCCTTCAAATTAGTACCTTTATCAGTTTACTCCTTTGTCTTATTATATTTTTGGAGAGACAACCCAAGGAAAATTCCCAGTATCCAGACCGCGTCCCCTTCAAATTAACTGACTAAATAGTACCTTTATCAGTTTGCCACTTCATCATACTATATTTTAGGAGAGATTTTCAAACATTTTTTATTTTAATGAAATTTCCATTTTCAAATAATAGGCCTTCTGCTCAACAACCCAAACCTCTTCCAACAACTGGAAGACGTATTTTGACAGCAGATTGGACACCAAGAACATTACTAAGTTATGATCAGGATGAGGAAAATAAAGAATTGTCTAATCAACATAATGGAAAGACTAAACCTATTAAAGTGGAGGAAGGGAATAGGGTGGGTAATGTGAATTTTTGAATTCGAGATTGGATTGGGAAATCGTAGTTCGGGATCAATGCACCGACATAATTCTAATTAGAATTATTTGTATCTGGATCACTGTCAGAAATATAAAACCCCATCACAATGTGTTACGAGTAACACAGTATTATCTCGGACAAATTTACGGAGCTTGAGAAACTATAGTTAAAATCACTCGAATTTCATTACCGTTCCTTCCTTTTTGAATACATTGAAAGAATGGAATTGTTTATCCGACACAAGGAAATACGTTCCTAGGAAAATTTCTGAAACCCCGATCTGACTTTTTCCAAACACAGTGCCTCGTTGATACAATGAACTTAAAGGATTTGGCTTCTAAGCCTCATATGTTCTTTAACTTTCAGGACATATCCCAGCAATTAGACTTGCCACCAAACATAGAACATTCATCTGTCGTTCAACAACAACCATTATTAGACCCGTCAAGAAAATCGGTTAAGAAGAAGGGAAAACATAACAAGAATGCTATAACAACTCAACAACGAACACTACCGGTTCCTACCCAACAACAAAATTCTCCCCAAAAACAAAACGGGTTTTACCAACTTGATAAGGCACAAGTTTCTAACGGTATCTTTCATTCCTTCTCATATACTATCATATATTCTTGATTGAATAACTTCCTTAACTAATGCTTCAATCTCAATTCGAGAATACCTTGATTTGATCATTTACATTAGTGTTTTAGTGTAATTGAATTTAATATTAAACGCACCAACCCTGACAAACCCCGACCTTTAAATCTTCAAAACAGAAAAGTTTAAAAATAATAAAAGCTTCGGAACTTAGAAATCGAAAAAAATTCCCAAAATAATTCTCGAGCTATGCTACAAATTATCCAAATGTGTGGAAGTGATTATAACTTTCAAAATTGTTCGTAATCGTAATTCGTACACCTCACCCCCCCATTTTGGCCTCGTACTCCCACTTTGCATAATCCCATTTTTTGTGATTATGCAATACTCCCACCAATTACGAGGTGCAATCAACCAATTACGAGTACGAATTTTATTACAAGCGTTCAATCACTGGCGTGGAATTAGTATATCTTATAGGATCTATATCCCCAATATAGGCTTATAATCAAATGATAAACTTTCAGTTATTCCAAACAAACCCCAAACAACTCCAGACAATTCCGAGTTTAAATTAAAAGGAGTTTCACAAGTAGAAGTTAAAGCCAGTCCAGAACATATCGAAGAAAATGAACAAAACAACGAAAATGAAGAATTGACCGAACAACAATTACAATTAAAATTACAACAAGAAAGTTTGCAACAAAAGAAGGCCATAAAACAACAAAACGGGAAGGAAATAAAAAAGAAAAATAAGAAAAAAAATAAAAAGAAAAATAAAAAGGGGGAGATGGTTTTGGAAGAGGAATTTAATGAATTGGCCAATTTGGAAGAATTTGCGAGAATTGATGAACAAACGATTTGTGATGCTATTGCTTGTGATTTTGAGACAGGTGAAATGATGAATAATACAGTAGTATAATTAACAGAGTTTCAACGGAAGTTCCGTTTTTAGAGAGTTCAACGTTTTTTTGGTACCGGTTCCGGGAACCGGAACGGAGATAGGATCCGGCTCCGGTTAAAATTCGTTTCCATTGAAACACTAATAAGTAGGCGAAAATCCGTAGGTTCATCCGACATCAAAAATAAATTCGTTAAGAAACTCTGGAATTTTTTATCCCCGATTTTGAGAATCGCGATTTCCGTCAAAAAAAACGTCGGGAATTCTAAATTTTTATTAGTCAAATAGAATAGATTCCTGGTGTATAAAATATGGAATTTAGACTGGGGTCGATTTACTTTGACACAAACCTCCAACTTATAAAAATCTGTCAAACACGGACTCCGATCTTTCGATCAAAGTTATGGAGCTATCATATACGATACATATTTTCACATTTATATGAGGGTTCATATCTATTAGAAATTAAAACTTGAATAATCGGGATTAGAAAAAGGAGATGATACTGTGAGTAGATATAGAAAATCCGCGAATAGATATAGAAAATCGGCCGGTTTCTGCCTATCTCGAAGTGAGATTTCCCTTTTATGCCTGTTTTGCGCTAATAACTAGAGGCGTTAATAAGCGTTAGATAAGCAAAAGAGGAATTGATAATTGGATGTTTAACTACAAAATTATTTATTTGAAGGTACTCTGTGTGAATGGGAAGCTAGTATCGACGAATTACATCCAGGTGACCCTCGTTATAAGCGTTACTTGATGGCTAGAAGGCAACACATAATGGATAGAATGATGAGGAAAATGGTTAAGAGAAGTAAACGAGATGCTGAACAAACTGAAGAAGAATCTAAAGGGGAAGAAATTGTTGAAAAAGTGCCAAAAAAGAAGAAAAATAATAAAAATAAATTAAATAAAAATAAGGATAAAAAGAAGGGGAAGAAGAAGAGCAAAAAAGAAAGTGTAAAGAGGGTATTGAATGAGGAGAAGAATCAAACTACGATTCTTAGAACTTGGCATAATTGGGTTGGGCAATACAAAAATAGGTTGACGGGGATTGCAAAATCAGGTCGGTAAAAATTGGTGGAAGTATTAATTAAAGAGGGTAACAGTTTGGGAAAGAGTACAGTTTTTTTCTAAAAAAGAAATCTAAAATCGAGGGACTAGGAGGATGAGTGCAATAATTTGAGCGGAATCTACTTGGGCTAGGTCCTCCCGGTGTAGAGAAGGGAAGAGGCCTACTTCATGGTTAAAGTAGAGACCGGCACGGGCCGGGACCCCGTACGGGATCCCGTCCCGGAATCCCAGGTTTTTCGCGGAAAACGGGATTAATCCCGCGGGATCCCGTCCCGGCCGAACTTTTGAAAAAACCCCGTTCCGGGATCCCGGGAATGCGATTTTGCCGGACTCTAGTTCAAAGCATGATGCATACCATTATTGGCATCCGAGCAGTAGTCTAGTATGTATTAATAGGGGTATTTATACATATAGGATTTTGACTCCTATAAATCCATCCATAATTTTCGACTATATTTTTAATTTAACTCTTTTAGTTTATAATCTAAATTTGTCTTTAAAAATTTATATTAAGTAAAATTAATTTCAGAGTTCTTCTCAACTCGAAATCAAAGATTTGCGGCTTCTTATCTAAAACCCGGTCAGCGGTCAACACTTACTGGAAGAGTTTTGAGTGGCGAACAGGCGAATATTCGCTTTTGGGTGTGGGAAGCTACAAGGTGTTTTTTATAAATTATTTCGAAATTTTCTTCCTTAAAGAGACCTACAATTACGCGTTTGTTGTGACGACACTAATGATAGACAATGTGTTTTCCAAACTGACAGAGGTGTAAAGCGGGGAAGTAGGCGATGGGTTGAACAGGATGCTACTTGCCCACAGGGCACGAAAAAGGTTTTTAAATTTTATCGTTAAATGTATGTGCTAAGTGATATCAGAGTCCATTTCTGACCAAAAACTAGAAATCAAATAAGGGGCTTTTGATCTCCATAAATGGAAAGTACCATCGACGAGTAAATGCGGAAGTCCCTAGATTTATCCGCCAACCCCCATTATCCGCCAACCCCCATTATCCGCCAACTTCAGTAAGGATTTAAGCATAATAGCTTAAGTTCCCAGACTTCAAGTCTTCAGATGTCCAAATCCTTACTGAAGTTAGCGGATAATGGGCAATGTTCGGATATCCTGATCTGGACAAGTATCCGAAACGAAAATTTATGTATATCTAGGATGTTTCATCCGGATATCAAGAATTGCCCCTATATTTCAATTAAACTATTAAGTGGATAAGGTTTAATAGTTCTCCCTATGGTTACTCAAATAGAGTAGAAAACGATAGGGTTTGAGAGCCAATGGGAAAAAATATCTAACTTTCCTAAATTTCTAGATAATATTTGAATGCCGTAACTTGGGGCGGTTTCAAGGTGCTTGTGGTTTAGACAATATTCAATTGCTCAATAATTATTGTCCTTCAATTACTTCAACTAGAATAACAAGAAAATAATTTTTAAAAATTACCTCTCTTAATTAAAATTAGTTAGTTGTTAAATTAATTTTATTTTTTGGCAATAATTTGGAAAGCAAAAAGTACTCGATAACAAAATTTAAAAATTTTATTGTCAAATAATTTTTAAATAATTTATTAAATATTAATGTAATATTAGGCCTTTCTGATTAAAAATTCTATTTTAATTGAATAAATAAAAATTTAATTATTTGAATGAAGAAAATCATTGTACAAACAATGACTTCAGAACTTAATAGATTGTAACGGCTTAATAAAATCATAATACCACTAATGACTTCTGAACTTCATAAATTATTTTTAGACAAGTCTTGATAATTACATACAACCTACATATATTAATAGACAAATATTCGGAGTTTCAGTAAATCAAAAATTAGGCTTACTGGAAAAATTATGATTTAATTTTCATAAATACTTATTACACTTGAAACGACTTTATACTATATTACTAATTAGGGTTGCACAAAACCGTTTAACTAAACGGTAAACGGTATACGGTAAATGGGTTTTTTGGTAAAATTAAACGGAACGGTATACGGGTCTCAAATAAACGGCATAAACGGTATACGGTTCTTCTAAACGGCGTTTATTTCGTTTAATTTTTTCCTCAAATTAGTTTAAACGGTTTTGTGCAACCCTATTACTAATCATTAATCGTTAAGTTAGAACAAGTTATCTTAGGGTACAGCCCAAGTAGGCGCGCGGCCATGTAGGCGCAAAGCCATAACTTGCTTCAAGTTTTCCGAATCTTGCCAAATTTAGTATTAAACGATTCCTCTCATCGAGCTAAAGAGAATGGTACCAAAGATGTTAAGGTCCAGAAAAGTTCCAGATAGTTATAGCTTTGCGCCTACATGGCCGCGCGCCTACTTGGGCGTGTCCCGTTATCTTACATGCAAAATGATTATTGATTTGCTGGTAATACAAGAATCGAGATAATTATGTAGAAATATTTTGAATCTTGATAAATGTATTTCTTTTCAAAATTTCGTTCGGCTTATTTCTAATTGTTAGTTGGAAAGCTGCAATTTCTTGTTTAATTTTTTTTGTCAAATGAAATTTTCATAATATTAATTAATTCATTTAAATTATAATAAATAAATACTTAAAAACTCTACCACTATGAAGTCAAAATTAGTGTTATTTTATTTTTGCAAGTCAAGCTTTAATGCTTGACTAGTTTAATTTTAATTTTACTCCCGTTACATCAAACTTATTGAGAGGTCGAGTGTCGAAGGTCTTGTATACATTTTCACTTATTCGTAAACAAAATTTGTACAATATTAATTAACTCAATTAGTTCTAAGTAAAAGACTATTTAAAACTTAAAAATTCACTTCAGACAAACGAGCCCTCATTCGATATTTTTGTAAGTTAAGCCTTTATGGCTTGAATAAATTGTTGAATACTTAATTGAATTTTATTTTTTCTGCACATCATTGAGATTTGAAGCGATTGAGCTTAAATTCTTATTTTTTAAACTGAACATCTCATAATATTGGAAATTATGGATATAATTTAGCCGGAGGCCTTGAAAATACTTCTCTATGTCTAACAATTGTATAACAAAAGCTTCAATCTTCACGGGATTGTATATTAGCCCAATTAAATTGTGTTTTGATTTTGGTGCATTCGACACAGTTCGACATACTACGCTTTCGAAAGAACCTCCCCCGAATATCTTCTTAGATTTTATAAAATTTATAAAAAAGTGTTTATTAATATCTAATGAAGTGAAAAATTATAACAAATGTGTAAAATGTCTTCCCTCTGCCAGGATATACGCGTCCAAACGCTTACTAAATTTGCCCACCATGGTCGCGCACTCATCCACAATAATTGAATCCCAGTCAAATTGCAACCCCGCTTATAACAACAGACAAAATCATAGACAATTGCTTCCAAGGAAAGGCCTTGCTTCCAAAATTGTTAAAAAAATGCTTCTCTCGGTACTCTGTAATGTTGTGGGCCGGGATTTATGCCACTGGATCACTGTGCACAAAAACAATGGATCCCTGGGCAAAGCAACAATGGTTTTGGCCGGGATTTGTTCCATTGCATTCCTGGGCACAGCAACACTTAGATAAAACCAATTTTATGCCGCAGCAGTATTGGGCCCCTTCAGATTGAGCAAAAACAATGATTTACCTCTGCGAAGAGTTGTTTCCAGGATTTTGGGGCAAAGACATTTATTCAAATAACACCCCAGATCTGAATGATATGGACACGTAGTTTGGTAATTATTGGAGCAGAGAGTTCCATGGATATGATTTATATCAAAAGATGTGAATAAGAGGGATTGCAACTGGTCTGGGACTCAATTACTGCGGTTAAGTGCGCGACCATATTGGGCAACTTCAGTAAGCGTTTAGACGCGTATATCTTGGCGGAGGTCAGACATCATGGAAATTTGTTATGATCTTTCTTTTCCTTAGATATTAATGAACACTTTTTGATAGATTTTATAAAATTTAAGAAAATATTTGAAATAAATTTTTTGCTTAACAAAAGTACGGGAACTTTTGCCGCACCCTGTATAACAAAAGCTTCAATCTTCACGGGATTGTATATTAGCCCAATTAAATTGAGTTTTGATTTTGGTGCATTCGACACAGTTCGACATACTACGCTTTCGAAAGAACCTCCCCCGAAAAATCATTTGGCTCCTATTGTCTTTGAACCTTTAATGACCTACATATATCTCAGCTCGTGGGCAGTTCCACAGATTGGGAGTGATTTATCCGACTCAACTCGCTAAAATGAATCGATTGGTATACATATAGGGTTTTAGAGTAGGCCACCGTCTAAATTACAGCCGGTATTATATCACTTAGACAAATAAAAAATTTTATGATAAAATAAAATTTATCAGATAATCAAATTAAAAATAAACAAATTAGCTAAAAAATAAATATTTTTCCAAATATATTTTTCCTCTTAAAAAATTCATTTCAACCCACAAGGTTGTTTAAAATAGTTCCACTAGTCATAAAATCGGCATATTGATGTTTACTTCTATCCGCTGCAGTATCCTCACTATAGAGTGTTTTGGCTTGATTTGAGGCCTGATCACGTCGCTTTCGCAATAACTTATCCATCACAGCAAAACGGCGTTTGCGTCCCACAAGATTGTAGAGAATAGTGCCTCTGGTATATGGATCAGCCCAGGATGCCTCCACCGATGTTTGCTTGTCCCAATGGAGAAATTGAGAAATTAAAATGATCAGAAATAAAATAGTAGCTAAACGGGGGTGTTGAAAATGAGAAATTTTAGTCATTTTTATTTTTGGGTAATTATATTTTTAGAAAAATTTAAAAGGAATTTTGTTATTGTTTTTAAATGATTTGGAAATTTTTTTAGATTATTTTGTTTATTTTTACATTTTTTATTTGCGCAAAAATGTGTAAACAGCCAAAATTAACCGCCTATTTGATTAATGATCAAAATTAAATTTTCTCCGATATTTTAAATTGAGTTGTGATTTGTAACAAATATTTTTTCAATTAAAACATAATTTAAAAAAAATGAATAAAAATATATTTAAAGTAAATAAAAATCAGGTTAAACATTTTAAAAAAGCGCAGAAATTTTTAATTTTAAAAATGCATACGGTAATGAAATTTTCAACATGAAATGTAACATTGAAAGTTGTAAACACTAAGCGGACGGTATTTTCATGCAGTATTTTTATTACCGACAGTATTCCGACAGATTCTTATCAGTAGTATGGTAATAAGACAAAACACTTGATAGTGTAAAGCATATAGCTATCTAATTCCGGTAATATTCAATTTCGTACCCCCCCCTCCTTTTTCCTTCTACAAAGTATTATAAAATGGTCAGTCAGACTTAGATTATAGAACTCGTCGAGCTGTGTCGAATGACACCAAAATCAAAAAAATTGGACTCGATTTGACCGAAATACAGACCCCTGAAAATTGAACAACCATAGGGGCGATTTTTTGAAATAAAAAATTTTATCAAATGATAGCTCATTCGAAAGAGCTCGTCAAGCTGAGTCGAAAGACACCAAAATCAACGTGATTAGACATGGTTTGACAAAGTTATGACATTATGTAGACCTAACGGAGTCGGCGACTTTATGTCATAAATTTGTCAAATCTTGTCCAATCACGTTGATTTTGGTGTCATTCGACTCAGCTCGACGAGCTCTTTCGAATGAGCTATAATTTGTATAAATTTTCGTCCTTATGGGTTTTCGCCCCTATGGTTGTTCAATTTTCAGGGGTCTGTATTTCGGTCAAATCGAGTCCAATTTTTTTGATTTTGGTGTCATTCGACACAGCTCGACGAGTTCTATAATCAAGTCTGACTGACCATTTTATAATACTTTGAAGAAGGAAAATAGGAGGGGGGGGGTACGAAATTGAATTTTACCCTAATTCCTAATGCTGTGCAGTAGGCGGCATGGTGTAATGGCTAACACATCAGTCCGGTCTACTGAAGATGCTGGTTCGCTCCCAGCCGCCGATTAACCTTTTGCACTAGCTAAAGGATAGAAATAGCTATAGCCCAGCTGCTTTACTATAGTGAAGATAGAATGTAGAGAATAGTGCCAGCCCACTACGACTCCACTGAAGCCCACGATACCTCCACAGAATTCTTCGTAATTATGAGACTTATTGGATACCTACAAGTGGAAGGCTTGAACTTGAAAGTTCAAAAAATTATTGTCAATAGCTTTATAATAATCTTATTTTTAATTTAAAATTTGAACACATAATTTTTGTTATAATTAATTAATATTAATCCAATTTATTAGTTATTTTAACGACATTCAACCCCTTTCGTAAAATCCAAATTAGTATCCAAACTTGTAACTCTTTGAACGTCGAAACTAGCTTTTCTTGTGGGATGACAGAATGGAAATGAGGAAACAGCTTCGTATCTTAAAAATTAGGAGTTTAAATTTTGTTTTATTGCTAAGGATAAGTTCAGAGTTTAATGTCTACTGTAGCTTGAGTTTTAAGGAATGGTGAATTCAAGGGTCTATCTCGAAACCTTGGTATTTTGATTGGTCCTTAATTTTATTAGTCATGTTAAATGATGAATTTTGACTTATTGGCTGTAGCCAAACCTTTATGCTGTGGTTACATAAAAGTCGCTTTGCGTTTTGTGACAGAAAATAGCATGCAACATAATGAGAGACAAAATCGCGCGCGATTTTGTCTCCTCTTTTCCTTTATCTTTTCTGTCGCAAGACGCGCGCTATTTTTATGTAACCTAGCATTAGGTAAGCTTATCCTTGTAAGGATAAATAAAAATATTGTAGGGGCATTTTGTTCAGATGGGGGATTTAGATTTTATTAGGTAAGCTTATCCTTGTAAGAATAAATAAGTTATTTTATTATCAGTTTATTTCAAAAAAGAGAAACGGGGTATAGGAAAGAGGGTTAGTTCGGAACAGGCTGACTGCCCCTGCTTTACTATAGTGAAGATAGAATGTAGAGAATAGTGCCAGCCCACTACGACTCCACTGAAAAAAAAAAATTTATTTATTTAAACAAATATATAAGATTGATCGGAGAACAGGGCTAAAGAGCAGTTAAAGTAAGAGCTAAGAGAGAAAATATTAATTGAGAAGAAAGGATTGTGTGAGAATAGGAAGTTTATTAAAGCTTTTATAAGGATTGTTATCTGTATGGACATCTTTTAAAAGATGTGGGAAAAAATAATTTATTTTAAAATTCGCACAATGCGACAAGGGGATTGCGCGCAAATTTTTTTTCAATTGCGGGCACCCCCTATGGTTTTTTAATCATTAAAGTCCGTTTATTAATTTCAAAGATTCGTTTCAACAATTTTCACTCTTTCTTTAGTGATTCCATCCTCATCCAAGTAAAATTCATAACCTCCATCAATAAGCAAAGGAGATATTGCGGCAATTAATTCTTTTTCGGGCTGTTGGTAGAATACGTTTCCACTATATACTTTCATTTCACCATTTTCAATAACATCTACCTCTGTTTGTGATATAGAGATTCCTGTTCTTTGTCTCAAATTTTTCAATAGATTTTTATCTAAATCAGAAATTGTCTTGAAAATTTTTAATATACATTTTTCCTCATTTATTATTTTAATTTTAACGTAAAATTGAAACCATCCAATTTCATGAATATCTGATACATAAATCCAATAATTCCCTGGATTTTCAAATTTTAAACAAATTTCAATGTGAGAATATTCCATTTTCTCTTCATGTTTTTTGCCTTTTAATGAGGTTGACTCAATTAAATTAGCTTTGCTAAAATTATATTTTTTCGAAATTTTTCTGAGCCCTTCCGGATTCAAAAAATATATTAATCTTGTCAATTTATAATTGCTTTGAGATTTCTGTATTAACAATAAGTTTATTCCGTTAATTTTTATTATCATATCTGTATATAATGTTGAATGTGTTATTCTCTCACTTGAAAATTTATTAATCTCCAAATCTAATTTTGTAGAAAACATAGGCAACAAAGTTATTAATAACTAAAATTGAAATAAAGTGACTTCAAAATTCTATGTATAACAGGAATGGAAGGGCTACGCAATACTTGAGAGTTGAAACCCGGTCTTTTTTGACCCGAACCCCGATCCTAGAATTTTTATTCTTAAAACCCGTCCAAAATTCGACACAACTTTTTTCTTGACCCGACTCCGAAGAAAAACCGGATATCCGAAAATTTCGGTTCGGATATACGATCCGATAGCCGAAGATTAACTACTATCAGGCAACCTTATTCTCATGATATATATCTAAACTTTTATCTTCTCTCTCATATTACTACCGTTCTCTTCTCTATTTGAATGTCATGGCATTCTATTTTTCAATTACCTTCAAAGGTGGCATTTTATTAGAGGGTGGTATTGAATTACGGTATATTTTTTACGATGTTTTATCCAAAGTGAAGTTAGTGTTCCGATTGTATTTGTTTACCTTTTTAATCTCAGTTTCATAAGAATATTCAATACCTTCTTCCAAGCAAATATTAATTCGTATTAATTTTGAATATAAGAACAAATCCTCAATCAAAATTAATTTTTTCCCTTTATTTCCATTAATTTTACTTTTTATTTTGTGTGTAGTTTGGTTAATGCTACCACAATTGTATGAATAATCACTTGTATAAATACGATCTTTTTCATATTTTTCATCAATTTCGTATAAAATTTCAATTTTATATTGAATTTCTTCTACTTCAATTTTATTTATTTCCATTCTCAACAAATTTATTTTAACACTTCCATCCTCATTTTTATTATTTTCTGTAGATTCAACCAAAATTCGTTGATTATATTTATAATCAGAAAAAGAATATTTAAAAAATATTAAAAATAATATTTTAGAAATAAATAAAAATTCAATAAAAAACATTTTTAAAAAATTTATTTAGCTTTTAGTTGATAGTTTCGCCTGTATTTTATAAATACAAATTTCTGAAGGAAAAATTGTTTTATCAATTAAAAATTATATATAAACTTCCTATGACAAATTTTATATTTCATAATTGCACTTTAAAGACAATATTAACCTTTGACAAATAAAGATTTTATTTCTTAAAATTTATTTACCTATAAAATAATATTATGAAATATTCTCCTCCTTATTTATGCACTTTAAAAAAAATATTTGTCGGTAAAAGTAGAAATGTCTTTTGTGGACATATAGAGAGCTAGAATTTTATCGGCAAAATATTTTCTCAAAGACTTCTAAAGTGCATACATAAGGAGGAAAATATTTCATAATAATATTTTATAGGTAAATAATTTTTAAGAAATGAAATTATTATTTGTCAAAGGTTAATATTGTCCTTAAAGTGCAATTATGAAATATTAAATTTGTCATAATTTATAAAAGTACACAATTTTTCCTTTAAAAATTTGTATAAAATAAGAGAGAATCTGTCAACTAAAATAAAAATTAAAGTTTAAAAAATGTTTTTAATTAAATTTTTATTTATCTTTAAAATATTATTTTTAATATTTTTTGATTATTCTTTTTCTGATTATAAAAATAATCAACGAATTTTGGTTGAATCCACAAAAGATAATAAAAACGAGGATGGAAGTGTTAAAATAAATTTGTTGAGAATGGAAGTTAATAAAATTGAAGAAGGGACTGGCTTTTATAAAATTGAAATTTTATACGAAATTGATGGAAAAAATGAAAAGGATTATGTTTATACGAATTCAAGTTCGTATGTAAACGATTGTGGTAACTTTGACGAGACAACACACAAAATAAAAAGTATAATTAATGGAAATAAAGGGAAAAAATTAATTCTTGTTGAGGATCTGTTCTGGTATTCAGAAATAGCAAGAATAAATATTTGCTTAAAAGAATATAATGATGTTAATTCCGAGATTAGAAAGGTAAAAAGAAAGTGTTTTTTTATACATTCTGTTTCAAAATGAAAGATTCCTGCCATATTTTAGAATCGAAATACGGAAAGCGGATGAAACTAAGAGAAAAAAATATAAGTAAAGACGGATGACTAAAGACGGAAACGTAGACCTATAGAAGACGGAAATGAGCGGAAGACGGAAGAGGAAGACAAATAAATTTGTTTTAAAGAAATTAAATTTAGAATTCTCTATTCAAATTTTTGACTGCCCTTACATGATAACCGAAACTCAGACTTTCTCGACCTAAAACTTTGTCGAAAAAAGTTTGAAAAGCTTATTTTAGCACCGTAGGCGAAACTGAGAATTAAAAAAAAATTTTTTTTGACAAATTTAACAAAGCCTACACATGTTAAATCTTGAATTTTTAGTTAATAATGACATTAACGCCTTTGTTTTTTGCACAAATCAATTTGGAAGTAAATAAACTGACAGAAGAGGATATAGCAATTGCTGATATGTATCATGGTGTAGAAATAAATATAAACGGAATAAACTCAAAATTACGGACATTTCAAAATAATTATGCTAAATTGACAAGATTAATATGTTTTTTGAACCCGGAAGGGTCTAGAAAAATTTTAAAAAGAGAAAACTTCATTAACAGGTAAAAAACATGAAGAGAAAATGGAATATCCTCACATTGAAATTTGTTTAAAATTTGAAAATCCAGGAAATTATTTTATTCTAATCATGAAGGATTTTATTGGATGGTTTCAATTCTACGTTACGGACATTTCAAAATAATTATGCTAAATTGACAAGATTAATATGTTTTTTGAACCCGGAAGGGTCTAGAAAAATTTTAAAAAGAGAAAACTTCATTAACAGGTAAAAAACATGAAGAGAAAATGGAATATCCTCACATTGAAATTTGTTTAAAATTTGAAAATCCAGGAAATTATTTTATTCTAATCATGAAGGATTTTATTGGATGGTTTCAATTCTACGTTAAAATTAGAAAAACAAATGTGGAAAAATGTGTGTCCAAAATATTTCAGCAAATCTCAAATTTGCATAAAAAAGTATCGAAAAGTTTGAGACATTCCATAGTAATAGCTGTATCAAAAACAGAGATGAATAAATATAATGTAGATTATATAAGCAAATTTCGAAATGCTAAATCTGTTGCAGAAATTATTCCATTGTTTAAGGAAGGAAGTCAAGAATTTTATTTGGATAAGAATGGAATAACAAGAGAACGAGTCAGAATTATGGGCTAAATTTTAAAATTATAAGAAAATCATAGCAAAATGAGAAAAATATTTAAAAAATTGTTAATTCCAAATGATATTTCCAAAAGGTTAATTGTCTGAATGATCACCAAATTGATCGAAAAAATAAGAAAATTTAAAGAATTATTTTCTAAAGGAATAATTTATAAAAAATCTAAAAATTAAAAATATATGTACTTTTCGATTATTTGCTTAAAGTAATGTAAAAGTAATTATTAGTTTACAATTTTAGATATTTTATTTTAAAAATAATCATTTAAATTGAAATAAAATTGACTGAAACATGATTTCTATTCTCGATTAACGAAAATATATATGCTTTTCTATTTTTTGATTTCTAGACGTAATTGATTATCTTAAGAATCAAATTCGGCTCGAAGTTGGGCTTTTCTGGACTAGACTAGAGGTTACAAATATAAACTTAGGTTTCAAACATTAATTCTTTAATTTTACCCAAGATAACTTTCACAACAACGAAGAGATATGTAAATATGAAAGATTAATTATTAATAATGAACTAATTAAAGAATAAATAAATAATTTTTTAATTCGATCTCAGGCATTTGTAGTTGGTGAAAAGTAGGGTTTCACCGGAACCGATACATGAACCGGATCCAATTTGAGTTCCGGATCAAACTTCGAAAATCCTGGTTCAATTAGAATATTCAGATTCCGGACCAATGGATCCGGATCCGGGCTGGGTTTAAACACTAATGAAAACCTTTTCAAAATGGAAAAGAATTTATTTATAATTTTAAGATTTTTTTAGTAATACTGATTGATGAGAGCCCTGATTTAATAACATACAGAACTAATTTTATTTAAAGATTAAAATTTATCTTTTTCAAAGATTCATAAGTATTTTAATCACTTTTTTTCAAGAAATTTTCAAAAAAATTGGAAAATTTAAAGCTATCCATAGGATAACATTCAAGTTGATGAGAAAGAATTAAGCGCATAAAATGTCCGTTTTCAATAGCAACATTAATTAAACGAATACATTCATCAATCTTTGAACCCCTTCAATTAAACAAAATCTTTGTTGATTATATCGAAGTAAAATTTTTGTGTATTAAATAGATTCGTCTATAAGTAATTCCCCCAACAAATTGAAGCAACCAAATTGAAAAAAAACAACAGAATTTCCCTCATTATCCAGTGGGAAAGCTCAATAATAAAACGGCTAATTAAACAAAATTGAAAACGAAAATTAGTTTTTATTAACGTTAATCTAAAAATGGTCTATTTGGTTCATAAAATTGATTATAAAAAATTTAAAAATATTAATGAAATTTTTGGATTAAATAATTTTGAGTTTTGTCAATTTATCGCTTATTTATTTGTTAGATTTTCCAACTTTATAACTTCTATAAGTGTGATATTTTGTATATATGACCAAATCAATTGATATCTCCCTCTTAATTAACTTAACTCACTTGGTAAAATATTATTCATTAAAATGCAACACGGAGCTCGGAACTAATATGCAGCGGCTCCTAACATCATCCTTCTCTTTTTCCCTTTTTTTCACTCTCTTTTTGAGTCATATCCAATTTTAGTTTTTCAATATCACCCCTTTAATAAAAAAAATATTTTTAAACTTAAAAAATCATAATGAAGAGAATTAACAATTTCAGGCGTATATTTCGGTGACATAGCCATTGTCTGATCATAACTTTCTTTTAACAATTTAATTTGTTGTGCTCTATCATTAGACAATTTTGTAACATTTTCCAATTAAAAATTTAATGCAAGCAATTTTGCTTGTTCAACTTCCAATCCATGTGTTAGCAATTTGTTGGGTAAAACGTTCATTTAATTCATCAAAAGTTTTCTTGATTTGTTGATAACGATTTTAAACTTCTCTTAAAGAATTTAATTGAGTTAAAAATTCTTTGTTTTCAACATCAATTTTTGCATTAATTTCAACTTCATTTGTCATTTAGCAACTTCAGGTTCTAATTGAATAATTTTATCTTCAGCAATTATACATTTTTGTCGAAACTTCTTCAACGAATATTCAACATCAATGCGCGCTAAAGTTTCTTTTTCCCTTTCATTTATATTATAATCAATTATTTATAACAAAGTAGCATTCAAACTAATATTAGGAGATGCACGATCAATAGATTCAAGTCGTTTCTGAAGCTGTATAGAAAAATTTTTATAAATTTTATAAAAACTCAATTTATTTTCGGAGAATTCAGTACATTTAGAATTCACCTTTAAAAAAATTAAATTTAAAAATTTAAATCAAACCCTTTCAAAATTGCTTTTATGTTTTTCATTTTCAAGACGAAGTTGATCAATAACAAGTTTATATTCGTGTATTTCCTTGTCTTTCTCAACTAATCATTGTTCAGTTTTTGCATTTAGTTTATCAAGTTTATTGTTAGTTTCTGTTAAATTTTTCGTTTGGTTAGTTTCTGTTAAATTTTTGCAGTACACAGGGCAACTAAACATTTTTAATTACTATAAATTATTTAACTAAAAATCAAAAATTAATAAAAATTTTTAAACAATTGGTAAAAATAAAAAGGTTAATGAGCTTAACAAAAACAAAACTCCACTCCTTCTCCCTACTCTCCTAAAAAATTTTAACCAGAGAAGTCGCGGGGGAGAGAGAAGAGGTGAGGAAGGAGTGGGAAGAGAAGAAAAGGAGTAGGATGATGCCGCGAGATAGATTTTTCTTTCACTCCTATAGGTAGCGGCTCTTGACAGGTTTACCGCACTAACTCACGCTTAAGGTTTGAGCTTTGACCAGCCAGCCGCTCAAAAGGATTTGGCTTAAAGTCAAAACCATTCAAAAGGTTTTGACTTTAAAAGTCAAAAATGCGTACCTATGACTACTTAGAGGTTTAAGTATTTGTTGTAAATGCTTATTGCACTAATATCGGTTGCAATTTGTTTTAAGATAGGAAAGGGTACAGGATAAGGTAGTTTCTTTATCTAGAAAATTAAATGAAATGGTGGCACGGTTTACAAAAGATTTTGAAATAGATTTAAGTACTTTTATTTTAGGGATAATCCTGTGTTTTGAATGGTTAGCAAAAAAATTTAAGAAATCTAGCTTAAGGACCTCCAAAATTTTTTTTTCTCAGGCGGCGCAAAAATTTTTGCAGAATGCATTTTTCTAAAGAATGCATTTTGCGGACATGTAGATGCTAGCTACCCATTTACCAAACTTTTTGTACTTACACTTAACATTTTCTCGATCCGAACCCTGTTTTATAATAATTATTAACATTTGAATTGTAAGAATATTATTTATTAGAAACTTATTTTTTAAACTTTTATGAAAAACAGAAACAAACTTTAATTTTTATTTTTTAAATAGAAGAGAGTCTTTATTTTTATTTATAAATGTTTTAATGGTCGCAAAACAGTAAAAATTTTAGAGAAAACAAATTATGTATTAATTTTTTATTGCGACATAAAGATAGACTTTTAGAGATTAATAATCATCTCAATAGACAATAATATGTAGTATTATGTACAAATTCATGTGTACAAATTTGTGTTTTGCCCTTTTTCTTTTAAGAATAACGCCTTTTTGCAAATTATTGAACTACTAAAATTATTGAGTTGCCAAAATTATTTTTAAAAGGGCAATTAGACTCGCTAATTTAAAAGAATTTTATTTATTCATTTAATTAATTTAAAATTTTTTTCCTTTAAAAAATTCTTTAAAAATGAATATTGGTGTTTTTATTTTAATTTTCCTTTTGTTTTTTTATTTAAATATTTTTGAAAATAAAATGGAAGTAAATGGAATGTTACCTCGCCGCGATAGTTTGTTCATTAAATTAAAAACATTAAATTAAAAAACGACAGTCTAAAATTATTTTCCATATTATAGCAAAACTCTGAATCATTTTTTCTTACTTCATCCGACGCACTCAATTTCCCGTGCCTAAAATTTCAGCCCTATATTCCGTTTTTTTACTTGTGCTGGTAGTAACAATGCTTGAGCTATTTGCAGCTACATATGTCGCTACGGATAAAAATCCTTAGCTTTGTTACTACCAGCATTAGTGACCAAAATTCCAAAAATGGACCAACAGGACATTTACCCTCTATCATAAAGTAATATTATCAAAAAATGATTTTTTCAGAAATGCGTATTAGGCATATTTTAGCTATATTTACAATATATAATTTAAATATATATTTTAGTTGTAAAAGGAAAACCAGAAGTAGGTGAAACTTCAAGTTCCCGACAACAACACAAGTTTGAAGAAATAAAATTTTCTCTTTTTGAATTATCTCTTTTTGTTAAAATTTTATTAAAAATAAATATGGAAATATTAAAAATAAATTATAATATGGAAATTTTAGATATAATTAAAAATTGTAAGGGAATAGTTTTGTGGGAAATGAGACATAAAGTTGGAGAATTAATTAATTATAATTTTGAAGATATGTTCACAAAAATAGAAAAGGTTTGCATTTTTTGATAAAAATTACTGTACTTTATGGATATGTCACCCCCCTTCTATTTTGAGTCTAGAGTTTTCCTTATACGTAGAAAATGGTCAGAGATTATTCTTTCTCCATGTCAATCACTCATTTCTTCTCCATGTCAATCACTCATTTCGTTTCCACATTTCACTCATTTTGCTTGAAGAAGAAAAAAATGATTGACCTGGAGAAGAAAATAATCTCTGACCATTTTCTACGTATAAGGAAAACACTGAGACTCAAAATAGGAGGGGGTGACATATCTATAAAGTACCAAAATTACTTTGAAAAATATTATTTATAATAATTAAAAGGTTATCATGTATTATAATGCTTTAATTGAAAAAATTGAAGAATATAGACGTGATTATTTAGAAGAATTAAAATTTGATGAATATGGTAATTTAGTAAATATGGTGAAGATTCAAAAAAAAATTGCGGAAAGATTTAATTTGTTTTTGGTAACAAAAAATGTTCAAAATTTTCGCGAATTTTTTGACAATTGGGGGCTTTTAATAAATCAAAATGATACAATTAATGAAATGATTGGAAATGCTAAAGATGTTATGTTGTTATTAAGGTAATAAAATATTACAGTTAGAAGGACCGGATCCGGGTCTAAAAAACCGGATTTTCGGATTTTGATTTGGAAAGTCCGGTCCAGATGAGAAAAAATTTAAATATCCGGAAACTGGATCCGACATTTTCAAAACTTTTAACTCCATAAAATATATGAAATAAATATAGCTATTATTTATTTAATCAAATTGTTAACCAAAAATGAAATGATCACTTCCTGTTGTTTTGCCAAATTTAAGAAGGGGCATTATTTTCATCTCATTCAACACAGCTCGTGGAGTTATATAATCCTTGTCTGACCATTTTTTTACAATTAAAAAAAGCTTTGGGGGGGGGGGTGAGCAAATAAGTAGCCGATAATTCACAGCGTAATTATTTTGGATACGATATCAGTTTTGGGAATAAATGGGATAGAAATAAACTAAAAATAAAATTACATACTTTAAATATTCTTATTTTAGTCCAACCGCTTTGTATAATCTCTACAAAGAATGCGCAAATATAACAATAATTGAAAAAAATATTTTTATTTTGTGGCATTTGATTGGATTTGCTAGAAGTTTAATTCGTTCTTTTATTATATTTCATAATCAAAATAAATATTATGATGATTTATTAATTGAGCGTTCAAATATTAACCAAACAATACCTCGGTAATAAATTAATTTTAGTAAATATTAGTTAATATAGTCAAGCTCAAATAAATTCTAAATATTTAAATAAATACACAAATATCTTATGTATTCAAAATATTTAATAAATAAATACATATTTATTCGACAAAACCGAACCAATAAAGACCTCTTAAATTTGAATTTGTATGTATAAAACCGGATTTCAGGGCTTTAGTCCTGAATAGTGATCGGACGGTACCTACTACCGACCGTATTTTTCGGTATTTATCGATATTAGTATGGTACTAATAGACCGGTTTCGGCAGACAAAGTTAAAATAGGCAATTTTATGCCTCGTAATGAGTAGTAGAGATAGGCCTGGGTCTGGACCAAGGCCTGGGTTTTTCCTGTACCCAGAATCCGGGTCCAGGCATTTTTTGACCTTCCTGGGTTTTTCCTGGGCCTGGGTTTTTCTTGGACTACAGGCCCAGGATCCAGTCCAGGTCAAGAAATCAAACTCCAGAGTCCAGGAACAGGTCCAGGCTTTTCAAAATTTCCGATCTCTAATGAGTAATTTCAAGGTAACTTGCTTCAAAATAACACTGATATGGAAATTTTATTATCAGACCTATCTAGGAAAAAAACAGGCTTTTGCTTAAAAATCCTAGCTCTAGTAATTACCGACAAGTACTCTAATTCTTAAATTAATTTTAAATGCAACTTTAAAGGGAAAAGATTTCAATTTTTGGATATATCAAAGATTATGACTTTTTAGAGGTTAATGCAAACTATTATACTAAAATACTTGAAGATATGCAAGTTTTTTATGAATCTGACGTTATGTTTGAATATAACAATTCTCGTTTTAGTAAGAAAATATTTTAAAATTTAATTATACAATTTATATACTGCACCCAAAATTTTTTTAAATTTTCATGTCCCAATCATTTGTTCTTAGAGCTGAATTGTTTTTATAATTTAACATCTTTTCAAAATAAGAGTGTTCCAAAATTATAACCACACTTTTGTTTTATGTCTAGGATAGAGAGGCTGATTTGAGTGTCATCTATAGTAGCTGCTTCATCTATAGTAGCTGCTTCATCTATAGTAGCTGCCTCATCTATAGTAGCTGCTTGATAGCTGCTTCATTGCTCAATTAGTGGGAAAACAATAATTATATATTTTTTATAGCACGTAATCAAGTAATGATGTCTCTAAAGCGAGCTGAATCAAAAAAGGATATTATTTACCCAGTAACATTCTACCCTTTCGAAGGAATTGAAACAAACGGAAATGAACATTTTAAATTCATTTTGCATTTGTATTATCGACATAATGAACGTAATTGTTTTTTATTTTTTATTTAAATACAGTAAGGATGATTCATCTGACAAAATTTAAAAAGTTTGACAAAGATTAAACGGTCTGCAATAAGCCTTTTAATAAGTCAAAAAATTGTGTTCCCAAGCATTTAGAAAGGGTACAGATTCGATTCCTGCCCTTTCTTAGATTTTAATCTCTATATTTGATACTTTTAAATACACGAAAAATTAAGATGCTTTCAGATAAAATTTCTATTAGATATTATTTCTGGCTCTAGTACAGTTTACGAGTCAAATCGAGCTTAACGAGCCCAATGAAATGTTTATGGGTCCAATAAAAATAGATATTGTTTTTAATTTTTAAAAATATATTTTTACCAAAATCTCTTGAATCGATGATTCTGAACAAAATTACGATCTCCTAAAAATTTTTGTGTTACTACGGGGGTTTGTTGTAGGTTTATGTCACTGGAACCCATGACATTTGACTGCCATAGACGCGCGCCGCATTAAGCCCCGCGAAGTGTGGCATATACCGAACTACCCTCTAAGTATCAGCACAAAAATAGTTATTCCAGCGAGATGCAATTAATCATAATTTTGTTCAGAATGATTAAATCGGTATGATTTTCGTGTCGTTTGACATAGTTTTTTCCGTTCAGCCGGCGTTTTGCCCCCGAGTCTTTTTGAAAGATTGGAAAATAAAAATTATATGACTTTGATTGGACTCATATACTGCACTAGATCCTTGTTTTTATTTCAAATAAATATATATTTAGTATCACAAGAAGAACTATTATCAACGGTATCACGACTTTTGCGCCGAGAACATTTGCGCCGCGACTTTTGCGCCGCGACTTATGCGCCGGGCGACTTTTGCGCCGCGACTTTTGCGCCGCGACTTGTGCGCCGAGCGACTTGTGCGCCGCGACTTTTGCGCCGGGCGACTTATGCGCCGCGACATTTGCGCCGCCATAATTTTAAAAAAATAATATCTACAGCCGGACCTAATTATAGTGTACTCCTTAAAAATGGTATCCAGGAGCTGATGGAATTTCAGGAAGTGCAATATTTCGGGAAGTACAATAGCCCCCTCTAATAAACAGACCCCCTAGAGGATGGTTGAAAAATAAACCAACCCCATAGAGGTGTCATTTTCAAAGAACTTGACATATTCGGATCAGGATTTTTGGTCTGTTACCCCTAAACAGGCATGATTCTCTGCCAGAAGAGGGTGCACTATAGTGTAGGGGTCGTGTCCAGATATCCGGATCTGAAAAAGGCCGGATAGCCGAAAATTTTAGGTCGGATATCGGATCCGGATCTTGACATCCGAAGATCTCCAACTATCCAACATCTTCTTTAGTGAGGTCAAGCTGTAGTTTTTCATAATTATTAATGATAGTGGCGGCGCAAAAGTCGTCCGGCGCAAAAGTCGCGGCGCAAAAGTCCCCCGGCGCAAAAGTCGCGGCGCAAAAGTCCCCCGGCGCAAAAGTCGTTCGGCGCAAAAGTCGCGGCGCAAATTTCGCGGCGCAAAAGTCGCGGCGCAAATGTTCACGGCGCAAAAGTCACGGAACCTTATCAACAAGAGAAGATTGTATTTTAGTAATGAATAACCGAGCTTTACCTGATCAAATTGAAAATATTATGTCTACACAATTTTATGTTTTTTATTACAATATTATCTCTTTCAAACTTCAACAAAAGCTTGAACAAAATATTATAAATAATTATTTTATTTATGAAATTGTTCACAAAAATGAAAATCAAAGAGAATATTTAAATGAAAATATTATTGGACCTGTAAAACTTCCAACTGGTAATGTTGTTCCTCCACAAATACATTATGGACTGGTTAATTACGTAAATTATTTACTTTTATTTTTAAATATTATTAGTACATTAAGAGCTTTTTAAAAATTACATTATTTAATTATTATGTAGATAACGGGGACTTGAAGGATGTCTTAGACTTAATGGAAGTCTTAGACTTAATTGAAGTTTAAACTTTCCTTAAATTGAGACCATCTTGAGTATAGCAGCTGGGCTATAGCTATCTCTCTCGTTTAGCTAGTGCAAAAGGTTAATCGGCGGCTGGGAGCGAACCAGCATCTTCAGTAGACCGGACTGATGTGTTAGCCATTACATCACGCCGCCTACTGCACAGCCTTAGGAATAGCTACATGCTTTACACTATCCCGAGAGATAATTTATACAAATGACTTCTTTTATATTTTATTTAGTAAATTAAACAATTATTTAGTATTAACAAATATTTATAATAAAACATAGATTTACAACATTTGTTCATCACATTATGATCAACTTAGAGGTATACAACATGGAGGACAGCAACAACATGGAGGAGGTAGTCAATATGGAGGGCAAGGTACTAGTCAAGGAGGAAGTCAGCATGAAGTCGGTAGAGGACGTCGAGGAGGACGTCGATCTGGGGGACGACATTAAATATAAAAAGTAAAACGATTATTTAGAATTTGGGGAAAATTTAAAGTAAAAGCTAAAGTCGGGGAGTAAACAATTTTTTATGGAAATTTTAGTAAATTATTAGTAGAGCGTGGCAAAACATGCAAATACAACGGTTCGAGCACTTTAGAACCCGGTTCTTAATGCATATTTTTGCATTTTCGGTACTTTCGTGCATATTTGAATATCGATGCATATTCCAATGCATATTATATGCATAGTTCAGTGCATATTTGGGCTTTTTAGTGCATACATATATATGCGCATATTTTGGATGTTCTCCGAGAATAATTTGCTACGCCTTAATTATTAGTAAATTATTTTAGTAAACAATTTTTGTCTCCTGTCAAGTTTAAGCGTAGTCTGTTAATATGAATGGTCTATTCCCACAGATTTTTCGGTAATATTGTGCAGACCGGGTACTTAAAATATGTGATTGGACCATATATTGTTATTTGACTCAAAAACTTTTCATTTGACGTCTAAAGGTTCGATTGGACGCATAAACTGGACAAGAGCCCAATCTTTTATGGAAACTTTCTTCTTTTCATTATTGAGTTGAAACCGAATCTTTTTGAAATTTTACAAATTTAAATATATTTTTGCATAATTTCTTCAAATTTTGAACAAAAATGGTTTTAAAAAGTTTAATTTTTTAATTGAAAAAATAATTAGAAATCTTTAAAAATTATTATTTTATTTATTTTTAAACTCAATAATATATTGGTTGTTAACAAACTTTTATATCTCTTTTTATCCTTTATTTTATATTAGATCAAAGATGTTATTAAACAAAAGTAGAAATTGTATTAAATAAAATTTTAAAAATTAGTTACAAAATTATTTATTTATTATATTTATAGACTTACTTATTTTATTTAAAATTACTTTTTTAGCCGACATGGCGAAAATTTTTGATTTTAGTATTTGTAAAAATAGTGCAATACTATTTAAGGGGGCAGTACTAGTTCAGGGGGCAGTACTATTTTTCTAACCTCCCCTAAAGAGCAGTACTATTTCAGGAGGCAGTACTAATTTAGGAAATACATTATATTTCTTTACAATATTTAATAAAAACAAGAGTCATTTAAAAAATTAAATTAATTAACTGATTACACTTGATGTTTTGAGAGTGCTTTTCTAGGCACACAAATACACCGTCCAACACAAGTACACAGTCCAAAAACAAAAATATTTATTTAACTAAATATTTACTCAACAACAAAAATGAGTTAAAAAGTGGTCAGATTAACTAAGAAATTCGGGCAATTTAAAAATAAACAAGCCAACTTAGAATCTGTTAAATGAGGTGAAGGCCAAGTCCCAAGCCAAAAAAATATATGTCAATAACAAAGTGGTTAAAAAATCTATATGAAGAAATTGTTGTATGTGTGTCTCCCTGCCAAAAAATTGTTTTTAGATGAAAAAAATATGCGGGGAGACACACCAAAAGAAAAAGAACAAAAAATTGAATAAAATTAAATTTTAATAAAAATTAAAAGTGCCAATTCGGCACACTTGTTCACTAAAAAAGTATTCTCATTTGCCAAGATTTTTTTCCATTATAATAACTCGTTTAAACATTCTCGATTTTTTCTCTTATTATTCCATCCTCATCCAAATAAAATTCATAACTAGTATCAGCATTAAAAGATGGTGTAATTGAGGCGACCAATTCTATCTTAGTATATATTTTATTTGCATCTCTAGTATATACTCTATCCATTTGACCATCTTCATTATTAATTTCAGTTTTTGATATAGCTATTGCTATTCCACTTCTCAAAGCGTTCAATAATTTTATATTGATATCATTAATTTTAAAATCTTTAATTTTCTTGAACATTTTAAACACACATTTTTCCTCTTTTGCTTTTTTAATTTTAACGTAGAAATGAAGCCTTATTTCGTGAATATACCCTTCGGCAGTAATAAAATAATAGCCTGGATTTTCAAATTTTAAACAAATTTCAATGTGAGAATATTCCATTTTCTCTTCATGTTTTTTGCCTTTTAATGAATTTGGCTCAAAAAATTTTGCTTTGCTTAAATTTTCTCTTCTTAAAATTTTTCTAGGCCCTTCCGGATTCAAAAAACATATTAATCTTGTCAATTTACAGTTTTTGTTTTTATATGTCCGTAAAATTGAATCTATCCCGTTTATGTTTACTTTTGTACCAATAACACTACTAGCAGCTTTTGCTATACTCTCAGCCGACAGTTTATTTATTTCCAAATCAATTTGAGCATAAAATATGGGAAGCAAATACATTATTAATTCCTAAAAATCATATCAAATTAACACCTAAGGCAAAAGTAATATAAAATGGCAAGAACAAAACACAAAAAATTAGAATATCCCTAGAGATAGAGATCCCTAGAGATCGGTAAGTTTTGATTGAATCGGTAAGTTTTGATTGAATCGGTAAGTTTTGATTGAATCGGTAAGTTTTGATTGAATCGGTAAGTTTTGATTGAATCGGTAAGTTTTGATTGAATCGGTAAGTTTTGATTGAATCGGTAAGTTTTGATTGAATGATTAATTTCAAAGCTTTGATCGGAACTTTTGTGTTATCTCCCCCCATTTTATTTTTCTTCTCGTTTCATTTTTATATACATATAAACTTATACCTTTTCATCTTCTTTTTCCTTCTTTAAGTAAATATATATTTTATTTTGGTTGATCCATACTGAATCCTCAATCAAAACTAATTTTTTCCCTTTATTTCCAGTAAATATTCCTTTTATTTTGACAAGTTGTATACACATAATCATTTTCATTCTCCTCATTAATTTCGTATAGAATTTCAATTTTGTATCGCCACGTTTCTTCTTCAATTTTATTTACTTCCATTCTCAACAAATTTATTTTAACACTTCCATCCTCGTTTTTATTATTTTCTGTAGATTTAACCACAATTCGTTGATTATTTTTATAATCAGAAAAAGAATAATCAAAAAATATTAAAAATAATATTTTAAAAATAAATAAAAATTTGATGAAAAACATTTTTAAAATTTAATTTTATTTGTTGAATCGTTTTGTGTTTTATACAAAATTTTGAGCCAAAATTGTAAGCCAAAATTGTGAGACAAAAATTGTTTTACCAATTAAATGCTATATTTTGAAATTGTAATTTAGTGTCAACATTCTTTACCTCTCTAGACTCTTGGCTATAGATAAAGAAAATATTTAAAATAAATATTTAAAAGCAGATAATGAAAGAAAAGGCCCGACATCCTAATGGCTCATTGAGCCAAAGACAATTATTTAGTAAATGCACTTTAATGACATTCTTAAAATTTAGATAGACAAATATTTTATTTCTTAATTATTTTTAAGAAATTACGATGAACTAGAAAAGAAATTTTTTTCATGTAAGTTAGAGGAGATATAAATTGCAAAATTCTGTCATATATCTAGGCAACCGATACGGACAAACGCTATTTCATCTAAAACGAAATATCATTGCCGAGCTGACAAGTAAACATTTCGAACTGTGACCAAAAATTTTCAAATAAAAATTATACCATAGTGTAGAGCGTGGTCAAAAACCCGTTTTAGTATCCGGCTTTTCTTCCCCTGACCCCCATTTCGAAAAGTTATACAAAGTTTCCAACTTTTGGAGCGGTGAGTTTTCTTTCTTTTCTCCTCTCTTTCCTTTTCTTCTCACTTTGCTTTTCTTTGCTTTTCTTCTCCCTTTGTATTTACTATTAAACAATTATTTTTTAATAATGATTTATTCATTTAATTTTAACGATGAGTACAACGATGAGATTGTAAAATAAAATGTTCAAAACAAAGAACAACGAATAAACGGGGCTTTCCCACAGTTACAATTTAAATATATTTCGATGTTTCGAAAACAATATTGTCGTGGTGTTTCGTAAGTAGGAATCTACTAATCCCAGAAATCATGAAAGTGTCTAAGCATAGTGGATGAACTCTTTAAAAATAGGAGCCGAAAACATAAAGTGAGTTTCGTTGAGTATCTTTCCTATAAGCCAAATATTATACCTAAAAAATTATACCAAAATTACCTGTGCTGGTGCTATGTGAAAGATTATAATTATTATAGGATCTTCTTAGTTTTTCGTGTCTACTTCGCAAAAAAGCTTGAGCTGACGATTAATTAATCTAACCAATGGTTGTATTTTCAAGGTCGATTTTGGAGGTAAACATAAAAAACGTAAATTGAACTGTAGTCTGTTATCTTCACTACATCATTCGAAAGCCGTCCAGCAATCATGTAAAAATATTTTCTCGGCTTGAACTTTTGGTGCAAATTCATTTAAGAACCATTGTAATTGAAGTTTACTAGCCATTTTGCCAGATGGACTAGCATTAGTCTATCCCCCGATTAATTACCTGTTCAAATCGATCCCCCGATTAATTACCTGTTCAATCGTTGAGGTTTCTGTGTATCACAAGGAAATGTTAGAAATGTGTTGAATAACACCACAGCCAAACTTATAACCAGAAATAATGTCCGACAAGCCTTATCACAGTTTTAAATTTGTAATCTCTTAAGTCGGTAAAAAAGTCGGTTTTTTTAAGTCGGTTTTTTTTCCGGATATTAGTGTAGTTTCCGGATATTTAGCTGGATTAAGAGTGATTTGAATGTATTCTTTAAGATTTGATTGGGCATCAGAAGTATCCATGGATCTGGGGTATTCGATATTTTAGAAAGAAAAAATTCCGATAGGGTCACTTTTTTATCATTCAATATAAATTTACTTTGAAATCGAAAATTATATAATAATTAAATAGACATCCTTAAACTGTTTGAAGATAGTATGTATAGAAGATAGTTAGTAAGAGCACCGTCTTGTGCAAATGTATGTATTTACGATTAAATTCTGCTAGCTTATTTTATCTAAAAGTTAGATTTTAAATTCTGTTTAAATTAAACGAAATGGACGGTGGTTTTATCCAGTTTTTATAATAATTTTTTCGACACTATTGATCATAGCTTTCTAACATTAAGTCGAGAATTTTAATTATTCCTATCTTATTTAATGTTTATTACCTAGAACAAAGACTAACCATCCCTTCATAAGTTTTAGGTGTCAGAAATACGTTATTTTTAATATGTTAACTTCCATTTCAGATTTATTGCCTCACCGATCCAGATCTTTAACTGTTCGTCGTGCATTAAGACCCCAACTGAATATGGGGATGCCTATTTTTTAAATTTTGGTTGTAGTTCAAAATTGTCTAAAAGTCTGGACGGGCTAATCGATTGAATGTAAGTTTGTTTTGATTCTATTACGTTTATAAGTATGTAGTGTGTAGTTTCCGGATATACCTTAACGTTGAATTTTTAAAAGAAGATAGATCCTTCTGGTGTTGTGAGATTTTTAATAAGATCTCTTGCGATGCGTTGATTGATATTTTTAGGTTTTCTCGAACAGAAACGGATCCGAAAAATTTTTCTAAACAACTCAACCTAACTTTTTCCCATTTTATCCTCCTAGATTGCCATCACCGAATCAATATTTAGAGAGAATTTTTAAACCATAATCGAACCCGACCTGGCTTTTTCTCAACCCCTAGTACCAAAATATATATGTTTTAAAATTTAATAAGGATTGATTTATTACCAGACGAGGTTAGAAATGGCCACGTATATTGGGAAATTCAAAAATACTAGATAAAGAATATGACGAATTCGGTACTCAAACACGCGTTTGATACAATGGCGGGGTTTTGATACAACAGAGGCAGAGAGGGAAACGTCTGGCGTGTTATTTGATTGTCCAAATTTTATATAACATGAAGGATACTATGATGGAGTCTGTGACACAATTGGACATGTAGGGATTAGTTTATAATGAAAATGTGGCAATAATAATCAAAAATCTGGAAACGGCTAAACTAGTGTCAACATTAAAAATTTTTTTCAAAACTCACACAAAAATAACGATGAAATGACACAAGATTAAAAACAAAATCTAAAAAGAAAGCTCCAAAAAACTTTGAAGAGATTCCATAAACAGGGATTAAATACAAATGGTTTACTTTAAAAATCTTAATTTTGATTTTTAAAAATATATTTTTATGAATTACAAAATTTTTTATTTTAAAAATTTAATTTTTGGTTTTTAGAATCTGTGTTTTAGTTTTTATTTTATAGAGATCACTGATTCGAACCCGTCAATGGAAATTTTTTTATTTATTAAAAAATATATTTGACATATCCGATTTTTGCCTATTTTTGCCTATCATATTTGCCTATTGAAAAGATATTAAAATAAACTTAAATATTTTTTGCATTTTTGAAAATTAAATTTCATTTTTTTTAATTTTTAAAAACTCAAAAAAATTTTTGATATTGTATAATACTTGTACTTATATTGAACCACGTTATATTCGAAACCTTTATATTCTTTGCCTTATGTTCAATCCGCCTCAATACTATCTCTCATATATCCACGATTTGAGGTTAAGAATTTACTGGATTCCTGGCAGTATAAGAATTTTTTTACTGTCTACTTATATTATCCAAAATTATTTTAATTTATACATAAGAGGGTTTTATCTCTGTTCATATGGCTCTCTTAAGGATTTTTTCTCGTCATTCGAATCGCATTGACAAGCTGATTAAATGATATAGAGTTTTTCCATCTAAAACCATAGTTTTGCTTCTAGGCCAACTTTTATCTTAAAATTTGTGCTCAACCTTTGAGAGAAATAATCCGAATTAATTATAAAATTTAAAGGCAATCTTGGTATCAAAAATTTTTTAGAGTATAGATAATCAGCTATTTTGTTTAAGTAATTTAATACGTCTTCACAAAATATAAAAACTAGAAACTATAACTTTATTTTTTATTTACATTATTTTAAGGAAGGAAAAAACTCAATGTACCTACAATTTGTGTAGTTCCAAAAAGATAAGAAATAAAAATTTTGTTCATTTAAACGATAAAAATTCTTTTGTTACTCAGTTGATTGAGTTAAAATACTCTTAACTTTATTTTAACTAAAAGTTCATTTATTGACGATAAATTAAAAATTTTATCTTTAAAAATTCTTTTAAATTTAAGAAGTACAAACTAATTCAGTCAAATTTTATTTTTAAAGAAAAGTACTTGAAAATTTCTCCCTTTTTAAAATAAATTTATGGGAGAGTGTTAATCGAAAATTAAACAAACAAAATAAATCATTTTAACATTACTATGTTGAAAAAAACTTTAAAATTTTATTACGGGGTAGTCAAAGTTCATTTATTGACGATCCATTCTCGACACCTTGTAGCCCGAAAAATTTCTCCCCGGTGGTCATGGACCAACACAAATTTATTTGATTTTTTAGATATAGTAAAGCAGCTGAGCTATAGTTTCTCTACTTGAGCTAGTGCAAAATAGTAATATGCGGCTGGGAGATCACTCCGATTCTCAGTAGACTGGAGTGATTACACCACGCCGCCTACTGAATAGCCTTAGGAATTAAATAGCTACTATATGCTTTACAATATAATTTTAATTAAAATTAATTTAGCTTAGTGACTGATTATCATTATGATTTCTGTACGCTTCAATTTCCTCAAATATTTATATCCGTCATTATGTTTTCTAACTTTAATTTTAATTACTTTACAACACAATTCTGATAATTTACAATCAGAATTTAAAAAGGGAAAACAACTCAAAATACTTGTATATTCCCCCTCTGTTAGTTGGAGTCACGCAAAATTTTTGGGAAGAATAGCGGATACTTTAGTTGATGCTGGCCATGAAGTGGTTAGTTAATTTAATAAATATGAATTTTCGTCTGATTATTACTGTTATTGAACATGAGAGAATTATTAAATACGGATTTACATAGTGTTATATGGCTCTTGTTCAGATTATATTCAAATCTGCGCTCAAATTTCGAATGACTTCCTCTTTTTTAGCGGGACAGAAGAAAATATCTGGAAAATTTTAACTCATATTGAAATTCAAGAACTCACTTTTTCAGCCTCATATGTTCATCTTATAATAGGCCCTACTTGATAAAATAAATCTCTTCCGTAAAATTTTCAGCTTCATCTTATAATAGGCCCTACTTGATAAAATAAATCTCTTCCGTAAAATTTTCAGCTTCATCTTATAATAGGCCCTACTTGATAAAATAAATCTCTTCCGTAAAATTTTCAGCATTTCCTCAAGTATATAATGTCTCCAGAGTTAAAATTAAAAAATGAAACGAGCAAAGTTGATAAAATTTATATCATCGAACCCAATATAGAAAATGCTGCACAGTTGGACATTAAAAATATTCCAATGATTGCTGACTCAATAACTAGTAAACGGCCACTTATAACTTTTCTTGATCATCCTGCTTTTCAATTTGACCCATTAATGGCTACAGCATGTAGAGGTTTGTGATAAACTTGTAATACATGTGTCTCATGCTTAATATGTGGCCAAATTTTTGGCCTCTAGTTGAGGACATGAATCCCATGTCAGTCATTTATTCTGTCATTTAATTTACATTTTGTCTGTCCAATGTCCTTCAGATTATACATGCTAGTGCTACAAATCGTATAACATCCCAACATAAAATACAAAAAATTTTCAGTATAATCCCTCAGGAATGGGGATTTAGAATACAAATTAACTTTAGACTGGGATGTCTTGACAGAGTTATAGGTACTTCATGTTAAGCAGCGCAATATTCTATTTATTTTTCTCAATAATTTGGAAGGCTAATCGAGGAGATTAATTCAATGGTTGTTTAATCGAGGAGATTAATTCAATGGTTGTTAACCTAATTCCAAAATGGTTTAAGCTATTAAAGATTTAAATTTGATTAAAAACAAATAAAAAATAACTAAACAAAAACAATAAATAAATTGTCAGATATAATTAAACAACGAAAACTACTACAAAAGCTAACTCAAGAACACTTCGATGTGGGTATAACAGAGATGTATGATTATACCGGTGTAGCTGTATTTCACAAAATTGGAATAAGAACAAAGATTTCAGCATACGCTCTTCCTTTATTTGGATATATTACGAGCCAATTCGATATTCCAAACTTTCCCAGCTTCATACCAAGTCAGATTTTAGTAAATTATAATGTTTATTAAATAAATATATTAATTTTAATATGAAAGTTGAAAAATTACAATCAGAATAAGCTTGAAATGAAATTGCAATAATGATAGTACTGTCCAAAGTAATCCAGGTAGGGAGAGGAAATCGTGAATGAAGTGAGATATGTCACTCTCCATGATTGTGTGTCCGATCATTCTAAAGCCGTATTAAGTTTTCGACTTATTTCCATTAATGCTACCTGCTCTAGAGCCTCTGGAAACTAGGAGTTTCTGGAACATCCTCATTTGTTTGCCCGTTTGTAAAAAATTAAAAAAAACATCCAAGTTGCCACTTATCTACTATAGATAAATATAAATCTAAATAAATTCTAATTTTTAAGTGTAGTAAACAGTTGTACAAATATTTTAACAAATTTAGATTTATTTGCACCCTTATATGTCGGATTTGAATCTTCGTTTATTTCAAGATTGATCAATTTTTATAATCACTTTTCAGCATGGATTTGGATAGATAATGTTTATTTTCGAACTCAAGTCTGATTTTTTTATTTTATTAAAAAATATGTAACAGAATAAAAAACACGGTAAAACTTGCGAAGTTTCCTCCAAGCCTACTAGATAATTGTGATGTTCAATGCTCTTGGTCATGCATCATGATTTAAGACTTCTCATGCATTTCTCGGTCCGTGGTTCTTGTCTATAGGTCCAGGGTTTGTCTTGATAATACCAGATAAGGCAAATTATGAAAACGATCAGTCGGTAGTGAGGGGTGGAGGACAACTATGGTTCAAAAAGCTCACTAGATTAATTCCTTATAATCCTTTATTATTTTCTAAAATGAATTTAACTATTTACATAACTATTTTTAAAAAATAATAAAATTTAATTAGTATCCGATTATCAAAGAAGCATTTGGCCAAGATTTTCCTAATTTAAAAGAACTTGTTAAAAATTCTTCACTCGTCTTCATCAACTCAAACCCCTTCTTAGAAACGACTAGACCCATTTCGAATAAATTTATTTATATTGGAGGACTTGCAAATGATCAATCAGAAGAAAACAAAAAATTAGATCAAGTAGTCAAAATTATGACTCGCACTTTTATTAAAATTTTTAATAGAGAACTCAGCTTATTTTGGATCAAGCAAGTGAAGGCGCCGTCCTTTTCTCTTTTGGTTCTCTTACAGAAACAACCAGAATTAGCAAACATATGTTGGATTCAATTATTAACTCATTCAAACAATTCCCCCAAATTCATTTCCTTTGGAAAGTTGACAAGGATACAATTAAAAATATTTCAAAATTGCCAAATGTTCATGCTTTTGAGTGGCTTCAACAACCCGCAATTCTAGGTAAGTTTGTTTATTAGGCTTTTCAACAGTTCCATAAACCTAAACAACAGAAACCAATAAATAGAACTTTTGTATTGGTATGATTATATGTTTAATTACCTTAAATCGAAAAATGTTTAACTACCTTAAATCGGAAAGCTCTTAAGATCATCTCCTATCCGATCTTTGGCTATTCTCTGGTGGGATGTCTTTGGCCGTTTTGCTTGACCTATCGTAGACCACACTATCCTTAACTATGTTTCGACCTCGACCCTCGAGGTTGTAATGTTCGGGATAAGGTTTGTCGTGAATTGCGATGTCGGGGTCAGGTTTGATAAAATATTTCAGAGTCCTGGTCGGAGTTAGATGGGCCGGTGTCCAACCCCTCATTAAATTAAAATAATTATAAATTTTAAAGTTGTTGAAGCTTTACTAAAATTTAGTGTTTATTTTGTTCTAGCACATCCCAATCTCCGTGCATTTATCACACATTGTGGCCAAAACAGTATAACAGAATCTGCAATTGCGGGCATTCCAATTATTGGAATTCCACTTTTTGCTGACCAATTTTACAATGCCGATATTGCACAAAAAAGGGGTCTAGGAGTTCAAATAGACGTTAATGATTTAAGTGGGCCTAATGCTGAAAATATTTTGGTTGAAGCGCTAAGGAGTGTAAGAGGCTTTTTATTAGCCAAAATTTAAAGCACCTCCAAAATTCCAGATTCTCTACCAACCAAAATATCAACAAAACGCCAAAATAATATCCAAAAAATTAAAATTAACTCCATTCAGCCCAACAGAAAGACTTGTAAAATGGGTTGAATTTGCTGCAGAATTTGGAGATTTGCCAGAACTTAATTTACCTGGAGAAAAGGAAATGAATTGGTTTGTTTATTATTCACTTGATGTTATTCTCTTCTCTATAATTGTTTTGGTTATTTTGTTTTGGGTGACATTTAAATGTTTTAAATGGATATTATTTGGAATTATTAACTTTTGGTTAACAAAAATTGAAGAAAAAGAAACAAAGTTGAAGCAAGGATGAATATTTTTTTTATTTTGATGACAAAATTACTATATTTGTAATTATTTTTCTGTTTAAATTTTTTTATATCTAATCTATCCTGTAAAGATCCATATCTCAGCCCATGAACAAGTTAATAGTCTTATCTTGACGGCAGAGCTTATTCGAATGTTATAAACCTTGCCTATAACCTTGCCTATAAGTAATTATCCTTGCCTATAAGTAATTACCTTTCCTATGAGTAATTATCTATTTTCATCAACTTTGAAAAAAGTTATTACGAAAAGAATAATTTCTTCTAACAGAAAAATTTCTCTACATATTTTGCCAAAAAATAATTTTTAGCGAGTAAATTTATCAAAAAATGACGAAATCAAGAAAATTGCACGCTCTTAGCAAAGTCAAATCACCTTCATAGGTGATTTTTCACAACACATGCATTTTCATGTTTGGAATGTTTACAATAAAATTTATTTTTATTTTTTACTAAATTTTTAATGATCAATTTTAGCTCACATTCCTTTCAATTTTAACTTATCTATATTGTAGTTTATGAATCGTAAAAATTTTAATTAATTGATAAGAAATGTAGTTTAAATTTTACTAAGGATTACGTGAACATTTCAATGGAATTCTTCTCAATTTTCTTAGCAAATAAACAAATACTGAGCGATTATTTCTAGTTTAAATAAAAATTTATTTTGATTTGTATATTTTTATCAAAACAAAGTAGACTAGGAAAATAAATTAATGTGAACAAGCTATTTTCCAGCTGATTCAACAAGTTATTTAGGCGGCTAAGAGCGAACAAGGGTCGAATAATGGACACCCTGGTATGGGCGAGCCATAACAGGGCGTAGACGGATTCGACAATTCCGAACGATGTTACACCTCTGCGGTAATTTGGCCTGCACCGAATTTTACAAACATACGTGCTCTTTCTGCAAATGCGGACACACAAATTTTATCTTTAAAGAGAATACTTCTCTTTAAAGATAAAATTTGTTTTTTAAAGAGAATTATTCCTAATTATTATAAAATTTTCCTCATAATAACTTATAATAACTTACTTAAATTTAAAATATTTAATAGAGAAATTAATCAGAAATTAAATGAACAAAAGGAATAAACGATTAAATATTTTTTTAAATTTAGTAAATTTAAAATTTCTTAGTAGAATATTTCTCTAAACTACACAATTATTATGATTTCTGTACGCTTCAATTTTCTTAAATATTTTTATCCAACATTATGTTTTTTGACCTTAATTTTATTTACTTTCCAACACAATTCTGATAATTTACAATCAGAATTTAAAAAAGGAAGACAACTCAAAATACTTGTATATTCACCCTCTTTAAGCTGGAGTCATGGCCAATTTTTGGGAAGGATTGCGGATACTTTAGTTGATGCTGGCCATGAAGTGGTTGGTTAATTTAGTAATTGAGACATTATTAATTAGGGTTAATTTTATATTGACTATGGACTAAAACCTCTTGTATTTTGGAAATTTTGATTCCATCGTCATTATATTGACCCCAAAAATATTAACAGAAATATGTACAAAACTGCAAAATCCTGACATTATTAAGTCATTTGGTAGTCATTGACAATGCCGTCTGTTTCAGCAGTTTCAGGCATTTAAAATTACAATGACAAAAATATTTATTTAAAAATTTAATTGATGAGCGCAAGCTCGATGGATCACAAGCCCTTTTTAAAAGAATTTTTGCATTTTTTCGACCAATTTAACTTACTGTCGAAATTATCCACATTTAATATTACAAAATAATTTCTAAATTCTATATTTAAAGCATTTCCTCAAATACATTATGAGCCCAGATTTAGAACAGAAAAACGAAACGAGGAAGGTAAAAAGGATACATCAAATTAAACCAAGTTTGGCGAACGCGAAAAAAGTGGACGTTAAAAATATGCATCTAGTCGCAGATTCCTTCTCTCAAAGGCGGCCATTTTTGACCTTTTTTGATCACCCCATTATTGAGTTTGATCCAATCATGGCTACTGTATGCAAAGGTATTTAAACTTGTAATATCATTAAATGCCCTAATATACCTAAGTCTGTTTCAGATAAATAAAAGCCCACTTATTGAAAGTCATTGAATAATAAAACATCTAGTTGGCTCAACATTCTCCGGGTTTTCTTTCAAACTGAAGTAATCATGCTTTTAGTAACCCTGTAAATCTGGAAGTACAGAAAAACCGGACGTTATCAAAATACCCTCTCATTGGCTCTCCCTAACAACTTAATTACTCTTTATTATTAGATACACTTAAAGAACATGAATTGATACAAAAATTGACTAATGAACATTTTGATGTTGGCATAGCAGAAATGTATGATTATTGCCCTGCAGCTCTTTTACATAAACTTAATGTTCGAACAAAAATAAAAGTTTCTGCTATTCATTTAATACAAATGATTAGCCGAAAGTTCGATATCCCAAGCTTTGCCAGCTTCATGCCAAGTTTTAATTTATATATCTTTTTCATTAGTATAAATCAGGGTTCGGATTCGTACTTATTTTGGAGTACGTACTTACAAATAGACTTTTTTGTTAAAAATTAAATTTAACATTAAAACTTCCAAAATTTTCGCCTGTGGCCAAAAAATGGAAGGAATCTGGCTTAAGGACCTCCAAAATTCTCAAAATGTTCGCCTTCGGCGCAAATAATGTAAGAAATGGAATGCCAGAGCTGATATCAATACCAGGGTTATTCCCCGACGGGGTGGATCAGAAACGGGGAATATTTTTACTTAGAAATTTTTTGGAATTGAAATTTTTTTAATTTGTTGGTCCTGATGGCTTTTGGGCGGGTAAAACCCGTATCAATACATACTTGTTTAATGCCCATTTCGGATGATTATTTTATGGATATATTATAACAAATCATAGTGTGAGAAGTATGATAAACTATGAGAAATGACAGTATTACCTTTATCTAAGAAAATCAAATTTATGTTCAAGTTAATGCACATGAATAAGACATGAGAATACACTTGAAACTAAACTTTGGAATATTGTAAAATTTTTAGATGCAATGGCTCCCAGACTTGGACTTGAATCTTCCTTTTTCTTAAGATTGCTTAATTTTTACAATGAATTTCTCGATTGGCTTTGGACTGATGAAACTTATTTTCGAACTCAAGTTTTAATTGTTTCTAAAATTTAAGTAAATATTTTTAAGGACAAAATTATCCGCAAAGAATTTGGCCAAGATTTCCCTAATTTGAAAGAACTAGTCAAAAATACTTCTCTAATATTTATAAACTCGAATCCATTTTTAGAATTGACTCGTCCAATTTCTAGCAAAGTTGTTTATATAGGTGGACTTGTTGATGATATGGCATCTGAGGAAAGCAAAAAATTGGATGAGGCAATAAATTTTTGTTAAATTTATTTAAATTTTGGAATTTTAAAGAAAACTCGAAGAATATTAGACAAGGCAAAAGAAGGGGCAGTCCTTTTTTCGTTTGGTTCTCTTACGGATACCACAAAACTTAATGAACGGATGTTGAAATCTATTATGGGGGCATTTCGACGCTTTCCTAATATTCGTTTTATTTGGAAAGTTGATAATGAAACAGTGAATAACAATTTACAAATGTTTAAATCTGCACCGAATGTTCATAATTTTGAGTGGTTGCGGCAACCTGCAATTCTGGGTAAATTGTAATTACAAATATTATAACAGAAGCCTTGGGCTTTGTTCTTAGTTTTGGCGTAAATTTAAGTTGGACACTACTGGAGCATGGGCCTGTGGCTTTGGAATGATCATTAATAGGGATGGGATTTATATGGACTATCAATCGAAAAATATGGACATATAATATGTACTAAAAATCTCGAAATATGGACTGAAATATGGACTAAAATCCAAAATATGGATCAAATATGGGCTGAAACTTGAAATTTTTAACGCAAAATTTGCATTTTTAAGCAGTAAAATGTTAATTAAGTTAATTTTGATGCAAATTATTACAAATAAACCAATTTGCATTTTTAAGCAGTAAATAGGATAAGCTTGCCCTTATGGTGAGCTTCTGATCTTTCTCTCATCCACTCTCACACTAAATACTGGACCCTCCTCTCTACACCAATCTCGAACTATTCCATTGGATATTACACGAACTCGCACAAGACATATCTTGAAAACATTCACTTTTTATATTTTTTCTAGCACATCCAAACACTCGCGCATTTATCACACACTGCGGCCAGAACAGTTTGACAGAGTCAGCGAGAGCAGGCGTTCCTATTATTGGGATTCCTCTTTTTGGAGATCAATTTTACAATTGTATCGTTGGAGAAACAAGAGGTTTGGGAGTACAAGTAGATGTATCTCACTTGAAGGGAGGCAACGGTGAAAATGTTTTGGGAGACGCATTAGAAAGGGTAACATTGGTGAAATAGCTTCTAATCACCTCCAAATTCCAGATTCTCTACCAACCTACATACCAACAAAACGCCAAAATAATATCCAAAAAATTAAAATTAACTCCATTCAGCCCAACAGAAAGACTTGTAAAATGGGTTGAATTTGCTGCAGAATTTGGAGATTTGCCAGAACTTAATTTACCTGGAGAAAAGGAAATGAACTGGTTTGTTTATTATTCGCTTGATGTTATTCTCTTCTCTATAATTGTTTTTGTTATTTTGTTTTGGGTGACATTTAAATGTTTTAAATGGATATTATCTTCATTAATTATTAATTCTTGGTTTACAAAAATTAGGGACGAAGAAAGAAAGCAAAAATGATATATCTATTTTATGTTAATATACCTTTTTTTTAAATAAATTTGTTTCCGATTGTTTAAAAATTTTGATTTAGTTAAAATAAAATTTAATTTCATTCAGTATTGATACATAAATAATAATTATATAATTAATTCAAGTTTGGTATTATACTTGTATTTCTAGTTACCTACATAATTAAGTTTGTAATTGAGCTTATATTAATGCAAGTTTACAAATTTGCTTCAAGTTTTGAAAATTCAAGTTTTATTAGATTGTAATTAAGGTTCTATTACATCTTGTTTTGTATTTCAAGTTTACAATTGTAATTAAATTTTAGCTTCAGTTTTTTTTGTGAATTGTAATTCATTATTTATTGTAATATAATTGATCTTCATAGAATTTGAAAACTTTAAATTTATTACAAATTTGTAGGTAATATACCGTATTTGCTCTAATTGAATGCTCCTCTATTTGAATGACCCTTCTAATTTAATGACAAATTTCTGGGGTATTGAAAAATATAATGACTGTCATTCAACTAGAGCAAATACGGTAAATTTGCACCAAAAACGATCTATTAAAGGAAAAAAGGGAAAATTGAAGAAAAGGAAGTTAAAAATTTTTTTAATCATTTTCGGGTTTAATTTAAATTTTGATCCTAAAATAGAGTACTTTGAGTTTAATTTTTAATTTAATTCCTCTTCTCGTTTGTGAAATACCACCCTCTCGATCACAAAATGAAAGAAAAAGGAATGAGTGATCTTGAAATTTTTAAAAAAGTAGGTGTTTACAACTAAAAATAAATTGTGTCTTTTGTAGTCAACTATAAATGGCTATAAACTATTGAAGCACTAGAAATTTTTTAAAATTTTTTAAAAAATTTTTAAATTAAAATTAATAACCATAGTTTTTATTAATTAAAAAAGCTTGTGATTTTGGATTTATTTTTTCATAAAGTGACGGTTAATATTCGGATATCTCCCACCATTTTCTACTATACTCGATTTTTCAGAATTAAGAGATCATTCGAAAGCACTGAATATGCGCTATCTTTATTTCAAAATGCCGTATCATGCCTGACTTCCCATTAAGAGTTACGAGTCGATAAATGTGAAGAATAACGAATTCTTCGACGTAATGACAAGTAATTTTTAAATGGCAATCAACTGATGCATTATTTTGAAAGGATCTTCGAGGGGTTTCAAATAATCGAAGTTTCGTTCGGATTGGATCACCTAACAAAAGAAAAACGAATTCCAATTTTATTTTATTGCAACCTATTCCTTTTGTAAATGAAAATTAAAAATATTATGAGATTCTAAATTTTAATAAATTTAATTTAATATAAAAATAAGAATTTTTAAAAATATTTATTTTTGTGGAACCATTTTAATTTTTGTCAAAAAACTACAAAATACAAACAAACAAAAAGTAAATGCAAAAATCATGTTTATTTGTCCAAAAACAAGTAAAATAACCAATTAATTTATAAATGAATTAAACGCCCAAAAAAGAAAATAATTATTTTTGGAACTTGTTGATGCGCGAAAATTAATTTTTAATTGTATTTCGTAAGAATGTTTGAACTGAAAAGGAAAGAAAAAGTTGTAGTTGATTTATTGTAGACTACAAACTTGAAATTATTTTTGAGAGTATAAAAAGAGAGTCAAGTTTTACAATTTAATCAAACTTATTCTTTAAATATTCTTCTTCAAATAAATAAAACTTCAAGTTTACAACTTCAAATTTACAATTCTAAAAATAAGCCTATTCAAAAAATAAACTTATTACAAAAATAAACTTTATTTTCAATTAAATACCACAAATTGTAAAACAAGTTTTACAATTATTTACAACTTATTCTTAAAGCATTTTCTTCAAGTTTTACAATTCTAACAAACTTGCTCAAAAAATAAACTTTTTCTTTTACAAATTGTAAAACAAAAATATTAAAATGTCTACTTTTACAATTACAACATTTCTACGCCCAACAACAATTCTATTTTTAATATTTGTATTAATTCAAGTTTGGGAGCATTCTTCTGTGCAAGCCCAATATGTTGATAGATTTACTAGTGGAACAATTTTGAATAATTTGTGGAGAAAAAGGAGAGATTTAACTGAAATTACAAATAAAAATAAAATTAGAACAGAGGAGGAGGATAATGAGAATTTTTTGAATTCAAAACAAGCAAATAAACGTTGGGCAGATTTTTATACTTCTGGAACTATTTTAAATAATTTGTGGAGAAAGAAGCGAATGAGTGAAAGACAGCAATACTTAACACATCCAACAGTGGATATTGAAAATTCTGAAATTAATTCCGATATAATTCCGAGATTTAAAAGACAACTATTTTATGTTGATGGATTAACCAGTGGATCTATTTTAAATAATTTGTGGGGAAGAAAGAAATAAATTGGAAGAAAGGGAGAGATGATTTTTGAAAATATTTTTAATTATTTTTATATTTCGAAAATTTCAATATTTACTATGTAAATTGAAAATAAATTTTATAATTATTTAATTTTATTCAATTAGTGTTGGGATATTTAAAACGAGAAGCTTTTTTGAACTGTCTCTTTCAGGACTTATTTAGCTTTTATGTCCTGAAAGAGAATTGTTTGTTGGATACAAAATCAGAATAAAATTATTTAAAAATTTAAAAGAGATTTTTTTAGTGGTTTTCAGGTTTTGATCTACCGTCTCGGTCTCGGGCCAAATTCTCTCTCGATCTCAGTTCTCGAATCTTAGTAATTTTTTATTTCCGAGCACCACTATTTTCACCGTTTAGAATAAAAAATATTTCCTGTACTATAGGGTTTAAATTTTAATTTATGATAAAAAATATTTATGAAAAGGTTTTTCATTTTTAATGACTTTCTTTTTTAATAAATTTAAATATTCTCTCAATAATTCTCAAAAAATTCTATTATTCTTCCCTCCTCTCCAATTAAAATTCATAGCTTCCATCTATCACCGGTTCAATCATGGCAACGAAAGCCAAATTCTTATATTTTTTTTCGTAAATAAATTCCAAACTTTCATTATAATATACATTCATTTGCCCATCTTCAATATCGTTTACCTCTGATTTTGATATATAAATTGTTATACGTTGCCTCAAACTTTTCAATACTTCTTTCTCCAACTCTGAAATTTTCTTGAACATCTTGAATACACATCTTTCCTCGTTTTCTTTTCTAATTTGAACGTAAAATTGAAGCCATCCAACATTAAAATGATTGAAAATGATAATAAAATAATTCCCAGGATTTTCAAATTTTAAACAAATTTCAATGTGAGAATATTCCATTTTTTCTTCAATTTTATTGCCTTTTAATGAAGTTGACTCAATCAATTTAGTTTTATTAAAATTCTCTTTTTTTAAAACTTTTCTAGGCCCTTCCGGATTCAAAAAACATATTAATCTTATTAGTTTTTTTGATGGATTGAATAAAATTAATTTTATTCCGTTTATGTTTATTTGAGCGCCGGGATAACTTGCAGCTTTTTCTATACTTTCATTTGAAATTTTATTTATCTCAAAATCAATTTGTGCAAAAAATGTAGGTATTAATTTGATTAGTAGCTTCTGAAAATGAAATATATTTGGATAATGTACAAGAATTGTGTTTAAATTATTTAAAATGGGAGTTAGGGCTGGTCTCTGTTCTGATCTTGGTTATAGAATCAAGAAATTTCACGTTTTTGAGCGTCTCGGTATCAGTGTTTTCTTCGAAAAACATGAAAAATTTAAACCCTAAACACAGAAATTTTTTTAATTTTTCATTTGTTTTTATAATAGTAGACGTGAGTGAAAAAATGAGAAAGTTTGGACTGTAAAAACTTCTTTCCTTTGCTTTCACAGGCTTTGTTGTTGACTGATAGTGTGTCAAGTTCGGACGTTTGGGAGTAGTATATATACCACTTTTACATCAAAAATAAATTTTCGATGTAAAACCGTCACAAAAAGGCTTTACTATTATTTTTCAAAAGGTTTAGGGAGAAATTATTTTTCAATAGGTTGAGGGGGTTTAAAAATTATGCCCATCGTTGCTTAACGTGCCAGATCGGACGGGTTGGCACATTTAAAAAGCAGCACGGACGTATTCAAACGATTGTTGAATTAATATAAGATAAACCTAATTCTAAGCAAATTAAAAAGCACAAAGTTTACATATTTTTGAAGAAAAGCAAAAATACAAAGTAAAAATATATTTTTCCGAAAAAAATAAATTAAAGATAAAAAGTGTTTATTAAAGCTAACGTTTTTACAAGGGAATAGGTATTAATCTACGTCCAAAGTATAATGTTAGCTTCGACACCCCGATAACAAGGGATTTGGTAGCTACAGCAACGTCATAGCAAGTTTCTTTAATAAATACCCATGCGGTATCGAATATATTTGGTTTATAATACACAACTGAAAAGGTAGGTTTGTATATTTGTTTCCACTCCTTTTCGTTCTCATCGTACGCAAACCAAACATGCCCACTCGGTTTTAAAGTTGTAAAATTTGAATGAGAAGTTAAGGCAGGGCGTAAAGCATGCTCAAAATTTTGTGGTTTGGGCGTTCTTCGAAATAAAGATATTTTATTCTCTTCATTCTTTACTATTTTATTTTCACAGTTAACAAGCTCTACTAGTACAACAAAAATTAACATAAAAAACATTTTTAATATTATGCAAAAAATGTGAATGATCATTTATATAGTTTGCATAAATTTCTATTCATTTTTGTTCTTCAACTTCAACAACGTCCAAACATTCCAGAGGATAAAAATATTGATGCTGTCGTCCTCCGACAACGCAAACAAGAGGTAGCTGTGGATAAACGAGATCAATGTGATGTCGAACATAGAAATATTGCCTGATTGTCACACGTAAGTATCCTCGTAATGCAAAAAGACGATCCGCGCCCATCTTAGTCAATTTACTTGGGTATATTTCGAACTGAATATGTCTTAAATGATTTGTAACTATAAACTTCTTTCCTGGCTTTATATTATTATCTGAAAAAGTTTTTTGACCAATTCCATTGATGGCAAGATCCTCATTTGTCATAGTAGTTAGAGTTTGAAGGAATTGAATATTTTCGTTGTATTTTTTTCGTATTTCCCTGTGAAGCGATTCTGGTGCACATCCTCCATTAAATTTACAAAGTAATTGAAGTAACGAGCAAGTTTTGACGCGCACATGAGGCGGAGGTGATTTTGATGAAAATTTAACAGGTTCTCTAAATTCTGACATATTAGCACTAGTACGAATGTTCATATCCCCAGGTATAATTTATCTCTAAAAACTTATTTCTCTTGGCTTATATACCAAGAGGCCCTTTCGCAAACCTCATTCCAGGGAGTTCCCCGTTTCCATTTCTTCTCAAATTTACATGTGCTTTAAACACTACAGCCAAAACAAAAATTAGTAACAAATCTAGGACATAAGCGATTAATAAAAACATATCTTTATTAGGATTTACTGAAGGGCCGATTGAAAGCGCGTGAGCTTCATCAATAATAAAACAGGCATTCACATTTGGAGGGTATGGGCCGTGAATCGGATAAAGTATATTACTATCATTTTGTTTAAAAGCCCAGGTGAGACCGATTAAGGAAATTAGATATAGAGTAAAAATCATTTTTGCTTATATTATTACTAATAGTAATATTCTTATATACTAGGGAGCATTGCTAATCTTTGGACGAATCTTTTTATAATGGCATCACGACTTTCTGAAGGTATTGAGTGCAGTTTCCTAAGTGTGGAAGAAAAACTACTTCCTTGCTTTGAACGGTTTACAAGAAAACAAATGCAATAATGTCCACATGTATCAGATAATGGAGATTGAATAGAATAACGGCTTTGTTTAACTATTTTAAAGCGATTTAGCATAGATCGACGCATATCACAGTTAGGGGGGTCTCCGAGCGAGTCAAAGTATTCTAATGTGTTCTTTCTATCTGAATAACAAGCAATCCAGTGTTCCCCTACAGTTCCTTTCTTCATGGTGTTTGCAATAAAGCAAAAAGGGCTATTCCGTTCTATATTTGGAATATTATTAGATGAAAAGACACCCAGAAATTTATTCTCAAGTGGTTTGTAGCGGCTTAATATAGTTTCAATTTGCAGAGAATTCATCTTAAACAGATCCATCGCTACTTAACACGCGGTCTGCATTTATGGACAGAACCGAATCAAATTCACCCATAATTATCATTTCATAACCTTCATCTTTGATTGGCTGATTAAAAATACACCTGATAGTCGTAGTTCCTTGTCTTATTAATTCTAGTCCGTTCGTGTCCTCTAGTGTTGAAGTCATCGGTATAACAAAGAAACAGGAGGATTTTGAAAATTCTCTCATACTGATATCGAGAGTTCTCTGGTCAGTGTTTGGCCAATTATCAAGGTCCATACCCACAAACATATCAACATAAGCGCGAACGAAGTTATTATCAGCAAAATCAAAATCATATGAAACAGCAGGAAATTGGAATCCACCAAATTCTGCAGAGACAGAGCGCAAGTTTGCGTGCTCAAAAGTGAAAGGCGATAAAGCACTATTTCCCGTGAATGCAGGAGAGCTAACAAAACAGATTATTAAGCGTCTCGGACAAGTACTTGTGAACGCCGCATGAGTAATTTCTTGACGCCCTTTTCCCAGGAAAACACTACGGATATCAATTTTTCTATAAGCATACTTTGCAGGTGTTTGTTCTAGATGTCTAGCTATAGCATTATTTAACGACATACTCAGATCAACTTGTTTTATTAAAATTCTCATGTCATGAAGCCTAAGTCGGTATTTATGAGGGTTTTCTACTAATGCTGCAGTGCTGCGGAATTTTGGAGTATGAATTAGAAATTCATCAGAATTTCTGTAAATGGTCCAGATCACGTCACTTTGTGGAATTAAGAGCTGGTTCTGTCTAGCCATGTCATAATCTAAATGGGAAAACATTCTACATAATTTACCTTTGGCAAAACGAGAAACTCGAGATTTAAAGCCAGAGCCCTCGGAATCATCCTTATCCACTGCGTCTTTATAATAAAGCGCCGCTTCATATAGGCCCTTACTTACTTCTTTATCGGCGCCAAGTTCATGCAGAATTATACATCGGTATGCATAGTGGATGCCAGAATCATAGCACTGAACCCCATTAATTGAAAGAGTAAGACGACGAATCCATGTAAGCCCTAAATATTGAGCAACCCCTGTAAATTTATCACCTTTCAAATCGGCAGCTTCACCGTCTGTGATAGGAACCCACTCACCACTAGTTGTATCTTTTCTTTCAAGAGATAAAACCAAACTTAAAAATGTTTTGCTCAAATCAAGATAGAGCGAATCACCAAAATATCGAAAAACAAACGGTCCCGCAGATTGATTGAGAGCATTGAGAGGTAGTATTTCTTTGTATGCCGAACGCTGTATACCAACATTTGTAGAGGGTATAGAAAAGAAGGTCAGACGATTATCAACCCCTTCGGAACTATCTTTATCAATTTTCTTTAATGTGGTCATTTTTTACTATGAAAAAATTAGTAATTATGCTATACTTATATACTCAGAAATTTTCTAAACTAAGTTGATCTCTATGGCGCCGTCCTTTTTTCTCTAGACTTTCTGTAATAAGTTTTGGCTTGCGTTTCCTTTTACCTTTTCCGCATTGCTGGAGCTTTTTCCCAACTTTTTGAAGACCTTCGCTACCATGTTGCTTCAAGGCATCACTAACTGATCGCCCTTGTGAAACATCTTCGAGCACATTTTTACCAACGTTGATTGCTTCTTGGCCTGCACTAGAAGCTAAATTTTTAACTATTGGCATTAGAAAACGCCCTACAGTACCGAGCACTCCAAAACCTCGTTGATACCTTGTTCCCTGAAAATATCGACTTTCATCTGATATGTCTGTTTTTGCCCCACCATCTTGTGCTGCTAGAAAAGGACCCCAGTCTATTTTATCTAGATCTACAGGTACATGTGTCATTTTTAAAATAGAGAGCGTTGAAAATGTAGTGTTAGTATACAGGTTCCCCAATGGAATTTTACAAGTTTTCCTGCTAGGGTACGAATTTCAATAGTAATGTCTGGATGACGTTTACCTAATATACGATGTTGATGTTCGGTCATATATACTTCGGAAATACTATCACCAGGCTTACCAGTGAGATTCACAACACGTAATAGAGGAGCAGTTACGTTTCCAATTATACTATTTTCAACAAGCCTTGGAGCGTAAACCAAAAATTGCCGCACGCCCCCCGAGATATCAGGCATATACTTTGCCACTTGTCCACTATGAACTTTCTCAGAATCAAAACCAAGAGTATATGCTAATTGACGACTTAATTGAATATATTGCACATTTCCTTGTAAGAAGACATGGAACCTCTTATGCAATTTATCGAAGTGTACTGAAACCCATTGATATTTTGGATCGGCTAGTTGTATATTGGAAAAGCTAAGAAGCATTTTTAGATATTCAGGAGGATAGCCATATTTAGCAAAATGCATTTTCTTTACATTAGGATCCGAATCATCAACTCTTATTGTTAACTTTTCTTTGTGAGGTTCTGCTTTTTCCTTTTGGCCTGGAAGCTCTTTAGGTTTTGTTTTGTCTTCGCTTGACACACCGCCAAGTCCAAAGAAGCTTTTCCATGAGGAGGGATGGTGAGGAGGCTCTCCAATTAACATTTCAGGACGGGGAAGAGAAGGCCGCTCCTCTGTATGAATTATTTCATCTACTTTAGGCTGCACAATATTTTCAAGTAAATTTGCGGTTGAGGGCGGAATACTTACAGGGTCTTCTTCTGCTAATGGAGGTGCCCATTGCTCATCCTTATCGTAAATTGTTTGAGATTCCTGCAGAGTCTTTTCGCTTGTATCAATTTCTTCTGTTTCTTCTTCGATAATCGTTGGTTCATCGTTCGCCTCAATATTTTCTTCAATATTTTTTTCTTCTGGTAATGGTGGTGTCCATTGCTCTTCGTCCTCATCGCTTATTGGTTGCGATTCCTGCGGAGGCTCTTCTCTTGTATCATCTTCTTCAGTATCTTCTACTGTTTCTTCATGTAACTCATTACTTTCTTCTGGTAACGGAGCTTCCCATTGCTCTTCGTCATCATCGGTTATTGTTTGTAATTCATGTTTTTTATCTTCTTGCATATCTTCTTCCGCAGTACCTTCTTCGATAATCGTTGGTTCTTCGTTCGCCTCAATATTTTCTTCGATATTTTCTTCTGGTAATGGAGGTGTCCACTCTTCTTCGTCTTCGTCGGTTAGAGCGTCATTATTATCATGATCCTCAATATTTTCCTCGATATTTTCTTCTGTTAATTTTTCATTTTCCGCTTCAATAGTTAAAGATACAGGTATTGACGAAGTATTATCTATTTCCTTGTCCTGTTTAGCAAGTTCCGCGTCAACTTTACCAATAATTTCTTCTGATAAACGTTTTTGCCCCGCAACAGCCTCTTCAACCTGACTAGCTGCTTCCTTTACCTTACGTTCTGCGGCCTTAGCACGATCTGCAGCTTTTCGTGCTTCTGAAACATCACCGCGTGTTTCTGCAGCTTTAGTCTCTAGTTGTGCTTCCGAAGCTCTTTTTCCATATTCTAAACATTCCTGTGTCCATTTATCAATTGCAATTTTACGATTAGTCAACAATATTAACTGAGACTTAACCCATTCAAGTATATTTTTAGGTGTTTTTCTTAAGTGTACAGTTTCGCCCGTTTCTTTTAATGTTATCACACTATCTTTTAACGCATACTTAAAGCGCGCATTCTGCCAATATTTTGCTCCAAGTTCCATATTTATTTGTGCTTGCTCTGCCAACTCGACACTATTTCTCCATGCTCTTGTCGCTGCACGAACGGCCATTTCCATTAAAACTTTTTGATCATCAGTTAATGATGGCTTTTCATCAGGCTCCTCTACATATGTAAGGGGAGTTATTTTCCCATCTAAAGGAGTTTTGTCATTAGATTCAATTTGGTTTTCTTCAGGTGTTGTCACTGGAGGCTCAGGAGTGAGCGGAGCTTCGATTATTGGACTTGTCATGGGAGTGGGCGGAGCTTCGATTATAGGGCTTGTCACAGGAATGGGCGGAGCGTCAATTATAGGACTTGTCACGGGAGTCTCTGGATTGGGAGGTGCCTCGACTGAAGTCTCAGGATTGAGCGTAGCGTCAATTATAGGACTGGTCACGACAGTAGCAGGAGTGATTGGGGCCTTTTGAATTGTAGGCGAAGGCTCTTCAGTTTCTTCAGAATTTTCTTGATCATTTTCAACAATACTTTCTTCTACAGAATCTGTTGTTTCATTTTGTTGAATAGGTTCAGGCACAATTGGAGAAGAGGACATAAAGCTTTTAATTGCATTCATTATCAGATCCTTCTGATCAGCTTGTGGCTCTAATCTGACCGTCTCAACAGAGCTCCCCGCAACCGATGATACATTTGGAAGTTTTGCGCCCTTAATTTCCGTATTTAAATATTTTATAAATTTATAAGCACGGTCCTTTGGCATATCAAAATAACCTTCTTTTTCCAATTGTTGAGCGATAGCCTCCAGCGAAAAATTAACATCCGATTTTTCAATCTTAGCAGGAGGCAATTCTGTTTGTGGTGTTGATTCAAGGGTTAATTCTTGACTATTGACAGGTGCAGCTTTATCCTCAGTTTGACCAACACTTGGCGGATGCATAAATTCTTTAATAGCTTGTTTGATTCGATCCCTTTGATCGGTATACGGACGAAACCGAACTCTTTCTATACCATCAACTGGGGCAGGGCTTATAGGAGGCAACTGAATTCCTTCTTTGCCTAAATATTTCATAAAATTAAATGAGGTTTGCTTTTGCATATCGAAATAGCCATTCTTAGCCAATTGCTCCGCAGGTTCTAATGTTTGTTGCGAAAGAATAAATTTATCAATAACTTTTAAGTAAAGAGATTTTTGATTTGCAGGAGGCAAAAGACGAATATTTTTTCCTCCTTCTCCTGGACTCAAATTTGTAAGTTTTGGACTAATTGCCTCATCCTCTTCTGATAATAGCTTGATAAATTTATTGAGTTCATTTGTATAAAGATCGAAATAACCATGTTTATCATACTGTTCTTTTATAGATTCGACAGAACGCCTTTTACGAAAATTCCCATAAATTCTTTTTTTATTCTCTTCAAGCCTTATTTCCTCTCGTTCGCGATCCAATTCCTTTTTCCATACATCAAGCAAAACTGCATTAATAGCCTCTTCCAATGCTTCTTCTGAGGCAAAGGACAAATCGGGTATCTCGATACGAATAGGTAAAAGTTCATTTCCGTATCTTCGAAAAACAGTTATTGATTCTTGTTCTTCGGAATCTCCGGCCAATGAAAAAGAAAACGGATATATAATATTAGATAGTGCAACAGTCCAACTTGAATCCAATTCAAGAGTATCAGGCATTCGAACAGTAAATTTAGAAGTGGTATTTCCTTCAACCCCTCCTGTATTTGAGGGTAATATAACATAAAAGGAGTCCATATTTATCTTCTAACAATATCGCTATCGTTAATCCAACTATTAAAATTATCGTTATATCCTATCCAACGAACAAAATGTTGCTTATTCCCTGCACGTATACGGGTTTTTAAAATTTCAGCAATACGGTGAGATGTATCTTCTTGTGTGGGTACCAATTCTTCTCTATAAAATATCCCTTCAATTAAATTTCCTTCAAAATCTTTTAACTTATATGTAATGGGCGATCTATTGTCGTTTTTAATATGTACGCGAAACAATTCGTCAGTGTAGTTGGGTAAATATCCCTTTTCAAATTTACCTTTTTCTTTAGTGATACGAACAATTTTCCCTGGCTCTAGTATTGAGCTTGTTTTAGTATTTTGTATATTTTTAGGATACTTATATAGTCTGTTAAAAAGTTCCCCAGCATTCTTAAACGTAACAGAATTTGGAGTTACACCCGTGCTTCGATTAATACTTGCATTTATTCCTGAAACAATTTTTTGAATAACATCCTTCCAACGCAGACTATTTTGTTCGCTAAAGTATCTGTACAATCGCTCTTTGATAGTACGGTTGGCCCTTTCTGCCATTGAAGCATGCACATCTGGACTATAAACTACACGTTTATCTATATCCTTCTTTTTAAAATATTCTTTCATTCGTTTCGCTTCAAATTCTAACCCTCGATCCGTATATAATTTATGGGGAAGTATTCCTTTTGAAAGTTTAAAAATATTTTCAAACGCACCAATCATATCCTCAGAACTCTTAGATTTGGCAGGCACCGCAAAAATTCTTCTACTTAGTACATCAATACAAACCAAAAGGTATTTGTACCCATCATTATATTTAGCTAACTGATCAAAGATTGCCAAATCCGCTTGCCAATCTGTGTGCAAACCGCTTGGTCTAGTGGCCATTCTAGGAAACTTTTTTCTTAGAGGCCTATGCATTGTGTACACTCTCTGCTTATGAAGAAAATCATAAACATATTGAAATTTTATTTTTGGGTATTTACGACGCGCTTCTTCATAGACCCGATTTATTCCAGCATAGGAGGCGGGTGAATTAAGTGAATAATATATTTTTTCTAAGAAGGTATCTAAAGCTTTTCCCATATTTGTGGAATAAATTTATTTTTTCTTCTTACTAATCCCGGTGAATTTATAGGCAAGACTTTTACCAGAACTCTCTTTTTTCTCTTACCGCTGCCTGATTGATTATCGGTTGTATCACTTTCACTAGTGCTTTCTCCACGTGTCTCTTTAATCATTTCTTTCACTAATGGGTCCTTAGAAAGACGATTAAATAGAAAACTGAAACCTTTTGGGGGAGATGATGTTTCACCCTTTACATATTCGAGAACATCTGTGAAATTACTATTCTTTACAATTCTTCCAGGGACATTAGACTCAAAACTCCCGTTCTTACTTATTCTGAATTTTTCTGCGTTATCTTTTACATAATTATCCAATTCTGTGGAATAGCGTGTTGCAATAATACCTTTGAATTTGGAAAAAGGAATTGCGCTTTTTCTTTTTGTTTGTGCCCGCTTAGGAGTAACTTCAGATTCAGACGGATATTCGGAGGTAGAATTCGGTTGAATTTTGCTGGGAACTAACTTCGGTTTTGGCGTATTAGCGATGTTTTCCTGCAAGTATGGTGCAACTTCTGGAGAAGGTTTGCCTTCATCGATAATAACTTTTTGTGGGCGATTTTCCAACTCGTTTTTGAGCTGACGCCTCTTCTTATATAACCAATTATATTTCTTTGCTTTTACTTCTTGTGAAATTTTTGGATCATCCAAAGTCTTTTTCAATTCCATGTCTGTCTGCGCTTTCTCTTTTTGTAGAAAATCCCCACCTTTAATCATGCCTAAAAGCGTAAGATATTCGCTCTCAGGCACCATAATCATTTTCTTTGTATGTTTCATTCTTGAGAAAATTTATGAATAATGTGTTCAGCTAAAGCTCCCAAGACGGGTACAAGTATTGCTGCTAGAGCGGCACTACCTCCTTGTTGTATTCGATTTCTTGCACTTTTTTCAGTACGCGTTCGAGCGATTGCTCTATAAAAGTCAGCAAACTGTGATAATTTTTTACGTTGTCTAGTACTCAGGATAAAATTGTGCTTCAAAATATTAGCACAAATTTCAACAATAGCTAAAATTTGATCTGCGCTTGCTGAAAGAATAAGAGCGTTTTTCTTTTTATCTGAAGTAGTTTTTGATAATTGTTTAAGAAACTCAAAATTATCCTTAACGTATGGACTATAGTTATACGTGGGCATTTTTATTTTTAGCATTTTTGAGCACTTATATATTACATAGGCAGATATATAGTAGTTTTTTCTCCAGGAAATATTTTTGTAGATAATCGCATATTTTCATCTGTACTAGGATGCATGTTTATCAATAAATAAGAAAAACGTTCCGATGTTGCATCTCGATAGGCTTCAAGAAAATAATTAAGCATTTTTGGGAAAAGTTGCGAGCCGAGTGTCCGTACTTGCAGAAGGCCTTGAGGGTTTTTTGTTAAAAGAATATAATGGGCATTTGCTCTTGCAGTCTTTATATCGCGTCCATATAGGGATTGAGTTACAAAAATCACACTTACGCCCCAATTATGTGAACCTCGAGTAAAAAGTAAATCTAGAAAATCATTTGGAATATTAAGCATTAAGTCATCTAAAACTAAAAGCTGATGTTGCTTAATTAGTTCAGATTCAGGAACCCCATTATAAGTAGTGATTCCCATTTTCTTGAGCTTAAAAACAGTTTCATTCATTTCTCCAAAACAGTACAAAATTTTTGAAGGTGGAGGATCAATAAGTTGGTCAGAATGTTCAAGAAATTTTAATAGCCATTGAGTTTTGCCACTCCCTGTGGCACCCGAAATTATCATAGTGAAAGGAGCTGTGAACATTTTTTATTTAACAATAAAGTCTTGAAATTATTTATATAGGACCTTAAAATGTATCAAAAAGCAATTATTCAAAACGTGGTATCTACAGCTAGTCTACTTGAAGGTGACAACAAATTAAATCTTAATAATCTTGCAGCTAATATTCCTAATGCTAAATATCGTCCTGAGCGCTTTTCTGCACTAACAATAAAGATAAAAGAACCAATAACTGCTACTGCACTACTTTTTGCTAATGGAAGAATAGTATGCGTCGGTACAAAATCAGCAAGGGACTCGGAAACCGCAATTCACCATTTTGTTAAAATAATTTCCGCTGCAGCCGAGTTATTCATAAATATGCACAATTTTAGAATTCAGAATATAGTTTCTTCGTTTATTTTTGGAGGATTCATAAATATGCCGGGTATCTTAATTATTGAGTAAAAAATAAATTTTAGCCCTATATGATTCGATGCGGGTCGCTCCGCCGTTATGGTTGGCTAGGCACATATCCTATAATCCTGAATTTTTTCCTGGGATGTGTCTAAGACTCAAGGAATCGCACATCGTTGTTATAGTATTCGCAACCGGAAAATGCATTATTACCGGAGCACAATCAGAAGAAGAAATTTATTCAACTCAAAATAAGATTTACAATTCAATTTCAATGTTTTTGAAAAAATAAATTAAAAAATACTTTTGTTAATTTCGGTTCGTAATTCCATCAATAATTCACCAAGTTTGTTCTCTCCCTCCCAAATATTTGGATCATTCAGACACGGGCTTTTATGGCTCAATCCATTACTCCAATGTAGATTTGATGCCGACGCATGTGTAATGAGCCCGTCTCCAGTTGCACGTAACTGATTGAAGAGTTGTACATTCTGAGTAAATTTGGCCCATAAGCCTGTATACATTACCTAGAATTTTTATTTAATGTCTTGCATAAAATTAATCCTTGCCTTATCTTTGACGAAATCCCATTCGTTTCTATTATAATTTTTCACACGGGTTCCAATTCGTTTTATAGCCATTGGATTAGTAAGCATAAGCACTTCAGCAGCAAGTTCCAAATCCACAAAAAATCTAGCCTTTTGCCAGATGAAATACTGTTCTATGGAAGTGAATGTCCGTCCAAGCAAAGTAAATGTTGTTTTAAATCGGTTGTCAAATCCGCAGTTAGGTGAATTGAAAATAAAAATATTTTGTTGTTGTGTGCCAATAATTTCTTCTGGTGGCAAAGAATTTTGTTCATGCTTCAAATTCAGGCGTTCGAGCATACGTGAAGCAGTTTCTGAAATTATTTTTCGTTAATTCTCAATTTAAATTTTTACCAAGATTTACGTCACTGATCATAGTGATACTGAAAACTGAAAACATGCATTAATAATCAATATAGATATAATGTCTAAAACACTTTTTGTTAAAATAATTTTCTAAAAAATATTTATTCTAAGTATAAGCATTAAAATTAATTTCCAGATTGTTTATCGATTTCAACAAAGTCCAAACACTCGATTGGGTAAAAGTATTCATGCTTTCCACCACCCGAAACACACACAAGAGGAAGATGAGGATAAACCAGATTGACGCGGTGTCGAACATAATAGAATTGACTTAAAATACAATATAATCGAATAAATAAAATACCGAATTGTTATTGATAAATATCCTCGTAAAGCAAACATTCGATCAGATCCCATATCCGTAAACTTTTTAGGATACACTTCAATAAAACGATGTTTAAGATGATTTGCAATTAGACATCTCTTTCCAGGAATTATACTGCTTTCATTAAATTCTTTTTGTCCAATTCCAGCTTTTTTAACATCTTCAGAAGACATACTTGTTAGAGATTTAATAAATTGTAAATTTTCGCTGTAATTATTTCGTATTTCACAATTAAGCATTTCTGGTACGCATCCACCATTGAAGTCACAGAGAAGGTTGATAAGTGGTGTAGTCTTTATGCAAATATTCTTTGAATTTATTGCTAATTTCTCTACCATCACTGTAGTGAGTTCTAAATTTTTAATTATTATTTAAATGGGAAAACAAATTTACCTAAATTATCAGCCATTTTGATAAATAAGCAAATCTGTAATTAAGTAAGCAAATCTGAAAGTAGATATTAAATGCAAAATGAAAAAATATTTTTTGTATTAAACATTAAGTTTAAAAATTTTTAAATTTATTCAAAATATTTTATTCGGTTGGATCAATAAGTGGTTCGCCTCTGTAACCATACGGATAACAATCATAATTAGCATCAACTATTCCCTTGTCGTAGATTGGCGCATATCGTCTAAATTTTTAAATTGATAATAATTATAAATATATATAATACCTAGTTTGTGATCGGCTTGTAACTTCCCCTCTTCGCCAGCTTGGCTGAAAATGTGTTCTTTCCAAAATGACAGGTTCTTGTTCCTCACCATACGCTTCAACCATTTTCTAAATTATTCTTTGAATTTAAAAACGACTGAAAAATAACCTTGAATTGTTCAAAGTCAAGAGGGGAATCCACTTTGTCCCAGCAACCGCGGCATTTAACAATGTATTTGATTTCTCCATTCTTCTTGTGCATCATTTTCATTGCATACTTAAAAGAAATTAAAAATTGGACATTAAGTTATTAACCTGTTTGCATCCTCCAGTATAGAATGCAATAATGTTCCATTCACCATACTCGCGATCCATCATACCAAGCATTTCGCCAACACGAAATGGAGGTGTTTGTCCTCGGCGATGTACGTAAAAACAGCTATCCGTGTCAGTATAAAGTAGCTTGCAATCCTTTTCTTTAACTATTTTTTCCATATAGTCGTAAAGCATTATTCTGGCTTTTGCCGTTGTAATTAGTGCAATTGCAATATTGTATTTGTCATGTGGGCGCACAAATTCTCGTCTATGCCGATATGGAACGGAAAAAAGATTAGGAGCCAGCATTTCCACGGCGCCTAGTTCGAGTTTTGGATCATTGAGAACAGTGTGAAGTTCCACTGGAGAGCTAGTTATACAATCCTAAAACTTTTTATTGACAGATTTATAGGGAAGATACCTGAGACAAATTACACCTCAGTGCCCATCGCCCCCACCTAAATTAAATAATGACGCAAGTTAAAAATTATTCTCACATTGAATTGTTGCATGTCTTTGCAAGGTAACGCATTCCTTCGTTTCTTTCAATCCGTGTTGGATCTAAATGTATTCCATACACACTCTGGTTTCGGTCAATGAAATCTTTTTTCTTCTGATCCTCTAGTTCAGGATTTTCAGGGACAAAAACACTAGCAGGCCATCCGCTCGCCTGTATTATTTTTTATTGAGTCTAAAAATAAGTTTACCTCAATTTTTAGCCGCATCATATCCTGAACGTAGGGTCTCAACAAGGTGTTTGACCACTGTTCCCAATGATAAATGCTGTATACCTTAGTCACGCGATATCCCTGCTTCAAAGCAAGTTCAAGTTCTACCGAACAAGTAGTACTAACAAATCCTCGTTGTTCATCTGTGTGCGGACACCATTTGTGTCCAATTTCTCTGTTATATTTACGATTTGCCCTTATTGCCACACCTGGAGATATTTCCACAGCACAACGATGACAAAGATGAAAAATCTGTTTATTAATGATATAAAATTTAAAAAATTTTTACCAATTTTCCATGAATTCGTTCAGGAATTACTGGAAGATACAAATTATCTGGAGGAATAATGAAGAGCTTGAATAATCCTCTATATGGATGTAAATCCTCAGGTTTAGTCCAATTCACATCCATATTTAATTCCAAAATATTTGGATGTCCTAATAAAAATATACTTTTATTTAAATATTAAAATTCACCTATTGGATAAAATGCATAAAAATTCACTGCAGGATACAGACTTACAACATCAAAACAAGAAATCTCAAATTCGTCTGATCCTTCTAAATCACATTTTAGTGCCAACGGTCCCGTTCTTCCACCCTTAATTTAAAATTAAATACTAAATTTCAACTAATTCATACGTGAAAAGCATCTCTAGGATACAGCGGGCCAATATCTGGCAAGGTATCAAAAAACAGAGACATTTCTGGATCCTCTTCAAGTTGCTTCATAACTTCACATTCCCATACGGCAGTAGTCCAAATTCCCTCTTCATTCAATAAGCTAACACGTTCATAAAGTTTATCTTTGTTATATAGTGCCGTCTTCCCGTTTAAACAAACTTCATGTGGGCGGTATAAACTTAAAACGATTTATTTGAAGAAGTATTAAAGTTACCATTCATGTCCGTGCCATGCACAGCCCAAAAATTCAATAGCTTGGTCTACTCCTCCAATGTTTTTAATATACCCATCGAGCCGCAAAATACTTCCATCTGAAACTTTGACTCTTTTTTCTCCTTCTGGACTTTCTTGATGTTGAACTTGAAGGCCTGTCTTGTGCGAGAGCCAGCGAAGAAATTTTAAAGCGATTGCAGATTGATTTGAATCCCGATGATAACCATTATCGGGAATTATACCCATTTGATTTTCTTTCAAATAGTTTATACCTTAAAAATTTTTATTGCCATCTAGGTTTTAAGAGCTTACAAAAATGACGAATACATGCACTGGCAATTGTCATAGAATTAACAAGTACGTCATCTCGCTTGGCAGGATCGGTAGCTAGTTCAAAGAACAGACGTTGAAGTTTGACGAGAGCATGCGCTAGAATACGAACATCTTGTTGACAATATTCGACAATTTGTTCACGAAGACAAAATGGTTCATTTTTATTTTCTTCATACCATTCTTCGAATGTCTTTTTTCTCTCTTTTCCCATCGAATCAGGGTAATAATAATTTTTATCAGGTAATCCATCAAGTCGAACATTCATATTCTTATTGAAATTCCATCCGTGAGGGAAAAAGGATTTTCCTCCTTCGTCAATTTCAAGAGCTAGGGCTTTGGGGAGTTGTTCCAGCTTAAGCATAGTCCAATTGAATGAATCGCGAAATGAAATATAAGGAAATCTGTTTCTTTGTTTCTTAATTAGGACTTCATAAAGCTTGTTTCCAGTTCTTGTAATTTTAGGCTCAATTCCAAAATGTTTGATCAATTCGCCTAATAGGAGATGCATATCATAACGGCTTAAAATTAACGCTGAATAAATGAATATAAGTAAATCAAACCCTCCATAATGTGAAATAGCATATGTCTTTCCTGATCGTTTATTCCCTAATCCATTAATCAACCATTCCAAAAATTCACGCAGTGGATTTGAAAAATCTGCGGCTGTCCAAGTTCTCATTCTAGGCATGTCCATACCGCACGTTTTGCAACGCCCTGTCTTTTCATTTTTCCAATTATCATTTCCGATACATCGTGCACACGTCAATAACGCCTGAAAAATTTTTTAATTTTCAGTTAAAAATTAAAATACCGATACACAGTTCACATGATGTACTTGGTAATTTTCATCATTCGGAACTACACTTAAAGGAAAGAAAGCTTCATTTTGCAACTGTTTCCACTCTTGCTCATTTCTTGCAGGAGATATAAGTTCACATTCAAAATCGAAGACAATCTAAAATGAACAAATTTATTTAAAATAATCATAACTACCAATAGATATTCATTATTTACTTTTGGTACAATTGGTTGTACATAACATCGTTCTTCGCGTTTATGAAATGATCGGCAAAGAGAACAAAAATGTATGTAGCAAACATGCCCGTTATTATTATCAGAATTGCCTTCGCTGTCTGATTCGCTTTCTGATTTTTGTGAGTTAACATTCTTGACGCGATAAATATGTCCACATTTCTCACATCTAAAACTTTTTGTAGTTAATTTTAAATAATTTAAAACTACCTTTTATAAATCTTGCATATACCCTTTTGTGTATGTCTTTTATAACAATCAGGGTTCTTGAAAATATTTGCACATTGTAAACATTTTGTAGAATATCCTTTAATCACTTTGCATGGAAAACCAAATCCAATCCCACAACAACGCGGGCATTTAGCGATACATTTATTCCGATGTGCAAATTTTTTTGTGTATGGAGTCTCACAATCAATACAATAATATGAACCAAAGAGCGCATTAACATTTTTGATTCCATAATAATGTTCTCCTTTTAAATAAAGAGCAATCTCGTGTTCAGCCCTTTCAGCTCCCTTCCATATTGGCCGGATTCTTCCTTGTTCGCCGAATACCGAAATTCGGTACTTTCCAGGAAAACGCAAATACAGAAAACGTTGTATCAAGGGGACATGTTCTTCAACAGTGTACTGAGGAGCGTAAGTAGGATAGCGAATTCCATATCTTGGCATTTGCTGTAGCATTTCTTTAATTAAAAGTGTTCGCTCAATTTTTGCTCTATTATTTTGACCATTTATAAGCCTGTGGAATTTATTATTTGCTACTGTAGTCTTTTGTAGATTGACATGCTTTATTTTAAGTTGCACAGCTAGAAGCAGACAATGAATATTAGCAGGAGGGTTAAGAGATTCGTTATGGACCTATAATTAATTTTATAATATATGAGATAAAATACTTGTATCAGATTATTTATATCAACTCCTTGGTGAATTTCTCTCGAATTCCTACCCATTCCGCCGTGACCTTCCTTTAACAATTCAAGAGCTTCATCATGTGAAGGACCCATTACAATCTAAATTAAAAAATTAATCGTTTAAAAATGATATTCACCTCAATATGTATAGGCTGGCTATATCGGGAAGGTCTGCCCATACGTTTTCCGCTCTGGTCGACTGCATCAAATTGCTCCATAACGACTTGAGGAGTATTTTGAGCAAGTCCTCTATATGGTATTTGGATAGGTTTTTCGAGAACGGAACTTCTTATTATGATTGAACATTTCTCAGCCTTTGAACCTGCCGCATTGTCGGCCCTTGCTATGAAATGATCTATTAAATCTTCTAATAGTTTATCGCTGCCTTCCGGAGCATCATTAACATTCCTCACTGTGAAAACAGTTCTAGAATTTTAAATTAAATAAGGAAAAATTTTTAATAGACCTGAATACTCCTATTTTAAATTTTGTACTGTTGGTGTTCTCTGATACATCTTCTTTATAAAAGTGATTTATGGAATACTCTCCAAAATTTCTTTGAGTCATCTAAAATTCAAAAATTTTTAATAATTATTATTTGAAATATTTTTGCGACAATAACGCTACAATCTATTTAAAATAATAGTAATTTTTAATTTATTCAATGGAAAGAAGCATTTTGAAAACTATCGATTGCATGAATATCTTTTACCATTCTTCTTCTTCTGGTATCTTGTCTGTGGTAGTAAAATAATTCACAGTATCAGGCCCAAATATTGACACATTGTCTTGTGTTGTACCCGATGTGCCTTCAACTCCTAAATCCTTTGTCTCAATATTAAGTTGTGATTCGAATCGCTTAGTTATGTCGTTCATTATATTAACAGGAGAGTTTTCTAAAAATATGAATTACTTCTAATGCTAGACAAAATTAACTACCTCTTTTCTTCTTTGAAGGTATATAATTCCTGTAGCAGCAAACGTCTATAGCAGATTGCAGATCGATTTGCCCCCAATATTTGCTATTTGTATGCCCTAGTGCATAATACAATTCATTTTTGACGACGTCAACTATGGCCTTTAATACAATTTTCAGAAAATTTTCGATAAAAACCTGTCTTCCCATGCGTGTCTCTCCTTCAAAAAATGCTCATGGATTCTACTTAATGAAATTTGCGGATATCTATTCCGATGATGTTGAATGAATGCGGCGTAGAGATCCAACTTGAGCTGTTTTTCATCATACTCTGCATCGAAAAGTTGCTCAAGTTGTCTAGCCAGACGTCTACGTTTCTCTTTGAGCTCTTCAAGTGCAATATCCGCTACATGTTGCTCCATCTGAAAGTTAATGTATAATTAAATGGAAGGAAATGAAACCTTTTATTTCACAAAATAGTTGTAAAATCTGAGATGTAGATTTGTAGCTGTAAAGAATTCCAAAGATAAATTAGTAAATTAAAAGATAAAATTCGATCAAACGAATGAAAAATAAAATTTCCATTAAAAAATAGCCTTTATTCAACAAAAGATATAGTTATCAATATTCATTTTTTCTTAATAAAATTGCTAAACATATCAAAAGTTTTCTGTTGGTAGTCCTTATTGATGTCTTTACAGGCCTCGCAAATCTATAAAATTTTAATTAATTTTAAAAAATTTTTGAACATCTACCATGAAACTCAGCTCATATTTTTCCCCGCATTTTTGCAAGAACATGTCACTGGCCAAGGACCTCTGAAGACTAATACATTTATCGCACTAAACTTTTAAAATAAATCGTATTTAAACTGAAATTTTTACCTGATGCAAAATCCAACAATATTTCAATAAGCCCAATAGCTTATAATCATTCCCTGAAGCAATATTTGCGCCGCGTCGAAAGTACAACACACCGTCAGCTTAAAATTCTTTCAATAATTTCAATGTTTGTAATTTTCTTACATTTTGAAAAGCTGGACGCTTGTTCCTCAGGCGTTTCAAACATTTCCTTGAAACCTTTTAAAAATTTTTAGAGTATCTGATAATTATATAATACCCCAAGAAAGAGCATAAAATGACCCTAGGTTTATATTCTTGTCGAGATCCTCTGCGCACAGTTCGAATGTAAGCATAAAATTTATATCACTTCCTGCTTTGTAAAGAAAATTTTGTCGTTTCTTCTGCGTTTCTCGACAGTCGTTGCATTGGTGAATAAAAATTCCTTGGCGCGGTACTTTAAGCACCTGAGCACGCTTAAGCAATCCCTCTGGAACTAATGTCTCGGCACGTTGCTTACCTAAAAAATATTTAAATAAAAAAATATAAAACTTACGTTCGATTCGCTTTTGCTTGTATTCCTCTTCATCCTCGCCCAAAGAAATAACAGCATCGGGATCTGGGTCATCAGACTCGTCTTCTTCCTCATCATAATCCATCATTGCATCAAGAATAGCCTTAGGATTTTCTTCCTTCGAATGTTTTACATTTTGATCCTTTGCTCGTTTGATAACGGACTAAAGTATTAACTTTAAAGTTAAAAACAAAAATTTCAAACCTCAATGACTTCATCATATGTGTCTCGATGAACATTTTTAATCATTTTATTTGGCTTGCTTTGTGCCTTCTTTGCGGTCGGTGTCTTGATTGAAGAAGACCCCGAACTCAAGGTTGAACTCGATTTTTCTATTGAACGTTTTCGTCGCGCCTCGGCCGCTTGCTTCTTCTTTTTCTGTTCCAGAATAAATGCGCGAACTTCTTGAATTTCCTCTGCTGTCATCGCTATAAAGAGCTTTTTAATCAAGAATAATCAATTTTTACCCTCTAATCCCGAATCTTCTTGCGCCGTTTGAAATTCCCTGCGACGTTTTTCAATCCTCATCTCTGTCCCAGTATTTTCATCAATCATAATTGGGGCATCAGCAGAGCCTGTAAATGATAATACATAATTATTAGATTAAGTAATAATGTGATTATCATTTACCATTATTGATTGTTTTATCCGCAATGTTTTCCATCAGAATTTCTTTTCAATGATTTAATATGCGCAACTAAAATTGAATTATGAAAAGAAAAAATTAAACTATTTAAAAATTATATAAACATGAATTTAACAAATAAAATCAGAAATTAGGGCAAAATATATTAAAATTTTTATTATTCTTATTAAAAATTCTAAATTTAATTTAAAATTTTAAATGGAAAAATTAAAATTTTAAAGAAAATAATTTTAAAATTTTAAAACTTAGAAAAATTTAAAAAATTAAACTTTTAATTAGAAAATTTAAAACTTTTAAGTGGAAACTTTAAGATGTTAAATAAAATAATTTTGCAAATTTTAAAAATTGAAAATATTTATTAAGAATAAATTGATAATATTAAAATCCTTAATATTTATAATATTGTAGGTATAGTTTAAATGTTGTGGAAATCTAGAGAAACTTTTGAATGATACTGGTTGAAAATTCCTGGTTGCTTTTATATAGAAGTTTCACAGGGAAGACCAAAGTATAATGTAATAAATCACTAATTGTAATCGTGACTTTGTGTTTATTTCGACAGTTCATGACAGAAAAGGATGATGAAATAAACAAAAAGGTGTCAATTTTTATTTTAATACAATTTATTTGGGACAATCTTTGGTTTTAACAAGCATTTGTTTATTGGGGATATGTATGTTCTAGAATATTCCACAAAATTACCTTTAAACAAATAATTCTTTGGCCTTTTATCTTTAAACTATTTTACAACATCTTGTATTTTACTATAAATACAAATCAAAAATTGTATTACGATAAAATTAAAATTCATCAATAAAATTAATAAAAAAGCAAAGATGCAAAAATTTTATTTTTAATTTTAATATTTTAATTTTTGCTTATTTTAATTTCTTCATTTTAAAAAATTTTTGTTATTTTTAAACAAAATTTCAGATAATTTTCATTGCTTATTTTTAATAATTTTAAATTTTTAATTTAATCATGTAGTTTAATACGAAACGTAAAACGAGGATATTTCGTTTTCGGTTATTTGTTTCTTAAAATATGCAAATTTTTATATCGAAATAATGAGGATTTTTCGATTCGGTTCCTCGGTTCGTACAATATACAAATTTTTATATTACAAAAAATGAGCTATTTCGGTTTAGGTTCTTCGGTTCGGTTTAAACACAATCATTTTACAAAAAACTTCCAAAACGTACTTTCTTTTTTTCCCTCAATTCTCCAACCCTTTCTTTTGGTCGTCGGTTTAAATGGATTCTCCTGCTATTTCGGTTCGGTTAAAGTGAAACCGACAACCTTACTACAATCAAAATTTAAACGAATTGCTACAGATTTTAAATAAAACAACTCTATAAAAGGAAATGGAAAATTGTCATTCAAAAGCAGGGTTTATCAACAAACTTCAAATGGCCGAATTATTTGCAAAACTTTCGAGTATTCAGGAAAATGTCTTCAAATTAAATTACTATTGAAAACATTAATTTTTACATTTTGTATGTGTATACTTTGTTGAAATAAAAATTTAAAAAATACATACTTTTTAAGACAAGAATTAATTTACTAGATTTTCCATATTTTTGACCTTCATTAACTGAATACAATGATGGCCCTCCCAATTAAAAGTTCCTTTAAAATTTTTGGGAATTCTCACAATTTTTAATTCTAAAAAATTATTATAAACCAAGTTTTATGTTACATCTTTGGCGGTTTATTTTTAAAAAATTATTTTTAAATGAAACCTTAAAAATTGGAAATGCATCCCTTTACATTACTAACAATTTTATTCGCTCTTTCATCCAATTTTTTAACATTTTTAAGATGTAAGGTACTCTTTTGTTTCTAAAAGTTTTTTTAAATTAAAAATTTCAAAAATTCCTAAACGTTTTTGTAATTAAATATAATAATTCAAAAACCTTTCCTTTAATTCATCCAAATCCTTCCAAACCCTTGGAGTTACTCACCGTTATTCGCCAAATTCACAAAAATTTTTATTTTAAGAACAATGTTTTAAAACAATAAAAGTACATTAGAGAAAAATAAAAAGAACTTAAAATTTATTCAACAACCTTTTCCCTCAAATAAATTCGTTAGAAGCAACAAAATCTATAAATATTTCTGCTTTTATAATTACTTGGGTCGGTAATAAATTCGATTTTTCAACCAATTCAAGTTGTTTAATAATCGCATCATTTGGTCTTTAAATAAATTATTAAAATATTCTTAACGCTGCGTAGCTCCGACTAAATAAGGCCACAAGAATTTAAGAAATGAACAAAAACTTCACAAGGGATTTTATAAAAGTTTTTAAATTATTTCAATCAAAGCCAAAAGATATTTAAGTGAATGTAAGAGAAAAATAAAAAAGGTAATTGATAAAAATTTCAAAATTTTATTTTTTAATCTAAGTAATTGATCTCAGTCACCCTCCTTTTTCTTCACCAATTTCTGTATTTTCTTCAATAAATGTATTCACATTACTTTCAGGAAATGTAAAATTAAAATCAAAATTGATAAAATTTTTAGTAAAACCGTTTCATTTAAATTTGAATGTTCAGTTCCTAAAGAATAAATTTGTTTTCCACCAATTTTCCCTTAAAAACTATTTGATATTTAAATAATTTATAAGAAACAAACAAACCAAATTGTTTTCAATTAAACTTTGGAGAAGACATTAGGCTTACAAATATTTATTAGGCAAGAAAATATTTAAATTATTTATGACAGATACTCCCAATTTAAATACACTTTTTTCCTTGTTTTTTGTAAATATTTTTGTTTATTTTGTTTAATTTTTTCCAATAAAAAATATAAACAATGCTTGAGGAGGGTAAAGATTAAAAAAGGAAAATTCTAGAAGGAAAATTAAATTAATAAAAAAGAAAATTAAGTTAGCAAATTAAAAAATAAAATTAAGATCTTATATTGAAATTTCAACTGTTGTTTTAATACGTCCGTGCTGCTTTGTAAATGTGCCAACCCGTCCGATCTGGCAAGTTAGGCAACGCTGGGCATAATTTTTAAATTCCCCCTAAACCTTTTAAAAAATAATTTTTGTGACGGTTTTACATCGAAAATTTATTTTTGATGTAAAAGTGGTATATATACTACTTTTGGGTAATGAAAAAGTGTGTGGATCGAACTCTTACACCCCTAGTCCGCGATCCAGTTCCACTCAAAACCCGCTTAATCCCTTAATCCCTTTATGTCAATCTTAATCATCTGATTCACTCGATATCCCCCTTTAATCTACCCAAATCCACCTCATCAATCCCAGAATTTTCATTATATTCTATCAAGCAAATATTTAATTTTATTAATCTTATAACATATACAACATCCTCAACCAAAATTAATTTTTTCCCATTAGTTCCATTAGTTATTCTTTTTATTTTGTGTGTATATTGGTTAGGTTCATTACACTCATAAGGCCCGGAATCTATATAAACGTAATCATTTTTATTTTTTTCATCAATCTCGTATAAAATTTCAATTTTATACTCGTTAAATACTTCATCAATTTTATTTACTTCCATTCTCAACAAATTTATTTTAACACTTCCATCCTCATTTTTATTATTTTCTGTAGATTCAACCAAAATTCGTTGATTATTTTGTAAATTTTCAGAAGAAAAAGAAGATAATAAAATAAATAAAAGGATAAAACATTTAATTTTATTCTTCATTAAAACTTTTAAATAAAATTATTTTTAAATTTAAGACTGATTTAGACTGTTTTTATATACAAATTTTTATTGTCTGGCATTTAAGATTAAATATTGAGAAATAGTTTCCTTCATAAGATTAATTCATGTGAATAGTACATTAAAATTAATTATGAAATATTTAAAAGGTATGACATCCTGTATATAGTGCACATTTTTGTACTTTTTGTTTAAAAACGTATTTTGTGTTTATTTATATAAAAAAGTATTTTGCACTTTTAGTCGGTATTTCTTTTAAAATTATTGAGAAATAATTGTTTATTTATTTATTTTTAAATTATTTACTTAGCTATTAAAGTGCAATAATAGAATAACATGTCACTCTCACTCATAACACACTCATAGCTCATAATACATGTCGCTCTCACTCATAACTCATAACACATTCATTCATAAGATATACTCTGTTCCAAAATTATCTCTGTTCCAAAGTCCCCCTATTTTTTTATCATATCTTATTTTTAAAAACGTTTACCTACGGTTTTCGGTTGATTTTCGAGTTTCATGATCTCGATGATGGGAGTATATCAGAACTTCATCTCTTTTGTATGAACTTCATTTCTTTTGATACTTATTTTCACAAAAATTTTTGTAGATTTTTCCCAATTTTAAAAACCTACATATAAAACAAAGGTAACCTTATAATTATGGAACACTTTAAATTCATTATTTGTTTATAGAAATTTTTAGTTGCTACAAATTTTTTTAAGACAAATTTTAAATAGAAAAATATAAATTATGTAAAATTTTCAAAAAAATTTCGACACTTTTTCAATAAGATATGATAAAAAAACAGGGTGGACTTATAATTTTGGAACAGAGTGTAGATGAATTCTTTTTGCTAATTAGACTACTTGTTTTGACTCGAGTGTATCAAACACACCAAGACGTCCACTGAAAAAATTATTCGTTAATAAAAACGATATCGGTCGATTCTCGTATCGGTTTCGAGATCGATAACGGATGAAACCGATATCGATATTGGAAAATGAACGATATTTGAGACCGATATATCGATATCGATCTAGACTTATCCAACACTGATTTTAATCTGATATTTAAAACGCTGACTACAGTACTGTCTATAAAAAGGAATTTGGAATAATCAAACACAATTAATAAAATTAAAATTTTTTTGTATAATTCAGTGATATTTTATTATTGAAAATTTATTATCAATATTAACTAACAAAAAATATTATCTAAGATTTAACATTTTATCAACAATGAACATTATATAAAATAAATTTTCAACTCTATTGTATAAAACACAATAAAGCATAAAATATTTTATTTATTTAGTATTATTAGGCAAATTAATCTCATCCCATAAATCTTCAATAAAATCTGATAAGATTCTCTCAACTGAAATTTAATTAAAATTATATTTAATTTTTAAGTTTGCATTACAATAAGGCGAAGGCGAAGGTTCAATTTTACAATTTCAAATTTACAATTCTAAAAATAAGCCTATTTATAAATAAACTTATTACAAAAATAAACTTTATACTCAATTAAAACCTACAAATTGTAAAACAAGTTTTACAATTATTCACAACTTATTCTTAAAAGCATTTTCTTCAAGTTTTACAATTCTAACAAACTTGCTCTAAAAATAAACATTTTCTTTTACAAATTGTAAATCAAAAATTACAAAATGTCTACTTTTACAATTACAACATTTCTACGCCAAACAACAATGATGTTTTTAATGTTTTTATTAATTCAAGTTTGGGAGCATTCTTCTGTGCAAGCCCAATATGTTAATAGATTTACTAGTGGAACAATTTTGAATAATTTGTGGAGGAAAAGGAGAGATTTAACAGAAATTACAAATAAAAATAAAATTAGAACAGATGAGGAGGATACTGAGAATTTGTCAAATTCAAAACAAGCAAATAAACGCTGGGCAGATTTTTATACTTCTGGAACTATTTTAAATAATTTGTGGAGAAAGAAGCGAATGAGTGAAAGACAGCAATACTTAACACATCCAACATTGGATATTGAAAATTCTGAAATTAATTCTGATATAATTCCGAGATTTAAAAGACAACTATTTTATGTTGATGGATTAACCAGTGGATCTATTTTAAATAATTTGTGGGGAAGAAAGAAATAAATTGAAAAAGAGAGAGATGATTTTTTGAAAATATTTTTATTTATTTTTATATATCAAAAATTTCAATATTTACTATGTAAATTGTAAATAAATTTCATAATTATTCAATTTTATTCAATTAGTGTTTGGAAACTTAAATATTCTCATGAAATCAAGCTTCCAATTTGATCCGATATGCGATTTCTTCAGTTCCTATTTTTTAACTGAATATATCACTATTTCCTCATGGATAGTGCTTTGCTGTGAGAAGAGTTAAAATTTTTGATCACAAAATCTTTTGGAAAAATAATGTAAAATAATATAAATTCTAGTGTTTATGTCATGAAAGAGAATTGTTTAGGGAATACAAAATCAGTATAAATTATTTAGAAATAAAAAAAAAATAAAAAAAAGTTATGATAAAATAAAAGTGTCTGATTACTTCAGCGTCTCACTGTATTTTAGTGGAGAATATTTGCTTAATTCAATATAATGGTGATCTTATAAAGCGGTAAAATTGTAAATACCGTATATGTTCGAATAATTACCTTGTAGTTTGTAAGGCAAACAGGCCAAACAATTTTAAGATTTTGGAAGTCCAAGAAGCCAGATACATTTTTTTTTCAGCGCATCAGGCGAAAATTTCGAAAATTTTATAAAAATCTTTTGTTGGAAATATGCTTTAAAAATTATCGCAAATCGGATTATCGCAAAAAAGCTTTTCTTATATTTTTTTGGTATAAATTGTCTCTCCCGTCCATCGTCAGATGTTGCGGGGGGAGAACTTTATGGTTTAAATTTTAATTTATATTAAAATAATATTTATTAAAAAGGTTTTACATTTTTTTATGAATTTGTTTTTTTAAAAATTTAAATATTCGCTCAATTATTCTCGAAAATTTCTTCCCTCCTCATCCAATTAAAATTCATAACTTCCATCTATCACCGGTTCAATCGTGGCAACAAATGCCAAATTCTTATATTTTTTGGTGAGAATTGTTTCAAAACTATCATTATAATATACATCCATTTGCCCATCTTCAATATCGTTTACCTCTGATTTTGATATATGGATTGTATACTTTGTCTCAAACTTTTCAATACTTTTTTCTCCAAATCAGAAATTTTCTTGAACATTTTGAATACACATCTTTCCTCTTTTGCTTTTTTAATTTGAACGTAAAATTGAAGATGACCAAAATAAAAATCACGTACAAGAATAATAAAATAATTGCCCGGCTTTTCAAATTTAATACAAATTTCAATGTGAGAATATTCCATTTTTTCTTCAATTTTATTGCCTTTTAATGAAGTTGAATCAATTAATTTAGTTTTGTTAAAATTTTCTTTTTTTAAAACTTTTCTATGCCCTTCCGGATTCAAAAAACATATTAATCTTGTTAGTATTTTTGATGGATTAAATAAAAATGATTTAATTCCGTTTATGTTTATTTGAGCACCGGGATAACTTGCAGCTTTTTCTATACTCTCATTTGAAATTTTATTTATCTCCAAATCAATCTGTGCAAAAAATATAGGTACCAATTTGAGTAATAAATTCTGAAAATGAAATATAGTCGGATAATGTACAAGAATTGTGTGTAAATTATTTAAAATGGGAGATTAACATTTTATTAAATAAATTTTCAACTTTATTATATAAAACACAATAAAACAAAACAGGTAAAATTTTATTTAGTATTATTAGGCAAATTAATTTCATCCCATAAATCTGGTAAATCCATAAAAATTTTGGCCATTTGAAATACTTCAGCACTTTCCCATGAAAAAATCTAATCAAAAATTAAGTAAAATTCGAAATAAAATTTATTTAATATACAGTCAAGTGACTCAAAAGATCTAATAAGCGTCCAAATCTAATAGAAGACTCAGCAAAAATTGGTGAAAAAGGAAAATTATTTAAAGTAGTATTATTTGAACAATTTAATTTATTTTTGGCAATTATTGCATGTAATTCTGCATATAGTTGGTCTCTATTTGATAAAATTATTTTTTCTTCAATAAAATCTGATAAGATTCGTTCAACTGAAATTTAATTAAAATTGTATTTAATTTTTTAAATTCGCTCGCTGTACACGTCCGTAAAAGGCATACTTAAAAAATCATTTTTGCTGCATTCAACTCCTAATTGCCTTCCCCTTATTTTCCATCAAATTATAAAATGATGGGGGTTGGCGCCAGTGGTGAATCGAAAATGACAAAGGTGCCGGAAATCGGAACCGTCGAAAATCGGAAATGGCTCAAAAATCGGAACTCAGAAATTGTAAATCAGCCTAAAATTCACCTCTGGTTGGCGCAAATGTAGAAAGGGGAACCTAGAACTATTATTTTTATATTTAATTAAAATAATTACCGCAATTCCAAAATAATAGACCAACTATGGAAGCAAATTCTAGTCTGGATATATTCAAAGGTCTATATTTTTTATTCATAAAATTAGATATACGAATACAAAAAGCCGAAGAAATTCTGAAAATACTTTAAGTTATGGAATTAAATATCTTTTACTGTCTCCTATGTTCTAAATTTTTTATATCAATAACTTCCTCCAAATTATTTAGATCAACACATCCGCCTGGTAATACTATTGCATATGACAATTCTGGATCAGAAAACTTCCTAACCTTAAATTATAAAAATTATTTTATATTTATATACACTATTCCACACTTCATTATGTTGGACAGTTTAATTGATATCCCCCAGTTTAATCCAGTTTAATTGATATTCTATTATAATATTCAGTGCTGGATATGGTCCCAGCTCCGATCAAGCCTGTTCCAAAATTTTGAAAATCTGGAGGCATGGTTTTAAAATGGCCGGAGCCGGAGCCAAAGTTTTACACCCTAAAGATGCCCGCGAGATCTTATATGGATGGCTGAAAATATAAATATTCCTACAGTCATTTCGGCACGGTAAATTGGAACAAACTGGTCGTAGAACCTTTGAAGAAATTTCATCCGTGTAGCATTTTCAATCAGCGCTATTTCTGGAAAAAATTGACAAATCATTGAATAAATAAGTACAATCAATCCTTTCTCTGTTCGTTTAAATTGATCTTGTGTTAAGAATGTCATCTTTTTTGATAATATAAAAATATTTTTTCAAATTTACTTTAGTGGATTCACCACATCCGATTAAATCAGAAGTGATTCCCTCGACAACAGACACTGCATGATGTCCACTCTCAAACTGTCTCAGCAACCTTTCAATCCTCATAGTTAAAGGGAATTGTTTGACATACTCATCACATAATTCTTGTTGCATTTTAAATTTATTTTTATTTTAATTAAGATTTGTAATAATTTTCTAAGTATTTATTAAATAGAAAGAAATTGAAATTTATTGACTACCAAATGAAATTTTTGAGAGAAATTTTTGTTAATCAATTTTTATCTTTTAAATGAAAAAAGATTAATTTTGGTTGATAAAATAATGTGACATTTTATTAGTTCTCCTTCATTCTTTCTCCTCTCATAAAAAGTAAAAGTGTTCAAATTAAAATCGTTGAAAGTTAATTTTGTTGAAAGTAGACAACATTTGAAAGTCTTAAATAATTGAAATAACTCTATGCCTGAGTTAGATTGCCAGAGTTATATAGTTAACCTATGAAAGATTATACCGTTACTTCTAGTTATAATAGGATCAAAATAAATATTATGTGAATAGAAGAGATCTACTCACCCGGATTCATAGTCCACACCAGGGATCGCACCGACATAAAAACAAAATTCTCGATTTCGTGAATTTTAAATTAACTATAAATTAAACTATAAATTAAAATAGTTAAATAGAAATATAAATTAAAAATAAGATATTTTCTTCTTCGTCCGATGAATCAAAAACTTCTACTTTTCTTCTACAATTTTGATTCTAATAGCAAAAGTCGAAAAAATCCTGTTCTCACTGCAAAATAAAAATTTCACTATTGGATTGTAAATATTAATAATGTGATAATATGTATTTTTTGCCCAGAAATTGCTTAATTTCAAAATTTTTTGCTTTTTCCAAAATTTAATATTCATGGTTTTATAAAAATTTAGATTAATGAAAAATTTGTAACTTTGTAAATAACATACTTCAACAATATTATCACAATGAAAAATTAAACACCCAAAAAGATCGAATGAACTACTTGAAATTTGTTTCTTCCATTTATTAAAATATTAATAAATTATCTCAATGTTTTTCCATAATGTATCATTAAAAAAATTAATTGTAAGGTCTTCACTAACTAAATTATTTAAAATATAATGAAATATAAATTCAATAATATTACATTAACAAGTAGTTGACATATTTCAATATTGAATTTTTTAGTATTGTCAAATAATAATTCGATCGTTTTGGATTGAATATAAGTTATATAATGTTGGCAGATTCAAAACAGCAATTAAATAATATTTAATTAATAATAAACAGTTTCAATGTCATCTTTACTTGTAATAATTGCTAGTAGTTGTAAAATAATTTTTTCATCTTCGGTGTTACAACCTGAGCTTTTTAACATTAAATAAAACCGGGAAACTTTGCAACTAATATAAAAAATAACCTTCTACACAAATAATAATATTTTCATTTGAATTTTTATTATGTAAATATAAAGGAATAGGGTTTTTAAATCCATTTTTACAATGAAAGAAAAATTTTGACGTTTATTGAATATTTTTAATTACCTTTTCAAGCTTATTAATAATTTTTCCATTCAATGAACAGTTGAAATTGTCAGCTTTTTTTTTAAATTATTTTACGAGGATCTTCTTTGAATTCTCAGAAATATCCTTAAATGAAAGTTGAATAAAAATCTTTACAACTGAGATATAATAAGATTTCCTCCGAGTAAATTTTTCCACTGCCAGATGACCCAAAGAAAGAAGACCCTCAGACAAAAGACCCATAACCATTTTTTTATTATTATTCATTGTGCTTTTTTATTGCCAGACAAATCAGACAATGAGGCGGGAATGGGAATTGGAAATATAAGTATGATTAACAGTTATTTAAATATACGAAAAATGGGGGTTAGGTAAAAAGTGATTTTTGAATATTATAAAGGGGAATGCCAAACAAACATGAAGAAAGGAATGATAAAAAATGGGAAAATGGTTTAGGGGAAGAAATATTTGGATATTGGGAAAAGGTCAAAGTTAAATAAATATTAATTAAAATTATAAATACGAATACACAACACTTTGAAAAAAACTTTGACGAAAAAATTTGCGCAAAAACTATAAATGCATAGTAACTTATTTTTAAACTTTTATTAATTATTTTAATAAAAAAAAGTATAATAGTAAAGAAGTATCAAAAAAGTACAACATAAAAAAATTAAAAAGTAAAAACTTTATTCTACATAATATTTATTGTATTACATAGATTATTAATAAATGTTATATCTTTAATACATTTTAATAAAAAAATAAAATTATTACAATTTAGTGAATTAAATTTAAAAAAATATTTGTCTTTTCTAGTGGTCGACAAATGGAGTATTTTAATACCAATCCAGTAGTACACTCTGTTAACTAATTGTACGCACCCCATATTTTTTTGGTTTTTCAAACTGAAATTGAAATGTGGCTTTCTAGTTTTTAGTGTATTAAATCTACAAGTTAAAAGCCATCTAATATCTCAAAAATTTTAAATTTAGGAATTTTCTTTCCAGACTTATGGACATTTTTTCCGATAATTAGTGTTAACTAATTATACGCACCTCCCTCTAGAATTTTTATTTATCAATAGAAAAAGACATAAAAATTTATCAGAACATAACTATCAATATAGATAGGAAATACAAAAGAAACGAAGTTCTAATTTGATTCCTTCAGCGAGATATCGAAACTCAAAAATCAACGTAAAACGGGGGTAAATGTCTTTAAAAAATATTTTCGACCCCTTATAGGCTGTATTAAATTTTAATTTTATACTTTTCTGAAAGACCTTTAAATTTGCTATAAAACCACCAATTTTCATTTTTCAGAAATTTTTTTTCATTAAGTTGTACTGGATGGAATCATAAAGGTGTAAAAAAGCCAGTTTTAAGGGTAAATTTTATGATTATGATGTTCAGTGAATTTAACTCTGAATAACTCCCATGTAAAATTTTTTGATTTAATAATATTAGAGGTTCTTATAGCAAATTTAAAGGGCTTTCAGAAAAGTATAAAATTAAAATTTAATACAGCCTATAAGGGGTCGAAAATATTTTTTAAAGACATTTACCCTGGTTTTCCGTTGATTTTCGAGTTTCGATATCTCGCTGAAGGAATAAAATTAGAACTTCGTTTCTTTTGTATTTCCTATCTATATTGATAGTTATGTTCTGATAAATTTTTATGTCTTTTTCTATTGATAAATAAAAATTCTAGAGGGAGGTGCGTATAATTAGTTAACACTAATTATCGGAAAAAATGTCCATAAGTCTGGAAAGAAAATTCCTAAATTTAAAATTTTTGAGATATTAGATGGCTTTTAACTTGTAGATTTAATACACTAAAAACTAGAAAGCCACATTTCAATTTCAGTTTGAAAAACCAAAAAAATATGGGGTGCGTATAATTAGTTAACAGAGTGTAAAGTATCAGTCGTTACTATTAGTAGTACTGTGGTAGTACCGAACTGTGCCAAACACTAGTCTTGTCCAAATTACGCGCCATTTACAAATATACGATTTCAATGAAAAAGTAATCGGTACAGGTTCTGCAATTTGATACCATAGATCTATTTGAAAAAAGCTAACAAACCCCAATAGTATTATTCTACTCACCCCTGAAAAGACAAAAAAATTTTTGCAATCCGTTTAATTCAACATTTAAATTATTCATAAAACTTCCCTTATATTAAAAAATTTTCACTCTTTTGTTATTACGTTAATTAAAGCCAATAATTTTATTTGAAGTTTTGCCAAACGTTCATTTTTATTTTTAACTTCTTTTAAATATTCATCAATTTCATTTATTTTATTTAACCCAGATTCAGGCAAATTTATTTTTTTATATATTTCATTAGTAAATTCTTGTGATTCGAGTATTTCATCTTTAGAATTTTGTAAGAGGTTTGTTGCAACATTTAAGATTTCATTTGATTGATGTCCAATTTCCTTAACTTTTCCCCTTTCATTCATTATCTGGTCGAGAGTTTTTTCTCCCATAAATTGTGTTGGATTATTATTTATTTTAAGTTCACAATTTCCAATTAATTTGGTTGTCCGTCTTGGATTCTTATTTCCATTAATATTTGCTACATTAATTAAATAGACATTCTCTATCATATTTTCATATATTGCTTCATCGCATTCAAGTTCAATTTTGGACGGCTAAAGATTCAAATAAACTTATAAAATTTGAACTTAAATTAGTCAGTCACTAATATTGTAAACGTATTGAATGTTAAATCCCAACCAGAATTTAGTCTATATCCTTTAACATTGAAATTATCAACAAATCTATTTAACTTGTAGTGAATTAAAAATTTGAATAAATATCCTGTGATTCTATAATATATTTTAATCACAGCCCTTTAGTGGGATTAAATTTATGTCCTCCCCTCAATTAGTCCTTTTTTACTCAACTTTTAAGTTGTTGTTCATTCATATTTATATTAAATTCAAATAAATTTTTCGGATCAAGTTTATATTTTTATTGGGGAACGGATAAGAACTGTTAACCTGCTACCTTAAACTCTTCAATATATTTATATCGAGATTTAGAAATACATATATGTATAATTTGTTTTTAATTTATTATTTTTTAAATTTACCTGAACTAAATAAATTAACGATTTCGGATAATGGAAATTCCTTTTTTTTAATGCCCGGTCTCGGTAATTTCGAAACTAGTGTCTAGACCCCTGCTATTAACTATATATCTCAATTGTATGGTTAATCTGCTATTTTACAATTTTCTATATTATGTTATAAAAATCATACAATTTCTAAATTATTATTCTCAACAAATATAAAATATTTATCATTACGGCAGACATTAAAGTCATAATGTTCAGTTGAATAAAACTCTGAATGTTCTTCTAATGGTAAATTTAACTGCCTTTCCCGACATTTAATAAACATTTTTAAATTTGGATAAAATTTATTGTCTGATTTTTATTGTCTGATTATCTGTTTGAATTGGCCTTTCAAAAAAGTTTAATGGAATTATAATTACTTTATTAATTCCACTTCCATTAACAGGGTTAATTATTGGCTTTAAATAATAAATTTGAAAATAAGAATTTTTTAAATATTGTCTTAAGTAGGGCAGCACCCCGAGCCTTGAAGCGTCGGGTTTAGGGGTTTGCTGGGGTAGAGCCTTCGTGTTTCTAGTCGGGGTTTATCCAAAAAACAGTCGGGGTTTCGTGGGTCTGTGTTTCGTAAGTCGGGGTTTTGGACGCACTGGTTTGGGCCCCTGGAAGCCTTTGGTGTTCGGGTTGGGGTTTTTTTGTTGGAGTAGAGCCTTCGGATTTCGGGTCTGGGTTTTTGCCCAAATTCGTCGGAGGGTTGGGGTTTCGGGGGACGAGTTGCTACCCTGTCTAAAGGTATTATTTCAGTTGTATGTATTTTACCTCATTGTCTACACGAACTTCAATGATATAATTTAAGTTTTGTAAATCCATTCTTACTAGGTCAGCTTCCCCAAATTTACAAATATCATATTTTTCAGTTATTTTTCTAAAATAGACACTTTCATATTTATTATCATCTTTTTTATATTTTACAATTAAATTAATTTTAAAACGATTATTCTTCATTTGATTTAGTTTATTTAATAAATTATTAGTCAAACTATCAGAATATTTTCGCCATTCAATTTTAATAATAATTATATTATTATTCTCATTATTGTCCACTAATATAAAATTTGAAACAATTAATAATAAATTAATTAATAATTGCATTCTAATTAAAATTTAAATATTAAATTTTAAAAATTTATTTGTCTAAATTAGAAATTATAAAATTTCTTAATTATTAGTCGAAATCGAAAAAGTTTAACATTGTGCTCAAAAGAATCATGTCATTAAGAGAAAGTTTATTTTCGACATAACATGATTCCACGAGACCCCGACTGGGATCCTGATCCCTACCTATTCTATTAATAAATTACTAGAATTTTGAAATGTAATTTAAACAGATATCGACATTTCACAAAGAATTATTGAATCTATAAGTCAAGAATTTCAAAAGTGACCACCACGCCTTGCTTTTTATACAAAGTTAAAAACGTGAGGAAAAATATAGGACAAATGTTCGAAGTTCCAAATGTAGAATTTAGCGTAAACTCTGAACAAATACCGTATTTCTTCTAATAGTGTGACTCCCTCTATTAGACCGACACCTTCTAATAAACCGACCCCGTAAAGGATGGTTGAGAAATAACCCGCCCGGTCGCACTATTATAAGAAATACGGTAGACAAAATATTAATCCATCGGTTTCAAATAGGTGAGTCTTGAGAAGAGATAAAACCGTGAACAATAACGCTACAATACATTATTTTTAATTTAAAAATAATAGTAAATAAAAATTTAAAACGGTTTTAAAAATAAAAGAAGACATTAAATAATTATTTTATAACTATTTTAAAATTAAATTATTTATTATATGTACATATGATTTTAATCGAGTAAAAGTGCGTGTGAAACATTTTTAAAATAAAATTTAGAAAATAAAATTTGAAAATTACTTATTATACATGTTTTTAATTGAGTAAAAGTGCGTGTGAAACTATTAAAATAAAATTTAGAAAATAAAATTTAAAAATTACTTAATATGATGAAATTTTAATAATTTTTATTAATTAAACTGGGACTTAAGTTTTAATAAAAATTATTTTCAGAGAGGAGAAGTGGCTATTTTAAGAGCCAGGCCAATACGATATTTTTCGATATTTTTCAATATCAATCGAAAAATAACGACCTAGTAAATTTCGACTTTTTTATATTTTTCGATATCTTTCGAAAAATACCGTCCGCGCTCTAGCTATTTTATATTCACTCATTAAATATTTATTTTATTAAACATTTTAAAATCGAAATTATTTATTAATATGTTTTAATCGAGAAAAGTGCGTGTGGAAAATTTTTAAAATAAAATTTGGAAATTAAAATTTCGAAATGGATATATAAATGGATATACCCTATCCTCCTACGTAACCAACTGGCGGGAACAGTGACAGATGTCCTAATAAGTCCCATTATAACCAAATTTGGGGTGCCGGAGGGATTGTGTCAGATCAGGGGACTAAAATTATGAGCACAGTATTCAAGGAAGTAGCTGAATTATTTGGGATAAAACTGCAAACTACCACCCCTTATCATCAGCCCGCAAATGGTCAATGCGAGCGGTACAATCGAACACTCGCTGATATTATTAGTACAACTACACGGGGCAAAGATTGGGCCCAAGCACTCCCCTTACTAGCATTTGCCTATAATACGTCAATAAATTTGGAAATCGAGCAAACCCATTTGCCATCCGAAAATGCACAAGCAAGAGAGGGAATACAAGAATAAGATGGAGGGAATTTACAGGGACGTTAAAACTAGATTTAAATTAAAGGCGGAAAAAATGGAACGATTGAGTGGCTTGAGTGGGACTTAGTATTAAGAACTCGGGACAACACGCAAGATTTTTGAAGATGTTAGGAAAAGACGAGAGAAATGAATGGAACAAACAGAAGAAGGCAAATGATGATAAGGCTTAAGGGAGAAAAGGAAGAGAGAAATTTCGTAATGTGATTAAAAAAATGTATTTTAACAGATTAGATTTTATTTTTTAATTGGTGACTGACTAAAGTAATTTTAATGTAACCCCCTCCCCAGAAATGATGCGAAAGAATTTTTCAAAAATCCCAGGGCTAAAATCCTATCTAATTTTTTGCTATTTTCTTGGGCCTATTGTTATTGTTGTTTTTTTAATTGCCTTTGTTATCCCCCAAATTTATTTAAAAAGTTTTTACAAAATGCGGGTTGAGCATCTTCATATTTAAAAAATGGAAGTAATCATCATGATCAAGATTAAATATTGGAGAAGAACCATTAATAAAATTATATTGAAATATTTTGGAGAGATGGAAATTTTCGAAGTGATTGTGGACTGGGAAGCAGAGTGAATTTTGGAAAGAGAACGGGTGGAAAAGAAGTAAGAAGTTGATGCCATAAAAGATGCAGGTGCGAAATTGAATTGAGTGGAAGAAAGGAAGACTAGAAGCAAAAAACAAAAACAAAGATTGACTATAAGGGCAGTTTTGGGAAAAGGGGAAAAGAAATGCAAAAAATAATAAAATATAAAACAAACAGAATTTGGAAGAAGCAAGGATGGGACTATAACACAAAAAAATAATTTAAACACCCGCCTAATAAGCATATTAAATGCTAGCAAGTTGGATCACCCATTGCCGTACAATAACACAAACTTAAAAAGGAGAAAAGCGAAATATAAAAGAAGAAAGAGGATTTGAAAACGAGGAAAAAGTAATGGATATATATAATAACAACAGTCCGTTATAGTAAATGGGGAACAGTAAACGAAAATTATTAGAAATGGGGAAAGGATAAACAACTCAATGCCATGTGGAAAGAAAATGTAAACAAAAAGGTTGGGAGAAATGGAATGTCAAAATAGTAAGGAGAAGACGCGCGCAAGAAAAAACAAAACAAAATGCAAATTTATTAAGGATGAGCAAAAATGACAAAAATGTGGTTTAAATAGTAAAAAGGAAAGGGAAAAATACAAAACGCCCCCGCGCAATTCACAAAACTTAGAGGACGGTTGAGTGCTGGAGAAGAAAGTTATTAAGCTACCACATGGAAATACGTTCCCTATTAGTTCGTCAATGGAAGGAAGAAAAGTCTATTTCATCGTAGTTCACCTCATAACATTAAATTCAAATGTCTTCTCACTTTTTTGATTTTCTTTTTATAAATCTACTTTTTCTTTTGTTATTCCATCCTCGTCCAAATAAAATTCATAACTTCCTTCTTTAATCAATGGAGTAATTTCGGCAACAAATGACATTTTAGGATATTTGTTTTTAAAACCTTCATAATATACATTCATTTGACCATCTTCAATATCATCTACCTCTGTTTTTAATATATAAATTTCTATGGAATGTCTCAAACTTTCCAATAATATTTTATCAAAATCAGAAATTTTCTTGAACATTTTGAACACACATCTTTCCTCGTTTGCTTTTTTAATTTTAACATAGAATTCAAGCCATCCAACGTTAAAATCAGCATAGACAATAATAAAGTAATTTCCAGGATTTTCAAATTTCAAACAAATTTCAATGTGAGAATATTCCATTTTCTCTTCATGTTTTTTGCCTTTTAATGAAGTTGGCTCAATCAAATTAGCTTTGCTAAAATTTTCTCTTTTTAAAATTTTTCTAGGCCCTTCCGGATTCAAAAAACATATTAATCTTGTCAATATATATTTGTTTTTATCTACTGTATGAAGAATTGCTTCTACTCCGTTTATGCTGATTTCAACATCATAGTAACCATCTGCATTTGCTCTACTTCCATCTGTCAGTTTTTTTACCTCCAAATTTATTTGCGCAAAAAACATGGGAAACAAAGCAAATAATAATAACTAAAAATGATAAAAAGTAGGACCTAGAATTGATTTACACTAAATATTTATACGCTCTAAAATATGTAAGACAGCCTCGGAAAGTTAACGGATCTTTGCGTGGAATCTTCTTAAAAACAATATTATTGCTATCTTGGGTAAATGTCTAGCTCGCTATTTACCTGTCAGCAAAGGTAATTGTTGTGTTCGCACTTGCAGAAATAATACTATAAATGAAAATAAACAATCCATCATCGGGTTGGATGGTGGTGTGTGTGGTTACGACAGAAGTGACGTAGGCAGTGGTTAAATGGGCAGTTAGTGATTTAGGCAGTGAGGTTTATTGGGTAGTGAGTAATCTGGGTAGGTGCATTTGTCTTCTGAAGATATTATATATCCGTCAACAATTTCAAATGTGGAATATAATAACTCTATTGAATAACTCTATTGAACTAACGAGAATTTGTGCCACGCATTTTCCGCACAGATTCAAAAATTAAAATCAAGTACTGTATATGCTCGAATAATTACCCTCTCTCAAATAATTATTTTTTTAATACTTGCCCACTTTTTTCTGCAAAAATTTTAGAAATATTGAAAAAATCATTGTCACTTTTAATTATTGAAAAATTTTAAGAATTAATGTCTAAAATAAATCAATTATACAGCCTTTACCGTTTTATAAGAATCATCATTAAATTGAACTAGACAAATATTTATTTTTGTTATGTCTAAATCCCAAAAGAAATCCTCAATCAAAATTATTTTTTTACTTTTATTTCCATTAAATATACTTTTTACATTATTTGAATTTTCGTCAATAAAACTACAGTCATTTTAATTATAACTTGTAAAAACGTAATCTTTTTCATATTTTTCATCAATTTCGTATAAAATTTCAATTTTATATTCTTCTTCAAGTTTATTTACTTCCATTCTCAACAAATTTATTTTAACACTTCCATCCTCGTTTTTATTATTTTCTGTAGATTCAACCAAAATTCGTTGATTATTTTTATAATCAGAAAAAGAATAATCAAAAAATATTAAAAATAATATTTTAGAAATAAATAAAAATTTAATTAAAAACATTTTTCAAAAAAATTTATTTAAAATTTTATTTAATAGAGTCAACAGCGTTTTATAAAAATTTGTGAATGAAAAATTGATTTGCCAATAAAAATTATATTTCATAATTGCACTTTAAGGGCAATAAATGTTAAATTTTAATAGACAATTATTTTATTTCTTAATAATTTTAAAATAAGACCGACAAATTTTGAAAGAAAATTTTTCTCAAAATTTTGTCAAAAATAGTAAATAAGTAGTATGTATAGGGGTATAGCCGACATAAAAATTAAATTCCCGATTTTCTAAGCATTCAAGAAGTGCCAAAGTAAATTTATAAATGTACGAGGGCTTGAAATAATTAAGAGTGTATTGAAGGGATTAACAGTGATAATGATAAAGAAGGATAACTGAGGAGTTGGAGTCATTAATTAGTCGATTTACCTTATCGATTTACTTCAATTTACCCTACCCAAATATCTCATCAAATCCCCCTAATACTCAAATATCCCATTGTTTCCTTAATCCCATAGTTTCCTTAAAGAACAAAATTTGTACTACCTCTGTTTAATAGGTTTATAATAGTGGGAAAAATCCACAGAAATTTTTGTGAAAATATTTATCAATATAGATAAAAAATACTAAAGTTATGATCCAACATCGAGATCTTGAAACCCGAAAATCAACGGAAAACCGGGGGTAGACGTTTTTAAAAATATGATATGATAAAAAAATAGGGTGACTTTATAATTTTGGAACAGATTAAGTCTTTTGAATGAATGTGTTATAAGTTAAGAGTGAGTTATTGGTGAGAGTGACATGTTATTCTATTATTGCACTTTAATTGCTAATAAATGATTTAAAATAAATAAATAAACAAGTATTTCTCAATAATTTTAAAAGAAATACCGACTAAAAGTGCAAAATAATATTTTAAATGAATAACAAAAAACGTTTTTAAACAAAAAGTACAAAAATGTGCACTATATACAGGATGTCAGACCTTTAAAATATTTCTTAATTAACTTTAATGTACTATTCACATGAATTAATCATATGAAGGAAACTGTTTCTCAATATTTAATCTTAAATGCCAGACAATAATTTGTATATAAAAACAGTCTAAATCAGTCTTAAATCTAAAAATAATTTTATTTAAAAGTTTTAATGAAGAATAATATTAAATGTTTTGTCCTTTTATTTATTTTATTATTTTCTCATTCTTCTGAAAATTTACAAAATAATCAACGAATTTTGGTTGAATCTACAGAAAATAATAAAAACGAGGATGGAAGTGTTAAAATAAATTTGTTGAAAATGCAAGTAAATAAAATTGATGAAGTATTTAACGAGTATAAAATTGAAATTTTATACGAAATTGATGAAAATAATAAAAATGATTACGTTTATATAAGTTTCGGGCCTCTTTATGATTGTAATGAACCTGATCAAAATGCACACAAAATAAAAAGAATAATTAATGGAACTAATGGGAAAAAATTAATTTTGTTTGAGGGTGTTGAATATGTTATAAAATTGAAAAAATTAAATATTTGCTTGATAGAATATAATGAAATTTCTGAGATTGAAGAGAAGGTGGATTTTGGTAGATTAAAAAGATATCGAGTAAATCAGATGATTAAGATGATATCGAGGGATTAAAAGATTAAGCGGGTTTTGATTGCATTATCTATGAGCCAAGATAAAGAGGCTCAAAATGGTGCGAAAATCTATGGGGCGTCGGCGAGGCGCTTGTTGCGGCACGCGTCTCGCAAGGAGTCTACGATCGCTGGGTTATGGGCTCGTAAATTAATCCGACCCTATACGCAAATGAGGACCTTAATCCTATTCCTTTTTACTGATTCTCAGCTTTGAATGCCGACCTATCTTCAGTAGCAACACCTACAGTTATTCAAGCGAAAGTTAGTTGTTCATAATTTTTTTAGAATCATCGGATCGAGCTGGTGTCATTTAACTCAGCTCGTCGAGCTATTTCAAATGATTTATCTTTTGTATATTCGAATTTTTCGGCCCTATCCCAAAAGAAGGGCGGAATCGTTTTTTCATTAAATGTAAGGAAAGGAAAAATGGAAAGGTAAAATGAAGAAAATGGAAATGAAAAAAGAGACGGATAGACACGGACAAATAAAACACGGACGGACTCGGACAGACAAAACACGGACGGACAAGACACATAACATCGTCCGTGTTTAGTCTGTCCGAGTCTGTACCACTCTTTTTTTCATCTCCGTAAAAAAGAGTGGTACCGTTCGCTCAGCTTACCAAAACGAATCGAATAATATGGGTATTATATCGAAACCTTTCCACCGGTATACTATACTACAGCTTCCGTAGAATACTTTTGATTGAAGTTATGTAAATAAATACTTCACTCCGAACTTTTTTGTCACGCTGTAAAATGCGTTCATAATAATTTATTTTGCAAATGAAAAAAATTAACCGCTCATTTATTGTGTAAGGGTTAAACACTCAAATAACACTTAATTATAGTGTTATTAATTTTAATTTTGGATTAGATAGCCCTATCTCCCATTTTAAATAATTTACACACAATTCTTGTACATTATCTGAATATATTTCATTTTCAGAAGTTATTGATCAAATTGGTACCTACATTTTTTTCACAAATTGATTTGGAGATAAATAAACTTTCAAATGAGAATGTAGAAAAAGCTGCTATTTTTCCCGGTGCTCAAATAAGTATAAACGGAATTAAATCATTTTTATGGAATTTATCAAAAAAATTAACAAGATTAATATGTTTTTTAAATCCGGAAGGGCCTAGAAAATTTTTGAAAAGAGAAAATTTTAGCAAAGCTAATATTTTTGATTCAATAACATTAAAAGGCAAAAAGCATGAAGAGAAAATGGAATATTCTCACATTGAAATTTGTATAAAATTTGAAAATCCAGGCAATTATTTTATTATTCTTGCACATGATCTTCGTATTGGTTGTCTTCAATTTTACGTTCAAATTAAAAAAGCAAAAGAGGAAAGATGTGTGTTTAAAATGTTCAAGAAAATTTCAGAGTTGGAGAAAAAAGTATTGAAAAGTTTGAGACAGCGTTTAACAATCTATATATCAAAATCAGAGGTAAACGATATTGAAGATGGTTTGGGAACAATTTACACCGAAAAATATACAAATTTGGCTATTGCTGCCACGATTGATCCGGTGATAGATGGAATATATGAATTTTAATTGGATAAGGAGGGAAGAATAATAGAATTTTTTGAGAATTATTGAGCGAATATTTAAAAAAGAAAATTCATAAAAAATGAAAACTTTTCAATAAATATTTTTTTCTATAAATTAAAATTTTAACCATTTAGTACAGCAAATTTTTTTTCTAAAATAGGTGATAAACATAGTGAGGCTCGGAAATAAAAATTTACCGAATTCGAGAACTGAGATTGAGAGAGAATTTGGCCCGAGACCGAGACGGTAGATCAAAACCTAAAAACCGCCAAAAAATCTCGGCTCTTGTCCAGTTTATGCGTCCCATGAAAGTATATTCGTCCCATCAACAAAAAATTGGATATTTCTTGGTGTTGCAAAGTAGGAGTATGGTTCCAAAGCATTTCTTCATGTTCGGGATCTACGTTCACTGGGTCTGGGACCGTTCCTTACCCTATACCTCGAAATTTCTATGAGTTATAGCCAATTTTTAAAAATTTCAGAAAAACGATTTTAACTTTCAGAAATTTCGAGGTATAGGGTAAGGAACGGTCCCAGACCCAGTGGACGTAGATCCCGAACATGAAGAAATGCTTTGGAACCATACTCCTACTTTGCAACACCAAGAAATATCCAATTTTTTGTTGATGGGACGCATATACTTTCATGGGACGCATAAACTGGACAAGAGCCAAAATCTCTTTCAAATTTTTAAATAATTTTATTCTGATTTTGTATCCACCAAACAATTCTCTTTCAGTAAATAATAAGCTAAATAAGTCCTGAAAGAGACAGTTCGTAAAAGCTTCTCGTTTTAAATATCCCAACACTAATTGAATAAAATTGAATAATTATAAAATTTATTTTCAATTTACATAGTAAATATTTCAGATAGAAAAATAAATAAATTTTTTAAAAATATTTTCAAAAAATCATCTCTCCTTCTTCCAATTTATTTCTTTCTTCCCCACAAATTATTTAAAATAGATCCACTGGTTAATCCATCAACATAAAATAGTTGTCTTTTAAATCTCGGAATTATATCAGAATTAATTTCAGAATTTTCAATATCCAATGTTGGATGTGTTAAGTATTGCTGTCTTTCACTCATTCGCTTCTTTCTCCACAAATTATTTAAAATAGTTCCAGAAGTATAAAAATCTGCCCAGCGTTTATTTGCTTGTTTTGAATTCAAAAAATTCTCATTATCCTCCTCATCTGTTCTAATTTTATTTTTATTTGTAATTTTAGTTAAATCTCTCCTTTTCCTCCACAAATTATTTAAAATAGTTCCACTTGTAAATCTATCAACATATTGGGCTTGCACAGAAGAATGCTCACAAACTTGAATTAATACTAACATTAAAAACAGCATTGTTGTTGGGCGAAGAAATGTTGTAATTGTAAAAGTAGACATTTTAATATTTTTGTTTTACAATTGTAAAAGAAAAAGTTTATTTTTTGCTCAAGTTTATTAGACTTGTTAAACTTGAAGAAAATGCTTTTAAGAATAAGTTGTGAATAATTGTAAAACTTGTTTTACAATTTGTTGTATTTAATTGAGAATAAAGTTTATTTTTTGTAATAAGTTTATTTTTTTGAATAGGCTGCTTTTTAGAATTGTAAATTTGAAGTTGTAAATTTAAAGTTGTAAACTTGAAGTTTTATTTTATTTAAAGAAGAATGTTTAAAGAATAAGTTTGATTAAATTGTAAAACTTGGCTCTCTTTTTATACCCTCAAAAATAATTTCAAGTTTGTAGTCTACAATAAATCAACTACAACTTTTCCTCTCCTTTTCAGTTCAAACATTCTTACGAAATAAAATTAAAAATTAATTTTCGCGCATCAACGAGTTCCAAAAATAATTATTTCCCTTTTTGGGCGTTTAATTAAATTTATAAATTAATTGGTTATTTAACTTGTTTTTGGACAAATAAACATGATTTTTGCATTTATTTTTGTTTATTTGTATCCTGTAGTTTGGAACAAAAATTAAAATGGTTCCACAAAAACAGATATTTTTAAAAATTTTTATTCTTTAAATGGTGAATTTTATTTAGTCTTTATTTTTAAATAAAATTAAAATTATTAAAATTTAATACTTTAAATGTTTTCAATTTTAATTAAATATCAGGAACTAAAAAATTATTTTAAATGCCTACCTGAACTGATTTATATCAATATCTTTCTCCTACGTTTCTCTTTACCTAGGTTAGAAAAATATTTTTCCTATTTATCCCATACATAAAATATTAATTTATTTACTTATTATTAGGTCGGTTCATAATTAGTGGCCGTTTTTTAGATTGAATTTTTAGAGGTTTCGAAAATTTTGACATTTTCGATCAGAACTCCCTGAATACCTACCCAAAAATTCTAAAATGCTGGGATCCTTTAGAAAATACACTAACAAATGATTCGAAATAAAAATAAAAAATATTTACAAAAAACTTAATTTAAAAAACTAAAAAAACGGCCACTATATATAAATAAATTCAAAATCACAAGATTCTATAATCTATGAAAACTATTTTCATTAACTTTAATTATAAAATCTTTTAAAAAATTTAAAAAAATTTTTTCTAGGCTTTCAATAGTTTATAGCCATTTATAGTAAGTTGACTACAAAAGACACAATTTATTTTTAGTTGTAAACACTTCCTTTCTAAAAGAATTTCAAATCATTCATCCATTTTTCTTTTATTTTGTGATCGTGTATATGGCGGGCGCGAGGGGGGGGTGAGGGTGTTAATTCAGAATTAAAATTCAAAATTAAACTCAAAGTACTCTATTTTAGGTCAAAATTGGAATTAAACCCAAAAATGATAGATGATTAAAAAAAATTTTTTTAACTTCCTTTACTTGAATTTTTTCTTTTTTCCTTTAAAGATCGTTTTTGGTACACATTTCTATTATATACAAATTTGTAATAAATCAATTCTATGAGCTCAATTATATATATTAGAATAATTAAACTTGAATTATAATTTACAAATTGACTCAAGATATAATTTAATTACAATTGTAAACTTGAAATGCAGAACACATGTAATAGAACCTTAATTACAATCTTATAACTAAACTTAAATTTTTGAAACTTGAAGCAATTTTGTAAACTTGGTTTAATAAACTTGATTAGGTAACTTGAAATACAATTACAATATCAAACTTGAATAAATTATTTATTATTTATATTTAAATACCAAATAAAATTAAATTTTATTTTAAACAAAATTTAAATTTTTAAACTATCAAATTTATTTTCCAAAACAAATTTATTTTTCCCGATTTTTATGAAAATAACAGAACGGAACTAACGGCTCCCCTAAAATCCCTACTTTGGTCCGGTCCGGGTTTCTTTACAAACAGATTAAAAAATGATCTATTAGATCGTGTAGTGGGGTTAGAGGGAGTGGAGAGGGTGTTAAGAGATGGGTTTATACATTACAGTAAAAAAATTTTTTTTAAGTAATAAAAAATTTATTAAGAAACAAAAATTACAAAAAATATCTTTTAATATTTAAATAAAAATAATCATTTTTGTTTCTTTTCTTCTGATTCTATTTTTTCAAACCAATTAATAATTAATGAAGATAATATCCATTTAAAACATTTAAATGTCACCCAAAACAAAATAACCAAAACAATTATAGAGAAGAGAATAACATCAAGCGAATAATAAACAAACCAATTCATTTCCTTTTCTCCAGGTAAATTAAGTTCTGGCAAATCTCCAAATTCTGCAGCAAATTCAACCCATTTTACAAGTCTTTCTGTTGGGCTGAATGGAGTTAATTTTAATTTTTTGGATATTATTTTGGCGTTTTGTTGGTATTTAGGTTGGTAGAGAATCTGGAATTTGGAGGGGATTAAAGTTTAATTTTTCTCCCTCTCATACCATTTCTATCGCCTCAACCAGTACTTGTTCAGCATTAGGTCCACTTAATTCATTAACATCTATTTGTATTCCTATACCAAGTTTTTGAGCAACATCCGCATTGTAGAATTGATCTCCAAAAAGAGGAATACCGAGAATTGGAACCCCTGCTCGTGCTGACTCTGTCAAACTGTTTTGGCCACAGTGTGAGATAAATGCACGAAGGTTGGGGTGCCCTGGAATATTAAAAATTGAATTGTGGCTTCTATGAACTAGTATAAAGTGGTATGAACATTAGGAACTAAATAAACTTGTTTTACAATGGAAAAATGTACGTAATAAGTCCGACCCAAAAATCGTCCCAAAAAATCGTCGGTAATTCCCGATTTTCTGGAATCGGGACGGGAGGACCCTATATTTTCTCTATTAATTGTTTTTTCTATTATTTTCTATTAATTACCCCGCCTTCCTTTAGAGAGAAGTTTAAAAATATTTATTCTCCATCAATTACACTATTACATGTTTAAATCACGAAACGTTACTCTTCGTTGATTAATTATTTTCTTTACTGAGACTTTGAACAATAACTACCCAGGGTAATTATTAAAGGAAATATTGTCAATTTACAAGAATAAAACATTATAGTCGTAATTATAAAAATACAAAAGAATAATAAACTTGAATCCTAAGCCCATGCTTTAATTTCAGATTTACAATTGTAATACTAACCCAAAATTGCAGGTTGTTGAAGCCACTCAAAAGTATGAACATTTGGCAATTTTGTCAAGTTTTTTATTGTATCACTGTCAAGTTTCCAAAGAAATTGGATTTGTGGAAAACGTCCAAATGCTTTGATAATTGCACTTTTCATTTTATTATTAAGCTTGGCAGTGTCAGCAAGAGATCCAAAAGAGAAAAGTATGACACCTGTAACTGCCTCGTCCATTATTTTTTGGATTTTCTGGGTAAAAGATGGGAACTTGAAGAGAACTTGTTTATTTTGAATTATTACCGGTTCCAATATTTTATTGCCTCCAGAAGTATGATCATCAACCAGCCCTCCAATGTAGATAATTTTGTTTGAAATAGGTCTAGGCAATTCAAGGAAGGGATTAGAATTGAAGAAAGCTAGCGAAACATTTTTTTGAAGCTCTTTTAAATCTGGGAAATCCTCGCCAAATTCTGCACGGATTACTGGTTCCTGGATTAATAGATTTTCATTATTGTTATTATTATAATTGTTTCTGAAGGAAGCTGAGAGACTATTTAATTTGTCTATCCCTGGCAATTCGCTCATTACCGTCAAGCATAATATAATCATAGGAAGGTATTCACTCTATCCTGAATTATTTGTGGCAGACTTCGCAGCTTCGGCCTCTATTGCCAAAGCAACCTATTAGGCTCAACAAAATACAATCCCGGCCCAGTACAAGCCTTACTTTAACAATACTAGACAATTAAAATTTTAAAAGAGATACTTGATGTCGTAAAGTAATATCACCAGTCCAAAGCCAGTCGAAGAGTTCGTTATAAAAATTGATGGAACGTGAAACGAAAGAATGTTCGAGCCCTGGTATTGGTACCATCACATCTTAACGTTTTCAATAATTTTGCTTATGAGATTAATATTTATCTATAAGAGGCAGAAAAAGTTTATTTCTGGGACTGATCGGTCGATTTACTAGTATGTATATTCTGTCATCATTTACTTACTTGTAGAGTTGTACCCCGACCCCGTACCCCGAACCCCGACCCCGTTCCCGAACGATTTTTTCACGATTCTCCCCGACCCGAACCCCGCCCCGAAAAAAAGTGAAAACCCCGTACCCCGGCCAAAAAAATTTCGGGGTTATCGGGGTTTTATACCCCTAAAAAATGTCATTTTTTGGAGAAATTAATGGAGAAAATTTAAAAAATTTCCACTCATTATACAGTGCGGTGCATATGTTTAGACTCACACACCTATTTTTGATTAAAATTTTAATACAATTTTTATACTTTAAATTTTTCAAATTTTTTTTTCGTTTATCTATATCAATTGAATTTATCTATATCAATTTTTTTTCGTTTATCTATATCAATTGAAATGTCCACTGGAATTTTTGTAGAATTTTTGGGACATTATACTACGAGATATTTTCGATTAAAATTTCGAGTCTAAACATTTGCACCAGCAAAATTTGACCTCAGTTCACTTAAGTCAAAAAAACTAAAAAAATTAAAATTATTTTCCCGGAATGAATTTTCCTAATAAGAATACATTTAAAATGTTATATAAAAACGAAAAAAAAATTTGAAAAATTTAAAGTATAAAAATTGTATTAAAATTTTAATCAAAAATAGGTGTGTGAGTCTAAACATATGCACCTCACTGTACTTTGCTTTTATTATTTGTGAAAGAAAAATGAATGAAATATCATAATTTTCTTTCCTTCTTTATTAAGAGACTTGTGGTTGAGTGGCTTAGTCGTTGGTTTTAGCCGATATTTTGTTAATATAGAATTGGGTTCGGATCCATATAAGGAGAACTCTATTGTTTCTATATTTCTTTACAAAAACAAATTATAAACGAGTTAAATTTTAATTCGAAAATATTAATTTTATTTTTAACTGATATCCCTTGAACCACCCTTAATCCTTCAACCCCTGTATCAGAGGTGGGTCGAAATTCCGATTTCCGACGTTTTTTTCTTTCTGATTTCCGAAAATTTGGAAAAATTTCCGAAAATTTTTAAGGCAAATTTCCGACGAAGATTTTTCCAATATTTTCAAAATTTTCGCCTGCGGCGTAAAAAACGGAAGAAATCTGGCTTCTAGCCTTCTATAATTCTCCAATTTTCGCATGCGGCGCAAAAAATGGAAGATTTTTGCCTTAAGGATCTTCCAAATATTCAAAATTTTGCCTGCGGCGCTGTAAATGGAAGTTGAATGGTAATCGGAGGATTTAATCCCTAAAAATCCCACTTAATCCCTCCAGATCCACTTATATCCCAAGTTATACACTTTAATCTCTTCAAATCCCCTCTAATTTCTTCAAATCCTACTTAATTTTTGAATAAATCAACGAAAATATATCGATTTCTAACTATTTTTGAGCATTTTTTTCTCTAAAAATTTTTCCTCTAAACCCCCGTACCCCGACCCGAACCCCGACCATATTTTGCTCCCCCGACCCGAACCCCGCCCCGAAACAATTGGAAAACCCCGTACCCCGACATACCCGCCCCCGAGCGTTCGGGGTACAACCCTACTTACTTGGCATAAAGCTAGGAAAATTTGGAATGCCAAAAATGCGACTCGTCGCTTGAAATAAAGGAATTGCATAGGCAGTCAGCTTTGTTCGAACACCAATTTTATGGAAAAGAGCTGAAGGACAATAATCATACATCTCCGCTATGCCGACATCGAAACGTTCATTTGTCAATTTTTGTAGTAAAATTGGTTGTTTAAGTGTCTCTGTAAAAACATTATAAATCAGAAAAAATCAGAAATTAGCCCAGCATCTGTTTCTAAAAAATCCATCTATTTAGATATATTCCGTAAGTTTGTATCCTTTGAGCTGTTTAAAATTAGTTTTTTACCTTTACACGACATAGCCATCATAGGGCCGAATTGATGCATAGGATGATCAAATAGCGTTAGGTATTGTCTTTTTTTAGTGAAAGATTCTGAAACCATTGGTTGATCTTTGATATCCATAATTTCATTGTTTTCAAGACCTTTCTCTATTATATGAATTTTAGTAACTTTAGTAGTTTCATTTCGTTGTAGCAAAAGTGGGCTCATAATGTACTTGACGAAATGCTAAAGAAATAATTTAAATATTGTGTTTGCTTATAATGACATAAGGCGTTTTAGATCATCAACCCCCAAACCATACCCCTAATAGTGAACTCATCTTTCATCTTTTGAATTCCTTCACGCGATTATTCGCCTTGTCATGCTTACATATTTGTATGTATCCATTGCATATTTTTCCATTAATGATCATGCTGCCACATTCTACTACATATGTACTAACCATAGTTGGGAGAGGATAAATCGACTATTAAAGGAGAATGAAGGATAGAACAATTAATTGGGAATTGACGGGTTGGAATAACTCTTATGCGATATAAATACTCTTATTCCAATGCGCCTTCCCATACTTTCGTCGCCATTTCGTTCTCATCTTGCCTTCCAGTATCCATTCTTCGGCGCTTTAAACAATTTGACTGCTAAGATACATGGACAGTGCCATTCGTCACGAATTCACCGGCACAAAGTTACTATGACTAGATGACTTTATTAACTAACCACTTCATGGCCTGCATCAACTAAAGTATCCGCAATTCTTCCCAAAAATTGGGCATGACTCCAACTCACAGAAGGTGAATATACAAGTATTTTAAGTTGTCTTCCTTTTCTTAATTCTGATTGTAATTTATCAGAATTGTGTTGGAAAGTAAATAAAATTAAAGTCGAAAAAAATAAGGTTGAATAAAAATATTTAAGGAAATTGGAGTGTAATAAATTCATAATAATAACTGTAATTTAAGAACTATTTTTTTAATTTATTAAGCTTTAAAAAAATATTATCGTTTATTTCTTTTGTTCATTAAATTTCGGTTAATTTCTCCATTAAATTTTATTTTTTTTTGAAAAATGGGAAACATTTTTTAAGTGCATACTTCTTCTTAAAATTAAAATTAGTCTAAATTTTAATTTGTTTGTTATTTTTTCAATTTTAATAGAATTTTAAAAGCAAAATTTTCAATTTAACTTTTATTTAAAAGAAAATTTAGTCCCTCTATATTTTTTAATTGAAAATTAACAGAATATTTAAAAATATAAGTTACCTAATTGACAGCAAAATTTTATAATTAATGGAAGGAATTCCGGAAAGGAAATATACTAAATAAAATTACAAAATTATTTGACGGACTAATTTGTAAACTATAATCTAGAATTTGTAAAAATAATTTAAATTTGTAAAATATGTCGGAAAGCAAAACATTTTAGAAATGGAATTTGTACTTAAACTTTTTACAATTGTAAAATAATTCCGGAAAGTTGAATAATTTATGTATTGTTTGATAAACCATTCCGGAAATCTTTTTAATATGTTTAATAAATTTCCGGTAGGTTGTAAAATGATTTAATAGTTTTCCGGAAAGTTATACTAATTAATTTATTAATAAAAAGCATTCCGGAAATATGTAATACCTATTTTACAAACTACATATACATTTCCGGAAAAAACCAATCCGGAAAGCTTTAAATATGTTTAATATTTCCGGAAGATTTGTACAATGATTTAATAGTTTTACGGGAAGTTTGTAAAATGTTTATTACGTTTCCGGAAGAATTGTAAGACGATTTAATTATTTTTCGGAAAGTTATACTAATTAATTTATTAATAAAAATCATTCCGGAAATTTGTAATATTTTACAAATGTATCTATAAATTTTTACAATTTCCTATTTTAATTAAAAAATGTTTCCGTAATTAATTTTTAAATTATTTACAATTAATTTTTAACAAAAGTACATTAGTTCTAAAATAATAAAAATTATTATCATTTCTTTTATTTAAATATTCCTAAATTTGTTGACTTTTATATTTAATTCCTTCAACGTTTTCTTAATTGTAGTTTGAAAATTTTTGTCTAAATTTGTTTTTTAATTGTTTGTAGTTTATGACAAATTATTTTCCTCTTCCTTTTCTTGTTTTATTTTTATCAGCTGAATAATTCCCAAAATTATTTTTGAAGAAAATTGTAAGGTCGTGTGAGTTTAGTCTTATTTGGTTTGTTGTCAGCAGGGGTGATCGGAAATTACAAAGGGGCCGGAAATTGAATTAGCACACAGGTCAGAACTCGGTAATGATCTTAAATTTTAGGAAGAAGGCAGAAAATTTTGAAGAAATTTCTGAAGAAATTAATGAGAATAAGGTGGGATTAAATGGAAATAAGAGAAATTGGAGTGATAATTAGATCTGAAGGTGATTAAGGAGGATTTGGAGGGATTAAAGCGGATATCCGGTGATATAAGAAGATTTGTAGGGACTGAGAGTAGTTTCAAGGGATATCATTGATTTGTTTTTAGTCCTGTTATTTTTGTAGTTCCGGCAGTTTTCGGCAGTAATTCCGATCCGGCAGTCATCGGAATACTGCCGGAAATTGAATTAGCACACATTGCGGAACTCGGTAATAATCTTAAATTTATGGATGAAGGAACTCGGAAAAAAAGAATGCAAGAACTAGGCGTTTCGACATATGTATCTCTGGTTATCAGTCTTATCAACGCATAGGTCTCGCTGTTAAATTAATGTTATTATAATAGTTTGTGACAAAGTATAGTTCGTTATTCAAGTTTTTCTGTTTCTTCTGTGACTAAATATTTGAACAAATAAATATGTAATGAAAATAATTAAGCCGATAAAAAATAATTAATTTTACTTGAGTAGACAAATTAAAAATATTTTTTACCAAACTTTTAATTCTTCATTTGATTTTGTTTTTACTTAACGTAAATGCTCTAATAGAAGCACGTGTGCTTCTATTTTTCGATCTGCTCGTAGGGTGTGCTTCTATTAGAGACTGCTTCAAATAGAGACTGTGCTTCAATTAGAGCATTTACGGTGGTAATTCCCTCATTCATTATATTATTAATTAAGGTTTCTACATAAACTACAATAAAATTAATTTTTTTCAGAACAAATTTATTCAAATAAAGTGAAAATATAATATTTATAATGTAAATTTAACTAACTTTTAAATAAAAATTTAAGGGGAGAAGAGGAAGAACGAACACCGGGAGAAGTGTAATAAAAAAAATAAATAAATGAATAAAATATGTATTAGGATTGCCATTTTGTATTTAAAAAATTTTATTTTAATTTCTTAAAATCGTAATTTTAAAATTTTACTTCGAAATATTCTTAAAAAGAAAAATCGTCAACCCTAAATACCGCACAATTTAACTAAAAATTAACTTAATAAATTAAAATTTTGTAAATTTTATCCCGGAAAGATTAACTTTTGGAATTTAGATTTAATAAAAAATAAATTTTAGTAAGTTAAATTGCACTTTCTAATAAAAAAATATATTTAAAATTTGAAAATACTTTTAATAAATATTTACAATAAACAATAATTATTAATTACCGCAAGTATTCTAATATTAGCACTGGGCTTATATTTTTCAATGGGTCTCCTCGTATAGAATAATATAATAATTAATATAAATTAGAGGAGGGTGTAGTTATTTAGATTAATAAAAACCGAGGTGGGCTTATAATACAATATTTACGGTAATTATTAATTAAGAAAAATGACAAAAATATTTTTGAAATTTTTGTCCTTATTGTCAGATAAAATAAAATATTTTTAATAGTATTTATATTTAAAAACCCGGCTTTTAATTAAATATAAAAAAATTTTTTCCAAGAAAAATAAATTTTATCCACAAAAAATTAAACCGGGTATGAAAATTAGAAAAAAATTAAAGTTTTGGGAAAATATAAAATCTGTATAAATTAAATATAATCTCTCCAAAATTAATTATTATCCTCCTCAAAATTAACATTTCTCCCTCTCATTTCTTCACTGGAAAATGGATCTTCAATTACATCAACTTTATCACTTATAGTTATTGCTTTAGAAGAGTGTGGCAATTTATTAAATGAATTGTTGTTGTTTTTGTTATTGACTTCTGATTCACTAAAAATTAAGAAAAAATTTAAATTTAAAAGAAAAATCAGAAAAATAAAGACTACATAATTAAAATTAGAATTAGTGTATATGTCGGGGCAAATATAATGTCGGGGCAAAACCGGGTCAAACTAAAACACCGTCCACATTTTTGATGTTTGAGAGAAGAAAAACTCGGGAAACAATAGTCGGGTTGGGAAATTAGAAAGTCGGGAGGAGTCGGGAGGGGGAGGAGTCGAGAGTCGGGAGGCCAAAAACTCTGGAAATTTTCCTGAGTCGGGATCGGGATACCCGAACATCGCTAGTCAACATATTGAAGTGAAAATTTTCAAATAAAATTTACAAAACCAAACCCCACTAGCTATAATGTATAATAATATTACTAGAACATCATAATATCACCATAAGTCAAAAATGTGAAGGTACTTTTACTCTGACGGATAGTAAGTCCCTCACCCCCACTGATTTCGTCAGTGGAGTGAGGGACCCTCAGCCCTCTGATTTGCCCCTCACCCCACTGATTTATTAAATTTATTATACCATTTATAATGTCCATCGTTCTGATTTTCATAATTACAATCAGAATTTACAATTGTAATATTATTATTATTTAATTTAGTTCCAGCATATAATTGACTAAAAAAGTTGCTAGTATTTTCTTCCTTTCCATTCCCTTTGTTTAAATAATTTTCTTCTTCTTTTAAATTTTGTTGAAGCAACATTTCTCTGCAAGTCATCAAACTAGAACGGCGATGATTTAAATTTTTATTGTTCTGATTAGTTTCGTTCATTACTGATGGAGAGGAGGATGAAGGAATAATTAAATCCTCGTTGTTATTTTGATTTATTATTTCTGCTAAAAAAATTTTTAAATAAGAATTACAGTATTTTCTCTAAAATAGTCCCCTCTAAGATACACCCCCCCCCCTTGATCCAAAATAAGCCCCCTCTAGAGATCGAACGAAAAAGAAGCTCCGCTAATTTTAGAGGAAATGCGGTATATGTATACCGTATCCATTCTAATGAAAGCCCATCACTTATAGAAGACCATAACCTATTAGAGGCCGACTCAATGAGACCCGTTGAAAAATAAAGGTCCAAGGATTCCATTGAAAAGTTTACGGCAAATTGTTACAGTAATACAGTAAGTACAGTAAAATTATTAATGGTCCTTACCACTTAACGGCGCAGGACTAGCCCCAGGAGGCATAGAAACCTTTCTGATATATCTAGCCATTTGTTCAAGTTGGGAAACAACAGTCCCCACAAGTGTCTCATTTCCAGGTTCAAACTCATCCGAATCGTCCTCTTCCTCATCTTCTTCTTCCTCTTCATCTTTATCATTTAAAAGGGCCGAATTTGACAAAAACGTTGTTGATTTTGTTATTTTAGGGAATTGGGGGTTTGTTGGGGAGGTCGGGCTACACAAACTGTTACTGTGTTGACGTCGAAATTTTAATTGTTTTTGTTGCTGATTTTGATGACTTTTTGAATTTTCTATATTATCAGAGGATGAGTGAAAAAGGTGATGGTTGTTGCTGTGATCTACGTGACTGAAAGAAATTAAATTTCTTTGCTTTATTTTATAGTTATTTAGTATAAATTAATAGTTGAGCTTCCCGTTATACCAGCAGTTTTCATAATAACAAAAATGAAATAAGGTTAGCGGATACGGATCCAAAAAAGTCCGGCCGAAAATCCGTGAATTTTGTTCTGATACAGAATCCACATTTAGCCGTAGCAAATTTTCCGGGCTTACAAAAAGATAAAAAAGCAAAAAGAAAAAAATAAATTCACACTCAACACTATAAGTTTTTATCTATGTTAAAGCCAAATTGAACTTTTATATATTATGCAAAGGCTTTAAATTAGTTTTTGTTACTTTTCAAAAAATTAGGTCACGTGCCAGAGATGGGTCAATTTTAAAATATGGACATAGCAACGGAATTCAAACAATTTTCAAACTAGTTGAGATATGGTAAACCCAACATATTGAATTTTATGTGATAGTTTTGAATCCTTATAATCTTACATAATAATAGATTGTGAAAACAAAAGCTAAATAATATTAGCCAAAGCAAACTAGCCAGGCTTTCAAAAATAAAAAAATGTCGAACAAAAAAGGAAGGAATTCAATAAAGAGAATAAACTTATTATCTATGTTAAAGCTAACTCGAAATTTTATATACTATGCAAACGTTTAAGTGTTTATGTTCAAGTGTTTGTGCTATAAATATCTGGTGAAAACCAAAGATGGGTCAATTTACAAAATTCGATATGGCTGCGGGTCGAAAAGTATCTGCATTATGGGTCCCTTAACCGATAGCTTAGACTTACGGTATTTATGTTGTAAATGGAAACAACAGATCACCTAATACCGTATAACGAATAAAGCAACTTAAATATTAGTTCCTTACTTTATTTTTTCAGCAATTTCAAGCAATTCTTCACGTATTTCATCCATACTACTTTCAAGAGTCATATTTCCACTATCCTGACTTCCACGCCCGAATTTTCGATTTGAGATATTTCCAGTAATTTCATCTGATATATTTGTAAGAGAATTTGAATTACTATTGTTATTCTGTGTGTTTCCATCTTGTAAAAGCAAAAGACGATCGACTATAACGCCAAAAGATACCTTTAAAAAGTGTTAATATAAAATTATATAGTTAAGGCATATAAATTACTGAAGATTGAATAGTTATAAAAATTTTTTGGCATCATTCGATAGCCAATTAAATTCTCTACTAAATTTGCCTTGAAACTAGTGTTTGGCACGGTTCGTACTTCCGAGGTACTACTGGAAGTAGAAGAACTATACCTTTAGATGCTACCCCGGTACTAGTCAGATTTTGGAATTTTCGACACTCAACTGGCACCAGCACTTTCTGCTACTACCGGTGCCGAAAACTCCATTTGCCGGCACTAATTAAAACTAAATTTTATGTTGAATGACAAAAAGTTGTGGAAGAAAAATCTCTATACATATAGGGAATAAATTTTTTAGATTAAAAGCAAGATTTCGCCCTCAACTTTTTATATAGCTAAGTTAAATTTTCTTTTCTAAACTATTTGGTAGCAAATTAAATTCTCTATCGAATGATATCTACTACTCTATATAAACTCAAAATCCTCTCCTTAATAAATGGCCGTATCTGAAAATAATGCTGCAATCATATTTTTTCCTTCATTTTTTCCTTTCCATATTTTTCCTTATTTTGTACAGAAAGGTCAGACTTTTTCACTCGTTCACTTCCAATGAATTTCCCTGTGGCATGTTCAAATGTAATTATAGAGAAAAGATTAAAAGCAAAAAATAAAAAAATATTACATTTTTGTGTTGTAAAACATGGACAGACAAAACACGGACGAAGACGGACAAAACATACGGACGAACACGGGCAGACAAAAACTGACGGACTCGGACAGAAAACACGGACGGACTCAGACGGACACTCGGACAGTTTTGACAAAACACGGACGAACTCGGACAGACAGCAAAACACGGACGGACACAGACAAACGGACGAACACGGACAGACAAAACACGCACACACATCGGACAGAAAAAAGTAAATGCTCACAAAATTGAAGAAAAATAATCTATTGCGCTTATATTTAGTCTTAAGGCACAAATCAGAATAGAGAGAAAAATATGAGAAAATTAACCATTTTTAAGAATAAGGAAAAAATATGATTGCAGCATTATTTTCAGATACGGCCTCAGATACGGCTAAATTATACGGCCTCAGATACGGCCTAAATTATTATTAACCTACCATTTTTAAAACAGGCAGGTTAAACCTAGCAGCCAAAACAAGCATTTTCTTAGCTAAAGACAAATCTGTTGATTCCTTTAAAAATTAATTTTTAAAATTAATTTTTAACAAAAATAAGACTGACAGCAATGACTTCAGCACAAATATATCTTTCACATTCCCTGCGCAAAGCAGGAAACTGTACATGCATGGAAGCATCCAAAGCTTCTAAAAAATCTTCAAAGCATTCTGCTTCGGGTACAATTATTTTGTTAAAGTAATAATGGGCAAATATCTGAAATTTAATATTTCTTTGTGTTAAATTAATTTTTAATTAATTTTCGGCGGTATCATTTTAGAAGACCCCGGGGGGTATTATCTAGAAGAGGGTATCCTATGAGGTATCATATAATCACACCTCAATTTAATATTTTATCTTTTAATTTGGTTTGCCACTAGGTGATAGATACTCTTTAAAGCACGAATCATTATAAGGTGGTCGGACTCAAAGACTGAAAACGTCCTTAACATTCCTTAACACTTTCAACCCTGAAAACTCCAACACCAAAATTTTCGACCATGAAGGAACGGATTCCAGCGCTATTTCCTAATTTAATTAATTTTTAATATTGAAATTTATTTTTTATTCTATTTTAAAAATAAAATAATAACTCCCTTACATTGCTAATTTTTTCTTTTAATTCTGCTGAATTTTTCAACAACGCCCATTCATTATTAGTAAATCGTTCAAAAATCACTTGACAAGCAAATAAATAAACATGTCGATACAAAGCATATTTGTCTGCTTTAGGATCAAAAAATTCAACATCGGGGACTTTAAGTTGATTTGAACGAATTTCCTCCAATACTTGGGCACACAATGATTCCAATTTGTCGCTTAATGGAGAGTCTATGCTTGGTAAATATTGTAGTGGTTGGAAGAGACTGACAGGCATTCTAAAAATTAAATTAAAATCAGAATTTCTGTATTTTATTAATTCAGAATTTTGTGTTCCGTTAAATTATCGTTTAGTATTTTTAACATGATTGTGTATTTTATTCATGAAAATCAGAATTATATAAAATCAGAATTTAATTTATAATCAGAATTTCGCCAAAATCAGAATTTAATTTATAATAAGAATTTCGCCAAAATCAGAATTTTGTAATTTATTGTACAAAATTCTGGTTAATAAAATTAAAAAAATTCTGATTCAATATTAAAACAGAATTTTTTGTATTTTTCAATCAGTATTTTTTAATCAAAATTATTTTTAAATCAGAATTTTCGAAATTAAAAATCTTTAAATTTTCTCACTCCAATTTAATCCTCACAGAAATGTGTCTACCAACATGAGAATGTATAAATTCAATAAATTTTAATTGTTCGGCAGAAATTGAGTTAATATTATTGTTTTCAACACACATATTATTAATTGGTGACCAGCCACCTCCTTTAATGTATTCTAATTCACATAAAGGCATCTCTTCAAAAATGAGTCCTTTCGAGTTGAGAATTGATATTCTGAAAATTAGTTAATTAAAAAGAATTAAAAAATAATTGAGAAACAGAATCAGAATTATTTTTACATTTTTATTTTAAAAATCAGAATTTGTATTTTAGAAACCAGAATTCTGTCAAATTATAAATTCTTTCAGAAATATAATCAGAATTTGTAAATCAGAATTTGTATTTTAGAAACCAGAATTCTGTCAGAATTTAATTTTATTAAATCAGAATTTGTGAAAATAGAATCAGAATTATATTTTTATATTTTTGCACATATTTTAAAATCAGAATTTGAATTATATTTAAAGAATATTTTACAAATCAGAATTTCTGATTTATTATAAAAAAGTGTTCCTTTATTTTATATAAAAATCAGAATTCTATTTTTTAATCAGTTCAAAATCAGAATTCAATAAAAAAACAAATCAACTTACTCTCCACCGTGAAGTCTAACATCCCTAGCTGGTCCATCTTTGTAATACAAAGTTATGTTCACTTTCTTCTTCCCGACAAAACTATTTTTCTTTTCATTATAATTTCCACTAGATAAAGTACTCTCGTTACTAATTCCCTCATTAAAAAGTATATTTTCTTCACAAATCCGCAAAAGCCAGGTGAATTGAACACCATTGTAGGCAGTGCAAAAAGGTGGACTGACGTTTAAAATAGCTGTTTCTCCGAGGGAGATTAGTCTGTAAAAAAGATTTTTAAATAATTTAAAATAATATTCAGAATTTTTATTTTTATTAAAAATAATTTTATTTCAATGAAAACAGAATTTGTAAATTATTAAAGTCAGAATTTGTAAAATCTTCAAAATCAGAATTTATAAATAATGAAAATCAAAATTTGTAAATTTTTAAATTTAGAATTTGTAATTTTTAAAATCAGAAATTGTAAAAATTGAAAATCAGAATTTGTAATTATTAAAATCAGAATTTCTAATTTTAAAATCAGAATTTGTAAAAATTGAAAATCAGAATTAGTAAAATCAGAATTTGTAAAATTTTCAAAATCAGAATTTGTAAATATTAAAAATCAGAATATGTAATTATGTATTAAGGACTGAATTTAAAATTATTAAAATCAGAATTTTTAAAATTTAAAATCAGAATTTCTAAATTTTCAAAATCAGAATTTGTAATTATTAAACTCAGAATTTATAATTATTAGCGTCAGAATTGTAGATTTCTTAAATCAGAATTTGTAATTTTAATGTCAGAATTTGTAGAATTTTAAAATCAGAATTTGTAAATTTTTAAAATCAAAATTTATAAATTTTTGAAATCAGAATTTGTAAATTTAAAATCCTTATTTGTAATTTTACTTTCAACTTTGTAAAATAATTATTACCTTTCCGTAATTTTAACAGGCCACGTATATCTAAACGTAATTAATTCCTCATCATTACTAATTCTAGTATTTGTAGCAATTTCAGAATTTATTTCATCATTTAATTCAATTCTATTTTTATTTAATTTTCCAATTTCTTTATTTTTTTGTTGTTCATTTATTTGGGGTGTTTGCACTCTAGAAACATAAAATCGTTTCCCCACAAGATTTTTATTATTTTTAAATCGTTGTTCAACATCTGAGGAGGAATCGAAGCCACAAGGTGATGAAGAAGATGAGGAAGAAGGCGAAAAATGTGAAGGGGAAATATTGGATAAATGGCGAAAATTATTTTGATCGGGGGGAGATAATGCTTCCATCATTTAGAAAAATATTAATTTTTTTTAGAATTTCCTGAAAATTAAAATTTTTTTTATTTAAATTTTAATAAAAATAGTTGATAAAATATTTTACAAATGTAAACGTTCCAAAAAATTTTCGATTTTCTAAAAATAATATTTTATCAAGAATCAATTTTAAAGAATATTTGGTAATCCTTAAGATCATTGGTCCCTAGAAAAAATGAATATAAAGTGCTAGTTTGACATTTTTGAGGCGTACCAGTAGGTAATCGAGCTTGCTGAGTCAGAATCTGAGCTTAGAATTTGTTTATTTCAAACCCCGAAACCGAATTCGACCAAGTCGAATATGGGGCAAAAATTTGAAAATTTCAGAATTTATGTCTAATCCTACTCGTCACTTCGAGTTAAGTCGAAAGACATCAGAATTATTATGTTTCGACCAGCTTAAACGAAGTTATGGTGCTTAATTTGTATTCGAAGTCTAACCAAGCATGTATTTAATTGATCATAACTCAGTCTAAAGTTGTCGAAACACATTAATTTTGATATCATTCGACTCAGCTTGAAGAGATGCGTCAGAATAGCACTAGCCTAATAGTTTGGAATTTCTACGCCGAATTCGGCTTGGTCGAAATCGGGTTCGGGGTTCGAAATGAACAAATTCTAAGCTCAGATTCAGACTCAGCACACTCGATTACCTACTGACAAGCTTTAAAAATATCGAAAGGGCATTTTTTGCATTTTTTCCTAGGGACCAATGATCTTAAGGATTACCGAATATTTTAGTAAGTGAAATTCTAATTTGAAATATGCCTAACATAAGTTCCCAAGACTAAAAAATATTTTGAAATTGGGAAAGATCCCGAACACAATTTCCAAACTCCTAGTCCCTTCTTGAGTATCTTTTTGAGTTATTCCGACTCCGATTCGATAGTTAATACCCCTCCCTACATCCACATTCTCAGAAAAAGTCTCCAAAATGGAAACTTTCCAACCGAAATTTTAAAAATTTAGAAAAATAAAAATTTTAAATAAATTTTTATTTATAACAGAAATTCTAATAAAAAATATTTTTTAATTTAAAAATAATTCAGTTAAATAAAAATAAAAATTAAAAAGAATGTCATCTTTAATTAGTGTGACTAATACAAATTGAATAAATTAAATTAAAATTAAAAAAAGACGAAAAATGTGATAGGAAAATATTTTTAATTGTTTTTGAAGATTTTTGCTCAATTGTGTTGCACTAACTAAAAAATCATATTGCAAAATCGCCTAGAAGGAAAGGAATTTTTATTGAAAAAAAAACAATGAAAAAATAAAAAAATTTGCAAAAATAAAATAAAATTATAACAAAAAATCAAAGACCATAGTAACAAGGTGTGATATAACGTGTGAGGCTTAGAGGGAATATTATTAAAAATAAATATTAATAATATATTAATGATAAAATTCATTCTTTGTGTTTTTTATGTGGGAAAGTTAATTTGCAAGTTTGCAACATTATTAGTTTTGTAATTGTAAAATTTTAATAATCAGAATATTCTTTGGGAGGATGGAAAAAAATATATTCTGAAAAATATAATTTAGTTAATTATATTTAAAATCAGAATTTTTATTCTGAATTTTATAAATCTTTGTTCTGGTATTTTTCAGAATATTTATTTAGATTATTAATTAATTCTCATTTTTATCAGAATTATATATTATTATTACAAATCAGAAAAGAATTTTCAATAGAATATTTAGTATTTCAAACCAGAATTTTTATTCTGAATTTTATAAATCTTTGTTCTGGTATTTTTCAGAATATTTATTTAGATTATTAATTAATTCTCATTTTTATCAGAATTATATATTATTATTACAAATCAGAAAAGAATTTTCAATAGAATATTTAGTATTTCAAACCAGAATTTTTATTCTGAATTTTATACAAATTTTGTTCTGATATTTTTCGAATATTTATTCCGATTTTTAATTATATAAATTTAATTCTGATTTTCATCAGAATTTTATTATTACAAATCAGAAACGTATTTTTAATAAAATATTTGTATTTTATAAATCAGAATTTCTATAAAATATTTAGAATTATACTTTTAATAAATCAGAATTTGTGTTTTTAAACAATTATTCATTTAAATAATTAAATTGGCTAGAAAATTAAAAATAAAATTTTTAAAACGTTTTAATAAAAATCAGAATTTAAATAAAAAATTTAAATTTCAAAATTATTATAAAAACCAAAATCAAAAAAATGGCAAGTTTATATATACAAATTTGAACAATAATTGACCCTGTTACGTTTAGCGATTATGAATTTATATGACCAGAATATTTAAATAAAATATTCAGAGTATAAATATGTAAAGTAAAAAGAATATTTAAATAAATATTTATTTTGGAGCAGAAAATACACGTGAAAATAAAAGAAGAATGAAAAATTTTTATAATTTATTTTAAAAGAAAATACAAAACAAACAAACAATTATAGTATGAGTAATAATTAAATACAAGTTGAATAAAAGGAAGAAGAAAAGAAAATTTTTTACAATTATAAGTAAAACAAAAATACGCCTGGATTAGTAATAGCAATTAATTAATAACAAGTTTGTATTTTTATAGAATTTAAAAATTTTTTTGTGTTTTCCGGAAAAACTTTGTATTTTATTTAAAATCAGAATTGTATTTTATCTATATTTGTTATAATTCAGAATCAGAATTTTTATAGTAGGAATTATTTAAAAATCAGAAATTTTATATAAAGTTGTATTTTCTGATCAGAAAATGTATTTTTCAGAAAACAGAATTGTATTTGGAGAGTTTTATTCTATTATTCTGATTTTAATAAATTAATTCTGATTTTCAAAATTAAATAAATTCTGATTTTTGTATTTTACAAAATTAAATCAGAATTATTTTGTATTTTAAAAAATCAGAATTAATTTATTGGTATTCTGATTTTGATTAGATAATCAGAATTTACCGTAAATGCTCTAATAGAACCACACTCCCTATTTGAAGCACACTCCCTAATATAAGCACACCCTACGAGAGGATCGAAAAATAAAAGCACACTCCCTATTTGAAGCACACTCCCTAATATAAGCACACCCCTAGTGTAGGGGCAGAAAAAAAGCAAATAATATTTTTTATTTATATTTAGGTCATATAAAAAGGATTAAGGGAGATATAGCCAAAACCCGATACCCGAAAACTGATATACAGAAATCCGATACACTCAAATCCGCGATTTCCGGCCAAATTTAATATTTTCCTTAATCCTACAGATCCCTTGATCTCCCCGATTTAGGAATTAACAAGGGGATTTGTAACAAGGAAACATCGGGAAAGAAAAAGTGGGATATCATGGCAGTTTGATGAGATTAAAAAAATTAATGGATTACGAGCTGCATGTTTTAAATCAGGGCTTGCTTCTTTCAGCACGAAAGTCGAAAATTTTGAAAATTTCCGAAGGAAAAAATTTAGTTAGCTTGAAAAGTTTTATTAAAATTTATAAATTCAATTGAAATTTAATTTTTGTTTTGTTTTATGTGAGGTTATCAAAGGATTTCTGGGCTCCAAAATTATATAATATTAATTTATGGGATGTAGAAATTTTCATTAAAAAATTAAAAATAGATCGAAAAATAAAAGCACACTCCCTATTTGAAGCACACTCCCTAATATAAGCACACCCTACGAGGGGATCGAAAAATAGAAGCACATGTGGTTCTATTAGAGCATTTACGGTATTCGTAAATCTTGAAATACAACTTCAAAATCAGAATTAATTAAAAAGAAGAGATGTATTTTAGTATAATCAGAATACCAGAATTATATAAAGGGTGGTGCAATAATATTGTAAAATTAATATTTTAAGCAGACCTTCATAAACCTTCTGTGTTTTTAATTAACAATTAAAAACAAAAAATAAAAATAAAAATAGAATGGCTGCTCAGAACATTTTTACATCATTTTTATTTTAAAAAATATTTTATAATTTATTTTTAAAAAATTTCGAAAATGATTGAGAAAATATTTAAAAATCCAAAACTATTTATAGACTGATTTAACTGTAATAATATTTTAAAAAAAATGTTAAAATGCGGAAGAAAAAAAAAGAAAAAGAATTTACTAGAAAGGGAAGAAGCTTTTATTTATTATAGGAAAGGATAGATTAATACAGACAGATTATTTTAATTAAAATAAATTCTAGATAAATATTTACAGTTAAAAATGGAAATGATAAAAATAAAAAGAAATTGTGATTATAACAGGAAATTTAGAAATTTTTTGATTTAAAAGAAAAATTAAAATAAGGAAATTTAATTTAAATAATTAAAGAAGAATTTTTGTGTTTCCATTTTAGAAATCAGAATTTGTGTTTTTCTGAAATTATTTAGGTTTTTAAATAATCAAAACTTCTTTTTATAATTCTTGGATCAGAATTACATATGTTATTTTTTAACACATAATTTTATTATAATCAGAATATTTGATAATTTTACAAATCAGAATTTGTGATTCTGGAAATAGCTAATAATCAGAATTTGGAATTTCCCTTGCAATTACAATCTGTATTCTTTAACAAATAATTTTATTATTATCAGAATAATTTTACAAATCAGAATTGAAAGAATGAGAATTAATTAAGGGTGAGGTACTTTATTAAGAATTTATTTGTTCTTTTAAAATAAATATTTGAAATCAGAATTTCGAACCTCAGTTATCAGAATTTATGTATTTTTAAAATCAGAATTTAACTAACACAAGTATGAGTAACGATTTTATTGTTATAATCTCTTGTTTACGAAAATCATTGAATAATTTTAAAAGGGTATATTTATTTTCGAAAGAATTTTATTATGTACTAGTATTTTTGTGAATTTTTAAATAAAATATTTAAATTGAAATTTTTTGTTTTTCTGTTTTTTAAACAAAAAAATTTCTGAATATATAAAAATAGTAATACAAGACGAATAAATAAAATAAAAAAAAACAAAACAACAATATTCACTAAAAAGTGAATATATTTATTTCCCGTAATTTTAAGGGAATGAAAAGTGCAACCGTTTGAGAAAAACAAAAAAATAAACAAAGGAATGAACGAGAGTCACAAATGCGGACATGGTTAATGCGGACAAGCAAAACTCTGTTTTAAAAAAAGCTAAGAATTATTTTGAATTATTATTGATATAGAATTAAATTTGCTACAAAAAAATTTTTGCTTCTAGAACAATTAAAAGAAAAATTCAAATTGGCACTGAACAACTGGCACTAAAACCGGAACTCTTATTTTGTCCTAAATTCATTATAAACTAGTTTTTTCAACAAGGAAACTAAAAAAATATTTTTATAAAGTGATATTTAGATCATTTTACAGGCTTTTAAAAAATATAAGTCTAGCTTGAACTGTTTTTACTATAATGAAAATTATATGAATTTTTATGTAAAATTAATACAAAGTTTTGATTTTTAAGTACCAAAAATTTTTAATTCATGTGAGAATTAAAAATTATTTTCTCCCAAATTCACCCGATTATTAGCTATTTTTTAAACTTGAGAAAAAATTTTTCGAACGAATATAAACAAAATATAAGCTAAATGTCTGCAACATGTCCGCAATTATTCTGTTTTTATTTATAAATATTTTTATTTATTTATATAAAAGAATTTTTTTTTAAAAAAGGGAGAGTGGAGTGTAAATAGTGGAATGCATAAATAAATAAATGAAAGCAAACAATTTTATTTTTTTATTTTTAATAGAATTGGCTAATAGTGCATTATTATAATTACAAAAATAAATTTATGTTGAATCTCTATTTTGTGAATCCCTATTTCCTATATTAAGGACACCCCATGAATTAGAGCCCCATATTTAATAAAGCCACTTTTAGGGTATATGGTTGAAAGAATAATCGAGCACCCTCGAAGCTCTATTATGGAAAATATTTAATCATTTTAGAGAGAGAGAGGGGTTGAATTTAGACTTAAAAAATCGAAAGTCGGAAATTGGAACAAAAAGTTCGATCTTGGAAATTGAAAGTAAACGCTAATCGGAGGTGCTCTACAGACTGAACTATTTGGCCCAGCTTTCACCTTCTCTTTTTACTTTAATAGATCTTAAACCCAGTCCCAGTCATATGAACGTTTTAAACACGAAACAGACCGAGAAAAGATCTCGAAAAAATTTAGGTATCGAGGATTTAGATGTTTCGATACATGTTTCGAGACATCGATCTTGATTTCCTATGCCCAGGTTTCTAGCCTGGGTAACCTAGGAGACATCGAACTAACCCAGGTTTCTAATTTTAAATGCTAGCTAGATGTATCTCCTTTCATCCAAAAATAAAATTTTATTTTTAAAAATTTGTCATTCATTCCAAAAAAATAATAAATTTAATCAAAATTTGTTTCTTTTTGTTTATTTGCAAATTTATTTATTTATTCCCCCTCTAAAAATATTTCTGGAACAATAAATAAAATAAAAATAAAAATTCTTTGGTCTTAATTTAAGAACAACTCTCTTCTATAAATAGAAAAGGGAATAATAATAAGCTTGTAAATTTCTGGAGGAAAAAATGCCAAGTAAAAATAAAAGAAAAAGAAAGCTGATAATGGACTGAGAGTTTCTAAAATTAGCTAAAGGAATAAAATAATTTTTAAAAAAATAAAGATATAAGAGAAAAATGTGGGAGAATTTTTAAGTGTTTTATTAAGGGGTAGCTTCATTGCAAGCTTTATAGCTTTTGAAAGGATGGACAAGATAAAAAGATTTTTATATTATTCAATAGAGAATTAAATTTGCTACAAAATTTAATTAAAATTTAAAAAATTAGCTAAAGAAATAAAAAGATAGCCGGAAAAACTCCTCTTAAAGCATGATGATTTAATAAGATCTTCAGTTCAGTTGAAGATTTATATCGCAAGAGGTCAACAAGATTTTTAACGCGCATCTTACTTGCCTAGATAGACTTATTAGGATGAGTCATTAACTACAAAATTCATTTAAAATAATTTTATTTGAAAAATAAATAAGCAAAATAAATAGGAAAATGGCTTCTTATGTGTATGGACGCACGAAAGTTTTTGCGTCATAACTCTTAAAAGGATAAACCGATAAAAAATATTTTCATATATTAACAGAGAATTAAATTTGCATAAAGATAAAGCAAAAATAAAAAATTATTAAATTCTGTTACAAAAACACACAAAAACCATACATTTTACCCCAAAAATGATAGATTTTTGGTCATATTCTTTAAACATATTGACAAAAAAATTTTCTTTTTGATAAAAACTGTATCAAATTTAATTCTCTTTCGAACGAAAAAAGAATAAAATTTAAAAAGTTAATCCCTCATAAATTTATACGTTCGGGAACCAAGCGTTCCCCTCACTGAAACAGAATTAACAATAGAAACGAAAAATTGAAAATAATTTTAGGGAATTATTTTCTAATAAATTTAGAACGGAAGGAAACTAAAACACACACACAAAAGCATCAAAAAAGTAAAAATTGACATTTTTTGGTTTTTGGCATTTTCCGATAAATTCAATCTCTTGGGGCTCATTTATAAGCTTATGGATTAAATATGTTTTCCTTTTTTTATTTTTTGGTTTCCTTTTTGGACAAGGCATTCTTTCAATTATTTTAAACATTCGCTCAATCTTTGCTCTATAATTGAGGCAAAAATGATGAAAAAATGAATAAAAAAGAAAAATTTGAGGGAAGGCGGAAGCTTAAGTGAATGACAAGCTTCTTTCAACTACACTGCTCCACATAATTATAAGTCCACCGCTTTTTTCGGGATTTTTTGACTTCCAGTGATCCAAATTTTCTGAAAATTTAGAAACACACCTTTTAGTGCATAACTAATAATTTTTTCAAGAGCCTTACCCCCGTTTTACGTTGATTTTTGAGGTCTCAGGATCTCGGCTCCGGGTAAAGATATGGGTCTAGTTCTTTTTTATTTTTTCATAATATCATTATGTATTGTTGCTAGAATTTTTGTAGATTTTTCCTATACTTGGAAATATCTTTTTTGAAAAGTGGACTTATAATTTTGTGGAGGCCGAAATTACAAATTTTGGTCTAAAATTTTTTAAATAAAAATTCAGCCAAAAATCGAATCACACCTTGTTAGTAAGGTGTGTTTCTAAATTTTCAGAAAATTTGGATCACTGGAAGTCAAAAAATCCCGAAAAAAGGGGTGGACTTATAATTATGTGTAGCAGTGTGTGTGAAGTTTTTAATAGAATTTTTAAAGAAAAATAAATTTTTTGTTGAAAAAAAATTTTTTTTTAACTAGAAAACATAAAATAAAGATACCGTATTTCCTAAAATAGTACGGCCGGCCGTACTATTTTTCAACCCTCTTCCAAAGGGCCGTACTATTTCAGGGGGCCGTACTAATTTAGGGGGCCGCACTATATTTCAACCCTTTTTCAAAATTATCTGAATTTTTTTTTTGTGTTTAAATTTTTTTATATTATCCACGAATGTATATGAAAGGAGTGCTCGGATCGCATTTTTCTTTACTTCCTTAGACCGCCTCGGAATGGGGTCAATTTTCCTTAGTATTTGATTTTTGTCATAAGGCAAAACTGTGTAAAAAATAATTTTTCCTCTGATTATTTTGTTGTGTGAGTGGCAAAACTCGGTCTTAACAAGACTCGATCTAATTTGTTCGGGGTCTTTTGGGACGCGTGCTGTTATTTTTAATTTTTTATTTTCGCGTCAGGCTAACTAACGGGACAGAAAAACAACAACAGACAAATTGTCTCGACCGAGTTTTGTAAGACCGAGTTTTTCTACTCAACCAACAAAATAAGCCGAGAAAAAAATATTTTTTACAAGTTTTGCCTTATGACAAACATCAAATACTAAGGAAAATTGACCCCATTCCGAGACGGTCTAAGGCACTCCATCCGAGCCTAAGGCACTCCATCCCATTCATATAGAGCCGTATCCACAATAGTCTTTGAATTGGAAAATAAATTTATTTAATTCCTGCTCATATTAAAATTTTTCAGAAAACAACGATACCGATTTTTATATCCAAATCCCAAGCCGGTATTGGTATCATTAACTCAAATCCCGATACTGATTTAGGAGATACTAGCATGTTTTGAGTTGCCCTTAATTTTTAGATAGAAGCAACTTCCTAGTACTAAAAGCTTTCGTTATTCACTTTGATTCTAACTAATCCTTTTAAATTCATCCATAATTAAATTACTCCAAATCCACAATATCCTTCCAAATCCAACATAATCTCCATTAATCCACTTATATCCTCTTAAGCACTCCAATTTCTATACCAATAGATATTAAGATTCAATAAATTAGTTAAATATTGCGAGGAATAATTACTATGATTAAAAAAACAAATTTTGTCTATTTTTTATATTTTTTAAATGGGGGCCGTACTATTTCAGGGGGCCGTACTAATTTAGGTGGCCGTACTATTTTTCAACCCACTTCCAAAGGGCCGTACTATTTCAGGGGGCCGTACTAATTTAGCAGGCCGTACTATTTTAGGAAATACGGTAATGGGAAAAATAAAATTTTTAAAAATTAAAAAAAATTAAGAAGTAAAAGGTGACAAACACACTAGCATTAGTGGCAGTCGCTTCTGAGCCTTATAACTTTTTTAATTCTGAATAAATAATTTATCTTTTAAATATTTTTGGATAGAGGAGAGAATTTGCTACAAAAATAAATTTATACAAATATTTAAAGTTGGAAATAAAGAAAGTTTGAGGGAAGAAATGATACTTGGTTTAAATGGAGAGAATTATAAAATGTCTTGTTTTTTGACCAAAAATTTTTGAAAATCTACCCCAAAATTTAATTTTCAGATTTTTCTTATAGCAAATTAAATTCTCTATCGAATGACACCAAATTTGTTAAATAAAATTTATTTGCTCAAAAGTTATGAAACTTTGAGTAGAATGAGTCGCGGGGAACACTTTATTCTACCTTTAAAAGCGTAAAACTAAAAAAAGAAAGAAAATTTCCCCATATATTTAATGGCCAAAAAAGTAAAAAAGCATTCACTATTTACGTGTTCCACGCAATGTTAGATGAAGCAAAAGAAAATTAGAGGGGTAAAATTAAGGAAAAACAAACAAAAATGGCTAGTAACAAGCAATAAATAAACGTCTATTGAAGGAACTAAGGAAATAAAAATGGCAGAAACACAAAAAAAAAGTTTTTTTTATTTTATGTGAATAATTTTTAGGCTTTAAAAAACTAATGTTCTTAGAATATATAAAAGGTCGTTAAGCTGAACAATGAGAAATAAATAAAATAAACTGCTTTGAGGAAATAAATTTTATTTTTTATTGCGTTCAAAAACCGAAAAAAATTTCTTTAGAAAATAAATTTAGAAAATAATTGTCTTTTAAAAATATTTTAAATTTATTTTTAATTGTTTAGAGACCTGAAATATAAATAGTTCATAAAATAATTCCAAAACACCCTCGGGAATCGGGGGAGGGTTAATATTTAGAACTACAACGTACCAATATCATGGATCTAGCCGACAAAAATTAAATTCCCACTGTCGGGAATAGGGATTCCCGACACTGAAGACGGCTGGAATTATCCTAATTTCATGGATCAGTTTGACTCTAACCCTGATATACATATAAGTCAATATTCGGATAATATCAAAACATGATGATAACAAAACATGATTATCTTAGTATAAGTACACAATTGTAAAAAGACTATATCCCAACAATAATTGCTTAATAGAGAATTTAAAAAGCTATCGAATGATACCAAAATTATCTAAATCTAAGTATCCAGTCAAAAGTTACAGGTGATAGCGCCTAACGGGGCCTGCGCCTAACTGTCCTTATAATATAATGAACGGAAGATTAAAAAAATAAAACAATGAAAATTTAAAAAAATTGAAATATTTTCTCAACAAAAATAAAAAAAAAGAAAAAATTTTAACAATCAATCACTTTCATTTTATTTTAAGTATTTTAATGTTTCAAATATTTAACTGACGTTCCCTCTCTATCTACTTATTTAAGTTGACATCCCCTCACATATTTAATTGCTCAAAAATTTTTTTTTATGATTGATTGGCTTCAATTTTAAATTTTTTAACTTTTTTTAGCAAGAATGTGTCAATTATTTCCCGGTTTTTGTTTCCGGTGAATTAATCCGGAAAGGATTTTTTTTAATTTTTTGGCAGGAGGAGAAAGTGAAATTTTGTGAGTAAAGGGGGTATACCACAACCTATTTAAATGACTGTAACTAGTGAATGAATGGACCGATTTTTATGATTTTGATGTCATTCGATAGAGAATTAAATTTGCTACAAGATAACTTAGAATAATAATTTTAACTTACAAACTAATAAAGAAAATAAAAAAGAAAAGGGGAGGAGGTACACCTTTGTTTGTGGACACACGTCAGTCTATACTCAATAACTTTGGAAAAAATGAAAAGTTAAAGAATCTTTTGTTATCTTTCGATAGAGAATTAAATTTGCTATAAAATAAAATCAGAAATAAAATTTTGGATTAGTAACAGAAAAAGTTAAGGCCAAAAAACTAACATTTTTGAGTAACATGTCTCTTTACTCTATAACCTGAGAAAGGATGAATGTTTAAAAAATAAATTGTTAACTTTTAATAGTAAATTTAATTTGGTATTAAAATAATAAAAAATAAAATTCAAAAATAAAATTGATAAAGGATTAAAATTGAAAATTTGAGTGCATATAATGGGATAAATGTAACCCTTTAGAGTTTTCCCATTATAACATTTTTTCTCTTTAACTGTAAATTTTAATTTTTAGAGCATTTTGTAGCTAATTTAATTATCTATCGAATGATCAAAAAATAATCAAAAAAAGTTCATCCATTCCCGAAATATAACCTCGAGAGTAACCCTATCTTACAGATAGGCGTAAAAGTGAAAATTCAAAATCGATTTGTCCCCGAAAAGATTTTTTGTGTAAAAAATAAAAAATTATTATCTAGCAAGTATTGTAAACACTAGACAAGTGTTATAAAAAATGTGTAGGTGTTTTGAGTTATATTAGAAAAAAATAACAACAACAAGAGGGGATTAGTAGGGGAAGGGAGAGAAAGAAAAGAAGCACGCTAGCACTAAAATATTTTTTTATTGTTTAGTATTTACTGCCAAAACAAATAAAAAAAAGATTTTTTTGTTTTCGTTTTTAGGTGCGCAAGAGTGTCTAAAATAAATATTTTATATAAATTTTTCTAAAAATAATTTGGAAAATAATATTTTTATTTTTAAAATATTTATTTATTTATTTATGAGCAACTATACGGTATAAAAAATACACTAATAGTGGTGAAAGTCAAAAGACAAATATGTATATGTAAAAAAGCCAAATATATGTAAAAAAGCCAAATATTTATATGTAAATAATTAATTTAATGAGAATTATGTATGTATTTGGAGTGTTTGGTGAAATAATTGTTTTGTTATATATTTTGTTAAAGAAGTTTTACAAAAATTTAATAAATAGATTAAAACAAAAATTTAATATTTAATACAAAAATTTAATAATACAAAATTTAATCAAAAATTTAATACAAACATTTAATAAATAGATTAAAACTTAAGGAAAAATGTTTCCGTTAACTGATATCCATTTTCTAGTAAATTTCCTGAATGGTTTTTTATGCATTATACCAATAATTTCGTTAGGTAGTTTATTCCAGTTTGTTATATTTCTTATAAAAAAGTTATTTCTGGATTTCGAATTGTATCTTTGGTTTTGAAGGAGAAGGGGTTTTAATATTTTTTTTATAATAATAATATGAACGTGTCGGAAAATGTACTATTCTATAAAATATTAATTTTTCTAAATTTTTATTTATGAATATGTATAATTGTTGATTTAATACAATTAAAAAACATATTATTTAAATATAATTATAGGTATTAAACACGGATCGGATTTTAGGTCGTAAAAAATTTAAAATAGATACCTAAATAGGTTGTATAAAATGCCTAAATCGGTGACAAAAATAGGAACCTAAAAATCGGATCCCTAGTAATAAAGATTTATAATTTAATTTAATTTAATTTATTGAGTAAACCACAAAGTACATAAAAAAGTACAATTATAGTGGTAAAAAAATAAATTTTCAAAATACTATAAGAAAATGTCGTAATAAATAAAAAAAATGTCAATCTAGGAGGATAATGTAGTTGCGAACTAAAACCTCTATTTTATAAAGTTATTAACAAGTACTCTAAATTTTTGCGAATTATATGTTTGTAAAATTTCATTAGGTAAGCTATTCCAGTTTAACGAAATAAATTAAATTAATTAAAATTTAAATTGTTTTTTTATATTCTACTTATACCAATAGGTAAGGGAAAAAATGTTCATATAGAAAATTTGTTTTCAAAAAAACCACTTAATAATAAATTTGATTGCTTATTTAATTAATTTTATGATTTAAAAAGAAGTTTTACAATTCAATGAAATTTTTTTCTGCCAAATGAAATTTGGTGATTTTGTAGTAAATTTATTGGGCTTTCAGAAAAGTGTAAAATAAAAATTAAATTTAGCTTATTAGGGGTCGAAAATATTTTTAAAGACATTCACCCCGGACTTACGTTGATTCTCAAGTTTCTGGATCACGATTATGGAAGTATATTAGAATTTAGAAGTAGATTAGAACTCAACAATCTTCATTCTTTCTTTAGTGATTCCATCCCGATCCAAGTAAAATTCATAACTTCCATCAATAAGCAAAGGAGACATTGCGGCAACATATTCTGTTTCGGGATGTTTTTCGAACAAATTTCCAGTATATACATTCATTACGCCATTTTCAATATCATCTACTTGTGTTTGTAATAAATAGATTCCTATTCGTTGTCTCAAATCTTTCAATATATTTTTATCAAAATCAGTAATTTTCTTGAACATCTTGAACACACATTTTTCCTCTTTCGCTTTTTTAATTTTAACGTAGAATTGAAGCCATCCAACATTAAAATGATTGAAAACGATAATAAAATAATTGCCTGGATTTTCAAATTTTAAACAAATTTCAATATGGGAATATTCCATTTTCTCTCCATGTTTTTTGCCATTTATTGAAGTTGACTCAATTAAATTAGCTTTGCTAAAATTATGTTTTTTCAAAATTTTTCTGGGCCCTTCCGGATTCAGAAAGCATATTAATCTTGTCAATTTATAATTGCTTTGAGCTTTCTGTAGTAACAATGAGTTTATTCCGTTCATTTTTATTATCATATCTGTATATATACTTGAATGTGTTATTCTCTCATTTGACAGTTTATTTATCTCCAAATCTAATTGTGTAGAGAACATAGGTAACACCATTATTAATAACTAAAATTAAAATAAAGGGGTTCTGTAGTCTCGTCAGAGGTTAGTTTCATCAGAGGTCCTTTTCGACAGTAAGGCTCCCTTTTTAAAAACCTAATTAAACTACTGTATTATGACTTATACTAGATTATTTGTTTCTGGCCTAATTTAATTTAAAGTGTACTTTTTATTTGGAAATTTAGTCCCTATGTACTTTTAAATCGAGATTTTTGTACTTTTGATTGGCATTTTGGTATAACAGGAAGGGAGGGTTTACAATAATTAAAATTTAATTTTAAGCCTAGCAATCTGCATATGTAGTATAGCTATGCTAGGATTTTTAGGCAGTAAAACTGATAAAATATGCACTAAAATCTTAAAAAAGGCAAATTAAGAAGGATAAAAGTAGTTTGAAAGCAGATTTCCTAAAAATACCACCGTATTTGGACGTTTCAGCATCTGGCCTATATGTATAGGAAAAAACAGGCATCTTGCCTATAATCCTAGCTCTATTTATAACATGTAATCGTTCTAAACTTTTATCTCATCTCTTACATTACCTATATTTTTACGATATTTTATCCAAAGTGAAATTAGTGGTCCGATTTTATTTGTTTACCTTTTTAATCTCAGTTTCATAAGAATATTCAATATATTCTTCTAAACAAATATTTATTTGTGTTATTTCTTGATACAAGAACAAATCTTCAATCAAAATTAATTTTTTCCCTTTATTTCCATTATTTTACTTTTTATTTTGTGTGTAGTTTCGTTAATGCTACCACAATTGTATGAATAAGAACTTGTATAAATACAATCTTTTTCATATTTTTCATCAATTTCGTATAAAATTTCAATTTTATATTTTTCTTTCACTTCAATTTTATTTATTTCCATTCTCAACAAATTTATTTTAACACTTCCATCCTCGTTTTTATTATTTTCTGTAGATTTAACTAAAATTCGTTGATTATTTTTAATATAATCAGAAAAAGAATATTCAAAAAATATTAAAAATAATATTTTAGAAATAAATAAAAATTTAATTAAAAACATTTTTTAAACTTTAATTTTATTTGATAGTTTCACCTGTGTTTTATTTTATATAATACAAATTTTTAAAGAGAAATTGTTTTGAATTAAAAATCATTTCATAATTGTACTTTTATACAAATTATGACAAATTTTATTTTTAATAATTGCACTTTAAAGACAATATTAACCTTTGACAAATAAAGATTTTATTTCCTAATTAAGCTATATTACCTATAAAATATTACTATGAAATATTCTCCTCCTCATGTATGCACTTTAAAAGTCTTTGAGAAAATATTTTGCCGATAAAAGTCTAGCTCTCTATATGTCCACAAAAGGCATTTCTACTTTTACCGGCAAAATATTTTTTCTAAAGTGCATACATAAGGAGGAGAATATTTCATAGTAATATTTTATAGGTAAATAAATTTAATAATAAATAAAATCGCTATTTATCAAAGGTTAATATTTTCCTTAAAGTGCAATTATGAAAAATAAAATTTGTCATAATTTCTAAAAGTACATTTATGAAATAATTTTTAATTCAAAACAATTTCTCCTTTAAAAATTTGTATAAAATACAGGTGAAACTATCAACTAAAAGCTAAATAAATTAAAAAAATGTTTTTAATTAAATTTTTATTTATTTCTAAAATATTATTTTTAATATTTTTTAATTATTCTGTTTCTGATTATAAAAATAATCATCGAATTTTGGTTGAATCTACAAAAAATAATAAAAACGAGGATGGAAGTGTTAAAATAAATGTGTTGAGAATGGAAGTTAATAAAATTGGAGAAGAAGAAATTACCCAATATAAAATTGAAATTTTATACGAAATTGATGAAAAATATGAAAAAGATCGTATTTATACGAGTTCCAATTCATACAATTGTGATAGCTTTAACGAAACTACACACAAAATAAAAAGTGTAATTAATGGAAATAAAGGGAAAAAATTAATTCTGATTGAGGATTTGTTCTTGAATCAAATAATAAAAAGAATTTATATTTGCTTAGATTATGTGGATAAGGTTGTCGGAAGTTGAAAATCTTCGGATATCGGATCTGGTATCCGAACTCCGATATTTTTAATTTGATAATAAGTAGGGCGTGTCAAAATATGCACGGAAAAACCCAAAATATGCGCATATATGTGCACCGAAAAAGGCCTAAATATGCACTAAAATAAACAAAATTTCCCAAAATATGCACAGATATGCAGCAAAAAACAGTAAAAATGTGCTTCAAAAATTAATAGTATTTTAATTAAAAATGATAATTTAGTCTTTAAAATAGCAATTTAGAGCAGTTCTAAAAGATTTTACTGACTTAAAATTTATGAAAAAAATTTTTTGAACCAAATTTTTCAGAAATATTTTTCGAAAATATTTCTCCAAAAAATTTTCTTTAAAAATTTTTGAAAAAATTTTATATTATGCCAAAAAATAATTTTTAGCCTGCAAATTACTCAAAAAATGCCAAAATAGTACAAATTTTGGTAAAAATATGCAAAATTTACCAAAATATGCAAAAATATGCAAATATGCACGAAAGTACCAAAATATGCAAAAATATGCATAAAGAACCCGGTCCCTAATGTTCGTACCGATGTAAAAACACCATTTTTGAGTGTTTCAGCTCACGGCATATCCGCATACAAAATATGCATTTGCACGTTTTGACACGCCCTAATAATAAGTCTTTGATAAGAGAAAACATGAAATAAATAGAATATATACTCCTCTGTTTATACATCAGGGACTACGGATGGGTTTTAAGAATTTACTTCGAATCGGGTTTCGGGTCGAAAAATACCGGATTCGGCTCTCGGGTTTCGGATACCCCTCAAATCCCTGTTTTATATAGAATTTTGAAGTCAATCATTTCAATTTTAGTTATTAATAACTTTGTTGCCTACGTTCCCTCCACAATTAGATTTGAAGATAAATGAACTGTCAAATGAGAGAATAATAAAAATGAACGGAATAGACTCATTGTTACTACAGAACTCTCATAGCAATAATAAATTGATAAGATTAATATGTTTTTTTAATCCTGAAGAGCCTAGAAAAAATTTAAAAAGAGAAAATTTTAGCAAAGCTAATTTAATTGAGTCAACCTCATTAAAAGGCAAAAAACATCAAGAGAAAATGGAATATTCTCACATTGAAATTTGTTTAAAATTTGAAAATTCGGGCAATTATTTTATTATAGTTTGGAGCAATATTAATATTGGATGGTTTCAATTCTACGTTAAAATTAAAAAAATAAACGAGGAAAAATGTGTATTCAAAATGTTCAAGAAAATTTCTGATTTAGATAAAAATATATTTAAAAATTTGAGACATAATATAACAATCTATATATCACAAACAGTGGTAGATGATATTGAAAATGGTCTAATGAATGTATATAGTGGGAATTTGTTCAACAACTCTATCGAAGCAGAATTTGTTGCCGCAATGTCTCCTTTGCTTATTGATGGAGGTTATGAATTTTACTTGGATAAGGATGGAATCACTAAAGAAAGAATGAAGATTGTTGAGCCGAATTTTAAGAATTGATAAAAGGAAACCATATAAATGAGAAAACATTATTGCGAAATCAGTTAAGGACTTTTATTGGGCCCACCAAAGGAAATCTGTAAAGGACTTTTATGGGTCTACCAAGAACGAAAATTGAAGTATAAACAATTCGTTTCGTTTCGCCGAGCTGAGTTCAAATATGCAAGAATTTTTTGCCTGAGAACAAAATCCAGAAAAACTGACCCTTAAAGATTTGAAAACCCATAGGGGGGACCAAGCTAATTTTTGGGGGCGAAAAATTCGATTTTTCGCCCCAAAAAGAAGCTTACTTCCCCCTATGTTTGTTTTTTGACTATATTGGGCCTTATAATCCCGGCTCAAAGTTGTTTTCGCTGACTAATTTTGGTGTCATTCGACTCAGCCCGCGAGTTTTATTTTCTATATTTTCGAGTTTTTTCCCGCATCTCCGAGCACTTTCGATTGAATTTAAATTGTCCAAATCTAAAATCGCCCGGTAAAGCAAAGTTAGACCCGGGAATTTCCTGGATTCGTTAATTATACTACATACATAGATACAGCTCAAATTATCTAAATGAGTGCCCCTATCTAACAGCAAAGTCTGACTATTAATAATAAAATTTAGAATGTTTTTAAATTAAATAAATTTTTTAATGAATTGGGATTAATAAAACTTAATTGGGGATAAAAATAAATGTTTTTAAATAAAAAGGAAGAAAATATTTTTTTATTTTATTTTAATAAGTCTGTCTATCTCTGTAGAAAAATAATCCGAATAAATAAATAAAATTTTATTTTTAGAATTTATTTCCCAGACAGAACGGAAAAATATAAATAATTAACAAAATTTAAATAAAAAAGTCAGAAAAAAAAAATTATTTGCCAAGAAAATAAAAAAATGTGTGCAAAAAAGAAAATTTTACTTCCCCTTTAAAAAATAAAAACATATGTACATGACAATAAATAAATAACAAAAAAGAGGTAGTAGGGGGAGAGGGTATTATTATCTGCTTTGTTTTGTTATTATTATTGCTTTTTTCTGCTTTAACTTTGACAAAATAAAAAATAAATTAAATAAAAGTATGTGTAGTTGATAATAAACAAAAAGAAATTTGTTTATTATTAAACAATAAAATTAAAAAAATATATTTACTTATTCAAACAGGAGATGAAAAATAATTTAAAGCAGGCGAAAATATTGGAAATTTTAAGGTTAAATTTAATTTTTTTAGCAAAAAGTCGATTTGTAAGTACTGTACTTCCAAAATAAGTACATTTTCAATTTCTTAAGTACGAAGGTCGATTTGTAAGTACTGTACTTCCAAAATAAGTACATCCGACAGTCCTAGATTAAAATAAGAGCGTAACTTTATTAGAATAAAAAATATTTATATTATAATGAAATTGAAATAATACATATTAAACAAATTGATTTTAATAAGATTTTTAATTATCAAAAACAGAATTCAGGATTTTAATAACAAATAATACTTGATTAGAATAAGTAGGCTAATAGATAATTAAACGTAATGTCATTGAATAGACTTTAATAAGGTATAGGCTTTTAATTAGGATATATTTAAATCGAGATCTTCGGTGCCGGCTAATTCACAAAAAATACCGTCTCAATTTCAACAAGTACTTTGCTTCAAAAAAATTAAAAAAAACATTCTAAACATTCCTTACATAATTTACAAATGGTTGATTTGTTAAATGTTAAATGAATTGGATAAATTAAACAAGGGAAGAAAGAGAAGAGAAAGGAATGCGCATATAAAAAGTTGGGAAGTTATTTGGTAAATGAGTCATCTTTTGTTGTCATTGAATTTTATTAGAAAATACAAGAATAATAAAAGCTTATATAAAATTTGATTAAAAATGCTTCGTGGAAAAGTAAAGGGATTCTACTGTTTGTTTTCTTTTTAGGGTTGTCGTTTTCACCTAATTCTTCGGTTAGCCGAACCGAAATTTCTGTCTGAAATCTCGGTTAACCGAAATGAAAATTTAACGACGATTATTTGTGGATTAAGGAATGGAATATAAACGAATTTGTCAGAAGTTATTTATAGGGTTGCCGTTTTCGAGTCGGGCCGACGGTCGAGGCATTTTTTTTCGGGCTTGTTTTTATCGAGTCGGGCCGGTACGAGTCTTTTTCGGGCCTAACTTTATCGAGTCGGGCCGATACGAGTCTTTTTCGGGCCTAAATTTATCGAGTCGGGCCGGAACGAGTCACTTTCGGGCCTGACTTTATCGAGTCGGGCACCGAGACATTTTCGAGTCTTTTTTTAAAAGATTTATTTAAAAATAATTAGTGGATTTGGACGGATATCTGTGAATTAAAAGGTATATCGATGGATCAGGAGGGTAAAGGAAGGGCTGAAGAGAATTGAAATGGATATCAGTGGATTTGAGGAATTAAGGTGATTTAAATTATCGGAGGATTGGGGTGAGATATTGCTAGATTTGGTTTTATTAAAGGAGATCAGATGATTAAGGGGTTCAGGATCGTATATCAGATGATTAAGGTGATATATTGTAATAAGATTTAGAAGGAATGAGGAGATTTGAAGGGATATCGGGGATATCGTGCGTTATATATATCGGGGATATCGTGCTAGAGCCCCCCCCCCCCCGAAAAAGTCATAAACTTTTTGACTCCAGCGGTAAAAAAAAGATGAAATCACTTGATATACCTCCAAATCACTGCCCCCCCCCCCGCCGAAATAGGGGAAAGGGGGAAAAAATTTGTAAAAGAACGGTCGAAAAAGTTTTCGCCTACAACCCTCAGATTTTAAAAAATTTTCACCTGCGGCGCTATGAATGGAAGACTTGTGGACTGAAGATTACGACTGCGTATTTTAAAGTTAAAATTGCGGACTGCGGAAAATTGTGGACTCTCAAAACTGATTGAGTTTCAAAAGTTCAAATTATGACGGGATCCCGCGGATTATATACCATAACTCCCAGTAATCCAGCTTATCAATTAAAGCCAGTAAGTTCGAGATGTGAAGCAAAGTATGGAGCTAAAAATCCTTCATTTCAGCGCCGCAGGCAAAAATTTTGAGATATTCGGAAGGCTAAGGACCAAACTTCTTCCTTTTTCAGCGCCGCAGGCGAAAATTTTTCGAATTTTGGAAGGCCAAGGAGCCAGATTTCATCCATTTTTGTCCACAAATCTGGTAAAAATATTATCGAGTCTTGTTCGAGTCGGGCCGACTTTTTCCGAGACAATTTTTTTCGGGCCTGTTTTTATCGAGTCGGGCCGGTACGAGTCACTTTCGGGCCTAACTTTATCGAGTCGGGCCGTTACGAGTCTTTTTCGGGCCCAAATTTATCGAGTCGGGCCGGTACGAGACTTTTTCGGGCCAAACATCGAGGCATGACTCGATCTTTCGGTCCGAGTCGGTCCATTTTGGCAACCCTAGTTATTTATATCGGACGATAAAATAGGTTCTGAATTGATAAGGGGGATTTAAGGGATATCAGTGAATAGGTAGGGGTTTTGTGAAAATAAGGAAGGACTGTTATGGGATTTAAAGGATGAAGAGAGAGCAAGAGTACAAATATAGCGCTAAATAACAAAAGCGCTATTTGTGTACACCCAACTTACTGCGAGCCCAACTAACAGCAAAGCTATAACTTTGTTCAGAATTGTCGAATCCGGGACGCCGTGGTATAGTTCGATTGAGCTCGCAAATCTCATCGAACAATACCAAAGCGTACCAGATTCGACAATTTTGAACAAAGGCAACCAACTTACCACAGCCCAATTACCGCTCTGCGGTATTTTAGGCAGTGGTAAGTTGGCCTGCTCCGACTATTCAAATGTAATGAATATATAGATAAATATAAATTGAAATATTATATATTAAATAAAAACAGTAGTATTTCTATCAAAAAATTCTTTTATTAAAAATATTCTCTTGTTTTTATCAAATTTTAAACAAAGGATTAATAAAAAGAGAAGATAAATAATTGAAGACGAAAAGAAATAATGAAAAAAATTTTATTTCCCAAAAATACGGACTTTGGCCCGTAAATCTGATTAAATAAAAATATTAGGGAAAATAAAGAGAAATATTAAAACATGTGAAAACGATAAGAATATTCTGAGAAAAAATTGGGAAAATTCTGGGAAATTTTAATAAAAAGTTTAAACAATTGTACAAACATGTGAAGGGTCAAACTAGCTTTATATATAAAAGTTGGACACGACCTGTTAATTTATCCCTATGGTGAGTTAAATTAAGAAGAATATGTAAGTCGACTTGCATAATAGTTAATATTTCAATTTAATTTTAACATGAATTTTATAATAATTTGATGGTTTAAAGTTGCATCCTAAATTATAAAACGTTATTTTTGAAAGCCTGACTAAAGGTCATGGCTAATTTTGTTGAATAATTAAATTGCTGTAGCATAGATTTTCTTCATAACTAGCTTACAGTAAATTAATTAAACTTCTCAATTTGCTCGAACTTGCGAAATTAGTAATGAAAATGTATGTAAAATTATTTTCTTGGTCCCTGACTTCCGTCTTGAAAACACTGTGACGTGCCTAACCCAGTTTCAACATCTTATGATTATATTAGCAGACAGTAACTGAATGAAGGAAAAAATATCTTCATCAACAAACGAATAAAGTAACTTTATGAATCCAAAAATTCCTCTCCCTTTTAACCTATTTAAAATAACTTCCTTTAATTAATCAAGGTAGAAAAAAGTCATAAATTTTTTAAAATAAATTTGAAGACAATTTTCTACTTTTTTTTCTATTAATTAAAGGACTTTTAACCTTTAATCTTTGCTTAATCCCCCTAGAAAATAAAATTTTTCAAGAGATCACCACTTCAAAGAAGAGTTGACATTTTGGATTTTAATTCAATTTTCTTTTAAATTTTTATTTGACAAATAAATTGAGTTAAAAAATAAACGGAAAATAAATTTTAATGAATCTATTGGAAAATAAAAAGAAGTGGAGGGAATTTATTTGAAAGCTTTATTAAAGTGCTTTTACTCAATCCTTGATTTTGGATGGTGGCCAAATGTTTGGAGGGTTTTAATTAATTTTTTTTCATGTGATAGCTAATTTATTTTTTTTATCAATTTTCTATTTTTAGAAAATTGATATTGTGATAGGGTAATAAAAAAATAAGAATTATTTTATTTGGGAGGTCCCTAAGAAAATAAGCTTAAAATATTTATTTAAATTTAGAATTTTTTTATCACTATATGTAGGCTCTGTACCAGGGATGTGCGAGTTTCGCTTTTCGCTTTTCGCATTTCGCGGATTTTCGCCTTTTTTGGACTTTCGCATTTCGCTGTTCGCGTGTCGCTTTTTTTGAATGACTTTCGCTTTTCGCTTTTCGCGTTTCGCTTTTTGCGCGAAATGCGAAAGTTTTATACACCCCTAATGACAGCTGGATGATGATAAAGTTGGAGAAAAAATGAGCCCGAATAAATTGAAAACCTCTAAAATTCTCAAAATTTTTGCCTGCGGCGCAAAAAAAAAGAAGAAATCTGGCTTCTTGTCTCCTCAAAATTCTCAAAATTTTCGCCTGCGGCGCAGTAAAAGGAAGAAATATGGCTTAAGAACTTCCAAAATTCTCAAAATTTTCGCCTGCGGTGCAGAAAAGAGAAGAAATCTGGCTTAAGGACTTCCAATTTTTTACGGAAATTTTTGAAACGAGGTACAGACTATCGAATATCATAAAATATAGTACATAAAATTAAGGATGGAACCTGGCTTATGTCTGTATCCTCTCAAATCTCTTGATATTCATGATGATCGTCAAAATCCTATTGTAAGACTCAGTTGATGCTTTGATTTGCAACGAAGCACTGAGTTGACATATCTCTAGAGATTTCCCATCATACCGGAAAAATTTTAAAAATTTCGCTTTTAGCATTTCGCTTTTCGCGGATTTTCGCCTTTTTTGGACTTTCGCTTTTCGCATTTCGCGTTTCGTTTTTTTTAAATGATTTTCGCTTTTCGCGTTTCGCTTTTTAAATTTAATTTCGCTTTTCGCATTTCGCGTTTCGCTTTTTAAAATCCGTTTCGGCACACCCCTGCTCTGTACACTCGATATCGATGGAAATGTTCACAAGAATTTTTGTAGAATTTTTGGATCACTTATACACTGCGTTCCAAAAGTATATGCACCCCTTATTTTTTGATTTTTTATACATTTTTCTTTGTTATTTTGATTAGATTTTTGTCTATTTATTCTTCTAGATAAATGCGTATGTTTAAACTAAAAAATAAAAATATCCCATACCAGTTCATTTTTTTATCACCAATTATTCAATTATTCACTGTTCCAAAAGTATATGCACCCCCCTCAAAAAATTTTATTTAGTAATCAAAAAATCCAAAAAAAAATTCTCTATAGATATCTATCAATATAGATAAGAAATACAAAAGAAATGAAGTTTTTATTTACTTCCATCATCGAGATCCTGAAAGCCAAAAATCAACGGGAAACCGGGTGTAGACGTCTTTGAATAATATTTTTGACCCCTAACAGGTGAAATAAAAATTTAATTTTGGGCCTATTTAAAAGCCCTTGAAATTTGCTACAAGAAAGTTTTCATCTCATAATCCTGAAAAAATAAATCTTTGAGAAATAATGAGATCAGTTTCTAAGTTACATTTTCATCACTTTTTGGGGGCTTTTGAGTGATTTTTATGACCTGAAAGTTTATCATATTAGGTCTTGGAGTTGAATTTTTTCGCAAAATAAAATTAATGCTATCTTGTAGCAAATTTTAAGGGCTTTCAAATAAGCCCAAAATAAAATTTTTATTTCACCTGTAAGGGGTCGAAAATATTTTTTAAAGACGTCTACCTCCTGTTTTCCGTTGATTTTCTGGTTTCAAGATCTCGATGATGGAAGTATATTAGAACTTCGTTCCTTTTGTATTTCTTATCTATATTGATAGATATCCTTAGAGAAATTTTTTTGGATTTTTTGATTACTAAATAAAAATTTTACGAGGGGGTGCATATACTTTTGGAACAGTGGATTTTTGCATGAATGTGTATAAAAATGAAACGGGATGGGGGAAATTTTTATTTTTTTGTTTAAACATACACATTTATCTAGAAGAATATGTAGACAAAAAATCTAATCAAAAAAACAAAGAAAAATGTATAAAAAATCAAAAAACTAGGGGTGCATATACTTTTGGAACGCAGTGTATGTATAAAAAATCTACTGAGTTTATATTAATGTAACAGTCTAAAATTGACAATATTATTTTAAAAAATGATTAAAAAATTCTTTTGCAAACTCTAATCCCTTTATATCATTTGGTACAAATTTAAGAACGTTCTGACTTCAAAAAGTGGGAGAATCAGTAAAATTGTGGTGAGTTTATACCAATGTAACTGACTGTATTTGGCTGCTAATGTCAGTCTAGCATGTTTTGGCATAAGTACTAGAATTAAAAGTATTTGGTGTCTTTGAAATTCTCAATTTGATTCACAAAATAGAAATGGAATATGAAACTTTTCATTTCTATCAATAAAAAATATTTTCAAACGACATTTTATGCAGTTCTGTTATGAAAATAACAAATAAAATGCTTGAGAAGGTTTCCGGAAATTTAGGCAATGGAAGGTTGGCTCTAACATTTTGGAGTGTGCTCATTGAAGAAACGGAATATTGGGCTCTAGAATTTTAGGTGCGGGGAATTGTGGACGTCGGATTAAATTTTGTAATTTAGTCAAAAAATGGGTTTAGTGAAAATTAGAGTTGGGCGGGATCGGGATCCCGACGTAAAATCGGGATTTTGGAATGATGATCCCGGTCCCGATCCCGACTGCGGGATCGGGATTGGACGAAATCGGGATCCGATTGCTAATCCCGATCCAGATCCCGGCTCGGGATCGGGATCGGCCAAAACCGGGATCGGGACTTGTCTTTCGGGTTCGGGATCAGAAAAATCGGGATCGGGATTCTAAAAAACCGGGATAATCCCGCCCGATCCCGACCGGGATCCCGATCCCGCCCAACTCTAGTAAAAATAGATATATCACTCTCGAACTCCAATCTCTTAATTTTTCCAAATAATTTAAAATTAATACTGTGGATCTATTTTTTACATACTGATTATTTCACAATTTGTCTTTCCGACTCCACTTAATTTATTTTGTGACAAGGTTATAATTTTATATTTTTTGAGAGGGAGTTTCTCCCTCCGATACCTACATCCACCTACAATACATTTTTTTACATCTAGAGCCCAAAGTTTCATAAAGTTGGAGCTTCTCATGTATTCCAACTACCAATGCCGAAATATACGGTACCTGTATGGGAATTTACTACGGAATTTACTCCGGTACCCATATACTAATTTCTTTACATTTTTGTACATCTTCTTTCATTTAATTCTTCACAGATTTAATAAAAACGCTTTCTCATTTTGTCAGGATTTTTTAAAAATTGACTATTTCGTTATCCGCCTCAGCAAACTTAATTCCTTCACTAGTTAATCCATCCTCATCCGAATAAAATTTGTAACTCCCTTCATTAATTAAATGTGTAATCATAGCAACAGATTCTCCGCCAATATATTGAATTATCAAGCCTGTAAATACGTCCATTTGTCCATCTTCAAAATTATCAACATCAGTTTTTGATATTGTAACTATTATGCGATGCCTCAACCCTTCCAATATTTTTTTGTACACATCAGAAAGATCCGTCAACGTTTTAATAACACATTTTTCCTTGTTTGCTTTTTTAATTTTGACGTATAAAAGGAGTTTTCCCTTATCTGTACCATTTAAGCCAATAATATAATTCCCTGGATTTTCAAATTTTAAACAAATTTTAATGACAGTGGGTTTCTCTTGATGTTTTTTGCTATTTATTGAAGTTGACTCAATTAATTCAAATTTGCTAAAATGTTTTCTTTTTAAAGTTTTTCTAGGCCCTTCCAGATTCAAAAAACATGTTAATTTTGTTAATATAGCATAATTGTTGTTAAATTTCCGAAAGGCTGATTTTATTCCATTAATGTTTATTTTTACACCAGGATCTCGAGAAGCATTTATTATAGTCTCATTTGACAGTTTATTGACTTCAAAATCGAATAAAGACAGAGGTGACAAAGTCATTATTGCTTTCTAAAAGTGAAAAACATAGGATCTCGTATCTATATAGCCATTGTAAAGCATATAGCTGTTTATTTCCTAAGGCTGTGCAGTAGGCGGCGTGGTGTAATGGCTAACACATCAGTCCGGTACGGTTCGCTCCCAGCCGCCGAATAACCTTTTGCACTAGCTAAAGGAGAGAAATAGCTATAGCCCAGATGCTTTACTCCATATATCTATCAGGCCCTTAAACATTTATGCTAGAATTCATGATTTTCTTTCAAATATCGCATATTATTATTACGATTTTTTCGTTCCCAATTGGTATATGAATTAAATAAAGCATTTCTCTACTTAGGTAGATCTTTAGTAGACCGGACCAGAATTGTTTCGAAATTTCGATTTTCAAGGGTTTTGTTCTTTCGATTTCAGATTTTCGAAGATTTTTTTTTGTTTCGAAACATCTCTGGACAGGACTGATATGTTATCCATAAATTACACCACGACGCTTACTTGAAAGCTTTAGCAATTAAATAGCAGCTATAACTTTACAATTAATGATGCGATTTTTAAAAATTTAAATAAAAATTTTAAACTTTACATAATCAAATTGGGTACTTATTTACTTTGTATCCGCTGGAAGCAATTAATTTATTTTTTGTAAAAATGGTCACAAAATATTGTAAGGATGATTCACCCAGCAGCATTTAAAACGCTTAGGCGGGGGTTAAACGATCTAAAAAGGATAAAGAGAAAGCATGGTAGAGCTCCTGCATATAGTAAGCAAAAGCGCCTAGCAACAACTAGCAGGTGGTCGCAGATTCGAATCCTGCCCGGTGGCTAAACTTTTGCAAACTCTTTCTATATATAATCCTGTTAGATTAGAATGTCCAATCTTCTCTTTCCAGCGGATACAAGGTAAATAAGTACCTCAAATTTTTTAAATTCTTTTAAGCAAATTATTATGTTATTTATTTTTGAATAAAAGAACATATTCTCAATCAAAATTAATTTTTTCCCTGTATTTCCATCAATTTTACTTTTGATTTTTTGTGAATCTTCGTATGGTCTGCTGCAGTCGTATGGATTTGAACTTGGAAAAACGTAATCTTTTTCATTTTTCTCGTCAATTTCGTATAAAATTTCAATTTTGTAAATTGAATTAATTTTAATTACTTGCATTCTCAACAAATTTATTTTAACACTTCCATCCTTGTTTTTATTATTTTCTGTAGATTTGACCAAAATTTTTTGATCATGTAGATTTTCAGAAGAAAAATAAAATAATAAAGTAAATGAAAGGACAAATAATTTAAATTTATTCTTCATTGAAGAATACAACTTTAATAAATAATTTTAATAAAATTAACATGAAAAATACTGTTTAAAAGAATTATTCGAAATTAAGGTTGTCGGATAGTTGGAAATCCGGAACCGAAACTTTTACTATCAAATTTTCGCCTGGGCGCTGTAAAGTTGAGTCCCAATGGATAATATAGAAGGATCAAGATCAATTATGAATGGATTTGAGAAATTAACAGGGTTATTGAGGGAATTTAGGATTAAGTGTTATCTATGTGAGGAATGAGTGATTTTGAGGAGTAATAGGACATCGGGTATTTTCTTACGTTCAAGTTTGTGATTAAGATTTACTCCAAATCTCTCGCCAATATCACGCCAATCCAAGCGCTGAAAATTTTGAGAATTTTTTTCGAAAAATTTTATTAATCCGGTCCTGAAATACCTTCTTAATAAACGATAATTTCTTGTTTCGGCGACTCAGGCGAAAATTTTGGTAATTAAAAGGTCAATGAGCCTAAATTCTCCCTTTTTGATGAGGTACAAAACTTCAAGCAGAGTCATTCAAGTAGCTAAGAGGAGGTAACTAAGAGAAAGATGAATTAAAGTGAACTTAATCATGCGGCCTTAACTGACGTGCGACTCTTTTTCACGGATTTCATTTCTTTTTAGAGCGCTGTTGAAAATTATGAGAAATTGGAAAGAACAAGAAGTCAGATTTCTTCATTTTCAGTGCAAAAGCGAAAATTTCAGAATTCTGGAAGGTCAAATGCCAGATTTCTTTTTCCTGCGCCGCAGACGCTAAGGCAGTAGTTTTAGAATTGTAGGAATAGAACTTGTGTCCCTGAATATTTTTACTTATGCTACCGGGCCAATGACTTTATTTTCTCATTTAGACTGCAAACAAAAAACAAAGTGTTTTTAAACAGCATTACCTAATATTATTTCACTCTCATAAATTAAAAATTTAAAAAAATTAAATGAATGAATGATTTACATCATTTATCACCTTATATTAAGGATAAAAAAGGTATAAAATCGAAGGTTAAATGCTTTAATTAATCTCTAAACAATTAAGCAGACGTTTGTCTCATTTGACGTCTTTAAAAATTTATTTAACCTTTATTTAATATACATACATATTTGTGAGATTTTATACTAAATTGTGAAATTATTTTTGGTCTTTCTTAAATGCACTTTAAGAAAAAATATTATATTTTTATTATTTATTATGTAATAATTTATAAAAATCCGATAAATAGTAGAAATATGTACATATATTTGCCCGAAAATTAATCACAAAATAGAAAAATTAGGTATTATTTTTTTTCATGAAAGTCTTCTATAAGAGTTGAAAAAGGCGAGACGATAACGAGATTCTCGGCTTTTTTCCAATATCGGTCTCGGTCTTTTCATTCTCGTTCTCGAACCTGATACTGAAATTCTCGGTCCATTTATCGGCGAGAAACGATACTGACTCAAAGAAACAAAATCCTCAATATTGTTCAAAGTGCGGAGTGCACAATTTGCAAGAGTAAATTACGTAGGAAAAATGGATCAACCACTGGTCTTTGGAAGCATTTAGAAGCGATTCATTCCTTACGTGTACCAAAAATTTAAAAAATTAAGACCGGTGGAAACTTAAATGAGTTAACTCTGTCATTTGATTATGCTCGAGGAGCTCTTTTGAATAAGCTATCATTCAATAAATCGAATTTTCAGACCAAAATTGAGCTTCCCCCCTCCTATGGTTTTTAGATTTTCGACCTATATCTCGGCTCATAGGTGATCCCGAAGCTAATTTTGGAGTCTTTTGATTCTGGTGTCTTCTTTTCTTTTTTGGTGTCTTTGGTGTTCTTCGAATGACATATCATTTGTCTCAATCGGTTCCAGGTGATATGACAGAATTTTTCCAAATTCTTAAAGTATAATTAAAAATATTTTAAAAATTGTCTAGAGCCTTGCCATTTTTTAGTTATACACGCAGGTGTACTTTTCATCAAATATTATTTATTATTAAAGAATTTTTTTGTTTTTATTTGAATTTTAAATTGTTGCCTTCTAATTAATTACTAGAAATATTTCTATAATTTTAAAGCAAACAAAGCATTTGTCTTTTGAAAATTCTAATGTCATATTAAAATATACATACATAATTATAAACTACTTTTTATTTATCAATAATAATTATACAAGAAATGAAAAATGATATTTGTAAAATTAACTTAAAGGCATGTAAATTATAAAAAATAAACGAAATTTTTTAAAACAAAAATTTAAAAATTTTTATAAAAAATTTAAAAAGAAATGGACTTATATTTATTTCGTCATGATGAATATGAGCGTGTTTACAATTGTAGTATTTACAGTGTTGAACAAATTCCCTTAGAAAAACGCCAGCATAAAATACTTGGAATTTTCTTTATTATTTTGTCTACAATATATGAGGTACTGAAATACATTCAAGTCAATAAAAATTTTGGCAATTTTTTAAATTTTGAAAAGTAAAGGGCGGAGGACTAGTTTTGAGTTTAGGGAACCTTTAGTTAAATGTTGCCTTGAAGTCAAGTGAACTTATGACCCCAAACAAAAGTTTAGGAGCCAATTACAACTTGTGATTCCAATGGAGGGGATTCTTTTGTGTTTGAAAAGTAAAGGGCGGAGGACTAGAAAATTTGGGCACCCAACATTACAGTGCCCAAATTTTCAAGAACCTTTTCGTATGTTTCTCCTATTGTTGCTCATTTATTGGAGAAATTCCGATATGAGTGTTTTCACTACGTAGTAGTGGTTTGGAGAGAAAAGGAACAATTTTAAATTATTATTAAATATAATAGATACTCTATATTCCTTGTATGTTTTCAATTTGGAAGCTAATGGCAAAATTTAATTGTTATAAAATTATGTTCGTTATTGGTGTTATTGATATGGCAGCAATTTTATGTGCCGGATTTTTCACGGGATATTTGGGATATTTTGGTTATGTTTTTTGTTCTTCTCCAAAATTTATTTATTTTGCTGGAGTCTTCGGATTTTGTTTGTATTTTTATATGCCTTATCTCGTTATTGATACACCTATGTAAAAATTATCTTAACTGAGGTCCGTAAATTCGGTGTATCTAGCGAGGTCCGAGGTACATTTCCGTTTTGTTAAACCCCTATATTGATGCTCAAATGTCAAATATACGGTAATAGAAGATGCTGAGTTGAACGGTACCCTTCTTTTCCTAGGAGATGTCTGTGGACCGAGATATAGGGATCGAAATGGTTAAAACCCATAGGGGCATATTGGGGTAAAAAATTCTAATATGCAAATTAACTCATTCGAAAGAGCTCTACAAGCTGAGTTGATGTGTCATTTGCCCAGCTTTGGTGTCAGTTGACCCAGAATGTCGAGCTCTTTCGAATGAGTTATTATTTGCATATTAAAATTTTTTACCCCAAAATGCCCGTATGGTTTTTTACGATTTCGAGCCTATATCTCGGTCCACAGACATCTCCTTGAAAAAAGAAGGGTAAAGTAAAGCTTGTGCTGGGCCAGGATGGTATTGGGATGTTGGGCGGGTTGCGTGCGATGTTAAGGGTCCCGAGAGGCGATGCCGATGAGTATATTGCGGAGCGGAGGGTAGGCCTTTCTATGCGCTTGTATAATGCTGGTCGGTTACGAGACCGACTTGCCCGGGATAATATGCGCTGATTAATAAGCTCTTAGGCTTCTTCTGCAGGATTAATGAATAAGCTCTCAGCTTCTTCGGCCGGTTTATTCACTTCTCTATTGATTACTTTCCAACTGACTGGTGAACAGTCGACTGATCCCCTTTTCACTATTTTCCACTTAGTTTTATCCTAAGGCCTTATCTGTCAATCTCCTCCCGTTATTAAATCCTTTCCCAAAGGAACTAAAGTTCCTTTTCTCCATCCTTGCCCATCCGGATCAAAGTACGCCTTACACCTCCAACCCCGGGGAAGACCGTCCCCTGGTCTTTTCTTAATTTCCCAAATTTTAATTTTATTTTTCATTTATTTTATTTTCAAACCCACCACAATTTACAGCTTTACCATGTGCCCCAAGTCTGTGCCTCCATTTTCTATCTTCTTCTTCTCTCATCTTCTTCTACAGTCTCTTGCCAAGTGTCCGGGATTTCCACATCTGTTGCAAATCATTTTTCCTCTTCCTGTTCTTAGTTCACCACCACGTATTAGTTTAACTTCTTCTACTTTAGCTTCAATTGACCTTCCTTTTAAATCATTGAGTATTCCATTCGAGTCGCGTGTTGGTTCTTCATTTTCCATAACCTCCAAATAGCGTTCGTCAACAAAGGGAGTGTGTTGTTTTGCCGCAGTGATGAATCTTCTCCACGTCTCGCCTTCTCGTATAGCTTCAAAATCGGCAATAATGATTAGTCCACTTTGTGCCCTGGACAACGCTACGGTGGCGCGTCTGCTATCCTTCAAAAAGTCAGAGGCATCTGCGCGAGCTGCTGATCCAGGCGATTTAGTGCTCGTTGTTACAAGAATGATTAAACGGTGCTCGCGGCTTTGAAACGCATCTACAGAGTTCACAGATACCTGTAGATTTTCTTGGTAGAGTCTTTCTCTTATCTTTTCGCATTGGTACGTGTATAGACATATAATGGCAACACCTTGAGGATCTCGGTGCTCCAGCGCTTTTGCAATTATAATAGCTGCCTCAGTCTGTTCAGGTGAAGAAAGTGAGTAGGATGCGCTGTCCTGCTCTATTGTGCCTCTTATATTCAAAAGTATGAGTGGAACGTTATTCACCGGAAGATTTATTCCAAGCTTTGTCAATCCTGTGCGCTTTGATGCGGGAACTGCAGCGATTACTCGTTCGTCGTGTTTTTCATACGAGGAATAGTTGAAGCATTCAGTTATAATGGGATGCGAGCGGTAACATCGTTCCAAAATGGTGACTGATACTCTTTCGCAATTATCCATTTGATCAGTCACGCTTTCAAGACCGTAACCGCTTTGAATTACTTCTGGTAGTTCTTTCAAATGCGTGCCCAATTGACGGACGTCCCCCGTCAAGAGAACAGACCGGACAAGTGGTAATTTGCAAAGGAGGTGAACCATCATGGAGAAGCTTGTCTGAGTAACCTCGTCGATTATGAGGTGAGTGGTTGATACATGAGCGCGTGGAATTCCTAAACACATGTAGATGGTTCCGAAGATCGCATTTTTGAACTCACGAGCCAGATAAATTTCTCCTACTTTCCTTTCTTTGGTGTGTCGTGGTTTATCTTTGATGTGTGCCAGGTAATCCGTTACGTCTCTCTTCTCAGAACCTTCTAACTTCTCTACAAATTCTCCTTTTATTTTATTTTCAAGTTGGTGTTCTCTAAGTAACAGTATTTGATCTCCATATCGGATGCGTGCTGTCGAGGCGAAGAATGCCAACATCTCACTGCCAAGATTGATTTGGGCACTTTCATCGATCAACTTGCTCACAGGCAAGTTTGAATTTGCCGTGGCCAAGACTGCAATTTTCGGGTCCTTCTTCAGAGCTGCGGCTATACATGCGGCTGCCAGGCGCGTTTTTCCTGTACCTGGGGGCGCCTGCTGGTAATGTAGGCGCCCCCTTCCTTCATGCAGCCAATTAGAGAGTGTATTTTGCTGTTCTTCATTTAAACTCTTTACACACTCTAATTCCTTCGGAATATCACCTCCAACCACCGAATCGTCCGTCCCTGGACGCCCGAATAAAGATTTGAGTATTTCAGTTCGTGGAGATTTTTCTTCTTTAATTAATTGAGTTGGGGCATGAAGACCGAATGTGTCTGCTTGATCGCGGTACCCGCCGGGTGTTTCGGCAACTTGAATAATTGTAAGCATTCCGTGTGTCATAGCTTCAAAGTCTTCATCGTGTTCATAAAGACCTTCATTTGGGACTAGAATTATATTAACTTCAATTTGTAGTAATCCGTCATCTCGGTCACATTTAACTACTTCTTTAATGTAACCGTTCGCAAATGCCTTCCTTTCAAAACCAGTTTTAGCAGTTACTGGTGTATCTTTTGTCCAAATACTGAGTACTTTAGCTATGTGGGATTTTTGTTCGTGTATGTGGTTAATCGTGAATGTTCTCTTCTTTTCATCTTCAATCGGTTTAACTACTCCGAAATAACTGGTTTCCATTCTACCAACTTCTTCATTTTCCGCTGCAGTAATTAAAGCTGCTGCAATTATGTCTTCAGCCAACTTCATTTCCTTGAGTGTATAATCCTTATCAATAGGAAATACTTTCGGAAGTCCTGTCTTCGTTAACCAGCGCCATTTTTCAGTGAACGGTTCAGCACAGGCTAAGATTTGAGATCCTTCTTTAGCCATAATTTCTGTTCCGAGTCTATATGATCCTCCGGGTGGAACTATATAATTTGTTCCTATCATCCAACCAGCTGGGATTGGAGCTAATTTTAGATTTACAAATTCTGATAGCCGTGTTTTTGATAAGTCAAGACCGTGTCTGCATTGTTTTGCGTATAGCATTCCAGATCTCTCCATTCCATACGCTGTCACACGAGCTAGCGCTGCTTTGCCTTCTTTCTTCTTCAAATATACAATAATTCCTGTTTTAGTTGTCCAATAAGGAAAGTGTGTTACATCAATCATTAATGCTGTGGCTTGGTAACTTAACATTCCTGTTTCCTTTCTATACCAGTTGTCAATAGTAACTTGTCTTCTTCCTTCAATCCATGCAAACTTAGTTACGAATATTGAGTCTCCTGGAAATAGCGGACGTTCAAGATCAGTTGTTAGTTCATCGGGAATTTCAATTGCAAACGGCCACATCGATAATTTTTCAGGGTTTGGAATAACTGCGATTGATCGTTTCTCTTGCACTTGAGAAACCACATATCTCTTCTTTCGACTTGCAGTTATGGCTTCCTCTTCAATCTTCTCTTTCTTCTTTTCAGATTTTGATTTTACTTCTTGCCATTCCTGATTTTCAAAAGCCTTATTAGCAAATGATTCTTCTTTATTCGGGTTTTCCCAGTTAGAAGACGATTGAGCCCATTCAGATTCGTTTATTTCGCCTTCCTCCATTTGTTCTTCTTCATTTTCCTCGTTTATTTCCATATCTTCTTCAAGAATGAGCTTTTCCATACTTTCAGAAATTTCTTGTCTTTCTTCTTTTTCAGCATCTTCCATGATCTTTTGGAAAGCCTCTTCTTCTTCCACACTTGTATGTGTGGTTGATTTTGGTTTTTGTGAACCCGTAGGTTCCATGGTCATAAGACCAGCAGTTTTGTTTAAGTTTTTTGAATCCGTAGATTCCATGGTCAAAAGACCAGCATTTTTATTTAAGCTTTTTGAATCCGTGGATTCCATGGTCAAAAGACCAGCTTTATTTGTTGTTGTTGTTTCATTTTTCTCAGATTTGAAATAAAAATGACCGCGGCCACGTTTTCTAACATTTTGATTGTCCATTTATAACTAAAATTTAAAAATTTTAATTAAAAAAAAATCTTGAATTGGGAGAGGAAAAAAAAAATTAAATGTGAGTTAAACACGCGGTTATGTAAAAAAAATTAAATGTAAGATAAAATACGCGAATAAAAAAAATTGATTAATTGATATAGTTTTAAATGATTTTGTTAAAGAATGAAAGTTAAAAGATTGATTAAGTGAAATTAGATGAATAGAGTAAAAGTTTTGAATGTATGACCCCTATAAGTTTTATTTTTTAGAAGGAAAACTTCTTCTTTTTGGGATTTTCTCGTAAATTATATTTCTTTTGAGTGTTCTTTTGTACTAATTCAGTGTTCGAGTTTTGATTTTCCTGTATATCGGGAGTTTCTATTTCTTGGGAAATATTTTCATTTTCAATACCTTCGTTTTCTTCAGCTCTTTCCAGAGCCTTTTCTTCTTCACTCGATAATTCAGGTACCGTACAAGCGGGTGTTAGTGCTTCAAAACACTTTTTTAGTTGATTTATATGTACTTTTCTGGGTGTACCCTGAAGTGAGTTACAACTTACTATTGTGACATGTACTCCATCAATTTTTACTACTCTAAATACACCTTTCCAAGGCATATGAAATTTCTTGGAAGTACCTATTTTTCCTGCATAGTTTCTGAGTAATACTCTATCTCCTACTGTGACTGTGGGGTTTCTTACTAATTTGTCATATTGAGTCTTTGCTCTTAACTGTGCTTGCTTATTTGCTTCATCGGCAGCCTCCCAGGCGCATCTAAGTGAAGTGATTAGTCTTTGCTTAAATTCGGAAATGTCTGTAAACGCAACAGGACTGTACACTGACGGGTCTAGTATTTGGTCTACGCAAAAGATAGGATCACGACCAAACATGAGAAAGAATGGCGTTTCACCTGTCGACGTGTGTATCGAAGTGTTATAACAGAAGCATGCGCAGTCTAAAAATTCGTCAAAATCTGGTTGATCCTTACTTATGTACTTGGAGAGAATATTATGGAATGTTCTAAAGGATCTTTCAGTAACTGAGTTTCCTTGAGACCAGTGTGGTGTGGCATAGCTTTTATTAATGTATAGCATTGAACAGAAATCCTTAAAGAATTCGCTTGTGAAGGCTGTGGCATTGTCAGTTACTAGTTCAACACAGCCACCATATTTTAAGTAACAATTATTGAGAAATGCTTTTGCTAGAGTCATTGCTTTAGTGTCTGGTACCGGTACTGAAATAACGTATTTAGTGAACCAGCAAATTATATTCATTACATGCTTATTGCCATTTTGTGTTAATGGGAATGGTCCTGCTAGATCTAATCCAACTTTAGCAAATAGTGTGTTTACTGGTACCATTTGCATTTCTGCCCTATATGGTGGATTGGGTGAGTGTCTAAGTTGACAAGTTATACAATTTCGTGTCCAGGTTAAAATATCAGCGTGCATTCTCGGCCAATAATATTTTCTACACTTCTTGAGGGTCTTTTTCAAATTCATGTGTCCACCCCCTAGTTGAGAGGAGTGAAATGAGTCAAAAATTAGAGCCCTGAGTGAAGATGGTACAAATATTCGTGGTTTTAAATTCGGAAGTTTGTGACATAGTATATCCCCTATAATTCTCAGATTTTCGGCATTTAATACGAATTTCTCCTGATCATTGGGTGATATGTCTTCTGGGAGTTCCCCGGTTTTTATAAATTTAATATAGTCTGCAGCTTCCATGTCATTTTCTTGTTCTTGCTTAATGTCTATTGCATAATTTTCATTTTCTTTCCTAAGTGTTAAAACTGAAGCATAATGTTCATTAATAAGCCCATCTTTTATAGGAAGCGTGAAACAAACTGGGAATTCTGCAATGTCTTCTAGTTCAGTTTGCTCTTCTTCAGACTGGTTTTGCAGTCGCGAAAGTGCATCAGCGAGTAGATTTTCTTTACCAGCTATGTGTACAATTTTAATATTGTAATTTTGCAATTCTATAAGCCAGCGTGCTAAATTTGGACTTGCATCTGCTTTCTTTAGTAAGTAAGCAAGAGGTTTATGATCTGTGTGCAGTTCTATTTCAGCCATATAAATAAAAGGTCTGAATTGTCTTAAAGAAAATATTATGGCGCCCAATTCGATTTGGACGGGTGCCCATTTGCGTTCTGAAATTGTTAGAGTTCTGCTACAGTACGCGATAGCTTTATATGTATTATTTTCAATGTCTTTTTGCATTAGAGCGCCTCCCTGTCCAGTAAGGGATGCATCAGTAAATATGTGGAAAGGTTTTTCGTAATCCGGAAATACAAGAACTGGTTGACTAGTTAGGATTTTCTTGATTTTATCAAATGCTTGCTGTTGTTCGTCGCCCCAATGGAATTCGATTTCCTTCCTAGTAAGCTTTGTGAGTGGTTCAACTATTAGCGAAAAGTTTTGAATATGCTTTCTGAAAAATGATGCCATGCCTATAGCTTGCCTAACTTCTTTGACAGTGGTGGGTGCAGGTAAATTATTTATTGTTTCAACTTTAGCGATACTGGGAGTGTACCCTTTGGCATTTATTGTGTATCCTAAGAAATTCATTTCCCTTGAGGCAAATATGCATTTCTTGGGACTTATTTTTAGAAAATACTTTCTTAATCTGGTAAAGACCTGCCTTAATGCTTTTAAATGTTCATCAAAGTCTGGAGATTTTGTAAAGACTAGGAAATCATCTACATATGCTAGAACACACTCATCTAATCCGCTTATTACATGCGCCATTACTCTCGCAAATGCGCTTGTTGCATTCCTTAGCCCAAAAGGCATGTGTGTCATTTGGTATATCTCATCTTCCATTATTACTCCACATTTTCTAGAAGCTCTTTCTGTTAATCTAATCTGTAGGTAACCGCTTGACAAATCTAGTGAGGAATAATAGTTGCAGTTTCCTATCCTTTCCATTATTGATTCTAATCGCGGAAGAGGAAAGTGGTCTGGGACTGTTACTTCGTTAAGTTTCCTAAAATCAATGCAAGGTCTTAAACCTCCATCTTTCTTTTGTACTAGAACTATGTTCGATACCCATGGAGTGTCTGATTTAACCATTACTCCAGATTTTAAAAGTGCTTCAATGTGTTTCTGAAGTTCTTCTCGGTATTTAAATGGAACTCTATGTGGCCTAGATGTTATAGGTTCTTCAGTTGTGGTAATAATGTCGTATTCCCCTGCTATACATGACCCTAGATCATATTGTGTTTTACTAAATACATCAGAAAATTCTTCACACAATTTTTCTAATTTTTGTCTATCTTCCCCCTGTACTGAGCTCTTGGAAAAATCTACCTTGAATGTCGGATTTGCTTCTACAGTGTTTACATATTCATTGACATTAATGATTTCTACCTGTGTTAACCATGGCTGTTCATTAATTGACCAAACCTCATCAGCCAGAGCAATGTGCATTCCTTTACAAATGTGCTTTGGTTCAGTTGTTGGGTTGGCAATCAGAATTTTGTTTTCTTTTGCATTTGGTGTGACCACTGCCTCAATGAGTGCAAGATGGTCCTTCTCAAGCCTTTGGTCCAGTGAGTGTACAAGTGCCAATTTTTCTCCTCCATTAGTTTTAATTTTCACTGAAACAAGTCCGTGTTTTCCTGGTAAAATTGTTTTAGCTTCAATAGCTGCTACACGCATGTTTTTTGACTTTGACTTATTTTTATCTGAATAATTAAATTTATTTTCAAAATTAATTTTTCCTTTATTAAAATCGAATGTTATTGGGGGAAGTCTTTTCAGAATGTCACATCCTATAATTAATTGGTATGTTCTATTTCCTGTAATTTGATTGTCTTCAACCACTCTTATAGTTACAGGTAATTTAGTTCCCGCCATTTCTAATAATACTTCAGCTTGAGCTAGTACATTAATTTCATGCCCAGAGGCAGAAGTTATACTAATTGTTGCTGGTGTTAGGTTTAGTCCTAAAGTTCTTGCGAGTGAGATGGGAGCAATCGATATGCTCGCTCCAGTATCAATTAAACACTTTACTGCTTTGTTATTTATAAACACCCCGGTAATTGTGGGACATGACTGTAGGGTATTTATAGAAAAATTTTGTGATGCCGTGGCATCCATGTCTTTCGACAACTTCTTATCACACATTTTATTTGCTCTCATGACATTTACTGTGTGACCTTCAGTTTCTACCGATTGAGGAAATTTAGAAACCTTTGGGATCCAAGACATTTTTCGTCTTTGTGACCTTACACTTGGAGTTTTTTCTCTTTTAAACTCAGGATTTTTGTTAACTTTGACCATTGGAATCTCTTCTGTGTTTCTGTTAATGCTTGTCTGTCTAGCTCTGTTAATTATATTTCGACTTTGACCAAATAGCATATTTCCTAACTGTCCTTGTCCTAAATAATTTTCTGCTGCTTTAATTCCCCATCTTATTACTAAATCTAGAGTTAATATGGCTATTAAAATTGATATTATGACCTTCCAAATCCATGTATAGTCCCCAATAATTTCAGTAACGAGACTATTTCCTGCCTCTTTCCATTGATCAGAGAGCGTTTTTACTATATGCATATCTTTTTGTTCAATGCGATATGAAATTTCGCTTGCACGGACTAGGTTACTCATGAATGTATGCGTTTTGAGATCCGTGAGATTTACTAGCATTAATTGATGGAATGAGTGTGATTTTATTTCAGGTATACTGTAGGATTTGAGTTCCCTTAAATTGATTGGACGAGGTTGAATTTTTCTAAATTCCCCTGAGGTCTGGTTTACTTCTAGTACCTCATGATTTATTTCTACAATTGTTTTCCCATATATTGAACAAGGTGCTTTTCGAGCTGTGGGCTCAATTGTCATGGTTAGTGGATTAAGGAATGCTAAGTGTTCCCGACTTTCTGCTTTGAACTGAATTGGGATTAAGTCGAAACATTCGCTAAGATTGGTAGCTTTGAAAGAGTACTCGTCATTTTTAATTGGTATACATGGCCATACACGCAGTAGTGATGACCCTTCTCGTTTTGCCGTGACATAGTCATTTTCAAATATCATTCTAGCTAAGCCCGTTGGGTTGGACAAATATGCAGCAAGTGCCCATTTCTTAACTAGATCCAAATTTTGGCAAAAGGTTTTAAGCGAGTGCGTGAAAGTAAATGTTAGAGTGTCAGCCATTTCTTTGTCTAAATATGTTAGCTTCGCTGCCATTTCGGGTGATGTTACTAAACTAAGTTTTGGATGACTGACGCTTCTTTTAGAGCGACGCCTAGTGACTGTAGCTAGTCCTTGTTCGGAAATTTCTAGAATGTTACTGCAATCCCAAAATTTTGGAGTTGGTTTAGCGAAATGAAGTGCTAATTGTGCGTCATCCGACAACCAGGTGTTATCTAAAAATTTTCCTTCCCAAGTCCCAATCTTGATATATCGACACATTCTATCCTTTGTGGGTTCCCATTTTAGTACAGTATTGTCACTTAATACACAAAGACCCTTCGAATAGGAGCAATTATTACTTTCCCCAAATGAGGTTCCTATACCTTCTTCACCCCAATGGGAATTAATTTGTACACTAAATAATAAGCAATTTTCGGATTTGACCTCGGTCCACCAAAACGATCCTATAAACCACATTTTCGGACTCGCGTCTATTTTATTTGAAGTGGTCCAAAGATCATTTTCTTCAATTAATTTACCTAGACTACATTCTTTATTTTTAATCATTCTCTTACATTCTTGTTCATCTACTGGGAGAATTTCTGAGCCTACAGGTTCATTGATTGGTACATTAGAAAGGGTTGTAAATTTTCTAAGAGTTTTTCTTATTTTTCTACAAGCCCATCCTTGGGTTGTGTACTCTAAGTCATTTAACATATATACATTTCTAGTTTGTGAAATTGGTACATGAGAAATATTTGGAGCGGGTATTGGACAGTCTGTCATGTCAGGAAGAGACCATAAAGTAGACTGTTTTTCGGTTTGGCATATCATTGGGTACTGTGGAATTGATAATTTTTCAATTGCCTGCAGCGGTGTTGCTAGCGCTAATACCAGAATTACCATTGGGAGTAGTTTGGGACTTAATTTAAAAGGTTCCCAAGAGACAATAAAAGGTTTTTCCTTCTTAACATTTAATTGTTTTTCTTCGGGTTCCTCGTTTATTGGCTTTGTTTTACCATGTAGGAGATTAACATTTTGTGGGGATCCATTATTTTTAGAACTTCCCACCTGCATGTTCCTTAGGGTTGATAATATTTCTTTTAGCATACCACTATCATTGGGCATATTTGATGTACCAACATCTGGTTCCCTTCGGCTTTGACCACGTTGTGTTTGAAAGTCTGCAATTCTGGTGCGACATACATTTGCAAAGTGACCAACTTTCGAGCAGTAATTACAAATAGGTCTGTTGTTCCATCGTCGATCATTAGTTGGTGTTCGCATTTGTCTTGTGTCACGATAGTTCATGTCTCGTCGAAGGTTGTTTTGCCTAAATTCTCCAAAATTATTTCGATTATTTTGAAAATCATTTCTATTTTGACTTTGTCCCCACCTTTGACCGAGCTTTTGTCTATTTGGATTAGTCGGATTCAGTGATTGGAACTTCCCTGGTACATTAAAGGAATTTGATTGTTGCATTGCATGCACTTCTTGATTTGGCATGTCAAACATTGATCCAGTGCCTCCAGGTAGCATGATTTCGACTTCACGAAGATCTAAGCATAATTGTTCAAAACCTCTATCTGTCTGTGAAAAGTTTAGTAATTTCATACAAAATGCTATGTTAGGTCTTAAACGTTCTAATAAAAGTTCACATAAGTACCGTTCCTTGTTTGGACCAGAAATATCAGCAGCTGTAGCCATTGCCAGAGGTCTAAAGCGTGATAGGAAATCTTTGACTGACTCACCTTCATGTTGGCGGCACATTAAAAGCGCCTGCCTTGAGAGAGCACGTCGTTGAGGAGAGTCCAACTCCTTTCTTATGCTTTGAAGTGCCATTTCACACGTTAGTTTTTGAGTTGGAGACATCTCTTCAAAGATTCTTTTGGGTGTGTCTTCCAAAAATAAAGACAACCGAGCAAGTTTTTCTTCTTCTGAAAGTTTTACCCCAAAGACCTTAATTCTCTCTAAAAATTTCTTTCCCCATTTATCAAATGATATAATATTGTCATCAGAATATACCTCAAGCGCTGGGATACCTTCGTGATGAAGCATGTTCAGAGTGTGAAAGCCTTCATCATTTGTCATGGGTAGGTGTCTGACTTGTCCATCCACCTGTGATTCATCAGCCCAGTTATTGTCATTATTTTCACTAAGATTCGAAATGTTTAGTTCTGGAATAATAAGAGGCATTAATGTTTGTTGTCCTACCCTTATTTTATTTGGAGAGGCAGACCTAGCCTTTCTTTTAGATAATTCAGTAATGTTTTGCTCACAGCTATTTATTTTGTCGCCCAAAGTGGAAAACCCTTGATTAACCTCCTCGGCTAATTTGGTTAACCCTGTTGAATTTTGGTTTACCTTGCGACTCATGAGTCGAATAGAGCGGTTTACACCCTCCTCTAAACGTATTGTTTCACCAAATACCTGTTCAATGTCCTGTATCTTCAGCTGAGCTGTGTTGGATTTACCTATTAGTAGTTTCTTGTCAACTACATTGATTGGCGTTTCCTCCAAACTGGAAGAAGACGAGGAATTTTGTGGTACCTTGGTACCCGCGGGCGTAATGCCCTTGTTGCTTGAGTCTTCAGGACCAACCATGAAGACCAATTAATCGTTGCTTTTGTTGCTTTCTGATAGCTTTTAAATTTTGTCTGTAATTGATACTTTAATTTAAATAAAAAAAAATTAAAAGAAAAATTCTTAAGTGTTAGCCTTGCTATAAGTTAAAGAGAACTAAAAGTGAATCTCTAAATATTAGAATGACTCCTGCTTACAGTTTACATGAATGTTAAGCAAATGTTTAAATGCTTCTTCATTTAAATGTTTAAATAACTGTGAATGCTTAATCATCCCTTTCGGATGTTTACATAAATGTTTAGATGCTTATCCTTTCCTTTAAACATTTTTCCATTTATTTATTTTTACTTTACACTGAATTTTTCTCAAACACAATGTTTAGATAAATGTTTAAATGCTTATCCTTTTTCCCATTAATTTCCTTTTACTTTACACTATTGTTTTCCCAACAATCTTTTCACTTTTTTTTTAAATTGTGATTGTTTATCTTTACTTCCGCTCTTTTCCCTTTCCCCTGCTCTTTGCTTTAACTTTTTTTTTGAGCCTTTGACCCCTTTTGGATTGGATGTAAAAAAAAAATTTTGGTTCATACATTCAAAATTCTTTAAAGAAGATTTAGGAAATATTGTAAAAGAGGAATTTTATAATGAACGCGAAAATTTTGAAGAGAGTTACGAAAATAATAAAAAAAAATCAAAATTGTTGGACAGTGAATTATTTAGGGGAAAATAACACGAATAAACAAAAAAAAAATTTTTTTTTTTTTGAGTGAGCAATGGATTTTAGAGCAATATTTGAAAACTCCAACAAATAAAATTAAAAATAAATTTGTTGTAGAGCAATAGATTTTAACACAATCATTGAGTAAAAGAAAAATTTAATGTAAAAAAAAATTAGTTTATTGGGCAGTAGAAAGCCATATATAAGCAAATTTATTACCCTTATTTGAATATAGATAAAAAAAGTTTTAAATAATTGATAGAAAAAATGCGCTTTGCTTTTTGAATTATTTTTGTTAAGTCTAAACAGTTTTGCGTTTCTTTAGTTTTTAGCGTTTTGTTTTCTTTTGCAATGCGTTCTGGCGTTTTTTGACAGTTGAATGCGCCTGAAGTACGAAAATGCCAGATCGTATTTTTTTTTTAAACCCCCAAAAAATTTGGATTTTGACTGAGTCATTACAGAGGTACCAACAATACATACACGAAACGTTTCGATTATTTGTTTCTTATGTTTCGTATTATTTTTGGTGTTTCGTGATTTTTTTTGAATTTTGTGAGACCTCTGATTTTGTAATTTTAAAGCCAAAACTGAAGCCAACTGCTAAAAAATTCCCCCACGTTTATTGATAATTTAAAATTTTCGCCTGCGGCGCAAAATGGTGATAAGAAAGGTAGGGTTTCTTTTTTCTATTTTGTATTTACTAGAATATTTAATATAAGTGTTAAAGTAGTCGTTGATTTAAATAATAAAATTAACAGATATATAAAAATCGAATATTTTGTGAGCGAAAAATTATATTATGTTTGTTTAAAAAGGATTATAACATTTGAAATATGGTTTGATAAAAACTTTTTTGAGCAATGATTTTAGTATATTGTAGAAAATAATAAAATATATATATTGTAATGTTTATATATTATATCCTATACGTTTTTATTAGAGCTGGCGTTTTTGAAAAAAATTTTTTTGAAAATTAACCGTTCTTAGAAAATTTTGAAGCCCGAAAACAACATTGAAAATAAGCGATTTTATTTAAAAAAAAAAATTCTCCCTAAATAAAACCGGTATTTGCAACTTTAATTTATATGTATATTTAAAAATATTTGTGTAAAACTATATATATATTTTGTGGAAAGTATTTTGGAAGACAGACGGAATAAATAAAAAATGTTTTATTTGAAAAAAAAGGAAAAGAATAAAAGTCGTTCCTTTCTATCTTATGACACAGACAAAAAGGATTTTATTTATTTATTTTTTTAATTTTCAGTCGTTACTCTTTTCCCCACTTTTATGTGTAAAAAAAATTGTTGTTCGCAACCTTTTTTTTAAATCTTTTTATTGGAATGGACAATGACTCAGCTAAAACTCATTTTTCTTTGGTTTTTTTTTTGTGTCTAGGGTAATGTCTTCTGACTAATTGATACTTTAAAGATTGGAAAAGAATATAAAAAAAAATATATATTTTTTTTTTGTTGAAAGTGTTTTTAAAGAAAGTGAAAAAAAAATTTTAAAGAAATTTTGAAGAGGAAGAAAAAAAAAAATTGTTTTTCCGATTATTGAAAAAATTGTTGAAGAAAAGTATTTCTTTTTTTTTTTGATTGTAGAAGAATTAGTATAATAATAAAAGGAAATTTTTCCATTGTTGACTTTTTAATAAAAGAAAAAATTTTTTTTTTAAAAAGAATTTTGAAGAATTTTTGTTGTTGTTGAAATTAAAAGAATGAAGTAAAAAAAAATTTTTTTTTGAATTTTTGTTGTTGAAGTAATTAATTTTTTTTGTGTATATATTTTTATATACATTTATTATTTTTTTGTAGGCCCGTGGGCCTCATGCCACAATGGCAGCTTTTCTTCCTCCATTCCGCACCTCACCTGGATCCCCTCCCCACCGCCATGGCCAGTGGCGGGGGGAGGTGGGACGGTGCTACCAGTAAAGCTTGTGCTGGGCCAGGATGGTATTGGGATGTTGGGCGGGTTGCGTGCGATGTTAAGGGTCCCGAGAGGCGATGCCGATGAGTATATTGCGGAGCGGAGGGTAGGCCTTTCTATGCGCTTGTATAATGCTGGTCGGTTACGAGACCGACTTGCCCGGGATAATATGCGCTGATTAATAAGCTCTTAGGCTTCTTCTGCAGGATTAATGAATAAGCTCTCAGCTTCTTCGGCCGGTTTATTCACTTCTCTATTGATTACTTTCCAACTGACTGGTGAACAGTCGACTGATCCCCTTTTCACTATTTTCCACTTAGTTTTATCCTAAGGCCTTATCTGTCAATCTCCTCCCCTTATTAAATCCTTTCCCAAAGGAACTAAAGTTCCTTTTCTCCATCCTTGCCCATCCGGATCAAAGTACGCCTTACAGTAACGTTCGACTCAACATCTTCTATTACCCTATATTTGACATTTTGAGCATCAATATATGGGGTGTAACAAAACGGAAAAGTACCAGGTCCGATTGTTATCTAATAATATTAATTAATACCTAGCTTGTTGGATTACGGAATCGACAATAGAGGGTGTTTTAGCCATCAATCGTTGCGTTAATATATGGTCTTCTGAATTTTCTATAAAAATATTCGACGGTTTGGATTTAATTCATCCTAATATTTAAATTATTAACCCATATCTTTATTTTTTGTAAAGGCAAAAAATTGTTTTTTTGGCTTGGTATTCCAATATTATACGGTTTATCTATACTTATGTGGTCAAAGCCGGGATTATTTAGCGGCTTCTACTTTAGCTGGTTTCGCAATCCGCACATTGGATATAATGATGATGTTAATCATGTATTCGTTTAAAATTTTTTTTATATTTTGCTCTTTAAAAGGAATATGAAAATACTCAACCTATTCTTGCATTCCACAATCCATTAATTGTATCTATCTTATTAACCTCCTATTTAACATTTTGTATAATTTTTTTATTCAAACAAGGAGGATTTCAATCAAATCAACAAAGCTATTCTGAAAAAATGGTTATTTACCCTAAATATTTTTATTAGCCGAATTTTAGATTTTTCTTCAAGTCTTTTTGATTAGCTTGTTTAATACTGCCACTGCTTCTATTTATCTTTTTATGCAATATATCCATGTCAATGAAGTTATTATTATAATTGGCCAAATTTGTTGGTTAAATGTACACGGTGACAAAATTAATTATTTTAATATAGTTAATTAAAATGGCTACACCTTAATTTAAATAAACTTTTCCAAAACACATACGTTAAATCGAAATTTTGTTTACTGATGTATACACTAAAGAGATAGTTGTCTCGGCATTATTAGCATGATAGTAAAAATCAGGTTATATGCAATCTGTGGGCAAGACTGTTTATATGAAGCTTTTGTAGAATACTTATGTATTTTTTGTATTTGAATAGGTATTAGCGCGTATAGTATTAGAATAATAACTTGATAATTGAATTGTTTTCAGTTCACTATAAAATATTCTCAGGTTTATTTAGACGGTTAAAATAAAATATGTTTGAGGAGTTAAAAATTTAATTTAGATCTGAAAAAGTTGCCAAAACATAATCTAAAATTTATTTAAGGGATACCACCTGTCATTTATCTAACAATGAACAAGTCGATTCGAAGCGATTGTTTTAAAATGTCAAAAAATTGTGTTAATGCTGCTAAGCAGGGCTACAAAAATCTACTCTCAAATACTATTCAATTCATTCGCCATATAAATTTTTTAAAGGAAGATAACCAAGTGACTGTGATAAATCAACATATGTATCAAAATTGATTTTACCTATAAAATCAAAAACATTCGAATTTAATTCAATGAACATACCGTATTTCCTCTATTAGAATGCCATGCCATTCTATTTTTCAATCACCTTCAAAGGTGGCATTTTATTAGAGGGTGGCATTCAAATAGAGGGTGGCATTGTATTTTTCGATGAGAAAATTTTAAAATTTGGATAATTTTTGGACCATTTCGATAAATAAAATTGTAAAAATTCTTTAAAATCTTGTTGAATATTCTATCAAATTTCGAATAATTCAAAAATTTAACTGCTTTGATGATTAAGGAGGACTTGGAGAGGACAAGGGATTATCGGAAATATCAGGAGTAAAGAAGATATCAAGTGATTATGAAGTATGGATATAATATTTAAGGGCTAGGAAGTAGATTAAGTAAGAGACTCGAAAAGATATCGAGAGATTTGTAACGAATAAAAGCGATAGGATAAGTTGTGGCGATATCGGTGGATTTAAAGAGCTTAAGAAGTTTAAGGGAGCTTTAAAATTATTTAAAAAGTTCAACAAATTCGAGCGGTCAAAGAGGATTTCGAGAGATAGAGTGGGTCCCTCCAAATCCAAGTATCATTCCTCCACCGAATAGTCTTATCCGCTAATATTACCTTATTATGAACGAAATCCCTCTCTATTCCTTCTAATCTTTGATATCTCCCATAATCACTCTTTATCCCTTGATATTCTCTTATAACTTGAATCAACTTATATCCTCTCAACCCATAAAAATCCAGCGCTATCAATATGAGTTCATCTTAATCCTTCAATTCATGATATCTGATTTATTTCAGGTCCCCTGTATCCCTGATATCTATTATGTAAAAATATAAGTAAAATTCTTAACTCCCGTTTGACATTTTTGAAATCCCGTTAAGTGATTTCGTATTTGTTATTTCGGATTTCATAATAATCCAAAATGGCAAGAAAATAAGAGAAAGTCAATAGAAACACTTTGAAATGGATATCTTTTTATGTTTGGTAAAATTTCGGTATAAAAGTGGGTGGCATTCTAATAGACGGTGGCATTCTATTATTCAATCACATTCCAAGGTGGCATTCTATTAGAGGGTGGCATTCAAATAGAGGGTGGCATTCTAATAGAGGAAATACGGTACTTTATTCTAAACTTTTAATATTGATGAATAAAATTATTTATATACATAACTTCTAAAATTAAACATTATTTCATGATAAATAAAAATGTATCGGGGTCGAGATTGGCCGTAACTTGCCTTGGATGTCATATCGCCGTTGACCTTTGGGTCGAGGACCTTTGATCCTAAACAAAATATACCAGTGTCTTTGCACAATAATGAATATATTTTAGAAGATGCTTAAAAACGTTAAATATTTGTTTTTGGTAGAGTAAAGCAGCTGGGCTATAGCTATTTCTCTCCTTTAGCTAGTGCAAAAGGTTATTCGGCGGCTGGGAGCGAACCAGCATCTTCAGTAGACCGGACTGATGTGTTAGCCATTACACCACGCCGCCTACTGCTCAGCCTTAGGAAATTAATAGCTATATGCTTTACAGTAGTATACTAGATAAGCCCAAATTTAATCAAAAACAAAATGATTGTTTTTTTATCTAAAAACGAAAAATGTTTAAAATGTTCTTTCTACTTTGATGTTGATAAAATTTTATGTACGAGAGAAACAAGTAAACAATTTATAGTTTGTCGTTGTTTGAGAAATCATTCGAACATTTTATTTTTTGTTTGATACGAAATTCAGAACTAGTAAACCTAAAACAACATAACTGGGTTTTTTAAAACATACATGTTCACGCCGTAGAAAAACATTTTCCGGAAAATGTTTTTTAATGTTTTTGAATGCTTCCGGAAAATGTTTGGAAGGAAATTATGTTTCCGGAGAATGTTTTTGAAAGCTTTCGCAAAATCTCTAATGTTTAGATAGATGTTTCCGGAGAAGTAATATGTAATGTTTATATCATCAACATTGTCTGACACATGTTTTCATATAGACGTTGGTTGTTTATTCTTCTTATAACCCATACAAAAACTTGATTAACTACATTTCTTAAGATTATTAAAACAAACTTAAAATAAATTGTTTTTATAAATTTAAAGCAAATTTACCCAATTTAAAATTAATCAAAAAATATTTATATGTTTATAGAGAAAAAATGGGTACATCCAATAAGGTCGCGGGGCTATAACGGCACAGCGCCATAAGTTTTCGAAATTTCCGAGTCCTACAAATTTAGTATTATACGATCCCTCTCTCATCGAGTTAAAGAGATTGATACTAAAATTGATAAGGGCCAGAAATTTTCCAGTTAGTTATAGCTTTGCACCGTTATAGCTGTCATTCTTTTGGATCACACCCCAGAAAGTCATTGGAAAGAAAGCAAAAAAGATTTAACAACTCAAAAGACAAATATTTGAAAAATTCAAAAAATTTTCAGGAAAATGTTTATTTTTCTGAATTTTTCAAATTAAATAAAAGCTTAACATTTAAATTTATTTTTGTGTAAAAATTCCTGAACAAAATTTATTGGTTCATTCGATAATAACCAATAACTGTCAATATATCATCAACAACATTAAACTCAAGATTTTGCGTATCTACATAATTCGGAAGCACAACACTTCCCAACTCTCCACCATTCAAAGAATTAATTGAGAATCTGTTCAACAGAGGATCCAACTAAAAAATAATTTTTGGAAAAATAATTAAAATTATCAAAATAAAAATTACCCAAATTCCTTGATATCCTCGAACAACCAATTGCATTCTAAAAACTTCCATCTTTTCTGAAAATTTTAAGTAAATTATTATTTTTTCATTAATTTTTATGAAGCATTTTCCCCTCTCTACAAACGTGCGCCGCTAAAATTTGCCCATTTGACTTTAAAAATGGAAGAATAAAAATATGGTTGGTTACCCACACGCTGTGCGCCAAAATGCTCGCGTGGCCTGCCAAATGCCAATTTTTCAAAAGTTTAAAAATACCAAAAAGCAGCCAAAATGGAACGCAAACGCAAAAATTTTTATAAAGCGTAAAGGCAAAAAAAAATCAAATTTCTGAAGGCTAGAAATCCGAATAGAGCTTCCGATTTGATAAAATTCTGACTTAGATTACTAGTTTTTACTCAGTGCTGTGGAGCAGGAAGGTTTAGAAAAATCTGGAGTAACACATCCACTTGGAGACAACTGCTTCTGACCAACGATATTTAATGGCTAAAAATTAAATTTTTTAAAGTATGTTGACAGAAATTATTTTTCAAAATTCCTATTTTTCTTATTTAGGTATTATTGGGTTATCTCATTATACCTATTTTATTATTGTTCACCTTTCTTTTTCCTTTCTCAAGAGTGCCGGAAAATTGGGCTCCAATTTTTCGGAAAATTGGGCTCCAGCGGAAATTTGGGCTCTACGTGAAAAAAAAGGAAAATTGGGCTCCAATTTTTTAGGCGCGAGAAATTATGGGCGTCAGAGTGAAATTTGGATTTCAACGAAAAATGACACAAAATCAAACAACGTAAACCTATTGGCGAAGGCAAGGCGCTTGTGCAAAATCCCGCGCTTCGCGCGGGATTTTGCGGCACGCGCCTCGCGGAAGTCAACGGTCGCTGTGTTCTACAACAGTAACATAAACCTATTCCTTTTTACTGATTTTCAGCTTTGAAATGTCGACCTACCCACTAAGTAACAGTACAAAAAAAGTTATTCCAGAGAATTTTGTGATATTTTTCGGATAAATCTAAAAATTCACTCTAACGCCCAAAATTCCCCGCGCCTAAAAAATTGGAGCCCAATTTTCCGTTTTTTTTCACGTAGAGCCCAAATTTCCGCTGGAGCCCAATTTTCCGAAAAATCTTGGAGCCCAATTTTCCAGAGCCCAATTTTCCGGACACCTTTCTCATGAAAGGACACATGGACTACTGTTAAAGGAATAAGTTTCAAGTTTTTTTGGACAAATGGTGCTTCTTCTCTAGACCATATATACATAACTCTGGGTGGGTGGAGTGTTAATCCAATGTATTATTTTAACTTACGCGACTTTTTGACCCCGAGGAATTCATACAGAAAAGTGAGGTTTGACTGTAGAAATTTCAAGAGAAATCGAAAATAATGGGTACAAACCAATTTTAGTGCAAGGTAAGGAAATAATCACTCATCAGGGCTGTGCGCCATGGCGTTTGGCGTCCATTTTTGGCCGATTTTGGCGTTTGGCGTGTTTTAAGAATTTGAAAAATTGGCGTTTGGCGCGTCACGCGAAAATTTAGGCGCACAGCCCCGTCACACATTATTTTCAATTTTTATAAAGATAATTTTAAAATGTACCAGAGGTTTTATTTTGTAACTGGAATCAATAATACCACCCAATTCGCTTGAAGATTTAACTTGTTTTGATTGAAAAGAATGAGAGGATGGCTAAAATAAGGAAAATATCAACTTTTAAGGCGTTTATTAACATGCAAATTTTTTTTAGAATTTTACATGAATATTTCGAAAAATAAAAAAAATATGTCAAGATTGAAACAAATTTTCAAAAAAAACTTTTAATTTAAAAAATTTTCTTGGAAAAAATTCAAAAAAAATTCAGGAAATTTTTTTTTGAATTTGAAAAACTTTTAAAATTTCAAAAAATTTTCCTCTTAATTTTTTTTCTAATTTTTTATGACCTGCGCTAAAGTATCTTGGTTATCCATTCCTTTTTTGAACATCTTTCCCTTCTTTATTTGCGGCTAAAAATAATAAATTTTCAAAAAATCTTGACCTTGATTTTAGGGGGGGGGGGGCTTGACCAGCTCATGGACCTTAGGTCAAGAAAAAATCCAGGACTGGATCCAGAACCAGCTCGATCTCTACAAATTTATTCTAAAGTTATAAACCGACCGTTGTGCCTCGAAATTCTTGATCCCATTTTTCTTGGCACTTTCCCTTGTTTTTTGATTTATCGTCAATGTTCCCTAAAAATGATAAAATATTTTCATAATTTATGAAAAGTGTATATCCAATTATAGCTTAAAGGGGGCTTTTATCCGACCCATCTCTAAGTTTATACAAACGAGCTTGTTTTTCTGTTGACTCGGCAGATGAATTCATTCGAAAGAGCTTTAGGAGGCATATTCAAATTTTTCACCCCAGAAATTCCCCGTAGCTAATCGAGTTTTCCCATTAGAGTTAAAAGCAATCTGACGAGAGTGAATGAAGGGGATGGTTCGAGCTCTTTCAAATAACCTATCATTTTCATATTTGAACCTTTACCCCAAAAGGTTAGCTTGCCCCCCCCCCCCCCCCTCCCTCCCTACGGTTTTTAAATCTTCAGGGGCTGTAATCAGACCCATCTCTAAGTTTGTAGCGAAATTTTGGTGCATCAACTCTAACGAGCTGAGTTGGATGAGTGGTGAATAGTGTCGGTAAGACAACCGTGGACCGAGTTACATGGCTCTAAGTGGTCAAGAGGCTCAGAGGTTCAAGTTGATTTTTGGGGTCTAAAAGTAAAACTGCAAATTATGGCTCGTTTAAAGAAACGAGCCAGGACTCATTGATTTTCTATTCTCGGGGACCCGTACGTAGGCCTATTGTTGGCAGACCGACACCATTCACCCCTCCTTCGACTTAGATCATCGAGCATCGGATGACACTTGCTAAGTCCATTCCCTATAAGAAAAGAGCGCCCAAAATTTCCTCTATTTTTAGAATCCCAACACTATACCAATAAAAAAAGTAAAAAATAAACCCAAAGATTGTGCAACAATATTTGCTTGTTGTGGTTGAGGCGGATAATTCATCTTATATAAACAATTACGACAAACACGAAAACCACACCCGTTATAATTAAATTCAGTCAATTCAACATTACAAAAAATACAGATAACCATGGTCTGAAATAAAAGTCTGAAATAAAATTTAAAAAATTGTAAAGATTGCGGGTAAAATTAGTACATACTAGAGACCCGCGCGGGACAGAGACCCGCACGGGACAGGATCCCGCGCGGGATTTTGCAGGATCCCGCGTCCGCAATCCCTCACTTTTTGTGATTTACGGGATTTTGCGGGATTTTTGCGGGATTTATCCTGCAAATCCTGTCCCGCAAAAGTTTTGAAAAAAATCCCGCATGCGGGATCCCGCAAAATATTATGTGTTTTGCGGGATTTTGGAAAATGGAGTATTTACTGTCTTGAAGTCCAGTCCTGATATGGGGTTTCGAACACTGGGGAAGTTGTTCCGAACACCAAGGAAGTTGTTCCAAACCCCCTTACTTCCGGAAGTTCCGAAGAAAGTTATTCCAAGGAAAGTGGTTGGTTGTTCCGAGAACTTGGGAAGTTGTTCCGTTAACGGAGGAAGATGTTCTGTCAACGGGGGAAGTTGTTCTTTCAACGGGGGAAGATGTTCTTTTAGCGGGGGAAGGTGTTCCGTTAACGGTGGAAGATGTTCCGTCAACGGGACCCGCGCCCTAACAGCCGCGCCTAATGACCCGCGCCCTAACGGCCACGCCCTAATGGCGGTGCCCTAATGTCCCAGTCCTTCCTTTGTAATTTTTCGATTTTTTTTCAAAATTTTAAAAAATCCCGCAATCCCGCGCGGGGTTGCGGGCTCTTATCGATTTTGGTACCAATCTCTTTAGCAAATTTAGAATGCGGGATTTTGCGGGATGCGGGATTTATCCGCAAAATCCTGTCCCGCAAAAATTTTTAAAAAAATCCTGCACGCGGGATCCCAAAAACACGATTTTTCCGGTCTCTAGTACATACACAGTTTTGGAAAAAAATAAAAAATAAATAAGTTGATATTACGAATTTTCATTTTTAAAAAGTTTTTTAAGAACAAAGGAGTAATTGGGGTACAGCCCGAATAGTCGCGCGGCCATAAGGTCGCCAAGCCATAACTTGCTAAAAAATTTCTGGCCCTTTCAGTTTTGGTACCAGTCTCTTTATCTCGACGAGAGGAATCGTTTAATACTAAATCTGGAAAGATTCGGCTATCTTAATGCAAGTTATGGCCTGGCGACCTTATGGCCGCGCGACTATTCGGGCGTGTCCCGATGCTTGACCACTGAAAATGGATTTTTAATTAGTAATTTAAGCTGATTTTTAAAATTATCGCTGAAAATTTTTAAAGGGTTTTTAAATCATTTTTGCAATTAGCAACCATAAAACAAGCATATGCCATACTATCGTTCTCGTTCTTTGATTCGTCCCTCATTTTATTCGCTGTTTTCTCTCACTTTATTCGCTGCTTCTTCCCTTCCACCCAACATTTGTCGTTTTTTTCACTTTAATTGGGCACGGAACAGGAACGGACGAAGGTGATATGGGCGTTAGAAAAAAAGTTTAACATAACGATATTTTGCAATGGCAGGCTGAAAAACAACTGTTTGGACAACAAATTGTGGATGCGGGAAACAAATGTTCAAGCTCAACCAAAAAAAGTTCACGGCATATTTGGAGATCCAATTAAAGATCAAATCATGGTGGTAAATGCTACAAAAGTTTTTTTATGGTATGCTTTTCACCGGCCCCCATTTGACAACAAAGCAAGTATTATTTTTTATTTTCACATGTTATTAGTGTCTCGATACACATACGGAAGCTGAATTTCAATTCGGATGGGTTTATTTCAAAAACTTGTCGATTAGACGTTTTGTAAAGATGTTGCTGTTTCGTATTTCTTGAATCATCCAGAAATAGGTTTTGAACAATTATGCCTTTTAATACTAATAATTTAAGTAAAGGTGAAATCAACAAATGTTGAAATTGATGAAATAGTATTGTGCAAGTCCAAATACCACAGAGAAAGAGAATTAGAAAAAGAACAACAAAGGTGGTTTTTTTGAGGAATCGAACGGTGAAGTGGGTTCACAATAATTTATTTCTTATCTACCGGAGGTATATAAAAACTGCACGGTAATAGTTTGGAATTCGCCCCTCCTCCTTTTTTTCACCGTTTCCCTGACCATTTTGAGCTTTTTTGTTTGATACATAATTTATTATCATCATTCGAGTGTAGGATTTGACTTATCTTGCGAATAAAATATTTTTCTTCTTGCGAATAAATGGAATGTGAAGTTAAAGTAAATAAATTGCTTAATTTTTCATGTGCATGATTAGTGAGACATTAATATTCGAAAGATTAATAGTTTCAATGCCAACAAATATAAATTAAATTTCATTAGGTCACAAAAAACCTTTATTGAAATTAGGGTTCGCGGTTCGAGTCGGCGTTCGGTGCATTTTTTGAGCTTGGATTTTTCGAGTGAGATATGCATTTTTCATGAAATTGAACATTGGCCGAGATAATCCGGATCTACCGGATATACCAAATCCCATATCCTCGGAAAAATTTTTCTGAAAAAATTTGACAAACCCATTTGACACAGCATATTTTTGTGAGTATTTACCTCAAAACCGCTTAAAAATATCTTTTTCCGGATCAGAGATATGATTTTTTGAAAATTACATTTTTCCCTTGAAAATTGAATTTTTTGCAAAAATAGGCTAAAAATTCCATTTTCAAAAAATCATATCTCTGGACCGGAAAAAGATATTTTTAAGCGGTTTTGTGGTAAATACTCACAAAAATATGCTTTATCAAATGGGTTTGTTAAATTTTTCCAGAAAAATTTTTCCGAGGATATGGGATTTGGTATATCCGGTAGATCCGGATTATCTCGGCCAATTTTCAATTTCATGAAAAATGCAGAAACAGCCAACTGAGATACAAATATAGATTCGATTGATATATAGAATGTATTTTTTGACTGAAAATAGTTAATTTTCATTTAAATTACTCCTGTCCCTATCTTTATGTCGACTACTGTATATTAGTTGTGGTGGACGGAACTGTTGTTGTGAGACGAAAATATGAAAATGTAGGAAATATAGGAAAAAATTAGGAAGGAAAAACGGGAAATAAATGTCAAAAATAATCCTTTTTGTTTGATTGTAGGCAAAAATTGGAAAGGCAACTGGATGGAAGAAAGGGAAAAGTCTGACCATTTTGTAAAAATATCGGGGGAAATTTGGGGAGGAAAAAATGGGTTCTGTACGCTTCACTATTACCAAAGGCAGTAGGGAAAACAAAAAATTACCACTTTTATTAGCTTTTTACTGTAAATTATTTAAAAATTTCCCCACCTTGAATTCCTCAAACATTTTCCTAAAAATTTCTCTTCCAAATACACAAATAATTTTTGAAGAAGTCAAAATTTTATAAACATATTCTCTTAATTTTGACCCCATTATTATTGTTTTAAAAAGGAGTAAACGATATTTTGGGCTAATAGGTAGCATAAACATCTCATCAAATAAATCAGTTATGATAGACATTATAATTGATGCATTATGATGAATTCGTGATAGAATGAATCTAGGCAGTTAAATGGATGTGAATATTATTTATACCGTATTTACTCAAATAATTACCCTGGGCAATTAAGTAATTAATTATTTAATCATTATATTTCTATTTGACTGAGCAATGGGTCAACTTTTAGGGTAATAGTGCAGCAGTTACCGGGCCCCCTTTTTCCCCAAAGTTCTTGCATTTCGCGCCAAAAAATGTGAAAAATGCGAAAGATGCGAAACGCGAAAATGCGAAATTGGTTTAAAATTCTATAAATATTTTGGATAGTATACCGTAAAGAAAGTTTCGATAAGAAACAACTACTATTCGCTGTCTCGGCGAGTTGAGTCGATAGAAGTGTTAGACCGAAAATTCTTGGATGGATTAAGGAGGATATCATGGGATTTGGGAGGATAACTGAGGATTTAGGGGAGGAATCTGGAAAACATCTTTTTCAGCGCCGCAGGCAAAATTATGAGAATTTTGGAAGATACTTATGATTTTTGGAAGATCCTTTATAGCTAAATACACATCCTTTAAGGCCGAAACCAGAACCGGATCATTACAAGCAAATCGGAACCAAAAAATCCCGGAATTTCGGCCTGCCTGAACCGGAACTTCCGGTGAATATATATGTACATATTTATCACACTAAGACTGTCAGCTTCACAAAATTCTTCGGTTAATCGAAAACAAAAATTTTTGAAACCGAAAACCCTATTTATCACATCCATTCAACTTGCCTAGTATTTGTTGTTTTAATTATTTCCCCAATTAATTCAATAGGTAAATTTAATTTGTTGTTTTTGCTTTTAAAATTCTTTTTATTTTCCATTATTTGTTATTGCTTCAATCCTTCGTTGAGGAGGGGATAATTATTTGAGAGAGAAGGGTGATGGATTTGGAGTGTAATTTCGATGCAATTGAGGCGAAATTGAAACTGTTCCTTAATAAAATTGATGATGGTTTCCAAAAATTATTTTTCAAATTAGTGTAGGAAAAATAGGAGGTAATTATTTGAGAGAGAATAATTAATTCCATACGTTAATTAAAATAAGCTGCTGTTTTGGGCCCTAAGAAAATAATTCCGGAAGAATACATCTTCTAAAATTAAAGAATTTATATTTTCCGGAAAGTTATATTGTTTTATATTTTACGTTTACTTTCCGAAATATTATGTTCTATTTAATTTCCGGAAAGTGTTCTGTTATTTAAAGGATTTATATTTGACTGTGTTTTCCGGAAAGTTTGTATTAATTTTATCTTTTATATTTACTTTCCGGAAGAGGTTCTATTTAATTTCCGGAAAGTTTTTATTAATTTTATCTTTTATATTTACTTTCCGGAAGAGGTTCTATTTAATTTCCGGAAAGTTTGTATTAATTTTATCTTTTATATTTACTTTTCGGAAGAGGTTCTATTTAATTTCCGGAAAGTTTGTATTAATTTTATCTTTTATATTTACTTTCCGGAAGAGGTTCTATTTAATTTCCGGAAAGTTTTTATTAATTTTATCTTTTATATTTACTTTCCGGAAGAGGTTCTATTTAATTTCCGGAAAGTTTGTATTAATTTTATCTTTTATATTTACTTTCCGGAAGAGGTTCTATTTAATTTCCGGAAAGTTTTTATTAATTTTATCTTTTATATTTACTTTCCGGAAGAGGTTCTATTTAATTTCCGGAAAGTTTGTATTAATTTTATCTTTTATATTTACTTTTCGGAAGAGGTTCTATTTAATTTCCGGAAAGTTTGTATTAATTTTATCTTTTATATTTACTTTCCGGAAGAGGTTCTATTTAATTTCCGGAAAGTTTTTATTAATTTTATCTTTTATATTTACTTTCCGGAAGAGGTTCTATTTAATTTCCGGAAAGTTTGTATTAATTTTATCTTTTATATTTACTTTCCGGAAGAGGTTCTATTTAATTTCCGGAAAGTGTATTTCTTTAATTTATATTTAAATGTTTTCCGGAAAGTTTATATTAATTAAATTTTATTGTATTTTTCCGGAAAGTGTTCTATGCAGGTATTCCGGAAAATTATGATTAAAATAAGAGTCTTGCGCATTAAGTGGATTTTAGGAAATCATGGTTAATTTAAAAACAATTTTAAGAATAATGACCTACCTTCTATTTTAGTTTACCCTTTTTTCATCAATAATATTCGAATGAGACAAAAATTTATTAGGCAGGCAAAATTACAAAAATATATTTATTTTTTTCTTTGAGCAAGTAAATAAAATTTTTAATGAGTTTTTTCTGCCCATCCCCTTCTTTTCAGTATTTTTTATTTTTATAATAAATTTTATGGGATTTACATAATTTAAATAATTTAAACTCCTTTCATGATTTTGTTTTTATTAAACAAAACCCTCTTGGCCTTCCAAAACCCTCTTGGCCTTCCAAAACCCTCTTGGCCTTCCAAAATTTTAGAGTTTTTGAAATTTCAGAGTCCCTTTCCTCAAATTATTGATATCTCCGATTAGCTTAAGAATATAGCCAATCTTAATCTTCTCAGAGTAAAGCAGTTGGGCTATAGCTATTTCTCTCCTTTAGCTAGTGCAAAAGGTACCTATATGCTTTACATCAGTTTTAGTAAACTGAGACATAAATTGATGGCATGACTAAATAAGTTTTATATGTATAAATGCAGGGCTCCGATTCGTACTTTTTTAAAAGTATTGTACTTTTTTATCGACCTTCGTACTTCCGAAATTGAATTTGTACTTTTTTGAAAGTATGTACTTTTTTATCAACATTTTTGAAAAAACGAAGAAATCTGGCTTAAGGACCTCCAAAATTCTCAAAATTTTCGCCTGCGGCGCAAAAAATGGAAGAAATCTGGCTTAAGGACCTCCAAAATTCTCAAAATTTTCGCCTGCGGCGCAAAAAATGGAAGAAATCTGGCTTAAGGACCTCCAAAATTCTCAAAATTTTCGCCTGCGGCGCTGAAAAAGAAATCTGGCTTCTTAGGCTCCAAATTTCAAAAAATTTTCGCCTGCGGCGCTTCTCAATGGCAAACATTCAATGGACGAAAGAAAGAAACTCGCTTGAGGTTAAGACTGTCAGAGCTTTGCTTCATGTGCTCAGTTGAAACAAGAAATTATTAGAAAAGATTAATTTAGGAGAGAAATATAAAAGATTTGATCACGAATAAATATTTTCAAATTTAATTTTGAGTGTACTTTTTATTTGCAAATTTTCTCCCTATGTACTTTTTTTACAAGATTTTGATACTTTTGAGTGGCATTTTGTCGATCGGAGCCCTGTATAAATGCAAAGAATTTTGGCATGTACATATAATTTTCATATGCTTTCCAAAAATTTTATTGCAAATTACCTAAATTGTTTATGTCTACATAAAACTAACAATTTTTCAAAAAGTGCATTCAATGTCGCTTGTTGACTAAAATTTTATTAAAAATTTTTACTTTAAATTGTATTTTGTGGGAATTTTTTAGTTTTATTTACGTTAATAAAAAAATTTTTTCACTTCCTTTTCGCAAAACTTTATATATTAACGTTATAATGAGCATTATTAATGCTCTTGAATTTAAAAAATTATTTGTAGTTTTTTAAAGAAAAAACGATAATATTTGTTAAAATAAATTAATTTGTTTAATTATTTTTATCTAGCAATTTAAAATATTTGTTGATATTATAGACAAGATAAAACTTAACATTTTAAAGCAGGGTTCCTATCGTCAAAATAGCAATGAAAAGTACAAAAATCTCGATTTAAAAGTACATAGAGACTAAATTTCCAAATAAAAAGTACACTCCGAAGTAAATTTAAAAATTTTTTTTCGGGAGGGGGGGGGGAGGCAAGGGTTTTTGGCGCCGAAGGTACCAAAAAATTTTTTGGTTTTTTTAAATTTCAGCGCCGCAGGCGAAAATTTTGAGAAATTCGAAGGCCGTAGGCCAAAAAATTCACTTTTTTGTCCAATCCCTTCCACAATTTCATTTTTAATCCAAAATGTTGATTTAAATGTACATACTTTCAAAAAAGTACAAATTCAATTTCGTAAGTATGGAGGTCGATTTGAAAGTAGAATACTTTTAAAAAAGTACAATCGGAACACTGTTTTAAAGTCCCTCAAAACTAAAATAAATTTTAGTTTCTCTAACCAATTTTTGTAACGTTTCATAAATTTGCTATCTGACCAGTTTGTATGTTTTAGGGCGTGAAGGTAACAAAACTGAAAAAATAACTATTTTTTACAAAATCGACCGGTACTATATCCCTATCAGTAAACTACGGAGCGAATTCGAGTTTTCTGGGTGAAAACATAAACAAATGATTTGTCTATTTCCTAATGTTTTATATTATAAAATCTCGTACTCTAGACATTTACATGTACATTATAAGCTTTAGCTAAAAGACTAACACTTTTAATGGACTTGTATTTATTTCATCATGATGAATATGAGCGTCTTTACAATTGTAGTATTTACAATGTTGACCAAATCCCTTTAGAAAAACGCCAAAATAAAATACTTGGAATTTTCTTTATTATTTTGGCAACAATATATGAGGTAACAAATAAGGGGTAATGAAATACACTTGTGATTTTAATGGGGGAGTCCTTTGTGATTATATGAGCCCAACATTACAGTGGCCAAATTTTCAACAACCTTTTCGGATGTTTCACCCATTGTTGCACATTTATTGTAGCAATCACCATATTAGTGTTTTGGAGAGAAAAGACCCAATTTTAAATTATTATTAAATAGATACTCTATATTCCTTGTATGTTTTCAATTTGGAAATTAATGGCAAAATTTAATTGTTATAAAATTATGTTCGTTATTGGAGTTATTGATATGTTAGCAATTTTTTGTGCCGGATTAGTCACTGGATATTTGGGATATTTTGGATATGTCTTTTGTTCTTCACCAACATTTATTTATTTTGTTGGGGCCTGTGGATTATGTTTGTATTTAATGATTTAATGATATTTAATTATTAGTTTGCTGGTCTGCTGAATCTATAATGGAAGTAATTTTAGCTATAAATCGTTGCATTGAACTATTATCTTCTGAATTAGCTAAAAAAAATTTTTGGAGGTTGAAAAATAATTTTATTGAAGAAATTTCTGAATCTTTCTCTTTTATATTAACAGGCAAAAGATTGCTTTTTTGGCTTGGTATTCCATTATTATACGGTATATCCGTAGTTATGTGGGAAAAGCATGGTTTGTTTAGCGGCATCTACTTTAGCTGGTTCCTCAATCCGCACATTGGATATATTGATGATGTTAATCAAGTATTTGTTTGAATATTTGTTTAAAATATTTAATTTGTCAAAAGGAATATCAGAACACTCTTAATGCATTTCACGATTTATTAATTATATTCTTTCTGTCAATTACTTACTTAACGTTTTTTATAATTTTTATAATAAAATCCAAACAAGGAGGAAGTCAACATAGCTACTCTGAAATAATGGTTTTTAAAATTAAATATAGTCACAACCCTAAATTTAAGATTTTTCTTCAAATCTTTTTGATTAGCTTATTTAATAGTGCTGCTGCTTTTATTTACGTTTATATGCAATATATCCACATTAATGAAGTTGTAATTATAATTGGTCAAATATGCTGGTTAAATGCACACGGTGGAAAATATTTTTAAAACTCTGTTAAATAATTATAAGACACTCTGAAATTTTATTATCATTCAAAAAATCCACGAAAATCTCCCTGAACATAGCTATCAATGTCTATATAATGCTTCAAATTAAATTAGAGTTAATATGTTTGTTGGTTTCATGCTCGATCGCCCTAATTTCTTAACATTCTTTTACTTAATCCGAGAACTCTTAGTTTCAATTACATACTTGCTCAATTTGGTTAACCGAACTGAAAACAGTGATTAATTTTAAGACACGTTATAACAACTCTTTAGAAAGTCTACATATTAATGCCAAAATACATAAGGCTCTCCCCTGTATTTCACGCAAACCATATCTCAGTAAAAAGCAATGTGTTCCGCAATGTGAAATACCTTTTGGAATACACCGCGCTTCGCGCATTGCAATGCGTTACGTGTCTCTACTGAGTAAACGGTTGCTAGGTCTTGTCCCAAGTTACGTAAACCTGTTCCTAGCAGAGGGGTTATTATTTTTATTGATGAAAACAAATGTGCAGACATGCCATATAATAATTAAATTATTTTAGGAATTCCTCCTGTCATTTACTTAACAATGAACAAGACAATTCAATCTGATTTTTGCAGAATATTTAAAAAGTGTGTAAATTCCACTGTGCAAGGCTACAAAAATCTACACTCAAATGCCATCCAGCCCTTCATTCGTCATATAAATTTTTTAAATGAAAATAATCAAGTAAATGTACAAAATCAACAAATGTATCCAAATTGAGTTTGCGATAAAGACATTCAAATTTAATTCGAAGAGCATACTTTATTCTGAACTTTTAATATTAAAGAATAAAATAATCTATATAAACTCTAAAATTAATAGTTATTTCATGATAAATAAATACGCCTCAATTGTCGAGATTTACTGGGAGAGCCCGTTCGGGTTCGTGGTTGACCTTTGGGTCGAGATTCGGGGTTGAATAATAAATTTAAAATTAATTAAATTTTCAGGTCATTTTTCTATTTTATAAACAAAAAATTCAGAAATATTTATTAGAGTTCGAAATAAACATATTTCCGGAATTGACCCAAGCCGAAATTTATCGAGTTAAAACCTAGAAACCTTGAAAACTCAGATTTTATCATACACTATCATGGTTCCGGCTAGGTAATGAACTCTGTTTTTTAAGCAAGGAGTATTTCAATGTATAAAGATCGAAAAAAATAAAACTGAGAATCGAAAACAGGGTTTTTTAAATTTGTATTAACCGGGGTAACTGTTAATAACCGCTCAATAAAGTAGAAATAATTTCTGCTGTATGTCGACCTTTAATTGACTTTACTGCTAAAACATATAATGTTGGTTGCAATTTTTCTTCAAGATAATGAGATATAACGAAATTAATAGATACGTTATATAAGAAAAGCTGTGACAAAATTAGACTATGTTTATTTGACGCTGCAGACCAACCAAACGTTGCGAAAGAAATAAATTTAGCTGAGAAAATCTCTTTAAAGACTACTTGGTTAACTCTTTCATATTCATTATTAAAATAGTTCTTAATCTTCACCAGTTCCATTTTCACAAAATACTTTTGATTATAAATATTATGTTTTTTAAAATTTTTAAATATAATATGATCATATTTAGTTAGAATGACACTGTCAACAGCTTTCCCTCTGCCCTCAACATTATGACAATTCCGATTTCCGACATCTGACAAAATCATTTAGATTTATTGTAAGTATTAAGTTTTTATGGAATTTAAAATTTTCATGAAAAAATTTAGATTTACTTTTTTATGTGGATATTAATTATTACATATTTAAAAAACAAATAGAAATGAATAATTAAAAAGAATAAACTCACATTCAAATCTATCTTCAGAAGAAGAATTTGACTATAAGACAAGCAAGTTATTAATAAATATTCTAAATATTTAAAAAATATTCTAATTTGTGAAATTAAATTTAGAAATTAAAATATTATTTATAAATTAGAAAAATCAATTAAAAAGCTTGTAAGTGTTTTGGAAGAAAACAGTATTTAGGTCGCCCTATTTTTATTAAAAATTAAGCTTTCCTTCATCAAGCCATAACTTCATCTATTTTACTCACCTATCTGTGTTTAAAAACTATCGTTCCTCCCTCAAACCATAACCTCATTTATCTTCCACGACTATCCCATATTTATTATTTTTTATTACTCGTCATATGTATATTTATTTAGCTTTTTTCACTTTTATTGATAGATTTTATATAATAGTTTATATTTTATTATTTTTTTCATATTTGCAAGATAAAAAATTAATTTTTGTAAACCCTTCATAGGTAATTATGGTTCAGTCCCTAATATCATTATTTTATCATTGTCGGCAATTTTAAAAATATAAAAGGATTTAAAGGGATTAAGTTGTCAGTAACACCTTCAAAAGGAGGGGCTTTGCAACCGCGACTGACCGGGTCCTTTAACTACTCCACCCTATTTTCATTTCAAAATTTTTCATAAATATTTTATGACATGAATTAAAAAATCTTTAAAAATAATTTTATAAATGAATATCCAATAATTAAAGCCCGGATTTATAGGCAAATGCCTTTTATCTGCAAACTTGGCATAAAGCAATATTTTAGCTGGTCCTATTTAAAGCGCATATTTCACTGTTTTTACTTGCATATAAATCCGGACTTTACTAATAATACATGGTGCAGCAAATTAAGGGCACTTTTTCTTTTTGCCTTAATTTTTTCGAAAGTGATAAAAACTTATGATATCAAATAATAAACATTTTGTTTTCGGATAGCAAAGAAAAATGAGTCCGAGCATCTAAAAGCGTCAAAATACATTTGCCACTTTTAAGTTTAATTGATCATAACTTCATTCAAAAAATCATTCAATCCTAATAATTTTGATACCAATCGACTTAAATTAGTTAGATGTATCTCATTTTTTATGAACTCAAACTTAGGAAAATTAATCAGCCTAATTTGTAAATTCAAAAGCGATTTTGGTATTATCAAGTTTGCTAATATGTTGAAAATAAAATAAAAAATAATTTCCGATTTTTATGTATTTTGATGAAAGATATGACTAAAAGAAAATGTGCCCTTAATTTTTTGCACACTATATATAAATTTTTGTGGTAATGTCATTCAAACTCTTCAAGTGTAGAAGTCATGTGCGTATACTCAAAAATTGGTATCTATCGGTTATACGCCGACAAACTGGAAGCCATCCGACATTGATCGGCTATAACTTTTTTGAGCTTGATATACCATTTTCTTATACCATTTTTCTATAGGCAGTCTGATCACTCATTTATAGGTTATAACACAATATTTCCAGTTATTTGGTGTTTTTTACATTTGTCGGGTTATAACCTTTTTAACGAGTGATCAGATTTGACCCATTAAGTTGGAAAAAAAGTTTCCACTTTTCGGGGGCTTTCGAATGAAATACGAGTTATTTGAATTGGATCAAGCATCAAAGGGTTAAAGCCTATGAATTCGGCTGGCACTCAGTTTGTGGGCGTATAACCGACAAGTACCCATAAATATTTTTGGCTTTTTTGTTTTTTTGCCGTTTTTTGTGGTTACAATCGATCAATTTAATTCTGTAAATCTTTTGTTTTTTCTTCGATTACTTCGAGAAACAAATTAATAGGATGTTTTTTCTTCCATTTTTTAATCAAATCATCGTGGATTTTATTCAATGTTTCGGCATATCTATTTAAAGAAATTATATAATATAAAGTAAAAAATGACGGCTTTTATAACAGAGACCAAAGAATGGGTTCAATGATGACCTCAAGACCCTATATTTTTGAAATCTGAGGATCGTCCACTTGTCTTCTCATCTTATTTTCACCTTTGTTCTAATTTTACCTGATAGATAAGAAGATATAAACGGATAAATTAGGAATAAACAAAAGTGGGGAGTGGAAATAGAGTCAATATTATATCTACATACTTCTGTTTGAGAGTTTTTTCGATGCCATCTTCAAATATTTTAAAATATTTTCGCTGATTCTCACGAGCATCAGCATACATAGCATAAAGTAGATTTGTTGAGAGTGCTAGATAATCAATATATTTATCATCATTGGCCTTTATCATATTCTCAGATGATAATTTACTTGAAGATTGGTAACTCCTTTCTACATCTTCATTAAAAAAATATTGCCCAGTTTCCCCAATTTCCCCAATTTTCTCCTTTTGAACTTGAAAGTAATTCAATTTTAATCCCTCTGCAACGTAATTTTGATCATCTCTATGAGGCAAACAAAATATTTGAACATTGAATACAATCGCTTCTATTACTTGATTTCTATTGCAGTTTATGATTAACATTCTTGTTGTGCCTTTTTCTGCAATACATATATTTGTGTTATTAAATTATTTTATAAATTATCTTTTTAATTAAATAGAAATGACGTTTTGGGATCGAACGAATTACATGATTTTGTAAAGATGATTCATCTAGGGCAATTAAAACGCTAAGGCGTGGGGTTAAACGGTTTAAAAGGATAAAACAAAAGCAATAGTCTTGGTATATCTCCTGTTAGTTGTGGTATAGCTCTGGCATAGCTCCTGTATGTGGTGAGCGAAAATTTAAAACATTACCCAATTCCTCGATTAAGCTCGGGATTTTCTGAATATTAAATCTTTTATAAAAAATTTGATTCTCCATTTCTTCACGTTTTTTAATTTGTTCATTTCTTTTAAATTTAGACTCTTTATCGTCATCAATATCCATATCCTCATTAATTTTACAATCATATATAAAATTAACTTTTCCAATTTGGCTATCAGAATTAATTATTTCTAAAGTTTTTTCATAAATTTTATTAAAAACATTCATTGCTTTTCTTTTTTTTCTATAAAAAATTCTTTCACAATTTTCTAGACTTATTATAATTTTGGTACGCATATTCTCGTCGTTTTTTTGCCGCTAAATTGATTATAAATTATTTTTTTGCTTATTGGTTAAATTATTTAAAGTTTAATGTCGAGTCGATGTCCGATCGAATTTTTTAATTCTATTAATAATATAAAATTGTCATCAATTAACTGATAAGCAGGGAAAAGATTTCTAGTTTTTAGTAATTTTTGACGAATTACCAAATTTCTTACCCCCCTCCCCCTTCCCATCACTGATAGGAGAGTGCCACATGTTTAGGATAACTGGACTACACTATAGTAGCAACCAATCGAATTTCGGTTAAGCATCAAATCTCCATTAAATTTTAACGAAGCAAAAACCTTTTCAATTATTTCATTATCCAAATGAAATTCTCCAACATAATATAAATTGTCAGGTTTGCTATCACCTAACGGAAAATCAATCAATTCGTCACTATTGATAAATATTGCTTTTATATTTTTATAAAGTTGTTTAATTGTTAATGTCTCTTTTTCCTTTTCATAAAACATCACAAAAAATATAAAAAATATTGTTAAAAGATTATCTTCATTTTTTTCAGCTTCTAACTTCATTAACATTTCAAAAAATTTATAAATTCTAAAATAAAATATTTGATCATCTATTTTATCTTCAATTTGATATTTCAATTTATTTTTCCAAAAAGTATGGAAATTTTGTCAAAATATAATTTTCGTCTGTTATTTTTTCATTTATTTCACTTTCCGTATCTTGTATAAATTTTGACCATTTGTGATCATCTAGCTTTCTCAATTTATTTTGTAATTCTAATCTTTGATTTAAATCATAATTGAATCCACCCATTTTAATTAAAAATTCAAAAATCACATTGATTAAATATTCTTTGCGTATTTTCAATAATTTTTCCAAAAGTTGTAATACACTTGTCCAAATATTATCGTTTATTCTCTCTTCTTCCATATTAAATCGTTTCTTTAAGATATTCTTATATCTAACTAGAATATTTTGATCGTTTCTTTTTTCGTCTTTGAATTCTTCATTTATCTCATTTAATATTTTATCATTTAATTTTTGTAGGCAGTTTTGGTATTTCATTTCCCATTTTTTATACAACTTGTTCTAAAAAAATATACAGGGTGCGGCAAATTGCGCTCACTTTTTCTTTGCGCCATGACTTTTTTCAACCTTATCGAAAATCGATAATTCTTTTTTTATTCGATTCACAACACTTAGAAATTTAATGATACCAAAATTACCCCTTTTCTGTTAAGTTTACCAAACAAATTAATTTTGTAAATTTAGCTAATTTTTTCAAAGTATGGACTATACTAATGAGCAAAAAGCATGGACAGTTATTTAGTATGGTATGACTGGATCCCCAAAGACTGTCCAAATCGAGTATCGAAAAAAATTTGAGCTGCATTCAACGATTCCACCTAAACGAACAATTTATCGATGGTGGGACATGTTTTTCTAAACCAATGACCCGAACAATAGTAAGAAATCACAAACAAAATGGGTCAGGACTGAATTGAAAATTGAAGAAGTGCTGGAAATATTTCACGATGACCCGCATGCTAGTCTCTGAATGTAGTAAGACAGAAAAATATGCCGTCACCCAGTCGATTGGAATCATTTTAAAGGTTATTAAGCATCAAATGTTTGTACGAAGTAGAATTTCATTGTAGGCATCAAAATTCCATCCTTACAAGATGCACCATTTCCAAAAGCTTCGACTTATCGATTACGAAACCCGCGTTTTTTGCAACTTTTCGGTTGGATCTAATCGATTTAAATTGTGATTTGTTGGAAAACCTCCTATTCTCGGATGAATCTCACTTCCATCTCCACGGCCATGTAAACCATCAAAATTTTCGATATTGGAATGATGTTAACCCACATTGGTTTCGAGAGGCTCCCTTTTCCTGGCTACTATACTCACCAGATTTAAAATCATGTGACTTCTTTTTATGGGATGGTTTAAAAGTCAACTTCTCCTGTCGCGCTCGATGAACTTCAAGCTCGTATATAGCATGCTTTTAATGAATTACCGCAAGAAATTGTTGATAGAGCGATCGGCGCTTATGTTAGTCGTCTTGAAAAATGCATTCAAAACAACGGAGGAAATCTGAATTAAGATAGAAAATTAGCCATTTTTGTAGTGGGAGTATAATTTCATTTTTGCCTATTTTAATTGTAATTTTGGTATCATAAAATTTCTCAAAGTGTTGTGATTTCTCTAAGTCTAATTTAGATATACTCTGGCTAAGCTTGCTCAGATATAAAACACATCAATAAAAATTAGAAATACCATATTTGCGTGAATGCTTCTTATTTTTTCGCTTAAATATTGATAATTTATTTGTATTTGAAAATTATCATATTGTGTATACACGTCATTAAAATAATAGACCCTCCACTGATCCACAGTAGTTGAGCAAAATTCTTAAAAGTGCAGTTTTATATTCATAATATTATCGAAAAATTCATTATTGCATTCTGTTTTGTGAAATCTTTTCTGAATTAGACCAGAGCTGTCTCGAGCCAGACCTCGAGGTAAAAGTTTGGTTTGCCGTCCCATTTTTTAGTATTTCTGACTATTTTGTGTGTTGCGACAATTGCGGATACGCACGTGCAGATGCGACGATTGTGGACGACATTTCCTGACGACAATTGCGGATTGAAATGATAACTCGTTTTTTAGTCCCGGCTGTCAGTTTCAGACTTCTGACGGTTTCCGAACCATTTCTAAAATGATACGGGCTCAAAATTTTTAAAAATTTTGTACCCGCAATTGTCGTTCGCATTTGTCGTCCGGAATTGTCATATCCGCAATCGTCGTCCGCAAATATTGTCTGCAGTTGTTTCATCGCAATCGTTGCATCCGCAATTGTGTATCCGCAATTGTCGTACAACCCTATTTTGAGTTTTTAGCTTTCTAAAATTTATTATATATATAAGATTTGTTTGAATCGATGGCTACATGATTGATAAGATTTGGTGATTCTGAACAAATCATAGGGTTGAATCCTTTCTGGAAAAATTTTTTTGTCAATGCAAGGGGATAAAACAAGCGGTTATAAATTTATTGATTTAAATAAGATTTTGTTGATTGTTATTCGACACAACTCGATTAACTCTTTCAAAAGATATATAATAACTAGGGATGGGATTTATATGGACTATCAATCGAAAAATATGGACATATAATATGGACTAAAAATCTCAAAATATGGACTGAAATATGGGCTAAAATCCAAAATATGGATCAAATATGGGCCGAAAACTGAAAATTTTTAACGGAAAAATTTAAATTTTTAAGCAAAAAATGTTAATGAATTAATTTTGATGCAAATTAATACAAATAAACCAATTAATAGTGATTATTTTGTTTCTAAAAATATTTTGGATAATATTTAATTCATAAATTTTTTGAAAAATTTTTGTTAAAATTTTTATAAAAAAATTTTCAAAAATTTTTTGAAAAAAATTTTTTCAAAAAATTTTTTTGTGAAAATTTTTGACCAAAAATTTCATAAATTTGAAAATTTTAACCAATTTTTGGCAAAATTTTACAAAAAATGACAAAATATGGATAAAATATGGAAAATATGGACGGAACGCCTAAATATGAAAAAATACGGAAAATATGGATTGATAACTCAAAAGCGGCCTTATCACCATATGCTAAAAACATGTTTTTTGGACGTTTCAGAACCCAAAAAGTTCAGGAAAAAAATATGGAAATCCATATAAATCCCATCCCTAATAATAACAAATGTCGTAAAGTGAATAAGAAAAAGAGAGGACGGTAAACCAAACTACTAACGACTTTGATCCCGGGTCATCTTTTTAACTTGTCTACGCGACGTCTATCCAAATAGCTCAAACGATTGAAACGGTCAGAGTCGATAACAAAACATATATAATGTTTTATTAAACTAAAACCTGGTATTTTATTTGTGATTAATTTATCAACATATTCAAATTGATAAGGCAAAAGAGGATTATTGTTTATTGCAAAAATATTTTTAATTTTTAAATAATTAAACAAGAAGAGTGCTCCAGTATCCATTATGTCAAAAAATGCAATTTCATATTTATTCTTGTATTTTTTTATAAAATCCTTTTTCTCAAAAATTTCTAAAATTTATTAATAATAGTAAAGCAAGCTGAGCTATTATAGCTATTTCACTCCTTCAGCTAGTACATACAAAAAGGTTATTCGGCGGGTGGGTGCGAACCAGCATCTTCAGTAGACCCGACAATGTGTTATCATTAGGGATCGGATTTATATTGAAATAAAATCGGAAAATATGGCCATAAAATATTGAAATAAAATGGCAAAATATTGACAAAAAATGGCAGAAATAAGCGAAATATTGAAATAAATCATCGTTTATTCACTAGCAAAACCAAAAAAAAAAGTTGAAATTTAACAAAAAAATTTATCTCATTCTTAAAATTGCACATCAGCTTTATAGTTCGACACGAAATGAGTATTTTTACACTCTCAGACATTTTGAGATTGGCAAAGTATGTTGTTACCTTTTGGGTTTTGCTCAATATGTCATTTTGAGGGTTTTGATCAGTGGGACATTTGAAGGCGGAACAACAATTTGGGACGGCCTTTATGGGGATTTTTGTTCAGTTACTTATTCCGAGTTTTTGTTAATTGAGAAATTTGGGGGAGGGCGACTTTCAAATAAGGGCTGGTCGCCATTCCATCGTATAATTATCGGAAGTCAACGGCACTGTAGTGAATAATAGTACATAATATCACTTTTTCAGCGCCGAAGGCGAAAATTTTGAGAATTTTGGTTGTCAGGCGGCTAGATTTCATCTATTTTTCTTAAAATTAATGAAAAAACCGCAAAATTTTAGTAAAAATATGCAAAAATATTGAAATAATTTGAAAAAAGTACTAAATATTGAAATAATGAGGAAATTGGTAAAATATTGAAATATATTGAAATGTAACTTCGTTCAAAATCACAATATCGCAAAACTAATGGCATATTTGGGCTTTTCTCAACATAATATATTCAGGAAAAAAAAATATATTTCAATACAAATCCGATCCCTAGTTATCATTACACCACACCGACTACTGCACAGCCTTAGGAGTTAAATAGCTACATGCTTTAAATAATTTTAATCCTATAATTATATTACCTTGAAATATTTTGGCCTCAATTTTAAAAAGTTGAACACTCTCAAAAGTATCTGTAGGCTTATAATATTTTTTAAATATTTCCTCCCTATTTTTTCCAATTTCATTTGTTAACGTCTCACTAAATCCAATAATTTCATAACTTTTTCCATACTCCTGATTAAATGTCATAATTTCTGATTCCTTTTCATTCAAGGAATTTAGTATAACAAAATGCTATAAATTGATGAATTTTAATTATTTATGTATATTAGTCTATGATAATACTTTAGAATTGATAAAATAATTTATACTATTCGGCAAAGAATTTTTATCGCATACTTTTTTCCACTTTTACTTCACTCAATATTGCACTTCACTACCAAAAACCAGTGGTCAGTCATAAACCAGAACTTAAGCCTGGGGTAAAATCCGGCTATAACCGAATACCGGGGGTAACGTTTAATAACTGTACATATGTCCTAATCTAGTATTAATTAAATAAATTAAATAAACTAGAATAATCGAATATGCTTAAATAATTCCCCTGGGTAATTATTATTTCAGATTTACTCTCAAAATTAATCGAGAGAAGGATATAATTGAGTAATATCAACAAACCACATTATAATGTTTATTCAACACCTTGGCAAAAGCACAATTCATTTTAAAATGATCAGGCCGATGATTTGATGAAATAAATAAAACATTTTTGTTTATCTTTTGATCATTTTTAGTTGAGATTATATTAATCTCACTAATCTTTCGTTTAATTCCTTTCATACCGTTTGAAATATAAAAAACGGCAAGAAGGAAAATAAATTGCCGAAGCATTCCTTTTAAAAAAATTTAATTAATTTTTTCTTTTTAATTTAAAAAATATTTTAAATTTTATTTTTATGTTTTTATGATTGAAAAATGAAAATTTTTTTTATAATTTTAAAATTTTAATGTTTATATATATGACTTTATAAATAAAATGCGTACGGAGTGTAATGTAACAACAAAATTGGTAAAAAATTTTGAAAGACGCGTAGCGTAGCATTGCCATACACGAGCACTTTCATACTACAAAATCCCCTATCTTCACATTCCCAATCAATGATTGCTGTGTCCTTGTTGGCAGACGGGATCCTCGTACACTTTTTATAGAATTGTAAAAGGAAAATTATTTGCCTTTTAAATGGTAAACATATTTCTTAATTGTACTTTAAGGACAATATTAATTTCATAAACAATTCTTAAATTTTAATATTTTAAAAATAATTTCTATAAATTAGTTACAAATTCTTATTTTCTCTTTATAAAAACAATTAAAACCAAGTTTAGTGTTATTAAAAGATAAACATCCTATATTAAATTCAAAATAATAATAATTAACATTGGTCTACGTGTCTCTTCAAATTCTGCCAAATAGCTTCCAATGCATGATAATAATTTACTTCTGTTTGATTTGGTAATAGGCAGATAACGAAAGGAAACACACGATTTCAGGATTTAAAAAATTAAGTTTTTCAATTAAAATTTTCAATTTAAAACCCTATACAATCCATGAATTTCACAAAGTTGTAAGTATATTGATGGGCATATTTTGAATGTGGCGTCAATTAACCAATTATAACAGCGTGAAAGGAAATTCTAATCTCTATTACAAGCAAAAATAATAATGTTATTATGATCATCAGCCCCATTCAAACAAGACAAAATTTTAATTCATTTGAGTTCTTGTTCTTTTCATTTCTTTTTTAATATAAATTTCTTGACGAATTTTTTGATTTATAGGGAAGTTTTGTTGAGTACGCTTTCTTTCAATTGCTCTTGTGAGAGTATTGAGTTTTGGATTCCACAAGCTTTTATTTTGAGTAATAAGAGCTCAATAGGAACAGATTCAAATGCTTTAGCAAAATCAATGTAAATAACATCGATATTTTTCTTTTTTCAATGACTTATAAAAATCATATAACATAGATAAAAGGTCCAAAAAAGCGTGAAATATGATCCTATTTAGGTCCAAAAAAAAGTTAAAAATAGGTACAAAAATCCAAAAAAGGCCAAAATATGTCCAAATTTTGATTAAAAAAGTTCAAATTTTGACTAAAATTAAAACTTTTTCGAATCAACGTTTCGAAAATTTGAATTTTTTCTCCAATTTTCTTGTCTTTAACAGAAATTTATCGAAGTTTTGAGCCATCTCTCAATATTTGAATCTGAATACTAGAGTTGGTCGAGGTCGAGGATTTTTGAAAAAGCCGATGCCGAGGATCACCTAGGCTTTAAAAGCCGAGATTAAGGTAACTTCATCTATCTTACTCAGCTATCTGTGTTTAAAAACTATCGTTTCTCCCTCAAACCATAACCTCATTTATCTTCCACGACTATCCCATATTTATTATTTTTTATTACTCGTAATATGTATATTTATTTAGCTTTATTCTCTTTATCGATAGATTTTATATTAATTTTATATTTTTCATATTTGAAAAATAACAAATAATTAAAATTAATTTTTGTTCAAATTTCATAATATAGACTCAGTCTCAAAATATTTAAATTGATTAAAATTTTTCGCTTCAATAGATTTAAAAATAATCGATAAAGATTAAGGATAAGTATACTCATTATTTTATCATTGTCGGCCAATTTAAAAATATAAAAAGATTTAAAGGGATTAAGTTGCCAATTGTCAGTAACATCTTCAAAAAGAGGGGCTTTGCAATCGCGACGGACCGGGTCCTTTAACAACTCCACTCTATTTTCATTTCAAAATTTTCATAAATATTTTATGACATAAATTGAAAAATCGGTAAAAATAATGAATTTTTTACAAGTGAATATCTACTAATTAAAGCCCGAATTTATAGTTGGCAAATGATTCAAAATGACTTATAAATGGTAAAAGAATAATAAATAGTATATAATTAAAAAAATAACGAATAATGGTTAGTTTCTTGATTTTATCTTAATTTTATGCGGCTGATAGCCATTTTTACCTGACTTTTTTTGTGCATTTTTTGGCTTCTTGGTGCCTATCTTAGGTTCCTATTTCACTGTTTTTACTTGCATATAAATCCGGGCTTTACTAATAATACAGGTTTCAGCAAATTGAGGGCACTTTTTCTTTTGCCTTAATTTATTTCGAAATTGATAAAAACTTATGATTAGGGATCGGATTTGTATTGAAATATATTTTTTTTTCCTGAATATATTATGTTGAGAAAAGCCCAAATATGCCATTAGTTTTGCGATATTGTGATTTTGAACGAAGTTACATTTCAATATATTTCAATATTTTACCAATTTCCTCATTATTTCAATATTTAGTACTTTTTTCAAATTATTTCAATATTTTTGCATATTTTTACTAAAATTTTGCGGTTTTTTCATTAATTTTAAGAAAAATAGATGAAATCTAGCCGCCTGACAACCAAAATTCTCAAAATTTTCGCCTGCGGCGCTGAAAAAGTGATATTATGTACTATTATTCACTACAGTGCCGTTGACTTCCGATAATTATACGATGGAATGGCGACCAGCCCTTATTTGAAAGTCGCCCTCCCCCAAATTTCTCAATTAACAAAAACTCGGAATAAGTAACTGAACAAAAATCCCCATAAAGGCCGTCCCAAATTGTTGTTCCGCCTTCAAATGTCCCACTGATCAAAACCCTCAAAATGACATATTGAGCAAAACCCAAAAGGTAACAACATACTTTGCCAATCTCAAAATGTCTGAGAGTGTAAAAATACTCATTTCGTGTCGAACTATAAAGCTGATGTGCAATTTTAAGAATGAGATAAATTTTTTTGTTAAATTTCAACTTTTTTTTTGGGTTTTGCTAGTGAATAAACGATGATTTATTTCAATATTTCGCTTATTTCTGCCATTTTTTGTCAATATTTTGCCATTTTATTTCAATATTTTATGGCCATATTTTCCGATTTTATTTCAATATAAATCCGATCCCTACTTATGATATTAAATAATAAACATTTTGTTTTCGGATAGCAAGGGAAAATGAGTCCGGGCATCTAAAAGTGTCAAAATATATTTTTCACGTCAAAGTTTAATTGATCATTACATCATTTAAAATCAATCAATCCCAATAATTTTGATACCAATCGACTTAACTCGTTCAGATGTATCGAAATTAGTTAGACGTATCTCATTTTTTATAATCACAAACTTTGACGGAAAATTAATCGGCCTATTTTGTAAAATTCAAAAGCGATTTTGGTATCATCAAGTTTGCTTATATGTTGGGAATAAAATTAAAAAGAATTTTTTTGATGAAAGTTATGACAAAAAGAAAAAGTGCCCTTAATTTTTTGCACAATATATATATAAATTTTTGTGCAAATGTCGTTCAAACTGCTTCACGTGCAGAAGTTATGTGCGTATACTCAAAAATAGGTACCTATCGGTTATATGCCTACAATCTGGAAGCCATCAGACATTGATTGACTATAACTTTTTTGAGCTTGATACAAAACAGATAAATCTTATATCATTTGAAAAAAAACCTTTTTTCTATAGGCAGTCTGATCACTCATTTAAAAGTTATAACACAATAAGTCCAGTTATTTGGTGTTTTTTACACTTGTCGGATTAAAACTTTTTTAACAAGTGATCAGAGCTGATCCATTAAGTTGGAAAAAAGTTTTCTCTTATCGAGGGCTTTCGAATGTACCAGAAATATTTTTGGCTTTTTTGTTTTTTTGTCGTTTTTTGTGGTTACAATCGATCAATTTAATTCTGTAAATCTTTTGTTTTTTCTTCGATTACTTCGAGAAACAAATTAACAGGATGTTTTTTCTTCCATTTTTTAATCAAATCATCGTGGATTTTATTCAATGTTTCGGTATATCTATTTAAAGAAATTATATAATGTAAAGTAAAAAATGCCGGCTTTTATTACCAGAGACCAAAGAATTTGTAACTATGTGTCTCTTAAATAAAAGACCTTAATGATGACCTTAAGACCCTATATTTTTGAAATTTGAGGATTGTTCACTTGTCTTCTTATTTTATTTTCACCTTTATTCTAATTTTACCTGATAGATAAGAAGATATAAACGGATAAATTAGGAATAAACAAAAGTGGGGAGTGGGAATAGAGTCAATATTGTATATACATACTTTCGTTTCAGAGTTTTTTTGATGCCATCTTCAAATATTTTGATATATTTTCGCTGATTCTCACGAACATCAGCATCCATAGCATAACGTAGATTTGTTGAGAGTGACAGATAATCAATATATTTATCATCATTGGCCTCTATCATATTCTCAGATGATAATTTACTTGAAGATTGGTAACTCCTTTCTACATCTTCATTAAAAAAATATTGTCCAGTTTCCCCGATTTTCTTCTTTTGAACTTGAAAGTAATTCAATTTTAATCCCTCTGCAACGTATTTTTGATCATCTCTATGAGGCAAACAAAATATTTGAACATTGAATACAATCGCTTCTATTACTTGATTTCTATTGCAGTTTATGATTAACATTCTTGTTGTGCCTTTTTCTGTAATACATATATTTCTGTCATTAAATTATTTTATAAATTATCTTTTTAATAAAATAGAAATTGCGTTTTGGGGTCGAACGAATTACATGATTTTGTAAAGATGATTCACCTAGGGCATTTGAAACGCTAAGGCGTGGGGTTAACGATCTAAAAGGATAAAACAAAAGCATTAGTCTTGGTATATATCCTGATAGTTGTGGTATAGCTCAGTGGTATAGCTTTTCTATGTGGTGAGCGAAAGCGCATAGCAATACATAACTGTCTTGAGATCAAAGGTACCTGCCCGGTAGCAAAATTTTTTCTAAACTCTTTCTAGGTTCGAAAAAATTCTTTTTCGGTCCGATCGACACTTAAATGTTGTCAGTTCAGAAATAAACGGCTGAATAACCAATGATTTTTGGTTCATTACAGTTTAGCTAAAAACGGAGGATTCTAACTGTTATGTATCGGTTTGCGGTTTTGTCCGATACTAACAGAGAGACTTGACTAACTTACAAGGTTTATCACTAAGGTAACAATACAATAGAAATAGGTGAGATTATGCGTTGGCTGCGACTAGAATAACACTAACACTAGACAGACTGTAGACTGACTAATCACTCCCCGACTACTAAAAGGCTTCGCCTTTTATACTAAACACGCCACTCTAACAATAATTTCTTGGCCTGTGTTAATTCCAAAAAATTTCATTTATTGTTGAAATTGTGTATTTTTTGATTTTAAATATTAATTAATATTATATTCAATTTTTTAAACAGATTTCAGTCTAAATTCAATCAAATTAATTTAAAACATTACCCAATTCTTTTACTAAGCTCGGGATTTTCTGAATATTAAATCTTTTATAAAAAATTTGATTCTCCATTTCTTCTTCATGTTTTTTAATTTGTTCATTTCCTTTAAATTTAGACTCTTTCTTTTCATTAATTTCCATATCTTTATTAATTTTACAATCATATATAAAATTAGCTTTTCCAATTTGGCTGTCAGAATTAACTAAGTTCAAAGTTTCTTCATAAATTTTATTAAAAACATTCATTAATTTTCTGTATTCTCCATAAAAAATTCTTTCACAATTTTCTAGACTTATTATAATTTTGGTACGCATATTCTCGTCGTTTTTTTGTCGCTAAATTAATTATAAATTATTTTTTTGCTTATTTCTGGAAAACTAGGTTAACTTATTTACAGTTTTATGAAGATGTCCAATCGAAATTTTTTTTTCAATTAGCAATTTTTAGTAATTTTATATTTCAATTTTTAGTAATTTTTAGAGAATTCCCAAAGTTCTTATTCCCCTTCCCATCACTGATACGGGATTGCCACATGGCTTGGTTAACGGAACTACGCTATAGTAGCAACCAATCTAATCCCAGTTAAGAATTAAAACCATTAAATTTTAACGAAGCAAAAACCTTTTCAATTATTTCATTATCCAAATGAAATCCTCCAACATAATATAAATTGTATGGTCTGTTATCACCTAACGGAAAATCAATCAATTCGTCACTATTGATAAATATTGCTTTTATATCTTTATAAAGTTGTTTAATTGTTAATGTCTCTTTTTCCTTTTCATAAAACATAACAAAAAATATAAAAAATATTGTTAAAAGATTATCTCCATTTTTTTCAGCTTCTAACTTCATTAACATTTCAAAAAATTTATAAATTCTGAAATAAAATATTTGATCATCTATTTTATCTTCAATTTGATTTTTCAATTCTTTTTCCAGAAAGTATGGAAATTTTGTCAAAATATAATTTTCGTCTGTTATTTTTTCATTTATTTCACTTTCCGTATCTTGTAGAAATTTTGACCATTTGTGATCCTCTAGCTTTTTCAATTTATTTTGTAATTCTAATCTTTGATTTAAATCATAATCGAATCCACCCATTTTAATTAAAAATTCAAAAATTTCATTCATTAAATATTCCTGGCGTATTTTCAATAATTTTTCCAAAAGTTCTAATACACTCGCCCAAATATTATCATTTATTCCCCCCTTTTCCATTTGCTTGGATCGTTCCTTTAAAATATTTCTATAACTAACTAGAATATTTTGATTGTTTCTATTTTCGTTTTTGAATGCTTGATTTACCTCATTCAATATTTTATCATCTAACTTTTGCAGAAATTTCTGGTATTTCATTTCCCATTTTTTATACAATTTGTTCTATGAAAATTAAAAAAATATTTTTTTCATATATTTTTCCGGAGCAGGGCTGCACGCAATTGCGGATTGCGAGTTGCGGATTGCGTAAATTGCGGGGGTTTTTGCACTTGCGAGTTGCGGATTGCGTTTGCGGATTTTAAAATTAAAATTGCGAGTTGCGGATTGCGTTTGCGGATTTTGAAATTAAAATTGCGAGTTGCGTATTGCGTTTGCGGATTTTTACAATTTTTACGCAATTTTCACGCAATTTGTTTTATTTTAAATTATATAAAATTCATTTGGCGAAATGTTTAAAATAATTATTTTTGTTAATGTCGGCAACAATTTATCGATTTATAATTTTGTTTTGTTTTTAACAAATTTAGAAAGATTTTTTTAGAAAATATATTAAATGTCGTTGAATCCAGGCAACTGGTGGTTTTATTTCAATAGAATCGACAAAAGTACGGCAAAATGTAAAATTGCTGAGTGTAACTATATTAAAGACACAGGGAAAAGCCATAGTACAGAATGCCTCAAAATGCATTTAAAAAACAAACATCCGAATTTATTTAAACAAAGAGAAGATTATGTAGCTGAAGAACGTAAAAAAAGAGAAAAAACATTAAATAACAAAGAGGTCAGAACTTAAATTACTTAAACCAGCGTATTTATTCATTTTTAGGATAATCCACTTTAAAGAAGTTTAGCGAAGGCTCAATTACAATAAAGTGGTCCTTCACAAAAATGTCATTCACCAGATATATTGGAGACTCTCAAAGCAACAAAATCAGGTTGTTTTTTCAGCTTATAAGAAAATCGATATTTTAGGCGCCTGGGATAGAAACGGTTCTTCTTTCAAAGAGGCGAATAGAGGATTAATCGAAATGATAGCGGCGGGAATTTTACCATTTTCTCTTGTTGAACAACCCTGATTTGTTCGATTTGGTAAAATTATCCAGCCGCGTTATTAAACCACTTAAAAATCCTACTGCCCTAGAAAAACGACAAAAATCGGAAGTGGAAGTTAATGAATACTTGCGAGATGCGAAGATTAAAGTCTGTTTGAGTATAGCTGAATATTGGAGGGTAAAATTAATAAACTAATAAAATAACAACCAACTATTAGGTAAATTCTGAAAAGTGGAAGTTACTTGGAAAGTTGGTGAAACGATATCACTGTGCACCCGCAACAAGCTCAGAGTGGGAACGTCTATTCACTACTGACGGACTCATAGCAAATGATCTTAGAAAGAGTTTATTACCAGAAAACCTCGAAATGTTATTGACACTTCACCATAATTTGCTCATATACAATTTTAACTATAGTTTGAAGTGATTAAATTTTTTTATCGATTTTTTAAGAATTGCGGATTGCGAGTTGCGGATTGCGTAAATTGCGGGGGTTTTTGCACTTGCGAGTTGCGGATTGCGTTTGCGGATTTTAAAATTAAAATTGCGAGTTGCGGATTGCGTTTGCGGATTTTGAAATTAAAATTGCGAGTTGCGTATTGCGTTTGCGGATTTTTAAAAAGAAATTGCGAGTTGCGGATTGCGAGTTGCGGAATTTTTTTTCAATTGCGTGCAGCCCTGTTCCGGAGATGCCTTTGTATCGATATATATTCCCAAAAAAAGAAAGCTATGTGGTACTAATTTGTAAGCACGTACCGCCGCCTTTTATACGCGCACATTGTACCGCCGCCAAAAATTATTATTTTAAAAGTTGTTCGGTTAACTGTGGAACTTGTTAAGTGAACGTGGGATATTGTTTGATGTTGTTTTACTGTATCCTATTGTACTATATCCATAATCTTAACAATATATATAAAGGGAGCGCTATGATTAAAAAACCAGTAAAACAAAAATTCTGAAAACAAAAAGCAAGATGCAGATTACTATGTACTTTTCAGTTAAACAAAAAACATTATATATGTGATTTGCCGCTTAATTTTCATTGGCTAATTTTTTGGCGCTAATTTTGGCTGAAAACCCGATTAACACTATATTGGATATTTTTCTTTAAAAGCTCGGCCTTGCGCTCGATAGAGGTGTTATATATGCACTAAATTTCATAGAAAATAATATTATCTTTTATTAAAATCATAATTTTACTGTTGTTCTGGATGCCGTGTTATGAATCGAGCTTCCATGAGTGATAAATAAAAATTTTAGAACCTTGCGAATTGATTCATTATAGAGTATATAAAACGAAAAATGATAGGCTCTAAAAATAATATAAACTCTAAAAAAATGATTTTAGAGTCTATAAAACTGCAAAAATAACAAGGGAGGAAATGCTGTTAGAAAACTAATAGATCACATTTATGTCCGTAATAGCGCGCTGCAGGTGCTAGATCATAAAGTTTCAATTATTATTCGAAGCCCGTGTGTAGAGACCAATTCAAATTCCATAACGAGGATTGCACAGAACACACCTCAGGTAGTTTTTTATTACGTCAAAAATAACGCAACGCAAGGTCAAAATTTAACGCAAAATCCAATGCGCCCACACCTGATTGCAAGTGTTTAATAAGTTAAATGATCGAGGAGTACTTAATGGATTACATTAATTAATTCACTGTATTATTTCGGTATAAAAGCAAGTTTCATCGTCAGTCTATATGGATCATTCTACATAATTATCGGATTCCCTCATCTGATCCGGACACATTCCAAATTGGCCTACATTTTAGCTTTCTAAATTTGATAAACCGTTATTCTTTGCTAATCAACTCTGGCAGAGCTCGCTTGGACATAACACACACCAATAAAAATTAGAAATAATACCATTTTTGCGTGAAGGCTTCTGAATTTTTCTTTTAAATATTGATAACTATTTTGTATTTGATATTTATCATCATATGTATCTACGTCATTAAAATAATAGACCCTCCAATAATCCATATATGTTGTGTAAAATTCTTTAAAAAAAGTCTGTTTTATTTTCATAATATTATCGGAATAATTGCGTTCAATTTTGTGTAATATTTTATAAGTAAGACTAGTTCTGTCTCAATAAAACTTCGATGTAATAATTCGGTTTACCGTACCCGATTTTAGTATACCTGACTATTGTTTTTTATTGCCTTACGGAACGACTATCCTATTAAATGAATTACGGAACGACTATCCAAATACTTTAATACTGTCAGATTGATACGGTCAGAGTCGAAAACAGAACAATATTTAATATATTAAACTAAAACCTGGTATTTTATCTGTAATTAATTTATCAACATATTCAAATTGATAAGGCAAAAGAGGATTATTGTTTATTGCAAAAATATTTTTAATTTTTAAATAATCAAACAAGAAGAGTGCTGCAGTATCCATTACGTCAAAAAATGCAATTTCATATTTATTTTTATATTTTTCAATAAAATGCTTTTTCTCAAAAATTTCTAAAATGTATTAATATTAGTAAAGCAGAGCTTGATATACATAACTATTTCTGTTTTTCAGCTATGTAATTATATAATTATTACAGGCCCAATTGTTGGTATTCATGTTAGAAGAACAGACAAGATAACCGAAGCAAAATTGCATGAGCTTGAGGAATACACTAATACTTCCATCATGTTAGAAATAAGCTTTAGCTCCGTCAACCATTACTCTTTTCATGACCTTACTCATTACTCCCTTTATCCCTTCATATCCACCTTAATCTCAAGGAGTTCTATGATTTTCCTATTTTTTTAATTCTTTAAAGGATGAATTTCGGCTTCTTTGCCTCCAAAATTCTCAAAAATTTCGCTCCGGCAGTAAAAAATGATGAATCTGGCTTAAGTATCTTTTTTTTGGCTTAAGGATCTTCCAAATCTGGAAGATCTTGGCTTAAGGATCTTCCAAAAATCTCAAAAAATCCTCCTTAATCTACCCAAATCCTCCTAAATAATATTATCATTGATTGTCCACCCAAAGTCAGATGCCAATTTAATAGCCAAAAGCCGGATCCAAGATTTCAAAGCCCGGAGCCTGAGCTAACAAATGCTAAATACCCAGCACTGGCAAACAATGTGTTATCCATCACACCACGCCGACTACTGCACAGCCTTAGGAGTTAAATAGCTATATGCTTTACATAATTTTAATCCTATAATTATCTATATTACCTTCAAATATTTTGGCCTCAATTTTAAAAAGTTCACTACTCTTTAAACCATTTTGATAATTAAAATATTCATCAAACATTTCTTCCCTATTTTTCCTAATTTCATTTGTTAAAGTCTCACTAAATCCAATAATTTCATAGCTTTTTCCATACTCCTGCTTGAATGTCATAATTTCTGATTCTTTTTCATTTAAGGAATTTAGTACGACAAAATGCTAAAATTAGTAAATATATAAATTTATTTTAATTATTATGGATGTAGTATAGTATACCGATAGAAATGTTTCGATATAAGACCCATACGATTCGATTCGTCTAGACGAGCTGAGTCGAATGAATGGACCACTATTTTTGACGGAGATGCCCGTGAACTGATATATAGATCCCCAAAAATTAAAAACCATAGGGTGTTTTTTAAACCTTATATATTATTTTGTTTCAAAAATTAAAAACCATCTCCAAAATTAATAAGAGAGGGCAATTATTTGAATGAGGGTAATATCAACAAACCACATTATAGTGTTTAGTCAAAACATTGACAAAAGCACAATTCATTTTAAAATGATCAGGCCGATGATTTGATGAAATAAATAAAACATTTTTATTTATCTTTTGTTCATTTTTAGTTGAGATTATATTAATCCCACTAAACTTTTGTTTAATTCCTTTCATACCGTTTGAAATATAAAAAACAGCAAGAAGGAAAATAAATTGCCGAAGCATTTCTTTTAAAATTTAATTAATTTGTCCTTTTCTATGTAAAAGATACTATTTTAAATTTTATTTCTTAATAAAGTAAAGCGGTTGGTCCCGTATCCCAGTGCCTTGTTGTTTTAAGCAAAGTCGCGCATGCTGCAGACATGTGTGAACTCCGCAGAGTATAGAAATAAGTTAATCGCACGCAGTGGGGGAATATAGGAAGGGCCCTTCTCTATAAGACTCGATGGATTGGCCGGCCGGCAACTCTGTTGAATGAATGAAGAAGTGATCCACCTTTGCCTATTCCTCTAGGGCTTATATGCACCAGCCTACTTCCTTATTGCTTTCCCAAGGATAAGTTAGTGGCGATGTTAAGCTTAGATAATGGGCGGCTAATAACTCTCTGGGAATGGCCGTTTGTGGCGTTCTTTGCCTTTTCTCTGGGAACTTCCGTTACTTAGCACAAAGTTTAGAGCGACATTATTGTTCACGTGATTTCAGGATGAACTTGGCCTTACAATAATATAAAATGGATTTATAGATTTTTAAAATATAAAATGACTTGTTAATAAATAAATGGTAGAGAGCAGGGGTGGGCGCATTGCGTTCCGCATGCCCCTGGTTGCGAGTTAATTTAACAAGGAGTGTAGTGATGGTCGGGCGAGTCTACGATTCGATTCGTCTAGACGAGCTGAGTCGAATGAATGGACCACTATTTTTGACGGAGATGCCCGTGAACTGATATATAGATCCCCAAAAATTAAAAACCATAGGGTGTTTTTTAAACCTTATATATTATTTTGTTTCAAAAATTAAAAACCATCTCCAAAATTAATAAGAGAGGGCAATTATTTGAATGAGGGTAATATCAACAAACCACATTATAGTGTTTAGTCAAAACATTGACAAAAGCACAATTCATTTTAAAATGATCAGGCCGATGATTTGATGAAATAAATAAAACATTTTTATTTATTTTTTGTTCAATTTTAGTTGAGATTATATTAATCCCACTAAACTTTTGTTTAATTCCTTTCATACCGTTTGAAATATAAAAAACAGCAAGAAGGAAAATAAATTGCCGAAGCATTTCTTTTAAAATTTAATTAATTTGTCCTTTTCTATGTAAAAGATACTATTTTAAATTTTATTTCTTAATAAAGTAAAGCGGTTGGTCCCGTATCCCAGTGCCTTGTTGTTTTAAGCAAAGTCGCGCATGCTGCAGACATGTGTGAACTCCGCAGAGTATAGAAATAAGTTAATCGCACGCAGTGGGGGAATATAGGAAGGGCCCTTCTCTATAAGACTCGATGGATTGGCCGGCCGGCAACTCTGTTGAATGAATGAAGAAGTGATCCACCTTTGCCTATTCCTCTAGGGCTTATATGCACCAGCCTACTTCCTTATTGCTTTCCCAAGGATAAGTTAGTGGCGATGTTAAGCTTAGATAATGGGCGGCTAATAACTCTCTGGGAATGGCCGTTTGTGGCGTTCTTTGCCTTTTCTCTGGGAACTTCCGTTACTTAGCACAAAGTTTAGAGCGACATTATTGTTCACGTGATTTCAGGATGAACTTGGCCTTACACCTCTAACCTTCCAATAGACCGTCCCTGGTCGTTAGGAATTGACCATCCTCTACACCTCTAACCTTCCAATGGACCGTCCCTGGTCCTCTTTTTATTTTTATATTACATGAATCCCTCAGGATTTAATTTTTTTAATATTCATTTATTTTTTGTTACATGTGAGAGTCTCGCAGGACTTATATTTAGAAACATAAATTAATAATTTGCGTAACGTTCAAAGAAAAATTTTTTTAACTTAACGAGATTATGAGGTTTATTGAGATTTTCCCTTCACACTTGACAGAATCAAGTTTGAATATGAGATCTACTTCAATTCTATAATTCTTTATTTTATTTATCTTTAATGAACCCCTCAGGGTTTGTATTAATGAATCATGGCGCAAGCTGAAATTTTAAAGAGCTAGACGCAGCGCAGGATTGGAAGAACCTTTTGTTAAAATCAGTTTTTGTAGAATTAAAGCGATAGTAGTAGTCAGCATTGGATGATAAAAACGGACTTAATTTTATGAAAACAACGCGAGCAATTTCGTTTTTGGATTTTATTTTTGAGTTAATTAAAGGATTTAAAATATTCAGACGCATGCAACAAGTATAGCGCATCGTATTTTTGCGTTCATTTAATTTTAATTATTACTCAATTGAACCCCTCGGGGTTTTATAATAGATTGTGGATGTCTGAAACGTATTAGTTTTTGAAAAGAAATTTATACCTAGCGCACCAGAACTTTAAAGATTTTTGGCCTTTTGAAATGCGTTCTAGTTTTTTTTTGTTCCAAGGGTTTCAAAATTTGAATTTTGAAATTATGGTTCTAATTAACGATTATTCACATATTTAAGATACTTATACACATGATCTAAAGCCCAAATAAAATAGATGTGTAGGCCACCTCACTGGTTTGTTGTTAGTTCATTAATTTTGCCGACAAGGTCGTTTAATATTTCACCTTGTTCTTTTAGAATTTGTTTGATGATGAGTTGTTCTTCTACGACTTCTTCCAGACTTGGATTTTGTTCCTGATTCTGCCGTTTCCTGCAATTAAACTCAAAATGGCCTACCTTATCACAATAATTGCATATTGGTTGGTTGTCCCATCGACCATTGTTATGAGTTGAGTTATTGTGTGGACCCCACGGGGCTTTAGTTTTGAAATCTTCATAATTTAATATATTGATTGATGTGCCTTGATCGGATATCTGACATAGTGGACTGACCGTAGCTTTTGGGTTGGCACATAGCATTAGCTCTGCCTCTTGAGCATTTAAAAGTAGTGTGTCGAAATTCTTCCTGTTAGGCCCAGTCAGTGTTCTCGTGAGAAATTGAAGATCTGGGCTAAGCTTTTCAAGGAAAGTTCTGCAAAGCGTTTCCTCCGAAACATTACCTTTGTGGTCGCTAGAAGTTGCTTCTATCATAGGAATTAATCTGGAAGCAAATTGTTCTACTGATTCACCTTCATTCTGTTTGCATATGCTTAAGGCTTTGAAGATTAGTTCACGATTTTGTGTTGTATCTAAATTTTCTTTAATTTTATTAATGGCTCCCTCAAGAGTTGATTTCTCAGCTTGGGATATTTTGTCAAATATTTTTCTTGCCTTCCCGTCTAAGCATACTTTGAGACGGGCAATTTTGTCTGTTTCATCCCACTTACCATTGCATTCTATTATATCTTTGAATTTCCTAGCCCATCGTACAAACTCAATTACCGAATTCCCTGAGAAAACTGTGAATGTAGGAACGTTTTCTGTCGTGAGCATACCAATATAATGGAATCCCTCAGGATTTTTCTTTAATTCATTAATGGCTCCCGCAGGAGTTTTGATTGTATTATTGTTTTCTGAAGAATGTGAGGATTTTTCCTCATAAGGAAGAAGAGACATTGAATTAGTCGAGATTGGAATTAATAATAAAAATTTTAAAACCTGAAAAATAAAAATAAATAATACAATAAGAATTAAAATAATTAAAAAATAAATTAATATTTGAGAAAAACCCAATGAAAAAAGTATTAATTGAGTGGAAGGATATAAATGAGATTGAGATGCTAAGATATAAGCTTTTTTTTAAGTTACAGCTTTCCCATTGACTAATCTTTTATTTATATAATGAGATTAGAAGTGTTTGTAAAAGTAATATGATTATTTACTATCTGAGAATTGTTTACATTAGAATGGAAAGGAAGAAAGTTTTAGTGTAAAATTGACTTCCGATCACCGAGAAGAGATTAATGTGCCTATAGTAATAATTCCTGTGGGAAACATTAATGAAATAATAGAAAAAAAATAAAAATTAATTTTTAAAAATGTGTAATAATCAGACTTTTTATGGACTTTGTTCTAGAAAAAATTGTAATTTTGCCTAAAAAATTTTTTTATGTATATTTTCGATTTTCGGAAAATTGAAGGAAATTTAGGCAGTTAAAAAAAAGAAAAAAGAACTCAAATGTTTTCTAGAGAGGGTCTGATTGAAAAATTAGAATTTGAGAAAAAGAAAAAAATTTGGAAGCACGAGAAATAAAAAATTAATGTCTGCCCTCAGAATTTTAATATCAAATGGAACCCGCAGGTTATGAAGTAAAACTGTTTCATGCTTTGAGAGATATAGTTTTTCTATTAGTATTTTTAAAGGCCTACGCAAGGGTTTTTTATATGGAATTTTAAGACCTATGGAATTTTATTTATCCTGTGTAAAAATGTTTCATCTTTCCCTTGCAAAAATTTTTTGCTCAATGATCATACGTTAGAATTAAAACCGAAGAATGGAATTGATGGCTTATAAATTTTGGGTTCTAATTTGACTTAAAAATTGTTTCGAATCTTTTCTATATTTTGTGTGGCCTCCGCAGAGGTTTCAGTTTAAATAAGCCTTTCTTATTATTCCAATAGAGGCTACGTATAAAAATTTTGTAGAATGCGAGAAAAACAAAAAATAAGATAATGATAAAAGAAAAAAAATTCATAAGTCAGTCCTCTCTTCTTATTTTTTGGAAAATTACAGTAATTAATCAAATCTTAATTTCACTAATTATTTTATAAAAATTTCAATTTACAATTTCAGAGACAAAATATTTTAAATTTTTCCGTGCTCATTTGGTTGTTATTAATTTTAGAAGTCTTGAGCTATGAAGGATAACGTTTTACCTTTTGGAAAAAAGTTCTGTAGAATAATTCAAAATGTAAATGAAACCCGCAGGTCATATTTATTGTTTATTTGTTTGATCATTTCGCGCATATGGGACTTTTTTTTTATTATAGCCTCAAGAAAATGATTTTATTCTAGAAGATGATTTTATCCCGCGGGGTTGAAGTAGAAAAATGGAATATAAAACAACTCGTAAGATTTATTCATAAAGAGGTAACATTGAGAAATTTCCACTTTACATCAACTTTTAGAAATGAAAAAAACATTTCTTTGACTAGAAATTAAAAAAAAAGTTGTAAGAGAAAGAATATTCCTTTCTTGGAAGTTAGTAACCATTGTTTTTTACACTTTTTAAAGAGAAAAAATGTTATTGTTTTTTAAACATGATAAGAATTAAAAAAATTAAATTCCTTTTGATTTTTTCGACCTTCGATTTTTTTAACATGAGGAGTTCTAATGGCAAATAACAAATAAATGTTTAACGAAATGAAGTGATTTCTATATTTTTGTTTTTTAATCTGTAATTTATCTTGAATGGACCCCTCAGGGTTTAATTATTTTTAAATTAATTTCTTAAGGAAGTGAAATGAAAATCAATATAAGAAAGATTTTAAAGAAAAAGGCTTGTAATTATAAAAAAAATTTTTTTTGATAAGAGATGTGAAAAGCCTTTTTTCCACTAAAAAAATTATTTTACCTATTTTAGTTTTTTAGAAAAAAAATTAAATTTTCTATCCATTTTTCACTAAAAATATTTTTTTCACAAATCCGAATCAGTCTCTAATTACATTCAAAAATTAATTTTTTCATAAAATAACTAAAAAATTTACCTTAAAAAATACCATCTCTGATGCAGGTTTTGTAATTAATTAATTGACGAAGTGTGTTCATATTGACGGTGTTATTTGTAGTAAAATGTGATGAAAAATAATAAAGTTGAAAAAACAGAAAGTTTGACAAAATCATAGAGAAAAGTATATGAACGCCGCGGCGCTTATTATTTTTTTTAAACATATTTCTTTAGCATATAAATATCGGACAACGAATTATATATTTTCCATAAAAATTAGACCTTTATTATTAGGTTTGATTTAAAAATTTTTTTATATGAATGGCCTCCTCAGAGGTTTAGTTAACATAAATTAACCCCCTTATATTAACCATCTAAAATTCTTCATTCAAAAATTAATTTATTCAAGGTGGGGGTTACTGATTATAAAAAAATAATTTTCTAAAGTCTATATTTTCTATTTTATTATTATAATTTTCTTATTTATTTATTTATGGTTTTTCTTTCTAAAATAAATTTAATATAATTGGCCTCCGCAGAGGATAGATCACATAAAAATTAACCCCTTATATTTTCCAAAATCTTCATTCAAAAATTAATTTATTAAAATGGGGTTACTGAGGATAGAAAAATAATAAATTTTTAATATAATTGGCCTCCGCAGAGGATAGATCACTCTTAAAATTACCCCCTAATTTTTATAAAATCTTCATTCAAAAATTAATTTAATGTCAAAATGGGGGACCTAGGATTTTGAGCGCAATAAATTCTTATTCTTATATAAATTATTCATTCATTAAAATTAAACCGCGGATTTTGAGTGCACAATAATAAATCTAAAAATCCATCTTTAAAAATTCCCCAACCTATTTCAGACTCAAATTTTCGGCAAAGGTGAGGAACCATCCGGTGCTACCAGTAAAGCGGTTGGTCCCGTATCCCAGTGCCTTGTTGTTTTAAGCAAAGTCGCGCATGCTGCAGACATGTGTGAACTCCGCAGAGTATAGAAATAAGTTAATCGCACGCAGTGGGGGAATATAGGAAGGGCCCTTCTCTATAAGACTCGATGGATTGGCCGGCCGGCAACTCTGTTGAATGAATGAAGAAGTGATCCACCTTTGCCTATTCCTCTAGGGCTTATATGCACCAGCCTACTTCCTTATTGCTTTCCCAAGGATAAGTTAGTGGCGATGTTAAGCTTAGATAATGGGCGGCTAATAACTCTCTGGGAATGGCCGTTTGTGGCGTTCTTTGCCTTTTCTCTGGGAACTTCCGTTACTTAGCACAAAGTTTAGAGCGACATTATTGTTCACGTGATTTCAGGATGAACTTGGCCTTACAATAATATAAAATGGATTTATAGATTTTTAAAATATAAAATGACTTGTTAATAAATAAATGGTAGAGAGCAGGGGTGGGCGCATTGCGTTCCGCATGCCCCTGGTTGCGAGTTAATTTAACAAGGAGTGTAGTGATGGTCGGGCGAGTCTACGATTCGATTCGTCTAGACGAGCTGAGTCGAATGAATGGACCACTATTTTTGACGGAGATGCCCGTGAACTGATATATAGATCCCCAAAAATTAAAAACCATAGGGTGTTTTTTAAACCTTATATATTATTTTGTTTCAAAAATTAAAAACCATCTCCAAAATTAATAAGAGAGGGCAATTATTTGAAAGTCCGATGCCAATTTAATAACCAAAAGCCGGATCCAAGAAAAGCCGGATCCAAGACAAAAAGGTGTAAGGGATTTTTAGTTCCCATCGGTCCCAGAGGGGTAGATGCCAATTTAATAGCCAAAAGCCGGATCCAAGACAAAAAGGTGTAAGGGATTTTCAGTTCCCATCGGTCCCAGAGGGGTAGAGAGATGCCCATCTAAGAGGAGGGTGTGCCCGACGCATGCCCATCTCAGAGAAAGCTCGACGCGATGCCCGTCTAAAAGGACGTGCGTGGGCCGACGCGCGCCTATTTAAAAGTAAGGGCGGGAACGACGCACGCCAATCTAAATGGTATTACCCCCCCCCCATACGTCTCACGTGTCCCAGTATGACAGGTGAGACGGATAGAGGGGTTGTTAAAAACAAAAATGTGTAGGATATTTTCAGTTCCCATCGGTCCCAGCGGGGCAAATGTGTTGTGGAAAGAAATGACCTTGCCAATTTTTAGAGGTATGGTCAATGGGGGCCAGTCTGGTGTTACCTTTTCAATGTAAAAGATACTATTTTAAATTTATTTCTTAATAATGTAAAATGGTTTTATGGATTTTTAAAATATAAGACTTGTTAATAAATAAATGTTAGAGAGCAGAGGTGGGCGCATTGCGTTGCGCTCACCCCTGGTTTCGAGTTAATTTAACAAAGAGTGTAGTGATGGGTGGACTAAAGTGAAGGGCCGACATGCGCAGTCTAAAAGGAAGGGTGTGCCCGACGCGTGCCCATCTCAGAGAAAGAGCTCGGCGCGATGTCCGCCTAAAAGGACGGGGGAGTGCCGACATGCGCCTATCTAAACGTAAGGGTGGGACCGACGCACGCCGATCTAAATGGAAGGGCAGTATTAACTCCCCCCATACGTCCCAACAGATAAGACGGAAAGAGGGGTTGTGTCAAAACAAAAAGGTGTAAGGGATTTTCAGTTCCCATCGGTCCCAGAGGGGTAGAGAGTTGTCGAAGGAGATGACCTTGCCAATTTTCTTTGGTAATTTTAAACAAGCGATCTTTATTAAAGGATTAACTGAGCTTTATTACTCTCACAAATTAGTAACAAAAAATGATTGGAAGCCTTTTTGTTTATACACAAATTTGTCAAACAACGTATTTGCTGTAAAATATTTCCCTAAAAATTAATTATTTCCTCAGAATAATAAACTAAATAAACAAATAATAAAAATAACAAAACTAAATTTTTTAACTTGAAAATTGAAAAAGTGAAATTTTTGTCTATCTTTTATAGGCAAAAATACCAAAAAAAGGATGCAATAGAAAGTATGCACATTGTAAAAAATATATATAAATATTGTCAAAAATGCAAAATGACTCACCGAGTCACCACAAATAAATAAACAAGCTTCCTCAAAAAATATAAAAATATATAAAATTTTAAATCTTCAATTTCTTCATAATATTTTACAATTTTAAAAATTTGAATCAACTATCTTTACCCTTTCTTTAGTAATTCCATCCCCATCCAAATAAAATTCATAACTTCCCTCATCGATAAATGGATTAATTTCGGCAACAAATGCTGCTTCAAACATAGCATCATAAACATTCATTTGGCCGTCTTCAATAACATCTATCTCTGTTTTTAATATATCTATCCATATGGAATGTCTCAAAGTTTTCAATACTTTTTTACCCAAATCAGAAATTTTCTTAAAAATTTTGGAAACACATCGTTCCCCGTTTGCTTTTATAATTTTAACGTAGAATTGAAACGAACTAACATCAAAATGATTAAAAACTATAATAAAATAATTTCCAGGATTTTCAAATTTTAAACAAATTTCAATGTGTGAATATTCCATTTTCTCGTCATGATTTTTGCCTTTTAATGAAGTTGAACCAATTAAATTAGCCTTGCTAAAATGTTCTTTTTTTAAAGTTTTTCTGGGCCCTTCCGGATTCAAAAAACATATTAAGCTTTTCAGCTTATAAAATTTTTGAATTGTTGTCCGAAAAACTGATTTTATGCCGTTGATGTTTATTTCTATCCCTGGATGACCAGCAGCACGTGTTATATCCTCAGCTGGCAATTTGTTTACTTGCAAATCAATTTGTGCATAAAACATAGGTAAAATTGTCATTAATTTCTAAAAATGATAAAGTTGGTTCATAAATTATTATCTAGCCCGAAAATTATATGTACATATCTACTTGTGTTTCACCGCAACCGAAATTTAGACCGGAACCGGAACTTTCAAAAAAATTTTTGCTAGCAAATTTTTAAAAATTTGTATTTTAAGTATCGGTCTCAATTTGATTATGTGGGATAAGGAAGCTTATGCTCCAGAAGAAAGATTAGTTTTATACTTAAGTTTACTTTTTAATCTAGGTTTAACTTCATGACCTACAATACAAAGTTAAAGCGCCAAGCTGTCAAAAAATCGAAGTAAAGAAAATCGAAGGGATATAATGCAGCAATAAATGTTTTTTGCAGAAATGCTTTTGCGGACATAATTTCTGAAGATTTAATTTCTGAAGATTTAAGATCGGAGCCCTGGCTGAGAATGTAAAAAATATAAATCCAAGAAATGCGTGTGTGCATTTTTACCTTTTATTACCTTTTTATAAATCTCAGTACCATATTTATATTCATTGAAGCAAATACTAATTTTCGCTATTTCTGAATAATGGTACAAATCCTCAATCAAAATTAATTTTTTGCCTTTATTTCCTTCAATTATACTTTTTATTTTGTGAGTATCTTCGTTTTCCATAATACACAAGGTTGGATATGAACTTATGTAAATGTAATCTTTTTCATATTTTTCATCAATTTCGTATAAAATTTCAATTTTATATCGGGTGCCTTCTTCATCTACAATTTCATTTACTTCCATTCTCAACAAATTTATTTTGACATTTCCATCCACGTTTTTATTATTTTCTGTAGATTTAACTAAAATTCGTTGATTATTTTGTAAATTTTCCGAAGAAAAAGAAGAAAATAATAAATTAAATAGTAAAAGGACAAATAATTTTATTTTATTCTTCATTGAGAGGCGAAAATTAAAAATATTTTCTATTAAATTATTCTGAGTTTATGACAAAATTTAAACTGTTTTATATTTGACATTTGTTATGTCTGCATTTTAAATGTTTGGAAATAATTTCCTTTCATAGGGTATTATATTAAATTCACATCAAAAATACATTAATTAAATGAATTAAAGAAATATTTTGAAAATATAATCTCGCACTTTCAGGGAGAAAGCCATAAGCTTAGATGGAGGCATAAAGATCGATCATATATTTGACCTTTATTTGATGGATTTGTTCATTTTTGTACTAAAATGTAAAATTATTTTGCACTTAAAGATCATTTCGGAAATGCACTTTAAGAAAATATAAATTTTGATTAAAAATGCTTATTCCACATAATTTTAAAAGAATTTCCGGGTAAAAATATTTTTCTCAAAAGTTGGTTACTAAATTAAAAGCAATTTCAATTGTATTAGGTTTAATTTTCTAAAATTCTACAGCTGTACTTAGTTTCAACATAATTTAGATCTTTTTTCAAAATATATGATTGTTCTTAAATATTTCAATACGCTCGGCGCGATGTCCGCCTAAAAGGACGGGGGAGTGCCGACATGCGCCTATCTAAACGTAAGGGTGGGACCGACGCACGCCGATCTAAATGGAAGGGCAGTATTAACTCCCCCCATACGTTCCAACAGGTAAGACGGAAAGAGGGGTTGTGTCAAAACAAAAAGGTGTAAGGGATTTTCAGTTCCCATCCGTCCCAGAGGGGTAAAGAGTTGTCGAAGGAGATGACCTTGCCAATTTTCTTTGGTATTTTTAACAAGCGATCTTTATTAAAGGATTAACTGAGCTTTATTACTCTGACAAATTAGTAACAAAAAATGATTGGAAGCCTTTTTGTTTCTACACAAATTTGTCAAACAACGTATTTGCTGTAAAATATTTCCCTAAAAATTAATTATAACAACAACAAATTAAAACAAATAACAAAACTGAATTCTTTATCTCTAAATATCACAAGTATATATAAAATGAACTTGTAAAAGTGGAATTTCTGCCTATATTTTATGGGCAAAAATACCAATAGAAAAGATGCAATAGAAAGTATGTACATTGTAAAAAATATACAAAAATATTGTCAAAAATGGAAAGTGACTCACTGATTCACCACACAGAAATAAATAAAATTCCTCAAAATATATAAAAATATATATGTACAATTTTTAAACTTCAATTTCGTCATCAAATTTTACCATTTTATAAATTTGAATCAACTATCTTTACCCTTTCTTTAGTAATTCCATCCCCATCCAAATAAAATTCATAACTTCCCTCATCGATAAATGGATTAATTTCGGCAACAAATGCTGCTTTGGAATAATCAAACATAGCATCATAAACATTCAATTGGCCGTCTTCAATATCATCTATCTCTGTTTTTAATATATCTATCCATATGGAATGTCGCAAACTTGTCAATACTTTTTTCTCCAAATCAGAAATTTTCTTGAAAATTTTGGAAACACATCGTTCCCCGTTTGCTTTTTTAATTTTAACGTAGAATTGAAACGAACTAGCATCAAAATGATTAAAAACGATAATAAAATAATTGCCTGGATTTTCAAATTTTAAACAAATTTCAATGTGCGAATATTCCATTTTCTCTTGATGTTTTTTGCCTTTTAATGAAGTTGATTCGATTACATTAGCTTTGCTAAAATGTTCTTTTTTTAATGTTTTTCTGGGCCCTTCAGGATTCAAAAAACATATTAAGCTTTTCAACTTATAAAATTTTTGAATTGTTGTCCGAAAAACTGATTTTATTCCGTTGATATTTATTTCTATCCCTGGATGACCAGCAGCACGTGTTATATCCTCAGCTGGCAATTTGTTTACTTGCAAATCAATTTGTGCAAAAAACATAGGTAAAATTGTCATTAATTTCTAAAAATGATAAAGTTGGTTCATAAATTATTATCTAGCCCGAAAATTATATGTACATATCTACTAGTGTTTCACCGGAACCGATATTTTTACCAGAACCGAAACTTTCAAATAAATTTTTGCTAGCAAATTTTAAAAAATTTGTATTTTAAGTATCGGTCTCAATTTGATTATGTGGGATAAGGAAGCTTATGCTCCAAAAGCAAAATTAGTTTTATACTTAAGTTTACTTTTTAATCTAGGTTTATTTTCATGACCTACAATACAAAGTTAAAGCGTCAAGCTGTCAACAAAATCAAAGTAAATAAAATCGAAGGGATATAATGCAGCAAGAAATGATTTTGCAGAAATGCCTTTTGCAGACATAATTAATCTTTAAATCTTTAAAAATCTTAAAATTTTTAAGAATGCAAAATCTTTAAAAATATTTCATTCGATCGTTTTTTATAGATATTTTTCTCAAAAATGTATGTTAAGAAATTATAACGCCACTTTATAAAAATTTTGTTTATGATATTAAAATGCTTGAAAAATTATGAAAAAATTTCTTTGAGTATTTCCATTGATTTGGAGTAGGAAAGCAAAAAGAACGGAGTTGTAAATCATTTTTTCATCGAGATCTCGAATCTCAAAAATCAACGGAAAATGGGGGTACAGTAAAATATAACGCATTAAGTGATTCTTCTTTAATTTTTGTGTCTTAATTTTTTTCAGATTTTTGATACAAAATGCGGATTCTTTAGTTAAGAATTGCGTATTTTTGAAAATTTAAGATCGGAGCCCTGGTTGAGAATGTTAAAAATATAAATCCAAGAAATGCTTGTGTGCATTTTACCTTTTATTACCTTTTTATCAATCTCAGTACCATCTTTATATTTATTGAAGCAAATACTAATTTTCGCTATTTCTGAATAATGGTACAAATCCTCAATCAAAATTAATTTTTTGCCTTTATTTCCTTCAATTATACTTTTTATTTTGTGAGTATCTTCGTTTTCCATAATACACAAGGTTGGATATGAACTTATGTAAATGTAATCTTTTTCATATTTTTCATCAATTTCGTATAAAATTTCAATTTTATATCGGGTGCCTTCTTCATCTACAATTTCATTTACTTCCATTCTCAACAAATTTATTTTGACATTTCCATCCACGTTTTTATTATTTTCTGTAGATTTAACTAAAATTCGTTGATTATTTTGTAAATTTTCCGAAGAAAAAGAAGAAAATAATAAATTAAATAGTAAAAGGACAAATAATTTTATTTTATTCTTCATTGAGAGGCGAAAATTAAAAATATTTTCTATTAAATTATTCTGAGTTTATGACAAAATTTAAACTGTTTTATATTTGACATTTGTTATGTCTGCATTTTAAATGTTTGGAAATAATTTCCTTTCATAGGGTATTATATTAAATTCACATCAAAAATACATTAGTAGTTAGTCACCCCGAGAAGTCGTTGGGGGCAGAGGGGTCCAACCATTTAGCCCCTCCCACATTTTTAAACGACCATTCAACCATTCCGTCGTCAGAGTCCAAAGGTTTAAGGATTTCCCTTTAAGGGATAATTTGATCAAACCGGTTTGGTGCGAACTTAAAAAAAAACACCTTACTATACCATTCCCCACATTTTTCACCAAATTTTATTCTAAAAATTTTCCCAAAGTTTCTAGGGTTCAATAAGTAGTTTTCAAACGATTCAATCAAGATTTCCCATATTTTTTCTTTTTAAAACTGTTTCTTAAACTTTTTTTTTAAGTTTCTTTTCTTACAATATCTTATTTTATTATTTTTACCCTTTATACTTAAAAAATACAATAATTATTAAAAAGTAGGCGGTTGAAATAGAAATAGTAAAAATCAGTCATGCAATAATTATGTTGCAAAATTATTGTTGAAAAGTGAAAATTGGTTAGAAATAGGTCATGCAAGAGAAAAACTGTAAAAATTTGTAAATTATTGTTGAAAAGTTAAAAAAGGGTAAATTTTTAAAAAGTAGACGTTGAAGATAGAAATAACTTTAAAAAGTATAATTAGGTAAAAAATAGCTCATGCAAAAATTGATCAAAAAAAAAAATTATTAAAAAGTAGGCGTAGAAAAGTGAAAATAGACTATAATTATAAAAACAAAATATTACTGTAATAGGAAAAATAAATAAATGAAAATAAATAAAGTTTTATAATTACCCCTCTCTATTAATTACCCACTAATAATTTAAAAAAATTAAGAGTTTAAAAAATAAATTCTACAAACAACATCGTCGCATCATTCACAACTTGCTAATTATATACCTAAAAAATTTTCTTTACCAGACATTATGCTAATTTTCTTTCTCGAAATATTATTTAAAATTTAAAGCATTTCCTATTTAGTTAAATTATGTTAAATATATTTTTAAAATTCCTCTTCTTGACTGGAAATAAAAGAAAAAGATTGTTTTATATAGGGATTTCTCTTCTTTTGACAACATCCTAAGGAATAAAAACAAAGGTATGTATTATTACGAAACTAAACATTATTACGAAACTTGCTCGCTCTTTCTTTATTCTTTTTAAATTCTTTTGCTTTTTTATGCAAAATTTCTTTTAGGCTTTTTTCCGCGACTGGAAAATAATGAAATGGAATTTCAGTGAAATTCCTATTTTACAACACATCAATTATTTTATGGAATATTTTCTTAAAAAAGGATTTCACATTTCTTTCTTCATTCTTTAAAATTCTAAGAAATTTAATACTTTTGAATTAGTCTCTAATTTTGAATTTATTTTATTATTAATGTCTCCTCCACCTTCGAAGAAAGCACGACATTTCTTCATTGATAATCTATTACAGAAAGGTGATGGTGATTATGTAAAACATTTGGGTGAAGAAACTAAAATCACCCGGAAATTTAACCTTACCAAACTTTCTACTAAATTCTTAATTACGAATATCCCACCCGATCCTGAGGGTTTATTAAAAGGAATTTTCCAAGAATGCATCGACAAAACATTGGAGACGAGTCATGGTCATCAGCTTGATCCAGATCAACTTGGCTGTACAGTGAGCAGTCATTTGTTAGAATCAGATATTTGGATTCCAATACGTGAAATTTCTCCCAACACGGTGGATTCAATTCTTAATCAATTTCTAAAAGTGGCCCAATCTAAAAAACAGGATCAGGGAATGTTATGGGGTGAACCATTTACCGTTTCTGTTACAGCTATTGACAAAAAACATCTGCCTACAACACGTACTATTCAAGGAAGCGGTAAAGATTCCTCAACAACTCAACATAAAATTAAACAACACAACCTTATTAAAATTATTAATTCTGACAACTATTGTTTATTTCGATCATTGTCTGCCACCTTTATATTTTCAACATGCTCATGGCCGAAATGGAAGTTCTATGACTATATGCATAGCAGATTAGGAATGAAGAAACGTTTGGAACATGATACAACATTCTTGATGGAAAATGTGGGAGCTCCTCTTGATTTAACAACATATGATGCAAATGAATGGGTACCCAAGGTGGTTGATTATTGGAATTCAAGGAATGATGGCCTGTTTAAAGTTTTTATTTTTGGAGAATTAGATGAAAAACCTATCTTTAAATATGGGGATGAAAATCACACTACTCCAATTCTTCTTTATTACAACAATAATCATTTTGATGGAGTTAGAAAGGCAGGTGATTTATTTGGAAAGCCTTATTGCCTTGCCTGTGAAAAGGTATACCACCGCCCAAAAGATCATTCTATCACCTGCACATCAAAATGTCAAAATTGCTCCAGGATCGGACCCAATTACCCATGCCAGCCTTTAGATAACTACTTCAAACGGTGCAATAGTTGTTCTAAGAAATTTAATAATGAAGAGTGCTATGACCATCATCTCAAATCTAAATTTTGCCACAACTCTAAGAAATGTGAGAAATGTGGAGTTATATGGAATGTTGCTGTGAACAACCGGAATGGACGTACTGGTCATGTTTGTTCAGAACGTTACTGCACCACCTGCTTTAGCTTCCATGACCCAAAAAGAGGTTGTTACATTAAATCTCTAACTCAAAGGAAGCCAAAACCCTACCGAGTCATCGCTTTTGACTTTGAAACCATGCAACACAGGCAAGACGAAAAAGGGAAATTACATGAAGTGAATTTTATATCTGCAAAAATCAACTGCCCCGAGTGTATTAGTAACGGATTGAATAACAACTGTAAAATTTGTGGGGAGGATCGAACTATAACCTTCTCCCACCAACCATTTTCCAACACTCAAGTCGATCAACAAAATGTTACTAATGATCCTCTGACTGATTTTGTAACCTGGATCACTAATTTTTCTACTGATACAATAGCCTTCTCTCATTTTGGAGGAAGGTTTGATATGGTCCTAGTCTTCAAGACATTGTATCTCAAAGGCCTAATCCCAGAAATGATAAAGAAAGGTAACAAAATGTATGAGATGAAGGTGAAGAACAATAAAAAATGCTGGGTCATCTTCAGAGACACATACAATCTAATGCCAATGCCGTTGGCTTCGCTAGTACCAGCCTTTGCTCTTAAAATGGAAGACAAACCTTTCTTCCCTCACCTGGCCAACAACCCAAAGAATTATGGGAAAGAAATCTTTCCGACAAAAGAAGATTACCTTTGCAACGGAATGATGCCTGAGAAAAGGACATTATTTGATAAATGGTTTGACCAACATAAAAATGAGCCCTTCAACTTAAATGAACAACTAGCAGCATATTGTATCAACGATGTGGAGATCCTCATGGCTGCGCTCATTGCCTTCAGAACGGAATTTTTGGAAGTCTCCAATGGCTTGGATGTTCTTCGTGAAGCTATGACAATTGCTTCTGCCTGCATGAAGCACTTCCGCATGAATCACCTCAAAGCCAACCATTTAGGAATTGTTCCTGAAAAAGGTTACGACAACGTCGACAACCAAAGTAAAATTGCTCTCAAGTTTCTGAAATGGTATGGCGAGAAGAATAACGTTACAATTAGGACAGCACACTCAAAGAATGGGGAGAAGAAAATTGGAAATTATAAATTGGATGGATGGGTTGAGGAAAAGAAATTGGCTATTGAAGTCAATGGTTGCTGCTGGCATGGATGTATCAAATGCTATCCTGACGACGATCTTAAGCTTCCAACAGGTCTTACAGCTGGAAAACAGCGGGAGAAGGACCAAAAACGTCTAAAATTTATTAGGAATTTGGGGGTCAAAGTGGTAGTATATTGGGAGTGTCAAATCATTGATATGGTAGCAAAAGATTATGAAATGAGGAAGATGTTTAAAAAATATCTGGATGATGGACCAATAAATATTAGAGAGGCCTTCTATGGGGGAAGAACTGGTCCCTTGAAGTTATTCCACAAGGCTGAGGATGGACAAAAAATTTCTTACTACGATGCCACCTCCCTTTACCCATTTATCAACGTCTCAACTCGATATCCTGTTGGGCATCCAGAAGTCCACGTTATCAATATGGATGTCAATTGGACCAAACCTGAAGACAACACTTACAACATTGCTCTTTTAAAATTATTCGTCATACCACCGAGAAGTATTGACGTTCCTGTTTTACCAATGAAAATTGGGGAAGACGACGATGAACGATTACTATTTCCCCTGTGTTCTACTTGTGCAAAAGAGTACCCTAAAGGTGATGTCAACGAAAACTACAGCTGCCCCCACACTAATAAACAACGAGGGTGGGTCAGCACATGTACGTCTATTGAGATAAACGAAGCCCTCAAGGAGGGGTATGTGGTGACCAAACTCTTCAGGGTTCTGGAGTTCAAAAACTATGACGACAAACTGTTCAGACCCTACATCAATGAATTTATGGCCCAGAAAATTCACTCTTCTGGTTTTGACAACACCATCAAGGGTGACAAGAAGAAGGAAGATAAGTTTATAAAAGAGTGCCTGGAAATGTTTGGGATTAACATCGAGAGGGAGAAGATGGTGGTCAATAAGGGTAAACGGACACAAGCGAAATTGTGTCTAAACAATTTGTGGGGTCGATTTTCACTTCGTAACTTTGGACTCTCCCAATGCAAAATTACTGACGACCCAAGTGAATACGTAAAAATGTGCGACGACCCAGCAATAACAGTCAATCATTGTCATGAATTGACTGAAGATGGGACTGTGCTTATCGACTACATTAAGAAAAAAGATTGGGTGGAGGAGCATGACTCATCAAACGTCATAATCTCGCTCTGGACCACATCAGCAGCGAGAATTCACCTTCTACACGCAATGCAGAAAGTTGTAAGGACTCCGGGGTGTGAGTTACTATACACCGACACCGATTCTTTAATCTTCATCCACCCAGACAACAATTGCCCACTTGAATTAGGGCCTCATCTGGGTCAGTTTACTGATGAGTACCCAGACTTTGATATTTTGGAGTACTGCTCTGGAGGAGCAAAGCAGTATGGTTTGAAACTTCAAAAGAAGTCTACTCCCAATGCTGAGCCGGACTATGTTCTCAAAGTCCGCGGAATGACACTCAACTGGGATGTCATCAACAATCAAGGTCTCTGCTACGAAAATTTCAAGAAGCAAGTTTTTGATTTTACAAAAATTGATAATATTCCAATTTTAATTAAATACCCAAATTTTCTTAAACCATCTATTAAAGATGGATCAATTATCACTCAACCCCTTACTAAAAATTATAAACCTTATGTCGGTAAGGGCATTGTCCGCCCTTCCGATTTTGTTGTACTAAATTTTGGTTATATTAATAATCGCCATCCTAGAATTTTATTGTAATTATAGGGGTTGGAAAGTAGCCAGAGGTACGGGCACCCAAACTCTATACCAACTATCGAATGTTGTGAGGTAATCCTCACATTGAAAATCGGTGGTTGCGGACTTTAGTATAAATTCTCACTTTCCTTGTTGAGTTCGGGCATGCCAGTCAAATGGTGAAGCCATACTCCTATCTATTACAATATTTCTAACTTTTTTTTTCAATAAAATTTTTCTTATTGTTATTTTATAAATAAGTTACACAATATTATTGTATTAATTTTATTCGTGATAAAATTTTAAAGATACAATTTTGCAAAAATTATTCAATAATAGTCACATGTTTTAGGGCTGAAATTGCATAATTAAGAAAACAAAGATACAATTTAAAAATAATGAAATAATTAAGAGAAAGAAGACATAGTTTTTAGGGGTAATTTTACATAATTAGCGAGACAAAGTAGATGATTTCAGATTTAGAGTAAAGGAGTTGCACTTTTTAGGGGTAAACTTACAAAATTAAGGAAAAGAAGATAAAATTTGTCAATTTCCTTATTTTTCAGTGTACACGCGTATGAAAAGGATGTGCGTGTGTTTTTGGCGCGTGTGTTGAGGGTGCGCGTAAATTTACCATTCATCTGGACAAAAAATCTCCCAAAAAGATGAAATTTTGTCAATTTTCTTAAATTCTTCGTATGCACGTGCGAGGGCGTGCATGTGTAGAGAGCGTGGTGCGCCTGAGTGGCTTGTGGGTGTGTTAAGGATGTTGTTGACAAGAAGTTATTACTTATTGTGATAGACTTAATAACATAGAAAATATTTCTTTTCGATTATTATTGAAGCCTAGCAACAATACTATTACTAATTCCTTCTAAGAGCCTGACTAATGTCTTACAGATAAATTGAAACACGAGAATAATCATTAATTTTAATATTTGTTAGATATATTATTACACATTGTTAAAAGATGTTCTTTTAGGAAGACCCTTCACATTTACTCCAGTGACTGTCACAGTAAAAGGTTCACCCCTCAGTAAATATGCTTTTCCTATAATTCCATCTAGAATGTCGTCCAAAGTATTATTATTAGACATTTCACAGATTGGACTACATACATCATCATAAAATAGATCACAACTCACAATACAACCTAAAGTATCAGGCTCAATTTTGTTTTTAATGCCTTCTCCAATTGTTTTTTCTATACAATTATGGATAATTATTCTCATGATGTTTTTGATGTCAGAAAAGTCACTAATTATCACATACTCAAATATTCCTTTAGTTAGATGGAATTTTGTAGTAGTTTTAAAGTGTTCATGTATCTTAATAATTTTCTGATCTTCAATTAGTTTAGCTAAGCTCATTCTAAAAATACAACTTAGTGAGAATGAATATATTTTACTTAAAAATTTTTGTTATAATGAAACTTTCTTCACACAGATGTTGCACGAGGTGTAAAGTAGTACCAGAGATGTGTAGTACCATCAGACCTTAGATAAACTAGTTAAAAAGGAATTTGTTATACAAACGTACTTTGTGGTGTGTGCACGGACCAATGTTACATTATTCTCTTTGAATAAGAAATGGCTGAACCAAAAATTGACTGAATCAAAATTCTCTTTCAAATAGTTCACTTTTCTTATTTTCTTCTTCTAGGCTTTTAGACATTTGATGAAAATTTAAGTACAATTTGAAAAAATTCGTAAATATGAGTTTCAAAAATTAGAGGTAAACATACAGGATTAGTAATTCAAAGGTACAATTCACAAATATTAAAAAATTATTAGAAGGAAGGCATAGTTTTTAAGGTAAAATTATATAGTTAAAAAATAAGATGAAATTTGTTAATTTTCATAATTTTCAGTAGTTTTCTCTAACTTCAGTAGTTTTCTCTAACTGACCAATTTTTCTCTAACTGGCTATTCGGGCAGTTCGACTAAAATATTACAGTGCTGCTACGATGCGTGATATTTCAGACTGTGTGAATAATCATTGTGTTGTATAAATTTCATCCATTCCAGTGAATATATAGGCTAAGCAAAGAATTTGAAGGATAAGGATAATCTCAGAAAAATTAAAAAACAATTAAGGTAATCCGCGACAACTCTAAGGAAATTTAAAGAAAATTTCAATAAGCTTAAAATTAAATTTATTCAAATAAACAAGCATTACCCGTACAAAAAAATTATTTTGAAAAATATCTTATGAGGAGTAAACAAACTATGCTTTAAGTACGATACCTGCCACAATGACAAATAGATTTGCTTGTCAATCTTGTTCAGTTAAAATTGTTCATCACACCTTGTTTCTTTAAGTTATTACCGAGACAGTTCCTCTAATTAATTACAGGCTGACTGAATACACTTTATGATACTCCAATTGATTATTCAGACCGAATGCCCAAGCGGCTTTAAATTATTACCTGAGTCTTATCTATGCGACGACCCACACTATTCCTTGTGAGTAGCCAGCCTGCCACTATGATTATGTTTCATAATATTTCGAAAAAATATTCAATTATGAAAAAACGAGGAAAATGTTCAACACATTCTTAAATTGTTTTAAACATTTTCCTCGTTTTTTCATAATTGAATATTTTTTCGAAATATTATGAAACATAATCATAGTGGCAGGCTGGCTACTCACAAGGAATAGTGTGGGTCGTCGCATAGATAAGACTCAGGTAATAATTTAAAGCCGCTTGGGTATTCGGTCTGAATAATCAATTGGAGTATCATAAAGTGTATTCAGTCAGCCTGTAATTAATTAGAGGAACTGTCTCGGTAATAACTTAAAGAAACAAGGTGTGATGAACAATTTTAACTGAACAAGATTGACAAGCAAATCTATTTGTCATTGTGGCAGGTATCGTACTTAAAGCATAGTTTGTTTACTCCTCATAAGATATTTTTCAAAATAATTTTTTTGTACGGGTAATGCTTGTTTATTTGAATAAATTTAATTTTAAGCTTATTGAAATTTTCTTTAAATTTCCTTAGAGTTGTCGCGGATTACCTTAATTGTTTTTTAATTTTTCTGAGATTATCCTTATCCTTCAAATTCATTGCTTAGCCTATATATTCACTGGAATGGATGAAATTTATACAACACAATGATTATTCACACAGTCTGAAATATCACGCATCGTAGCAGCACTGTAATATTTTAGTCGAACTGCCCGAATAGCCAGTTAGAGAAAAATTGGTCAGTTAGAGAAAACTACTGAAGTTAGAGAAAACTACTGAAAATTATGAAAATTAACAAATTTCATCTTATTTTTTAACTATATAATTTTACCTTAAAAACTATGCCTTCCTTCTAATAATTTTTTAATATTTGTGAATTGTACCTTTGAATTACTAATCCTGTATGTTTACCTCTAATTTTTGAAACTCATATTTACGAATTTTTTCAAATTGTACTTAAATTTTCATCAAATGTCTAAAAGCCTAGAAGAAGAAAATAAGAAAAGTGAACTATTTGAAAGAGAATTTTGATTCAGTCAATTTTTGGTTCAGCCATTTCTTATTCAAAGAGAATAATGTAACATTGGTCCGTGCACACACCACAAAGTACGTTTGTATAACAAATTCCTTTTTAACTAGTTTATCTAAGGTCTGATGGTACTACACATCTCTGGTACTACTTTACACCTCGTGCAACATCTGTGTGAAGAAAGTTTCATTATAACAAAAATTTTTAAGTAAAATATATTCATTCTCACTAAGTTGTATTTTTAGAATGAGCTTAGCTAAACTAATTGAAGATCAGAAAATTATTAAGATACATGAACACTTTAAAACTACTACAAAATTCCATCTAACTAAAGGAATATTTGAGTATGTGATAATTAGTGACTTTTCTGACATCAAAAACATCATGAGAATAATTATCCATAATTGTATAGAAAAAACAATTGGAGAAGGCATTAAAAACAAAATTGAGCCTGATACTTTAGGTTGTATTGTGAGTTGTGATCTATTTTATGATGATGTATGTAGTCCAATCTGTGAAATGTCTAATAATAATACTTTGGACGACATTCTAGATGGAATTATAGGAAAAGCATATTTACTGAGGGGTGAACCTTTTACTGTGACAGTCACTGGAGTAAATGTGAAGGGTCTTCCTAAAAGAACATCTTTTAACAATGTGTAATAATATATCTAACAAATATTAAAATTAATGATTATTCTCGTGTTTCAATTTATCTGTAAGACATTAGTCAGGCTCTTAGAAGGAATTAGTAATAGTATTGTTGCTAGGCTTCAATAATAATCGAAAAGAAATATTTTCTATGTTATTAAGTCTATCACAATAAGTAATAACTTCTTGTCAACAACATCCTTAACACACCCACAAGCCACTCAGGCGCACCACGCTCTCTACACATGCACGCCCTCGCACGTGCATACGAAGAATTTAAGAAAATTGACAAAATTTCATCTTTTTGGGAGATTTTTTGTCCAGATGAATGGTAAATTTACGCGCACCCTCAACACACGCGCCAAAAACACACGCACATCCTTTTCATACGCGTGTACACTGAAAAATAAGGAAATTGACAAATTTTATCTTCTTTTCCTTAATTTTGTAAGTTTACCCCTAAAAAGTGCAACTCCTTTACTCTAAATCTGAAATCATCTACTTTGTCTCGCTAATTATGTAAAATTACCCCTAAAAACTATGTCTTCTTTCTCTTAATTATTTCATTATTTTTAAATTGTATCTTTGTTTTCTTAATTATGCAATTTCAGCCCTAAAACATGTGACTATTATTGAATAATTTTTGCAAAATTGTATCTTTAAAATTTTATCACGAATAAAATTAATACAATAATATTGTGTAACTTATTTATAAAATAACAATAAGAAAAATTTTATTGAAAAAAAAAGTTAGAAATATTGTAATAGATAGGAGTATGGCTTCACCATTTGACTGGCATGCCCGAACTCAACAAGGAAAGTGAGAATTTATACTAAAGTCCGCAACCACCGATTTTCAATGTGAGGATTACCTCACAACATTCGATAGTTGGTATAGAGTTTGGGTGCCCGTACCTCTGGCTACTTTCCAACCCCTATAATTACAATAAAATTCTAGGATGGCGATTATTAATATAACCAAAATTTAGTACAACAAAATCGGAAGGGCGGACAATGCCCTTACCGACATAAGGTTTATAATTTTTAGTAAGGGGTTGAGTGATAATTGATCCATCTTTAATAGATGGTTTAAGAAAATTTGGGTATTTAATTAAAATTGGAATATTAACAATTTTTGTAAAATCAAAAACTTGCTTCTTGAAATTTTCGTAGCAGAGACCTTGATTGTTGATGACATCCCAGTTGAGTGTCATTCCGCGGACTTTGAGAACATAGTCCGGCTCAGCATTGGGAGTAGACTTCTTTTGAAGTTTCAAACCATACTGCTTTGCTCCTCCAGAGCAGTACTCCAAAATATCAAAGTCTGGGTACTCATCAGTAAACTGACCCAGATGAGGCCCTAATTCAAGTGGGCAATTGTTGTCTGGGTGGATGAAGATTAAAGAATCGGTGTCGGTGTATAGTAACTCACACCCCGGAGTCCTTACAACTTTCTGCATTGCGTGTAGAAGGTGAATTCTCGCTGCTGATGTGGTCCAGAGCGAGATTATGACGTTTGATGAGTCATGCTCCTCCACCCAATCTTTTTTCTTAATGTAGTCGATAAGCACAGTCCCATCTTCAGTCAATTCATGACAATGATTGACTGTTATTGCTGGGTCGTCGCACATTTTTACGTATTCACTTGGGTCGTCAGTAATTTTGCATTGGGAGAGTCCAAAGTTACGAAGTGAAAATCGACCCCACAAATTGTTTAGACACAATTTCGCTTGTGTCCGTTTACCCTTATTGACCACCATCTTCTCCCTCTCGATGTTAATCCCAAACATTTCCAGGCACTCTTTTATAAACTTATCTTCCTTCTTCTTGTCACCCTTGATGGTGTTGTCAAAACCAGAAGAGTGAATTTTCTGGGCCATAAATTCATTGATGTAGGGTCTGAACAGTTTGTCGTCATAGTTTTTGAACTCCAGAACCCTGAAGAGTTTGGTCACCACATACCCCTCCTTGAGGGCTTCGTTTATCTCAATAGACGTACATGTGCTGACCCACCCTCGTTGTTTATTAGTGTGGGGGCAGCTGTAGTTTTCGTTGACATCACCTTTAGGGTACTCTTTTGCACAAGTAGAACACAGGGGAAATAGTAATCGTTCATCGTCGTCTTCCCCAATTTTCATTGGTAAAACAGGAACGTCAATACTTCTCGGTGGTATGACGAATAATTTTAAAAGAGCAATGTTGTAAGTGTTGTCTTCAGGTTTGGTCCAATTGACATCCATATTGATAACGTGGACTTCTGGATGCCCAACAGGATATCGAGTTGAGACGTTGATAAATGGGTAAAGGGAGGTGACATCGTAGTAAGAAATTTTTTGTCCATCCTCAGCCTTGTGGAATAACTTCAAGGGACCAGTTCTTCCCCCATAGAAGGCCTCTCTAATATTTATTGGTCCATCATCCAGATATTTTTTAAACATCTTCCTCATTTCATAATCTTTTGCTACCATATCAATGATTTGACACTCCCAATATACTACCACTTTGACCCCCAAATTCCTAATAAATTTTAGACGTTTTTGGTCCTTCTCCCGCTGTTTTCCAGCTGTAAGACCTGTTGGAAGCTTAAGATCGTCGTCAGGATAGCATTTGATACATCCATGCCAGCAGCAACCATTGACTTCAATAGCCAATTTCTTTTCCTCAACCCATCCATCCAATTTATAATTTCCAATTTTCTTCTCCCCATTCTTTGAGTGTGCTGTCCTAATTGTAACGTTATTCTTCTCGCCATACCATTTCAGAAACTTGAGAGCAATTTTACTTTGGTTGTCGACGTTGTCGTAACCTTTTTCAGGAACAATTCCTAAATGGTTGGCTTTGAGGTGATTCATGCGGAAGTGCTTCATGCAGGCAGAAGCAATTGTCATAGCTTCACGAAGAACATCCAAGCCATTGGAGACTTCCAAAAATTCCGTTCTGAAGGCAATGAGCGCAGCCATGAGGATCTCCACATCGTTGATACAATATGCTGCTAGTTGTTCATTTAAGTTGAAGGGCTCATTTTTATGTTGGTCAAACCATTTATCAAATAATGTCCTTTTCTCAGGCATCATTCCGTTGCAAAGGTAATCTTCTTTTGTCGGAAAGATTTCTTTCCCATAATTCTTTGGGTTGTTGGCCAGGTGAGGGAAGAAAGGTTTGTCTTCCATTTTAAGAGCAAAGGCTGGTACTAGCGAAGCCAACGGCATTGGCATTAGATTGTATGTGTCTCTGAAGATGACCCAGCATTTTTTATTGTTCTTCACCTTCATCTCATACATTTTGTTACCTTTCTTTATCATTTCTGGGATTAGGCCTTTGAGATACAATGTCTTGAAGACTAGGACCATATCAAACCTTCCTCCAAAATGAGAGAAGGCTATTGTATCAGTAGAAAAATTAGTGATCCAGGTTACAAAATCAGTCAGAGGATCATTAGTAACATTTTGTTGATCGACTTGAGTGTTGGAAAATGGTTGGTGGGAGAAGGTTATAGTTCGATCCTCCCCACAAATTTTACAGTTGTTATTCAATCCGTTACTAATACACTCGGGGCAGTTGATTTTTGCAGATATAAAATTCACTTCATGTAATTTCCCTTTTTCGTCTTGCCTGTGTTGCATGGTTTCAAAGTCAAAAGCGATGACTCGGTAGGGTTTTGGCTTCCTTTGAGTTAGAGATTTAATGTAACAACCTCTTTTTGGGTCATGGAAGCTAAAGCAGGTGGTGCAGTAACGTTCTGAACAAACATGACCAGTACGTCCATTCCGGTTGTTCACAGCAACATTCCATATAACTCCACATTTCTCACATTTCTTAGAGTTGTGGCAAAATTTAGATTTGAGATGATGGTCATAGCACTCTTCATTATTAAATTTCTTAGAACAACTATTGCACCGTTTGAAGTAGTTATCTAAAGGCTGGCATGGGTAATTGGGTCCGATCCTGGAGCAATTTTGACATTTTGATGTGCAGGTGATAGAATGATCTTTTGGGCGGTGGTATACCTTTTCACAGGCAAGGCAATAAGGCTTTCCAAATAAATCACCTGCCTTTCTAACTCCATCAAAATGATTATTGTTGTAATAAAGAAGAATTGGAGTAGTGTGATTTTCATCCCCATATTTAAAGATAGGTTTTTCATCTAATTCTCCAAAAATAAAAACTTTAAACAGGCCATCATTCCTTGAATTCCAATAATCAACCACCTTGGGTACCCATTCATTTGCATCATATGTTGTTAAATCAAGAGGAGCTCCCACATTTTCCATCAAGAATGTTGTATCATGTTCCAAACGTTTCTTCATTCCTAATCTGCTATGCATATAGTCATAGAACTTCCATTTCGGCCATGAGCATGTTGAAAATATAAAGGTGGCAGACAATGATCGAAATAAACAATAGTTGTCAGAATTAATAATTTTAATAAGGTTGTGTTGTTTAATTTTATGTTGAGTTGTTGAGGAATCTTTACCGCTTCCTTGAATAGTACGTGTTGTAGGCAGATGTTTTTTGTCAATAGCTGTAACAGAAACGGTAAATGGTTCACCCCATAACATTCCCTGATCCTGTTTTTTAGATTGGGCCACTTTTAGAAATTGATTAAGAATTGAATCCACCGTGTTGGGAGAAATTTCACGTATTGGAATCCAAATATCTGATTCTAACAAATGACTGCTCACTGTACAGCCAAGTTGATCTGGATCAAGCTGATGACCATGACTCGTCTCCAATGTTTTGTCGATGCATTCTTGGAAAATTCCTTTTAATAAACCCTCAGGATCGGGTGGGATATTCGTAATTAAGAATTTAGTAGAAAGTTTGGTAAGGTTAAATTTCCGGGTGATTTTAGTTTCTTCACCCAAATGTTTTACATAATCACCATCACCTTTCTGTAATAGATTATCAATGAAGAAATGTCGTGCTTTCTTCGAAGGTGGAGGAGACATTAATAATAAAATAAATTCAAAATTAGAGACTAATTCAAAAGTATTAAATTTCTTAGAATTTTAAAGAATGAAGAAAGAAATGTGAAATCCTTTTTTAAGAAAATATTCCATAAAATAATTGATGTGTTGTAAAATAGGAATTTCACTGAAATTCCATTTCATTATTTTCCAGTCGCGGAAAAAAGCCTAAAAGAAATTTTGCATAAAAAAGCAAAAGAATTTAAAAAGAATAAAGAAAGAGCGAGCAAGTTTCGTAATAATGTTTAGTTTCGTAATAATACATACCTTTGTTTTTATTCCTTAGGATGTTGTCAAAAGAAGAGAAATCCCTATATAAAACAATCTTTTTCTTTTATTTCCAGTCAAGAAGAGGAATTTTAAAAATATATTTAACATAATTTAACTAAATAGGAAATGCTTTAAATTTTAAATAATATTTCGAGAAAGAAAATTAGCATAATATCTGGTAAAGAAAATTTTTTAGGTATATAATTAGCAAGTTGTGAATGATGCGACGATGTTGTTTGTAGAATTTATTTTTTAAACTCTTAATTTTTTTAAATTATTAGTGGGTAATTAATAGAGAGGGGTAATTATAAAACTTTATTTATTTTCATTTATTTATTTTTCCTATTACAGTAATATTTTGTTTTTATAATTATAGTCTATTTTCACTTTTCTACGCCTACTTTTTAATAATTTTTTTTTTTGATCAATTTTTGCATGAGCTATTTTTTACCTAATTATACTTTTTAAAGTTATTTCTATCTTCAACGTCTACTTTTTAAAAATTTACCCTTTTTTAACTTTTCAACAATAATTTACAAATTTTTACAGTTTTTCTCTTGCATGACCTATTTCTAACCAATTTTCACTTTTCAACAATAATTTTGCAACATAATTATTGCATGACTGATTTTTACTATTTCTATTTCAACCGCCTACTTTTTAATAATTATTGTATTTTTTAAGTATAAAGGGTAAAAATAATAAAATAAGATATTGTAAGAAAAGAAACTTAAAAAAAAAGTTTAAGAAACAGTTTTAAAAAGAAAAAATATGGGAAATCTTGATTGAATCGTTTGAAAACTACTTATTGAACCCTAGAAACTTTGGGAAAATTTTTAGAATAAAATTTGGTGAAAAATGTGGGGAATGGTATAGTAAGGTGTTTTTTTTTAAGTTCGCACCAAACCGGTTTGATCAAATTATCCCTTAAAGGGAAATCCTTAAACCTTTGGACTCTGACGACGGAATGGTTGAATGGTCGTTTAAAAATGTGGGAGGGGCTAAATGGTTGGACCCCTCTGCCCCCAACGACTTCTCGGGGTGACTAACTACTTACATTAATTAAATGAATTAAAGAAATATTTTGAAAATATAATCTCGCACTTTCAGGGAGAAAGCCATAAGCTTAGATGGAGGCATAAAGATCGATCATATATTTGACCTTTATTTGATGGATTTGTTCATTTTTGTACTAAAATGTAAAATTATTTTGCACTTAAAGATCATTTCGGAAATGCACTTTAAGAAAATATAAATTTTGATTAAAAATGCTTATTCCACATAATTTTAAAAGAATTTCCGGATAAAAATATTTTTCTCAAAAGTTGGTTACTAAATTAAAAGCAATTTCAATTGTATTAGGTTTAATTTTCTAAAATTCTACAGCTGTACTTAGTTTCAACATAATTTAGATTTTTTTCAAAATATATGATTGTTCTTAAATATTTCAATACGTGTTTTCCAGATCAGAAAAATTAGTAAACATTTTGGAACACATTTTTCCTCGATTGCTTTTTTATTTTAAAAGGCTTTGAGGTTTTCAGTAAATCCGTTAAGAATTTTATAAGAGAAGATGAGCGGAGAAGATAAAGTTAAATAATAACACAAGATATGATTTGTAATTTTTAGTAAAAATTGAAAATTTTCAAATAAAATTTATTATACATTAATGAGGCAAATATACGTTTGGCTCCCTACCTGTCCGCAAAGAGAATCCGCATTTTTCATTCTTTTCTTTGCATTTTTTTGCGTTAGGAGAGGCACGCGCTTATTTTTATTTTTTCCGCTACAGTAAGAAAAAATCATTAAATAAAAATAAATATACTAATTTTATAAACGATCAAAAAAAGATTTTGGATTGCATTCTCAAATATATTTTTAATATATCAGCGGGATAACAAACTTTAATGGGATTATAATGTAGGGACATACCATACAGAACAGAATTTTTGTTGATTAACTGAACAGTGATCATAATCTAATTCTTCAAGACCTTAAAGACCAATTTTCTTATTCTAATTTTTATAAGTTTTTCTGGTAATAGTTTGGAATTCGCCCCCCTTTTTTCATCGTTCTGTTGACTATTTTGAGCTTTTTTTGTTTGATACATAATTTAACATATAACATTCTAAATAGCTCTTCGAGCTTGATCGAATGATAAAATGATTGGCTAGATCTAATCATTCTTACCAAAATTATGAAGTTAAACCCTTTTGGGTAAACTTTTTGTGCCGGTGCAAATGGATAAAATAATAGGTAATAACTTTGCTTATTTAGGTCAATTTTCATTAATTTTAATTAGGGTTGCCAAAATGGACCGACTCGGACCGAAAGATCGAGTCATGCCTCGATGTTTGGCCCGAAAAAGTCTCGTACCGGCCCGACTCGATAAAGTTGGGCCCGAAAAAGACTCGTAACGGCCCGACTCGATAAAGTTAGGCCCGAAAGTGACTCGTACCGGCCCGACTCGATAAAAAGAGGCCCGAAAAAAATTGTCTCGGAAAAAGTCGGCCCGACTCGAACAAGACTCGATAATATTTTTACCAGATTTGTGGACAAAAATGGGAGAAATCTGGCTCCTTGGCCTTCCAAAATTCGAAAAATTTTCGCCTGCGGCGCAGAAAAAGACAGAAATTTGGTCCTTAGCCTTCCGAATATCTCAAAATTTTTGCCTGCGGCGCTGAAATGAAGAATTTTTAGCTCCATACTTTGCTTCACATCTCGAACTTACTGGCTTTAATCGATAAGCTGGATTACTGGGATTTATAGGATATATTCCGCGGGATCCCATCATCATTTGAACTTTTTAAACTCAATCAGTTTTGAGAGTCCACAATTTTCCAGGGGGTCAAAATTCTCAAAATTTTCGCCTGCGGCGCTAAAAATAGAAGAAATCTGGTTTCCTGACTTTCCAGTAAGCCCTTATTTAAATACGAATAGTTCAATCATGGTACACTGGGATTTTATTAAGGGATTTGGTGATTAACGCACAATATCACTTAAATCTTACGTTATCCTTCAAATCTCCGATATCCATTCAAATCTCTTCAATCCTTTTAAATCCCATTACAATATAGCACCTTAATTATCTGATATGCGATCCTGATCCCCTTAATCATCTGATCTCCTTTAATAAAACCAAATCTAGCAATATCTCACACCAATCCTCCGATAATTTAAATCACTTTAATCCCTCAAATCCACTGATATCCATTTCAATTCTCTTCAGCCCTTCCTTTACCCTCCAGATCCATCGATATACCTTATAATTCACAGATATCCCTCCAAATCCACTAATTATTTTTAAATAAATCTTTTAAAAAAAGACTCGAAAATGTCTCGATGCCCGACTCGATAAAGTCAGGCCCGAAAGTGACTCGTTCCGGCCCGACTCGATAAAGTTAGGCCCGAAAAAGACTCGTATCGGCCCGACTCGATAAAGTTAGGCCCGAAAAAGACTCGTACCGGCCCGACTCGATAAAAACAAGCCCGAAAAAAAATGCCTCGACCGTCGGCCCGACTCGAAAACGGCAACCCTAATTTTAATGTCACTCGACTCAGCTCGCAGACTCTTTCGAATGATAAATAATTTGCCATAAAATGAGATAAAACTAAGAAAAATTAGAAAGGAAAAAGGGGGAGGTGTTATGTACGTGACTTGCTATGTCTACGTACTAACAAGAATAACTACAAGATAAGACAGTAACTAACGACTGTGTTTTATCTACAAGACTAAATACAATACTAACGAACAATAGGAATATGGCCGACGCCGAATATGTGGAGCACTAGAATAGAATAACAGAATAGAATAACGACTAACAGACACTAAACCCCCGAATGGCTAAAGCCACAGCCTTTTATACTAAGCACATACCCAACAGGGGGGGCGAATTCCAAACTATTACCGTTTTTCTTTAATTCATTATCTAATTTGTCTTCAAAAAATGGGATCCAGAAATTATTATTAAATTCAATTATTTTCTCCTTTCCTTCCAAGTGCCAAAAGGGATATTATGGTTGAGAAGGAAAACTAAGCGCGTTCCTCTCCTAACGCAAAAAAATGCAAAGAAAGGAATGAAAAATGCAGATTCTCTTTGCGGACAGGTAGGAAATTATTTTTACTGTTGTAAAAATAATTTCCAAACTCAATTTGATTTGAGCGCGTTCCAGGCAAAATCCAGATGTTTTGGTCATTTGCAGAAAATGAATTCAATATTATTACTATATTTAACTAATGATGAAACTATCCAGCTTTTTATTCTAATTCACGTGAAAGCATTCCCTGTATCACATCATCAGATGCTAAAAACAGTTGCTCATGTTAATACTGAATTAGATAAAGCGAAAAATACATTTTTAACACTTATAGCGTGTCAAGAAAACTATAGAGTAATAATTTTATTTGTATAAAAGTAATAATTTTATTTAATATCTTAAAATAGTTTACGATTAAGGTGTGATTTGAAGAAATTTTATTGCAAAAAAAAGCTAGGCTGGATTTGTTTATATTTTATTTTTTAATCTAAGAAGCATAAGGAATCATTTCATTACCCACCGCAATTATATAATATTAGCAACTCAATTTGTCCAGATCGAGGAATTTTTACCTTTTCTCCTTAAACATCTGAAAAAAGGAAATATTTTAAAATTTAATCGTGTTTTTACTGTCAGAGCATAAATTTTCAATTTGTGGGTTTTTATTAATTTTTCCGACTTGTTGGAAAATGTATTCTTTTTTAAAATTTTGTAAATCAATAGTAAATCCTTTGGCATTTTCCATTCTTATTGTTAAAGAAACACAGGAACTTCTCTTAGAGAAGCAACAATGTAAAAAAAGACTTTTGCCTTTCTAAGAGAAGTAACCCGGCTTATAAAGTTTTAAATAGATTAAAGATAGAAAAATAATGTGTCTAATATAATATTTTTCTAGTAAAAAAAATAATAAACTTTTATTTGTAAAAATATTTAAAAAAATTTTAACTAATTTCATTGATATAAAAATTGCAAATTAAAATTGTATGGAAATTATATTTTTTTCAAAACTTTCTTATATAAAATTTTTTACAGGTTTTCTCAATTTTCTTGAATTTATGTTTTATAATTTTGAAAATTTGTTTCAACAATTTTTACTTTTTCTTTTGTTATTCCTTCTTTATCCAAATAAAATTCATAACTTCCTTCATTTATCACTGCCAGAATTGATGCAACAAATTCCATATTGTTCAAAAACTCTTCATAAATTACATTCATTTGACCATCTTCATTATCATTTGCCTCTGTTTCGGCTGTATAGATTTGAATGTAGTGTCTCAAGCTTTTCAAAACATTTCTATCCAAATCTGAAGCTTCATTAAACATTTTGAAAACACATCTTGTCTCGTTTGCTTTTTTAATTTTAACGTAGAATTGAAATCTTCCAACAGTTAAATCTTTAAAGAGAACAATGAAATAATTGCCTGGATTTTTAAATTTTATGCAAATTTCAATGTGAGAATATTCCATTGTTTCAAAATGATTTTTGCCATTTAATTTTGTTGACTCAATTAAATTAGCTTTGCTAAAATTTTCTCTTTTTAAAATTTTCCTTGGCCCTTCCGGATTCAAAAAACATATTAATCTTGTCAATTTATATCTGTTTCGAGATGTTGTCCATAAAAATGCTGTTGTTCCATTTATAAGTATTTCTATACCAGGAGGATTTGCAGCATTTTCTAAACTCTCATCTAGAGAACTATTTACATCCAAATCGACATTTGCGTAAAACAAAGCAGACAAGTTCATTAATTTCTAAAGAAAAAAGGTCTAATATTGAATTTGTTTAAAAAAGTTATTTTAATTCTTACCTTTTTATCAATTTGAGCACCACCATTATCAAAAACATTTAAGCAAATACTTAAATTTATTATATCTAAATTCCAAAACACATCCTCAATCAAAATTAGTTTTTTCCCTTTATTTCCATTATTTATATTTTTTATTTTTGGGTAGTTTCGTCTAACATAATACACCTTTTTGGATATGAACTTATATAAATGTAATCTTTTTCATATTTTTCATCAATTTCGTATAAAATTTCAATTTTATATCGGGTGCCTTCTTCATCTTCAATTTCATTTACTTCCATTCTCAACAAATTTATTTTGACACTTCCATCCTCGTTTTTATTATTATCTGTAGATTTAACCAAAATTCGTTGATTATTTTGTAAATTTTCCGAAGAAAAAGAAGAAAATAATGAAGTAAATAAAAGAACAAATAATTTTATTTTATTCTTCATTGAGAAGAGAAAATTAAAAATATTTTTATTAAATTATTCGGAGCTTTTTGACGAATTTAAACTGTTTTATATGGGACCTTTGTTATGTCTGCCTTTTAAATGTTTGGAAATAATTTCCTTTCATAGAGTATTTCATTAAATTCACATGAAAATTACATTAATTAAATGAATTAAAGAAATATTTCGAAAATATAAGCTCGCACTTTCATGGAGAAAACATTAAAATAATATAATAAGGGTGGATGGCTGCATAGACGATCAATCAAATATTTGAACTTTATTTGATACATTTGTTCATTTTTATACAAAAATGTGAAATTATTTTGCTTTAAAAATCAGTTCGGAAATGCACTTTAAGAAAATATAAATTTTGATTAAAAAATGTTTATTTCTTATAATTTTAAAAGAATTTCCAAATATTTTTCTCGAAAATTAGTTACTAAATAAAAACATCGTCAATATTTATTTTGTTTACTTTGCCTCAAATTTTCGTTTGACAAAACTTGCGGATCTTGTACAAATACTTCAAGAATTAGCTATCTATGGTTCAAGTAGTGGAACCATCGGAATACGAAGATATTGAATGTTTGTATAAATTTTTGAACTGAACTTGCGTAAAATCAATTAAAAAATATAACATCGCACATCAAAACAAGCTTTCTTAACTCAATAAATTTCTGAAGCAAAAAAGCTTGGAATCTAAAAAATTAAAACTCCCATCAACAAAACATACTTATCTGTCTTAACTTTCACATTAAAAACATTAGCAGCGACCTTTTCCGCTTATTATCTTCAATAAAAAATTGTTCACCTTTTTCATGAAAAATAAATTATATAATCAAAGGTGTTTAATTAAGTAAATAATTTAATTAAGGGGCCCAGCCTAATTAAAGAGAGAAGATGTTGATGGAAATGCGTGCGGTGAATAATTGCCAGAGGTAGCGTAAGCGAGCGGGGCGAATGATTGTTGGTATACCACTTGGTCAGGCTTAAAGCCGACCGAACACTAGGCCATTGATTGAATAGGAACTAAATTGGAATGATCGTCAACTAAGCCGCTTTTCTCTATTTTCCTTTAGCTTATATGCATCTTCTCTCTAGGCGGGGTTTTTATTAGTTTCTCATGGATTACACATTTAAGCCTTACAATTTATTGAGAAGAAAAATATAACAGAAGTCTTAATAAAAGTTCAAATAAATACTAATTATTAATAGAGGTAATTTTTTAATTTTAGTCCAAATAAATTTGGATTGTAACATAAAAAGCTAAATGTATTATTTTAAAAAACGGCTGATCTAATCCTCTTTTGTATTAATTAATGCTCTCGATATCTCCTCGCATTGTATATTTTATAATTCAGTAAAGTTATCAGTAGGAAGCGAGGATTTAGGAAATAGTTAAATTATTTAGAATAGAAAAAATATTGGTAAAAAATAGAAATTTTATTCATTTTACTACTATAAATATTACAAAACAATATTGTATAAGAAAATGACTTTCCATTTCATCATGCTTAAATTTTCACATTAATTTTTTGCCAGAATTTTTTGACAGACTCCATTAAAATCTACATATCAAAAACAGAGGCAAATGATAATGAAGATGGTCAAATGAATGTATATTATGAAAAGTTTTTGAACAATATGGAATTTGTTGCATCAATTGAAGCAGTGATAAGTGAAGAAAGACATGAATTTTATTTGGATAAAGATGGAATAACAAAAGAAAGAGTCATTCGCGTCAAAAACATATTCTTTAAAAATTTGAAATCAAATTTTAGAAGGAACTAAATAAAATTAAATAAATATTTTTAATTGCTTAAAATGTTTTATAAATGAGTCTTCTAATCCTTTGTTTTCTTTACATGCTATCGATATCTCACCGTACAGATGTAGTATCATATGTTCGATAATGTTATCAGTAGGAAGCGAGGATTCAGGAAATAGTTAACTATTTAAAATAAGAAAATTTTTGTAAAAATAATGGAAATTTTATTCAGTTTTACTAGAAAAATTACAAAAAAAAATTGTATAAGAAAAAACTATCAATTTCATTATGCGTCATATTAATTTTTTGACAGAATTATTCAAAAGGTTTCATCAATTGCTAGTGGTTACTTCTTCAAAAATTTTAATAATTCGCCTCATTAATCTTCACTCTTTCTTTTGTTATTCCATCTTTATCTAAATAAAATTCATAACTTCCATCATCAATTAATGGCTCAATTATGGCAATTATTTTAATGTTGTTAAATCTGCTCATGAAATCTACATTATCTACATTCATTTCGCCATCTTCAATATCATCTATATCTGTTTTTGATATAGTTATTGCTATTTTATGTCTCAAACTTTTCAATACTTTTTTCTCTAAATCAGAAATTTTCTTAAACATTTTGAACACACATCTTTTTACCTTTGCTTTTTTAATTTTAACGTAGAATTGAAGCCATCCAACAACAGGATCGTTAGAGACTATAATAAAATAATTTCCTGGATTTTCGAATTTTAAACAAATTTCAATGTGAGAATATTCCATTTTCTCTTCATGTTTTTTGCCTTTTAATTGGTTTGAACCAATTAATTTAGCTTTATTAAAATTATCGTTTTTCAAAACTTTTCTAGGCCCTTCCAGATTCAAAAAACACATTAATCTTGTCAATTTACCGATGAAATCAAATGGTATCCAGAAAACTGATTTCATTCCATTTATATTTAGTTGTAAACAACGGTAATTAGTATACTCTTCCATGCTTTTATCAGGAAGTTTATTTACGTCCAAATTGATTTGTGCAAAAAACAAAAATGTTATAGACATTAATTCCTTTATATGAAATAGATAAAACTTATATTTAAATAATGGAAACTTTTACCTTATCATTAATTTCATTACCATCATTATATTTTAAGCAAATATTTACTCTTCCTCTTTTTAAACGATGAAACACATCCTCAATCAAAATTAATTTCTTTCCTTTATTTCCATTAATTTTACTTGTAATTTCATGTGTATTTTCGTCGTTAAAACATTCGTTAGGGAAAGGACTTTTACTTGTATAAATGTAATCTTTTTCATATTTTTCATCAATTTCGTATAAAATTTCAATTTTATAAAAGCCAGTCCCTTCTTCAATTTCATTTACTTCCATTCTCAACAAATTTATTTTAACACTTCCATCCTCGTTTTTATTATTTTCTGTAGATTCAACCAAAATTCGTTGATTATTTTGTAAATTTTCAAAAGAAAAAGAAGAAAGTAATAAAGTAAATAAAAGAACAAATAATTTTATTTTATTTTTCATTTAAAGGCGAAAATTAAAAATATTTTTTATTAAATTATTCTGAGCTTTATGACAAATTTAAACTGTTTTATATTTGCCCTTTGTTATGTCTGCCTTTTAAATGTTTAGAAATAATTTCCTATTTTTTCTTAGCAGCGGTGGACAAAAACCTCAAAAGAATGCCGGAAATTCCTTAAAATTATTAAGAAATAAAATATTTGTTAAACATAATTTAATATTTTTCTAAAGTGCATTTACAAGATAATCTTTAATTAAAAACAATCTTTTCTCACAATTTCGTACAAACACGAACGAATTTGTCAAACAAAAGTTCAAATAAATTTTAATAAATGGCAAATATAAGCGAGAATTGACTTGTGTATTTCTCATTTATGAGTTAAATAAAATGCCCACCGAGGATTATTACCCAAAAAGGCGGATCTTGATAAAGAATGGCTAAAGTTGATTAGTGTGTTAACAACCGATTTATACCTTTTCAGACTTAATAAAATGAAACTGAATTCTTTAAAACCACTTTTTACATTCAATTTTTGAAAAATTTATATTTTTCCTTTATATTTTCCATTTGTGAAGAGGATAATCTTAGGTAAAGCTGGTTAGCATGCGTAAAAATTTGTCAGTTCATGTAAATCTAGATGGAAAAAAACAAATTAACGGCCCGGAAGCAGAGATTAAAAATTATTAGATGTAAAGGTTCGATTCCTTATTTTTGCTAAACTTATGCCTTAACAATCACTATTCCGAATAACTTCTTTGTTAATTAGTTAAAACGGCCATACAGAAATTTACACATAACTTTCAATAACTCCTTTCTTTACTGATTTTAGCAATCATTTCTTTCGTTCCCCAAACTGTTAAACTTTAATCATATTATATTTATGCTGTAGAAAATTCATTGGATTAAAGAACGAATAGAATCCTGGAATGACCAAAGCCCGGAGTACGAGCGAATGTGCCCCCATCCAACTTGTTATTTTTAACATTATTTTTCAAGTTTAATTGTTATAACTTATAAGTAAGAAAAATGCTTTAATTATTTAATTTATTTTCCATAGTCAAGACAATATTTTGAAAATTAAATTTGAACTGTCATACAAAATAGCCACTGTAAAATTAGTAGAAAACTGTCTTAAAGCTTAAATTAATGTTATTTAAATTTTTTAAGATTTTATTCTTCAATGAAGAATAAAATTAAATTTTTTGTCCTTTTATTTACTTTATTATTTTCGTCTTTTTCTTCTTCAAATTTACAAAATAATCAACGAATTTTGGTTAAATCTACAGAAAGTAATAAAAACGAGGATGGAAGTGTTAAAATAAATTTGTTGAGAATGGAAGTAAATGAAATTGAAGAAGGGACTGGCTTTTATAAAATTGAAATTTTATACGAAATTGATGAAAAATATGAAAAAGATTACATTTATATAAGTTCATATCCAAACTGGTGTTTTATCGAAGACGTTACTACTCACAAAATAAAAAATATAAATAATGGAAATAAAGGGAAAAAATTAATTTTGATTGAGGATGTGTTTTGGAGTTTAGATATAGTAAATTTTAATATTTGCTTAAATGTTTATGATGAAATTAATGAAATTTATGATGAAATTAATGATCAGAATGATAAAGAGGTAGGAATAAAAATAATTTTTATGTTAAATACAATCACATTAGACTTTTTTCTTTAAAGATTATGGTGTGTTAAGAAATTATATGAACACACATATTTTTATTATTTCTTTGAGTTCCTGATGGTTTATCCATTTGTAATTTTTATAATAGTTATAAATGTAATTTGTAAAATATATCCATATTATCTTAAGTTTATTTATCAGAGAAATTTTTTATTCCAATTTTTCACAAAAATAGGTGTTAAGAAATTATATTAAAACTTTGATTTTTATAGTTTTAGCAATAGGAGAAGGCAAAAATTTTAGAAGGTCTCTTATTTCTTTTTTTATTTTAATTTTAATCCTCAATTGTCGTCCACATTTGTCATATCCTCAAGTGCGTATCCTCAATTAACGCAACACCAACTACAATAAACATTAAACTTTTTTCTTTAGACATTAATGAACTTATCTGCTTTGTTTTACGCAAAAGTAGATTTAGATGTAAATAGTTTTTCAGACGAGAGTTTGGAAGATGCTAAAATTCCTCCTGGTATAGAAATACTTATAAATGGAACAGCAGCATTTTTAAGGACAACATCTCAAAACAAATATAAATTGACAAGATTAATATGTTTTTTAAACCCGGATGGGCCAAGGAAAATTTTTAAAAAAGAACATTTTAGCAAATCTAAATTAATTGAGTCAACCAGTTTAAAAGGCGAAAAACATTTTGAGAAAATGGAATATTCCCACATTGAAATTTGTCTAAAATTTGAAAATCCGGGCAATTATTTTATTATTCTCTTTAAACATTTAACAATTGGAAGATTTCAAATCTACGTTAGAATTAAAGAAACAAAAGAGACAAGATGTGTTTTCAAAATGTTTAAGAAAATTTCAGATTTGGATAAAAATGTTTTGAAAAGCTTGAGACACTCCATTAAAATCTACATAGCAGAAACAGAGGAAAATGATAATGAAGATGGTCAAATGAATGTATATTATGAAGAGTTTTTGAACAATATGGAATTTGTTGCATCAATTGAAGCAGTGATAAATGAGGGAAGTTATGAATTTTATTTGGATAAAGATGGAATAACAAAAGAAAAAGTAAAAATTGTTGAAACAAATTTTCAAAATTATAAAACATAAATTCAAGAAAATTGAGAAAACCTGTAAAAAATTTTATATAAGAAAGTTTTGAAAAATATAATTTCCATACAATTTTAATTTGCAATTTTTACATCAATGAAATTAGTTAAAATTTGTTTAAATATTTTTACAAATAAAAGTTTATTTTTATATTTTGTTACTAGAAAAATATTATATTAGACACATTATTTTTCTATCTTTAATCTATTTAAAACTTTATAAGCCGGGTTACTTCTCTTAGAAAGGCAAAAGTCTTTTTTTACATTGTTGCTTCTCTAAGAGAAGTTCCTGTGTTTCTTTAACAATAAGAATGGAAAATGCCCAAGGATTTACTATTGATTTACAAAATTTTAAAAACGAATACATTTTCCAACTAGTCGGAAAAATTAATAAAAACCCACAAATTGAAAATTTATGCTCTGACAGTGAAAACACGATTAAATTTTTAAATATTTCCTTTTTTCAGATGTTTAAGGAGAAAAAGTAAAAATTCCTCGATCTGGACAAATTGAGTTGCTAATATTATACAATTGCGTTGGGTAATGAAATGCTTCCTTATGCTTCTTAGTCTAAAAAATAAAATATAAACAAATCCAGCCTAGCTTTTTAAATGATAAAATATGTCCGTGTCCGATTTCAGTGATTGAAAGTCAATTTTGCAATAAAATTTCTTGAAATTACACCTTAATCGTAAACTATTTTAAGATATTAAATAAAATTATTACTTTTATACAAATAAAATTATTACTATATAGTTTGCTTGACACGCTATAAGTGTTAAAAATATATTTTTCGCTTTATATTTATACAAATAAGTAGAAATCAATTAGAATATTTTCCAAATATATACTTAAACTACCTGGATGAGAGTTCTAATTCAGTATTAACATGAGCAACTGTTTTTAGCATCTGATGATGTGATACAGTGAATGCTTTCACGTGAATTAGAATAAAAAGCTGGATAGCCTCATTAATGTATAATAAATTTTATTTGAAATTTTTCAATTTATACTAAATATTACAAATCATATCTTATGTTATTATTTAACTTTATCTTCTCAGCTCATCTTCTCTAATCAAATTCTTAACGGATTTACTGAAAACCTCAAAGCCTGTTAAAATAAAAAAGCAAACGAGGAAAAATGTGTTCCAAAATGTTTCTAATTTTTCTGATCTGGAAAACACGTATTGAAATATTTAAGAACAATCATATATTTTAAAAAAATCTAAATTATGTTGAAACTAAGTACAGCTGTAGAATTTTAGAAAATTAAACCTAATACAATTGAAATTGCTTTTAATTTAGTAACCAACTTTTGAGAAAAATATTTTTATCCGGAAATTCTTTTAAAATTATGTGGAATAAGCATTTTTAATCAAAATTTATATTTTCTTAAAGTGCATTTCCGAAATGATCTTTAAGTGCAAAATAATTTTACATTTTAGTACAAAAATGAACAAATCCATCAAATAAAGGTCAAATATTTGATAAATCGTCTGTGCCGCCATCCACCACTATGGTGTGTATATTTTCGAAATATTTCTTTAATTCATTTAATTAATGTATTTTTCATGTGAATTTAATGAAATACCCTATGAAAGGAAATTATTTCCAAACATTTAAAATGCAGACATAACAAAGGGCAAATATAAAACAGTTTAAAGTTGTCATTAAGCTCAGAATAATTTGATAAAAAAATATTTTTAATTTTCGTTTTTCAATGAAGAATAAAATCAAATTATTTGTCTTTTTATTTAATTTATTATTTTCTTCTTTTTCTTCGGAAAATTTACAAAATAATCAACGAATTTTGGTTGAATCTTCAGAAAATAATAAAAACCAGGATGGAAGTGTTAAAATAAATTTGTTGAGAATGGAAGTGAATAAAATTGATGAAGTGAAATACAAAATTGAAATTTTATACGAAATTGATGAAAAAAATGAAAGAGATTGTATTTATACAAGTTCAAAACATTACGAGTGTTCTAATCCAGGCGAAACTACACACAAAATAAAAAGCATAATGAGTGGAATTAAAGGGAAAAAATTACTTTTGATTGAGGATTTGTTTTTATCTTCACAAATATATAAAATTAATATTTGCTTCAAAGAAGATAACAATAATATTAAGGTAAATATGCATATCATTTCTTAGTTTTGATTAATTTTAAAGCAGATCTTTATTTGAAATATCCCTAGGAGCTATAAAATCTAAATATAGATGAATAATGAATAAATGAGTATCACGGCCGTTATATATCAGGGGTGTGCCGAAATGGATTTTAAAAAGCAAAACGCGAAGAGCGAAATTAAATTTATAGAGTGAAACGCGAAAAGCGAAAGTAAATTTAAAAAACCGACACGCGAAACGCGAAAGTCCAAAACACGCGAAAATCACGAAATGCGAAATTCTTAAAAATTTTTCCGGTATGATAGAAAATCTACCAAAATATGTTCGAATTTTGACTGAATATGGCTAGACTACGGCTCATGAACACACCTAAATTCATGTTTTTCTTGTCTAAAGAGATTTGGGAAGATGAAATATCAGTATAAAATTACTCGAGATGGTCCAATTTTGCATTTTTTCAGGATGTTTATACCCCTGAAAATCCGGGAAGCATGGAGGGATTAAGCTTTTTTTGGGGTCAAAACCATAATAGCTCATTCGAAAGATCTCGTCAAGATGATTTGAATGACACCAAAAATTTTACAAAGTTATGACCGTTTGTTTTTATCCCCTCCACATTGTCTCCGCGAAAAAAATGTTTTTACCGCTGCGGAGAAAGCTAGGCATGTCGAGCGTTGTTGATTTATTTATTTATTGAGCAAACCACTAGCGCATTTGCGCAATTATAGTGGCGAAATAAAATTACAAATAAATGTGTGAAAAAAATTACAAATAAATGTAAACAAGCAAAAAAATTAAATTAAATGTAAATTGTAAAACATAAGTTAAAAAAATGGTATATATAATATATCAGAAAAAAATATATAAATTTGAATATACCATTAAAACCATTCAAACTCAGTACACAGTTTTCAGTAATTCTCTGAATTCCTTGGGCTTATTAATTGTCATAGACTCTGAGGGAAGATAATTCCATTCTTTTACTATTCTGTGAAAGAAATTTCGCTGACTTTTATTTGTGTGAGTTCTTGCTCTTAGTAATAATGGCCTGCGTAATGATCTATTTGAAAAGGCAAAAAATTTTTGAGGATTTTAATTCGTGTAAGTTGCATATTTTTAGCCGCTCCTTATAATTTTTATAAACTAACCACATTTCTTAAATGCCATTCTTGTGAAAAATTTTTGAACTTTCTCGATTTTAATTATATCTTCATTTTGAGACGGGTTCCAAATTTCTGTCTCGTATTCTAGTTGTGATCGGACATATGATTTATAAGCCATTATTAGTGTGCTTAGTTCTCTTGTTTTCATTATTCGTAATATTTTATGACTTTTCAAATAAGCGTTTCTAACTATCCTATTTATATGATCTGAAAATGTTAAATTACTATCAATTATTACGCCTAAATCCCGGATATTTGTGCATGATTGTTGGTCTGTTGGTCATAACTTCGTTCATAATCATCCAATCGAGCTGAATTTGGTGTCATTCAACTCAGCTCGTCGAGCCCTTTCGAATGGCTATTATTTGCATAATCGAATTTTTGACCACAAAAAACAGCTTACTCCCCTATGTTTCTCGGATTTTCAGAGGTTTGAAAATCCGGGAAAAATGCAGAAGTTGACCTTTTTGAGTATTTTTATACTGATATTTTACTTTCTCACTTGTTTTTTGACAAGAAAAACATGAGTTTTGTTGTGTTCATTATCAGAAGTCTTACCCTGAATACCGTATTTCCTATATTAGAGCCCCACCCTCTGTTAGAGCCCCACCCTCTAATACAGCCCCACTTTGGAGGATAGTTGAAAAATAGAGCCCCACCCTCAATTAGAGCCCCACCCCAAATACAGCCCCACTTAAAAATATTGGAGGAAAAAAATATCCCAATAACTTTTTAGATGTATTTCGAGAGTTAAAAAAGTAAAGGGGGATATTGATGATATTGTTGATTGATGATATATTGTGATCATTGGGATATAGGGATGAAAAGGAGGAGATAACCCCGATATCCGTCCAAATACTCTTATATCACCTATATTCTTCCAAATCGCTCCTATTACCTCCAAAATCTAATCATTGTATGAAGGGTTGCAATCGTGTTAGGAAATTGACGATAATTCGCGAGATTATTAGAGATCTATTAGTGATCTCGCTTATAATCAGTGATGGAGAAGTTCCAAAATTTCTCTGGAACCGGTTCCAGTTTTGGAACTGCTTTTTGAATTACTTCAGTTCCAGTTCTGGAACCTGTTCCAAGGCCTCATCAAAGAAATCGCTTCATATGCCTCCTAATACCCCTAATCCAGAATATCCCTCTTACTTCCGCTAAATCTCTCAATATAAACTTAATCCTATTATATTCCCCATAATCCCTTAAAATCAACTTTTATACTTTGATCCATCGATGTCAAATACTAGTCCCCTAATATTTCCTTTAATCCGTCCAAATCTACCAAAATTTCATACTTAGTAATCTTACTCTCATTGAACTCATTGAACTTATTTTCGTGAAAAATCGAAAATTTCGATTCTCTTTCGATATTTTTCGGTTTTATCGACCACCCCTCCAGCCTATCTCTACATAGTTGCAATAAAATTTAATAAATGGGGTTTTATCTCAAAAGAGTGTTGAAAAATAGAGCCCCACCCTCAATTAGAGCCCCACCCTTTAATACAGCCCCACCTTGGAGGATAGTTGAAAAATAGAGCCCCATGGGGCTCTAATATAGGAAATACGGTATGTTTAGATGTAATTAAAATTGTGGGTTTAGATATTAATGACTTTGAGACCTATGTTTTTTGCACAATTCGATTTGGAGTTTAATAAACAATTAAATGAAAGAATTACTACAAATGATGCTAGTATAAATGCTCCTATATTAATAAATATAAACGGAATAAAAACAAATTTATGGGCATTGAGAACAAATTTTTGGCACAATTATGCAAAGCTGACAAGATTAATATGTTTTTTGAATCCGGAAGGGCCTAGAAAAATTTTGGACAGAGATAATCTTAGCAAGGCTAATTTTATTGATTCAATAATATTAAAAGACAAAAAACATCATGAGAAAATGGAATATTCTCACATTGAAATTTGTTTAAAATTTGAAAATCTAGGCAACTTTTTTATTAATGTTTTAAATAATTATAATGGATGGTTTGAATTCTACGTTAAAATTAAAAAGGCAAATGAGAAACGATGTTTTTACAAAATTTTCAAGAAAATTTCTGATCTGGAGAAGAAAGTATTGAAAAGTTTGAGACATGGAATATTAGTCTATATATCAAAAACAGATATAGTTCATATAGAAGATGGCCAAATATATGTAGATAATGTAGATTTAATGAGCAGATTTAACAACATTAAAATAATTGCCATAATTGAGCCATTAATTGATGATGGAAGTTATGAATTTTATTTAGATAAGGATGGATTAACAAAAGAAAGAGTGAAGATTAATGAGACGAACTATTAAAATTTTTAAAGAGGTAACAACTAGCAAATGATGAAACCGTTTGAATAAATCTGTCAAAAAATTAATGTGAAAATTTGAGCATAATGAAATGGAAAGTCATTTTCTTATACAATTTTATTTTGTAATTTTTCTAGTAAAATTGAATAAATTTTCTATTCTTTTAACAAAAATTTTCCCATTCTAAATAGTTTACCTATTTCCTAAATCCTCGCTTTCTACTGATAATATTATCGAACTTATGATACCTCAGTACGGGGAGATATCGAGAGCATGAAAAGAAAACAAAGGATTAGAAGAGTCGTTTTTTAAAATAATTTATTTTAGACTCCAAGTTTTTTCGCTTCTGGAATTTATCGCGTCAGGAAGGCTTGTTTTGATTTTGGATGTTATTATTTTCATTTGATTTTTCGAATGTGTTGAAATTTTTATTTCTTACTTCACTAATTGCGAATGTGGTTGTTACTTCGGTTTTGATTTCTAATTCCACTATCTCGGAAGTCTTTCGAAAACATATACACAATTCAGGAAGAAAGTAAAGGCATATTAATTTAATCAACTGAATTCTCGTTAAGTTTAATTTTAATTAATTTATTTTAAATTTATTCAATCAAAAAATTATTTTCAATTACAATAAAATAATAATTTTGTCAAAATCCCTTTTCCTCTTTCTGAATCATTGTTTAAATTCTTCCCATATTTTTAATATTTCCATTAATAGTAGATAATGCTTGTATATTATTATAAGGTAAATATCGTGGTGAATTAGCAATATTAAAATTTGTTGTCTTCGAAGTTGGCAAAAATAATAAATTATTTTTATTTAATGGAGGAGAAGAGGCAATTTTATTTAATGACGGTGTTGACCTTGAAAATAAATTTTTTTAATTTTCATTTTTTATTTTTATTCTATATTTAATTAAGCTTTATTTTAAACGAGAAATATTTTCCGGAAAACATAAAATAGAACCATGGAACCTTAAAGATTCTCTCAAAACTTAAGCCATTTCCGTAGAACTTAAAATAGTTCAATGAAGCATTATATCTACGGAAAATCTAATATTATTCTTGAGACCGAAAAACTTAATTTTCCGGAAAATTTAATATAATTCACGTTGTTATTTTCATTAAACTTGCTATATACCTAGGCATTGGTGGTTGAGAAAGTCCATTTACCGAAGGCGAACTAGATAAATAATTTTGTAATTCTGCAGTAGCGTCAAACGATGTTGGAGTTTGTAATTGAGCAGCATTAGGAGAGGTTAGAAGAGATTGCTAAAAGAAAGAAAAATTAAATCTTAAAAGCTGGATACTCCCCCCTCCCCTCCGAGAATTAAGAGATCCCCAACCCATTTCCAATTAAATTTATCCCCTAATTTTTCCTCACTCCATTAATAGTCGTATCCAAAGTCTGAACAGGACAAAGACGTGCTGATGCAATTGAAAGCCAGCTATTTTGACATAGAGGCAAAGCTACCATAGGTAATGTTAATGGTATTTGAGAAGTCGGTTGTGGAGGTAATGAAAGAGGTGGAGGTGTTGATGGAGGTGTTTGGACGACTAAAAAATTTTTTTATATATCGGAAAGCTTTACTGAAAAAACAGTTCAAAATTTTAAACAAACATTCAATATTTTCGGGTTCCGAAGTTTCCACTACTTGAATCATAGATTGCTGAATTTCTGGAAGTATTTGTACAAGATCCGCAAGTTTTGTCAAACGAAAATTTGGAGGCACAGTTAATTGTGGTTGTTGTTGCAATGGGGATTGAAGAGCTTTGAAAAATTTTTTATTTTTTGATTACATATAAATCTTTAAAAAACATTTTTAACACTATAATGACATCGGTCTCGTCCAACCCTGATATATACCGTTAGCTAATGTTATCCTTCTGATTTTAATTACTCGTGTATCACAAACTATTTCTGGAATGTATTTTCTAATCATGAGGTTAGAATTGTAATCGGATAATCCCTCAAAAAGAACGTTTAGGATCAATTGTTTCAGAATTTGCATGTATATTATTAGAGGTATACTGTGTAATAGCCATTATTTGTTGCCGAAAACGTACTGTTTCCCATTCCTGGTTGTTGTTTATTAGTGCCTGGAAATAGGGATGATTTAGTCATTTGAGCCATCGATTGAGGTGCTTCAAATTGAGGAGATATTGACGGAGCTGATTGCTGCTGATTTGGTGGAATTTGATCCCCGACAAGAACATTTCCACCTAATTGTTGTTGTTCACATGGATACTGGCCTGCCTCTATTTTCAATGTGCATGGAAGTAAAACGAAATCTGTTTGTCCAGGTGCCAAATTTTGGGCATTAATTGATTTATATTGAAGTACTAGAGAGCAGATTAGACTGTAAATAATAAGTTAGTCTAATAACCATAACTAATATAAGATAAGAAAACCCCAAAATGACATAGTTGCAATTTAAAATAATATAGTACTAAAAATTTGTGCGGAAGTAGATACGTTTGAAAATTTTCCATAAAATAGTGAACTATTCGCCCAATTTCTTAAAGATTCTTCCAAAGTTCTAAAATTTGAATTTATAGACAAAGTGATCTCAAGCTATAGAGAATTAAGCCAGTAATGGGCTTAATTTCATCTTTTTGGCCCTTCCGCTTCCGTTTTTCAACTCTAGAATGTTTCCGTCTTACACGTTTTAAATAACGAAGGTTACTATTATTACCTAAACCAAGTAAAATACAGTTAAAAATCAACTTACAAATTAATGCAGGTTTTCAACGTCAAGGCAGTCATTATTTATTAACAACGGAGAAGTAAATTATAAATGAACGAATCCCAACATTTATCCATCTCATTTTTAAGTTTTTAATACAATGCCTCACTTTTAAAACAATGGACAGCAAACAAAGAGAAAAAATGATGATCAATTTCAGAATAAAACAAATATAATAAAGAGTTGAGTTGAGTCAAGGCTTTATTTTTAACAATTACTGACCATTATGGGAAGATTTTGGTATAGTTTGATAGTGATTTAATTAACTGCTTAATAAAATTAGGAATTAATTTTATTAAAAAAAAAGTAAATTAAGTAGAGAAACCCCTCAAAGGGAGGACGTTTTTCCAGTTTTCCGTTCATATCTTTTTTGTTAACAAATTCAAAATTTTAATTTTCTTCTATTTTATAGCAAATTCTTTCCTCTATCGAATGAGACCAAAATTGCCTTTAAAGGTACATCCTTCCGTGAGTTATGGTTAATAGACTCAACAGTGTCCTCTCATGCTTCTCTCAAGCTATCTTTTACTTCCAAACAAACAACAAAATTTTTTAGTAAAACAAGTTTTAGGCTTAAAAATGTTGGTCATTGATATCAAAAAGAACAGAAACATTTTTATTTATTTTATTTTATAAAGAAATTTGATGCTAAGTCCATTATATTAATTGTTCTTTTAACGTCCGAAAAGTACAAAAGATACAATGACGTTTTTTGTTCTTTAAATTTTGTGTTTTTACGTTTAGAAAACGAGTAAATATTTTGGAATATTATACAAAATATTTATTTTTAAACAAAAAATTGAGAAAGTTAATATATGGGCTTGAGATAGTAAAAAGTTTTAAAAATATGATTTACGGTATTAAAGAAAATTTTGTCCCATCATTAAATTTTTAATCTTTCGAGATGTGAATTTCTGTATTAAGATTTTTTATGATTATTGATATATTTAGCTACATTTTTGGAATTAATATTTGTGAAGATATGTATATTGAGAGAAAATTTTGTGTGGATTTGGAAGTGAATGAATTAAAGGAAAAATTTGACTCCGAAAGAAAAATGATCCCTAGCGCTCCCATTTGGCTTCACTAAAAATGTCAAAGCAAATTGTTGTGAATGCTTCCATTAAAAGATTTACTATATGAATTAAATATAAAAAACTAAGAACAATTCTTAGTTCAATGTATTTGAGGGAATAGATTTTGATAGACTTTGTTATACTTAGATATATTGTCAAATTTTTTGGGAGTTTTAATATATTTTTGTGTCGAAATTTGTCTTTTTATACAGTACTAAAAACTAGTTATATTAGCTTATATTCTTACAATTAGGCATAAATTCTTAAATATTGGGAATCGCATAGAGTTTCCTAGCAAATTTTTTAAATTAATGTGAGTCATGTAACGGGAGTGTCTTTCGTTTGTTACATTATACCGTAATCTACCGTGCTTTCATCTTGATATAGTCTTATTTTGTCAATTTTATTTTTAATTATTATAATAATTATTAACTAAAAATAAATTTTTTAACACGTATAAAAAACTTTTTTTGTGACTTAAAATAATTTCCTCATATTTTCATGGAAAAATGTATAGGATTTATATTTATTACAGTCTTTTAATCCTTAGATGCTTATTTTTCTTTTTAATGGATTATTTTGCGTCATTACAGAATACTTTGGATATATGGATGTATATATTTTTCCGCATACATTTTTAAATATTTTATTAATATTATCTACTTAACTTTATATATGGGGGAGTCATCAAAAAAATTTTTTTAATTACTTTTACTTGTTTACGTTTAAAAAATATTTAGTAAAATTACTGAAAGTTCTTATTTAGCTCAGTGTTACTTAACTATATAACAACCTATTTTTGAAGAAAAATTCGTTCTATAAAGTCTATAAAGACGTTATACAGATCTCTCTATATAACCACGTTTTGAGCAACGAAATTCGATCCCAAGAAGCTACGTAATGGAGAGATTTTATTGTTTGTATAGTCAAATCTCCATAGGAGGGGAACAACTAGATATGAATGAGACCCGTCTTATTGATGAGACTTAATATTGGTTGATCAGATCTATCTAAACTCAAAACCGGGACCGAATTTTAGTGATGTATTAAAGAGAGACGCTAATTGAACAAGAATTCTATCGAGATTTGAATAATCCCATCTATTTTTAGGCAAAAATTTTAAATAAGGTTGTCGGTTCTTGCAAAATTGTCGGTTCTTTCGAAAAACCGAACCGAAAAATCTCCGATTCTTCGTTTCGGTTCGGTTCAAAACTTAAAACCCTAATTCTAACTACAACATTTTTTAATTAAGTTTTATATTAAAATATAAATATTATATTCTGAAAATAAAAACAATTTCTTAATCAGAATTTAAAAAGCAACTAGTCAAATAAATAATATAAAAAATTATTATCAAATATAATTTTTAAAAAAGGATTTTTAAATAATAATTCAAATAATGAATAAAAATATTATAAATTCAACACGCCCAGACTTCCAACATTTCCTTAATCCTTAAAAAATATTTCCTGATAAAAATTAATAAATTTGAAGTAAAAAAAGTGGTGGGCTTTCTGGAGCTTCCAAATCTGTTTGTAAAAAAAGAGAAAAGAATTTTTCTTTTTTTTTAATAAAAGAAAACGATTTGGCACCCTTAAAGCCTTCCATTACTTCTACGAAAAAAAATAAAAAATATTTTTGTTTACTTTATAATTTAAAATATTCCATAAATTCACCTAAGAAATTAATCTTTGGAAAATAAAAAGGTAAAAAAATTTTTATTTAAAATTTTTTCAAAATTCTTATGATTTTTCTCTTTAATTTAATAAAAATATTAATTTCTTTAAAAATAAATTTTTATTTTATTTTTAAATTTATTTTTAGATCCTTTTTTTCTTTTTCCTTTGTTTTTTCTTTTTATTTAAAGTTTTAAGTTTATTTATCTTTTATGTACCACCTTTCTACTATGTTGCCTCAATTTTATTCTTTCGCAAAATTTTTTTCTGATTTTTCTCACATTTAATTTAATTCAAAACACAAAGATTGCCTTAGATTTTTAATTTCTGAAACATATTTATATGACTAAAAATTTGATTTAAAAAATTGAATTTTATAATGTCTACTATGTATTTGTAGCTTTAAATTAAAGTTAATTTGGAGATGTGTAATACATGAAGGGAAAAATATTATTTTAAGATTTTGGTGCCATTCGATGTAGATGTAAATTTTCCACGAAGAAGGATAAGATGGGGGGATAAGAATTGAAACCGAACAATAAATCTCAAGTTTTTCGATTCGATTTGAACAGACATTTCTAGATAAAAAAATAAAATTTAAATAAAAAATTTATAAATTTATTGTCAAAAAATGACATTATCTGAAGGGAAATTTTTTTCGTTAAAGGTATTTATGGTTTTTTGCCCATAATTTTTTGAAACTATTTTCTAAAATTTTGAATTCAATTTTATATTGTAAATAATTGTCAGAAAATGATAAGCACCCCTTTGTTTTCACGTAAAAAACATATTTAAGTTTAAAGTAAAATAATTAAAAAAAAATTTTTTATGATCGAATGTCATTAATATTCTCATAAAATATTCTATAGCTCCTATAAATAAAAATTTTAAAATTTAAAATGGATTCAAAAGGTTTTTTAAACCCTAATTCAAATTTTGGAAAAGGAGAGGATGAAGTATACTTCCTCAATCAACTACCAAAATTAATAATAATACAGAAACCTAAAGGGACACAAAACTTTATTTGTCCAAGAAGACATTCAGTTAATATTCCAAATGAAAATAATATTGAAGTTGAACACGAAGTGGCTAGTGAATGGGATTGTTAGTTTAATTATTTAGAGAGGAAAAAATTTTCTAGGGCCTCTACAACACACAAACGGTATTGTTAAGGTACACAATACCGATGAGAAATTTGAAGTTTTATTGGATGTTCAGTTCTTTTTGCCAAGTGAAATTGAGGTAAATAAATTTTTTTCCCTGTGGTTTTCCCTGTGGTGGCTAAATGGGGAAGAATAAGACATTTGAGCCGCTACAGTCAACAATTAACAGATAGCAAATATTGCTAGTATAAACTAGAGTTCGGCATGGGATAGGATCCCGTACGGGATTTTACGGTATCCTCTACCGAAATCCCGCGTTTTACACGATGAACGGGATTATCGCCATTTACGGGATTAATCCCGCGGGATCCTGTTTTTGAAAAGAAATCCGAAATGCGATTTATCGACCTTTAGTATAAACTAAAAAATATGATTAAATGGAAAATTATAAATTTAAAGTTACTTTATTAATTTTAAAATTTTATTTTTGTTATTTAATAGTCTTGGCAAAAATAAAATAAATTGTAATAGGAACCGTTACTATTTACAATTTAACAAAAATAAAAAATTAAAAGAATTTTTTGTACAAAAATGGAATATTTATCGTCTTATTCTTAACTTTAATCCTAAAAAATAATGTTGTTTACAATTTTAAAGGTAAATATTTCTGGAAATGAGGTGCTTATCCATTGTTTACATGAACCACGCGCAAGTAAAATAATATTTTTTAATTTTAATTAAAAATATTAAAAATAATTTATAGACGAGAATGGATCTGTTAGAAGAGAGATTCATCGATGTTATCGTCTGCCTAACGATGTCCAACCAAATACCTTAAAATGCCGTCTATCCAACAAAGGAGTGCTTTATTTAACGGCAAAGAAGTGAAAAATAAAATGTTGTATATGCTTAAATAATTACCCTAGGAAATTATTGTTTCTCCTTCTAACTGAGGGAGTTGATTATATTGGTGGAGGGCCAATGTAACCCTTTTACCATGTGACCATTATTTAATATAGGCATTTGCCATATTTTTGTCCTTTTCGCCTTATTTCTTCATTATTTCCTACATTTTCTATATTTTGGCCTATTTTTACCATTTTGCAATCATTTTTAAGTTTTAAAATAAAGACCTATTTTTGCCCTATTTTTGTGACTGGACCCTATTTTGGTGGTTTGGTAAGGGTCACCTTGGGGAGGGCAATTATTAAAGCATACGGGGTAAATCAACTTGAGATGCTTAATGAAATTGAATTTATAAAAAATTTTGTTCTGTTTATTCTTTGTAATGTGATTAGGGTTACCATTTTCGAGTCGGTTCGACGGTCGAACCATTTTTTGGGCCTCATTTTTATCAAGTCGGGCCGGTACGAGTACTTTAGGCCTAACTTTATCGTAGTCAAATGAGCCATTTTCGGGTCACTATCATAGGCCCGACTCGATCTTTCGCTCCGAATCGTTCCATTTAGGCAACCCTAATGTAGATTAACATTTTTTTATAAACTAGCAACCAACTTTAATTTTTATTAATTTTTAAAAATATAAAAATAGAACAAATTTATTCTAATTCTATTCATTTTATCTGCCTTTATATTCTTTTTAAAATTTTCAGTTTATTTTCCAAAGGCAAAGAGTCCTATACCGCCAAATCCGCCGCAACATCCACAGCCACAACCACAACAACTTAAATTTAAAATTAATTTTTTCTTTTAAAAAATTTTAAAAATATTTCTCGCTGGAAGGGTTAATTATTTGATATATGTATACGGTATATATTTTCGATAATTTAAAAAGTATTAAAAATAAATTTACCCCCATCCAAAACGTTTAACGCGAGTAGCTCTCGAATCCCTTATCAACGACGCACTGCTGAAAATTTTTTTTAATTTTTAAAAATTCTTTGAAATTTTTTTTTGATTTTTAAAATAATATTTGAATCCTCTAAAATATTTAAAAAATCAGGTTTACTCAGAATCAACAGGCTTTTCCTCATTTCCCGTTGATGTTCCTTTAGTGGCCTCGGTCACTACGATAAATGCCAGAAAGACGGCAATAAGGCAAACATAAATATAAAATTTGTTCATTTTTTGTAATTTATTCTAATTAAAATATCTATGTAAAAACTATTTAATTTAGTTAATATTAAATTTTAAAAATTAAATTTTGAATTAAAAATGAATAAAAATTATTTTTGTGTAATAGTAATTTTTTCTCTTAAACTACTGAATAATGCAAAAAATTTAGAATTTTGAAAGTAACAATCAAAATTAAATAATTTTAAGATAAAAATTAGGGTTCTCTAAGGTTTTGACGTGTTTTTCTACAACTACTTTCCATATGTTAGTTTCTAAATTATTTTTAATTCTTGATATCTTTAACTTTCCCTTGATAATTAAATTCTTCATAAAATCGAATATAAAATAAATTCTTAGATTACGGAATTTAATTATCAAGGGAAAGTTAAAGATATCAAGATTTAAATTAATTCAGAAAGTAACAAGTAAAAATCAGAATAGGATTGAAGGAAGATAAGGGGACTCGAATAGTTTTTAAACAAATACAAAATAATAGTTTTATTCTAGTTTAATTTAATAGAGAATTAATTTTTTTATAGAATGATATCAAGAATTGAAATATTTGGGTATTTATTTAAGAGTTATAAACTCGAACGGAACTTACTTCTTCACTATAATTTATTAAAAACTGCCAAAAACCCTGTCAAGTTTTATTTATTTTATACAAAATTACCCAAAAGAATTTTTAAAGAACACGCCTATCTAATAAAAACTAAAAAGAATTTAATTGCCTTAATTAATGAACAAAATAGTGTTTCTATATCACAATTAATTTACTCTAAATATTTATATTTGCAAATAAAGGTTGATCTTTTTTAAAGAGGAAAGAATAATTTTTTAGTTTTTGACGTGAAAAATGAGTAGAAAAAAATTTTTGGTAATAAAAACAGACTAAAAACTAAAAATTAGTAAAAAAGTATTTTGTGTTCCCTTTGCACTACTAGTAATGTGTAAGGAACATTTTTATATATTTTCTTTAACTCTTGGCTAATTGAAAAGAATCTAAATGCAAGAAAGCATTTAACTGTTGATTTAGAGGGATTTTTTATTAAATTGGAATAAAGTTTTATAAACTTTATTGGGCTATAATAGATATTTAGGTGTCTCCTTTAGCTAGTGCAAGAGGTTATTCTGCGACTGGGACAACCAGCATCTTCCGTAGACCGAACTGATGTGTTAACCATTATACCACGCTGCCTACTTCACATCCTTAGGAATACAATAGCTATATGAATTACTGGATATAGCTCATTTGTCAGATTAAAATAGCCTATTTATCAAAATAAAGACTTACAGACAATTTTTATCTACAATTAAACACCAGTTCAGAAAAAATTCTAAGGCACTATAAATTATCTAAGAGAAGGAAAGCTAGAAGTTTGGAGCTAAAAAATCCTCAAATTTAAGAACTGATTAAAACATTAAATGTCAGAATTAGATTCTTTATTAATTTGAGAATAAAAATCTAGACAATACTAAAAATAAAGTAATTTTCTAATTTAATATTAATTCTAAATATTATTATTTTATATTTCTATTTATTCCACAAATACATAATTCTTTTTAATTAAGAATCATCGGCCGCCCCAGAAGAGTCCGATACCGCCTCCACCACAGCAACTAGAAAAAAATATTTTTAATTAAAAAGTTCTACATTCTTTTATAAAAATATTAAAGAGAAGAGTCCGATAGTCTACCACACACTAAATACACTCTTGAGATTGGAAAAAATTTTTTTATCTTATTATGAGAGAGAGAGTTAAATAGAGGAATCGTTTAGGCACACTACTTACACTGTGGCCAACCATGTTTTTTTCTTGGAGTAATTAAATCAACGATAATGGAAATATTAGATGTTACAAAAATCAAAATATCCTACTTAAGATTTGCCATGAAATCTAGAATTGATTGCTTACCACATGCCTAAGTGCCATACTGGGAATTTTGTAAGTCTTAGATTAACTAAGGAGTAACTGCGAGGTATTTTTAGCGATGTCTAAAGGTAATAAAGCTAGGTCCTATTAATTTAATATGCAGAAAAGAATTTTCATAAATAGCCAAATCCATAAAGCATATATAGTCATAATGTAAATTAAATTTCTTTAAATAATTAATTTTAAAAATAATCACCCCCATCCAAAACGTTTTGCCCTTATTGCTGCAACCTCTCTTTTCACCAACATACTAAAAATTAAATAATAGTTTAATTAAAATTAAGAATTTTTATCTTTACCGAGAATCAGAATTTTCAAGAGCAACAGGATGAGATGCCTCACTCAATACGGTAATTGTCAAAATCACTAGTAGAAGTAAAAGAATGTGGAATTTATTCATTTTTTTAAATCAAACTTTTAAAAATAAAATTAAAGCGATGATAAATAGGATGGTTAATAAAAATTAAAATTTATTTATGCTTAACCAACAAAACTTGAACTCGAACGTAATATTTTATTAAACGTCTTTTGAGTTAAAATAGAATGTTATCACTCTTTTTGAAAAAAAAAATGCCTTAGGATTTAGATATGTAAGTCCTCAAAAATTAGAAAAACTTAGGAGGACAAAATCATGATTAAGAGTAGAGATTCGGTTATATTTATGTAATGGTAATAGCTCATTCGAGAGAGCTCATCGTGTTGAGCCAACTATTAAAGTACAGCTAAGGATTTGGGGGTGAAAATTTATACGATTTCTAGTTTAAGCAACTCTTACTATGAGGGTATTTAAATGTTAAATCTAACAAATTTTCTTCAAGTTTTATACTAAAATTTGTTTGAAAATCTGCCTACACGCCTATCTAAATTAATTAACTAATTTTTTTCATAAAAATTAAAGTATAATTTTTAAATTAATTGTTTTTGTTTTTAATTCAAGGTCTTGAAGCACAAAATATAAAAAAATTATATTTTGTGTTCTTGACGTCAACAAAAAATAAAATATATGAAAACTTGAGTAGTTAAAAAGTTGATTAAAAAGTGTAAAAACGTTAGAATAAAATCAAAAGTCAAAAAAATTTTTTTTTATTTTATAGGAAATTATGCTTAATAATTTAGATGATGAAATTAGTTTAATTTTTACCAGAAATGTTAACAGTTCATTTAAAATTTTTAAAAATATTTTTGATAATAAATTTTATTCTCTATCGAATAATAATAAGGCAAAAATAGGTTCTGATTTGTAAAGGCAACATTATTAAATTATCTGCGTTAATTTGGTGCATCCACAGCAATTTTTAGTTTATTTAGTTAAATTTGGACAGAAAATTAATTTTAATCTTAATTTTTCAATTTTTTATATGAGGATATAATTTTTTGAATTTTTAAATTATTAAGTTATTGGAGTGAAATTTATATGAGTTTGTTTCTTAAAGAACCAGAACCTGCAAAGTTTTTTTCTGCAAATTTAATTCTAAATTTAAAAATACAAAGAAAATCAAATAAAGTAAGTTTATAAGTTGGCATCTTAAAAAATTCCAAACAATACTCTACACCAATTATTACCTGTTTGCAAACAAAAAGATTTTTTATTAATTTTTTTATACTTTTTCTATAAGAAAATAATTCTTTAATTTTTTATATTTTTTGGTAATGAATAGCAATTAAATTAAAAATAATTAAGTACTCCTTCCGGTTGTCAAGAAGTTGGGAAGAGCAAAAATTAGGTTTTATCAAAGAAATAAATTTTAAAGTTAATTTTATTTTAACAAAATATTATATTTTTATAATAAATATTTATTCATTAGAAACTATATAGGTACATATGCGAATAATAAAAGTATTGTAACTTGTTAAAACTAAAAAATAATTAAAAATTAGTAACGTTGAAAATAAAATATTTTTTATTCATTTAATAAACGAATTCATGGTGAGTTTCTATTATCTCTTGTTATTCCATCCTCACCCAAATAAAATTCATAACTTCCGACATCAAACAATGGAGAGGCTACAAATTCCGCATTGGGATTTTTTCGACCAAACCTTCGTATATACATTCATTTGACCATCCTCAATATCATCTACCTTTGTTTTTGATATTTTTATTGATATGTAATGTCTCAATCTTATAAAATTTTTTTAACTAAATCAGAGATTTTCTTGAATATTTTGAATACGCATCTTTCCTCATTTGTTTTTATAATTTTAACGTAGAATTGAAACCAAATTACCAACTAAGCTCATAAAATAATTGCTTGGATTTTCAAATTTTAAACAAATTTCAATGTAGAATATTCCATTTTCTCTCCATGTTTTTTGTTATTGAGAATTTTAAAGGCCCATAACAGATTTCTTTAATTTTTAGCGCTGCAGGCTAGACTTTTATGGTTATTTAGGTCATATTTTTTCTTAAATATTACCGCCACAGACGAAATTTTGAGAATTTTAGAGGCCAAGTAGCCAAATTTCTTACTTTTTATGCGCTGTAGACGAAAATTTTAAGAATTTCGATTGCTACATGAGAAAAATTTCTTTCCTGTGTCATAATTTTTCTTTCCTAGTTAAAAAAAAATACCTGTGTTATAAACAAGCACTTTTCGAAAAATTAATTTTTTTAGCTTCTATAGCTTTTTTATTTATCAAAAATTATTAAATTTTTATAGTATTTTGTGAAAAATTTGTATTCTAAATTCATGTTAAATACAAATATTTTTTTCTAATAAATAGTGGTGAAACATTTGAAGTTTTGAACTAAAAAACGGCAATATACGAGTATATCTTTATTATAAATATTTGGTTTCTTATTTATGTCAGTCAACGTAACTAATTTGCATAGCAACATTAAAAAATAAAACCAGGAATTTTAGAAAAATTAAAGTTTATTTAAATAATTAATAAACAATTAAATTTTATTAGTGAATGACGGTGCAATATTAACGACGGTATTCGCTTAGCCCTGATATATATAGTGCATATTTCGAATTGTTTAATGCATAAAAATCCTGTCTCTATTGATATCAGTGGATTTCATGAGATAACAAAGGATATGAAGTTTAACATCGCCAGTTAAACATTCATATTCCCCTTATCTTCAAAATCATAATCTTCAGATTTTTTGAAAGCGTAATATCTCCTTATTCCCTCAAAATCAGTCGATAAATTACAAATAATCCACCTTGATCTTCCTAAAATTCAGTTATCTTGATCCCTATCTTATCCGATATTCAAGATCCATCATAACTCTGCAAATCTCGTATAAATGCAACCCAGAAACTTTTCCGGGTATTCGTCATACTCCTTCCCTTTTTCCCATCCTGCATAGCAGGATCAAAGTTCCTTATAATATACCTAAAGGGATCAAGGGGTGCATATTTAGGAATAAAAGGATATCGGAGGATTACATGGATAAAGATGTATTTAAATAGAGGGGATTTGCAGGGATATTTGGAATATCAAGTCATTTGTAAGGAATATCAAGCCACAGATATATTTCTGCATCGTAGAGGAAAATTTTGAAATTATATTGAGGAAAATAAAATTATATGATAAAAATAAAAATATTTGAAAAAATTCTTTCAATACCGGTTAATAAAATTTTTTTTGCAATTTTCAATACTGGTTTTTCACTACCGGGGGGTCACTATTCCGAATCCAGATTTCTGCCCATCCCGATCCTGTAGTCAGGACCGGGATCGGGGCCATTATTCCAAAATTTTATGTCGAGATTCCGATCAGGGATGTCACGGGTTACCCGAAACCCGATACCCGAAACCCGGCCTTTTTTTCGACCCGATACCCGAAACCCGATCCGAGAAATTTTCTAAAACCCGACCCGAAACCCGACCCGAGAATTTTTATTTTTCAGAACCCGACCCGAAACCCGACCCGAGTTTTTTCAAAATTTTCGCCCGCGTCGCAGAAAAAGGGAAGATTTTTAGCTTAATGACCTCCAAAATTCTGAAAATTTTCGTCTGCGGCGCTGAAAAAGGGAAGATTTTTAGCTTAATGACCTCCAAAATTCTGAAAATTTTCGTCTGCGGCGCTGAAAAAGGGACTTTTTTTTCGACCCGAAACCCGATCCGAAGAAATTTTGGAAACCCGATCCGAAACCCGACCCGACTTTTTGCTCAACCCGAAACCCGATCCGAGAAAAATTTTGGAACCCCGATCCGAAACCCGACCCGACATTTTTCTCAACCCGTGACATCCCTGATTCCGATCCCGCTCAACTCAAGTCTCAACTCCAATTTCAATTCAATAAATAATCTCAAATTGTTGCCCTCTCTGTTATCGTCACCATATTATCGCGAGACTTTGAACCCGGATTACGATTTGGTTACAAAAGCACCGTTTTCGGTTTCCTTTAGTCTAAGGATCGTAAAATACTCTAATCTATAGTTCGGGTAGTTATTTCGACTAAGGTAACAGAGTAATTCATTCCATTTTGTTTAGCAGAAAGAAAAATAGCAATGGATTTGTATTTCTTTAATCATGATGAATACGAGCGTCTTTACAATTGTAGTATTTACAATGTTGACCAAATCCCTTTAGAAAAACGTCAACATAAATTACTTGCAATTTTCGTTGTTATTTTGTCCACAATATATGAGGTAATTTTCAAGAAAAATTAAAAGCTTTCAGTTAAGCCTTTTTGAATATGGAACAATAAACTGTCAGGTTGTCCGGCGCTAAAAATGGAGAAAATAGGCTTCTTGGCTTTCCAAAATTCAAAAAATTTCCGACTGCTGCGCGAACCCCTTCATTATTTACAGTAAAAATTTTTATTCCAATTTTTTTAACAAAGTTCCGGTTCCGGTCAGTAACCAAAAAATTAGATACGGTCCGGATCCGGCTAAAATTTTTTGGTTCAGATTCCGGCCTTTGCGGTTCCGGCGAAGCACTAATGGCGACCATTAGTCTCTTTCAGAGGCATTTCCTCAATTTCGAATAACCTCTCAATAAGCGATTATCAATGTTTAGATAATAAAAATAATTAGTTAACACAAACCTATTATTAAACAGATACTCTATATTCTTTGTTTGTTTTCAATTCGTAAGCTAATGGCAAAAAGTAATTGTTATAAAATTATGTTCGTTATGGGGGTATTTGATATGGCAGGACTTTTATTTGTTGGATTTTTAACCGGATATTTGGGATATTTCGGATATGTTTTTTGTTCTTCTCCAAAATTAATTTATTTTGCTGGAGCATATGGATGTTGTATGTGTTTTTAATGATTTAATGACATTTAATTATTAGTTTGCTGGTCTACTGAATCTATAACGGCCGGAATTTTAGCCTTGAATCGTAATGTTGAAATATGTGACTCCGACTTGGCTAGAAAACTTTTTAGTGGTAGGAAAATAAAAAGCAATATTACTCTGTCACTAAAAAATTAGAAAAAAGGACGTTTTGAAACATCATCTTTCAAATATGTAATTTGCCATAAAACTTGAAAAAAAATAAGAAAAATAGAAAGGTAAAAGGGGGCGACTTCCAAACTATTACCAAATATGTATATTTAAAGCTAAAATATTTAAATTAATTAAATAAAATTAAAAATATAAAAGTGCAAGACAATAAAAGGAAAAAATATAAAAAAAATGGACTTAGTATTTATCTTTCTAATAAAATACAAAGAAGATTTATTAGATCTGTTCTGTTTTTAAAAAAGATAAAAAAGTAATTACCGTATTTCCTCTATTAGAATGGCAGTCTCCAGTTGAATGCCAGACTCTAATATAATGCTACTTTGGGAGGTGATTGAAAAATAGATATGTATAGGGAACTTAATTGAAATCACGGATATCGTGTTTGAACGTATTAAGAAGAATTCAATGATATTGGGAGATATGTAGCGATTAAAAAGGATATAAGTGGAAAAAAGGAAAAAGAGTATTGTTGAATAAAAAGATATTAGTGGAATAGAAGGAATTGTGAGGGATAACAGGAACTATAATGAATTAAGAATTCTATAGGATATTAAGTGGGATATGAGTATATGAGATTTTGGGAGAGTAGAGGATTTTTAGATTAAGATTATGCGGTTGAGGGAATGTACGTAGATGTACCCTAGATCTTCTTGCCCCTCCAACTCATTTGATATTACCCTAATCTCTTCTTAATTCATCTTAAACATTTAAAATTTCAATATTTCATCATATCCTCTTAATCACCGAATCTCGCCTTTTTCAATGATAAAAATCCCTTATTTGCCCTAAACAAGCTCTCTTAATATGTCACTTGAGGCAATTGAATTTGCTAGAATAAATTTTTTTTAAATTTCAAAATTTAACATCGAAAAATAGAATGACACTCTCCAGTTGAATGCCAGCCAATTCTAATAGAATGACTTGATTTTCTAAAAATGATAGATAGAGAAAATACGATAAATTCTAATAGAGAAAATATAGTACTAGAGAAAATAAGTAATTCATGTTTGCCACAATTTGCTTAATTTATCATTCTTTGAGTCGTATCTCTGTCTTCTGAATTGGCTAGAAAAATTTTTGGGGGTTGGAAAATAATTTTATTGAAGAAATTTCTAAATTTTTTCCTTTATTTTGATTAAAAGGTAAAAAATTGCTTTTTTGGCTTGGCATTCCGATACTATATGGTCTATATATAATCCTTTGGTCAGAACCAGTAATATTCAGCAGCATCTACTTTAGCTGGTTCCTCAATCCGCATATTGGATATATTGATGATGTTAATCAAGTATTTGTTTTTCATTATTTATTCAACATTCACAAGTTCTTGGGTGTAGTTAAAATTAATAATAGTAAAATAAATTCAATCCAAAAAGTTTTAACAAATTAAATTACAATAATAGTAAAAGGGATTGAAGGTAAAGGATTACGTATGAAAATTCTGACAAGACATAATTCATGCTAAAAATATTTAATTTATTTTAAAGGAATATAAAAGTATTCTTCTTCCAATCCACAATTTATCGGTTATACTATTTTTGTTAATCAATTACTCAACATTTTATGTAATTTTTGTAATAAAATCCAAACATGGTGGATTCCAATCTAATCAACAAAGCTACTCAGAAATAATGGTTTTTAAATTAAACATTTTTTAAACACAAATTTTTTAGATTTTTTTACAAATTTTTGTAATTAGCTTATTTAATACTATTGGGGCTTCTGTTTATGTTTTCATGCAATATATCTATGTCAATGAAGTTATTATTATAATTGGTCAAATTTGTTCGATAAACTTATACGGTGATAAATGCTAATAAAAATTTTAACAAGAGCGTATAGTTACAAAAGACTTGACTATAGAATTCTTCGGTCGCATAGGGCAAATTTTTCATTTTTACTACAAAATTTTCGATTTATTTGACCTTTATTTTCGATGAACTAATATTTTTCGCTCTTCTCTTGTTCTTCAAGACCAAGATCAAGACAAAGAAACACAAGAAATATTTTGATTCATAACCCAAAAACAAGAGTTGTCTTACTAAGGAGACAAAAATACTAATCTAAAAATTATGTCAGGAATACCTCCAGTTATTTACTTAACAATGAACAAGACAATTCGACAAGATTGTTTTATAACATTAAAAAAGTGTGTTAATGCTACCAAGCAAGTCTACAAAAATCTACACTCAAATGCTATTCAACCTTTCATTCATCAAATAAATTTTGTAAGAGAAGATAATCGAGTAACTGTATTAAATCAACAAATGTATCAAAATTGCTAATACAAGGGAATTTGCTGATACTAACTAAAAACATTCGATTTTCACTCACAACATAATGTATTTTCTTTAAAATAGCCCATGAGGTTAGTTTGTTCGATCAACCTCTAGAAGTGGGCTATTTTATAGGGTGCCTAAGTGCCTATTTTTTTTCGATGCAAAAATCATAGCTCTTGGCTTCACTGGGCATTTTCGCGCGATGTTTATTTTAGAACATCATAATGCTAGCCCCTAATTTCACGAATGCGATCCTCTAAAAAATCAGCCGAATGTTTTTCAGGGGAATTTTTTATATCACCGTATTAAACAGAAAAAAAAGATATATATATACCGGAAAAGATATATATACGCGCAGGTATTCGGTATTTTTTCAAAATTTTATTTTTACCAACAAACTTTTACAACGAACACGGAATACAAGGAATTATTAAATATAGTTATAAATTGCAAGACATTCATAAAGGATTTACACTCAAAAGGGTCAGAAGGCTCCTTGCTTGATATATACTCTTTTATGGAAAAAGCATCCTCTTTAAACTTCCCGAAATCATTGTTTATCAAAAATACAAAGTAAAGAAATGGATAAAGCTATTATTGAAGTAATTTCCAATCAGCATTTGGAAAATAAAAAGAAATTGAGAAAAGAATATAAAAATGTAATTGTGGAGGGTGATGGTCCTGTTGGTTTATATGCTGCTTTCGAACTTTTTATTGGGTATTTTTAATAATTTTTACTGGTCATGGGAGTCTGAATTGCCTAGTCTGTATTCTGAATATTAGAGCTACTGAATGCATTTTGCGATCTATTGTGCTTGATATTATATCTTAATCAAGTTTTCGTTCCTGTGAAATAAATGAGCCTGTAACACTGATCTTTTATAAAGTGTCAATAAAATTAATTTTTAGAAGGAATGAATGTAACTGTTGTTGATAGTCATTATAATTATGAAAAGAATGAAGTAATTTACCTTGATTCAGAATAGATGCCAGCATTTTGTCATTTTGGGTACTGAATTTGGAAAATTAAAAAATGATATATTAACGATAAAAAATTTTGAAAAAACATTAAAGGAATGTTTAATCGTTTTATCAGTATATGAGCAGGAAAAAGAGAAACCTAAGAAAGAAATTGAAAAATCGTTTTTGATATTTGATGCAAATATTTTTGACATTAAAACTTTTAATGAAAAGCCAAGGGCTATTTTAGATAAGGATGATACAGCAGAGAATGTTGAAATTCCTTTTGATTTGATTTTCTGTGATTTTATTGAACAAATTAAAAATGGCACCGTAATTCTCAAGAAAATGCATAACAAAAAATTTTTTGAGGAAAATCATAACATGATAATTAATGTAAATTCAATATATCCTTATTTACCAGATCTAGAAGAATTATTTCAAAATTCATCTTTCCATTCTGAAAAAATTAAACATCGTTATTATCATTTGGCGAAGATGATCTCTAAAGGTCTGATAGATGTAAAAAATAATTCAAAAAGTCCATTGACTAGAACACGCAAAGTTTATTTTACATCCATGGATGGAACAATTTGGTTTAAAACCTAATATTTGAGACAGAGACACGATAAAATTAAACACAAAATACCTATGGCAATTGTTGAATTAATTGAAGAAGTTAAAAATAAAGTGAAGAATTGAAAGAGATGAAGATTGAGGAATTTATAATGAGATGGAATGAATATATTATTGGTATGCAAAAAATTGCCGAATCATTTTTTTCTTTTAAATAATTTTATTGCATTTTCTTTTCCATAACTTCTTAACAAAAATAATTTTGTAAATAAATTGTTTTTTTCAAAATAAAGAATTTTTTCTTCTTGTTTATCCTTTATAGTTTGTATATTATTGCTACTACTTGCTTCTTCTTTTTCTTTACTTAATATAATTATCACCTTCTTTTTGTCAACATTTATGCATTCAAGTACATGAAGTAAATCATTTCAAACCATCTTTCTTTTAATTCAACAATAAAATTATCATATTTTTCCAACAACTTTTCTTGTTCTTCTTCTATGTTTAATCGCCCTTTTTCAAATAGGTAAGTTATCATTTTTTATTTTTACATTCTCAATCTTTTTTCAATAATTGTTTCTGTTTGTGTTTTGTCTCTCATAATCCTTTCCGCATATTTTTATTATGTTCATATTCTATTATTTTTGAATTTCCTTCGTATCTTCTTACTCCCAATTCTAGGTATCTTCTCTCATTCAATTCTCTATGTCCTATCCGTCTTAATATTTAATCAACTTCATTATTATGTTTATATTTTACTTCGTTAATAATTGCTTCATACCATCTTTTCTTAATTTCAGCTTCATTCATCTCTTCCAATATTTCCCTTTCATTTTTAACTTCTTCAATCAATTCAACAATTGCCGTAGGTATCTTTGATTCAATTTGTATTTTTGTCTCAGTCTCAGATATTTGGACAGATATATTTTCGTCATTCTTGGAATAATAATTAAACGAACTTTGTCCATCTGAAGTTGTCTTATAAATTTTGTATGTTCTAGTCAAAGGAATTGTCCAAATCTGTTTCTGATTCTGGAGATATGACGGAATTTTTCCTTAGTTTTTAAAATTTATTTTATTTTTCCTCTCAAACAAAATTTTATATATTTAGCCTGTTTACAGGCTATGCCTGTTTACAGGCTATATTTACCAATTAAAAAAATTGATTAAGACAGGCGACACAAGACAAGGTAATTCATTAAAAATCATAAGACTTTAAAGCTTATGACTGTATTCTCGCTTTCACGTGTTTGCGCTTTCAAAATCTTGCCCTCTTTGACTTTGCGATTTCTTAACATTCTATTTCTAGACAACTGAAACTTATTAACTAAAAACAAGGATGTACTATTACATCTTTTTAAGATTTAGAAGGATATCGATAAGATGAAGTTCATTGAAGTCCGGGTTCAAAATATGCTTTCCTGCTCGAGTTATTGTTCGTAATTTTCTCCTTTTATCACTTAATTTTTTTAAATAATCCTCATCAAAAACCACAAAATAAGGAAAGATCCGCAAATACGTACATATAATGATGTGCTTACCTAAAAAGAATCTCGAATCTTGCTGAAGAAAATAGCATTTAGAATATGGAGACGCATTTTGTCTCTACTTCTTTTGAATGCTATTTTCTTCCGCAAAACGCTTTTCATGTAAGCACAGCAAAAATTTAAAATTTTCATAAAATTGAAATTTTCCTGTGACAAATACATTGGGTTACATTTGGTTAACCACAGCAACACTACATGAGAGACTTTAGGATTAATAAAAGTATATCACTAAAAATTTTAAATATTTCTTTATTTATTCAATAATGTTTCTATCAAAAAAAATTTATTTTGTTTTTTTAAAAATAATTTTTAATTTAATTTTTAAATTTTATTTTATTTTTTTTCTCTCTAAACAAAATTTTACATCTAGCCTATTAACAGGCTATGATAGGTAAAATTTTATTTGCACTTAAAAATTGATTAAGTCAGCGGACACAAGACAAGGTAATTCATTAACAAATCACAAGACATCGAAGCTTATAACTTTTACTCTTGTTTAAAGTTTTTCACGTGAATAGTTTTTTAAAGTCTGGGCGGCATTGCTCTTTGACTTATTAAAATTTTATTTGTTAAGGTCTAAAAACAAATTTTAGGATTTAAAAAATATCGGCTGTACATAGTATAGTATACCGGTTGAAAGGTTTTGATTTATGGCAAATACCATTCGATTCGTCTCCACGAGCTCGAGGAGCTCTTTCGAATGAGATATCATTCAAAAAATCGAATTTTTCAGCCCAGAATTATGTTTACTCCCCCCTATGGTTTTTCGATTTTCGGGTACCAATATCTCGGTCCACAGGCATCTCCGGAAAAAAGAGTGGTACCATTCGACTCAGCTCGTCGAGACGAATGAATGGTATGGGTCTTATATCGTAACCTTTCCACTGGTATACTATATTATATCCAAAATAGCAATAGTATAATGGAGTAAAGAAATTTCTTCATAAATTTTTGGAAAGCCCAAATAGATTTCTTCAAAAATAATGACCGTCATTAGGGGGTGTAAGGCCGCGGAAGAGGCCAAAAATGCGGGAGCAGAAGAGTATAAAAAGCGGGATTCTGCGGAAGTCGTAACGCGAAGGCGGAAGAAAATCCATCTCTGATCTACACTACATATTTTGCCTATTTTTCGTTTTTTCATTTTACTTCCTAAAAGTTTAATAATTAAAATTTTCCTAATTCTCAGAAAATTTAAAATTTTCCTAGAATTGAAATTTTCTTATGACAAATAATAAGGTTAATAAATCGTTTATCCAGCTATTGTTTTTGTAACAGAGTGATACAAAAGTTTAAATGAACTTTCTTAAAACACTATAAAATTTTTTTTAATCATTCGGTCGCTAATGATTGGCAGTGAAGGCGAGGTTACTCTCCTCATTGCCCTTTTCCATCGGCAAAAATTATTATTGCATTTGCCAATCGAGCATTGACATCCTTCTTATTGTCTTTCCTTCACCTTGCCTTCCTTCCCAGCCTGATTGACGAAATCGGGATGGAAGGGCGGGGAGGGGGGGGGATGGGGCAGGGTAAAATTTCATGACACTCTACAGACTCCTCCTCTTTACTAACGCATGCCCTCATCTCCCCATTCCCATTAGTGCCAATATAAGCAAATCTATTCTAGCCAAACTCAATCAGTTTGTTTAAAAAACTTCAAAAACAACCTCTCCCCCAAAATTCTTTAAAAATTAAAAAATTCTTCTACCTTTAAAGATTCAAAAAAAGAAATGAGAGGCAAAGCAAAAATGCTTCTTTTGCCTCTCAATCTTGTTTGGATTGGTTTGATCCTGACTTCATTTTTTGATAAAAATGTTGCTTATAATGAGGATAGGTTGATGGCAACAATACAACAAAATCTTATTTATGCATTGTTTCCAGGCAATAAATTCCCTCAAACTCGTTACAAATTCAATGGAGGTGCAATATTTATTTTATGGCTATGTGGGGATGGGATATGTGGGGATGGGATATGTAGGGATGGGATCTTCGATTGAGTTTAGAAAATTTTCTTTGGATGGTGGTTCATGTCAAAAGACGAGGGTTTTTGTAAACCCGTTCTTTGTAATCTCTTCCATTCTTGTGAATACTAGCAACAGATTTACAAAATTTTAAATATCGAATAAATATATAGTAGGTAACATAACATATTTCTTAAACAAAAAATTAAGAGTTTCTATTTTTTCATAATATTCCTTTAACTAATTTGTAAAATTTTTATAGGCGTGGGCTTTGAAAATTGGCGCTTCAATCAGTTAGTTAACATTGCCGAGATAGATAACAACCTTGGAATGCCTCGAGGGAGTACACAATCGAATGATGTGCTTATGTATGATGAATGGATTTACCTTCAAAATACAGGAAATTCTGGAGCATTTAATGGCGTATTTGATATGGCTGTGGCAAATCTTTCAAATAAAGTTGAATTATTTACTTCAAATAATGTCAACTTCAACTCCTGTAATGCTAATAATGTTGAAAATGAATTGAAGGAATATGATAGAATTCAAAAGGAAACAAGAGAAGCATTAAGAGAAAGTCCTGGAGAAAGAGAAACAATACTTTCGGAAAGAAAAGGATTGCTTTCGAATCTTTGTCGATGTTTTACCCGTTCAAGATCTTCTCATCAACCTTCTCACGCCGAAACTTCCAACTCAGCCAGAAAAAACCGTTGTGAAGTACTAATCGACTTGATTATTCGCTGTAAAGTGTTTATTAGAGATTTACATTCTGAAGGGGCAGAAGGCTCTTTGATTGATATATTCTCTTTTATGAATAGTCATCCACGTCTTCGACATCTTATAAAAATTTTAAATTTGTCTACAGTTCAAAGTCGAGGGTTAGATAAAGCTATAAATGAGAGTATTTACCAAGAGCATTTGGAGAATAAAATGAGAAAAGAATATGAAAATGCAATTGTGCAGGGGGCTGGTCCAGTTGGTTTATACGCTACTTACAAACTTTTTATTGGTAAGGCAATTTTTAAGTTTTGCTTAGGAAAAACTTTGGCTAGTAAACATCGAATTGAAAATTATATATTATATTTGGTCTCTGGGTTTACATGATCGAGACCATGTCCGGTTTACAGGATCGAGTTCATCACTTTGACAAATTAATTTATATCATAACTTGTCAATCATTTGAATCAGCTTGACAAGATCTTCGAATAAGCTATTATTTGTTTAATCGAATTTTTGGCCCAAAAATGAGCTTGGTCCACACTTTTATTTTTCAATTTTCGATGGTCTGTATCTCGGCACAAAGTTAAGATCGGGAGTGATTTTGGTGTCATTCGACACAGCTCGACGAGTTCTATAGCCAAAGATTGACTGACCATTTTTTAATACTTTGAGGAAGGAAAAAGGTTGGGGGTACGAACGCAAGAATTACCAACTATTTTAAGGAGGAATGAATGTAACACTTGTAAATGATCGCTCCGAAAAGTACATACGAAATCGAGTTGTCTTTTTTGACCGAAAATGGATGTCACAATTACGTTTCTTTTTGGGAACTAAATTTGATGAATTATTTTATGACAATGAAAATGGAGAAAAATCGCTGGGAAGCATACTTGATGAAGATATTGGGTTTGTTAGCATAAAAAATATGGAAAATGTTTTGATGAAACGGTTAAAAGTTCTGTCAAGCTATATAAATGGACGAGAAGGACAACAAGAAAACCAACAAGAAAAAGCATTTTTGAATTTGATTTATAATACAGCAGTTTTGGACATAAATACACATTATGAAAAGCCTTTAGCCATCCTCGGTGCTCCAAAGAAACGTCATGAATCTTTTGACTTCAATAATTTAAGCGAAATATTAACAAATTATGAAGGAATGGTTGAATTAGGGGAAACAATAGGAATTCCTTTTGATTTGTTTTTCTGTGCTGGTGGTGCTCGAGACCAAATACGGACACAGTTTATCGGTTAGAATTTCAAATATAATTCTTGTAAACGGGTTAAAGTTTGGCCTCATTTGTTAACTCCATAATCATGACCTAACTCCTAATGGGTTATCTCCATAATCTAAGACCTAACTCCTAAATATAGTTTTTCCAGTGTAATTCAGTTATACAGCAAAATTCAACTAGATTAATTATCCCTTATTTTCAGAGCGCCCACAACAATTGACGGAATCAAAAAATTATGGTGTTGTTATCTTCGATAAAATGAATCCTAGCATTAAAGTCTTTGAAGATTCTGCTGCTTTCTACCGTGATCCTATGGATAATATGAGGAATCATATGGTGGAACAAAATATTGATGGATTGATTTGGCACGCTGATTTTCTTTCTGATGAGCTTAAATCAAAGTATTCCAACATAACTGACATGATTTTACAAGATGAATATATCGTTGTTCGTCTTTTTGAATCAAATCCAACATTGCATATTGCATCTATAACACCTAGAGCACTTGTAGAATTTATTGTTGAATTACAAAGAGAAAAAGGAAAGAGAATGCATTTGAAGGAATACTATGATAATTTTCACGAAGAGCTACAAAAAAGATGGGCCAAAGCTCTTTTTAGTTACACATTTTCTACCAGACATCCGGAGAAACGAGGGCAAGTAATTATTGAAGGTGATGAACATGTTGGAAGTTCAAGTACAAGTTATAAAGGCAAAGAAATGGCACATGAACCGGAACAGATACTTCGTTTTGACCCTCACAGTGCTAATACAAGCACTTTTTGGGTTGCAATTTATGGAATTGAAAATCCTGTAAAGCAACTTCATGGAAGTTCATCAATTATTGCAGCTATAGGGGATGCAAATACAAGCGCTCATTTTATGACTGCTAGTGGGATTAGTACAGGCAAGTTAAACGAAAAGTAAAGAGCAATAACGAGTCTTTTAACTAGGGCTGATGGCGACCGGTTAAAAACAGGTTAAAAACAAAAAAACCGGTTTACGACCCTCGGTTTTCGGTTTTCGATTGACCCGCGGTTTTTGGTTAATCGAAATCGGTTTATGCCTAAATTTTGCCATACAAAATATTCAAATCATATTTTATCATTATTATGCTTCATTGAAATATTCTACAGATCGCCAATGAAAATTTTGTTATTTAGAGCCGCAAGTGAAAATACAGTGTGGGTTAGAGGTAGGTCGGTTTAGGCCATCGGTTTTCGGTTATCGCCGGTTTTTGACCCCCGGTTTCGGTTTTAATCTATTTGCAAAAAACATCGGTTTTCGGTTCGGTTAACCTACCGCCAACAACCCTACTTTTAACTATAAATTTTCAATTTCTCCCGGTATAGTGATAAAATTCACAAAATTACTTTTTCTAAATTTTCCAAAAGACTTGTAGATCAGAAAAACTTGCAGCACATTCTTCGAGTCAAATTTTTTTAATTATCAAAACTCAACACAAATCAATTATTTTTAATTTTAGGCCGATTGGGAGTTGAGAATGCTGTTAGTGCGATTAAAGAATATAATCATAGCAATGAAGAGTTAAATTTGGAGAGAATGTTAAGCGCCGCTTTGAGAAAAGTTCGAAGACGAGTACTCGAGAAAGCTCAAGAATATGTCAAGATAGAGGCAGGAGTAAAAATGGAGTTTAAAATTGAAGAAGAAAATGAGGATTGATTTGAGAAAAAGATTGATTTGAAGTCGTGAACTTTTTAGTTTTAGTGGGGTTTTATTGGGCTTTTTAGATTAGGGAATAGAAAACTTTAAAAATTCGATTTGAAATTAAACATTTACTAGATTTTAGACATTAAACTAGTCCTCGAAGAGTTAAAACCAAAAACTCTTCGATTTTTGGATCGGTTCAGTTTCGAACAGACAAATAGTTATAAATGAAAAATCGGGATAGTTATATAACGGGAGTCAATTATTTTTACTAAATATTTATATTTTAAATTTTCTATTCTACAGACATTACCGCAAGGACTCAACATTGTTGACCGTTGAGATCCACATTATTTATCTTTTTAGAATTGTATTCTTTTTGGAGTTGGATAAATTGAAACTATTTCATTCTTAAATTTTATTTTATTTAATTAAATATGTAAGACTGCAGCGGCTCCTTCTTGTCTATTTGACAAAGTAAAAGCGAAAATCAGCTTCCGGTAGTAGATGAATTTGATTCCAAAAGTCTTAAAAATTAAGGTTTTTATTTTTTAAATTATTCCGTGTTTATTTTTGATTTATCAACTATGAAAAACTGGACGAATTAATACTCCAAATGTAGCTGATAAATCATTGAGTTTTAATTTCTGCGTGGTATTTCTCTTTGACTTTCTCTGGATTTCTTAAACTTTTACTAGTCAACATTTAAAATTTATTAGCTAAAAAGTTATCAAATATCATTAATAGTATACACAATACCTAGAAAAAGATTTCTTTAAAACAAATTTTTATATTTGATCCACCATGCTCCTCATCATGCCCCTGATGTTCACCCCCGATGTTCACCATAATGTACAAAATTATCCTCATCAGGTCCGCCATGTCCAACTAGTTTAAGTGCTCTTTCCAGACAAATCTGATGGAACTGGTGACCACAAGAATTTAAAACATAAATCTTTTTAGCGTTTTAAGTAAGCTTAGACTTTAAGTAAGCTTAGTTTTAAGTAAGCTAAGTAAGCCTCGCATTTCTTTATTAAGCAAATTATTTCTATAGCTGTTTTAGTTTATTTTAAATTAGGATTTAATTTATAAATTTTAATAAAATGATTGTTGGGGGATTCAATCTATATTGTAAGAGTACATTCCCTCTAAGTCAATTTAAGAATACATATATGATCGAAAGCTGGTCGAAATTTCGTATCGTGTTTTGTACCCATTTTTGTTTCGTTTAGGAGTGAATTAAAATATTTTATTTTGTTTAGTCCCGATAAACTTAATTCTCAGAGGAAATGAAATTAAACAAAAAACTATTATTTCAAGAAATTTCGATAGAAAATTTGTACATCCTTTCTTAATTTTTTAAACATTTTGCCAAAATATATTTTGTTCTAAATATCATTTAATTTTTACAGATTTTAATTCGCCTCTAGTTTAAAACATGAGCAGTGAGTTCTGAAAATTTTTTAAAATTTTCATATTCGTCGTTTTCTTCGACTTCGATCTCCCGCTTTTTAAAATAGTTCTCCTATTTAGAAAAAATAAAAATAGGATTAGGTTGCCGTTTTCGATTCCGACGGTCGACGCATTTTTTCGGGCGCATTTTTTCGGCCATTATATTATACTCTTAATTTCATCAATTTAATTTTGGAAAAAGCTTTGAGAAAAACCTCAATAAAAATAAATCCAGTGAAATATTTTTTAGGATTATGGGGTTATACATAATATCCAATAGTGTTCATAAATGTTATATAAAAATTTCAGATTAATAGGCAATCGAAACCTTGAAAAACTGAAAAAATTAGATGGTTTTATAATTTTTTAACAACCTATATCTTTCGAAAGAGCTGAGCAAATAAAAAAAAGTACAGCATTCTAAAATTTGTCCTGAGAAAGGACATGGGCAGTGGTGTTTAGAGTACAAATAAATCTTTTAAAATCTAAATCGAAATTTCGAAACAGCTCTGCTTTGGGCCGGTATAGACTCGCGGAAATCGATGCTGTTTTATTTGCCTATCTCCTTTAAAGGGCATTATAGCGATAGCATTGAGCGTAAAATTCAAATTTATAAAATCCGGCATTTACTTACCCATCCTCATTCATTTTATTCAGTCTATAATATTTATACCTAATTCATTAAAAAATTTTTAAATAAAAAATCTACCAAAAGAATCAGAAACACAGACGTTTCTATTGAAAATCTCGATAATAAAGAGATGCGAGGCAAAACAAATTTATCAATAGTTTTTGTCTTGATTATCGCTTCGAAGTTTAATGTAGGCACTGCGAACGATTCAGCGCGCATTAAACAATTAAAACAAATTGCTGAGATAGATAATTCAACTGGAATGCTTCGAGGTGGTTTATACTCGTATGACGCTATTAAATTCGAGGAATATAAATATCTTGAAGGAAATGCGGAGTATAAAAGCCTTTTTGAAACATTTAAAAAAGCTTTTGAAAGACTTGTAAATAAAGTTGCCGAATTTGCTCAACTAAATCTAAAATATATTAACATATCACTTGACAGTGTTGAAGATATTGCTAATGAATTAAAAACATATGATGAAATTGTAAAAAAGGAGAAAAATATTGACGAGATGTTAGAAGAAAAGGTAATGTTTAGAAGCAGAAAAAATTTTGTATTTCCTAAATGTCATATTGAAATTAGGAGAGACCTTCCACCCCGTGATATACATACATTATTTATTCTAATTGAATAGCCTCCATTTATTTTCAATACCCCAGAAAGAGACATTCAATTTGAGGGACATTTAATTAGAATAAATGATATTATAAATTTCAAGGAATCTGCTAGTTCATCGAATAGAGAAAGCTACATGGAATTGATAAATATAATAATAAAATGTAAGACATTCATGATAGATTTACATTCAAAAGGTTCAGAAGGCTCTTTGATTGATATTTACTCTTTTATAAAGAAAGCATCCTCGTTAAACTACAAGGAAACATTGTTTAATTTTACCGCATTAAATGTGTTGAAATTTATATTCAATTTATCAAAAATACAAAGTAAAGAAATGGATAAAGCTATTATTGAGGTAATCTACAATCAGCATTTGGAAAATAAAAAGAAATTGAAAAATGAATATAAAAATGTAATTGTGGAGAGTCATTGTCCAGTTGGTTTATATGCTGCATTTGAACTCTTTATGGGTAACTTAATTATTTTTGAAAAAAATTTAATTGTCTTTAGAGGGAATGAATGTAACTCTATTGAATGATCGTTCTGAAGATTACATACAAAAGCGATCTATATTTTTTGATCCAAAATGGATGCCACAATTACGTTTCATTTTGGGTTCTGAATTTGATAAATTATCTCTTGGTAATAAAAAGAGAAAGAGATCATTGGGAAGAATTCCTGCTGAAGATGATATGATTGTTAAAATAAAAAATATGGGAAATGTTTTGAAGGAACGGTTAAAAAATTTATCAAATTATATAATTGAAAAAGAAGAAAATCACATAGAAAAATCATTTTTGAATTTGATCTATAATACAGCACTTTTGGACATAAATACAAAATATGAAAAGCCTTTGGCCATCCTAGGTGCTCCAGTGAATCGTCCTCAATCCTTTGATTATAGTCATTTAAAGCAAATATTAACAGATTATGAAGGCATGACAATTTTCGAATCAGATAAGATCATAGGAATTCCTTTTGATCTGATTTTCTGTGATTTTACTAAACTGATTAAATATGGTGCTGTTATTCTCAATAAAAAACATAACGAAAAACTTTTCAAAAATAATAATCAAAAAATGTCTTATAAGCTGGATTCATTGGATGTCCATTTAAACAATTTAAATCAATTGACTAAAAAAGCATTTTTCCTTACTCAAAATATTAGAAATCGTTATTTTTATTTGGTTCAGTTGATTTACTATGGGATGGATGAAGTAAATGATAATTCTCAAATTCCTTTGACTAAAACAGGCAAAGTTTATAAGATAACATCAGAAGGAAGAATTTGGTATGATGACCACCCAAATGAAAATATTTCTGTCAAAATATATGAGACAGAGACGACAATACAACTTGATTCAGAAACACCTATGGCAATTGTTGAATTAATTGAAGAAGTTAATAATGAAAGGGAAAAATTGGAAGAGATGAGTGATAAGGAATTTAAGCAAAGATGGCATGAAGCAATTATTGAAGAAGTAAATTATGAACATAAAAATAAAGTTAATGAAGAGTTAAGACGAATAAAAAGAAGATACGGAGGAGGTATCGGAATAGAATATGAAAACAATGAAAATATGCGTAATGAATTAGAGGAGACACAAAACAAACAGAAACAATTATTGAATGAAAAGATTGAGAATATAAAAATAAAAAATGATAAATTATTTGAAAAAGGGCTGTTAAACATTAAAGAAGAACATGAAAAGATGTTGGAAAAATATGATGATTTTATTGTTGAATTAAAAGAAAGATGGTTTGAAGTAATTTTTTATCATGTACTTGAATGTATAAATGGGGACAAAAAGAAGGTGATAATTAAATTAAGTAAAGAAAAAGAAAAGGGAGAAGCAAGTAGTAGCAATAATATACAAATAATAAAGGATAAACAAGAAGAACAAATTCTTTATTTTGAAAAAAACAATTTATTTACAAAATTATTTTTGTTAAAAAGTTATGGAAAAGAAAATGCAATAAAATTATTTAAAAGAAAAAAAGATACGGCAATTTTTGTGAATATAAACGATGAAGATATGAGTGGAGGCAAGTTTTCGGGGATAAAAATGAGAAAAATAACTTAAATAATCGCATTTTTATTATTTCAGCGGGAAGGCACCTTCTCAACCGGCGGAACTGGTGTTTAGAATTTTCAAGGAGTGAAGGAATAGGCGGTACCCAATATCCATTTTTTGACCCTAAAGCCATCGCGAGATTTTTCTCAGCTTTATTTCTTTTTCTCTTTTTTTCCTTTCTGTAAGCAATGGTCTGGACTTGTCTATTGACTTGATTATAAATGTCTTTGTAAAATTAAAGATAACTTATATTAAGATTTTTATTTAATCTTTTTAAGGTTTTCTCAATGTTGATAATGCAGTTTATGCTATTAAAATATACAAAGAAAGCAGCGAGCAAAAGGATTTAACAGACATGTTATTGGAAGCGATGAAAAAGCCCGAGTTAAAATAAAAAATGTATAAAATGAAAGCAAAAAAAATAAAAAAAACAAAAATATATTTAAAACCACTATAAATTTAAAAAATTTACAAAAAAATTACAAAAAATGCAAAAATTCAAAAAAATCAAAACTACAAAGAAACCGATTGTATAACTAAACTAAAATTTAAAACAACATTTAAAAATTTGTTTTTTTCAACCATTATTTATTTAAAAATATGGTGTCAGTTTAGTAACTAATTTTTCTAGTTTTTGAAGTTTATAGAAATCTTTTTAATTATAACTAACATATTTTCGATTTAAAAAGGTCCTCAGCTACTTTACTGACAACCCTATTAAAAACTATGTTTTTTATTTTATTCAACATTTTATAAATTCCATTTTTAGATATGTATAAAAATTTAGTTACAAATTTTAAAATATTGTTAGTAAAAACTTTGAAAAAATTTTTAAATGCAAACTCTTCAAAAAATAAATTCCAGAAACAATCATAAACAAATTTAATAAAAACAAATAAAAAATTTTAATTATAAATAAATTACTCGTTTCATATATGATATCTACACTTCCGTCTTCTACACAGTCCAACACGTATAAATTAATTAGAATAATATTTTAGAAAATTAAAAATAATCATAAAACTAGATTAGAAAATGTAATAAAAAATTAAAAAATTAAAAACTGAAAAGAATTAGGAAAAAAATAGTTGGCTTAAAATTCTCAAAATTTTTGCCTGGGGCGCTGAAATGGAAGGAAACTGGAAGGAAACTCACTTAAGAAATATAAAACATCTTTCATTTGCAAAAAACATTTTTGAAAATTTTAGGAATATTTGAAATTTATCTTAAAAAATCAGTAAACCGTGTAATTAATAACACGGGTGACTGAAAATAACACGGGTGACTAAAAATGAAATTTAAAAAATTAGATAAAATGAAAAAAACATAGTTTTAGAATAGAGTTGCCTCATGCAACCAAACAACATTGTTTTGTGTCTTGTTAATTTTTAGTCATGAGTCTTGGGGTCAAGTCTTGGTCTTTGGGTCTTGAGTCCTGGAAATTTTTCGGTCTCGGATGTGTCTAATAATAATAATTCTAATATCTAAATTCTAAACATGTCGGGATGCCAGAGGTAATACAAGATTTTGTAAATTCTTCAAAATTGATAGTTGAAAATTGAAAGTTGAAAATTGAAAATGGAAAATTGAAAAGTTGAAAATTGGAAACTTCTTTACTATAATCATAATTAAAATTGAAAGTTGAAAATTAAAAGTTAGTTAAGATTAGTTCATGAAGAAAATGATTGGATTGGATTAATGTTTGCATTTACAGATACAGTTATGAACATGGTGAACGATGAAGGTAATATAAGTTTATTAAGCTCTGATATTTATATTGAGCAGCTATCAAGTTTTGAAGAAATCAACATTTAACTAAAAACTATGGAGTTTCGACGATTATCAACATCAAATTTAAAACTATCAAGTTTTGAAAATGGAAAAGACAAACAAGATGAAGGTATGAGATTATTATTTTATTTAAAAACAAAATTATTTGAGCAATGTTTTTCGCAAGCTAGCAACAGAATGCGGGAATGTTGTAAAATTTGTTCATAATACTACATAGAATTATTTTCAGATCATACAATATTTCAAAATTTGTTTTGCTATCTTCCCTAAATACTTATGTATGTTTTTAATTGTTTTTTTCAAATTTTTTAACGTTTTTAAAGTTTATGCTATATTTATTGAAATATAAAGGTTTAAACGTTTTTTTATGTTTTAGATGAATTAGATAGATCAAGTGTGTTTCATAGGAGAGTCAATGAATAGGAAAAAGTTTTCAGAAAAGGAAAAGTAAGTCCGGAAAAGAGTTGAATTGACTTAAGTTTTGTTATGATTTAGATTAGGCTAGCGGAGTAGCTCGCTCGAAGGGCGAGCACCTTCGCTATCATTTCAATATATTTGGCTTAATAAATGATTCGATTGAGACGGTGTTTTTGTTTAAAGAACGAAAACGTGAAATTTTTAGTATGTTAAATTCAATTTTATTATTCGTTAATTTTGCATGTTTACTTGATTATCTTCCCTTTCAAAATTCATTTGACGACTTAAAGGTTGGACAGCATTTGAGTGTAGATTTTTGTAGCTTTGCATAGTAGATTTGACACACTTTTTTAATATTCTGTAACAATCGCGTTGAATTGACTTGTTCATTGTTAAGTAAATGACAGGAGGTATTCCTAAAATAATTAATCTTATTATTAGATGGCGTGTCTTTACATTTAAGTTCATCAATAAAATAAAAACCCTCTGCTAGGAACAGGTTTACGTAACTTGGGACATGACCTAGCAACCGTTTACTCACTAGAGACACGTCCCGCATTGCACTGTGCGAAGCGCGGTGTATTCCAAAAGGTATTCCACATTGCTAAACACATTGCTTTTTACTGAGATATGGCTTGCGTGAAATATAGGGGAGAGCCTTATGTAGTTTGGCATTAATATGTAGACTTTTTAAAGAGTCATTGTAACGTGGCTTTAAATTATCCACCCTTTTCAGCTCGGTAACCGAATTGAGCAAGTATGTATAATTGAAACTAAGAGTTTTCGGTTTAAGTAAAAGGATGATAAGAAATTGGGACTATTGAACATGAAACCAACAAACATATTAGGTAACTATAATTTAATTTGAAGCATGATATAGATATTGATAGATATGTTCAAGGAAGGTTTCGTGGATTTTTTGAATGATAATAAAATTTCAGAGTGTCTTATAATTATTTAAAAGTTATAAAAATATTTTCCACCGTGTGCATTTAACCAACATATTTGACCAATTATAATTACAACTTCATTAATGTGGATATATTGCATATAAACGTAGATAAAAGCTGCACCACTGTTAAACAAGCTAATCAAAAAGATTTGAAGAAAAATCTGAAATTTAGGGGTTGTGACTATATTTAATGTAAAAAACCATTATTTCTGAGTAGCTTTGTTGACTTGATTCAAATCCTCCTTGTTTGGATTTTACTACGAAAATTATAAAAAACGTTAAGTACGTAATTAACAGAAAGAATATAATTAATGGATTGTGAAATGCTAGAAGAGTGTTCTCATATTCCTTTTAACAAATTAAATATTTTAAACAAATATTCAAACGAGTACATGATTAACATCATCAATATATCCAATGTGCGGATTGAGGAACCAGCTAAAGTAGATGCCGGTGAATATTACTGGTTCTGACCAAGTTATTATAGATAGACCGTATAGTATTGGAATCCCAAGCCAAAAAAGCAATTTTTTACCTTTTAATTAAATATAGGGAAAAATTAAAAATTTCTTCAATAAAATTATTTTCAGACCGCCAAAAAATTTTTCAGCCAATTCAGAAGACAATAGTTCAATGCAACGATTTATAGCTAAAATTACTTCCATTATAGTTTCAGCAGACCAGCAAACTAATAATTAAATATCATTTAATAATTAAAAACACAAACAAAATCCATATGCTCCAACAAAATAAATAAATTTTGGAGAAGAACAAAAAACATATCCAAAATATCCCAAATATCCAGTTAAAAATCCAGCAGCTAAAATAGTAGCCATATCAATAATTCCAATAGCGAACATTATTTTGTAACAATGGCTGTTTGCCATTCGCTTCCAAATTGAAAACATACAAGGAATATAGAGAATCTAGGTATATATTTAATCTTTTAATCTACATGAAGATTAAAGTATGTCGAGGACTCGCCGAGGACATTGCCGATTTCTCAAACTCTACCTAGGGCTTCGAAACTCTACCTAGGGCTTCGAAACTCTACTTAGGGCTTCGTAACCTTGTCTTGGTCCTCGCCCAGGAACTCGCTGATTTTTTGCTTACCTCATATATTGTAGACAAAATAATAACAAAAATTGCCAGTAATTTGTGTTGACGTTTTTCTAAAGGGAGTTGGTCAACATTGTAAATACTACAATTGTATAGACGCTCGTATTCATCATGATGGAAAAAATACAAATCCATTTTTATTAACTTTCTTATAAAAATTTCTGAATTTTTATTTGAAGAGATTTTCTTTTATTTTTTATAATTTCTATGCCTTTAAATTAATTTTACAAATGCCAATTTTTATTATTTATTTAATTAAAAATTGATAAAAAAATTATTTTATAATTATGTATGTATATTAAATTATGTTATTGAACTGGTCGAAAGACAAATGTTTTGTTTGCTTTAAAATTATAAAAATATTTCTGGTAATTAGTTAGAAGGCAACAATTTAAAATTCAAATAAAAAAATTTTTTTAATAATAAATAATATTTGATGAAAAGTACACCTGCGTGTATAAACTAAAAAATGGCAAGTCTAGAAAATTTTTAATAATATTTTTAATTATACTTTAGGGATTTTAAATAAAAATAAAAATATTGTTGTTATTTATTTTACGTATGTATTAAGACAAACTAATGGTCAAAGGTTCATTCAACATCACTCTTCAAGGTTTATCTGCAGACGAGTGTCTTTTTATTTTTATTTCAAATCCCTAAAGTATAATCAAAAATATAATTAAAAATTGGATAAATATTTTTAATAATTTACGTCTGTAAAAAATTTCCATAACAATAAAAATATTGCTCAAACAACGAAAAATAATAGTCAAAGGTTCATTTAGCATAACTATTCAAGGTACATCTGCAGCCGAAGTTTTATTTGGATTCAGATGAAATAACAAGAGAAAAGATGTAAAATTTTGGATGAGTGATGTTCATCTCTGATCTCCATCTCTTACTAAATTAAAAGTTTTCTCATTTGCTAGGAGGCTCAACAGTAAGAAAAATTCCACATGGGATATTTGCTTCTAAAATTTGGCTTGAGTTTTATTTGGCTATCAGAAAGAACTCCTGTTGGAATGAAAGAGTATTAATAAATAATTGGAAAAATTAATAGATTAAGAAGCAGAGTTTACAAAGCAATTTTGTGGCTCAACCGCTTAAGCCAAAATTTTACTCCGGTTAAAGAAAGGAGGAGAACTATGGGCGATTAAGCGATCATCCTCTCTTATCTGGATCATTGAACTATTAAATTATTTTGTAATTGTACTTTAATATTTATTTCTTAATAATTTTAAAGGGTTCCGACAAAATAAAAAATTCTTTCACATGTATGTTAGTGGATAAATGAATATATACTTTGTCGGTAGATTCTTATTAAGAAATAATATATTTATTTATCATTATTTAATATTGTCCTTAAAGTGCAATTAAGAAATAATTTATTATTGGTAAAAAGATTTTTGCTTCACACTTTAGTATAAAACACGAAGGAATCTATCAATTTAAATTAAAAATAATTTTATAAATGTTTTTAATTAAATTTTTATTTATTTCTAAAATATTATTTTTAATATTTTTTGATTATTCTTTTTCTTCTGAATATAAAAATAATCAACGATTTTTGGTTGAATCTACAGAAAATAATAAAAACGAAGATGGAAGTGTTAAAATAAATTTGTTGAGAATGGAAGTTAATAAAATTGGGGAAGGTAAAATTCCGCAACATCTTCCAACTCTGATAGGGACAAAAATGTCCTTCGAAAGAGCTCGACGAGATAAATCGGTTATGAAAAGTTAAACGCAACTGCATCTTTGTTTATTAACACTTTCTGTCATACTACGGAGGTTAAGTTTGCATTTAATGGCTGAATTTCGGTAAAAAGGAATAGGTTACAGAACTTTCAGAAATCATCGACTCAGCTTGAAGAGCACATTCGAATTAGCTACAATTTCATATACGATTTTCACCCCAAAAATCAGCTCGGGTCCATGAAAGCAGCCTTATACTTTTTTGACTATTATGGGAATAACTTGGTCCGTATGTGAGACCTAAATTTAATTTTAGTGCCTTTTCGACTCCGCTCGACGAGCTCTTTCAAATGACATTTAGATTGTCCAAAAATGAGATGGAAGATATAACGGAATTTTTTCTTGAAGCAAAATACAAAGTTGAAATTTTATATGAAATTGATGAAAGAAATGAAAACGATTTTATTTATATAAATGACAACTGTGAGTATGATCTCCTTGACGAAACTACACACAAAATTAAAGGGATAATTAATGGAGATAATGGGAAAAAATTAATTTTGATTGAGGATTTATTCAGGGATTTGCATATACATGGAATAGAAATTTGCTTAAAAGGATTTAAATATGGTATTGAGCCGGATAATAAGGTATAAGTGTACATTGTTGTTTCTTTGTTTTCGAATTTTTGCTTTAGATTTGGAAATATATATCTTAAAATACGGGCGAGTATCAGGGCTGGAAGAAAATTGAAACGGAAATTTTCATTTCGCTTTCGCGATTTTCTTAGATTTTTTAAAATTCGATGTCCGACTATATTTTATTATTTAGAGATTAATGACATTGGTACCATTGTTTTTTGCACAAATTGATTTTGAGGTAAATAAACTGACAAATGAGGATATAGCAAAAGCTGCTAATAATTCTGGTTTAGAAATTAACATAAACGAAATAAAATCAATTTTCTGGACAGACTTATATGTTAATAAACTAACTAGATTAATATGTTTTTTGGATCTGGAAGGGCCTAGAAAAATTTTAAAAAGAGAAAATTTTAGCAAGGCTAATTTAATTGAGTCAACTTCATTAAAAGGCAACAAACATGGAGGGAAAATGGAATATTCTCACATTGAAATTTGTTTAAAATTTGAAAATCCAGGAAATTATTTTATTATTGTTTGGAGAAATATTAATATTGGATGGCTTCAATTCTACGTTAAAATTAAAAAAGCAAACGAGGAAAAATGTGTGTTCAAAATGTTCAAGAAAATTTCTGATTTTGATAAAATTGTATTGGAAAGTTTGAGACAAATCATAATAATAAATATATCAAAAACAGAGACAAGTGATATTGAAGATGGTCAAATGAATGTTGTATCACCTTCTTTTACCTTACCTCTTCAAGGTATAACCGCTGCCGAGGAATTTCAAAATAAATATGAGCATGAGGTATATTTTACCTCAATTGATCCTGTAATTAATGATGGAAGTTATGAATTTTATTTGGATTCAGACGGAATAACAAGAGAAAAGATGTAAAATTGTTACAATTGTAAAAATATTTATTTAAATATTGTTTAGTAGCAAATTTCAATTCTATTGACTAATATTTATTTAGTTAATATTTAGTTTGTACATTTACAATTTATGATTACGTTATGCATGATATACATACATGCAAGATACAAAAATAATATATTTCAGGGGTGTGCCATTTTTGCAAAAAAATTATCGTCTCCGTATCGCGTGTCTATACCCCCCGCTATTTCTACAACTCTATGTATCCATCAAATTCACCCATATCTCTTAATGACCTTCGGTATCTTCCCAAAATCAAGTATGAATCGGTGATATTTAGTGATACCCCATTTTTAAATCGATAAAAAAATTTCCCTCATTTTTGCGTTCTTACGTCATTTTTTGACTATTTAGTAGGGTTTCACCGGAACCGAAATTTTGACCGGAACCGGAACCGGATCCAATTTGAGTTCCGGTTCCCGGAACCGGAACCGGAACTTTTCTAAGTTCCGGCCCGGAACCGGAACCGGAACTTTAAAAAAAAATTCTAGCAAATTTAAAAAATTTAAAAAAAATTATAAGAAATTTGAATTCAAAGTAGGTTTGTCGGTTTAACTCAATTATTCTGTTAACCGAAACGACTAACCGAATCGAAACTTTCGGTTAACCAAAATCGAACCGTAAAACCGAACCGTTCTACTTAAATCCCATGATATGCCCCCCCTATTTTAACTCTTGGTACACGAAATCACCCAGTATCTTCCAAATCCCCATTAATCCATGCAAATTATCAAAAATAACCTATTCTTCCTTCCTTTTAGCGCCGCAGGCGAAAATTTTGTGAATTTCGGAAGGCCAAGTGAGACATGCCAAGTTTTGGAAGGCCAAATCCCCGGCTATCCTATCCCTTCTATCTACCTTGCACAGCTTAATCCCTCAATATTACACCCAGATCCCTCGGTATTACCTATGACCCCTTGAAATCACAGCTGTAAATTAAAATACGCCTTCATCCATCCAGATCCTCCGATATAAACTTCGTTTAACAGCGCCGCAGGCGAAAATTTTGAGAATTTGGAAGGATAACAAGCCAGATTTCTTCCTTTCCTGGCATCGCAGGCAAAAATTTTGAGAATTTGTGAAGATAACAAGCCAGATTTCTTCCTTTCCTGGCATCGCAGGCAAAAATTTTGAGAATTTGTGAGGATAACAAGCCAGATTTCTTCCTTTCCTGGCATCGCAGGCAAAAATTTTGGGAATTTGTGAGGACAAGGGCTAAATTTCTTCCTTTTCTTGCGCCGCAGGCGAAAATTTTGAGAATATTGTAACGCCAGCCGGGGAAGACCAACCCATATTTTTAAAAAAATCAATCTTTAGGGGTGTAAAAAAGTTCCGGTTTGCCCGGAACTGATTTGAAAACCGGAGCCGGAACCGGAACCGGAACCAATTTAAGTTCCGGTTCCCGGAACCGGAACCGGAACCAAAAAAAGGCCGGAACTTTCCGGAACCGGAACCGGAACCGGAACTTCCGGTGAAACCCTACTATTTAGGCCTTAAGTTGCGTTTTGTTTTTTCACGATTGCCTTCTGCGCTCACATCTGTTTTTAAAACTTTTTTTATAATCTTAAAAATTTGGCTCAACAATCTTCACTCTTTCTTTTGTGATTCCATCCTCATCCATGTAAAATTCATAGCTTCCATCAACAAACAAAGGAAAAATTAGCGCAACAAATTTTGTTTCGGGATGGTTGTTGAACAAATTTCCAGTATATACATTCATTTCACCATTTTCAATATCTTCAACCTCCGTTTGTGATATAGAGATTGCTATACTATGTCTCAAATTTTTCAATATATCTTTCTCTGAATCAGAAATTTTTTTGAACATTTTGTACAAACATTTTTCCTCTTTTGCTTTTTTAATTTTGACGTAGAATTGAAGCCATCCATCATAATTATTATTTAAGACATTGATGAAAAAATTCCCTGGATTTTCAAATTTTAAACAAATTTCAATGTGGGAATATTCCATTTTCTCTTTATGTTTTTTGTCATTTATTGATGTTGACTCAATTAAACTAGCTTTGCTAAAATTTTTTCTTTTTAAAATTTTTCTAGGACCTTCCGGGTTCATAAAACATATTAATCTTGTCAACCATGCATGATTGTTTTGAAATATCCGTAAAAATGTTTTTATTCCGTTTAAGTTAATTTCAACACCAGGATTAAAATAAGCACTCGCTATACTCTCATTTGATAGTTGATTTAACTCCAAATCGATTTGTGGAAAAAACATAGTGGAAAGTGCCATTATCATCTAAAAGTTGTTAATTTGTATTTAAAACCCCAGGTGAAGTATTGAATCATACAATAGGTGTGTTATCCTCAAACCAGTCCGTTTATCCATTGGAGCGAAAAATCCAGAAGGAGAAAGGTTAGTCCTCGAATAAATTTTGGAGAGAAGGCGGGCCTATCTAGGCCGAAGTATTTTTTGCCCTTCCTATTCATTTATACAAATCATTTACTTTAAAATCCACAATTTTTATATTTTTATTTTTCTTAAATATTTTATTAAATTAATGGATTTGCCCCCACCCATTAAAGGCCAGACCAGAATACGATACTTAGCGAAGTGTCTTGAGAGCTCTTATACACCACGTCCTCCAAAGATTGAGGAGAATATGGCCGAGTACTTATCCAAAGAGATAAATAGATTTGGAGAAAGAAATTGGGAGGATATTTTGATCAGTCAGAAGTTTAAGGATTACTTGTCATTTATTCGGAAAACTGTTCCTTAGAAATGACCATTACCATCAGCCATCCAGGCATTAAGCCGTCCAGCTAATATGGCCGGAGATAAGAGTTGTCCATCATTTCTTAGAGAAAGCCGGAGATAAACGTTCAGCCGGAGATAAGCGTTGACCATCATTTCTTAGAGAAAGCCGGAGATAAACGTTCAGCCGGAGATAAGCGTTGTCCAGCATTTCACAGAGAAAGGAGCCCCGCTAGTGTTTCCCAAGCTTCAGTGTTTAATATTCGAGGGTGGGATTAGAGGAAGTTCCCGTAAAAGCCGAAGGAATTCCAAAATGGTGGATCGTCAGAGAGCTTAAAGGATCACACGTTGGAAAAGTTTATATTTTCATAAAGACTATGTTCCGTAAGAGAAGGTTTTTTACGATAATGAGGCAGTAACTCGAGGTTCAAGTGAACGAGAGCGTTCCGAGTCCACTTCTCCATTATCGTTAGTAGAGAAAGATGAGAATGCTAATGAGATCCAAATTATCGGCGTGGAATCCGATCTATCACAATTACATTTCTAAATTGTTTGATTATTTTACCAAGCAACGCGGATTTTCCCTCCTTTAGGCCCTTGCCCCATTTGCTCAGATTCATTAAATTTTTTGTCTAATTGAAATGATTTTAGTGGAATGCCTAAAAGAGCAGCAAGTAATGAAATTCGAGACAACAAACGGGCACGGGAAAATGCTTATTGTGAGGCTATGGGAAAGCCAACAACATTAGAAGACCAAGAGCTCATGGAGGATTGGTTAGATAGTGGCGAATTATAAATTCCAACAACTGAACCTGTGTTGGATCTTAATTTTAATGGAACATCAACATCAGGAATAATTAATGACTCGCCGAAGGCGGTTTCGCCAATTTCTGCTCTTATTGGTCCACCACTGGAACACTGCCACCACAACCACCAATTGTGGAACAACAAAACCTGCCACACGAGCCCAAACAACAAATTATTACTGTTCCACCACCAGCTCAGCACGTTGTTTCCTCAACTCAACCTAAACATTATGTGAGTATGGAAATTGGTAAGCAAGAAGCTTTGGGGGTGGGCAATTAAATTTAACCCTAAACTTTTAGCTTTCCGGCTAGAATGCCGTCTTCAATTGGAAAAGGTATCACGGCGTAGAGTCGAAATGCGCGCTGAAGAGCATCGTTTAGAAAAGAAAAGAGAAAATCGGCTCTAATTGGAATCTATTTTAACCTGTATTAAAAAAGAAGAAAAGGTTGATGAGAATGGACCAGGAACAAGCATCAATAACCTTCAACAACTCCATTATTGTCGTTAGCGACTACTCCAACATCTAATCAGACAAAAAGTGTGAAACGCCATATCCAGAACCTCCGTAACAAGCCTTATTACTAAAGACTGATTTTATTGAAATAAAATGCTTGTTTTGCAAACACACTATATCGAGAGAAGCCCAAATATGCTATTAATTTTTCAATAAAATTTTCGCCTGCGGCGCTGAAAAGAGATATTATGGCCTATTTTTCACTACAGTGCGTGATAAATTTTTTGTTGCAGCAGCTAATGTGCAATTTTAAAAACTTGATAATTTTTTGTTTAATTTCAACTTTTTTGGATTTTGCTGTGAATAAACGATAATTTATTTCAATATTTAGCTAATTTTTCGGATTTTTTGTCAATATTTTATGGCCATATTTTGAGAATTTATAACAATAAAAATCCGGTATTTTCTTATTACACACGAGCAGAAGGAACATCACGGCTAGGTGCCGTGTCACGAATACCAGCAACAGCTAGTTCTGTGGAATAACAACTTCGAGCTGTGAATGCACGTTTCAATTTAGTTTTTGATTTAGTTCTTGAAATTTTTTTAGTTCTGGGAGTTTCAATTTAGTTTGATTAAAAAATTTAATTGAAACTTAAAATTCTCAACATTTTCGCCTATGGCGCAGAAAATGGGAGAAATCTGGCATATGGCTCTCTTTGGCTTTGGCGCCAAAAAAGTTGTTGAAAATTTTTTTGTAGCGTACATATATTTTGAAAATTTTTCCCATTAGTACTTCAAATTGAACTTTTTGTACTTACACTTAACATTTTCCCGATCTGAACCCTGATTTTAAATAAGTTTGTATAAACATTTTTACCTTTTTATCAATTTCAACACCATTATTATGTTCTTGTAAGCAAATATTTATTACTGCTAGTATTGAATAGTTTAACACATGCTCAATCAAAATGAATTTTTTCCCTTTATTTCCATTAATTATCTCTTTTATTTTGTGTGAATCACCGTCAGTTATAATACACACGGGTGAAGAAGTACCCGAAATATAAATGTAATCTTTCTCATTTTTTTCTTCAATTTCATATAAAATTTCAATTTTATATCGGCTAGGTTCTCCTTCAATTTTATTAACTTCCATTTCCAACAAATTTATTTTAACACTTCCATCCTCATTTTTATTATTTTCTGTAGATTCAATTAAAATTCGTTGATTATTTTTATAATAAGAAGAAAAAGAATAATTAAAAAATATTAAAAATAATATTTTAGAAATAAATAAAAATTTAATAAAAAACATTTTTAAAAATTAATTTAAATTTTAGTTGACAGATTCCTCCGTGTTTTATACGAGCGCGTTAGCCAAAAATTGTTGTAATTGCCAATAAAAATTTAGATTTCATAATTGCACTTTAAATATACTATGAAATTCATAGACAAATATTACATTTCTTAATAATTTTAAAAGAATTTCCGACAAAATTAAGTCTGATTTTTGTCAAAATTTATATACGAAATAATTAAAATTTCCTCACTAATAAGTTTATTTCTCCTCTAATATTAAAAGTATTTCATAATTGTTAAGTTTTTATTATAAAAGATATTCTTTATTTACGGCTATCAATGATATGCCCAGAAAATCGACATATATGCCCAGAAAATATTACAGAAATCATTAGGGATGTAAAATTTTGGCTCTTTTATTTAAAAAATTCGGGCTGAAATGCAATGCTGAATAAATAAAGCATTGGATTTGTTAATAAGGAAACTGGACAGCACACAAACTCAATTAAATCACAATGGCATAAATTCAAACAAGATCATAAACCGCGTTATGGAAAACTAGGGGATAATTGAACAGCTATATAGAAGAATTTTTGTCGAAAAAAAAGTTTGAAAGGAAAGATATTTTTTACAATTTTTGAATGCAAGTAAAAAATTATCATATTGACACTTAAGATTTTTAATTTTATATATCAATCAATGAGGATATATATCAATCAATGAGGTCATTAGGGACGTAAATTTTGGCGTCTTTTATGAAAAATTCGGGCTGAAATGCAATGCCCCCTTTCCTTTTCCTTCGGAAATTTAATGGAAAAGTATGAAAGGGGTTTTTTACAATAATATTTTTTCGTAATTTTTTATTTTCGTAATTCGTAATTTTTACAATATTTTCGTAATCGTAATTCGTAACTCAAAAAACGCCGTAATTCGTAATTACGACGCAACCCTACTTCCGAGGCAAAATTAATACAAGTTTTTTTTATTTTTTATTTTTTTTATTTTTATTATTAAAAAAATTATATGTAGAGAGTGCGTATTTTCATCCTGGTATTGAAATAAACTTAAACGGAATAAATTCATTATTACAACAGTCTCAAAACAATCATGCAAAGTTGACAAGATTAATATGTTTTTTGAATCTGGAAGGGCCTAGAGAAATTTTGAAAAGAGATCATTTTAGCAAGGCTAATTTTATCTATTCAATAACATTAAATGGCAAAAAACAAGATTGGAAATATATTTTGAAGAAGAAAAAATGGAATATTCTCACATTGAAATTTGTTTAAAATTTGAAAATCCAGGCAATTATTTTATTAATGTCACAAATAATAATTATTAAAAAATGTCCAGTCTTAGGTTATAAAACTCGTCGAGCTGAGTCGAATGACACCAGAATCAAAAAATACGACATGATTTGACCGAGATACAGCCCCCTGAAAATTGAAAAACCATAGGGGCGATATTTGGACTGACTGACCATTTTTTAATAATTTTAGCAAGGAAAAAGGATGAGGTATACGAACCAAATCTATTACCTCGGTTTTTCTTGGTATTCAATCCTAATCCAAATAAAATTCATAATTTCAATATAACAACGGTTGAATTGCGGCAATATAATACACTATATCATATTTATCTTCGTTTTTACACTATATCATATTTATATCCTTTTTGCTGGACTCGATCAATATGGTAATAATACTATTTGGGGGTAATAGTTTAGTCAGTTTAAACTAATTTCCAATGATTACACCTCCGCGACACCGCCAAATACATAAAATATCACGCTATTGGACCAGGCAGGATTAGAGGTCGAAACTGATGGTTAGCTATGATGAGCCATTGCTTTTTATTTACAGTATTCTTGTAGGCATCAACTCTTCCATATAGGATAAAATTTGTTTCAAAAAGGGAGCTTCATTGTGTAATATATGGCATCACTAAGAATATATTACAAAAAAATTAAATAGATTGGAGATCTGAACATTGAGATATAAAGTTTACAATGTAAATGTTTTAACTGGGGCTAATTATAGTAAAGCAGCTGGGCTATAGCTACTTCTCTCCTTTAGCTAGTGCAAAAGGTTATTCGGCGGCTGGGAGCGAACCAGCATCTTCAGTAGACCGGACTGATGTGTTAGCCATTACACCACGCCGCCTACTGCATAGCCTTAGGAACTAAATAGCTATATGCTTTACATTATTTATTTTACACCCTAATACTAATAAATAATTATGTAAACTTTTACCTTTCTAATTTCAACTCCATTTTTATATTCTTTTAAGCAAATTTGTACTTCGAATAGTTCTGAATACTTTAACACATCCTCGATCAAAATTAATTTTTTCCCTTTATTTCCATTAGTTATTCTTTTTATTTTGTGTGAATTTTCGATATTGAAAATACAACAGATTGGAAAAGAACTTGAACTATAAATATAATCTTTTGCGTTCTTTTCGTCAATTTCGTATAAAATTTCAATTTTCATTTCATGTTGTCCTTCAATTTTATTTACTTCCATTCTCAACAAATTTATTTTAACACTTCCATCCTCGTTTTTATTATTTTCTGTAGATTCAACCAAAATTCGTTGATTATTTTTATAATCAGAAGAAAAAGAATAATCAAAAAATATTAAAAATAATATTTTAGAAATAAATAAAAATTTAACAAAAAACATTTTTTAAAAATTTATTTTTAATTTTAATTGATAGATTCCGTCGTGTTTTATACAAAATTGTGAAGCAAAGAATTATTTACCTAATCAAATGTTATATTTTGTAATTAATTGTACTTTAGTGAGAATATTAAATTTTAATAAATATTTTTAATTAATTAAAAGATTTCCGGCAAATTATTTTTAAAAAAATTTTTTAAGGATTAATTACAAAATAAAAAAAAATTCTTAAAAATTATACTCTTCTCAAATCAAAAATTGCATGTGAAAAGATTTTTTTCCAATTTTGTCGGTATTCTTTTAAAATTATTAAGAAATAAAATATTTGTTTTTCTAAATTTTAATAATGTCCTTAAAGTACACTTACAAAATAATTGGCGCGCTTTGCGGCACGCGACCCGCGGGAGTCAACGATCGCTGGGGTCTACAACAGTAACATAAACCTATCCCTTTTTACATTTTCAGCCTTGATCTGCCGACCTACCCTAGTAACTAACAAAATCTGATTGGACTTATAAAATTTATTGGACTCAAAAAGTCAAGTAGAAACAAAATTAGTTACAAAATAAAAAAAACTTTGGCCGAAAATGCAAATTTTGGTCTAAAATTTTTTTAAATAAAAAATCAGCCAAAAATGATTAACAACTTGTTAGTTATTCGCTAAAAGGTGTGTTTCTAAATTTTCAGAAAATTTGGATAACTGGAAGTCAAAATATCCCGAAAAAAGGGGTGGACTTATAATTATGTGAGCAGTGTATATTATATTTCCTTCAACTTTAAAGTGCATTTGAAAAGATTTTTTCCAATTTTGTTGGGATTTTTGTAAAATTATTAAGAAATAAAATATTTATTTGTCTTAAAGTAAATGTCCTTTAAGACTTATAAATATCGTGTCTCAATGATCACTAGAGTCCGACATTTTAGGCTTGAAAAATTGAGAAATAGATTCCTATTTTAGATTTTTTAAATGCCAAAATACGTTAAAAAACAAGAAAAAGGACAAAATAGGGCTGAATTTTAAAAAATCGGTTAAAATATATTAACATATCTTTGTTAAATTAAACTTGATTAACCTCTTCAATTTGAAGAAAATTATCGGCATAAAAGCGTGCTGCTTAATCCAACTACTCCATCTTGTCAGAACGGGTTGTGGTTCAATTTTTTGTATTGTCTAATTCTAGATGAAGCTTTCGTAAAGACCAATTTCTTATTTTAATAAGAGAAAATGGTGTCCTAATTTTTTTGTTGGCAATTAAGAGATCTAATTCAAAAAAGCAAGCTATAACCTCTTATGCTACACGGTTAAGCCCATGGAATAAACAATTTTTATGAATCTTATTAGCAAGCAGCGCAGAGTGTCTCAAAATTCCTACTCCCAAAATTATCAAAATTTTTGCCTGCTGCGCAAATTTTTTTTTTAATTTTCTATTGTAAACTCCCGACTCCCGAGGTCATTTCCCGACCGACTTCCGATTCTCGAGTTTTTTCTTCTCCCGAGCATCACTATTGAAGATCAAAAGAAATGTTTGTTTTGAGGTAATATTTCAAAAAGTTTGGTAAAGCAAATGTTTGGGTTGAGTGTTTTGAATATTTTAAAATTGTAAATTTTTGAAGGGAATAAATATTTGAAATGTTTTTTAAACTAATTTCCAACAATAGATTATTCATATTTCTGACTATTTTCTAGAGAAAAATATTTTTCACTGTTTTTCGGAAATATTTTTAAATTTTTTAAGTAATAAAATATGTTTAAATTTACTTAAGTGCAATTACAAAATAATTTTGGCAATAAATTTCCTCAAATTCGTATAAAATTGAACGAATCTATTAAATAAGAATATAGGTAGTCTCTGTATTTTTTTCCCTTATATTTTGACAATTTAATTAAAATAAAAGGAAATTTTAAGTAAAATTTAAAATAAATTTGTCGCAAGATTCTTATAAAACTAACCGCCGGGACTAAAAAAGGAATATATGTAATTTCAATCATTAAAAAAAATTTTTAATTTTTATCCGCATTTGTCAAATCCGGAATTATCGTCCGCAATCGTCGCATCAGCACCCTAAAATTCGCATATGCCCTTAAAATTTATAAGGCATATTAAATGAGAGGCAAACAACAGTGAGAGGCAAAATTGTTTTGCCTATAATAAATTATTTCTTAATTGCACTTTAGAGCTTAAAGTGCAATTAAGAAATAATTTATTATAGGCCAAACAATTTTGCTTCTCACTTTTGTATAAAACACGGAGGAATCTATCAACTAAAAATTAAAAATAAATTTTTAAAAAATGTTTTTAATTAAATTTTTATTAATTTCTAAAATATTATTTTTAATATTTTTTGATTATTCTTTTTCTGATTATAAAAATAATCAACGAATTTTGGTTGAATCTACAGAAAATAATAGAAACGAGGATGGAAGTGTTAAAATAAATTTGTTGAGAATGAGGGTCTATGATGTTGAAGAAGAAGACATTACCCAATACAAAATTGAAATTTTATACGAAATTGATGAAGAGAACGAAAAAGATTACGTCTATACAAGCTCTTTCCATGATGAGTGTGGTAGCTTTGACGAAACTACCCACAAAATAAAAAGAATAATTAATGGGAATAAAGGGAAAAAATTAATTTTGATTGAGGATGAAATATGGGATGATTTTATTCCAAAAATAATTATTTGCATGAACAGATTTAATGTTAGTACTGAGCTTGATAAAAAATGTAAGAGTTTAAATATATATCCTCATTTTTGTGATTTTAAAATTTTTACATTCAAATGTAAAAGTAAACGGGGTCGCGGCTAACGTTCGGGCACGGGGTTTTCATTCTTTCTCAATTTGAGGTAGAGTTGCACTCCGACCCCGTTCCTTGCCCCGAAACCATTCGAAAACCCCGCAACTCTAGTTTGTGGAGGTAAAAATATACCAAAATATTTTCAAATAAAAACTAAAGTTTCTACAATAATTCTAAACTACATTAATATTATCAGACACCGGATATAACCAACATGGATTAAATTATCAACATTTTCTGGTTGGTTTTTATAATTTTGAAATATTTTATTCTATTTTTAGGAAATGATGTATTTGTTTCCCATGTTTTTTGCACAAATCGAGATTGATGTAAATGAAATATTAGATAAGAATATAGCAAATGAAGCTAGTTATCCTGGCGGAGAAATATACTTAAATGGAATAAAGGCAAATTTCCTGCCACCGATTCAAAGCAATTATAAATTGACAAGATTAATATGTTTTTTGAATCTGGAAGGGCCTAGAAAAATTTTAAAAAGAGAAAATTTTGGCAAGGCTAAACTACTATATTACCCCTATTAACTTATTGATTAGTTAGAACAAGAGAGCTCTGAAGAGACTGCCTATTGGGTGAGAGAAGTCAGAGAAAAAATTTTTTTCTCTCCCCAAATAGGCAGTCTCTTCAGAGCTGTCCTGTTCTAACTAATCAATAATTTCAAATCGTACCCAATCCTATTGATACCCCCCCCCCTCCCCCATCTACAGTAGACAAAACCAAAACCTTTCAGGACGTTCCGCGGCGCAAACATTTGAGAGCCAAACATTTTCAGGGACGGTTCGATGCCCGAGCAAAAATTTTTTTCCTAGTTTAGCAATATCGATTTTGAGTTATTTGTGTACTTATTTTATTGTGTACTTATTTTTTTATTTGTGTACTTATTTAATTTTGTTTTTAGGGTAATTAAACCTAAATTTTTGGAAACTAAAGTCTTCAGAAAAATATTGAAGACTTATTGCCGGTACTGGTTCTTGCCGGTACTGGTTCATCTAATTGCCGGTACTGGTTCTACTTGTCGTCTTTTGAAGGTATTAAAAAATTTTTTAATTATTTTTGAATAATTTTCTCCTTTTAGTCTGATGGTCGTGTGCATGGAGTTGATTAAAACTTTCTCTTAGCTTTTCAATTTTTTGTATTTTCAAGTTGGTGGTTGCGGTCATTTGTTAGCTGATGAAGGCGGTGCTTTTTGGATTAGCATGAGGTTTTGAATTAAAATTTTTTTCTTTTACTGGATATCAGGGATGTCCCGGGTCAACCAAAACCTAGACTTTTTTCATTACGAAAATGTTGACAAAGTCTGACTCAACTTTTTCTCTCTTAATTCCGCTAACTGACCTGATCCGAAACCCGGACTTTTTTCTACCTGAAAAGCGATCCGAAGAAAACTTACCAAAACCCAACCCGATTTTTCTCAACACTGATATCACATCTATGATTTAAATTCTGAAAATTTTAATTTTCTTTTTTATAGCAATTCGTTATATTTTCTGTTTTGATCATGGAATGCTTGAAAATTCCTTTTTAAACAATTCTATGATTGACGAGATTGAAGATGTTCCAGATATCCAAACTGAAAGAGCATTTACTTAAACATTTTCAAATTAAAACAAAAGAGGAATTGATGAATATTTTGTATGGACCGAGAAATTATTGAGGCAATAATGCAAAATCGTGGTCTTACAAAAGTTGGTATTAATTTAAGATTGCCTGAAGTCGATTTAAAGTAGAACAAGCTACTATTAGAACTCAGGAAATTACTAAGGTTATTTTATTAATTTTTGGGAGGATATTTTACTAAAAAGACAATTCACGGAATTTTCTAAATCTAAGGGTATGTAAAGGATTTATAAATTAAGGGATCGATTACCTTTCCAAAGGAATCCGAAACTTCCTTTTCAGCCAGTCTTAAGTTATATTTTGTCTGGAAAGCTAGAAAAAACAGCATACTAGCGTGAAGAGAGCATCCCCATTCCACCATAGATTATGTGCTTATAATACCTAGATATCTGGGAATATGGGGTGATTATAGTTGATAAATTAGGAGTCAAATATATGCCAAGTTTTGAAGAATCAAAAAAAATTTTTAATCAAAAAAGGAAGAATTCTTCGACGTTAAATGTTGGCTGAACAAAAAGCTGTTGTAGAAGAACAAAAACCCAATCCAACAAAAATACTTCCCAAAAAAGAAGAAAAACAGAACGAAGAAAAGAAAACATTAAAAAGGCAACATTGTGTTGCTGCAGCAGAATTAGCTAAACAACATATTCGTGCAAAATTGGCAATTGCTTGTGTTAATACACCAAGGCCTAGTACTTCTGAATCTGAACCTATTTATTTGGAGAAAGGTTTTTGAAAAATTTTTCTCGACAGACATCCCCTATTTAGGCTAACTCTATTTAATGTACGTCCTAGACTCTATATAGTTGGCCATATTTATAGTGAAAATTAAATATCTTCCTCATTCCCAATAATTATGTATCTGGTAAATGGATAGGCAAAAAGGAACCCTATGCACAGGTTTTCTTTGATGTTGTTTCCTAGCCTTTTTTCTTCTAAATATTGTGAGTATGCTAGGATTGATAGCGACTAGCATTTCCACTACGTAGACAAGTTAAATTGTTTTCAATAACCTTAAAGTAGGGTGAAAGCTATCGAATCGTATGTTCACTGACATTCGATTCATAAATTTGGTTTTTTCCTTCTTAATATCTATTAAAAATTTGTATATTCCAATAAAATCTATATTCCAATTAAAGATTTCCACAACCATTAACATTTTGTGGAACGATGTGTTATTTTTGATAAATGTGAAAAACTTTCTCCTTCAATTATGAATTGAATAACAAGGAAAGTTATTCAAAGTGCTAAAGTTGTTATTGAAGAAATGGATGGATCAATATTAAAAAATGGAATATGAAAAAGAAGGTGAAGAAATGATTGAAATATTAAAAAAGTTTGTATTTTTTATATAACTCTATTTTCTTTTTATTTTCAGAAATCATTTTGCCCAAAGCTATTTATTCAAATGGGTCCTGTTTAAAAATCATGCTCTACATGTTAACTGTCTCCTATGTATGTTTATTTGAAGAATCGGGGCTTTTATTTTTAAATTAAAAAATTTTCAGGGATCCAGAAATTCGTATTTGGAGGAAAAATCGTTTACCGACACAATGTACACAAATAAATACTGGTAATTAAATTTATGGAATTTAATTTCAATAAATAATTTGGGAGTAAATAATACAGGAAATTAATTAAATATTCAAATAGGAAATAAGTTTTTGAATAACTAATTAAATAAATCTGAACTGGGCTAGATCTATATCTCTTTCAGCTAATGAAGGTTATTAGGAGCAAACCAGCATCTTTAGTTAACCGGGCTAATGTGCTTGCTATATATTTAAATGATTATTTTTAGCCAATCCCTAAATAACTTAGAACAATTTTTATTTTATCATTATAATTATTAAATCCAAAAAATTTTATTTAAACAGGTTTTTTACCCTTCCAAATACTCAATGTTGTCAAGGTGGTGATTTAAATAGAAATTTTGATTGGTTTTTTGGACAAGTTGGTTTTTCTTCAGTTCTGAAATATTTGCTGTAAATGATTTCTATTAGAAAAAATAATTTTTAATTCATAATTTTTAGGGGAATTTTGTTTTCTCAGAGCCGGAAATTCAATCAGTTAGAGATAATATTTCTCAACAGCAAGGAAGAATTAAAACATTTATGACATGGCATAGGTTTCTACATATATTTAAATAATTAAGAGCTTTACTAAAATAGCTTTTTTAAAAAGGCTTGAAAGGAAAAAGAAAAAAATAAATAAAATTAGAATAAATATAAGAAGTTTCTTTTTAATTTTTTTATTTAAAAAATTATTACGTTACACTTATTTAAAAAATTTTATTTTAAAGTTGTTCTCAACTAGTATTAATGTATCTATTTGGCCATTCATTACGTACATATACACAAGATGTAAATTTATTTTTTAAAAATCAATTTAAAATTAAATTAAAAGGTACAATAATAAAGTAGTGTAGCAGTACAGGCTGCTCAAGCATTGTAATCAACTTATGGACCTAAATATACAGTTGGAACTGGTGCTGACACTATGTTCGTATTTATAAAGAACGCTTAGTATTTTTATAATTTATTGAAGGAAAATATTAAGTAGATAAAAAATTGTCTCTTTGCAGTTATCCGGCATCTGGAGACAGCGAAGACTGAGGAAAAGGCAGAATGGGCGTTAAATTCTTTTTTGTTGTTGAACTGGGACCCGAAGACTGTTCGTGATGGAAATTAGGTATTTATTTGGAGGGAAAAAATTAAGGAATATTTAAACAAAATAATCACTTGAAAAAAAATAAATACACAATTTTTAATTACTTAGGGGATACTCCTCTTTAAAAATAAATTTATTTTCGTTAAAGATTGTTCCAAAGCATGTGAAACTTGGGAAGCAGTTTTGAGGTATTTTTAAATTTCTATTTAAATAATACTTTAATCAAAAAAAAGACTTCAACAATAAAACAATTTCAACATCCAAATATTTAATGGAATGCTACAAAAAAAATACTAATAGAACAAAACGATTTGTAGAGATTCTGATTCTTTATGTTTATATTGGACACAACAAGTAATTTTAATTTAAAAAGAATTTATTTATATAAAAAAAAGTTTTCAAGTTGAATTGTATTTTTTAAGTAAAAGATCTAATCTATATATATTTTTTTGGTTTATACAATGAAAATAAAAAAAGCATTTTATTACAAAGGAATTTTTAAAATCTAAATATTTTCATTCAAAACAAAAACTTTGTCCATATATATAAGCACATTATTCTAACTATAATATTTAAATTAATCAACAACTTAGCTAATTTAAAATAATTTATTTTTAGTAACTAATGGTCGGAAAAAAAAGATCATCTACTGATTCAAGCTACCAACCTCAAAGTCGACGACGTATAGACTCACCTATTACTGAACAACGTGTAAATCAGGCCAATAATAATAATAATAATCAACTTCAACAACAACAACAAATTCAACCTGTGATTCCACCAGATGTTTTGGCACAGGTAAAACAATTTTTAAAAAATTTTTACAAAAAAATAAAATTTTACAATAAAATAAAATTTTACTGTATTTTCTCGATTAATTCCTCTCCCTCGAATAATTCCCTTTCTCGATTAATTCCCCATGCCAGAATTGGGTTGAAACAATAATTCCCCATTCCCAAATACAAGACTGCACGTCAAATGCCAAAACTCGAATAATTCCCCTCCCTCGATTAATTCCCCATGCCATGGAAGGGTTGAGAAAATAATTCCTCGGGGGAATTAATCGAGTAAATACGGTTTCATATTAGTAAAAGCTTTTTTAATAAAAATTTTAGATCATGGAAAAACGGCGTCAACGGTCGTACTCAAACAAGCCGGAAAATTACAGCTTAGTACCACAAATCGACAATGTTACGCGATGCACTTCAACAAATTTGCTCTTGTTAGATTGGAAGAAAGACCATGTTTTTGAGTAATAAAATTTTATTTCGTTAATTCTTTCTAATCTTAAATCTCTAATCTATTATTACTGTCTCTCTTCAATCCTATATTTTAAAAATGAAATTTTTCATATAAAAAAAAAAATTAAAAATTAAAAAAATTTTTTTAATATAAATTTAATTTTCATATTAGTGAACTCATTGGATTTGTTGTTTTCTGTAAACGTGCACCTACCCCGCGTAATTTATGGGACCGTTGTGATGTGATAATTCAGCTCGGCAGAGAGGGTGAAACTGAACGCTTGAATGTATTTTCGTGGAAAAAAAATGCGGAAAGATTGGAAGAAGCTACATTGAATAGCGTAAGTTATTCTAAAAACTTATAAAAAATTTTCAATATTAAAATTAAATTTGAAGATTATTTTTTATAAAAATTCAATTTTAGCTTGTCTCGATTAAAAACTTAATGGTTGTTCCCGAGTCGCCCAACAGATCAGAATGGTCTGGAACTATTGAATATAAACTTAAATTTGTAAATGGATCAACTTTGCAAATATTACAACAACAACAAAATAACCAAATTCAACCTTTTTTAAATAATCAACAACGCGGAATTGGTACTGTCCCTACCCCATCAAGTTTACAACAACAACAACCTTGTACTTCGGCTTAAGCTTTGCGTTATGGTGGGCCTCCTCCTTTACGTGGACAGTTTACGGATGATGAGGAAGATGATGAAGATGATTTAACGGTAAATTGAAAAAAGTAAAAAGAATACATCTATTAAAACACATTTTTCAAAAAGAAACATAATTCGTATCACTTAATAAAAAATATATCTTTTTAATTAAAAATCAAATAAATTTTAATATAAATTAATTACTTATTAATGACTATATAGAAAAAATTTAATTAATTTGCATTTATCCATGTTTCTTACTATTAAAATCAATAAAATTGTATTTTTTAATTATTAATAAAAATGAATAAAAATTTTTTGAAAATTAAAAAAAATTTTGTTTTTATTTAATTAACATTTATATTAGTTCAAATTAACTAAAATTAAGTTTTTTTCTCAATCAAATTAAAAAAATTTTTTAAATAAAAAAAATGTTTTTAAAATTAACAAAAATTTTGGAAAATGAAAAAAACTAGTGATCGAAAATGTTGTTGAAATTTGTTTTAATAGTTGTATTGTTAAGAATAAAAAAATCCATACAAAAAATACTATTAAGCAAATCCGTGCATTAGCCGCTGTCATTAATTCCTGTCCAATACCTCCGACTTTACAAGTGAAAAAAAAAAATCAAATATTTATTTTTTAAAAAAAAAGTTAAATTTTAATTTAGCAATTGGCTCCCTGCGAGGCTACTGCACATGTCGAGTTAAATCAAATGTTTAATACACAAGTATCTATAAAAATAAATTTTTTCGTAAAAACAAAATAATTTTCAGGAGACTTTTTTAGGTGGTGATCGAATAAATGAACAAAATTCAAATTCACAAACTTTTGTAAATTTTTAATAAATTTAATCATTAAAATTTTCATATTTTATTTACTCAGGTCTCTCAAGCGCCTGGTCTATCAAATGCATGTGGTGAAAATACAGAAACTCATGTATGTTTGTTATTTTAAAGTTATAAGATGCTGTTAGCTTAGAAAACAAGTCTCCTCTATCCTAAATTATAGAATTCAACTATCGGCCGTACTCCTCCGGCTACACAAAATGATGTTTTCGATTCTAACTGGGAAAGATCTTTTGGGTTTCACCCTCCTGGTGGTTTAAATTTATGTGAAAGAAATTCTTTGCTTATTTCACGAGTAAAACTCCCATCAACATATAAACCAGAGGAAGATGAGGAAAAATGTCCCATATGCATTGAGGGTTTTTTACCTGGCCAAAGTGTAATTTTTTTACCTTGCTGCCATAAGATCCATAAAACCTGTTTTTGGAAGTTATCTAAAGATTATAGATGTTGTTCTATATGCAAAATGGACATGTCTAAAGGAATTTACTATAGGAATTAGTTTTTAATTGGCTGTCTTGTTGTCCAAATATAAAATTACATAATATAAAACTAAGACAATATAATATAAAATTTGGATTTTGAAATTTTTTTTTTGGAAAAAAAAATTATATTTGGACAACATTTTCTAATAGAAATTTCAGAAATTTAATTCCCAATCTTAAAACCATCTTAAAAATGTTGTCCAAATATAAAACTTATTATACAAATATAAAACACGTAAAATAATATAAAACTTATATTTGGACAACATTTTCTGGTACTTATAGGGTTTGGCTCCGCTGGAAAAAAAATAATTCTATCTTTTCCTTAATTTGTATGAAATGGTCAACTTTCTTCTTTTCAATTTTTATTCATTTTCCCGGTGATATATTCAAATGATAGACATTAATATAGAAAAGATTATCTTTAATTTTGCAATAATTACTGAAATGGCAAAAATGAAAATATTGATCCTAATGTTTGATGATATTGGAGAAAAATTATTTTTCCTTTATTAATGTCTATAATTTGTAAGAAAAAATAGAATTTTTCCACCTGACCCAAACCCTATAAGTACCCATTTTCTAATTAAAATTCTATAAATTTAATTCCCAATGTAAAACCACTCTAAAAAATTTTTTATTGCCTTTAAATACACTTACTTTTATTTCCCTGCCTTTTTAAATAATTTTATTTGTTTGCCTTTCCAAATTATTTTTATTAATAATATATCAATTCACTAATTATTTTTTTAAGGATTTTTTTTTGAATTAGTGAATTGATATATTATTCTTATTATAATGTATTTCTTTTGCCTTAAATAAATTTTTATAATTTTTAAACAAATTAGTAGGGAATATGAAATTAAAGTAACAGATTCTAGTAAGTAGTAAGTCCTCGTTTCAGTTTTGTCGTTCACAAATTATTGCGTAGTTAAATAAATACTATCTTCCTTAAATAAAGATAAAAGATCTTGTCCTGATATACTCTTACCACATTTTCAGTTATTTTATAAATAAACTATTAGTTTAAATTTAGATTGAAAACATGAGAAACTACTTTGTTATTGAAAGAATAGAGCCATTCGCCTCCCAATCACGCAATACTCGTGGAGAAATCGCCCACATAAGATTTAATAATCTGGCCGATCACCCCCGACCAGATTTGGCTCTAACTACACTTATTGAACAACTTTTGGATCGGGTGCTCAATGGAAGGCCAGCGCCTCTCCGCGTTGGTCTTCAGGTGCAACCCCCAAATTTCCATCACCCGTTTACCGTGCCACTCCGGCCATTGGAACAAAATAATGCTTCAGCATTAGCCGCAGCTATTGAGAGATTGAACGAAATATCCCAGGCCGGGATAGACCTTCTCTCAGGAACAACAACAACAAAAGTTGTAGCTGTATGGCCTTTAACTGGTCAACGCACTAATAATCCTGCAACACATTCGGGTAGGTTCATACTAGTCTTACATTTTTTTAAATAAATGTAAGGCAGTCATGTTCCTACAGGTAGTTGCAATCTTGACCAAGAACATGCAGTGTCTTCTCGATGTCGTTCAATTGTGCGCGTCCGCAATCCAAACGACCGCTACTGTCTTGCTCGAGCAGTAGTGATTGGACTTACAAAAATTACCCTTGTTGATCAAGGTGATGCTAATAATGGATCCGCTCATTTTAGAACTTTTTGTCAACAACAAGAACAACATGAAATTTTTGTAAACTACTTAATGGATATATCTGGACTTCCAAATGGATTACAGGTATTTTTTGAATTCATTTTTTTCAGATTTATTTTTTATAGGAATATTCGCTTGAACATGTAGCGATTCTCCAACGATGGTTGAATCAATATTATGGAGAAGGTCACATCCGTATTGTTGTTTTTCAAAAAGAGCAGCAGTACCGAGTTGTATTTAAAGGAGATGGAAGAGCAGCACGCTATAATTTATGTCTGCTCTTGGAGAATCGCCACTACAACTACATTGGTCGCCCTGAACAACTTTTGGGTGTCAAGCGTTATTGTATTGACTGCGAACGTTCTGTAACGCGATGGTCACATTGGGCCGGTTGTAGGGTTGTGTGCCGGTTCTGTATGCGCACAGGTCCAGACTTTCCTTGTCAGGTTAATTTCTTTCTTTTTTACAATTTCTATTCAATATTTGCTAGGAGGAGGAAAGAATTCCATGTCAAAACTGCGGCTTCATTTTTCCGCGTCGTTCCTGTTATGACTATCATCTCATCAACACTGCGCCAGATGAAATGATTCGACGTGATTCGCGCACATTTGCATCCATTTGTCAAATGAGGCGCATCTGTCCTAATTGTCATCATATTATCCTAGCTCAACAACGCCACGATTGCCATCAACAACAACGTGACCAACCTCAAATAATTTGTAAAATATGTAATGGTCCTCACACTGAGGAACAACCATGTTTTATTCAGCCATTAAATGCTGAAGAGGATGAAGAAGAAAATAATACTGAAAATAATGATGAACAACAACCTCAAAGAGTAAGAAGACATCGACGTCCAATTCGTCTTTGCTTTTTCGATGCTGAAACCAGTCAGGATGACCCTGTGCAAATAAGCCAAAATATCAATGGCTATAGGCATGTACCTCTTCTGATTATTGCAGAGGTAATAACTCTTTTATTAATCAAAATATAACTTGATTGTAGGTTATCTGTGAAGCTTGTATACGTGCTGGTATTAGTATTGAGAATGTTGGACAACGTGCCCAAGGGTGTTTTTGTGGGAAACCCAGAGGAGAACGATGGCGGAATTGGTGTTCCCCACCCTTCAAAAATGCTCCAGGAGACAACACCGCCTTTCCAAATAACATCACGTTCAATCCACGGCGTATGTTTTTCCATTCGTTCGACAACGCTGACCATAATCCAGTGGATCAATTCTTAGACTACCTTCTTAATCACGGTTCACAAAATATGCTAACAATCTGCATAGCTCATAATGGAGGAAAATATGATTTTCACCTGTTATTAGAAGCTCTTCATAGGCGTAGTCACCCACCAACAAGATTATGTACAACAGGACTCAAAATCTATTCTATGAGTTTAGGAGGTTATCATCAGAGAAAAGTGCTTTTTAAAGACTCGTTAAATTATTTCTTTTGCGAGCTTGACGCACTTACAAAGGTTTTTGCTCTGCCCGAGGATTTGGCTACTTCAAAGCCATTTTTCCCTTATCTCTTTATTCAAAGACAACATTTACATCAGAGGATAAGTGGGCTCCCTGCAATTCAATACTACCAACCTGAATATAAAAAGGCTGAAAAGAGGGAAAAGCTCATTGAGTGGTATGTTCAACAAACATCAGAACGAACAACAAACTTTCAGCTTCGTGAACAATTAATTCAATACTGTGTAAACGATGTAGCGATTCTTCGCGAAAGTGTACTCCGATTTCGACAACTTATCGGAGAAAACACAAAAAATCTTGACCCTTTTTTGTCGGTATCAACGGCAGCGGGACTCGCTTTAACAACAATGCGTCGCTGCTTTTTACCAGAGAATTGGATTGTTCACTCGCCTGAAGGTGGTTATTTAAGAGGACGACGAGCTTCAGCCGAATCGCAGCGATACATCCGCTTTTTTGAACTACAACATCCAGAGTCTGCAGGTCAAATTCAACATGCACAATGGGCAATTGGAGAAGCTCATGTTGAAGACTGCGGTTATAGACTCGATGGACTATGGCAAAGATCGCCTCCACTTCGCCCTTTAGCTATTGAATATATGGGATGCTATTATCACGGTATAATGTTTTAATAAATCTAATCAATTTTATTATAAATTTAAGGTTGTCCCGATTGCTTCCCAGTACGTAACCAAATCTTAGCAGCTGGGCGTACAGCCGAAGAGCTTTTTGAAAGAACCCAACAACGCCTATGGGAATTGGAGCATCAACATGGATATCAACTTCACGTAGTCTGGGGACATGAGATTAAAGAAAAGCTGAGTAACAACACACAATTACGAAGAAAATGGTTCGAAATTGACTGTGTTCGGCCTATGGATCCCAGAGAGGACTGCCTTAGAGGAGGAAGGACAGAACCCTTCAAACTTCACCACATGTGTGCTGAAGATGAAGAGATCCTTTACATCGATATTGTAAACATGAATCTAAATTTAAAAATAAATTATAAAAATTTTTAAGGTAAGTCTCTACCCTTATGTAATGAAGGCAAGATCTTTTCCTATTGGTCATCCAAATGTACTGACTCGCGACACGTTGCTTCTTCCACCAAACAACCCTTTGCCTTGGACAACTCCTGAGCATAACATCTATAAGGGGTTACTTCTTGTTCGAGTTCAACCTCCGAACTTTATGAATGGAAATCTTCCACCAGTTCTTCCATACAGAACTCATGATGGGCGACTCACGTTTCCTCTTTGTGCAAAATGTGCTGATAACAGACAGCAGCGGCCTTGCACTCATGGAGAACGTGAACGTTCCTGGCTGACTGGTTATACCCATGTGGAGCTTAATTATGCTTTGGAACGTGGATATAAAGTCGTCGACATTTATGAGGTAACAATATAATAATCATAACTATAACTTAATTTGGTATTTAGGTTTGGAATTATGAAAAATGGGATCCGAATCTATTTCGATCCTATGTCAACACATTCATTGGATTAAAGCAACAGGCTAGTGGATGGCCAGATGGTTGTGCGACAGAGTTGGACCGAGCTGAATACCTAGCTGAGTTTGAGCGAGTGGAAGGGATCTTCCTTAACCCGGAGAAGATTGAAACAAATCCAGGATTGCGAATGATTGCGGTGAGTTAACTTAGAAAAAAAAATAAAAATAAATTAAATTTTCAGAAATTATTAGCAAACTCGCTCTGGGGAAAACTGGCGCAACGAGTTTGTGGAACTGAAGTTCGATATGCCAAAACACCGGCAGAGTTTCACCAATTGTTAGAAGACCCAACAATTGATATGCTCGACTTTGATCATGTCAGCGAGCATTTTGACCGTTGTGTTGTGAGGAAGAAGCCCGAATTTGCCAAAGCACCAAATACCAACTGCCTCCCAGTAGCAGCATACGTCACTTCATATGCTCGACTCCATCTATATGAGTATATTGAACAAGTACATCAAATTGGCGGTGTTCTCCTGTACTGCGATACTGACTCCATCATCTATGTCGGCAAGCGTAATGGTCCGCGTGTACTTGAAGGCGAATATCTTGGACAAATGAAGCGTGAAATTCCATCACGCCGAATTCTGGAATTTATCGCAGGAGGGCCGAAAAACTATGGCTACCGACACGTCGACGCAAGTACAGGATTAGATGAGAGAGCAGAGCTTAAGATCCGCTCATTCCCGCTCTCTTATGCTACTCATCAGCTTCTAAACTTCAACACTATGAAACAACTTGTGTTGAATCAATTCAATGTTGATGGGGCAGTGTGAGTTTATCAACCAATTTATAAAAATAATAAAAATTATATTCAGTGATGACACAATTGCTGATGATGTCTTTTTCGTTGGTAATTCAATTGGTGTACAATTCCCTCAAATTGGAAGAACTCGTCGGTCTCAGCTTTACACCCATCTGGCCAGGAAGGAATACAGGCCGTGTTATGAGAAAGGCAGAATTATGCCTGGAATGGAAACCCTTCCTTTTGGACATAGAAGAAATAATTTGGTTATTTAAATTATTTAGCTTTTTAAAAATATATTATTTAAAGACATCAGCAGGACAGAGGCCTCAACAGAAACGACCAATTACATCGACAACACCACCACCAACTACAATTGATTTAAATTTACAAGATTTACCTGGATCTTCAGGTTGGACAGAAACTGATTATAGAAATAGATATTGTTCTTAATTATATTTTTATTAAAATTTGTTTATTCTGTATATATTTCTTTGAAATAAAAAAAAATTATTTACGTGGAAATTGTCTAATATTAGGTAAAATATCATTGTTAAAAACATTTTTCATTTCATGAATAGATTTTATTCCGGTCAGTATGACACGTCCGGAAATGTAACATAAGCATGACGCTTCTCCATCTCGTTCTTCCATTTTTATTTTGAAACGGAGCGCAGGAAAAATTGTTGGGTCGTAATTGGCTTTCATATTTTGTTGTCGAAGTTGTTTAAATAATTGCTCAATTCCTAGTTTGTGTTCATGTTTGTAGGCTCCGACAATATTCGTAATCAAAAGATTATTAATTCCAATTTTCTGGAAATTTCCTGCCGCAGTATTGGAAGCTCTAATACTTTTGACAACTCTACATGCTGTTTCATTTGCTAGTTCTGGAGTAGGAACACCTGTTAAAACTACTTTTCCTGATTGAAATATTAGTGCCGCCGTTGTTTTATTTCCTTTGTGTCTTAGTCGCATAATTATCGAATGGATTTTTTTAGGATTATATTCTGTATTAATTCCAAATCTTGCAAGCTTTAAATAATTTTCGGAGGAGAATTTAACATTATCTTTGAAGAGCTTGAATACAACAGTACAATTATGGATTTGCATAATATTTACTTACTAAAAAATAAAGACAATTTAATTGTGAATTGAAAAATAAAACAATTTATATTTGGATTATAACTTTTTATTTATCTAATTACATCCTCCTTTCATCTTGTTTTTGATTACACAAAGAACTTCAAGAGGGTAAAATGATCGATGATGTCCTCCACCAAACTCAATAATACATGGTAGGTATGGATGACAAAGTTTGAAATTATGCTTTACATAATAATATCCGCGGACCTAAAAAAGAAATGATATTATTATTTTGAATAAAAGCTTACGGTTATGCCCAAATAACCACTCATTGCTGGAACAATACTTGCTGATTGTACTGTAAGATCATGACAATGTACTAAAAAGTTGCGACACGCGGGTTTGAGATGGGATGTTCTTAGCTGGACACTTTGACGTAGATGTTCAACAATTTGACGACGAGCATCAAGATTATGGAATAATACATGTAATTCCTTGAACGAACAATTTTGTAGTTGGCAAAGATATTCAATTAATGGTATAGGCATATGTGTTTTTAAACTTATTGATGTTGTTGGCTTTTTAAGTTGCATATCTTCATTTTGCTTTGCTGGCGGGGGTGGTGTAGGTTCACGAAAAGGGTTTTCTGGTTCAGCGGTCCAATCCAAAGGTTTATCGTCTTGAGTAATTCGAAGGATTTTTTCGCTTGTATCTATATTAATTTCATCTTCAATTTGGTCGTCATCCATTTTATCTTCTGTTATGTCATCCATTATTGTAAGCAAGCCAAAAGCCGGGGTAATAATATCAACACCTTTCTAAAATTTAAATTTTAATATTTAAGTATTTAATTTATTTTACCTTTTCTTTCTCTTCAACTTCGTCTCCAGAGTCTTCAACCACTATTAATGGTGGTTGGTCCGTTTGAGCTTCGCTTGATGTATTTTGTTGTTGTTGTTGTTCTGGTTCAGGGTCGTCTTCAATAACCCCCCAAACCATAAGAGTGAGAAGAAATTCCATTACTTTCATTTTGTTAATTTTGAAATTCTAAAATCTATATATACTTATTTATAGAAATTAAATAAAATTTAAAAATGTCAGGTTTTGAAAAATTTGATTTAATACATTCACGATTCAAGCACCCTTTTACAATGATTGTATCGGGGAGTACAGGATCTGGTAAATCAGAATGGGTTAAAAAATTTCTGGAAAACTTGTCCGAAATGATTCCAGATGACAATGAGGGAGAAAATCAAATTGATTTGGTCTTATATTGTTATGGGGAGTTAAATAAAAATATTATACGTATGCAGAGAATGGGGTTTGTTAATAAAAATAAGACAAGGGTTATAGTTCATAATGGTCTGCCAGTAGGAGGTGAGGAATTTATACGTACAAAGGCCATTCAATCAAATGGAAAAATGTTGCTTGTACTCGATGACTTAATGGTTGGGATGAATCAAAATCTATTAGATACAATATTTACAAAAGGATCTCATAATTGGAAAATGAGTGTTATATTAATCACACAGCATTTGTTTAGCAAAGAATTAAAAATAGCTCGTAATAATTCACATTATTTATTGTTAATGCGAAATCCTGCCGGAGCCTTACAGATAAGAACACTTGCGTCCCATTTGTATCCTTCACGTTCAAAATATTTCTTAGAGGCGTATTCAGATGCTACTAAAGACAATTTTGGATATCTTTTAGTAGATATACATCCTAGTACACCTGAATTGTTAAGACTTAGAACACATATATATCGTGATGATGAGAGCAAAACAATAGTTTATATTCCAAAATGAGGAAAAAATTTTATACTAGCGATTTAATACAGCGAAATTTAAATTTTTTGCGTTCGATTTTTGATTGTTCGAAATCTAACAAAGTATTAAAAGAAGTACTAGAAAAGGCTTCAGATGAACAATTGTTATGTTTTGTGGAAATTTGTTTTAATTTATTAAAAGGACGTTTACCTTTTCATAAAAATAGAATTACAACTTTGCAAAAACATGCAAATTTGTTGCGTAAAATAAGTAGATCCAGAAGTGCCCCATCTACCAGAATTTTATTGCAAAAAGGAAATGGAATTCCACCGATTGCTGGACTTCTTGCCAGCCTTATCATCCCAATAATTACTGACAAAATTTTAAAATAATATAAATAAAAAAATTAACAATGAAATAATAAAGTTATGAAGAATGCAAATAGAATGTTTCTAATCCCCGAAGATATTTATAAAAATATAATTGGGGGTTTCGATGAGAATAAAGATTTACATTTAAGCGGAGATGGCACAGCTATGGGTTTGATAAAGGAACGTTTGCAAAATACTAGTGCTAATAAAGAAATATTAGATCCTACAACAAGAGCAATTCGTTATGAACAAGATTTTAAAAGATATAATAAACTTTTAAAAGAGAAGGAGGAAAAACCTATTGATGTTAAATTGAAAAATTTTGAAGAAATAGCGGATGCTGTTTCAAAAAATATTGACCAGAAACCTCCATCAGCATCAAATGCTGATCCCATTAAAAAGTCATCGCGTAAAGTTATAGTAAAAAGGAAACTAAATAAAAGATCAGTAGGTAAAATTGGTATAAGGAGAAAATATCCTGTACAAGATATTAAAGTTGAAGCTGAAGAAAGTGAGGGGAAAGATAAAAGTGATGAAGAGGAAGATGAATTTTTATCGGCAGATACCGATAATGAGCCTGGTCCAAAAGAACAAGCATTGAAATATATAAGACAACATGCCACTGAATTAGGTGTTTTACCAAATGGAAGGTTAGCGAGAAAAATAGGTAGCAAAGATTTCTTCATTACAAGTAATATAGAAGATCTTATAAATCATATACTTAAAAATAAGAATAAGCGTAAAAGACCAATTCCAACTGGTTACGACGAATTTATTCGTAGAATAAACAAACATACAGTTTTACAAAATTTGCTTTTTCCATCGAAATCTACTAATAAACAAGAAGGTGAAGGCGGTTGTTTCAAAAAAGTATTTTCATATAAACCGTCCTTATGGCAGTAACGTTAACTAATAAAAAAATAATAATACTTGATAAATTATATAAAAATGTTAATTCCTCAGCATGTTTTACCTCTCTTGAACCGCTTTTGCTATCAGCTAGGAAAGTTGATCAAAATATTTCACGACAAGATGTCAAGGACTATCTTTCAAGTCAAAATGTCAATACTCTTCATAGAAGAGTTGTTAGAAAATATAAAAGAATGCCTACATTAGCTCCCGGACTTCATACAGAATGGCAAGCAGATTTGAGTGTTTTTAATCGTATAAGTAAACAGAATCAAGGATACAAGTATTTATTAGTGTGTATAGATACACTCAGTCGTCAAATATTTGTCGAACCGGTAAAGAGTAAACATAGTGATAATATGATAAATGCATTTAGAAGATTATTTTCTCGTACTAAGGTTGTTCCATGGAAATTATTAACTGATCAAGGACTTGAATTTACTGCTAAGCAAGTACAAAAATACTTCAAGTCTTTGGATATGGAACATTTCTCTATGCTTACTTCACCTCTGTGGCATGCGGGGATGGCAGAAAGAGCGAACAGAAGCATTAAAGAAAGATTATATAGGTACTTCACAGAAAATAAAACTTTAAAATGGGTGGATGTCATCCAAAAAATTGTTAGCTCAATAAATAACTCATTTAACTCCAGTATAGGTATGCGCCCAACTGATGTCAATTTTAAGAATGCTGAAAAATTAAGGCAATTACTAAAGAATAGAGCAATCGAGACACATGCCCCTTCTCAATGGAGAAGGAAAAAGTTTTCAGAAGGAGATAGAGTGCGAATCGAAAAATATAAGCATATATTTCAAAAGGGCTATTTGCCAAATTTCACAAATGAAATTTTTATTATTGATAAAGTCCGCTTAGTTCCCTGTCAACCTCCTACATACAAAATTAAAGACTCTAATGGAGAACAGATTAGGGGGTGGTTTTATTCTAATGATTTAATTTTAGTAAAAGAGAATTCTAAAAAGGATGAGAATTTATATGACATTAATAAAGTTTTGAAAAAAAGGAAACGCGATGGGGAAGATTATGTTTTTGTCAGTTGGAAGGGTTATGGCCCGGAACATAACAGTTGGATACCCGCTAATTCTATAACTTGGAGATAATTATACATAAATTAAAATTTAATTTTTTAATATGTAAAAAAAAATGACTTCATTTTATATTATTATTCCTTCTAACACAAACATTGAAGGAAATAGAACAAATTCCTTCCGAGTTAGGTTACCTCATAAGTTGCAATTTAATTCTGAGTGGCATGTTGGCCTAGCCGTTATGGTTTATCCACACTCCTGGCCGTCGTTAGGTACTAATAGCGAACAAACTGTAACTGTTTATTGGAAAAGTGGTGATGTAGTTCAATTTTCGGTTCCTTCCAATACCTTAACTAATCCCCAACATTTAAAAGATAATTTAGATAGATCCTTAAACAAAGGCAGTGAAGCACTTGTTGAAAAATTTCGTAGCTTTCATATTGAGTATACAAATAAATTAAAAGAACTTCGCACCCAGGCTAAAGATAAATATAAACGATTAAAAGAACTCTCTCAGAAAAGGACAGAGCCAGTATCTAACGTGACTACAGAAGAACACGTAATTATTAGTGAAGATACTGAAGTTCCTAGCTTAAAAAGTGAAGATGAAATTTTTACAGATTTGGTGAATATCGAAAATTTAAAAATGACTGATGATTTCAAACAAATTATTTCGGTAACTAACGAGGTTGGATTTGATCTCTGGATAAAAGTATTTCGTAAACCTAGATTAGCTTGCAATTTTGAATTCCACAGTTATAAAAATAGGTTTTCCTTGCATATCGATAGTGAATATGTAGAAAAAATTGAATTAACTGAGCAGCTTGCATATATCTTAGGGTTTGATAGGCAAATTTTAACTGAAACTTGTGTTGCAAATTTTATGCCTGATATGCGAGGAGGCGTGTCCTGCTTCCATGTTTATGCACCTGGATTAATTGAACCAATGGTTATAGGCGATGTGACAGCACCAGTGCTTAGAATTGTAACAATTAGAGGTAAACAAGATGAAATAATTGAAGAGCAATTTTTATGTGTACAATACCATAAGCTACTTGTAAAAGAAATTTCTGAAATTTTTATTGAAATTAGAACTTCTGGTGGTACATTAATGCCATTCCAATATGGAACATGTACATTAACATTACATTTTAAAAAGGCTACATACTTTTAACAATGAATACCCTTCAAATTGATAAAATATTAAAAAGAAATATTGTTACAAAGGGATTTTATGTAGGATGCTTTGCTTCAGACTGTATTCCTTATAGGAGTAACTTTTTTCCATTCTGTGTTGTAGTTAATACAGATCCGAGCAATTTTTCTGGAACACACTGGATTGCATTATTTTGCAATTCTCCTAGTAGTATTGAATACTATGACTCTTTAGGTATTTGGCCACCGATAAGTCATCACATTAGAAATTATTTAAATAAGTTTAACAAAGTTCAATTTAATTCTGTCATGCTACAACGACCTTTTTCTAGTACGTGCGGGAATCATGTTATCTTATTTCTTTATATGCGCTGCTTAGGTTTTTCAATGAATAAAATCATTTCATTACTAAAAAGAACTAATGCCGATAAATTTGTATCTGAGTTTATTACTACTCAGATATTTAATATAAATAGATGACTTTAATAATATACTCATAACATACAAAATGCACATTGATTTTGATCCTGCAAATATAAACTGGTCAACATTAACTGAAAACCCCAATCAATGGGGCGGCTATAATGTTTTCCGTGGCGTTCCTTATCAACGAGGTAATGGATTGGGGTCAGTTTTTAGAAGTTTTCTTCGTTATTTAATCCCGATTGGTAAAGAAATTGGTAGCGCTATTGGAAGACAGGGTTTAGAATCCGGTAATCGAGTTTTAAGCAATGTCTTAGAGGGAAAAAATCTTAAAGAATCTCTTGTTACTGAAGGTAAATCAGGCTTGAAAAATTTATTGCAAAAAGCAGCTGAAAATGTTGATAAACAAAGTGGAAAAGGTTTTGATTTTAAACGATACAAAAATATAGAAAAGTCCCCTGCCATCGGGCAAATGAATGACGCAATTCCAGATCTTAAGCCAAAAACTATAAATAAACATCCATATTCTCTAATCGGCCCTCCTAATTTTATTCCTACTTTTAAAAAGAAAAATTCTAAAAAATCTAATAAAAAATCCCGCCCGCAAAAACGACTACGAGTAGACACGTTAGGAACATACTAAAATGAGTTGCCCAAAACAAATTAATGAAAACAGCCCTTTGGCACTGAATAGCGCATTAAGTATTTTTTCTGTACCTCCTACAAACGTTTCTGTTGTCCGATCCTTTTTTAGAGAAATTCTCCCACTTAGTACAATAACACAAGATTCTCCGTATTTGTTTCGATTGTTCAGTGATAATCTTTGGACTGACTTATCTCGAACTTATCTTTACCTCGAGCTATCAATTGAAAAGCTGGGAACTACTGGTAAATGGGTAGATATTGAAGCAACTGATAATAGCATTGGATCGATTCAAGGTATTGGACAAACATTTGTTCAACAGTTGAAGGTGACTGTTGGTAATACAGAGGTTTACGATAGTGGTACTCTTTATCCTTACAAAGCATATATTACTAATGAGTTGTCATTTCCAGACAACGTTAAATCACATTTTCTTGCATCTATCGGATATTATAGAACTGAAAAGCATGATGATCCTACAGATGATGGTTTCAAAAATCGCTGCTCTATTTTTGCAAACGGTAAACGCTCACAATTCCTTTCGCGCCTTGATTTTGATTTGGGGAATCAAGAATTATTTCTCCTTAATAATTTAGATATTCACTTTAGCATTTACAAAAGTAAGGATGCTTTTATATTACAAAATATCAAAGAAGGCGACAGTAATCAATATAGACTTTATGTCCACGACGTTAAATTATTTTCGAAAATGGTTGAAGTGCAACCATCACTTAATATGAACATTTATAAGACTCTTGAATCTAAACCTGCTACGTATGCTGTTCGCCGAACTGAAATGAAATCTACCTATCTTACTTCAGGTCGGACAGAAATTGAATATAATGCCTTCAGCTCGGCTATACCGCGGCGCATTACTGTTGCCTTAGTTTCGAATAAAGCCTTTAATGGTGACATTGCTCTTTCTCCATTCAATTTTAAACCATTTGATATTAGGGATATCTCGGTTCATACTGGCGGGCATATTTATCCTATGGTCGCTTATAAGCTAAAGTTTGCCCAAGACTTATTTGTTAGGGCTTTTGTCGACATGTATGAAGCTCTTGGAATGGCTAATTCAGATCGTTCCATTGATATTTCAATGTCACGATTTAAAAATGGGTGGACCTTTTTTGTAATACCTTTGACATCGACGCTCGATGACTCCTGTGGTTTTGAGCTTCTCAAAAGTGGAACTACTAGTATTCGTTTAGAATTTAATACTCCCATTCCTGCTGGAGGTGTTGAAATGATTATTTTAGGCGAATTTGATCAGATGATTATGATAGATTACAATAGACATATAGTTACAGATTCAAATCTAGGTTGAAAAGTTGTATAAATAATGATAATTTAAAATATATTAATTTTTGAAATGCAAAATATTTCCAATACTACTCAGAATATAACATTCGAATTTTTAAAAATTGCTAGCACGAATTTACAAAATAATGCTTTGGATCCCACTGTAGCTTATGGGATACCTTTATTACTACTACTTCATTTCATTATTCTCCCTATGATTTTAATCTGTTGGATCTTACTCCTTCGAGTTCTACGTAAACTAGGATTCATAACTTCTGTTGAAGAAACCAACATTGTAAAAAATATTAGCGAGATACCTTTAGGAAATTTGCAAAGAACTTAAAAACATTAGAGGCTCATCGAACCTTTCCTGAAAATGTTTGGCTCTCAAATGTTCTTCGCCGCGGAACGTCCTGAAAGGTTTTGGTTTTGTCTACTGTAGATGGGGGAGGGGGGGGTATCAATAGGATCGGGTACAATTTTAATTTATTGATTAGTTAGAACAGGACAGCTCTGAAGAGACTGCCTATTTGGGGAGAGAAAAAAATTTTTTCTCTGACTTCTCTCACCCAATAGGCAGTCTCTTCAGAGCTCTCTTGTTCTAACTAATCAATAAGTTAATAGGGGTAATATAGTAGTGGCTAATTTAATTGAGTCAACCTCATTAAATGGCAAAAAACATCAAGAGAAAATGGAATATTCTCACATTGAAATTTGTTTAAAATTTGAAAATCCAGGGAATTATTTTATTATTATCATGAAGGATTTTACTGTTGGATGGATTCAATTTTACGTTAAAATTAAAAAAGCAAACGAGGAAAGGTGTGTGTTTAAAATGTTCAAGAAAATTTCCGATTTGGTTAAAAAAGTATTGAAAAGTTTGAGACATAAAATATCAATAAGAATATCAGAAACAAATGTGGATGATATTGAAGATGGCCAAATGAATGTATACAATCAGGGTTTTTACAGTAAATATCACATTTCGGTATTTGTTGCCAAAATTAGTCCTTTGATTGACAATGGAAGTTATGAATTTTATTTGGATTCAGATGGAATAACAAGAGAAAATATTTAAAATTTGTTACGATTGATGTAAAATTTATGTATATTTATCGATATTTTAGTAGTAAGTTTAATTCATTATTAAAAATATTTTTTGATCGTTTATTCAAAGGTTATGAGAAAGCTGAAAAATTTACAGAGATATTCATTAAACCCAAAATAAAAATTAATACCGTAAAAACCGTATTAATTACCCTGGGTAATTATTGTTTCAATCTCTCGCTGAAGGGGGTAATAAACAGAGGCGTGATAATTAATAGAGGTTATTTTAGAAAGGCTAATTATACTATTTTTAAAAGTAATTATTGTTTCAACCTTTCACCTGAGGGAGTAACTAATACAGGCGAGGTAATTATTTGAGGGGGGGGGACATTATTTCAGCATTTACGGTATCTGTCCTTTCATGGCATACATACACTACTGTATTTGCATCTTTTCGTTCACCCAAGTTATTATGTTAAAATTAATTTTATTTTCATAATAACCATTTATTTTGCAAAAGCTTTCCAAAATTATTTTTTTTAATGCTTTAAAGATTAAGTTTAACATAAATAGTAAAACAAATAATCACGTATTTTCTTTCGTATTTCGATAATTATATGTAATATAAATTTGGTAAATTTCTGTTCCTCACAAACAGAATGTTACTGTTTATGTAAACCTAATAATTAAAAAAAATAATTTTTTGAAGGCAAAATCTATTTAATTATTATCTAGGTATTACAAAAAAAATATTTTTTTGAGAATATAATATTCTTAAAAAATTAAAAATAGATGGTAATTGAATATTAAATAACCAAAGCTTAATTCTGTAAAATTTTTTTAATTAAATTTTGTTTCCTTAAAGAGTCTGTATATGTTTTTTATTAAATTTATTTTGCCTAGTTTTCTTAAACAAATTATAGTATAGAAAAATTTTTTTTTAAATTCGCCTAGCTTATTAATTTAATATTGACAGATGCAGACTCTTTAGGAAAGCCAAATATATGTATTTATTTAAAAAATAAATAAATTCAAGCTTTGGTTATTTAATTTTCAGCTAGCCTTAAAAATCTTTAATAAATTAATTTCTAAATTCAGCCATTATTCGAGTTATACATAGAATTTTCGCTAAATTCAAGTCTAGACTAGCAGTCTTGACACTTCTTGGACTCAGCAAATCCCTATCCTTTATATCACGCCAGCCGATTCGCTCAATTTGGAGTTCATTTTAGGGTGTTGGGATTTTGCCGAGTATCACTGTTAGGTCCGTGCATCCGTGTCAATTTCACCCTCCTAAAATGATATTCGTGTCAATGTGTTGAGTGTTTTTGCTTAAAACAAGTTCCAAAAACGCTTGGCACTCAGCACTAGAGGGTACATTTTAACTGTCTTAAAATTTATGTAAGCTAAACCTTTTATTGGCTCATAAATTTATTATTTAATATATAATTGTTCTCATACACTAAACCAGAGGCAAATTATTTTCTTAAAAGTGCAAACAAATAAAATAATTAAAATTTTAAAATAAATTCACAGTAAATACAAAATAAATAAAACACGAAATAATATTTACATTTAAAAAATAAAAAAAATAATTATAGTCTGGCAAATAATTATAAAAATTTTTCAAATATTTTTTTTCATTTTTCACAATTTTGTGTAAAAAGATTTTTATTTTAATGAGAATACATTTTTTAGAACTCATTTTACTTTAAGCCATTTAAATGACATATGTGTGTATAACTATTTTTTAAATAAGTACATATATTTAAATATCGAGTAAATATTTAACTAAATATTACTACTTAACATTTTTTAATTTTTTAAAAACAAAGCCTAAACTTAAAAACTATGATTACGTAAACATGAAAAATTAAGTTTGAACTTAAAACCGAAATAAACATGAAAATGATGTTTTACTTAAAAACATTAAATTAAGGTTGACCTTAAAAACATTAAATCAAGTTTGATCTTAAAAACATTAAATTAAGTTTCATCTTATAAACATTTAACTAAGTTTGATCTAAAAACATTAAATTAAGTTTCATCTTATAAACATTTAACTAAGTTTGATCTAAAAACATTAAATTAAGTTGACGTAAAAACTTTAAATTAAGTTTGGTCTCAAAATCATTAAATTAAGTTTGATCTTAAAAACATTAATTTAAGTTTCATCTTAAAAACAATAATTAAGTTTGAATCTTAAAAACATGAAATTAAGTTGACTTAAAAACATTAAATTAAGTTTCATCTTAAAAACATTAAATTAGGGTTGACCTTAAAAACATTAAATTAAGTTTGATCTTACAAACATGAAACTAAGCTTTTCCACTTGATAAAGTTTGCTCTTAACCCCTTAAAATTAAGCTTAAATATAAAATCAAGAATATGAATAATCACACCATTTATTTATGTCCTAAATTATTGATATAACAACACTAAACTAAATTCAAAAATGCCTAAAGTCTCTGAATTCTCCAATATTTTAACTCTACTTGAATATTCGACAGCATTTATTGTCTACGCTATATCCCTACAATTTATTATTCGAATACTTTATGAATTATTTAAACATCGTTCTAAAGGATTTATTTTAAGAGTATATTAATTTTAAAATAAATTTTTTAAAAAATATTTTTAAAATTTAAGGAAAATAACGGAATTTCTAATTTGTTAATTGCCAATCTAATATGTTGGACAATATTGATGGCAACTGCTTTGCCTCATATTGCGTGGATGTTATTTCATTGGCGCCCTGAGGGTGAATTTTAATTAAATTATCAAAAAAACTCAGAAACTTGTACAAGAGAGTACTTTCCGAACCGAGAAATTTCTCAAGGTCAAAATCAAGACTACACCCTAAGAACAAGTATTCAAGACCAAGCGTGATGAACGGCTAACTTTATATAATCTTGATGAAGGCGAAAAAATTTTTAAACCCAAGCTTAAGCTTAAAAACAAAAATTCCTTAAACATGAAATATTAAGCTTGAACTTAAAACCGAAAATAAACTAAAAACCCGAAAGTAGACGAAAAAAGACTAAATTCGGGTTAGGCTACAATAACCCGTCCCTTTATAAACACACAAGAAAAACTCTTGTTTTCTTCCATGTTAGGAGATGAACCAACCAAGTTATTCAGTAGTCAACAAATTTATTTTATCAATAAATTTATAGGTCGTCTAATTGATCCTAATTATGTATTTTGGACAACAATTACCACAGAATGGTAAATTAGATAAATTAATTTAAGTTATATCCCCAAAATATTTACTAATTAGTATGATGGCAGTAATCCCCTACTCAATATTTTTTCTGACTCTCGACAGAATTTTCTCTGTTCAACTTTTAAATGGCTATGTAGAACGAAACAAAATTATGTTGCTTTTTGCTTGTGTTTTGACAATATTGGCTATATTTTTTATAAACTTTTATGCATTTCTTCAAATTTTGCCGTTACCTGCTGAAACAGGTTTGAAAAAACATTTTTTTAATGTTTTACAATCTTAATGTTTAGATTGTAATGTTTTTGCATGTTTGATGAAAGATGGAAACATAAGTATGTTTTAAGTTCAAGCTTTATTTAAGTCGTTTTTTTTTTCAATGTTTTAAGCTTGAACTTTTTTTTGGGTTTGTGCTTTGTTTTGTGTTTTTAAGTTTATGCTTTGTTTTGTGTTTTTAAGTTTATGCTTTGTTTTGTGTTTTTAAGTTTATGCCTTGTTTTGTGTTATTAAGTTTATGCCTTGTTTTGTGTTTTTAAGTTTATGCTTTGTTTTGTGTTTTTAAGTTTATGCTTTGTTTTGTGTTTTTAAGTTTATGCTTTGTTTTGTGTTTTTAAGTTTATGCTTTGTTTTGTGTTTTTAAGTTTATGCTTTGTTTTGTGTTTTTAAGTTTATGCCATGTTTTGTGTTTTTAAGTTTATGCTTTGTTTTGTGTTTTTAAGTTTATGCCTTGTTTTGTGTTATTAAGTTTATGCCTTGTTTTGTGTTTTTAAGTTTATGCTTTGTTTTGTGTTTTTAAGCTTATACTTTTTTGTGTTTTTAAGTCCAAGCTTTGTTTTGTGTTTTTAAGTTCAAGCTTAATTTAAGTTGTTTTTCTCAATGTTTTAAGCTTGAACTTAATTTTATCTTTTTAAGTTTATGCTTTGTTTTGTTTTTAAGCAGTTTTATTTTTTGTTTTTAAATTTGATTTAGCTTTGAAACATTAATACGAACATTTTGAAACATTTAAAAGAAATTAATTAACTATTGAATACAAAATGATGCTAAAAATTAAAATATTAAAAAATAATTATTAATTTAACAGCATTCATCTCAACTAAATTGTTTGGTGGAGTTATGATAATAATTTTCGGAGCCTACTTTTTTTATTGTTTAAGAAAAAGAGCAAAAGCTATAAGTACAAATATGCAAGCAAATATTGCTAGAAATCAGTTAAATAAAGTGGAGGTTTGTAATAATAAAAATTATCAAAATATAATAAATTCCCTTTAGCCAGATACCCTAGTCAAGCTAATGCTTTGCACAGAAATAGGATTGAACTTCGCCCCTCAACTAACAATTTTCATCATACAATTGGTGAGCAGATAATTATTTTGTTTTATTTTATGGTTTTAAGCTTGAACTTAAATTTCTTTTAAATAAAACTTTTAAAATTTGAGAATAAACATAAAACAAGTTTAAAAAACTTAAGTTCATGCTTAAAACTTGAAGATAAGCTAATTATTATAAAATAAATAAAACTTAAGTTTACGCTTAAAACTTGAAGATAAACTTGAAATTATAAATAAAACTTAAGTGGTGTTTAAAACTTGAAAAAAACTTAAGTTTGGACTTGAAATCATTTAATGAACAAAACTTAAGTCATGCTTAAAACTTGAAAAAAAGCTAATTATTATAAAATAAATAAAACTTAAGTGGTGTTTAAAACTTGAAAAAAACTTAAGTTTGGACTTGAAATCATTTAATGAACAAAACTTAAGTCATGCTTAAAACTTGAAAAAAAGCTAATTATTATAAAATAAATAAAACTTAAGTGGTGTTTAAAACTTGAAAAAAACTTAAGTTTGGACTTGAAATCATTTAATGAACAAAACTTAAGTCATGCTTAAAACTTGAAAACTATAATATTAAAAGTACGCACAAAACTTGAGTACAAATTATTATTGGGAAAACTTAAGATCATGCTCAAAATATAAAAAATTCTTAAAACATGAAAATAAATATTATTTCTTATGTATTAGATAATTGAACATCAAATTGCCTCAACTATCGGTCCCATAAATCATTTCCTCAACTGTTTCGATGCTCTAATTTCCGTTTTGACTTATCGACATACCCTTCGCAGATTTATTGGAACTGATATTACAGTAACAACACAATCACTTGCTAATCTACACCAAGTAATTAATTATAAAGTTTGAAATTCTAAACTAGGATTCAACCCCCGTTTCCCAGAGCAGGGAATTCCCCGGGGAACAAGGGGAGGTCTTCCCCCCAGACACCCCGTTCCCCGTAAAATATTCCCTCGGCCCGTAAAATTGAACCTATTCTAAACTGAAGTGATCTAATTCTTAGGGTATCTTATGTTCGACTATTTTTATTTTTTTTCATACAAATTTATTTTTAAATTAAATACCTAAGTAAATCTCTAAAATTAAAAAAAAAGTTTATAATTTCAGGGGCGTGTAAGATACAAGTTAACACCAAAAAACTCTTCAGAAAATCAAATAAATGTGCAAAACCCACGAACAACAACTGGTTATAATACAAGAATATATCCAACAAACGCATTTTGAAAAAAAATTTTTTAGGCAAAAATTCCATAAAAATTCTTTTTATAAGTTAAAAGGGACGCTAATTCAAAGTTTTTACTCCCTACAAATTTTAAAGTTGTTCCCTTTGAGTTATTGAACAATTCCTTATTATAGCGGTCAAAATAGCAAAAAAGTTCAGTCGTTTATCTTTAATTTATCAGAAGAAAAAAATAAAGTGAAAAATTGTATAATAATTTAATTTGATAAAAACCATGTCTGTCAACAAATTTAGGACAGTCTCCCTTTGATTGCAAACAGCCCCGAACAGAGCTGTTTTGAAACAAAAAAAACAAAGACAAATCAAAGACAATAACTTTCCGAAATCAAACATAAAAAGAAAAAAATTAGAAATTTCGAAACAGCTCTGGCCACAGGCTTATAAATAAATATAAATGGATAACCCCAAAATTTATAAAATTAAAATAATCGTATAAATAAACTGAAAATTTGAAATATTCAAATACAATTTTAAAATATTTTCTTTAAATGTTTTTTAAATATAATCCAATATAATTCCATATAATTGTTGTTTTCATCTAACCAAAAAACTTTTGTTTACTTGAAAAAAGGCTGGGTTTGATAGTGAATCGTCGGGATCTTAAATTAATAAATTCGAAAATTCGTTAAAAATTTGGGTACTTGTGGGTTATCCCAAACCAGTTTTTGCTGACAAATTTATGCGAACTCATGTATGCGGACCTCAAGTCCGGTCTAAATTAAGTAAGGAGAGGTGAAAGCTTAGCTCTGGGCAAATTTGATCCTGCGTTGTCCCTGCAGTTATTGCTTATAGGCCCTTTCACACCACGGCAGCTTTTGTACTCTACTGCTTGAACTACCGTAGAATTGTGCTTCCTACTTTTTGAATCGATCCTAAGCTCCCGAATTCTTTCCAGCCTACTTGAATGCTCGCTAGCTGGATCCCCTTACTTCATTACATTTATTCAAACAAAAATCCTCACCCCGACACATTACTCGAATAATCAGCATACTCTTCTTCCACCTCCTCCTCTTCTACTTCTTCTACCCCCTCTTCATCATATTCAAATACATCTTCATCATTATACTTATCTCCTCCCTCTTCTTCGTTTCTCTCCTCATCCGATAATGCAGCATTTAAAGCTTCGTCAATAACATAATCATCTCCACTATTTTCCCACTTATTTTTATTTCCTCTTATTTTCTGCAAATTTTCTTTCCCAACATTTTTATTAGAAGAAAATTGAAATTTTTGGAAAGGATTGCCTTCTTTTATTTTCTGTTGTTGTTCCAAATTTGTTTTTAATTCAAAAGCAAAGCGACGACGTCTACTATAACCAAAACCTCCAGGCTCTCCTTCATCTACAACTTGCTGTTTTGGTGTTTGCGTATCAGAAACTTTTAATGAAGAAAATTCTTCAGCAACTTTTTTTAAAAAGAAAAAGAAATTATTATTAGTGAAAGAAATTTTGGCTCTTGTCCAGTTCATGCGTCCCATAAGAATGAGAATTTTTTTAAAATAAATTTTCTTGAGACGCATAAATCTTCATGAGACGCATGAACTAGACAAAAGCCAAAATTTTTGAATTAAATTTTTATAATTATTTTTAATTATTTTTTTACTACCTTATCGATATTTAAGTTTTTAAGGACTAGTTAATAATGAAACGCCCGATTAAAAATTAAAAGGCCGTGAACCACCTCCAATCTGCTAAAATTAGAACCCCTCAAACAGAAATAAAGTTTCCCCAATTTTATTATTTTTTTAATTTTCTTGTCCCACTTAAATTTTCATCTAATATCTCAATTTCTGCTTTTTGATGATTAAAATTATCACCAAAAAATGGTTGTTGTTGCTTATGTTGTTCATTACCAATATTTTCATCCGAACTTTCACTCGTTCTAATTTCTAATGTTTCATTCAACAAACTATTATTGCTTGAATAAACATCATTGTTGTTGTTTTGTTCTTCGTCAACATTATTTATTTTTAAAGTACTATTACTTGTTGTTGTTGAATTTTCTATATTCTCAACATTTAATTTCTTTTGAACACTAAAACATTTATTAACTGGTTTAGGTTGTTTGTTTTTGTTTTTAAAAACATTTTCTTCTTTGTTTTTATTAATGTTTTGTTGTTTGTTTTGTTGAATGTTTTGATAAATGTTTTTCTGAGTGTTTTGACGAACATTTTGACAAACATTTTGAAGAACATTTTGACAAACATTTTCTTCTATGTTTTTATTATGTCGTGTATCTAAATAAATGTTTTGATGAATGTTTTGTTGTTTTTCTTGAGGAATGTTTTGTTGATGAATAAATTGTCCATAAGTAGTTGTATTATTACCTGTGTATGTTGTTCGGCTGCTAGTTTGAATATTAAAGTTTTTATTATGTTGTTTCTCTTGTTGAGATTGACGGTATCCAGTAGAAAATATACTGCTGCGACTACTACCACATTTTGGAGGTTTTGTACTTCTTAATGATTTAAATTCTTCATAACTAGCTTTTTCTCTATTTTCTAGCAATTTTGCAAGCTTATCAAGCTTTTCGCGTTGTTCCAATTTTTCTCTTCGTTCCTGTTCTCTAATTGAAAATCTTCTATTTTTAACAATTGATTCATTTGATTTATTAAAATTAATATTTTTAGAATGTGTTGTTGAGAAGCTTGAAATTGTCGAACTACCACAATTGCTTTTGTGTGATGAAGAGCTGCTGAAGTGAGAATATGGACGGAAGTGTGTATTGCCCTAAATTTAAAATTATTAGAAAAGGTAAAAAGTTAAGACTAATCTTGAAAATTAATTAGAATTAAAACATTGTTTTTAAGTTCAAGCTTAAAACTTGTTTGAGTTAAACTTATTATCTAAGTTTTTAAGTTCAAGCTTAAATCTCAAGTTAAAGCTTAAATTTTAAGTTAAAGCTTGAAACTTGTTTAAACTAGTTTTTTAAGTTCAAGCTTAAATTTCTAGTTCATGATTAAAACTTGTTTGAACTTACAAACTTGTTTATACTAGTTTTTTAAAGTTCAAGCTCAAATTTCTAGTTCATGCTTAAAACGTGTTTAAACTTAAAACTTGTTTATACTAGTTTTTTAAGGTTAAGATAAACTTCAAGTTCAAGCTTAAAACTTGTTTAAACTTAAAACCAGACTTGCACACGGATACTGATCTTGGTATCCGTATCCGGATATTTACGGCGGATACGGGCGGATACAGACGGATATCCGCAGGCGTTTTGATATTATTTGTATCCATATACGTATCCGTGTGCAAGTCTGCTTAAAACTTGTTTATACTAGTTTTTTAAGGTTAAGATAAATTTCAAGTTCAAGCTTAAAACTTGTTTAAACTTAACTTGTTTTACTAGTTATTTTTAAGCTTAAGTTTCAAGTTCAAGCTTAAACTTGTTTGATCTAAAAACTTGTTAAGTTTAAAGTTTTTTAAAGTTCAAGCTTAAATTTTTAGTTCGAGCTTAAAACATGTTCCCCTAATTAATTGTTCATATAATTAATTCACCATATCTCCTGGGAGATACAATGATGATTTTGGTGAATAATTTTTCAAGTTTGTATCAGACACGGAAAAATTATTGTTATTATTATTAGGATGTGGAAAGGAGGAACGTTTTGTTGTTATTTTAATTACTTCATTTAATGGTGAAGTATTTGTTGTTCCCTCCTTTGGAAAACATTTGACACAAAGATCGGGCCACCAAATTTTGTCTGGATCCGAATAGAATTGACTGCCAGCACAAAATTGATCAGAACAATGCCAACATTTAACTATAGCAAATCCTCCTCCACGAAACTGAAATTTTTTAAATGAGAATGAAAACTTAATGAACAAGCTTAATTTTTAATGTTTAAATGTGAACTAGAGATCGAGATTTTTGAAAAGCCTAGGCCTGTTCCTGGGTTCCGGGTTTGATTTATTGATGTGGGCCGGATCCTGGGCCTGTAGTCCAGGAAAGACCCAGGCCCAGGAAAAACCCAGTAAGGTCAAAAAATGCCTGGGCCTGGACTCTTGGTACATGAAAAACCCAGGCCTTGGTCTATTTCACAGAATTCACCGGTTAATTTTCGCCTAAGGTGGCACAAAATAAAGAATTTTAAAGGTCAAATGAGCAAATTTTCACAGACGAAAATTAACCGGTCGCCAAAAAACGTGGAAAAAATTTTTTTACTTGAGCACAAATATTATGCCTAACACGCGTTTCTACACGCGGCGATGTTGGCCTAATTGAGGTGACATTAACTGGTTCTGCTTTATTTGAAATACATTCAAAGTCAATATAATACCAGTCACCAATTGTAATATTTCTACTTGCTCTAAAAATTAAAAAAAAATTTTTTTTTACATAATATAATAAATTTTGTTTACTTAGGCAGTAAAGGAATATCATGTCTACAACTAAAAGTATTCGTTATCTCGCAGAATTCAAAAAATACAAAACAATTAGTTGAACATTTGTAAGTAAAATAGGCTGCTAAAATCCTTTTTGATCCTAGCGATAATTTATTGGGCCCGGTTAAAGGTGAGTAATTGCTGGTAAAGTTGTCGTTGTTAATTGCAAAACTTGAAAAAATTTAAATAATTTTTTTAATTTCAATTTAATAATACAAACTTATCAACTGACGCAGTATCTCTAAAACATCTTTTCGTTTCCAAAACCGGCACTTTAGAATTTTCACAACTATTCAAAGCCGTCCAAATAACCACCCCTTTTTCCATATGCCATTGAGGGCGTATTTCTATTGTGACTAGATGCCCCAACTAAAAAATTATTTTTATAAACTTTCTCATCTCATAAAAACTACTTTATTCAACAAATTCTTTGAACAATTGAAAGGGTCAACGAGCAATCCTAGCACAGGCAAACGGCAATTATTGTTGTTGCTGTTCTCTCCTGATTTAATAAAGGCCAAATATTCCTCAGTAATTTTTAAGGTCAATTTATACTGTTAAAAATAGGGAAAAAAATTTTTTTAAGTAATTTGACAACGGTACACCTCAATTGAGTCCAGACTCAACTGAGTCCCGGACCCTATAACTTATGAAGGGATGGTCACTTTTTTTGCTTTTGGTACCATTGGATAGAGCATTAAATAGGCTACAATATATCAAAAAATCAAAATTCTTGTCTGGTTGGTAAAAAAGTTACGATCGTTAAGGTGCCGAAAAATCAGATTTTTTTGAAAAAGTTAGTTTATAGATCATAACTTTTTTGCCAATCACACGAAAATTTTGATTTTTTGGTATATTGTAGTCCATCTAATGTTCTATCTAATGGTACCAAAAACATTGAAAATTATCAACCCGCACTTGAGTTATAGGGCCGGGACTCAGTTGAGGGACCCAGTTGAACTGCTCCGATTTGAGAATACTCACGTCTCCCTCCGGTTCCTTGAACAATTTCAATTTTTTGTTAGAAATTGTATTGGAAGATGGGCAATGTAAGGCAAACAAAACTGGATAGGTATAACAATCAAGCATTCTAAAAAAGAATTTTTTTAATCTAAGAACCACTCACATAGGCAAAAAGCTAATCCAATCCCCAACATCCAAAGACTTCCCCCCTCCATATTTATCTGCATCGTGTCCAACAGCAATTGCCAAACGTGGAGGAAACTCTTTAGCATTTTCTTGAAGTATAAAGTAATAATTCAAAATCTTTCTTTGTCTTGTCATTCGAACAATTTTCTCTATAACAAGTCCATCTACACGATAAGATTTGAAAATGTCTGTACTGATAGAGTTCTGAAAAAATGTTTATTTTGAGTATAAACTTAAGTTTATTTATTTTTAAGTTCAAGCTTAAAACTTATTTTCTAAGCTTGATCTCAGGAAAAAATAAAACTGAATGTTTATTAAGCACAAGCTTAAAAACTTAAATTCTTAAGATCAAGCTTAACTACTTCTAAACTCACTCTGAAGCAAGTAAAACCTATTGTATTTGCAAGCTCATGCTTAAAACTTATTCTAAGTTTAACCTTAAAAAATAAAACTTATTAAACTTGTATTCTTATTTTGAATCTCAAGTTCAAGCTAGAATTTATTTTATTTTTCAAGTTCAATCTAAGGCTCGTCAAAACATTAGATTTATTTACCTCCGCCATAAATGCTGAAGTCCAATGAAAAGAATCTAGAGTTCCAACATAATTTTCATTATACGTCCATATTGGAATAAGTCCAGGAGTAAATGAACTAAAAAATTAATGAAATTAGCTCATAGATAAATCTCTCACATTTGAACTCGAACACAATACAAGGTTCCGGGTACAGGCACATTCCCGTTTCTATCAGAAAATCCGTCAACCGGTAAATCCAGAATCTAAGAAAAAAATTTATGAGAAGTGAATTTTGAAAAAAAAATTTAGAAAATTTCACCTGAAGACTTTCTTGACCAAACAAAGGACAAATTGGTTTTAATGCAACTTTTGAATTTTTATGTTGTAACGATGAAAATAAGGACAAGTCTGGTGCAAAAAATATAGGCAATGATACCTAAAAATAAAAAATTAAAGGGCAAACAAAATTCCTTTTAAATTCACCTCAATCAACGTAAATCTTTCCCCAGCTCGAATTAAAATTGTTGGAATAAATTCATCCTCTATTAATTTCCAATATGTTTTAGTTATTGCTGAATATTCATCATTAACACGAACTTGGCGATACCTAAAGTTTAAACTTTGTTTTTCTGTTAAAGTTTATTTAGATGTTTTGTTCAGATTAAAGTTTATTTAGATGTTTGTTTTAACAATTAGGGTTATTTATTGCAACTTGAATGTTTTGTTTTAATGTTTGCATTCAAGTTCATTTGAACAAGTCTAAAAACATGTTTGAAAACAAGTTTAAAACTTGACATGTTTGTCAATGCTTAAAAACATGTTTATTAAAAACATGTTTTTGTTGTCCTCATATTTTGATCGAATTAAACAAGTTTTAAAAACATGTTTATTTAGTTGTTTGTTTTAGCGGTTTATTTACAATTGTTTAAACCAATTAAAACAATGTTTGTTTTGTTTGTTTAGCGGTTAAAGTTTATTTAAACATTGACAAACATTCTCATGTTTTGATTAAATTAAAGTTTATTTTACTCACCAACGGCCAGTTTCAAAATGTTCGTCTAAATTCCATGGACAAGTATGAATGCACTGTGGTCGTTCTAGAATTTAAAAAATTTATATTTTAGGGTAATGAGAAATTAAAATTCTCCGGAAGCTCGAGTATTATAAAATATCCCCTCTTTAATGTAAGCCCGGTCAACAGTTATGTGAGATCCACCCCACCCCAAGCGTTCAGGCGCATTCCTACCTAACAAAACCAGATGAGCTACTTTAAAACGTCCATCTTTTGCAACACCGACGCAAATCCCAATATTAGAGAGAAGCATACTCTCACCACCAATATTCATTATTAAATAGAATTTTTTTTAATTTAATAATCTTAAAATTTGGAAAAAATAAAAACAATTTTTGGTATGGTTAAAAAGACTCTGATTTTTGAAAAAATTTTTTGAAAAAAAATTTCAGAAGAAAACTCAAAAAAGTAAAAAAGCTAATAATTATTAACTAGAGACAGGCAATCCATTTTTTTGCAAAATTTCACTTAGGCAAAATATGCAACATATGTATTTTTGTAAAAAGAGAGTTTATAAAAAAGGGTTGAATTTTTATGAGAATGATTTGGGAAGGAAAGAAGGAGAAGTCTTCTTTTAAAAATAAAACGTTTAGACCTAAACAAAAGTTAATTCAAATAACAGACAAAAAAAGAAGATTATAAAAATGCACATTTATTAATATGTAAGAGAAAAAATATTTTTTTAAAGAAAAACCGAAGACAAAAATTAAAAAATATGTAAATAGAAAAAGGCAAAAATAATTTGTCGATTTTTGAAAAATCGTTACGCCAAAAAACATAACGCCAAATTTGTTTAAAATTTAAATTAAAACAAAGGGGCATTTTAAACTAGAGACCGGTAAAATCGAGTTTGCGGAATCCCTCATGCGGGATTTTTTTAAATCTTTGCGGGACGGGATCCCGCGGTGCATCCCGCAAATCCCGCAAATCGAACAAAAGCGCGGGATTGCGGGACGGGAACCCGCAAAATCCCGCGCGGGACCCCGTCCTGGGGTATTGTGACTTATAGGGGGTTTTTGCTGGCTGGACCGATTTGGACAAATGAGGTGTCATTCGAAAGAGCTCGCCGAGCTGAGTCGATCGCGGGGTGAGAGAAGTCGATCCGACAATCAGGGATCGAGATACAGATCCCTGAAGTTTGAAAAAGAGAAGGGGGGAGTAAGCTCATTTTGGGGTAAAAAATTCGAAAATGCAAATAATAGCTCATTCGACTCAGCTCGTCGAGCAGAGGCGAATGACACCAAAATCAACGAAATCTGACTTGATTTGACAAAGTTATGCTCGTTTGTTTTAGCTCCTTACCTATGGCTATGTTGATGTTTTTGCTGCTACTGGGGCCCCAAGTAAATACATCCAAAGCAAGGGAGATAGGAATAGGTCTATGTTACCGACCCAGAGCCCAGCGACCGTTGACTCCCCGCGAGGCGCGTGCCGCGAAACCCCGCGCGAAGCGCGGGGTTTCGCCAATTGAGGATTGTGGTCGTTTTGGCGCCGGGCCGTTTTGGCGCGAGAACAAAAATCTGGCACTTGGGCGATACTTAACTTCATAAAAATTTTTTCAAATTTCTTTAACATCCTTGACTAACTCCTCCAGAAATTTCAGAATTTTTCATAAGATATTTCTGGAGTTATAGGCGATAGATCAGAAAAATTAGGCATTTTTCAGAAAATCGACATTTTTGGCCATAATTTCTAAAATTCTTGCTCAAAAATACTGAAATTTTTGGAGAATATAGATAAAGGTATGAGAGTTATTATTGCAAAATTTTATCATTTTTGATAACAAACTCGTCATCTTATAAGCTCGCGCCAAAACGGCCCAGTTTGGCGCGAGCAATTGACGCCGACTTCAAACCTGTAGAAAACTTAAACAAAAATTTAATTCTCTATTAAAAATACTAGTCTTATGGAAGATAGTTCGTTGTTTAGATAAGAATTAAAATTATTCTTTTAAAATTATAGTTTATATTTTTATTTGATCGACCAAGAATTATCCTTATAATTATTTTTAAATCTATTATCCTGGCCAAGACCGTCCCAAAATTACCATTCTTTGAAATTAAATATAAAAATAAGAGAGATTATTTTTATTTTAAAAATTGAGTTATACAAAATTAATTAAAAAAAGGCAGTTAAATTATGTATACATAAATCCTGAGTAAAATTTAAAAAATACAATAAAACAGAAGAATCTTTAATTTCTGTTTTCAGAAGAATTTTACGAATTTTTTTGCTTATTAAGTAAATTATAAAAAAGATTCTTGTTTTATTTTAAGTATAAATCATATTTAAGGCTTTAAGATTGGGTTGGAAAGCCAAAAGTTTCGAGGTTTCGTGAATTTAAATTTTTTAAATAAAGAATTTTTAGGAAATTTAAACATTTATTTTAGAAAAATTCTGAAAATATTTTTTTAATTTACACAATGAACAAATAATTTTTGAAAAAAGGCAAAAAATTTATAGTTTTCCTACCCTTGAAGAGATTGCAGATTATTTTTTAAAATTACACTTTTTTATAAAAGACATGATTTTTAGGAAAAACATAAATAAATTAGTAAAGCAAATTTTTTTATAAGCATACATACAAAGTAATAAATTAGTTAAGTATGGATCTATATTTTTTAAATTTAGTTAAGTTTAGAAAAAAATGAAATTTTTAAGTAGTCTTTGAGGTTATAAAAAATATAGATTAATTAAAAACAACCAAAATTTTAAAAGCCTTATAACAACACTTTCCCTGAATATTCCTGAACATTATATAATGCAGAGATATTTTTAAATTTATTGAAATAATTAACAAATTTATTCCAAATTATCTGCCAACGCAAACTGATATTGTTATTTGATAAGTTATCGATCCGTGAATTCATTTGAGCAAATAAATCAAGCATCTCCTTACGTGTAACAAATTCAGACATATCCTTCTTTAAAGCTTCAATATCTATAAAATAGAAAATAAAAACAAGAATTAAAATAGTTGATATTTCAAAAATCCTCCTCAAAAATCCTCAATTTAATAAAAAGGGAGAACAAAACTCATAAATATATTTTTACAATATACCACAAAAAGGGCTACCGGACAATGCGTCATTGGAAAATGCGTCAGTGGACAATCGGTCAGTATTGATATAAAGTGATTAAAAGTGATGATATAAAGATATAAAAATTCCTTGATATCCCTTCAAATCGGCTAATCTCCATCTTAACCTAAACAAGTAACTTAATATTTCTGTTAATCCTCCAAACCCCGAGATATCGACCTTAATCGCAACAAGCCCCTCTATATCTTTTTTAAACCTGAAAATCCCTTTTTAAATACTCCTATTCTGTTTATATCCCATCTTTATTCCTTTTTATCATTTTTTATCTCTTTACATCATCACTTTTAATCACTTTTTATCAACACTGACCGATTGTCCACTGACTCATTGTCCGGACACGACAAAAAGGATTTTACCCTATCCTATGGCCCGAGAAATCATTAAGTACCCCTATTCCAAACTTGTGTAAATCAAGAATATAAACCTTTTCTTAACTGAACAACTTCTGGGTCGGGCACTTCTGTCTTGCAAACAGCAATGAATGCTTTGAAGAGAAAAAATAGAATTTTAAACTGAAAAATTAAAATAATACTTTTATTCGCCCAACCAGTTGACGGTTCAAAAAAAAGACTTCTTTCTGGATTCATACTAAAAATTAAAAAGATATAGGTATTTAGAATTATTTACTAGTAGGAAATGTTAAAGTCAAAGCTTTATCCGAAATTCTTTGTTTTGCGGACAAATTAATGTAAAAAACAATAATGGGATATAAACTGATTTTCTTTAAATTCTAGGCCTTAACTAAAAAAATTAGGAAATAGTTGTAATATTCTCTGCTGTTTGCCAACAATAAATTTGAGTAAGAGTATGAATTCCCGGTAATCTTCTAAATAGTTTACAGGTTCCCCAAAAAAATGACCCGAATTTGATCAAGCAAATCGCTTAAAATTTTGGGAATAATCCTATGAGGTTAGAGTTGATCGAAGTCGAGTCCGAGGTAAGAATCAAATTCTAAGCTTTGGACATGCATATCGATCACCTATTAGAAAGCCTCGAAAATACCGAAAGAACATTCCTTGTTCGTTTTCTCCAGGGACCAGTAAACTAGAGATTATCGAATTTACAACAATTGGCGAGTAAGGGAAAAGCAGTAAGTAACAACGATTTTTAGAGTCAAACTGAGCTTAGCAAGAATGAAAACCAGAAAAATTTTGAAAATATACCGAAGCTGTTGATACCCTCCAGACGAATGTTTAAATTCGAGACTAACAACGCCGGGAAAAGCAACAGCAACTGCTTTCAAAGACAACGAACGATCATCCTCCGTTGGTATCAGTTCCACTTCACCCCCAACATTTTTAGATATAGACACGAGAATATCCTAGAATTTATTTAAATTATCAAAAATACAAAGAAAAACCTCAGGAATTGAAGTGGTGTTGTCAGTAGTAGAAATTATCTGACCCTCAATAACCGAGGTATCTTTACGAAGCAAGTCCTTCTGGATAACCAAATTGTCTTTATCAGTTTTGTTCCAAGCAACCAGGCTGACTGACATTATTGTTTGAAGTGATTTAGTTTTTGTAAGTAATTAATTGTTCTATAATTTAAAAAATAAAAAATCAATACAAAAACGTTACAAAAACGTTACAAGCTGCTTATAGGATTTGGGTCCGCTGGAAAAAAATAATTCTATTTTTCCTTAATACACTCCGTTAATAAAGTATAAGCACCCCCAAATTTTCGTAAAAATTACATAATCCCTAAACATTATTTGTTTTATTTTTTTCCTACATTAGTAGGGATCCAAATCATAACTAAAAATAAAGTTTCAGAAATTTTTATCGATTTAAAAATTTTAAAATTGAATTTTCTCGAATTTGAGGTGTTAAGAAAGTATAAGCACCCCTGTAAAAATTTAGCTTCTACTTATTGTAAAATTCTACAAAAAATACAGTAAATTTGTCTATCGATATTATGGAAAATAAAAAAAGAATTAGGCCGATATCTCATTTCAGTTTCGAGATCTCGATACCCTGAAAATCAACGGAAAACCGGGGGTAGACGTCTTTAAAAAATTTTTTCGACCCCTTATGGTTTGTTTAAAATTTTTGTTCTAGGCTTATTCGAAAGCCCTTAAAATTTGCTACAAGATAGAAAAAATCTTATTTCCCAGAAAAAATAGTTTGTTATGTTATTAACTGTCAAATTTCTATGTTAACAAAAAACGCCTGAATGCCCCATAAAATGCCCTTTATGATAGCCTCGGAAGATTAACGGCATATATCTCTCATTAGAATTTTTTCTGGGAAATAAGATTTTTTCTATCTTGTAGCAAATTTTAAGGGCTTTCGAATAAGCCTAGAACAAAAATTTTAAACAAACCATAAGGGGTCGAAAAAATTTTTTAAAGACGTCTACCCCCGGTTTTCCGTTGATTTTCAGGGTATCGAGATCTCGAAACTGAAATGAGATATCGGCCTAATTCTTTTTTTATTTTCCATAATATCGATAGACAAATTTACTGTATTTTTTGTAGAATTTTACAATAAGTAGAAGCTAAATTTTTACAGGGGTGCTTATACTTTCTTAACACCTCAAATTCGAGAAAATTCAATTTTAAAATTTTTAAATCGATAAAAATTTCTGAAACTTTATTTTTAGTTATGATTTGGATCCCTACTGATGTAGGAAAAAAATAAAACAAATAATGTTTAGGGATTATGTAATTTTTACGAAAATTTGGGGGTGCTTATACTTTATTAACGGAGTGTATGTAATAATGGTCGGTCTTTTTTCCTTCCTTAATTTCTCTCTACTTCTCTGTGGCATATTCAAATTATAGATTTTTCTCCAATATCATCAAACATTGGGATCAATATTTTCATTTTTGCCATTTCAGTCATTATTGCAACATGATAGATAATCTTTTTTTCATTAATGTCTATCATTTGAATATGCCACAGGGAAAATGAATAAAATTGAGGAAGAGGAAGAAGAGATTTCATACAAATTAAGGATCAGATAGAATAATTTTTTCCAGCGGACCCAAACACTATAAGTACCAAATTATGGGACATAATGTCATTTAAAAACATAATGCCATAAATAAATTTCTTTAGTAAGGGCGACGGTTTAATCTCAAAATCGAACCTGATTTTTCCTTAATCTTCGATTTTCAGTTAAAGAATTTACATTAAATCGAGATATGTTAAAGTTTCAGATATTTGCTTATTAACTGAAACAAACCCTATTAAGTACCGGTGTGTGGTTTAAAAAAGACAAGTTTCTAATTTTTATATTGTTTACAACGAAGTTATTTAAAGTTAAAAATACTTAAATTTACTCTCTCTGAAAATCTGAACTTATGGAAATTAATTTTTTTCAATCTTCATCCTCAGGTTTCTCGTTCAGATATATAAGATAATCTTCTTCATCTGAATCTATCTGACTTAAGGAATTACTTTTAGTTGGCTCTTCTACCACAGTTTGATTTTGCTCTTCCATATGAGTTTCTGTTTCCCCTTTAGTACTTCTTCCTCCTCTTGATTAAAAACATTTCCTTGTTCAAGCTGAATGCTCTCTTTGTAAACGATTGGCATTTTTAATTAAACTCCAAAATATTACATTGACGATTAAAATTATTAATATTCTATCAAGTTTCATCATTAATTAATTTTAAAAAATTTATTTAAAATAAAATTTTATTTACTACAAATTAACCAAAAATAATAAATTTTAATTTAATGAATTTAAATAAGCTATCGGAGCAGTTCAACTGAGTCCCGGCTCAACTGAGTCCCGGCCCTATAACTTAGCAAGAAAAGAACACTTTTTCATGTTCTTGGTATCATTTGATAGAGAATTAAAAGCTCTATAACATATCAAAAAATCAGAATTTTTGACCGATTGATAAAAAAGTTATGATTTAAAAACTAACTTTTTCAAAAAAATCTGATTTTTCGGCACTTTATCGATCATAACTTTTTTACCAGTCGGTCAGGAATTTTGATTTTTTGGTATATTGTAGCCTATTTAATGCTCTATCCAATGGTACCAAGAATAACAAAAAGTGACCATCCCTTCATAAGTTATAGGGTCCGGGACTCAATTGAGTCGGGACTCAATTGAGGTGTACCGATAAGCTATATAGATGATGAAAATACATTGGGAAAAATTATTTTACATTTCATAATAAAAAATATAAAGTACATGTCTAAATTAAAAAAGGAAAGTGCATTATGAAATTGCACTTTTGTAGATATTAGTAATGCTGTTTTACATAAAAGCCTCTTGTTGTTGCGGCAAAAATAGCATTGGGAATAGCATGTCTCCTTCTTTCGAATGCTATTTTTGCCGCAAAATGCAAGACGACATTCGTAAGGACAAAATAATCCATTTCTTAATTAGAGAAAAATCAACAGGCGATTCGCAAGTTATTCGACAAGTCGATTCGATTGTTTAAAACATTGAAATAGACATTTAGAATCAACAGAAACAAATTTTTTAAAGTAAAATTAAACTCAGCAATTAACAAATATTTAAGTCACACATATCTCAAATCAAGTGATTAACAGAAAATCAGGAATGCTTGAAATTTTATAAAAGTTGTCTAAAGTTTTACAATTCTTTAATCTACTTTGAATATTTTAGCAATTTTTTAAAATATATTTTTCTTTTATAAATCGTTCTCATATTCATCCTAAGGTTTCTCATCTAAATCAAAAGGATTTTTATAGTTAGGTTTCGCGTTCAGATCAAAAGGGTACTCATTTAGATTTATCTGATTCATGCAATTCCCGGGAATCTTATTTGGCTCTTCTACCACATTTTGATTTTGCTCATTCACATAGTTCTCAGCTTCGTCTTTGTTACTTTCTTCCTCTTCTTGATTAGAAAGCTTTTCTACTTCAGACCGAATGCCCTCTTCATAAACGATTGGCAATTTATCTTTATTTCTAAAATCATTGTTCTGTGTATAAACAAAAGAAGTTCCTTCTTCATTATCAGAATGAACATTTCTTTCTTTTGAATAAACATTTTGTAAACTTGTTTGTTTATTTTTCCTTTTTTCTCGGTATTTTCGATCATATTCTCGCTTCTCCTCCTTATTATTTTGGTAGTAATTACGCACACTTTCTCTCCTTTTTTCCTTAGTTTTATGGTAGTAATTTCGTTCTCTTTCTCGCTTCATCTCTAAATTATTTTCTCGATATTTTCTAGTATATTCTCGCTTTTTATCTTTATTATTTTGGTAATAATTTCGGTCAGATTCTCGCACCTTTTCCCTGTTATTTTCTCGATATTTTCTGCAACATTCTTTCCTCTTTTCTTTATTATTTTGGTAGTAAATTCGATTACTTTCTCGTATCTTTGCTCTATCATCCATAACTGTTCTGCCTTTTTTTGAAATTGTATATTTTGGTTTTAACGTTTGATCTTTTTGAATTTGAGGATTAACCGATGATTCAGCCCCATCGTTATCCTTTGAGGTTTCACCAACTCTAGTTAACTCGTTTTTATCTTTATTAATTTTAACAGAATTAATTAAACTCAAAAATATCGCATTGACGAGGAGAATTATTAATATTCTACCAAGTTTCATTATAAATTAACTTAAAAAATATATTTAAAATAAATTATTTTATTTACTACTAATTAAACAAAAATAAAAAATTTTGAAGGTAGTGTTGAATTTAAGTAATCTGTCTATATTTCATAATAAATATCTGTTTTCTCAGTGAAAGTGCATTGTGAAAAATTTTTAGGATGTACTTTCGGTCGTCAATACCTAGGCTGATCGAAATTTCGTTTTGTTCCTTCATGCCCTGTTTTCTATTTCGTTTCTTTTCGAAGCGAAATAACAAAATTTCGAACGAAACGAAATAGAAAAAAGGGCATGAAGGAACAAAACGAAATTTCGTTCAGCCTAGGTATTGACGACCGAAAGTACATCCTAAAATTTTATCATAATGCACTTTCACTGAGAAAACGGATATTTTATTATAAAATATAAACAGAATACTTAAATTCAACATTAACGTCAAAATTTATTATTTTTGGTTAATTAGTAGTAAATAAAATAATTTATTTTAAATATATTTTTTAAATTAATTTATAATGAAACTTGGTAGAATATTAATAATTCTCCTCGTCAATGCGATATTTTGGAGTTTAATTAATTCTGTTAAAAATAATAAAAATCAAAATGAGTTAGCTAGAGTTGGAGAAACTTCAAAGGATAATGATGGAGCGGAATCATCGGTTAATCCTCAAATTCGAATGTTAAAACCAAAACCTAAAATTACAAAGAATGGCACAACAAATGGTGAAAAAGACGAAAAAAGGTTGAATATAAATAAATATATGAGAATTTATTATCAAAACAATAAGGAAAAAAAACTAGAATCTGTCCGAAAGTATTACCAAAAGAATAAGGAAAAGAAGAGAGAATATAATCAAAAATATCGAGAAAATAATAGAGAAATGATGAGAGAATCTGGTCGAAAATATCGAGAAATTAATAAGGAGAAAAAGCGAGAAAAGGAGCGAAAATACAGAGAAAATAATAGGGAAAAAATACGCGAATTTGACCGAAAATACCGAGAAAATAATAGGGAAAGGAGGCGAGAAGCTGTCCGAAAATACCGAGAAAAAAGGAAAAATAAAAAAGAAAACTTAAAATATCCACAAGTACTAGGAAATGTTCATTATGAAAATAATGGTGAAGGAGGAACTTCCAATCCGCAGAATGATGATGTTAGAAATAAAGGTAAAATGCCAATCGTTTATGAAGAAAGGATTCGGTCTGAAGAAAGAAGTAGTTCTAATCAAGAGGATGAGGAAACAGAAGCATATGTGAATGAACAAAATAAACAAGTGGTAGAAGAGCCAAATAAAATTCCAAAGAATTGCATGAATCAGATAAATTTAAATGAGTATCCTTTTGATTTAAACGAGAAACCTGAGGATAACCATGAATATGGGTGCTAGGAATGAAAGAGCAGAAGAAGGATTTTTAAAAAAATTTAAAAAATTTAAGAGCATATAATGAATTTAATTAACTTCAAAATTAAAAAATATATTTGCTGTGTTTGTTTTATTATTACTAGGGCGTGTCAAAACATGCAAATGCATATTTTGCATGCGGATATGCCATGAGCTGAAACGCTCAAAAATGGTGTTTTTACATCGGTTAGAGCACTTTAGAACCCGGTTCTTAATGCATATTTTTGCATATTTCGGTACTTTCGTGCATATTTGCATATCTGTGCATATTTTGGTAAATTTTGCATATTTTTACCTAAATTTGTGCATATTTTGGCATTTTTTGAAAAATTTTAGTAAAAATCAGGCAAAATTTTCAAAATTTTGGAATTTTTTGGGCAAAAAAATTTTAAATAAAAATTTGTTGAAAATATTTTTCGAAAAATTTTTCGCGAAAAATTTTTTTTTCAAAAAAATTTTTTAAATTGAATTTTAAGTTCATAAAATCTTTTAGAAGTGCTCTTAAACTGCAATTTAAATGCTAAATTAGTATTTTTTACCTCAAATATTAATTTTTTAAAGCATATATTTTCGGTGCATATATATGCGCATATTTTGGGATTTTCCGTGCATATTTTGACACGCCCTAATTATTACGTAATGGTGGGCCGGGTTACCTAAAACGGAGATAAGGACATTATTGTCACGTCTGGCATCTTGGCCCTACAAAATTCTAAAAACATTCTTTAAATTTTAATTGAATTTAAATAATATCTAAATGAAAACATTAGGTAAATTTATATTTCGTAATAAAATATTATTTTCTCATGGAAAGGTCATTATTACATTGCCGGAATTTTTTTGCCTACATGTCATCTCTTGTGTCATTTATATAATCGAAAAGTGTTAATCTGTCTGTTTTTTGTTTGCCCTTTTTAGACAAGTCTTTTTGTTTTTTCTAAGGACGTGTCCGCATGTCCCATAAACCAGACCGTAGTTCCGTGGTTCCTGTAACCCAAAATAGATACTACAATAAAATCTCTATCTTTTTTCTGATTAAAGAATACAAAACTTTAAAGTTAATAAAGGTTTGTATTCTGATTTCAACCATTCATCAACACTTATGTCGATAGACAAAACGTTACCAATGATCCTCTTGTTTTGTGTCTTGGATCATCAATACAATAGATGCACTAGTTTTTCCAAATTCTGGTTGGAGGTTTGATATGGTACTTGTTTTCAAGGAATTTTATCTTAAAGGTTTAACCTGTAGATGATTAAAAAAGGAAATAAAAAGTATGAAATGAAGCAGAAAACTATAAATATGGTAAATAACCAATGATGGAAATCCCCGTTGTAACGGATGATGTCTAAATGAGATCACCCCAAAATATCGACACCCTAAATATCGTCCAAAAATATCGGCTTTCGAATGGTATAAGATTTATTTGAATTGGATCAAGCATCAAAAAGTTATAGCTGATCAAATTCGGCTTGCACTCAGTTTGTGGGCGTATAACCGATAAGTACCGTATTTTGAAGATGCAAAATGTCAAGTAATCACTGTTATTTTTAAAAAAATTTTAGTCAAAACATATGTTTAAAAGCTCTAAACGTAATTAAATATTGCTAATTTATTTTTTATTTTTATCAAACAAAGGATAAAAAATTATTCTTTATTTATTTAATAATAGATAATTAATCTTGTAAAACTTTTTAGGAACAAAGGAAAAGGATTATTAATGTAGCCGCCAAAACTTTGCTTAAAAGAAAGAGGAATTATACAACCGAATTAAAAATTATGAAGGTTTTATATTGTAAATGTATAATAACTCTTAAATTAATTTAAAAAATTCGTGTTAAAAATTTTGATTATATATTTTTACTTATCAAATATTCATTACTGATAATTTTGGAAGGCTAAGAAGCCAAATTTTTTTAGTGAAAATTTTGAAAGATCGCCAAAGTCGAAATTTCGAAACTTCTCCAATTTTAGTTTTTCGTTTACTAACGCTAAGTTGAGGTAAAATTATTTCCATGAGTTTTCGAAAAATTCCTGCCCATGTCTTTTCTTAAGCCTATTATAAATCCTTTTCTTTTCCTTAATTATACACCCGGTATTTTTTAATTTTTAAAAATTATTTTTCTTAATTTAGCCTTTATGTATTTAACAATAGTTTATTTTTTTGAATTTTTTGTTATTAAAAAATAGTGGCCTCACAATCTTGAAGGTTATACACTAGCGAACATCCCTTTTTAATCCTTCCATTTATTAAATATCCTTTAGACTCTTTTAAATTAATGAGCATCCGGATGATCGGCACTGAATTATATTATTCTTAAATTCTTTTCTCGGGAATCTGCAATTATGCAGATTTTTGTGTCTCTCAGTAAAGGTTTCAAATTTCATTATTGAAATATTTCTATAATTTTTTAAAATTAAATTTGTATAAATTAATTTATAAACTTAAAAATTCATTTTTTTATTAAATATACTAGAAATCGTAATTTCAAAAAACCGGGTCCGGGAAACGGAAACGGGTTCTGAAAGTTAACCGGGAGGGACCCGGACCGGGAAAATCGGGAATTCCCGTTCCCGGTTCCATCCGATTGCTTCAATAAAACCGGGAAAAGGAACCTGAAAACCGTGAAACTGGTCCGGGACCCGTTCCGATCTCTAAAATATACAGGAATAAAATTTGTTTTTGTTTTATTTTCATTATTTTCCCTAGATTATTCATAATGCACTTTTATTAATAATCGAATTGATATAACTTATTTTTCTAGCCTTTCTAACAAATTAGTTATGAGAGTGAATTAAAATTAATTACCAAAAGTTGTTTCCGTCCATTTGAATAAAAATGTGTAAAAATAAAATGTCAAAAATTGAGTCGCGCCTAAATAAGATTTAATATATGGATGTCATTTATTTATTGCTGGACTTTTCCCTTCACCAGAAATTGGCATGCTTAAATTATAATCCTGTTGCTTGGTCCTGTCCTATTTAATTTTGGAAAATTTTTCACCGTTTCCTGTCATTTTATTCTTAATTCTATTTCAATCTAATCCTATCCTTGTCAATTTTTCACACATTTAAAGTTATGATTCCTTGTAAAAATGGTAAAAAGTGCCAATTAATTAGGAAATTCTTCTTTATTTGGAACTTAATTCGGAACTTAATTTGGAACATTGGAACTTAATTTGGAATGCGTTTATACACCCATATTTTCGTTCTTTGTCCTTGTTACTCCTCTTACAAAAATATTTCAAACGGTCAGAGGCAAATAAAATTGAATTAAAGTACCTTGGTATCTTTAATAGAATGGCCCTCTTAATTTAAATCGCACCCTCCAATAGAATGACACCTTGGAGGATGAATAAATATAAATTTTCCCCTCAATTTGAATTGCCTCTCTAATAGAATGTCCCTTTGAAAGGACATCTATTAGCTACCAAGGTACTTTAATTCCACTTTATCTGCCTTTGAACCTATTGCGATATTTTTGTATGAGGTACAATGAGAAGAAAATGTGGGTGTATAAAAACCAGGGTTGCCGCCCGAAACCCGATACCCAAATTTAAAATTTTCCAACCCGAAACCCGTGACTCGAAATGAAAACGCTCCAACCCGATACCCAAAACCCGTACCCGAAGATTTTTTGTACCCGCGGCAACACTGATAAACACAGCATTGTACCTTATTTAATTTGTCCCATTGGATTGCTTAAGCGCTTAAACGAGTTGCCGCAATGTTATGACCCTAAGAATTAATCCAAAACGTGCCTTAATACATTGTGTGAAAAAATATACCTAAATTCGAATTCAATCTTTTATTTATTTTTCTAATTTAAGAACAGAAAGATTATGGTTCTTAACATTATTTTACTTGAATTATAAAATTATATACCTAATTTCAATGCCTTTGGATTTTTATGGACTCCGCCCTACGGATGTAAAAAAATTTGGGCAGCCAACCAATTACGCGACAATGGAAAAACTAAAGTAATTGAGGGGATCAGGCGGGACAAAATTAACTAAACATATTTTGTCTTATTTTTTAGTTTACCTAATCTATTGCCAATTTTACTCAATCTTGTCCCTAATTTTTCAATTTTTTCCATAATTTTAATCAAAGACTACATAAAATTTAAAAATATTTTACTTAGAATCATCGCGAAATCTCTTAAAAAGTTTATTTTTTTTAATTGTTTACGCGGCGTTATAAACGAATTCCCCTTAATTTGTTAATGGACTCATTAACAATCACAACGAGAATTATCAATTAAGCCTTCTCTCCCGTTAAAACAAGCAATAAAATCAGTTATTTTAACAATCCTAAGTGCTTTACGTATTGCGCATTTAAAGTACGACCTTCACAATAAACTGATTTTTGTGCTTGTTATAAGAAAGCAAAAAGTATGAAGTAAAACTAATTTAGATTAAAATTTTATTGCTTAATACAAAACATTAATTAACTCGTTAATTAATTTTTTATATCCTTTGTAAAATTTAATTAAATATTTTAAATTTTTAACTGCATAATGTTACGCTTACATAAAAAACGCGCGCGTCTTGCGGCAGAAAATATAATGGGAAACGCGGATATATATATCTAATATATAATTTGGCATTCTATCTAAAAAATTTATTTAAATGACAATTCATACTAGTATTTTTTTTTCTCTTCTCTCTATCATTTGTGCTATTTCTCTTTTGATGATTCATAAAATCAGAACTGTTTTTTTCCCTTTTTTCTTAATTTTTATTGAAATTTATCATTTTTTATTTTTATTTTTTAAACAATATTTTTTCTTTAAGGAAATTTTTAAAAAAAGGCATTTAATTGGGTAATATTCTTTTGACATGTCTAAGCGCAATTCTTCAGAATTTTCTCCTTTAAATTTTGCAGCAAATATGACAAACAACGAAAAACGCAGCAAAATTGTTGAAGAAATTAATTCTTTAAATTTTGACAAAATTGCAACAGAAATGGAACAAGACAAGACTACACCTAATTGGGCGAAATTAATTATTGGACAAATGGGCTCTCTTCTAAAAATTGCAGCAGACCTTCTAAATGAACAACAAAATTCTTGTGGAAATTTTGAACTTCATTTACAAAAACAACAACAACAATTTGAGGAAAATGAGCGTCTTCACAGCATAGTGATTACTGGATTGGAAGAAAGTCAAAAATCAGATGCTCTGGAGCGTGTGAAGGAAGATCAAAACAAGGTTTTAGAAGTTATTAATATGTGCAAAGTTGACATTGGTTTGCCAACTGCTATTTTTCGTATGGGTGTTAAAAAAATGAATTCTTGTCGTCCAATTAAAGTAAAAATGCCAAGTAAGGCAGCGGTTAGGGAAATTTTAAGGGGCAAAAAATATATTATTAATAATAAAATCAATACAAACACACATTTTAATATACGGGTTAGGGAGTCTCTAACCGCTTCCGAGCTTAAATCTCGTTCAGACCTTGTTAAACAATGCTTTAAAATGCGTAGTGAGCACCCCGGTGCTGACTATGTCATTTATGCCTCAAATATAATATTAAGAAGTGAGATTGACAATTTCAAAAAAACTCTTCCAAAAAACTAAGAAGTCATCTCACTTCTTCTATAAATAAATATACTCTAAAGCCGACTATTTCTCATGAAAAAAACTCTAATTTATTTTTAAACAAAAAAATAAAAGGATGCCTTATAAACATTCGATCCTTAAAAAATAAAATTGATAATGTTTCATGTATTTTAAGCGCATATGATATAGATATCCTCTTTGTAACTGAAACTTGGCTTACAACAGAAACCCAAAATATTTTTAACTTAGATATACTTGAAAATTTTAATATAGTTCTTTGTAATCGCATTAATCGTAGGGGTGGCGGCTGCGCTGTTTTGATCAGAAAGCATATTAAGTTTTTCGTTAAACAGTCCATCTCTAAGTTCAACTCAGAAATAATACATCTACAAATACAAAATTCAAAATGTATTAATTTCATTCTTATTTATAGACCTCCTAATACCAGTATTATTCAAACTAAAAAGCTTTTTAAATTCATTGAATCTCTTGTTTCTCTTAACTGCATCATACTAGGAGACTTTAATTTCGGAACAAAGGATTTAAATTGGGTCAATAATATTCCATATTGTAAAAACAGTTTAGGTGATCTATTTCTCAATTTTTTCAATTCTTTGAATCTTTCTTCCACTACACCAGGTCCTACTAGAAACGATGCTTATTTAGATATTTGTTTAACCAATAAACCTGATTTATTCCAAAATATATATGTTGATGGTTCTTTGTTTAACTCTGATCATGATTCTTTAATCTTTGATTTATTATTCCCTATAATCAAAAAAGAAGTCAAACAAATTAAATATAGAAAATATAATAAGGCTAATACATCTTTATTGAATGGATTCTTATCTTCTATCATACCGATTATATCCACGCAAAATTATTATTTGGAAGATAAATATAATCATTTCATAAATAACATCTTAACATCTCTCGACTTATATGTACCAGAAAAACTTTTAACTAAAAAAGATCTTAAACATAATTACCCTGCTCACTTAAAAGCATCTATTAAAAAGAAAGCTGAAATTTATAGACAATTTAAAACTGATAAACTAAAATATAAAGAATTATATGATAGTATATCATTGCATATAAAAATTCAGACTAGAAACTTTCATACTAAGAAACAAAATAATTATATCACTAAAGATAGAAATTCTGTTCATAAATATCTTAAAAAATTTAAATTTACCAATAATGAAATTCCCGTGCTTTACCATAATAATAGATATATCACAAAATCAATAGATAAATCTGAAATTTTCGCTGATATTTTTTCTGAAAACTTTTCTAATACAAATATGCAATATAACCATAATAACGAAGATAATAATCAAATACCTGTCATCGAAGATGTTGATTTTGACATAATTGATATTATTAACTTCATTAAAAAATTACCAAACAGAAATGGTACTTCACCTGATAATATAAATTATAAAATATTAAAAATTACACTTCCGTCTATAGCTCCTTTTATATCAGAAATATTTAGAATATCATTAGATTCGGGTATACTACCAAATATATGGAAAGAATCTTTAATAATACCATTATTTAAAAAAGGAGAAAAATCAAACCCTGAAAATTATCGACCTATTGCACTAACATGTGCATTATGCAGGGTCATGGAAATGACACTTAATAAATACATAGTTCAATTTTTGCTTGATAACAATTTATTTAGCAACCATCAATATGGATTTATAAAAAAAAGATCTACCACAACACAACTAATCACCACATTAGAAGACTGGTATGATGCAATAATGGGGAAAAAGAATATTGACTGTATATATATTGACTTCAAAAAAGCATTTGATTCAGTACCACATGATCTCTTGATCAATAAAATATATAAAATAGGCATAAGAGGAAAAATTTTAAGATGGATTTCATCTTTTCTTTCTGATAGAACTTTCAGAGTCAAAATAAACAATACATTTTCCAACCCTAGAAATATTAAATCAGGTGTTCCACAAGGATCTGTCTTAGGCCCACTATTATTTTTGATTTATATCAATGATTTACCTGATGTAATTCCGAATGGTATAAAAATTAAACTTTTTGCCGATGATGTTAAAGTATATGTTATACATAAAACAAAAAATGAAAGAAGAATACTTACTAATGCTATCAAAAATATTGAACAATGGGCAACTGAATGGAAATTAAATATAGCTATTAATAAAACATATATTATTTATCTTGGTAAAACTAACCCGAAAGATCAATATAAAATTTTTGATACATCTATAAATGAAGTAGATTCTATACGAGATCTAGGCATCATAATCGATAATAAACTTAAATTTCAAGAACATGTACAAAAAATTATTCGGGCTGCTTATATAAAAATGAATTTTGTGTTTAAGATAATTAAATCGAAATCTATAAAAACATGGCTTACAATCTATAAAAGTTATATAAGACCATTGCTGGAATACTCTCCTGAAACATGGAATCCACAACTAAAATCTGAAATTAACAAACTCGAAAAATGTCAAAAATTCTTTACAAAAATCCTACTTAGAAAATGTTCATTACCCTATATACCTTATTTTCAAAGATTGGAATTTCTTAATCTTCCTACTCTTGAAAACCGTCGTAAGACATATGATTTAGTATTAGCTCATAAAATCCTACATGGATACACTCATATTAAATCAGAAAATCTTTTTAAAATATCAAATAGAAAAAACTGTTATTTGTTATCTAAAAATCAAACTTCAAAATCATCTAACTCATTTGTAAATAGGGTAACTAAAATGTGGAACGTTTTAACTGATGAACTTAGAACCACAAAAGTAACACTTAGTTTCAAAAATAAAATAAAAGCAATACTTATTCAATAGGTACAATCCAATCTATTTTTATTTTTATTGCTATTATCAAGAAAAAATAAAATCAATTCTCGTAAATTCCCTTAAATTACAAACTATTAAAAAAAGGCCTATTGCTCTAAATATTGAATATTTTTTCTCTATTTTTCTTTCACCCTCAAGGAAATATTCAAATTGATAAATGAATTTATTATTTAACATTATATCTAAAAAAATTCAAAACTTCATTTTTGCCAATCCTCCCTTATATTTTTTTTAAAATTAAATTTCGAATATAAAAATTGGCTTGTTTTTAGAGAATAACTGCTTTAAATTAAAATATTATAGATCATCAAGGTTAATCGCAGGTGATAGAGAAAACATTTTTAAATCCTAAAAAAAAAATTCAAATCCTAAAACCTAAAAATATCTCCAAATCCTAAAAATATCTAAAAAAATATTTAAATTGTAAATCTAATATATAATTTGGCATTCTATCTAAAAAATTTATTTAAATGACAATTCATACTAGTATTTTTTTTTCTCTTCTCTCTATCATTTGTGCTATTTCTCTTTTGATGATTCATAAAATCAGAACTGTTTTTTTCCCTTTTTTCTTAATTTTTATTGAAATTTATCATTTTTTATTTTTATTTTTTAAACAATATTTTTTCTTTAAGGAAATTTTTAAAAAAAGGCATTTAATTGGGTAATATTCTTTTGACATGTCTAAGCGCAATTCTTCAGAATTTTCTCCTTTAAATTTTGCAGCAAATATGACAAACAACGAAAAACGCAGCAAAATTGTTGAAGAAATTAATTCTTTAAATTTTGACAAAATTGCAACAGAAATTAAATTAATGGACCTTCTTTTTAGATTTTTGATTTATGTTTTCTATTAAAGCACCTTAAATAAGTAAAATAGTCGGTACGGAGTATATTTATTTAAACAAATAAATCAATTAAATATAAATTTATATGTGTTTTTTTTTCCCTTAATTATTATTGACTTATTGTTTTTTTGCTGTTTTTTTTTATATATATTTATTGCTTCTTTTAAGTGCCACACTACGACATTGTTGTCGGAGTAAGTGGCACGCCCTTTCGATGACTTTTTTTTTATGTTGATAAATAAATATATACCTAATTTCAATGCCTTTGGATTTTTATGGACTCCGCCCTACGGATGTAAAAAAATTTGGGCAGCCAACCAATTACGCGACAATGGAAAAACTAAAGTAATTGAGGGGATCAGGCGGGACAAAATTAACTAAACATATTTTGTCTTATTTTTTAGTTTACCTAATCTATTGCCAATTTTACTCAATCTTGTCCCTAATTTTTCAATTTTTTCCATAATTTTAATCAAAGACTACATAAAATTTAAAAATATTTTACTTAGAATCATCGCGAAATCTCTTAAAAAGTTTATTTTTTTTAATTGTTTACGCGGCGTTATAAACGAATTCCCCTTAATTTGTTAATGGACTCATTAACAATCACAACGAGAATTATCAATTAAGCCTTCTCTCCCGTTAAAACAAGCAATAAAATCAGTTATTTTAACAATCCTAAGTGCTTTACGTATTGCGCATTTAAAGTACGACCTTCACAATAAACTGATTTTTGTGCTTGTTATAAGAAAGCAAAAAGTATGAAGTAAAACTAATTTAGATTAAAATTTTATTGCTTAATACAAAACATTAATTAACTCGTTAATTAATTTTTTATATCCTTTGTAAAATTTAATTAAATATTTTAAATTTTTAACTGCATAATGTTACGCTTACATAAAAAACGCGCGCGTCTTGCGGCAGAAAATATAATGGGAAACGCGGAGAGAAAAAGACGCCGGCGTCTTGCCGCTTTTTTGGGAACTTACATAACTTCCGCTTTCCGCCGGCGTCTTGCGTCTTTTATGTAAGCGTAGCATAATTACGATGATTATTTATAAGTAAATTCACATTCCCCTTGAATAATTAGATAAATTTCGATAGTAGGCGTCATTGTTTTCATTTTAAGGAATAAAAATAATTTTTGACAAAATTAAAAGAGGTACTACGGCGGTTCATCACTTTCGCTTGGAATTAAAAATATTTTTTTACTAACTCGATTATTGTTATATAATTAATAGCCCGACTGTGCATAAAAATAAACATGCGTAACAAGAATGGTAGTACGATATCTTATTAAAATATAGGGTATAGTATGAAATTTTAAAGATAATTTTTGCAGTCTTGTACTTTAAATAAAATATTATTTCTATGTTAATGTAATTAAAATTCATTGATTTTTCGGTTCGGTTCTTCAGTTCGGTTTCGAATATCCGAAGAATTTCAAGGTACCGACATCCCTATTTATCATACAAAGAAAATGTCGAGCCTTAATGGTAAAGATGTAATAATAAAAAATTCCTCAACAAAATCATTTTCGATAATGGTAAGAGTTGTTTTCCAAAGTTAAAATTACTGAAACTGGAAGCTTTCATTCTAGGACTTGTTGAACTCTCGACCATCAAGCAGTTCTCAACCATTGTGGCAGCAACAATTAAATATAGCTGCCGCTTTTTTTGCGCAGCAACAGGTTGAGAATTATAGAAATTTTTAACCTTACCAAGAAATTTTTGTTATTAAGCAAAAAATTGGGGAAGCAGAAGCATATATTTCCTCTGTTGCTCAATCACAGCAATTGGAAGGTAATAAATATTAAATTTAAAATACTAAACTTTTCTTGCCTCGTGCTTTTACTTCAATTTATTAATTAAATTACTGTAAATGGGCAAAAGAGAGTACACGCGGCATTTGATTTGCCTTACTTAAGCGCAGCCCACGTTTTTTCAATCGAGCGTGACCGTACGTATAGAGCAGATATCCCTCAAGACTTAAGCAGTAGAAATAACTGGATTCCGTCTAAACCGTTCGATCGGGAACGTTATGCTTAATGACAGCCGTCTCCCTCGATCATTTTGCTTCTGAGAGTTATACGGCCTTCCTCGTTAAGCCCGAACCATATTCTTTGCTGTCTAGCATAGACAACGATCCCAATTACTAGATAATTAAGATTTTTTGTTTCTTCTTTTCTATTTTTGGTAACTTAAAATTTATGGTGTTTTCCTGCTTGTGTCATATATCATATCGAACATTTTCTTATTAATATACCGCGCATCCGCTTTTATTTAATAAATATAACTTCTTCCCTTTCTCATCACTCTTCTCTTCATTATTAGTTTGAATACAATAGTTTCGATAATGTTTGTCCAAAAAACTTAATTAACTTCCTCCTCTTTTAAAATGGCTTTTATTAACAAATTTTATTAAGACAATATCTATTTACTTTCTTACAATTGTCATTGGAATAAAAAGAAAATATTATTTTTGAGGGGTGACACTAATTAATGAGAAAAATATTTTAAATGAGGGGAATAAATAACCTTTAAATAAAATTTTTTCTAAAAATTGTTCGTTTGCAGCGCTGAAAAAGTAAGAAATCATGGCTTCGGAGCTTTGAAAAAAATTTTTTCGGGGACCGAATTTCGAGGACGGGGAGCAGCCTAACTCAGAAAACCATAAATGTACATACTGTATATATTCTAATTGAATGCCCTTTCATTTGAATGCCCCCCCCCCCCATTGAAATGCCCTCTAATTGAATGGCCCTTTTCTTGAATGAAAGAAAAATAGAATGGCCCTTCCATTTGAATGTCCCCCCAATTGGCCCTTTTTAACTTTAAACTAGCTAAACATATTTATTCCCCTTATTATCCAGTTTAATATTCTTTTTTGTAGGGATAATTGTGATACTTTTGATGGATTACAAGGGAAAGACTACATTTAAGAGGGATATTAAAGGGATTAAGAGTGATATGAGGGGATTTGGAAGGATTAAGAGCCAATCTCTACCTACGAAAAATAGAACGGCCATTTCCATTTGAATGGCCCTTTTTGGGGGTATCGAACAATAGAAGGCAGCCATTCTATTAGAATATACATGGTATTTTGTTTCCAGTAACATCTAATTCCAAGTAAACTGACAGATAAACTTATAAACAATCTTAAAACAAATACCGTATATCCTGTAATAACTACCCTGGGTAATTATTGTTTCGACCTTCCGTTGGAGGGAGTAATTAATCGAAGGAGGGTAATTATACGAGGTTTAAAATTTGAACGTGATTTAGGGCATTTGTTGGGGGTAATTATTGTTTAAATCTATTGCTGGATGGTGTAATTAATAGAAGTGGGGTAATTATTTAAGTGAGGGCAATTTATATAGGATATACGGTAATAATTTTTTAATGTTTATTTAATTATCGCTTAAACTAATCTTAAAACAATTACTGATTTAACATCGCATTTAAAAAAATTTATAAACAAATAAATTAATGTATATTAAAGGCCTTTTTTCGATCCCCGCTGTGCTTATTGAAAACATTAAAGGGAAATTATTGAACGGTTAACTTACGCTTTATTGTTCTTTTTTTAATATGTAGTCCTGGCATGTGCGCTTTTCTAAAAAAATTGAAGAAGGTCTAACAGAAGCACATCTAAATTATAATAATTAAATAATTATTCATATACAGTGTTCTTCTTTATTATTTTTTTGTCTTGTTTTTTATGCATAATCGTTTCTTTTTCTGATGGCTTAATGAATAAAGAAGCGACGGTCAACGCTTTTGTAGATAGTTTTTTGGATAATTTTTTTAAGAGGCAGAAAGCCTTTTAAGTGTTCTGCCGAACAGAACCACGTTTTAGTAACCGAAACACAACAAAAATTTTTTGAGAGGATGAAAAGCGAAAGTCCAAACGTGGTCCACCGAATTCTAGTAGATCCACTTAAATCTTTATGCTACAAATCTACCGATATTCCACAAAAGTCCTTCCAACCCCTCGATTTGACATAAATTATATACGGATCCGAAATGTTGGATATCCGGATCAGACCTGGGCGAAACTCCAAAATTTTTTCAGACGAAACGAAACGAAACAAAATTTTTTAAAAATCGTTTCGTTAACGAAACGAGACGAAACAGTAAAAATTTAGCGAAACGAAACGAAACAAAACGAAACATTTTAATTTTCAAAAAATTTAATAGAAACGGTTTTATTTTCTTAATTATTCGATTTTAGACACGTTATTAGGCCAGTTATGGCCTATAATTGATCTAATAGCTTAGTGGGACCTTAAATTGTGGTCCCAGGCTCGAATTATGTGTTGAGAATATGTGTATATCCGTGACCTGCCGACCCGTTACCTGATTCCCTAAAATCGGGAATTAATTTTGTCGGAAATTACTATCGCCTAAACCCGTTCCTGAGTTCCGGCATTTTTTTTAATTTTTTAAACCCTCCAAATCCACCGATATCCCGTTTACTCTCTCCCAATTTCCTATACCACCATTGCTCCTGCCAAATCCAATGATATTTCTCAACTCAGATTTTTTTGTTGATAACAACGTTCATAATTAGGGTTGCCAAAATGGACCGACTCGGACCAAAAGATCGAGTCGAGCCTAAGATATTTGGCCCGAAAAGTCTCATACTGGCCCGACTCGATAGAAACAGGCCCGAAAAAAGGCAACCATATTCATGATCATTGCCATCAGTTGCGTTTTCGTTTATTGAAACTAAACTTTATTGAAACTCTTGCACCTACCCTGATTGGCATTAAGAGGTATATCGATTCTATATGCCTAATCTAGCATAGAATTCGAGCTTTGCATATTAGAAAAACAAAATCAAATGAGAAATTCAAAAAAATATAGTAAATTATGCGCCGTAGGCGCTTAAAATCCAGATTTCAGCGCCGCAGGCAAAAATTTTTTAAATTTTGATCACCAAAGGGGAAAATTTTTCAGCTTTTGGGTAATATTTTGGTTTAAAAAATGGGTAATGTTTCGTTAACGAAACAGAGGTGTTTCGTTAACAAAACGAAACGAAACAAACTAAAAAGTGTTTCGTCACGAAACGAGACGAAACAGGAAAAAACATAACGAAACTAACGAAACAACGAAACGAAACGAAACGTTTCGCCCACGTCTGATCCGGATCTGATACCCGAACCGAAAATTCGCGAAAAAAAGCGAAATTTTGACGAACGATGAAAGACGAAATAACTGTAAAATGAGGAAAAATTACTAGAGATCGGTCAAATCAAAGCTTTGGTTAAATACCAATTTCACAGCTTTGATCAAATTTTCAAAATTATTTGATATCCTTCTTAATACCTTATCAGTGGATATCAGAGGATTTAGAAGGATTTAGAAGGATTAAGGAGGATGTAGAAGGAAAATTTTTAATTTGTTGTTTTATTTTTCTGATATCTTCAAATCCTCCTCGTTGGTTGTGAATAAAGTCGGCACACCCCAACCTAACGCGAGCTCAATCTACCGCCGAGGCTATAACTTCTTTCAAAATTGTCGAATCTGAGAAACTTGGTATGGTTGGATTCAGCTTGTCAAGGCGTATCGAACCATACCAAGGCGTTTCGGATACGACAATTCTGAAAGAAGTTATAGTCTCGGCGGTAGGTTGGGCTCGCGGTAGGTTGGCCTGCTCCCGAATAAAGTTGGCACATTTTCTCAAGTCCCCGGTCTCACTAAATTTACTAATATCTCTTAATCAACGAACTCTTTTTATCCATCTTAAGAAAAGAAATTAAATTGGAATTTTAGAATTTGAAATGAAAGTGCTTGCTTCTGGAGCCCCTTTGCCACAATCACTTAATTTGTCCAATATTTCAAATCACTTGCTAGCGAGAAATTATCAAATTATAATGGATGCGCAGCAACGTCAGGTTGCCTTGTAATTTAAATTGGGGGTGGCGGATACGGAAAACTTCTCATTATCTCTTCAGATCCACCATAATCCTAGTAAATCCACCTAACTCTTTATACAGAAATCTACCGATATTCCACTCAAGTCCTTCCAACCCCTCGATTTGACATAAATTTTATACGGATCCGAAAGTTTGGATATCCGGATCTGATACTCGAACCGAAAATTTCCGGGTATCCTGCCTTTTTTTGCTTATTATTATTTTGTTATTATTATATACAGTCAAGTGGAATCATGCTGGGTCCATTCTAAAACCAAACATATGCACATAAAACCATTATATTCTCTACGGATAACTATTGGGTTGGCCAGACCGTAGCTAACACCTTTACCAAGCTACACCGGTGTGCTTTCCTATCATGCCTTTTTTTGGTGCCTAGGGGCACATACTAAAGACTGACTAACTGTGAACTCATTTATTGGTTAAACAATATATAAACATAAGCATGTGAATGGGAGTGATCACAGAAAATAGTGATAAATAATAATTATAGTGTAATTGTTGGGAAAATCCATTAACGCATAATACAATCCATTAACTACAATACATATTATTATTCAAATTTTTTAGAACTTCCTCTACCTTATCACGGGAGCATCAACTGCTTCAAGACAAAATACCTTAAATGAAGAAAGCCCATCGGGTGACGAATCCGACGAAGGTGATGATTGGCGTGAGGTGCTTTTTTCAATTAATTCATTCATTATTGAATAAATTTAGACTGGTGATGAAAAACCCTCTTCTAGCTTTGGAGCGATGCCTGCTTTCAAATCTATAGGAATAAAAAAGAAAAAGACTCGTACTGTATTTTCCAGAAGCCAGGTAACAAGAAACATTAATTGTTAGTATACAGATAGGTGCAAAAATATGGAAACCCCTAGTCTTCCACTAGGGCTTCCACTTAGTTTCTTTGATATTTTTATGTTAATTAATCAGTAAATTTTAAAAAGAGTAAATTTTTATCAAAGTTATAAAGAGTTTCTATCAGAATAAAAAAAAAGAATTTTTTTCAATATCGAGCTCTCGATATCTTGAAGGGGTAAGAAACTTCACTAAATTTTTACGACCCGTATAGTATGTTTTAAATTTTTCTTTTAGGCGTATTCTAAATCCCTTGAAATTCGCTACAAGCTAGTATTAATCATATTTTTCAGAAAAATCCATTAATGAGATAAAGGCAGAATTAAGTAAAAAAAATAGTAGAATCACTTAAAATAGCTCATAAAATGCTAATTTTTAACCTTTCAAAAATTCGAACCCACGAATCTAATGACATATATCACGTCCCGAACCTTTACCACCGGTACACTACACTATATACCATATAGATCTTCTTAAGGTTAGTCTGTTGGAATCAGCATTCAACGCACAACGTTATCTCACCAGTCAACAACGCATAGATTTGGCTAGGACACTGAGCCTTACTGAAACTCAGGTGAAAATATGGTTTCAGAATCGAAGAAATAAGTGGTATAACCTAATACAAAATTATTTTCTTTAATTTTTTGATTTTAAGGAAAAGAATAATTGGAGCGAATATGGACTGTAACGCGATTTTTCGTCCATATAATTTCGCACCTTATTTACCTCAATAAATTGTGCCCTAAATTGCTTAGATATAAAAAAGTAAAGTTTTTATTGCATTGAATCCGTTTATTTAAAATCTAATGGTTCCCAATTATTGTAAGTTGCGGTACCAACACGAACTCTGCTTCTCATTCAGTTGCCTCAAAAGTAGGGGTTAAATAAAAATTAAAAAATATAGGTATTTCAAGCTTTTAGGTATTACAATATCAACTATTTTAATTTTACTGATTATTACAATTACGGATCTCAATTATAGTTATCGATTGTTTAAAATTTGTTAATTGATTGTTTAATAATCGTTTATTAATTATTTAAACAGAGTTGATCAAGATGAGACCGATACCGAGATTCTCGGCTTTTTTCCAATATCGGTCTCGGATTTTCATTCTCGTTCTCGAACCCGATACTGAAATTCTCGGTCCATTTCTCTGCGAAAAACGATACTGACTCAGAGAAACAAAATCTTTAATATTGTCCAAAGTAATTTTGCAAAGTGTTATAAATTTTATATTTAAGATTTATTTATGTATTTTCATTAGTGACCGGGGCCTTGTCTATACTGAAATTTAAAAAATTTTCGTCTGCGGCGCTGTAAACTCATATTTGCCAAAAATAGCGAAATCGTTAAATTTTGCCAAATACTAGAAAGGGAATATTTAAAGAAAATGACAAGGGATCTTGAGGGATTAAGGGGCGACTCGATCGAACTCGGACGGTCTACAATCTAAAGAATAAATCTAGCAAATTTGTTTGATTTTTTTATTTAAATCGCATGGATTTTCTCCGTGTTCCGTTTTGACAAATTACTCCTACCAACAATAAACACATTCAATTAAGACCTTTGTAACACAACGCTACCCAGACTTTTTTGAAAAATTTAAAATACAGAATTGAACTTTTTATTTAACAATTTATCAAATTAAAATTTACGATAGTTTTGATAGAAATTATATGTAAAAAAGCTGAATTATCGCTAGAAATAACAGTTTTTCAATCAGAATTTTATTTAAATTATCAAAATTCAAATTTTTATTTTATCAATTAGACAATTTAATTCTCTTTTCAATAGTTTTTATTTAATTTTAAACTATTCATCCGTTTTTGAATTAGTAGCTATCTGTTTTAGCATATTTAGATGGAAAACATGAGATGGAAAATTTGGGGTGAGAGAAAAAATTATTTATAGTTGGTTTGTGATACAGTAAGGTGCAAAAGTTTATGCCGCTGCACATTGCAGGCAAAGAAATCGATATCACTCAAGAACAGAAGGGACTTTGATTAAATCAATTATACCGTATTTTTCCCAATAGAAGCGCATGCGCTTCTATTTTTCAACCTCCTCATAGACTGCGCTTCTATTGGGACGTGCGCTTCAAATGGGACGTGCGCTTGTATTTTTCAACTCATATGCGAATTAATTTTTATAACTTTATATGTAGAAATTTAAAACAAATATTAAATCTCTATAGAATTATCAATTTCAATTCCGTTTTCATTATCTTTATTAAGATTAATTTCTGCCTAACTTTCTGAAATTTCTTTACCTCTCAAGCTTATAAAGCCTGACCATCTGGCCTATAACAATTTATTTTATAATTTTTGAAACCGTCGCATGGAATTCCAATTCCATAAACCCAAAACATCTCATGCTTCAACTATACATCCCAAATAAAATTTCATTGGTGGTGACCCAAATAAGAACGCGTTGTAGAACAATGATTGCCCAATAATTGCTCTTAAATATTCGATTGTGAGGGCATCATCCATCCAGCTTTTTCCACTCCATCGCCTAGGCAAGATCGAAATAAATTTTTCCCTAATTATAACTCAAAAAACCTTAAATCTTTCGATAAGAGAGGGATCAGATCGTCTATGTGAAAATAGTACAAAGGGAAGATTGAAAAAATTTATCGATAGAATACTATTTGCGTTTCCGAGTATAGCACCGGTTACATTACTTGAACCGATTACATTACCTAAACATGAATTTTCGAACCGGAAGTACATAGAATCCATTTTTTATAAAAATGTATAAATTCTTAATCTAAATGTATGTAAATGAATAATACTTGTTTAAAATAGTAACTATGTAACAGAGTAATTGCTCAAATAAGTATTTCATAGGGTGCGCTTCTAATAGGACCTGCGCTTGTATTTTTCAACCTCCTCGTAGACTGCGCTTCTATTGGGACGTGCGCTTCAAGTGGGACGTGCGCTTCTATTGGGAAAAATACGGTATATTATTTAGGGCTAGGTATTGTATTATTAAAATTTATAAGAAAAATTTTCAATATACATTCTAGTCAGAAATTATAAGCATCAAATCCAATCTACCTCAAATTTTGGGGGAGCAAAAGTTTATGCCGCTTATAGGAAAAATTTTTTTTGGTTCTACATAAAACAAGTCGAAAAAAAGTTCAAAAAAATTTTTATAAACATTTTCATTGATATTGAATGGAAAAGCAAAAAGAATAAATTCCATAAATAATTTTTTAATCGAGATCCAAAATTTTAAAAATCAACGTAAAATCGAGGCACAGTAATTTAAAAAATATTTTCGACCCCTAATGATTTTTTTAAAATTTTTGTTTTAGGCTCATTTGAAAGCCCATAAAATTCACTACAAAATACGTGAATCTCCTATATTGGAAAAATTTACACTCCGAGGTAGGGTGACTTTAATTACCAAAGAAATAAAAATGAGCATTTTATAGGGTATTTTGAGTTATTTTGACAACATAGTTAATTCATGCCACCCTATCTCGAAACTAAAAATTTTCACAGATATGAGACCAAGTGTATTTTGTAGCAAATTTTATGGGCTTTCTAATGAAACCAAAAAGAATCGTCTTGTTTTGGAACCAAAAAAATTTTTTTGCTACAAGCGGCATAAACTTTTGCTCCCCCAAAATGTGAGGTAAATAAGTTATGACCGAATAAATTTTGAATAACGTGGTTATTAAAAAAATTTTTTTATGGATATTATAAACAGATGAACTATATTTAATTAATATATAATCGATTTAATTTAAGTCCCTTTTCTTCCTGAGATATATCGACTTTTCTGGGTGCGAGGTGTAGCGGCATAAACTTTTGCACCTTACTGTATATTTTTAAATAGCGTGTAAAACTAGAAAAGTTACCCCCAGAAAAGCAGATAAAGAAAAAAAAGGATAGTTGAACGACCTTGCATCATAAACCATCTTACAATCTTTCTCTTGTTATTCCATCTCCATCCAAATAAAATTCATAAATTCCTTCATTCAACAATGGAGTTATTTTGACAACCATTTTAGGACTAAGGAAACTTCTATGTAAACCCATTTGACCATCTTCAATATCATCTACATTAGTTGTTGCTATAGTTATTTTTATGGAATGACGCAAACTTTTCAATACTTTTTTCTCAAAATCGGAAATTTTCTTGAACATTTTGAAACCACATTTCTCCTCGTTTGCTTTTTTAATTTTAACGTAGAATTGAAACCATCTCGCATGATTGAAAACGATAATAAAATAATTGCCCGGATTGTTAAACTTTAAACAAATTTCAATGTGAGAATATTCCATTTTCTCTTCATGTTTTTTGCCCTTTAATGAAGTTGACTCAATTAAATTAGCTTTGCCAAAATTTTCTCTTTTTAAAATTTTTCTAGGCCCTTCTGGATTCAAAAAACATATTAATTTTGTCAACTTTGCATAATTGTTTTGAAATGTCCGTAAAAGTGTTTTTATTCCGTTTATGTTTATTTCTGCACCATTAGAACGAGCAGTATTTTCTATACTCTCTTGATGCAGGCTATCTACTTCTAAATTAATCTGCGCAAAAAACATAGACTCCAAATTCATTAATTTCTAAAAATTGAAATACAGTTTGACTCAAATTTATATACACACAAAATATCGTGTTCAATTGGATAGAGGACAATTAGGTAGTGGACAATTGGGGAATGCGAATTTGGGGAGCCAAACGCAAAACAATGTTACAGACAGAAAAATATCCTTAAAATCTGTGAGACTCCATAACACACACACAAAATGTACAGGCTTTATACTCGTAAAGGCTACCTGTCCATATTTTTGCTCGTATTCAAATGTGAGATACGAGTACGCATTTTGGAACGAGCTTCCAACCACTGGTTTCGATTATAGAAAATTAACAATAAGACTGTTACCTTAACACCCGTATTTTCTCTTAAGCAAATATTTATTTTTGTTATTTTGAAATCCCGAAACGAATCCTCAATCAAAATTAATTTTTTCCCTTCATTTCCGTTAATTATTCGTATGATTTTGTGTGAATTTTCGTTAGAGTTACTACACTCGTATGGAGAAGAACTTGTGTAAACGTAATCTTTTGCATTTTTTTCATCAATTTCATACAAAATTTCAATTTTATAAAAGCCAGTCCCTTCTTCAATTTTATTTATTTGCATTCTCAACAAATTTATTTTAACACTTCCATCCTCGTTTTTATTATTTTCTGTAGATTCAACCGAAATTCGTTGATTATTTTTATAATCAGAAGAAAAAGAATAATCAAAAAATATTAAAAATAATATTTTAAAAATAAATAAAAATTTAACAAAAAACATTTTTAAAAAATTAATTTTTAATTTTAATTGACAGATTCCTCCGTGTTTTATACAAAATTGTGAACCAAAAATCCATTCACCGCTCAAAAATTATTTCGTAAATGTACTTTAAGGACAATATTAAATATTGATAAATATTTTATTTCATAATTTTTGTCCGGATCTAACCAATGTAGACGATCTCGCACACACAATTTATCGCACGTGAAATTACACAAGATGAAGGTTGGGTATCAGGGCTGAGCGCAAGAGACTATCTCAAAAAACACAAAGCGCAACGCTAGGCCAAAATTTAACTCAAATAACGCAAGAAATTGGGAAAAAATTTTAAATCGAGGTGGTTTAACGAAGTAGCGGGTACCGGGTATATCAGGTATATAGGGGGATTTGGAGGGATAACGAGAGATCTGAGTCCAGATACTGAACCGATATTTTTTGAGTCGTTCCATGTTGGAAATTGTTATTTAAATACTCTACTTTTAGAGCCGCAAACGGAAATTTTGAGAATTGGGGCTCATCCCAGATACCCTACCTCCATCTTGTGTAATTTCACGTGCGATAAATTGTGTGTGCGAGATCGTCTATAATGGTTAGATCCGGACAAAAATTATGAAATAAAATATTTATCAATATTTAATATTGTCCTTAAAGTACATTTACGAAATAATTTGTGAGCGGTGAATGGATTTTAGGTTCACAATTTTGTATAAAACACGACGGAATTTAACAACTAAAATTAAAAATAAATTTTTTAAAAATGTTTTTCATCAAATTTTTATCTATTTTTAAAATATTATTTTTAATATTTTTTGATTATTCTTTTTCTGATTATAAAAATAATCAACGAATTTTGGTTAAATCTACAGAAAATAATAAAAACGAGGATGGAAGTGTTAAAATAAATTTGTTGGGAATGCAAGTAGATAAAATTGAAGAACGGATTGGCCTTTATAAAATTGAAATTTATTATGAAATTGATGAAAAGAATGCAAAAGATTATGTTTACACAAGTTCTTCTCCATACGAGTGTAGTAACTCTAACGAAAATTTCCATAAAATCAAGAGAGTAATTAACGGAAATGAAGGGAAAAAATTAATTTTGATTGAGGATGCGTTTTGGTATTTCAAAATAACAGAACTAAATATTTGCTTAAGAGAAAATAGTGGTGTTAAGGTATCAGTATTATTTTGAATTTTATACAATCGAGACAAATGGTTGGAAGCTCGTTCCAAAATTCGTAGGGAAAAACGAATTCACATTGAAATAAGAGAAAAAAATGGACAGCCTGTACAAGTATAAAGCATGTACCTCTTGTGGTTGAAAAATCTAACCCCCCCCCCCCCCAGCCACAAAAATACTGACAAATAAAGAAAATCTATTTTTATTACATGGGATTGTACATTATAGTATAATTTCTGGGTATATAAATTTTCAGACTGCATTTTAATTTTAGAAATTAATGAATTTGGAGTCTATGTTTTTTGCACAGATTAATTTAGAAGTAGATAGCCTGAATATTGAGAGTATGGAAAATGCTGCTAGTTCTAATGGTGCAGAAATAAACATAAACGGTGTAAACTCAATTTTAAAGACATTTCAAAACAATTATGCAAAGTTGACAAGATTAATATGTTTTTTGAATCCAGAAGGGCCTAGAAAAATTTTAAAAAGAGAAAATTTTGGCAAGGCTAATTTAATTGAGTCAACTTCATTAAAGGGCAAAAAACATGAAGAGAAAATGGAATATTCTCACATTGAAATTTGTTTAAAATTTGAAAATCCGGGAAATTATTTTATTACTATCACAAAAATTTTTATCGATGGATGGTTTCAATTCTACGTTAAAATTAAAAAAGCAGACGAGGAAAGATGTGTGTTCAAAATGTTCAAGAAAATTTCCGATTTTGAGAAAAAAGTATTGAAAAGTCTGCGTCATTCCATAAGAATAACTATAGCAACAACTAATGTAGATGATATTGAAGATGGTCAAATGGGTTTACATAATAGTTTCCTTAGTCCTAAAATGGTTGTCAAAATAACTCCATTATTGAATGATGGAATTTATGCATTTTACTTGGATGAAGATGGAATAACAAGAGAAAGATTGTAAGAAAGCTTGTTGATGCAAGGTTTTGATGCATCTTTTTTTGCTTTATTTGCTGGGCTGGGGATACTTTTCTGGATTTACACTATTAATATTTAAAAATCTATCACAAACCAACTATAAATAATTTTTTCTTTCACCCCAAATTTTCTCTCATGGATACCAGCTAAATATTGTTAGACAAACTCCTGACCTCCTAACTCAAAACGGATGGTTTTCTAGCAATAATTCATTATTATATTTCATATAATTTTTGTTCTTTCATATAATTTTTCTGTTAGTAAAAGCTAGGGTTGCGCCCCGACCCCGACTAACCCCGACCCCGACCCCGAACCCCGACATTTTTTGACCTAAAACCCCGACCCCGACCCCGACATTCCCAACCCCGAAAACCCCGACCCCCGAAAGTTCGACCCCGACGACCCCGAACCCCGAAAAATTTTTATGCCCCCGACTCAAACTGCATTAATTAACAAGAGATCGGAACGGGATCGGGACTTTGATGTTAAATATATGAAGGAAAAGGGAAAGGAATATTTATATTTTCTCCTATTTCCTTTTGGTGTTCGGTGGTTGTGAGGTTAGGTTAACTGACTTCACCCATTTAGCTATTTTGATAGGGATGTTGTTCGAATCCATGGATGGGAATGAGGCTGAGAAGATTTTTCTTCTCAAAAATAAATATTTTTAAACTTTGATCTTGATTTTAAATTTGCAACTTTATTTTTTTTAATATTTTAAACTTGAAACAATATTAGAAATATTAAACTAATATTAGAAATATTAAACTAGAAATATTAAACTCATTCGAAAGAGCTCGCCGAGCTGAGTCAATCAGGGACCGAGATACAGACCCCTGAAGTTTGAAAAAGAGAAGGGGGGTCGAATGAGCTATTATTTGCATTTTCGAATTTTTCACCCCAAAGTGAGCTTACTCCCCCCTTCTCTTTTTCAAACTTCAGGGGTCTGTATCTCGGTCCCTGATTGTCGGATCGGCTCCACTCGCCCCTCAATCGACTCAGCTCGGCGAGCTCTTTCGAATGACACCTCATTTGACCAAATCGGTCCAGCCAAAAAAAAACCCCTATAAGTCACAACATTCTCATTTTTTAATGAAAATGTTGATTTTGAACAGTAATGTTGGATAAAAATGCTGGATTTTGTAAATTTTTACTTCAACCCCGACCCCCGACCCCGACCCCGAACCCCGACATAATTTTCAGCCCCGACCCCGACCCCGAACAATTTGAGCAACCCCGACCCCGACTTTGTCAACCCCGAAAACCCCGACCCCCGACTTTTTCAACCCCGAAGGCTCGGGGCGCAACCCTAGTAAAAGCAATTTGTAATTTAAATTTCTCCCTTCCCTTCCCTTCCCTTTTATTGACCAGAAAATGGGCGTAAAACAATTTAATAATTTTATTTAAATTATGACAATGACACTTCATTCGAAATTCCTGGGAAATTTCCTGGGAAATTTCCTGGGAAATAATTTGAGTAAAGAATGAGTTTTTTGAAGAATGAGTTCGAAGAATGAGTTCGAGAATGAGTTCGAATTTCCTGGGAAATAATTTGAGTAAAGAATGAGTTTTGGCATCAATAAAACTGATCAAAAATGAGATCGTTAAAGCCTTCAAATTTTAAAACTATACAAAAGCTGTCGAATCAAGCCTATTGAAGAGCATTTGTATTGCAAACCAATAGCTCCTGGAAAACATACAGTCACAGTATCAAGTGCCAAAGTGCCGTTAAGATTAGTGGTTAGGATACCAGGCCATCTTCATTTAAATTTGTTGCAATGCGAAGGTCTTGTTACTGAAAATCATTTCATAAAATTATTATTAGAATTATTAAAATAAGCTTTTTAAATTTGTTGAAAGGCAGTATTTAAGAAGTAAACTCAAACAGATCTGGAGTTGGCAACATCTCACTGGCTGCCAATTATGCCCCGAATTCCTTTAAATATGTCAGGAAGTCATCGAAGCCGTTATAGCAGGAGGGGAGTGGTAACTCCAATGAGCTCCTTTACATCATAGTTTTTTTTCAAATTTGCCACCCTTGATCGAATTCTATCCATTTCCAGTCTTGTACCACTCTTTTTTTCAAATACATTTTAAATTTGTCCGAAATTAATCCTCACCCTTAATTCACATCTTATTAGCTAGCTCTTATTGCCCAGAGAACCCTCTGGAAAACCGGCCGGATTTACCCTAGGGCGTTGAGTGACTTAGGACAAATTTTAATAACACTTAAAATTCTATATCTTGAGAACCGTTTTACGATTTAAAATCAGTCAGTATATATAAAAAATGCCTTTTACTCTAGGCAATAGGTTAAAACTACACAAAAAACACACAGTCCAAAATCGAATGTTTATTTAACTAACAAATTTTTTACTCCACAACAAAAAATGAGTAAAAATAGGTGGTCGGATTAATAAGAGAAAAAATACTGGCAAGTCAAGAGAATAAACAAGCAAGGCTAAATCCAAGCCAAAAAAGGGATATTTTTACTAAACAGAGAGATTGCCAGTAAGAAGAGCAAGTGGTAAAAATTATATATGTGTAAAAATGGAATAAAAAATTAATTCTTAAAGGCAAGTCAAAAGCCAACCAAAAAACAGTGGTATGGTGAATGTAAAAATTGTTGTGAGTGTGTCTCCCCGCCCGAAGTTATATTTTTAGAAGAAAGAAAAAATAGGCTGGGAGACACACTAAACATCAAAACACAAAATATTAAATAAAATTAAATTTTAATGGCAATTAAAAGTGCCAATCCGGCACAGTATATTTTATAGTTAATTGTTTCAAGATTCGCTGAAAAAAATTTGTGAATTTTTAAACGCTTTTCAAGGAGTTTTTAAACGCGTTTCAATTTTAAACGCTAAATTGTATAAACTTATAATACTACAATTGACAACTTTTAAAAAAATTTTATCACTTGAGTTCATTAGTTATAGTCTCCCTAATGTAGACAAAAATACTTCCGAATATGGACAATAATTCGAAAGATCTCAGTGAGATACGTCGAATGAGACCAAAATGAAAGACCGACATTAATTATGAACTGAGATAGACTCCTAAAAATCGTTAAGATTGTGTTTTAAAAAATTCAAACTTCGTTAAAAATGTATATTGGCTTCTCAACCTTAGTGATTGTTTAACAATTTTGTACTACAAAAATACAGAATTTGAAAAAATCGTAAGGGAGGATCAAAAGTTATAAAATTAATCTAATTCCCCCTCGCAAATGAGAGAATTTGACCATTTTATAAACTCATCCCTTCCTGACCTTTTCTCTTGTTTACAATAAAGTCAGACGCAAGAAAGATCGAACAAAATAAAGAGAGTAAATAGACATTTAATTTAAATGTTGGCGTTATGTTTAAGGAAAAGAGTTTGCGTATTTTTAGTTTTGCGTATTTTTGGACTGCGTAGTTTCGTCTTGCAAAGTTTTCAGTGCGTTCCCTAACCATTTCCTTTCTTCTCTAAATTGTCAGCGCCCAGTTTTCACCTAACTCATTCCAAGCTTGAATGAGAAGAATTTATTTAAGTTTCCTTTATTTTCTAATTGATTAGAAATCTATTAAACCCATCATAGTTTTAGAATAACTTTCTATTAAATATTAATTTTCAGTGTCATAATGATGTTATGCAAGATTATGATCCTTTTTAACCTGATAAATTTATCATTAACCATGCTTGATAAACTCAACGTTGTTTTTTTTATTTTAATTGTAATTAGAAAATAATTTTTAGCAAGGTGTGTACGTAGCTAGTGATCCTTCTGATAAGGCCGCAACTTTGCTTCCTCTTCACCCAAATTCATTTGCACTCACGACCGAAGTTGTTCAATTCAATTCTTTTTCCTCCATACACGACAAAATCAATGTTATTTTTTATTTTAATTGAAATTAAAAAATAATTTTTAGCATGAAAGTGTGTATGTAGCTAGTAATTTTTCTGTAATGGACGAAACTTTGCTCCCTCTTGACTCTGACGGATCTTTGCCACTTTCAACTGTAGCAGTTCAATTTCCATACGTAAATGGCTTGAAGTATATGTCTCGTGGATACTTTAGACAGCTTAGGTTTCTTTTACATTATTCTAGCCATCGAGCTTTTAAGATTAGTCATTTTTGGGTAATATTCAAGTTATTACCGCCCCTCTTGTTCCTTCTTCAAAGTGTTAAAAATGGTCAGATTTAAAATCTTACCATCTTTGCTCTAGCTTTTTGAACCAATTTCAAAGGTGTGAACCACTCTTTTTACTTGTAATATTCAGGCTCACCTTATTCCCACAAAATCCTTATAAGAGTGCGAACTCTCACCCCCAGTTATGGTACACGCACAATTCTCTATTTATTCTAAAAGGCAGAACTCGTACCTATTTTAATATACTGAGGAAAGAAGGAAGGGGGGTACGAACTTGAATTTTACTGCTTTTTTGCTTACCTTCACAAATCAGTGTAACCCTATTGATTTTCTTAGTTTTGAGTTGTTCTAGAAACCATTGATTTTTAGGTTACCTTGTTTTTATGATTCTTAGGGTTCTCCTTACTCGAGTGCCACAGTTCTTTTACTAAAACCCTTAGAGCTAGGATTTTAAAATTTATTTAAATCTTGGTTCCATTGACTTGTCCGCAAAAAATGTCCGCAAAATAAATAAAATCTCCTCACAAACAAATATATAGGGAAGAATCAGCTTCAACATTACCTAACAATAACCCTATTAAATATTTACATTTTAAGGATGAATATGAATAAAACTGCTTTTTTACCGCCTCTTGATGGGTGGACTGACAAATGTATTTTATTTACTTTGCCTATTTAAAATAAAAAAATTTTATTTGTAGTATTTCTTGTAATTCCAAAAGTCGAAGCGCCACCTACGTCAGAATTGATTGAAATTAAAAAAGGTTTATATTAATGTGGGATTGGGATTATGTGGGATGTGGGATTTTGTGTGGGATTTATTAATGTGGGATTTCAATACCTACATAAATCCTTTAAGCATTTGGTTCAAGAGAATTTTTAGCGAATGAGTCGAAACTTTGGATATTTTTGAAAAATTGGGGGGGGGGGGGGGGTGGGACTTTTTCTGAAGAATTTTGGTGGGCCTTTTCTCTTCAATTTTAACTCTATAATTCATTAACTACTCCGAAATTAATTCATTATTGATTGAGTGACAAGGCAAAATAGAAGTCCGCAGGAAAAGCCCTCCATTCTTCGATAAATTCACGGGTTCCGTGTAATTAATTCATATATGCAGATTTTGAATACCTTAAGCGAACCATGAATTTTAGTATTTACCCTACTATATTGTTTGCCACTTAACAAGAAAATTACTCAAGTTTTTACCTTTCGATAACTTTTTCTGGTTTAGGAAGGTATATTAAATTCCAATTTTTAGGGAATTCAATATTTTAAATAAAGGATTTACTAAAAATATTGTTTACATATTTTTTATTACTTTCCTTTATTTACTCAATTTTTAGATATTGGAGAACTCAAAACAAAAATTAATCGTTTGGAGGGGAAAATGGAGACTTTGGAGACTAAAATTGATGAAAAAATGAATCGTTTGGAGACTAAAATTGACAGCGCAATCAATTACAATCTCCAGGTATTTTGGAATAAATTTGGTAATTATTCCAAAAATTTTTTTAAAAAAATTTCTGCATTATTTTAAATATTGGGGATTTTTAAGGTCTGGTTGGGAGTTAATATTTAAGGCTTTTTAAAATTTTGGCCATTTTTAAACAAAATTTTCTGCTTCATAAAAGTTTTTTGTGGCTTTTTAGCTTCATTAATTCGATCTATAAATTGTCCATAAATAAAAGGACCAGATCAAAATAAATTAATTTTTGAAACTGGAATTTATTCAAAAACTCGATTCTTTTCGAATTTCCATTTTTTCCCTTTTTTAAAAATAAAAGGGTTGGATCTGTCCTAAACTGTTTTTACAAAATTTTTACTAAAAATAATAAATTTTAACTAACAACGATTTTTCGTATTGTTCGTTTTTAATTCTGTACTAAATTTTGAAATTTTTGTTTGATTTGATTGGAAAAATGGTACTTTTCGGTTATGAGGTTACACATTTAAAAATTTTAAAAAGTTCTCAAAATGTTCAATATATCATATATAGGGTAGAAAAAGGTGCTGAGTCGACCGGTACCAATCTTTTTTCACAGAGATTCTTGTGGACCGAGATATAGGGCTCGAAATGGTCAAAAACTATAAGGGACGTTGACCATTTGAGCTTGTTCATCTGCTCTCAGAATCAAGATTTGGAGCTGATTTTAGTGTCATTCGACTCAACTCGAGCTCTTTCGAATGAGCTATCATTCAAAAAATGGAATTTTTCACCCCAAAAATGAGCTTACTACTCCCTATGGTTTTTGACCATTTCGAGCCCTATATCTCGGTCCACAAGAATCTCTGTGAAAAAAGATTGGTACCGGTCGACTCAGCACCTTTTTCTACCCTATATATGATATATTGAACATTTTGAGAACTTTTTAAAATTTGTATATGTGTAACCTCATAACCGAAAAGTACCGAAAAATTTTTTATTTATTTTTATTATTCTTTTCCGGATAATCCAACAAAATTTTTTAGATTATAATGATGATAATGACTCTTATTGCATTGGTCATTTCAGTTATCTCTCTAATTCATGGTTTATGCAAGAAATAAGTCGTGTTTGACATATGTATGGATCTATAATTTATTTTTAAAAACCTTCTCAATTAAAGACCTCAATATTTCAATTTTCTTTCAAAAAATCTCCTTCACCTTCGGGTTATTCAAAAAAATTTACGGTTTTAAAAAATATAGATCCTTAACTAATCTAATTTATAACTTATAAATTCACTTAATTTCTGTACTAATTTTGATTCTTATACTAAAAAACATCTCAAAAACATGTATGTAATCTTAAAACAATCTCTTTTATATATTGGAAAAGTCTTAAACCGAAAATCCATTTTTTACATATTGATTGGCTATTAGGAAAATTTTTAAAAACCAAAAATATTTAAAAACAAAATTTTCAGAAGATTGATAATTTTTTTAAAAATAACTAAAATAAAATTATGATTTCACAAACATAAAAAACTGTGTGGGGATAAATAGAGTTTTTAAAGACGTTTTGGAGGGCCTTTGTAAAATTTATTTAGTGGCTATGATGTTGGGGGAGAGGGGGCTGGGAGGGTGGGGGTAAAAATTAATTTTTTCTGGAGTAAAATTTAGTTGGGAATAAATATTTTCTTAATTAACACTTTTCCAACACTCAAAATAAGCTTTTTATTCTTAAAAAACAAGAATTTTTTATTTTTTGGAATTTCTATGATTTTCAAAAATTTTTTGAACAAAAAACAAAATTCTTGTTTTAAGTGATTTTTTATTTGCTCAAAAAGGACTGCCATATTTTTTTATTTCTTAAATTTAATCTTAACAAAATTTAATTTTCGTATAAAACTAATTTATTTCTTATAATTAATTTAAAATAGTTTCTTATACCTAGTTTTTATACCTAAAAATTAAAATGTCCGCAGATACTTTTGGATAATAATAATTATTGAACCAAACTAAACTAATAACTAAAACAAACGTGATTTTAAACCAAAAATTTAAAAAATGAAACTTTTTTATTTAGATACACTTTTTAGAATTTTGTTGGCCACTGGCTGCAGGAAGGGAGGGAAGGGGAAGTGCCTAAACATAATTTAAGATTCAATTTTCATTACTGGTGTTGTATCTTATTGTGCAGTTGGACTGTATTTATGAAGCATGCGAATTTGCTTCACAATCTAGATGACCATAATTTTCTGATTACGTAAGGCCAATATGTGGAAAATTTATTTTCTATTATAACAGTTAAAGCTCTCGGTTCCCTGTCTAAGAATCAATTATCAGGTACTGAGTATTTACCGATCGAGACCTGAAAATGTGTCTCGATCCATTTACCCTAAATCAACCGGAAGTTCATAACATTCAGCGGACCACTTGAACTATGAGCCAAGTATAACTAAACTTTGTTTGATCTTACTTTCATGCCAAGACCAAATCAAGTCATGGACGTCTCTAATAAAGATTGCTAGAATTATAATTTAAGGATTCTGTAAAAAGGGATTTTATCCAAAACTCTTGTAAGTATGGATTAAAAGCAAAGAAAAATAAATAAATCTAAAGAAAAATACAAATTTATTTATGAAAATTAGGTCATATTTACAAATTAATTTAATATTTCAAAATACAATTAATTAATGAAAATACTATTGTGCTAAATAAAAATTCCAGAAAAATTTATTTATCTTTTAGAAGATAATCCTTCTTCATATCTCTTAACTAGTCTAAGAGCCAAAGCGGAATCTCTCATTTTTGCACCTCTCTCTTGGAGAACAACCCTTGGAATTAATTTTTTAAAAATATTTTTAAATTTATTTTTTAAATTAAATTTACAATGCTTTTTTATTTCTTTCTTTGTCTTGAGAATGTAGGCCTGCACACACGAGAAATTGGGTGAATATATCTTTCTGAAAAATTTTAAAAATGTGGGGAAATAATTCCTTAAAAAATTTTCTTTAAAAAATTTTTAATTAAAATAGAATTGGAAAAAGTTTATTTTAATCCAATTTTATTTCCAAGGCCAGGGATGTCCCCCTCAGTTTAATAGATAAAGCAGAAAGGAAAATATCAGTCGGTGGTGGGATAAATGAAAGGTTAACAAATAGAGTTGTACCCCGCTCGGAAACAATGTGGAAACCCCATAGACCGAAACAGCCGCCTCTGAGCGTTCGTGATACTATTCTGAAAGAAGTTATAGCAGAATCTTTCAAAAAAGTTTAGGTTCTGCAGAGTTATCAACGTTTAAATGAATGGTTATTTTATATGTAAAAGCTATTTTAAGTTAATAATCCCCCAAAAATAACTTATTAAAAAATTCAAAAATTACTTGAGCATGGCTTCCACTAAGTCGAGAAAATTGTGATTTGATAGAATACAAATCATCAAATGCTTGGTCATATTTTTCTTTATTAAATAAATTAATTGATGAACACAATTTCTCCCCAAAATCACGCATAATTAATGCATTTTCTCCAATATTTTGTTTATCCCTATTTTTTAATTAAATTTTTAAAGGGCTTGGGCTAGCCTATCTATATTTAAATTTTATTTTCTAATTTTGGGAAAATTTTTAGAAGGTTAAAATTTAACTTTAAAATTAATTATACCTAGTTGGACTTCACTAAGAAATATACCTTTGTAGCTAAAGAGTGTATCTTATAATGAGGTGAACAATAAAGAAGTGCCCTCCCTAGGGTGCTCCTCCCTCCTCACGTGAACAATCGAATATTAAAAACCGTATCTTAAATTGAGGTATAAATTTTCTCATATAGAAAAAAATATAGCCAAAGCTTTCTCATATAGAGATCCTACCGCCCCAAAACTTTTATACAAATTAAAGGTATTAATTGATACAGACCAGACATAGATTATTTCAGGCCCGATTTTTCTGACTTGAGTCATTTTCTGTTTTATTTTGAAGTATGCCCTAGTCGTCTTTCCCGGGACTAGTCTCCAAAGTTTTGGGAGAGGGTTGTCATAAATTAAGAATTCTGAAAATTTACCCCACAAAATTCGATATATTTTTGGCATGTAAATAAGCCAAATTCCCCCTTCCATCAATATCTTCATCATCCAATTTACTCAACACCATAGCTATATGTGCATCATTAAAAGCAATTATTTGATCCCCAATATGTGGCCCAACTAAAGGTATCAATCCTTCCCAACGTTCTCTACCAACATTAATTCTTTCCAATTCAAGTCTTGACAAAAGGGAAGAAGCATCTATTAATTCCATTATTGTAAAGGATTTTTTTGAGGTTTTGGGTGCTAATTTACTCAAAAAATAAAAAATTTTTGGAAATTTTTAAAAATTATTAAACTTGTCATAAATAGTTAAAGCTGTCTCAAAGTCCCCCTTTTCAATGTAAAAGAGGGCATTATGCCTGAAATTTAATTAATTAAGTTCAGAAGTCTCTCTTATATGCAAAAAACTCTTGAGGCATGAAAGGCGTATAGTTAGGAAGCTTTTAAAAACATGTCTTAAATCGAGGTGGATATATTTGAGTATTTATAGAGAGGCTCTGACTGTTCACTTAAAAATTAACACCATATAATAGATACGATTCAGTAAAGTATGAATTTTTATGGACATAACAATAGGTTAAACTCAATAGGTTAAACTCGGTCCTTTTGATTTCCCGATTTTTAAATAACAGTTTCCATTAATAACTAAAAATGTAGTGTTTATCTACTAGATTAACCAGGTTGTAGAGAACTCAATTGTTAATAATATTTACCAGTAATTATGCCCATGGAGCAGCTTACACTGCTAAAAATAATATTCTAAATTTATTTTTGAATATTTTCTGTCAAAACATACACTCCAATCATTCTCTGTGGATTCCAAAAAATTAATTCCATTTTTGAAATCGCTAGCCATTTCCCTACAGTGAGCTATAGCATGGGTAGACCAGCAATCTTGACGTTGTAATTGTAGGCCTATTTTTGCTTGTTTTTCTGCTTCGATATATTCCCCGGATTCTTCCAATCCATAAGCATACATCCCGTGTAGATAACTATAAAGGATACCGTATTTCCTTGAATGACTACCCTGGGTAATTATTTCCGTTTTCTATGTAAATAGAGGAGATAATTACAACTCGGTATGGAAAGTAATCGTGGAGGGTAATTATTCGAAGTTTTAACATGTGTTAGGGGGCGGGGAAGGGGGGGGAGGAATTGTTGTTTAAACTTATCGCTGGAAAGGGTAGTAAATAGATTGGCAATAATTTGATGAAGGCTTATTAATATAGGTAGGTACTACGGTACGTGATATGAACCATTTACGAAATTTGACATTCTATAAATAAAAATATTCCAACCTATAACCTGGATATCTCTCTTTATCCCATTTATCAATTACTCTCGCAATACTGTCTTTCATAGCTGAATAAATTAGATTGAGTTTAATATTTTAAAAAAGCAAAACCCAAATGCTCTCCAATGTAAAAATATCCAGTATGGGCAAATTTAAGTGCCATTAAATCATTGGGGTATTCTACAAGTATATCTTCCCATTCATTACATGCTCTGTGCATTTCACTGTGAAAGATTTATTTTTTAAACTAGGATAGCACCCCGAGCCTTCGGGGGCGGGATCGTCGGGGATCGGGGTTTGCCTGGGTAGAGCCTTTGGGGTTCGGGTTGGGGGTTTCGAGGGACAGAGTGCTACCCTACTTTAAACTAATATTTGGGCATTTCGAGGGGTGGACTTTTTGAAATTATAAAATTAATTTCCAACCTTTCAGCAAAAAGTTGAACAGCATAAGCATGTTTTCTCTCCCTTCCATTCCCCCTTAAATTAGCATCCTTAACTAAATCTGCCAATTCTTGTTCAAAAGTAGGATCAGAACGTTTAGATCGTCCACTACTTAAAGTATCCAATCCAAGCTTTAATGTTTTGCCTAATACTGAAAACGAAAAAATTTTATTTAAAGGCTTTGAAGGGTAATGCTGGTTTTTCTCTTGCTTTTGCCTAATACTAAAAATCTGAAAAAATTTTTTTACGGGTTTTGAAAGATCAGGGGAACAATTTCGTCGTTTCCTACCCACCTCTGATCACACCAATAAAGGATTAAAAATTTAAGGTATAAAAATTGATAGTGAAAATTGATAGTTAACACATGGAAATCCGAGCTTTAGCATAAAAATATTTAGACGATAAGAGTAATACTAAAAATATTTTCTCTATTTAGGTTTTCGTACTATAGTTAGGTTTCCTAAAATAAAGTTGTCGGATAGTTGGAAATCTTCGGATATCCGGATCCGATATCTGAACCGAAAATGTCGGCCTTTCTTCGGATTCGGATCCGACAACCTTAGCCTAGAAGAGTTAACTCAAACAAGGTGGAGGACATTTAAAGCAGCGTAAATGGCACCATGCTTCACTTGTTAATAATTCTTTTTTAACTGCTTTTAATACAAGGGAATTTTGGAAGGAAAAAAGGGGAGGAATGTCTTTCAATCTAATTTTTAAACTAAGTTTCCTCTCTTTAATTAAAATTAAAAATTACAAAAATCAGGTTCCGATTTATTCATTTTCTCTATAGTGCCTAAAAGACCTCCAATTTGTTCACATTCGTACCAAGAAATTAATTGTCTCAATGCTGAATCAAAAAGTTTGGATGTTTCGTCACTGTAGACATTTAAAGGCAATTTTTCTTTTAACCAAGCCTTAAATGGGGAATTAAACATGGGTTGAGTTTTAAGGCTATAGCTCTAGGAATTCTTAACCGATTTAAATAAATTTTATATAGTTCGATAGATAATTGATTTTCTACAAAATAAAATTTAAATTAGAATTTTTGATTAATTAGAAAAAAAGTTGTAGTCAAAAAACCAACATATTTAAGGGAAGAATGTTAATTTGTCGTAGTTTTTCCAGCATAACTTTTTTGAAATTTTAGCTAGAAAAATAATTTTTTGTAAGTTTGTAGCAAATTTAATTCTCTATCGAATGGTATATAAATAATTTTGAAAGGATTATTATTCATAAAGTTATGAATTTAAATGTAGATCATGGTAGTGCTTTATAGAAAGCCTTAAGGGCTATTTACTAGTGCTTTACCGGAACCGGAAAAATTCCGTCATAAGTCCCGGAAACCGATTCAAACAAACAATATGTCATTTGAAAGAGCTCGGCGAGCTGAGTCGAATGACACCAAAATTAGGTCCCGGTCTCACCCATGGACCGAGATATAGGCCCCCGAAAATCGAAAAACCATAGGGGAGACCAAGCACATTTTTGTGGTGAAAAATTCGAATATACAAATAATAGCTCATTTGAAAGAGCTCTTTAAGCTGAGTCGAATGGCACCAAAATCGCCGTGATTGGTCAAGTTTTTTCGAAGTTATGACAAAAAAAACAGACAACATAAACCTATGGGGCGGCGGCGAGGCGCTTGTGCAAAACTCCGCGCTTCGCGCGGAGTTTTGCGGTACGCGCCTCGCGGGGAGTCTACGGGCGCTGGGTCTGGGCTCGTAACTTAATCCTATTCCAATTATCGCTGTGATGGTCATGCCCGGCTTCCTCCGCAGCAGCATAACATCCACGGAGAACAAAGGTAAGGAGCTAAAACAAACGATCATAACTTTGTTAAATCAAATCAGATTTCGTTGATTTTGGTGTCATTCGACTCAGCTCGAGGAGCTCTTTCGAATGAGGTATAATTTGCATTTTCAAATTTTTCACCCCAAAAAAGTGCTTGGTCCCCCATATGGTTTTTCGATTTTCGGGGGCCTATATCTCGGTCCATAAGTGAGACCGGGACCTAATTTTGATGTCATTCGACTCAGCTCGCCTAGCTCTTTCAAATGACATATTGTTTGTCTGAATCGGTTTCCGGGACGTATGACGGAATTTTACCCCGGAACCGATATTTTGACCGGAACCGAATCCAATTTGAGTTCCGTTATCTGTTCCAGACCAAAAGACAACGGAACTTCAGGTGAAATTCTTCTATTTACCTCTTTGCCTCGTAAATTTTCCAAACAAAAATTTTCCATTGGAAATTTTAAATTAAATTGAGAGAAAAATTTTTTAATTTTTAAAAAATAAAAATAAAAAATTAGTAAATAAATTTTAAAAAATAATAATTTTATTGCTTTATACATAGAGAAGAATCAATAAAAATATTATATAAAAATAGGGGAAAGTGAAAATACTAAAAATAATCCTCACACATTAAAGAGGAATAAATTGCTAAAATAAACAAAATTTAAAAATAGCAATTAAGGGGTGTTAAAATTTTAATTTAAAAATATTAATTTTATGATTTTATCTATTTAAAGTGCCAGAAAATTGTTGGGACAAATAATAAAAATTGGAAATTTTTGCGAGCAACAATTAAGTAATTTTTTTAGATTGTTAATAATAGAGGGACTATTCGTTAGAGTTCGAACTTTTCACTTTGCCGGGCCCGGTATCTGGGCTTTTTTCTTCTAAATCTATCCGGGAAACCTGTTTTTTACACCCGGACCCGGTTTTTTAAAAATTTGAAAAACTATTAAATTTTGGTTTTTTTCTGAAATTTCGAAGTTTTATATAAAAATTTTATTGAAAATTTGAGGTGGTCCCTCAATACCTACATATGTATACACTGAATACCGGAGAATTTGAAGTGATATCGGAGATATCAAGGGGTTTAAACTAGGGTTGTTGGCGACCGGTTAAAAACCGGTACCCTCGGTTTTCGGTTTTGGCCGGTTTACGACCCCCGGTTTTCGGTTTCGGTTTTCGATTGGACCCCGGTTTTTGGTTAACCGAAACCGGTTTATGCCTGAATTTGCCATACAGAATATTCAATTCATATTTTATCCCATTATTATGCTTCAATGAAATATTCTACAGATCAGCCAACGAAAATTTTATTATTCAGGGCTGCAAGTGAAAATACATTGCTGGGTATTGGCCATTAATTGGCTCCGGCCCCGAGCTTTTAAAATCTTGGCTCCGGCTTCGGCTCCGCCGGAGTCGGGCTCCGGTGCCAGCTCGCGGTGCCATACACAGCACTGGTTATATAAGAGGATTCGAAGATATCGGAGATTTGAGTGAATTATTTAAGTTGAGGGATTCGGAGGGGATTAACTAAGGCAAATAGAAAAATACAGTGCTGGGATGTAAAAATACAGTTTTAGGATGTAAGAAAAATAAGAAAAAAGAGATCGCACAGGCTTGGCTTGTTCTGATATCCTTGCAAATCTCTCTGCGCCGCAGGCGAAAATTTGGATAATTTTGGATGATCCTTAAGCCAGATTTCTTCTTTTTTTACCGCCGGGGGCGAAAATTTTGAGAAATTTCAAAGGCCAACAGCCAGATTTCTTCCTTTTTTCACCGCCGGAGGCGAAAATTTTGCAAAATTTATGACTAAATTAAAATTTTTAATACTTTTTCAAGCTTAAAATATTAAAAAAAAATAAATTTAAAAATCCATAATGAAAATCAAAGTTTTCTTCTATTTTCTGATAGAAATTTCTTCTATTTTCAAATAGAAAGTTTTCTTCTATTTTCTGCGCCGCAGGCGAAAATTTTTAGAATTATAGGACTTCATTGGAAATTTTGACTTGTTTTTTCGTTTTTTTAATATCAAAAATAAATTTCGAGTATAAAATAAAAACTTGAGTTTAAGCTTAGTATTTTTTGGAAGTGACAAGAAAATAAGTCAAGTTTACACCTTTGGACTCGAACCCAACCCCATATCAGAAACTAATTAAATGACCCCATCAAGTAACCACTCAACCACACACTGCTAGTGAAAAACTTATTTATTGAAGCAGAAATTAGGAAATAATTTTGGCGAAGTGTGTTTTGGGAATTCAAATGGCCAAAAAATTCCCAAAAAATTCCATCTTTAGGGGTGTATCTTATAAACCGAAACCGGTCGGTTTATGCCATCGGTTTTCGGTTTTCGCCGGTTTTTGACCCCCGGTTTTCGGTTTCGGTTTATTGGCCAAAAACACCGGTTTTCGGTTTCGGTTTCGGTTCGGTTAACCGACCGCCAACAACCCTAGTTTAAACGGATTAACTGTGTTATAAATTATTCTATAATTTTTTAAAATATTTTTCTCTTATTCTAAAATTCGAAGGATGACTTGACGAAAGGAAAATTTGTTCGTTTTATCTTTTTTAACACTGTATTTTGCCCTATTTCCCAACATATTATTCAAATATTTCCCTTAAACCATCTTTCAATTTTTCTTCCTTTGAAGGTTTATTTGTGCCCTTCAAACCTACCTTTCCATCATCTATTATTTTTAAACTTTCCGTCTCAGGAGGTAAACACTCCCCAGGTTTTGGGTCGTTCTGTCTTTGTAAGGCGTTCACTCTCTTAGTACAGGTAGAACTTTTTAGCTTTATTCCCTTTCTAAATAAATATAAAGGTTCAGACAAAGCATTATAGGTCATTTTTGCGTATTTTATAAATATTGGACAAGTCAGGGCAGGAATTCTTTAATTTTTGAAGCATGCTTGATTTTTTATTAAACTTCACTTCAGAATTTGTGAAGCTTCTTTTTAATTTGATAGAGAATAATTAACTTTTAAAAGTTGTAATTTTATTTTCTGAAGCATGCTTCAACTTGCCCCGTAACATGCATTTTTCAATTTACCAAGTCCCACAAATTCCTCCCTTAATTTTAAGTCGTGTAAACATGAAAAGTCCAAAATGTAAAAATTGCGGAGCTGAGCATGCTTCTTTATACAGACGTGATCAGACAAATGGGGATTGTTATTGTAATGCTTGTGGCCTCTATCGAAAACTTCATGGAATGAATAAGTGTATAATTAATTTATTAGCAATAATGCTTTCATTTTTTACAGACCGATTGTCAATCCTGTAAAAAAGCCAGGTTAGAAAATATTGTACGTTTAGGGTATTTATTAGCCCCTCCCTTCCTTGAGTTTCAGGGGCTTCCTTATCAGAAGTTTGAAATATAGAAGACATCTGTTTATATTAAAAGTTTTACTTTTGTACATATACATACATATTTAGGTATATTGTGAACCTGATCTTAAGGTTCACGAAAAACTCACTTTATAGGGATCGAGGTTTTTGAAAAGTCTGGGCCTGTTGCTCGGTTCAGGGGATTGATTTATTGACCTGGGCGGATCCTGGGCCTTTAGTCCAGGAAAACGCAGAAAGGTTAAAAACTAGAAAGGACAAACCCAGGCATCGGTCCAGACCCAGCTCGTTCTCTAATTTTCCTTTCTAAAATAATCATTGTTTATTAGGTACTTATAGGGTTTGTATCCATTTCACTCCATTACTCTCATTTACTCTCCCATTTCCATGCTCTAGCTTCAGTATATGTGTTTTGGGAGAGACAAGTTTCAGACTTTGTTAAACTTGTTTCTGATTTGATAAAATTGTGTTAGCCTTCAAGTAAAGTGTTTTTTATTTTTTGAAACATACTTTAAATTAGGGTTGCGCCCCGAGCCTTCGGGGTTGAAAAAGTCGGGGGTCGGGGTTTTCGGGGTTGACAAAGTCGGGGTCGGGGTTGGGGTTGCTCAAATTGTTCGGGGTCGGGGTCGGGGCTGAAAATAATGTCGGGGTTCGGGGTCGGGGGTCGGGGTTGAAGTCAAAATTTACAAAATCCAGCATTTTTATCCAACATTACTGTTGAATTCTTGCGATAAACACTTTCAATTCTTTTGTCTCCAGCAAATCATTCATAGACAAATGAAGCATATGGCAAACACATTGAAAACTAATTTTGAAAACTAATTTATATTTTTTAATTATAAAAATTAAAAACCTGTTTAGTTCCAATAAATTGCAAGATCTGATCATATTTCGCGCTGCATCTCTTACTAAGCAAACAACATTTTCCTTATTTAATCCATTATCCTTTAATGATTTTTCAATGGAAGCACAAATATCCTCTCCCGTATGACTATCCATAGGCACAACATCAAACACGAAATCATCTCTTTCGAAAGATGAATTTAAGTGATGTACTGTTATACTTAACGTGATTTATTTTTATAAAAATTAAACTAATAAAACCTGAGAAGTGCTGGTGACTTTGTTACCTGTGACCAGCCATCAGATGTCAAAGCATATTTATCATTTCCTATTCGTTGAGTAATTTTACGCCTAATTTCTTCTGCCATTGAAGGAATAACATTTCTTTTAAAATAATCTCTTCGTCGTAACTAAAAATATGTTAATGATGGTTATAAAAATTAAGCAACTGTTAAATTCGGATATGCACGTTGAAAAAGATCCCTCAACTCAGGTGCTTCGACAAATAGAAAAGAGCAATTTTGGCGAAGCATAAGTGCCGCAATTTGTTCATCTGCTTTTTTTTGAGGCTCATCCTTACCAAGAAATTTTGATATATCCAGATTAGCCTGTTAATAAAAAATCTATATTTTATTAGTTTGCTCTTACTGATGTTGTTGTGTTCTTTTGCAAAAACTTCTCATATTCTGCCAAATGCATAGACTTCAGATGGTCCCATAAACCCTTTGTTGAACTTTTTTTACAAGAAAATTTATTTTCACAAAGCTTGCACTTAGCTGATTCATCAGCCATTGATAATTTTACAAAAAAATTCCAAATATCAGAAGATTTAGTAGACATTTTAATATAATTCAAAATAAGTTGTGTCTAACCAAACTATGAATAGAAAAAGTTATTTTAAATTATTTATGGAAAATATTCTCTGTGAATAGAGAAAAATAAAAACAGTTCTTTTCCTCTTTTTTTAGTTGTCTTTTCTTTCTTTTGTTTTATCATCAAAATTTTAGCAGAATGCCAACAAAAAAATATATGAAAGTTAATGCATTTTGAGTCGGGGTCATAAAAATTTTTCGGGGTTCGGGGTCGTCGGGGTCGAACTTTCGGGGGTCGGGGTTTTCGGGGTTGGGAATGTCGGGGTCGGGGTTTTAGGTCAAAAAATGTCGGGGATCGGGGTCGGGGTTAGTCGGGGTCGGGGCGCAACCCTACTTTAAATTATATAAAGACGTGGGTCTTTCAATAAAATCTCCATAATTGTTAATAAGACTTTCGGAATCTTAGGCAATATTGACACGAATAAACCTCATTGTATAAATTGTGGAACTACGACAACTGCTATATGGCGACCTGCAAGTGTTGATTATTTTTGTAATGATTGTAGTGTCGATCAAGGTGGACATGAGGGAGAAAATAGGTGGAATTTAATTGAAATTAAATTAGAATCAACAAATTCCTTTTTTCAAAACAGACCGATTGAGGAGGCTGAAAAAAAGACAGGTTGGAAAATATTGTACTTTTGGGATATCCCCTCCATTCCTTGAGTTTCAGGAGCTTCCTTACGAGAAGGTTGAAAAATAGAAGCCATATGTGTTTATATTAGTCTAACTTTAGTATATATTTTCATATTATGGACCTGATCTTATTAATATAGTCCAACAAAAGTTAAGGTTCATATAAAACTCAGTACCTTATACATATACTCAAATAATTATCTTTTCTAAAATAATTGAATTCTTTAATAATTACCACCTTTAATGAGGTGTTGAAACAATAATTACGCCGGTTAATTATTTGGGTATATGTAGGTAAATTTTGTAATGCATACACTCCCATGGCCATGCTTTGGCTTCAGTGTATGAGTTTTGGGAGAGACAAGCTTCAGACTTCTTGTTTCTAATTTGATAAAGAATGTGTTAGACTTTCAATTAAAGTGTTTTTTTTTAAATTCGTCGAAAAAGTTCTCCACGATTAATAAAATTTTCGGAATCTTAGGCAATATTGACATGAATAAACGTCAGTGTATAAATTGTGGAACTACGTCAACTACTTTATGGCGACGTGAAAATAAAAGTGGGGATTATTTATGTAATGATTGTGGTGTCTATCAAAGAGAACATGGGGGAGAAAATAGGTGGAATTTAATTAAAACTAAATTATATTCAATTTATTCCATTTTCAAAACAGACCGATTGAGAAGACTGAAAAACGCCAGGTTAGAAATTACAAGAATGGGGTTGGAAAAACTCCGAATTTTAAAAATATATTTATTGGAATCAGGGATGTTCTGGGTGAGAAAAAAGTCGGGTGTTGCTTTCGAAAGTTACTTTGATTAGGTGTTTAGGTTGAAAAAAGTTTGTGGATCTGATTTCATATAACGCGTGACATACCTGATTAGATGTGTTTAAAATAAAAATCAGAATTTCTAAATAAAATTCTGATAAAATTCTGACTAACACCTTCTGAATTTCATTAAAATAACAATTACTTTAAGACAGTTTAAGTAAACTTTGTTTTTTATAAACAATCCCTTGCCTAATTTAAAATATTCAAAAATTTCTTTTACTTTAAGATGGACAACTCTGACGTTAAAATTGACATACCTCAAGTTTTTTTTAATTTTTAAATAAAAAATTTAGTTTAATTTAAAGTATAAAGATGTGTATATAACAGAAAAGGATGGAGAGTTGCCAAAACTTATACCAACTGACGAAGATGGTTCGTTGGCTTTGGATACAGTTGCTGTTAGCTTTCCGGGTGTTATCGGTTTGGGATATAAATGTACTGAAACTGGATTGTTTCGACAACTTTTGTAAATTTTTTTGAAGATTTATTCTAGGATCTATGTGTCTCTTTTTGAATTTTTCTTGATTTTTTGCTTAAGTTTGTTCATTAACTAGTGTTCGCCAAATTACCTTTTTTCAGTGCTGTCCAAGGTTTTGTAAAAAAAAAATTACCCATATATGTATACTGCTATGGGTAATTTTGGAAAGATCCGTACCGCTGTAGTAACGAACCCTTACGAACTCTAGTCTTAACTCAACGAATTTATTTCAAAGATATCTGTAACCTAAAAATTTCTTAACAATAACCTTAATATTATTAAAAAAAATTTTTAATTTAAAGCATGAATCCTGATGAAACTTTCTCTGAACCTGTGGATGGGTGGGAAAATAAAAGTTATTACTAATTATTTTTGCTGATTAAAAATTATTTTTTTAGCATTTATTGCAATATGCAAAAAGAATGAAACTGTCTTGAAAATTGGTGAAATTAAAAATAAGATTTTTATAGGAAAATTTTTTATATACCCCGAATTTGAACGATTCTGTCAATTTTCTCATACATTTCTGCCCTCGACATTCTCGAACACGAATTTTTCTTGTCGGGGCTAACCCAATTCAAGTCGATTAATATGAATATGAACCTAATATTAGTTATGTAACTAGCAAAAATCCAGGGAAAGCTCAGAGGGATACAATGATATGTATATTGGCTTTCTCTGGGATCTATTACCCAAATTTTTCTGTACTTAATAAGATATACAAAATAAATAATTTTTTCAGAACTTGATGAACTCAAAGAGGATTTTATTGGATTTAAAACTGATTTTAATTTACGTTTGGAAAGTGAAATAAAAGCATCTGAACGTCGGATTAAAAATGATATTCTTAAGGTAATCTTTAATGAAAATTACCGTATTTCCTCTAATCGAGCGGCGTCTCTATTTGAACGGCGGTCTCCAATAGAGAGGCCCTCTGAGAGGGGATTGAAAAATAGAGAGGCAGCCTCTCAATTAGATGAGATACGGTAATGTGCTTGGAACCTTTCTTGTCTTTATTTTAATGAATTTTATTATTAAAGGCTGTCCAAATCTTTGTATTGGTTCTTCAAGCTGTATTGGTTATTTGGAATATAATATTATTCTTGTTTTGAATAATCTACGTCTGTTTGGAGTTCCAAATTTTGGACTGTTTTCGATTTTTAATTAAAATTTTTTTTGTTTTGGAACAGCTCTGTTAAGAATTTATTACGAATAAAATTGGATAATTAATATATAAGTAAATTTTTGTAAATCAACAATTATTCACACGATTAGTAATTTTTAAATTACTATAAAGTTGACTAAATACTTAGGTTGTAAACTAAGTTCTAAGCCCCCCTTGATTAAAACGGATTAAATAATTATTAAAATTCAACAAAACGTTATCAGAATTAGTTTTGTTTTTCTTTAGGATCCTAAAAGAGTTTCCTATTTTCTGACAAAAAATCAGGATCATAGGATAATTAGTTATTAAAGTATTTTATCGATGAGCTTGTTACAAGTTCATTTAGCAGACAGACCAAACTGCTCAATATCTACCAAATCCATTGATAAATTTTCGATATCTCTTATAATCCCTGACGATAAAATGAAAATTTTTGTCCGCGGTAGCTTGAGTATGGGTAGAAATTACTAATTTGTTCATTGACGGATTGTCCACGGACGGATTGTCCGGGAGCCTCCGGTTCCGGTGAAACACTAACATGTACCATCATGAATTTTGGCATGTACATGGCAGGGAGTACGTACGAGAGTGTTTGAGTCAAATTATGGTATGAGACTAATTCTATCGCGAATTAGCCGGTAAATATATAATTTTTGCGGCTCATTTTAAAATTCTTCATTGAAAATTACAATTAATCACTTTTCTTTTCAAGTACAAAAACAAAATGTGTAAAATTAAATAAGGGATTATGATCATCTTCAAACGTCTTAATATCCATTTCTATTGGCTTGGATTTCAGATAGAATACATTCAATAGTTCAAATCCTGAAATATACTGCTAATTATTTTCTCATTCAATGTAAAATGTAAAAAAAGGAAACATGGCCTGCCTGTATTTTTCTGGTATTAAAAGGAATATCGGGAAATAAAAATAATTTGGAGGGAATAAGTTTGATTTTAAGGTAATAAAGAATTTAAACATAACGTTTTAACCATAATCACCATAACGGCCTAGACCAGAATATATCAAGGATATAAGGAGACTTTGAAGTATTAAAGGTGGCATCGAGGTATATTAGTAATGGTGCTGCATATCGAAGATTAAGGATTTGGAGTCCGCGCCGCAAGCAAATACTTTAAAAATACCTGCAAACATTAGAGGTAATCTAATTCTTCCATAAGTTCTATGGCAATTATAACCAACATCGTCTTGTCCAACAGGGACTCCAAGGAAGAAAATCCCTCGTGGCTTTAATATACAACGCAATTTCTGCATTTCCATAATATCACCCATTGGATTAATAGGGTCACCATAACGTCCTAGACCAGAATGCTCAATGCTGGAAAAACTGACAATAAAGTCGAAGCTATCAAAAAATCTGAAAATTTACACTCTATCATAAATTTATTAATAAATTTAATTTTTTTGTTAATTCATTTAATGTGTAAATTATTTGATCTCACAGTATGTATTGGGATTAATACAGGGCTCCGATTGACAAAATGCCAATAAAAAGTATCAAAATCTTGATAAAAAGTATATAGGGAGAAAATTTCCAAATTTAAAGTATACTCCAAATTAAATTAGAAAATATTTATTCATGCTCAAATCTTTTATATTTCTCTCATAAATGAATCTTTTCTAATAATTTCTTGTTTCCACTGAGCATTTTGTGCATTTCCGATTTTCGAAGATTTTTTCGTTTCGAAACATCTCTGCTTGGGATGTAAATAAACCCAAACTCACAATTCTCTTGCTTTAACAAGATCAAAAGCATCTAGAAACATAATAGAATCATGTCCTATTTTAATGTGCTGATAGTCAATAGTAACAATTTTACTTGCACCGTTTGCTAAACACATGCTTTCAACCCAGGGTTTGATCGAGCCGATAACTGCACCTTTCTTTCCGACTATATTGTAATGTTTTGTAGCATAAAACACAGAAGCTATAAAATATCTAAATATTGAGCAATAAACTTAATTTATACTAGTATATACTCAGTTTCAAAATTATAACACCCCTTACTTTTTGGCGTTACTCTGAGTTAAAGTGTGCCAATCGAGGCGAATTTTTTCCCAGTATTTCCCAGTAAATTTAATGGCTGCTCTCATTGCCTTAAAAAAGAATTTTTGGAAATCTCAAACGGGCTTTACATTCTACGGGAGTCCATGACAATTGCTTCTGCCTGTATGAATTTTATCAAAAATTTGGGAGTGAATGTGGAAGTTTACTAGGATAATTTGGGAAAAGCCTCAAAGGGCTTTGCTTCTGGGAAAAGCAAAAGAAAAGAGAGTGACACTACGTTTACAATTGCTCCGTGTCGAGCGTCGAGTGTCGAGCGTCGAGTGTCAAGCGTTTTGTTCCGTGCATTTTATTTTCATTGTAAACGGCACACGTACCACTCGACGCTCAACGCTTGACAGTCGTCCGTGTCGAGCGTTGAGCGTCGAGTGTCAAGCGTTCTATTTACATTGAAATGGGCACGGATCGCTCTGTTCGTCTCGCTGTGCTATTTCTACTATTTTTTAAAAATTATTCCTAATTTTGTAAAATTTTTGATAAAATTTGAATTTTTATCGACAATTTTAAAAATATTTTTACAAACATATACAAAAAATTTTAAATTTTTTTAGAACTTTAAAAATGGACCAAAAATCTTCTAGAGAAAATGATGGAGAGTTAATTGACAGAGTGAGGAATTTTCCCGAGCTGTATGATCAATCAAATGCCAACTACAAAAACAATAATAGAAAAACTTCTATTTGGAATGGAATTGCTAAGGATCTTGGATTTTTTGGTAATTTTTAGTTATAATTTTCTCAATTCCCTATACTTATATGTAGATGGGAATACTTGCGCAACAAGATGGAGATCTTTGCGAGATCAATATCGAAGGCAGATGCAAAAAAATTCAGGAGATGAGGCTAAGGAAGTTAATTATATATATGCAAACGAATTGAGCTTTTTAAGACAGTATCTCCAAGAAAGACCCAGGTTAATAGGAAATACCTATTTTTTCATAAAACTCATTTTAGTTCATCTAGTTCAATTCGTTCTACTGGGGGGAGGCCTGCAGCATCTCGTGAAGAGGTTGATATGATAGCGTCCGAATGTATTCCAGAGGACGAAGAGGATGATCTGATCGACATTGGAGGAAGTGAGGCAGGCATTCGCCCTTTATCAAATGGTTTTTTTAAGTTTAACTTTTAGTAATATGCATTCAATTAAGATTCAGCCAGCTCTCGTACTCCAAAAAGACGTAGACGTGTTTCTGTTGACCCAGTGGATGAAGCTCTTCTCAAGGCTTTGGAGGAAAAACCAATTGAAGATAGTTCGATGCTTTATGCCCGTTCTCTGGCAGAATTTATGCGTGGTTTGACAAGGAAGAAAGAAATCGAATTTCGACTTGAAATTGAAAAATTAAAACTTAATTTTATTGAAGAGTGAATTTTTTTAAATTTTGGTTTATTAAAAATAAATGTTTTAACTTAAAAAAACAAAAATTTCCTCATTAAATAGGAATTTTAAATTAGGTTTCCATTTTCCAAAAAAATTTTTCCAAAAATATGAACAACCCAAAAAACACAAAATCCCCCAAAGAACACAAAAACCCCAAAAAAGACAAGAAAACCCTAAAACCCCACAAAAACACACAAAAAACAACCAAGAAAAATAAAAAAACTAAGAAACACCCAAAAAAAATCCAAAAACCCCAAAAACAACCAAAAACCAAATAAAAAACACAAAAACTCCCACAAAAAAGACACAAAAACCCCCAAAAACCCACAAAAACACATAAAAACAACCAAAAACAAAAAAAACATTCAAAAAACAAACAAAAAACACAACAACAAACAAAAAACATAAAAATGACATTTTATCCCACTAGCGGAGTTGGTCGGCCTTCGGCCGCCCCACCCCGCTAGCAAAACAAAACAAACCAAAAAACAAACTCCAAATCAACTTATCACAACCTCAAAATTTGCCCTAATCCAATCATAATAAGAAAAACCCGATTATCATAACATTGACCAGCATTAAAACATTTACTGATTAAAAATACATTTAACAAAGCAAAGCATCTAATAGGTGCACCTGATAGGCTAAACACAGGATAGGGTGCATAGAATTTTATAAGGAAATCACTTTAGCAGACCTCTCCCTCGTTTGCCCAGCTCAAAATGGGGGCAAAAACTCTGATTCGAAATTTCGATTTAAATCGCACCTGACAAATGAACGTTGACGTCTAGCACTTCAAATGAACGTTGACGCCTAGCACTTGACAAATGAACGTTGACGTCTAGCACTTCAAATTAACGTTGACGCCTGGCACTTGACAAATAAACGTTGACGCCTGGCACTTCAAATTAACGTTGACGCCTAGCACTGACAAATGAACGTTGACGCCTAGCACCTGACAAATGAACGTTGACGTCTAGCACTTCAAATGAACGTTGACGCCTAGCACTTGACAAATGAACGTTGACGTCTAGCACTTCAAATTAACGTTGACGCCTAGCACTGACAAATAAACGTTGACGCCTAGCACCTGACAAATGAACGTTGACGTCTAGCACTTCAAATGAACGTTGACGCCTAGCACTTGACAAATGAACGTTGACGTCTAGCACTTCAAATTAACGTTGACGCCTGGCACTTGACAAATAAACGTTGACGCCTGGCACTTCAAATGAACGTTGACGCCTAGCACTTGACAAATGAACGTTGACGTCTAGCCCTTCAAATGAACGTTGACGCCTAGCACTTGACAAAAGAACGTTGAAATCTAGCTCAAGGGGACACAGGACTCCAGCAAAAGGTTGAAGTAGCAGAGCACAGTAAAGTTGAGATGTGTTGAAAGCAGTTGAAGAATGAACAAAATAGCCTGCTTTTATACTATCTACTTACCCTTACCTTATCCTTACAACCTTACCCTTATCCCTAGTTTCAATATTTCGCCTGCTTCACAATTTCCCCTGTTCAATATTCCGCCTGCATGAACGTTGAGTCTAGCCTTGACACATGAACGTTGACGTCTAGAACTTAACAAATGAACGTTGACGCCTGGCACTTCATGTGACGTTGACAGCTAGCACTTGACACATGAACGTTGACGTCTAGCACTTGACAAATGAACGTTGACGCCTGGCACTTCAAGTGACGTTGACAGCTAGCACTTGACACATGAACGTTGACGTCTAGCACTTGACAAATGAACGTTGACGCCTGGCACTTCAAGTGACGTTGCCAGCTAGCACTTGACACATGAACGTGGACGTCTAGCACTTGACAAATGAACGTTGACGCCTAACTCAAGAAGACACAGGACTCCAGCAAACGTAGAACAGAGCACAGCAATGTTGAGAAATGTTGAAAGCAGTTGAGGACTGACCAAAATACCCTGCTTTTATACTATCTTCTTACCCTCACAACTTTTTTCAACTGGCAACGCTTTACTATAAAAGCCCCCATTTCTTTACTCCCCCAAATCATTTTACTATAAAAACCCACTTGTCTATAAAAGGACAAACAGACAAACACACACACCTTTCTCAATTATATAATAAGATTCCCAAAAAAAATAAATATTTTCTCTTGCAGTCTGCACCATGTACTCTATAGTGTTGAGCGTCAAGCGTTTTTCAAGATTTTTTTGAAAGGAAAAACGCTTGACACTCGACACTCAACGCTCGACACGGATGCCATTGTAAACAGGTGCGCTTGACACGGAGGCACGCACGGATGCCCGCACGGACGCTTGACACTCAACACTACACGGAGTATTGTAAACAGGTGCGCTTGACGCTCGACAAAACGCTCAACAGAACGCTTGACACGGATGTCATTGTAAACGCAGCCTGAAACATCAAGTTTTTGGTTAATGGGAAGTTGGATAGCGGGTGGGGGAAGGAGAAAGATGGAAAAGCTTCAACAATTTTTGGTTGGGAGGGGTAGGTGGGGGAAGCTCCAAAAGCTTTTGATTTGAGGGAAGGGGCTGAGATGTAAATGATATTTTTTGATTAACCGTTGACAGCCCCCTTTCAGCCGCCACGATACGAAGGGGTGACAGGATGACTAACTACTAAGAAGGGGCCCTTAATTCATTATTATACCTGAATCAGTATATTGCTTATCAGAACGTTCTGTATATTTCCCCTCCTTTATCTCTTTAACCCAACCATCAATATTTTCTTGACTCCATAGGTTTGTTGCTTCGATTTTGTCAACATTCAGTTTTTCGTTATTATAAGATTCATTGTGAAAGTAGCATTTACTCAATGTAATATAACCATTTAATGTATAATTGGTGTGCAATAACACTTGTATATTATCTAATGGTTTAATAGTTGTTTTAGACGCATTTAGCCAATTGGAATAAATCTGAAATAAGTACATAGTTAACTAACTAGCTAATTATCTAATAGAGAGGCTAAAAAACAGGGGGTGGCGTTTCCCTTATTTAGCTATTTCGGCTCGTCTTTGACCTATCTTAGATGTTAGAAGATTCTACTTAAATTTTACTATTTTCAATCCATTTTCCACAAATTCTATCGTCTTGGACATCCAAAAATCCAAAAATTTTCGCCTGCAGCGCAATAAAATATATTAATTGCTATAAAATCACTAAACGTTTGCCCAGGTAGGCATTATTCTGGTATATCTACATACAAATACTACAACATTCTACACATACATATAACATTTTTATCAACAAATTACCAGATTGCATGATTGTTGTTCATGTAAACGTAATTTTGGTATAACATTTCCAAAATCCTCAACCGTAAAACCAATTGGTTTGTAGACGTTTTCTAAAATTTCTGCGAAACTCACATATCCTTTTGCGGTTTTTATTTTCATTTCTTCTTTAAAATCATTATTTCTTTCATTAATATGCATTTTCGTTTCTTTATTATTGTTCAAAATTCTATATTTGATAATTATGAGTAATATTAAAATGACGCTGCCTAAATATTAGTATGAATTAGAGTAGCGCGAGGTTAACGCCTCGCAGCAGAGATGCACGAAAATAGAATTTCGCTCTCAACGAAACGAAAACGAAAAAAATAAATTCGCCAATGTACGAAACGAAAACGAAACGAAAAAAATAAATTTCATTTTTACGAAACGAAAGAACGAAAAATCTCAATTTTCACGAAACGAAACGAAACGAAACGAAAAAAATCAAAATTATAAAAATGCCTAATTTATTAACTATTTCCCCTCCAATGCCTAATTTAGTTACAAAAATGCCTAATTTATGTCCCATTATCTCGCAATATCCTTTCAAATCATTACCTACTTTATTAAAATCCCACCCCCACCAATATTTGAGTCTCAGATTACTTTTCTTTTTATACTGTCAACTAGAGCCCGCCGCAAGACCGGATCTGGCCGGATTTTTCGGAGTCAGGGCCCCAAATCCTGCCTGATATCCCTTCAAATATCCTAATATTCCCATATCTGTCCAATCCCCCTTAATTGCTCCAAATCACAGATATTCCTTCAAATCCCCTTATATTCCCCTAAATTACTTGATATTCCCAATGGACCTCCGAATCCATCAATATCCCTCTTAATCTATCTAAGTCCTTCTAGATCCTGTGATATTATCTGATCCACTATATCCCCTTCAATCCTTCTTGGTCTACCGATATCAAGCTCACATTCTACTATATCCCCTCAAAAGCCTCGATTTCCCCTTTATCCTTCATGATCTCATTAAATCAAAGGGCTGAACCGATTTATATACATGGGAGACCAGTCACTTGATAAGATCCAACTATATCCTAAATACCTTAATAAAGCCTTGAAATTCCATCCAATTTTCAGCGCCGCAGGCGAAATTTTTTTAATTTTTGACGCTCACAGTCAAGTAACTTCATTTTTCAGCGCCGCAGGCAAAATTTTTTTTAATTTCCAGTTCCCGGAAGAAAAATTTTCAATTTTTGACTTAAAAATACGCCAAAATAGTAAAAAATTTGTCTAAAAATATCGAATATTTTTTCGTCATTTTCGTCCAAAAATTGAGTTTACGAAACGAAAACGAAACGAAAATAATTTTTTAGTGAAATACGAAACGAAAGAAACGAAAAAAATTATTTTTAAACGAAACACGAAACAAAACGAAAATCATCAAAAATCCACGAAAATCTACGAAAACGAAACGAAACGAAAAATTTTCGTGCATCTCTGCCTCGCAGAGGCCGAGGTTCTCGCCCATTTTCGAATCTCTGTCTCGGTTCGACAGGTCCTTGATCTCGGTTTTTACTAAAATCCTCGCCGAGGACCGATGCTAAATATACACCCTAAGAATGAACTTTGGCCGTAGTTTAGTCGAGGGATCGCTCCTAAACTGGTTAAATAGTTTACTATTCGATTGGCCTTGGCGAGCTGAGTCGAAAGGTACATCTCACTTGGTGCGTAAATGCTAATGAACCTCGAATAGGTCCTTGAAAATTGAAAAACCATAGGGGATTAAGCCCATTTTCGTGTAAAAATTCGAATAGTCTGAAATTCGAATAGACCCTCTATTTAGAGTATCGGTTATGGATAGATATCCGGGGATTTCTTTCTTCAAATCCTATTATAAGGTATAGGGTTTGAATTAGGGATGCTCCAAATTTTGTTTCGATTCGCTTCTCACGGGACGCAACGAAGACCTTGTTATGCGAGAACCATAAGCTAACAAGATTCGAAAGCCTAGTTAAATAAATATAAAATTACGACATATTCTACTCTATAGATTTGACATAATTTAAAAACCAGAACTGAAAACGATTACTATGCCCGTTTATGCGTTCTTAACAGAAATATGTTGAAACAGAACATACCTATAATTAAGAATCCTTTCCTAAAATTAGTTCTTTTCACAGATACATTTAAAAGATTATAATTTGACATATTTATTAAAATTCGTATATTTTTAATAAAAGAGTTGCGATTCCGAAATTATAAATATTATCTGCAAGCTAGATAAAGAAAAAGATCAATTTTAAATGAAGTATGTTTTTTAAAGATATATTGGTTTGATAAATTCTTTAGTAATATGCCATCCCACCCCTATTTGATCTAACCCCCACCCCTATTTATCTGATATAAAAATATTTGCGTTTCTCTCTATAAATTTTTTTAACACTATAAATTATTTAGCACATTATTTTTATATTTAGTATTAAAATAATTATATATAATAAAATGCAAATGGCCAATGCAAACTCAGCAAATAATAACATAAAATTTTCTGAAATCGTGATAACATATGTTTTTATTAAATTTTTTTCAAATATTTATAGGAAATTATATACTTTAGGTACGCTGTTTTAGCAACGACCTTTCTCCCTTTTTTCCATCAATCGACCAGAATTTATACAAAATGGTCAACTTTTTTTCTTCCTCAATTTCACTTAAATTTCCCTGTGGCATATTCAATAAGAGAAATGAACAAAGAAAAGATAAATTTTTACTTTCCAATTTTACCCAAATTAGAAATTAACATTTGAATCAATATTCTTATGTTTATTTATTTCATTTTTTAAATCTAAAATCAAATGTTTTTCTCAAATACTGACATTTTACACTAATTTTTTGGACACGTTTGTACCCCAGTATCAGCTCAGAGATATCACGGACTGATTCTGGTGCATTAGACTCAGCTCGATGAGCTCAAACTATTTATTCACTGACCATTTTGTACATCTAAAACGGGTTTAATTGAAATTATATATCATAAATTTTAAAAATAAAAATTATGAGCTGAAATGATTGACGCGTGTGAAGTAAAAAAGTAAAAGAATAATGATGGAAATGGAAAAAAGGGAGAAATAAAGGCTGACCATTCCGTAAAAGTCTGGTTGATTGATGAAAAAAGAAAGAAAAAGGGCGTTGCTAAAAAAGCGTACCTAAAGTACATAAGTTCCTATTTATAATTAATTTTAAGAGCAAGAATAAGCTTAATGATATATTAATGATGTGAAAAAAATATGGGACGGCAATGATGTGATTGTTCTTACTTGAATCATCATGCACTTAAAAACATTGCATAAGATGTTGGAGATATGTTGTTTTCTGTTAAGCAGAAATTAAAAAAAATTAAAAATAAATTTAATAAATCAAATTTTAATAGCAGATTGTAAAACTTCAACAAATAAGTGTGACCATTGGTACTATGATGCATAACCCCATAACGACCACAGTTATCTATATCAACATTGGATGATTTGTTTACTTATTTAATGGAAGCAGAAGTTGAAATGATTGTATTAATTTCTAAATTAGAAAAAAATGAAATTTAATTTAATATTTAAAACATTGTAAAAATAATATGTATATGAGTTGCTCAAGTTGAATAAACATTGTTGATTAAAATATATATTAAAAATATTCGGTTCTGGTTTATTATTTTTATTTTGATGTAAAGATAATAAAATTTGTGTAATTAGTTAATAACATTGGATCGAGCTCAAATTTTTGAATCAATTTTCATATTATTCATAATAATATATTTAACCATGAAATTACTGGATTGAAGGGTATTTAGTTAAGAAACTCAAAAAGAACAGATTTATTTAAAAATATCTTTAGCATTAACATTCACTATTTCTTCAACATTTAGCCAAATTTGCAAAAATAAAGGCGATTTTTAAGATTTCTAAAAATACCTAAACTAGGTTCAAAAAAGGCCGAAATAGGTTGCAAATAGGTTTTAGGTCCAAAAATTCGAAAATATGTTTTTAGGTACGAATAAGGACTCATCATTTCGACCTAAAACAGTTTCACTTTCACAAATATGACAAAAAATGAGTACTTTTTGTTAAAAATTGCCATAAATTTATTCTTATCAGAAGACTTACACGAACTAAAAAAACAAAAAGATTAGTTCTAGTTCTATTTTTATATTCGAACTTTATGAATAAATAACAGTTTTTTAAAATAAAAATGACTGAAATTAATATACAAAAATCTAATTGCAATGCTTTTATTTCCATTTTACTTTGTCATAAGCCTTTATGTGCTTCCCTTTTAACCAGATATCCGCCCAATTATCAATACAAACATCTGGACCCTTCCAATAATTCCATATATTACCGATTATATACTTTTTGTGTTTTCGATGTTGTTTGTGTAATAATTCACAAAGATTGCAAAGTGGATTGTATGATGGTGCATCACTTCCATTTATAACATTAATATATGATTGACGACTTAATGGACTATATTTGTAGTAATTCATGCGATAGGTTGTTTTTCTGTATGTCTTTGTCCATTCAAAATATCTGCAAATTTAATAGAAATTTAATTAATCTGTAAATTTAAAAATCCACGGTTATCCCTTAATCCCTCGATTTCTCTGCAGCCTTCTCTTTATCACTACAAATCTGCTGATAACTCTTCAAATCCACCTTCTAAATCCATCAAATCCCCCATAACCCCTCTTGATTCCTCGATAACACATCCAAATCACTCAACACTTCCTTTAAGTTGTAAACACTGGTTTTCTTCTTTTTTTCAGCGAAAATTTTGAGGATTTTGTAAGTCAAAGAGCCAGATTTCTTTCTTTTTAGTAACCGAACTAAATATTTCAGTTATCCTGAACTGGAACAGATAACCAACTGAAAATTTTCGGTTATCCGGTCTTTTTCGGTTCCTGATTTTGCCATTATGTATGTGTTTTTTGCCCTTTTTGACATTTATATTGTGGAGTGTGGACACGAAAATCTCTTATCAATTCAACATTAATGGATTCATTAGAAAAATATCTAGAAATACATGTACATACTTCATATATGCTGTTCTATTTTTTTGTAAATAAAGTAAATGTTCTGCTAATTCCTCCACATTGTTGAAATCATCTACAGCAATATATACATTATCTGGTATTTTTGTTTTCTTAAAAACACGACGACTGAGTACTATAGGCACAATTAAATGTTTCAAATACCAAAATTTTTCTGTAATGTAATTCTTACAAACTGAATTTTCGAATGCCAAATAGAACATATGACTTGCTTAAAGTTGAAAGTTTATGATAAATTTTTTTATAATTCCCAAACAATTATCAGGACTGAGAAGGCCAGTTAAATTTTAAAGCCTAATACTCCGTTTTTTCATTAGAGCCCTAAATTACGCTAGATCCAGTAAGAGCGAGATAAAAGTTTAATCCCGGGCAGGCTTCGATCCTGCGACCTCCTGGCAGTTATTGCTAGGCGCTTTCGCTCACCACGTACAGGTGCTCTACCAACTGAGCTACCGGGATGCTGAATTGACCTTCTCTTTTTTAATAGATCTTAAACCCCCGCCTAGTGAGCGTTTTAAATGTTAGCCAGCTGGATCTTTCTCTTCCTTACAATCCTAAAATTATAAAAACACAATAACCAGCATTAGATTTCTAATTAAGAATTGAACTTAAAGTATAACCCTAGATTATGTAAAATTATAAAATAAGCATTTTAAACCTTTTCCAACCTTTTCATCAGGGGTGTGCGAGTTTCGCGTTTCGTCTTTCGCGGATTTTCGCGTTTTTTGGCCTTTCGCGTTTCGCGCGTCGCTTTTTTAAATTTACTTTCGCATTTCGCGTTTCGCTTTTTGCGCGAAATGCGAAAGTTTTATACACCCCTAATGACGGGTGAAAGATGGTAAAGTTGGAGAAAAATGAGGCCCGAATAAATTGTAAACTTCCAAAATTCTCAAAATTTTCGGCTGCGGCGCTGAAAGGAGATGAAATCTGGCTTAAGGATTTCCAAAATTCAAAAAATTTTCGCCTGCGGCGCTGAAAAAAGAAGTAATCGGGCTTAAGGACCTTCAAAATTCTCTAAATTTTCGCTAGTGGCGCAAAAAGAGGAAGAAATCCGGAGCCTTGGTTTACCATAATTCTCAAAATTTTTGCCTGCGGCGCTAAAAATGGAAGAACCTTGCCATAAGTTTGGCGCCCGATATTCCCCTAGATCCGCTAACACTCAAATCCACCATATCCTTCGGAATTTACCTAAATACTCCTGAGTCCCTCTTAATCCACACAAATACCAAAACGTAAACCACTAAAATTCCACTTCTATTCTACTGAAATGTTTTCAAAGCGAGGTAGGACTTCTGAATATCCTGAAATATAGGATAGAAAATAAAGGATGGAACCTGGTTTATGTCTGGTATCCCCTCAAATCCCTTGATATCCCGGATGCCTGTCAAAATCCTAATGGTGATGCTAAGATTCAGTTGAGGCTTTGATTTGGAACAAAGCACTGAGTTGATAGATCCTTAAAGATTTTTCAGCGTATCGGAAAATTGTAAGAATTTCGCGTTTCGCGTTTCACTTTTTAAATTTAATTTCGCCTTTCGCGTTTCGCTTTTTAAAATCCGTTTCGGCACACCCCTGCTTTTCATATAACTAAAATCTCTCACCTAATTCCTGATTAAGGCAGTATTCAAAATCGCATTTCGTGTAAGTGTTGTCAGAACAATTCCCATATAAATCAATCTTTACTAACCTACCAAGCTTGGCAACAAGATTTTCTCTTTTAGATGGCGTAGCTTATACGGAAAAATTTACGGAAAGATTAGAAAAAAATTTTTTTAATTTTAAAATATTACAACAAGTCGAAAAAGCTTTCATTGCCAATTTTGTTTTCCTTCTTACACTTTCTATTACCTTAGAAACAAATTATAAAATTTATAAATTGCTTTTTACCTCCTTTTCCGACCAAAATTCATCTACATGGCACTTGCCATTACATGGAATAAAAGTATCATATGGGTAATAAATATCGCTATCTACACGATAAGTCATTGTTATATTGAAATAATCAGGTGTAACATCCTTATAATTTAAGAGAAATCTTGTAAATTATGTTTACACATGTAAATAAACACATGAATAATGAATAGGGACAGCCAAAATATGACGGAAAATCGCAAAATATGCGTTATATCATCTAGAATATTTCATCCCTCCTTATGCTACTGCTTCGGATATGTATGGAAGTGAAAATGGAACTGAAACCGCCAAAATTAAAAAATCGGTTCCAGAAATGGAACCGGTTCCAGAGAAATTTCGGAACTTTCCCATCACTGATCTAGAGATTCATAAAAAAATTTACAATTATACACAATAATGTGTCTATATAGAGGTCCCGTTGATTAAAAAATTCACCCCAAGGTACTTTATGGATATGTCACCCCCCCTCCTATTTTGAGTCTCAGAATTTTCCTTAAACGTAGAAAATGGTCAGAGATTATTTTTTTTTCTCCCTGTCAATCTTTTTTTGGGTATTGTGACTTATAGGGGGTTTTTTTTGGCTGGACCGATTTGGACAAATGAGGTGTCATTCGAAAGAGCTCGCCGAGCTGAGTCGATCGCGGGCAGAGAGAAGTCGATCCGACAATCAGGGACCGAGATACAGACCCTGAAGTTTGAAAAAGAGTAGGGGGGAGTAAGCTAATTTTGGGGTGAAAAATTCGAAAATGCAAATAATAGCTCATTCGACTCAGCTCGTCGAGCTGAGTCGAATGACACCAAAATCAGTGAAATCTGACTTGATTGGACAAAGTTATGATCTTTTATTTTAGCTCCTTACCTATGTCATCTGTGGAGATTTTTGCTGCTACGGAGGCCCCAAATACGTCCAGAGCAAGGGAGATAGGAATAGGTTTATGTTACGAGCCCAGACCCAGCGCCCGTAGACTCCCCGCGAGGCGCGTGCCGCAAAACCCCGCGCTTCGCGCGGGGTTTTGCGGCACGCGCCTCGCCTACGCCCCATAGGTTTATGTTGACCATTTTGAACCTGTTTATCTTGGCTCAAATATCTTGGCTCGTTTATCTTGGCTCAAATATCGAGCTGATTTTGGTGTCATTCGACTCAGCTCGACGAGCTGAGTCGAATGAGCTATTATTTGCATTTTCGAATTTTTCACCCCAAAATTAGCTTACTCCCCCTTCTCTTTTTCAAACTTCAGGGGTCTGTATCTCGGTCCCTGATTGTCGGATCGACTTCTCTCTGCCCGCGATCGACTCAGCTCGGCGAGCTCTTTCGAATGACACCTCATTTGTCCAAATCGGTCCAGCCAAAAAAAACCCCCTATAAGTCACAACATTCCTTTTTTTCTTCTTCATGTATTTTGCTGGTTTATTTTGCTTTTTCACATATTTTGTACTTAAATTCACTCATTTCGTTTCGACATTTACCACATTTCACTTATTTTGCTTGAAGAAAGAAAAATGATTGACATGGTGAAGAAAATAATCTCTGACCATTTTCTACGTTTAAGGAAAACTCTGAGACTCAAAATAGGAGGGGGTGACATATCCATAAAGTACCCACCCCAAGATAGTCTGTATTAATTAGTGTTATTTATTTACAAGTGACTTTAAAATAAAAATTTAACAAAACTGTGCATGGATACTTAGTTTTAATCCCCTATCTTTTAGTCGGCACTGAAAAATGTAGATGGTCCTTCAATAAGACTTCTTGGGCCAGTCCGATAAAATGAAGCCCGAAAATGACCCGAACGTCGGCCCGACTCGAAAATCTCAACCATACTCTTCAAGATTTTGATTTGCGCCTGCAGCGCAAAAGTTTCAAATAATTTGACGATTTGGAAATATTTGTCATTTTGACAATTTTAGAAATATATATCCGCTAAAAAGATAATTTTTAATTAATATCAGGGATATATCCGGATGCGGATCCAAAATCCGTGTCCATGCACAGGTCTGGTATTTACTGTAAAATGTTCATAAGTGTCTGAAGGTGATTCATCCACAAAGAAAACATATAATTGATTAGAAAATCTTTTTCTTGGCAAATCTATGTGCGTAGCCCTAATATTATATATAATTGCACTTGCATTCATATACCTTCAAATTTTTCAAATTATTATCTTTAAATATTTTAAAAACTTTACAAATCTCTATCTGTTAAATATTCACATTCGTATTTACATTCATCAATATTATACAGTCCAGTTTGCATATCAATTATATTTTCTTTATCAATTAGATTATTCCAGCCAAGAATTATTGGTGTTGACTAAAATATTTGGAACCCTCATAAAAGTATCTTTAAGGTATTATCAACAATTTTATCAATAGGTGTGCCGAAAAAAATATCGACGGTGTGCCGAAAAATATTTTAAGTATAGAAATTTAATTAAGTATAGAAATTAATATTTTAAGAATAGAAAGGCGAAATTCATTCAAAAAGTGAAAGGCGAAAATGTGTAAGTAATACGGATTTGATACGGTGTGTCCGGAAATGATATAACCCCCTAGGATAATTCTGTTTTGGATGGTAGAAAAAATCCACAAAAATTCCAGTGAGCATATCTATTGATATCAATATAAAATACAAAAGAAACGAAGTTCTAATCATCGAGATCTGTATCCTTCCATCATCGAGATCTCGAACCACGAAAATCAACGGAAAACAGGGGGTAAACGTCTTTAAAAATATTTTCGATCCCATAGAGGCCGTATTAAATTTTTATTTCATACTTTTCTGAAAGCCCTTTAAATTTGCTACAAGAAACCCATATTGTTAATAAAAGAAAAATTTTCCATGGGTAACATTGAGTGTTAAATTCAGTGGACGTGAAAAGTATTAAATGATTGAGTATTTTATACAAAATCAAAATCATCTAGTATTTTTCAAATTATTTTACCTTGCTTGATTTCAAGTTATAACAAGGCGAGTAACTATTACATACGAAAAATTTTAAATCCTTTTTTCTTGTTAGAAGAAAATAAATCAAAGCCAGCATAATTATTAACTTAAGAAAAATTTTACGAATTTTTAATGTTTAGTTTATCATAGTTGTGGGTGTTAAACTGAGCGTTATTAGTCGTATATCTGGTGACTAATTTTAATAAAAATTAATTGATAACTTCATACCCTGGTAGCAGTGATGTCAAAGTTCCAAAATTTCTCTGGAACCGCAGTCGAAATTTTTGAGAATTTTGGAAGGATAAGCCACCAGATCTCTTCCTGTTTCAGTGCCGCAGGCGAAAATTTTGAGAATTTTGGACCCCCAAGAACTAGTTCCAAAACCAGTTCCAAGCTAGTTCCAGATAATCGTTAGTTCCGTAGTTCTAGTTCTGGAACTGGAACTTTGACATCACTGCCTGGTAGGTGTTAACTTTAAGTAATTAACGTACTGCGAATATTTTAACGCATTTATAAATCCTTCTATATCCTCCACGCCCTGGTTTATTATCAAAAATAATTGATTTAATTGGAATATATTTTAATTTTTTATTTAATTTAGACCTCATTCTGGTTAATATTAAATATTTACTTTAGTCATTTAAAATATTATTAAAGATGCAAATTTTAAATAAATATAGCAATTAATATTATGTATATGCAACAATGTGTTTTGGAAAATTTTTTTCGATTTTTTACTCTTTTAGCCTTGAATAATAAATAATCGGCTATTTGAATCTAGCGAAAAAATCCGGACTTTTAAAAGTTTATTTCTTGTTGTAAATTGCAACTACATATTTTTTTATAAGATTTGTTGTTAGACTGAATTTGTTTAATTAAAAAGATCAGCAAAAGTAGATAATAAAATGAGATGCAAAAGATAAACTTATTAATAGGATTGGTAAATACATGCAAATGCATGTTTTGTATGCGGATATGCCTTGAAGTGGCGAGCCCATAAATGATGTTTTTACATTGGTCCGAGCACATTAGCTCCCGGTTCTTAATACCTATTCTTGCATATTTTGACATTTCGTGCATATTTGCATATCTGAGCATATTTTGGCAAATTTTGCATATTTTGGTCCATATTTCGGCATTTTTTGGTAAATTTAAATAAAAACTTGGCAAATTTTTCTAGATTTTGGATTTTTTAGGCAAATTTTTTAGAGAATTTTTCTGTAAAATTTTTTTCAAAAATTTTTTTGCAGAAATTTTAAATAATAGAATCTTTATGAAGTGCTTTTATATTGCAATTTTAAAGGCTAAATTAGTGTTTTTTACTTAAACTAGTGATTTTTAAAAAATATTTTCACTATTTTTCTGCATATTTGGTGCATTTTATGGAGTTAACATTAAATTTCTTCGATTTAAATTTTGGAACAATAGTGATTAATTGTTTACTGAAGCCGTCCAAACTTGATTTCGAATGCATATTTTGGTATCTAATTAATTATTTTAAAAATTCTTCCGCACATTTCTTAACCCTAGAAATACTAATTACTTTTCACCCTTTCACACTCGTCTTGACCAAACTTTTTATTATAAGCACCCCTAAGGTTTCGACATTAGGGGTTAGTTATAGAAACATGCAGAAACATACGTGAAAGTAAACTTATTGAAGTCAAACATTAAAATAGAGTTCAGCGGTATCGGGATTTAGAGAAAAATCAGGGAACGGGATTTAGGAATGACGATCCCGATCCCTCCCCTCTTCTGTCAACTTTATTTCACAGACTTCTAGTCAATTTATAAAATCGGGATTTGCATCGGGATCTGATGCGCATCCCGATCCCGGCTCGGGATATTTATTTCGGGAGCGGGATGAGAAAAATCGGGATCGGGATTCGAAAAACCCGGGATAATCCCGCCCGATCCCGACCGGGATCCCGATCCCGCTGAACTCTACATTAAAATAAGACAAATTTTTAACAAAATATACAACAAAACAATTATTTCACCAAACATCCAAATACATAATTCTACTAAATTTATTTTACAAAAAATTTCTTTTTACATATATTTGTCTTTTTTCACCACTATTAGTGTATTTTTTATACCGTGTGGTTGCTCATAAATAAATAAATAAATAAAATAACTAAAAATTAAAATTAATAGATTTTTATACAAATTTAAACATTAAACGGTCATTTTTATCATTTATAATTTAAAATAAATATAATTTAAAAAATAAATTATAAATTAAAAATATTATTCAACCAATTAATTTTGAATGCTTGACCAAAAATTAAACCAGGAATTGTATTACGACTAGATTTCCTGTGAAAATTAGACATGGAACTACATGGAACGGGTACGTGATGTTACTGCAACTATATATGGAAATCGTTTTTTAATTGTAATGTTCAGTGTTTAATGTTACACACATTAAATTCATTTCTTAAATTATTATTTTTAAATTAAATCTCTGTTAGGCATTGAGCAAGGCGTTAAAATAAATAAAAATTATTTTGATTCTTTTTGAATTTATTTTATTGTCCATATAAGCTTTGATTGAACGTATAAAAGTTGATTGGAGGTATGAAACTTTGATTAGAAGTATAAAAGTCGATGGGACGTATATTGTGTAATAGAGCCATAAATTTTACCAAAAAATAATTTTTAGACAAAAATTCCTCAAAAAATGTCCAAATATGACCAAATTTTAATAAAAATATGCAAAATAGGCTGAAAAAGGTATTTATAATAGGACATTTTTCCGGAAAAAGTAGGGCATTTTGCCATTTATATAAAAAATCCGACATTAGGGTGAATAAATTTTAGGCACATGCCGCGCCAAAAAAGGAAAATAAATAAAAGAAATAGATATAATTGAAATTTAGAATGGCCGGCCATTCAATTAAATAAAAATAAATTAAATAAATTTGATCATTTAAAACATTAATTGTGAATAAGATTTGTTGGAGGAATCTGCGCTAATATGGATGTAGGTAAAGAAGAAAACCATTCATACAAAGATGTAGTGTTCGCTGTTTGCTGAGAAGTTGTTGATATTTGTTGCAAAAAATTTTGTTTTTGTTGCGAGACAATTTGTTGTGAAGTATTTGAAACTAAAGTTCCTTGATGGCCAAGTTGTGAAAAAATAGGTGGTAAAGAAGGTTGTGAGTAAACTAGTAATTGACCACCAACAGGTCTTTGTTGCGAGACTAAATATAGTTGTGGAGCAAGTGAGTTGTTTCGCATAGCCGCATTAATTGTATATGTCCTATGTATATTAGGTAGAATTGTTGGGGGTTGTGGATTAATACAGTATTGTTGAGGACTGTTAAAAGAAAAATAGATTGGCTGTCTATGTTGATTTTGTGTTATTTCTGAGGTAAACTGTTGAATAAGCGGAAAATTAGAAGGAAGTTGAGATGTATGTTGAAAATGTTGTCGTTGTAAAAATTGTGAATGAGTTGGAAGATCGGGTGTCTCTACTACCTCTTGTTGTCCTTTATCATTAAAAGGGTTTTGTTGACTTCTCGATATATATTGTTTAATTTTCTTTTGCTGTTTTGTTATATCAGAACTTCCAGAAAAACAACAATTATTCGAATTAATAAGATGGGGAAATAGTAATTTGTCGTTTTCATCGTCATGGATATTTGGTGCTCGCACACGAATTTTTTGCATACGTCTTAGTTTGATTTGGGCAGCCATAAGGCGTCGCCTGATTTTAATAAAAATTAGAATATCAAATAGTATTAGGCACGAGGATATAATATCGCGAGGTTTTTCGAGATCGAGATTTCAGATAGTACTTGGTACCATTTAACTCTGCTCAACGAGCCGAATTGAATGATTCATGAAGAGACTCGTTTTGAAGTATCCTTAACTATAAAAGTAAAGCAGCTAAGCTATAGCTATTTCTCTCCTTTAGCTAGTGCAAAAGGTTATTCGGCGGCTGGGAGCGAACCAGCATCTTCAGTAGACCGGACTGATGTGTTAGCCATTACACCACGCCGACTACTGCACAGCCTTAGGAATTAAATAGCTAAATGCTTTACCTAATCCCGTTTTTTTACTACAACGACAATCTTTCTCGTATTACTCCGGTAAATCCTAAATCCAGGTAATACCGTTTGTAAATAGCCTAAAACTTGTGATTTAGGGCAGCGATCCCGGAAAATCCATTGCGGCAACCGTACCTTGCTTATCCTTAGTAATTATACTTACAAACCTCTCCTCGACTAAACAACAATTTTCACAGCCACAAATTCGAAAAGGGCATAACGTCTAAAAATTGAGATACCTTATATTTTCACATATCTAAAACCTTCTTATGCCCTCTTAATGTGCTTTCCTTTCCGTGTGCTGAACATCTTGCACACGTTGGATTACGTAATTTAGATCCAGAAGGTTTCTTAATTAATTTTAATTTTCCTTTTCCATGTCGTCGAGAGTTTAAAGCTTTATTTAAGCGTCTACGTTTTATAACCATTTGACATTCTGCACATTTACAGTCTTGATAGCGACAAAATGCCTTGTGCCCTTTACGGGCATGTTCCTATAATTTGGGATTTCTTGAATATAATATTTTTTGAAATTTTTGCCTAACCAGCAACCATATAAATTCGGGATTAGGTTACTCTAGTCTCTTTTCCCACATAAAGCAAAAGAAGAGGGAAATCCTTTTCGCCGAAAGGGAAGAAAAGAAATTTTTTGGCAGGCAACGCGAAAATTTTGACGCAAATTATATACAGGGTTGGGCAAAAGTTCGGCGACAAATTTTATTTTGTCCTATCTTAAAATTTACTTTATATTTTGCTTTTTGTTTAGATTTCCCATATTCTATGATTCGCGCTCTACAAATTTTATCTTGAAAATTTTTTCATATCTCATAAAGTAAAAATTTTACAGAATGTTAAAGATCGTGCTTTTAGTATTTCTTTGTATTTTAAAAATGTTCGAAAAAGTGACATTGCTAGACGGCTCGATATCTGTCGTATGTTAGTTTCAAAAGCAATAAAACGATATCTTGAGCTTGGAAATAATCAAGATCGCCCTAGTAGTGGCCGATCGGTAACCGCAGTTACGCCTGAAAACATGGACGTAGTTAGATGTATATATTTATATTACTATCATATCCAACCTAATAATTACTTTTATTTGGCGGACTAAGCGTTTGTGGATTAAGAGGGCCCTCTTAATCAGCAAAAACGCAAATCCCACCGAATCAAGCATATTTGATTTGGCTTTCTCTATCAATTCGTAAATAAATTCATATTTCCATTTCAGATAATAAAATTCACTAACCTCATTATGGTTTAAACATCTCTGACAAAGATATATTTTATATTTTGAATTATGCAAAGCAGAACATCTAATTTCTTCTGAACTTAATATTTACAGTCCCGATCCCTTTCTTAAATACTTTTTGTTTCACAAAAATCTTATTAAATATACGGAGGGTTTCCACAGCATGAATATATCAGCTCTAATGATGAGTTTTTGCTAAGAGTAATATTATATATAGATCCCGGATTTATATACCGTATTTCTTCAAATAAATGCCATGGCATTTGTTTTTCGATCTACTTCTAGGTTGGTCGCTCGTTCGGGAATGGGCGAAAGTCTCACCCAAAGTGGTGCAAATTTTCTCAAAAAGTTTTCCAGGCGTCTTCGACTTTGTATCCAAAGGAAGGATAGGCCCTTCAAAAATTCTTGATTATTCTTGCTCCAAGTTTAATGCTCTATCATATAAGCTTTATTTGATCTCATTATCTTATATTTGAATAAAGTTATGGCATAAAATGTGTGCCCCATATCTTTCTTGTCACCCTGTATACCGTATTTCTTTCAATAAATGCTATGGCATTTGTTTTTCGATCTACTTCTAGGTTGGCATTCTATTAGAAGGTGGCTTTGTATTTTCCAAAGTGTAAATTTTAGACGTTTGAGCTCGATATACCTATTTAACGGAAAATCTTGGAGCCCAACTTATCAGAGCCCAAGTTTTAACACCCGAGAGTGTTTAAGAATGAGTCGGACTGCATTGTTATTCCGGTCAAAACATTTTTTAATTTCTTATTAAATAAATTATGTTGTTGTGTAGATCCTGGAGTAAATGATAAGATATCTATTATATTATTTTCTTCTTTTTCCTTTTCATTCCTTTTTATATTAATAAAAGTATTTGTGGATAAAATTGAGGCTGCCGTTGTGTTAAGAGATTATTATCTATGAATGAAGATGTTTAAATTAGTTTGATAATTATCTGTACCAATGTTAAATTCCAGTGACTTGTTCCTAGTAAATGATACATATTTTGGCAAGCTATGGACCCGGATTCCTTCCACTTTCATCGCCTGTAACAATTTATGTTAATAATTGAAAATGCTTTACGGGATCGTGTCGCGTGCCAATCTTTACTATTTGATTATACATTTTTGAGGCCGTTTATATTATTTTTAAGACGCACATTCACTGATGAAACGATGTTACTATTTTTGCGATACTTAGTGCTTTGATAGGACGCATAAAAGTTCATGAGACGCATATCGTAAAGTAGATAAGAAGTAAAAATAAAAGATCATAGGTTTGTCAAATAAAGCCGAATTTTGTCGATTTTGGTGTAATTCGACTCAGCTCTTTCGAATAATAGAATATTTTAGACCAAAAAATCAGCTTGGTCCCTATGGTTTTTCAATGTTTAGCGGCACATAAATATATCTATGACAGTTTGCGTTCATGGAAAAAATTAAATGCGTATTTGAACTCAGTTCGGAGTGAGGCGGGCCAATACTATCAACTCGTGGGTATATACAGCCTTTGAAACAACATTGATGTTTAAACCAATAGCTGTTGAATTGGCTGACTTCTATTATTTCTCAACCGAATCTAAAGCATTATTTTAGCAACAAAATGTACTTTTTTAATATAATATGTATTAATCTAATCTTCGCATCTTTTTTACATAAAGTATATTTAAACAAAACGAGATGTAGCTTATTAATACGGAATTAAAAATATAATGATTTCAATCACATTTTCAATTTGGCATTGTCCATAATGTATGTTATACTTAAAAAACAAGTAAAAATTGAAACTGACTGATAAGAAGACATGTCTATGAATTTTAAATAATAAACAGTCTAGCAGTTTACACAACAGGGCTATGTCAAGATTTTGCTGAGTTTCATATAGTATATAAATTAATTTGAAAAGTTATAAGGGTGGTAATTTATTTCGAAATTAAAATAAGCCTTATTTTTGGTCTTTTATTTTTGGCCAATTTTCAAATAATTTTGAATTGTGTTACTGTATTTTTGAAACACTCAAAAATTCAGAAAACAGTGCAAAAATAGTAATTTGAGCACCAAAAACACATTTGAGCAGAACGGCTTTAGAAAAAGCCCGAAATCAAAATTACTACAGCTGTCTTATGATGATTTTCGCGGTATCGAGATCTTGACACTGAAATCACATATTACAATGTATTACACTATTTATTCTATTAAATATATAGTATTTATTTATTCAATTTCTTCATAACATACATATATATTAGATACAATAATATTATATTAGATACAATAATAAGTAATAGAAATGGCTGGCCAAATCTGATAATACGTAAACAGAAAGTGAGTAACAAAAATAAGATAAAAGTCGAGAATTGTATGATAAATTCGGAGGACTTTTATATGTAGAAAAAGATTAACATTTATATATTTTTTATTTGATGAACCTGTTTCCCAAAACGCTCATTTACATATTTATAAAGTATCGTGAATTTTAGTAAATAATAACATCTGCAATCAAAATTCCACAATTTTTAACTTCCAAAATTTCATTGATAAATATTTTGTGACTAACCACGTTTGCTACAAATATTATAATAGGGTAATTACACCTCTGATACAGTCAATGAGTTTGATTATTTCCTATTGTTTCTTATTTTAACAGTTTTAATTGTTTCCAATTTTTTAATAATAAAATTTGTTAAATATTCATTTTGTTAATACACTGCTCCACATAATTATAAGTCCACCCCTTTTTTCGAGATTTTTTCACTTCCAATGATCCAAATTTTCTTAAAATTTAGATACACACCTTTTAGCGAATAACTAACAAGAGTTGGATAGATTTTTTGGCTGATTTTTTATCTAAAAAATTTTTAGACCAAAATTTGCATTTTCGGCCTCCACAAAATTATAAGTCCACTTTTTAAAGACAATAAATAAGAAACATTAAAAAATTCAATCAAAACTATTAGAAAAAAAAACTTGTTGCGTTTGATATCGGTAATCTAATTTGCGGATCTTTTTTCTTAAATAATTTGAAAAAAACATAACTTAGAAAACAACATAAAGGAAATCTTGATTTATGAATAAATTACATTTTATTTATTTTTTTAAATAAAATTTAAAAGTAATACATACTTTATATATCCGGTCTTATTGCAACAGATTCAAATGATGATATTCGTTCTTTTATTTTATTGATATTCGTTATTTTATTCGTTACTGAAAATTAAATACAATAAGAATCGAAGCAAATATTAAAAATATTTGACAAAATTACTTATAAGGTCTTATACGAAATTTGGCTTAGTAGCCGGTGGTAAAGTTTACCTCAAAACACATACCATTCGATTCCATTCGACGAACTGGAGCGAAATTACTAGTATTTTTCCGGAGATGCTGTAGACCAGAGTTGCGTCGTAATTACGAATTACGATTACGAAAATATAGGGAAAAATTACGAATTGAGAAAATAATTTTGCCATTAAATTTTAGAATGAAAAGGGGAAGAAATATTTGAAATATTTATATTTTCTCTCACATTTTGATTTTAGTTTTGTAAATTTACATTTTTAATACCTTAAAATTGAAAAAAACTTAAAAATTTTTAATCTAGTCATGAATTTTCTAAAAATTTTTCGCCTGCGGCGCTGGAAATATAAGAGTGTTGGCTCGGGATTAAGTGAAAGTGATTTACCATGATATCAAACTTAATCTGGGACGATAATTCCTCATGATTCATTAAAGAAATATCGGAAGATTATTAGGATTAAGTAGGATATCAGGGAATTAATTGGGATTTTAATAATATCAGAGAAATAAGAGGACTTGGAGAGATTAATGGGAGAAGCAGCAATTATTAATAGATATTTGATTTTTAAAATTAATTTAAATATTTTTGAAAAATTACGAATTACGATTACGAATTACGAATTACGGCATTTTTTCAGTTACGAATTACGAATTACGATTACGAAAAATTTTTTTAAATTACGAATTACGAATTACGATTACGAAAATTTTTTTAAAATTACGAATTACGATTACGAAAAAATTTTTTAAATTACGAATTACGAATTACGATTACGAAAAAAAATTTTCAATTACGACGCAACTCTGCTGTAGACCGAGATATATACCCCCGAATATCTAAAAAAGACACTAAAATCTACGCGATCTAACTTAATCTGTCAAGGTTGAAAAATCATAAATTGAAAAGCATAGGGACAAGTAAACTAATTTGGGTATTATGAATTCGCATAAGGGATGTCACAATTTTCGATTGCGGGTTTGTAAGTTTGTAGTTTTCTTCATATGTAAGGAAACAAGCAAAATCTTAACCCGAAAACCCGCAATCGTGGACCCATGACATCTCTGATTCGCATTTACAAATAATAGCTCAATCGAAATAGCTCAGCGAACTGAGATGTATGACGCCAAAATTCATTCCAAAGATTAGCTTACTCTCGCTATGGTTTTTCGATTTTCGGTGATCTATATCTCGGTCCACAGTAGGGCTGTACGCAATTGCGGATTGCGTAAATTGCGGAGGTTTTTGAAATTGCGAGCTGCGGATTGCGTTCGCGGATTTTAAAAAAATTGCTGATTAATTGTTTTTAAGATTTTTACGCAAATTTCACACAATTTTTCGGAATTTCTCTCACAATACACCGTACCCCGACCCGAACCCCGACCATATTTTGCTCCCCCCAAAAAAACAATTGGAAAAACCCGTACCCCGACACACACGCCCCGAGTTTCGGGGTCTAACCCTAGTTTGAATTGATTAAATTTCTTTATCGTAAATTGCGAGGTTTTTTGCATTGCGAGTTGCGGAATCTTTTTTTTCAATTGCGTGCAGCCCTGGTTCACAGCCATATCCGGAAAAGGAGTAACGCTCAACTTAACTTTTCGAGACAAATCGTGTGTGTATATAACGAGAATTTACCACTGGCATAATAAACTATATCCGAAATTTTCCAAAATTTAAATCATAGCTTTTATAATGGTACAATCTTATCTCGAATTTGGATAACCTTAATAAGTGGAAAATAACAGAGAATTTACTTCGATACTTTTAAACTACACCGATTTTAATATCAAAAAGGTGGTTTATCTAAATTCGAAGTCTGACTGTATTTATGATTAATCCATACTAATAAAGGCATACAACATAAATGAGATTTAGAACACATTCAATCCGTTCACTGATTATGAAGTTTAATAAGAAATTTAAATATATTCCAATTAAAGCAATCATTTCTAATGGTGATAAACCTATGTGTAAAGGATGTAAAAAAGTTTACAAATTAAATTGCATCAAAATATTCATAGTAGGTTAATTTAAATAAGTTGGAAATTTCTTACTCGACTGATCGGTTAAAACCGAGTATTTTTATGCCGCAATCTGCGGCGCAAAAATTAAGCTTTTTGGCTTAAAAATCTTCCAAATTTCTCAAAATTACCACCTGTTGCGCTGAAAGAGTAAGAAATTTTTCTCCTTGGCTTTCAAAAATTCTCAAAATTTTCGTCTGCGGCGCTAAAAAAGAAAACTTAATTGTATATCGAAGAATCTAAATGGTGTTTGTGGATTTTAGTGATACCCGGATATTTCACGGATCTAAGGATCTAATAGTGAGGGATTTGGCCTTCCGAAACGTGGGTATTCATTCTTTGCCTTCAGCAAATTCTCAAAATTTAAGCCAGCGGAGCGAAAGGAGAGGGAAAGTGCAACGGATCTCGTGATCCGTTTGTTAGTTTTATTGCAGTACAGTAATTACTTTAGTATTTAACTATTCCTCAAATTTAAATTAAATTGTCTATTTTGAAAATTTTAGTCAAGTTCGACCTCACGGTTATATCCGGATACTGATACTAAAATCCGTGTCCATTACCAAGCCTCGCTATAATATGAATTTAAAAATTTCCTATAATTAATTATTAATTTTTTAGGCGATATTTATTGTGGTATTGATCTATTTTATTATAGCAAAAAAATTAAATGATTCGTCGTTTAAAATTGAAAACATCACATGTAATAGCTATTCACCGTGTTATAACTTAAGATCAAGCAAGGTATTTATGTGTCATTCGAAAATTCGAAGATCTCTTTCGAATAGGCTAACATTATAAACGAATTTTTTACTCAAAAATCAGCTTAGTCCCCTATGGTTTTTCAATTTTTGGAGGCCTGTATCTCTGCGCCTTTTCGCCTTACAGAAAGAAGAATTAAATACTCGAACTTAGTGTGACGAGAGGTCGAATGGGTTATATGTATTTAGAATCTAAGTACTACTGCTAAAACAATTTTTACACGTTTATAGTACGGATCCCATTAGCATAAGAATTACGCAGGGCTACTACCCCTTAACTTTGGGATAGATTTCTTCCATATAACAGAATTCTTACTGAATTATTCAAACACACTTAGTCAATGCCGATAATTCTTGGTTGGAATAATCTAGTCGATAATCACAATATAATGGATATTCAAACTGGACTATATAATACAGATGAATGCAAATATGAATGTGAATACACAACTAATAAAGATTTGTAATTTTAAAACAATTTTTGTAAAATAATTACTGAAATATAAAGGTATATGAATGCAACTGCAATTATATTTCATATTCGTGCTGAACACAAAAAGCTACCAAAAATAAGATTTTCAAATCAGTTATACGTTTTCTTTCTGGATGAATCACCTTTTTATACTTGGGATTATTTTAAGGTAATTATTTATATATGCAGTCTGACCGGGTCTAATAAATAACGGCTCATTCGAAAGAGCTCGACGAGCTGAGTCGAAAGACACCAAAATCAGTGAAATCCGACGTGATTGGACAACGTTATGACAGTTTGTTTTTACCCCCTCACATAAGGCCTCCGCGGAAAAAAGCTTTGCCGCTACGGTTGGAAGCCGGACACGTCGAGCGGATCGACGGCCGCCGCTTCGCTACGGTCGCCGAGAGCGAAGCAAGCACGACCGAAGCGAAGCACGGCCATCGTGTAGCGTTCTAGCTTATTGGCCTTATGAATCAGAATTTTGGAAGGCCAGATTTCTTCCATTTCGGAAATCGAAAATCGGTAAAAAAATCGAAATTTCGATGCAGCTCTGCTTTGAACCAAGACTCAAGACCAAATTAATCAGTGACTGTACATATATTAAAATATTTCTCTTAAATTATTAAGGATGTTCCAAATAATTTCTTCAATATAACAATGACTTATCGTGTAGATAGTGATATTTATTATCCTTATGATATTTTCATTCCTTGTAATGGCAAATGTCATGTTGATGAATATTGGTCTGAGAAGGAGGTAAAGATTTTATAGTTATCGCAAATGTTCTAATAGAAGCCATGGCCGTCTATTTCAATGGGTCCCATTGAGTGGGCTTAGGTCATGTTAGATTATTTTTTTAATTATTTTTCTTAGATCATTAGGTCATGTTCTTATATTATGGCATGGGCCTTTACTCTTCAATATCACTTATCGTTTCGTGTTTCGTAGATTTTTGTGATAGATTAAAAAATTATTTTTAAACGAAACACAAAACGAAACGAAATTCATCGAAAAATCCACAAAAATCTACGAAACACGAAACGAATGGTGGGGATATCGAGTTTTAAGGGGATACAAGAGGATTCTGATGAAATTACATTTTAAAAGAGAGATTTCATCAATCTACTGCGATTTTTATATGATTGTGGGTAATTAGCAGTAATTAGCGTGGAGTTAGCAGAAAGAGTTTGATTCGAATCTTAGACTGTCATAGTTCGCTCACTACATACAGGAGCTCTACCACTGAGCCTTACAATTCATATAATCATAAACCATCTGAAATCCTTCTTAATGTAACGATCCATAACTCTCGATATTCATTTTCGGCCATTGAAAAACAGATGGGCTACTATAATTGTGCAAGGGTTTCTATAAGGGCACGGACGTTTTTCTTCATTGTATCATTGAGTGGGCTTCTATAATAGGACATGGGCTTCTATTGGAGGCGGGCTTCATTAAAACATTTACTTTATTTAATTGTCTTTAAGGTATTAGAAAAAGTAAGAAGGAAAAACAGATTAGCAATGAAAGCTTATTCAGATTGCGGTAATTTTTAATTTTTAAAATATTTTTGATTTATTTACACTTTATGGTTTGTTTATATGGAAACATTAAGTCTACAAAAACTATGAAAAATCGTGATAAATTCGAACATCAATTCAAACAATTTATTGAGACACTTTTAGATTTTTGGTAAATTCCGTCATATCTCTCATACTTCGATTCGGCCACATACTATGTCTTTAAAAAATATAGGCGAGATGAGTTGAATGACATCAAAATTGTGACTGAAAATTGTTAAAAAGTATTGGCTTATATTTCCGTGTACAAAACAGAGATCTGTTGCTCACCGTGTCGCAAATCGCGTGTCTCAAAACTCGGGAGTTTGCGCAGTTTTGCGACACGCAGCTTGCGGAGTTGACTAATTTCACTGGTTTATTCTTGAATAAAAACTTTGTCCAGACATGTTCAATTACTTTGATTTCCGTGTCATTCGAATCATCTCGCCGAGATCTAAATGGGAGATATTAAACATTCTAATTGAACATGTCTGGACAAAGTTAAAGAATTCTCCTAATATTTTTATTAATTATTTATAAGCTATTAATAGTTTATTAATTATTATAAGTTACGCCATCCAGAAGAGAAAATCTTGTTGCAGAACTTGGCAAATTAATAATGATTGATTTATATGGCAACTGTCCTGGAACAACAAAATGCGATACTAGTTACTGCCTTAATCAAGAATTAGGTTTTAAATAATGAATTTATGCATCATATGAAGATATATGTAAGCATCCATAAAATGGTTTGAAAATTCTAGACCTACATTAGCTTATTTACATTAATTTTAGCCTCCAAATTCTCTGAAATCCCTTCAAATCTAGAATTTTTATGTTTCAGGATGGATTTTGAGGATTAAGAGGGATATATAAATAAGAAGGTGGATTATATAGGGGGAGACAAACAATCCAGGAAAAACTTCCCAAATGTTGGAACAATATTGTTAGACTTACCGCGTCGTTGGATACAGTGAAATAGAGTCTAACTAGGAGGAAGAAAATCTGATCAGTGTGACATATTACGGAATAAAAAAACATTAAAAGTTGCCAAACTTTCCTCTTCAAAATAAAGCAAATAGGCACACAATAAAACTTATGCGACATATATCTTCATGGAACGCATAAACGAATTAATAAATTAAAAATTTTAGCCAATCATATGTTCTATATGGCATTCGAAAATTCAGTTTGTAAGAATTATATTACAGAAAAATTTTGGTATTTGAAACATTTAATTGTGCCTGTGGTACTCAGTCGTCGTGTTTTTAGGCAAACGAAGATACCAGATAATGTATATATTGCTGTAGATGATTTCAACACTGTGGAGGAATTAGCAGAATATTTACTTTATTTACAAAAAAATAAAACGGCATATTTAAAGTAGAGACATATTCAAACTAAAATCTCGGTCGATATTTTTTCGACAAAAATCGAAAAATACCTAATATTGAAACATATCAAAAAAAACATTCGATATAGGGATATCTGGTCATTTGAAAGAATAAAAAAGGTTATCATTGGATTTGATGGGCTAAGTGAGATTCGAAGAATTTGCCCTTATCCGTATTAATCCCTTAAAGTTTACAGTTATGCGGTTAATTTTCCGATATTACTAAAATAGTCGAATATGGTCGGATATCCCCAATATCCGCGTAAATCCTTGAATATCTCCGATATTCAACCAAATCGGAGGATATCCCTTCAATCCCTCTTAATCTAACGAAATCCCTACCACTGTAAATCATTCAGTATAATTATAAATGATGGTGGTTTTCTTCTTTAAATTTTCTTCCAGATTTCTTCCATTTTCAGCGTCGCATGCGAAAATTTCGAAAATTTTAGAAGCCACGGGGCTAATTTCGTCCATATATAAAATTAGAAATCAATCTTTAGTGATGTTAAAAAGTTTCGGTTTAAAAGGAACTGAGGACCTGAACCGGAACTATACATCCAAACCAGAACCAAAAAATCTCGGAACTTCCGGCCTAACGGGACAAGAACTTACTGTGAAGATTCATTACGTATTATAAAAATTAACTACATAAAAAATTCAATTTACAGATATTTTGACTGGACAAAGACATACAGAAAAACAACCTATCGCCAGGGTTACTACAAATATAGTCCATTAGGCCGGCAATCGTATATTAATGCTTTAAATGCCAGTTATGGACCTGCATATAATCCCATTTGCAACCTTTGTGAATTAGCACATAAACATAATAAAAAACAACAAAGGCATATAATCCGTAATATATGGAATTATTGGATAAGTAAACACATTTGCATTGACAACTGGTCAGATATTTGGTTAAAAGGGAAGATCGAAAAGGTTTATAAAAGGTCAAAATGGCTATGAGAGGAAAATATACTTTGTTAAAAATATTTTAACTATATCATAATTAAAAGAATAATTTTAAATTATTTTTGTACTTGTTTGATTAGATCTTTTATGCTATATTTACATAAAAAACTTTATTATATATTATCTTTCCTGTTAATATAACATTAATTCAAACAATTATCTAAAATATTAGATATTTATTACAAGGTTTAAAAATACAAAAGTTTTAATATTAAGGGTATAATGCCCCCGGCCTCATATTTATTTCAAAGTTTAACTCTCAATATAACGAATAACCCTAAAAATTAAACAGTATATGTTCCAGTAGAACCCAACAAAATGCTTAGTAAAACAAAGCAGCATGGTTATGCTTATATTTGGTAAATGTATTTGCTAAACGACATAAGCGGACCGACTTTTGCGGACTCGACACATGCGGACCCGAAACGAAAAAAATTATAAAAATGATTTACAAAGATCGTTATAGTTAAGTTTGTGTTTCGCCTTTTTTACTTTCGGCTGTAGTGTAGTCCCAATTTTAGGAAAATTCGGACTCCCAATTTTCTCAATTTTAGGACTCTCAATTTTAGGAAATGATTCTGGACTGAGTTATAGGTCCCGAAATATTGAAAAACCATGCGGGAGCAAGGTCGATTTTGGTATTATATAACTCGGTCCAGAATCATTTCCTGAAATTGTGAGTGGTACCGTTCGACTCAGCTTGTCGAGACGAATCGAATGATATGCCACGTCCCAAACTTTTACCTCGGTGCACTACATTACAGCCGAAAGAAAAAAGAGGAAACACAAACTTAACTATTACCCAAAGATCGGTATATGTATATATAATAGACCCTGACAAAATATTTTTTTGAATCATTGGAATTAAATTTTCGGCTGTTTGTCCTTCTATAACTCCTAAAAACATTTTTGGCCACCAAAACTCAAAGAACCTCCTCAAGGAACCTCCGTACTCAAAGAACCTCCTTTTTACTAAGTTCTCTCCCCGTTATATTTTCTTCTGACAACAACAGTTTCGTCAACCACTACGACAAATCCTGAATTCCAGCTACTGCTCGGCATTACACATACTATTAGAGTAAATACGAAAATTGCATTTACTCTCTCACAAGAGATAAAATCAGCTATATATATTGCTAAATTTTTTGAGTTAGCATGCCGTTTCAAAATTAAAAATTGCTTTTCGCGCAACTAACTTAATTGTTTATGAATATACATATATAACAATATTTATAATGGTAACACGCATCTGATATTTATCTATTTTTTGCGACACTCATAATTAAAAACGTACTATTTTTATATAAAAAATAGATATACCTATGTTTAAATTTTTAAAACAAATCTAAATTTAACATTCAACTAAATAAAAACCAGTACATAAGATAATTTAGCAACAAAATACACCTTAGTTTAATACAGGATGACAAGAAATGTTTAGGACTTTTTTTCACTTTGCCTTAACTTTTTTTCTCGTTAATATTTTTTAAATATTTTATACTCATTTTATAGCTCAAACTATTCTCTCAATTCTCTTTTTATTTGATCTAAATATCCTTAGTTTGAAAAAAGTTATTCCATAAATAGTTTGTCCTAAACAGTTCATGTCACCCTGTATATCAAATTGATGAAAATATGATTAGCTGACTCTTCTAGTTTAGATATTTGCGACCGAAACTTTTGATACTACATAGATATGCCAGCCTATATTTCCTAAAATTTTTATCATTTTTAACGATTTAATACATTTCTTATCAATAATTTAAATTTTTTAAATTACATATTAAACAGAATTTTTACTAGTAAATGAGTAACCTATAATTCGTGTAGTCAAAATTGAGAAATTTTTCATTTTCTACGTTTTAAGTTAATTTTTCATACAAGGTCAAGATATGCTTTTATGATACAAATATAGGGCAAATTTAAGTAAATTTTCATATTTCGGGCAACCTTTTGTCAGTTTATCATTGCTTCATTTTAACATACAATTTTTGCCAATTAAGCATTTTTTATATTTTTTATAAAAAAATTTATTATATTTTTTTAAATTTATTTAAAAATTTATTAAATCGTTTTTTATACTTAAATTCTTTAAAGTAGCCCCGGGACCTGATTTTTATAATCATCAGGTGATTTCAAAGCCCGACACCTTATTGGCATGTTTTTCGATATTTCTTTATGTAAAGTCGTTTGCTTTAGAAGCATTCTTTCATAAATATACTGGCCAGCTTTTTTTAGATGGAGCTGTTTTAGAGCATCTACATATGCTATTTAATAGATAATAATGAAACTTCGGTATAGACCAATACTTTACATTTACAATAAATATTGCCTCAAAATTACAAAGTATGTAATTTTGTTATTCATCTTGTTGCTTTTATACATGAAGCAAAATGAGGTTAAATATACCAACTATAACGATACAAATAAACAATCTACTACTATAAAGACACCAGCAAAGATTCTTATAAATTCTAATTTTGTAATACGCAAGGTAAATTTTTAAATATAATTTTAAAAGTCTGCGACATGTCCTTATTTTGGAAGTACAGTACTTACGAAATTGGAAATGTAATTATTTGTAAGTACAATGTGACCTATCAGTAACCGGGCACACTATTTTTGTCGTAACCTTATTCAAATTAAAGATAATTACATCAAATAATAGATCAATAATTAGATCAAATAAGATAAAGAACAAATAAGGGTAAATAAGTATAGATCAAATAAGAGTAACTTCCCGTGCAGCCGATTCCGTGCTGTGGTTCCGCGTCCGTTGTAAAGGGGACGTTTCCGTGCCAATTTATTTTTAAAATAATAAATCGTAAATAAAGGTTTGTAGGGATACAGTGAATATCAAGGGAACTGTGATGGCATTTATTATATCCCGGTTCTTCTAATAAATAAATAATTTTAATATCTTCTTCTTAATACTCAAATAAATCTAACACACTCAGACAATAATTATACACAGTTTAATTAATAAGTTTATTTAAGTTTGGGTTTGGTTTTGGGGAGCAAGTTTGATCAAGACGAGCTTGAAAGGTAAAAGATAAATTAGTATTTATAGGGTAAGGAAATGGGCGGAAGAAGGTCAGACGAGAAAGTTGTAAAACATAGATAAGAAAGTAAATTATTTAAAATAAATGAGAGGAAGTTTTAAGATCAAAGTAAATGTTTGCTTTAAGGGAATGTTTTGAATATTTAAAATAGGAAAATAGATAACAAACATTTACAACATATTTTGGGGCAATAAACATTTGAAAATAATATTTAAAAAATAATTAATAAATTGTTAAATATATGGATCCAACAGCATTGAGATATCAAGAAGGGGATATCGGTGGATTTGGAGGGAAATATGTGGATTTTAAGCGATTAAGGGAGATATCGATGGATATCAAATAATTTAGTCCATCCCGCAACATTTTATGAAAAAATTTGGACTCAATTGAGGTATATACAAGGGTTGAGTTTAGTCTCGTATCACATCTCTCGTGAAATCTCGTGCTTTTAGGGATGTCGTATCGCGTATCTCGTATTTTACGTCGCTTTTACAACGGGCACGACATAAATCGACATAAGTCAATTCTACATAAATCAAATGTCATCAAATACTAAGAAAATTTAGCATTCCGAGCTATTCCAGAAATTAAGGAAAGATATGATGAGTCACAATTTTTATAATTAAAGGAAGCAATTTCTCAAATGACCCTTATACAACAGAGAATATATCTTTTAAAATTATTTGGATATTATTCAACCACGGATGAAGAACAAAAAGAAATGATAGAAAAACTAATAATTAACTATTTATCAAAAGAAAGACAAATTTTTCTAAAGAATAATAATGCTAATCTTGAAATTATGAGTGAAAAAATACAAGCAAGATTGCATTCAATACAAAATCCTCAGAATTGCATGAATGCACGTATTCTTTTGTGTCGAGTAAGGAAATTCCCATTATTTTTTTGACATAATGCTAGGTCTATTCAATGGGAAGCATCCATTTAATTTATCGCCAAAAACTTAATTGAAATTTAAAAATTTTTAAGTACATTTTTGCATGAAATTAGAGGAAAAGGTCAAGATATAATAAAGCGGTTGGTCCAGTTCCCCGGTGCCTTGTTGTGGAATAAATGCTATAAGCAGAGCGCGCATGTTGCAATCATGTGTGAACTCCGTAGAGTATAGAAAATAGGTAATCGCTCGCAGTGGGGGAATATAGGTAGGGCCCTTCCCTACTATAAGAAACGATGGATTGGCCGGCCGGTAACTCTGTTGAATGAATGAAGAAGTGATCTGCCTTTGCCTATTCCATTAAAGCTTATATGCACCAGCTTACTTCCTTATTGCTTTCCTAAGTATAAGTTAGTGGCGATGTTTAGCTTAGATAATGGGCGGCCTTATCAAATACTTTATTTTTAAAAATTTTAAATTTAATTTAAATAGATAGAACCATATAAATGTGGTTTTGGTTGTATAATGCATCACATAAGGTAAATTTTATTTACTATTTTTTCTAGACTTAACATAAAATAAGCTATTGTCTTTCAATATCATCCGGAACAGGAAGAACTCTTATAATTGAAGATGAAGGGACTAAAATATGGGGAAGTATCAAAAGGTATAATGTCAAATGGAATGAACTATTTCGGACAATAACAAATTGCAGCTATGATGATCATGTAAGTTAATATTGTCGATTCACACAGTCCCCTGATTATTTTTACCTTTAGGATGGATAAAAACCTTATTTCGTTTCATTTTGCAGAGCTGAGTCGATTAGTACCAAAGGTTGCAAAATTATTACTAGTATTAGACAAAATATACACGCAAATAGCCAAACATGCGCAAATATACCGTATTTACTAAAATAATAACCCTGGATAATTATTGTTTCGATTAACGGTTCGTTAACGTCTCTAACGGCCCGGTTCGATAAAAATGAAGCCCAAAAAGATTATTAATTATTATTGATTCATTATTATTTTATTCATTATTATTGAATTTTTCTAATATTTTTCAAAATAATTTTTCCCGAAAAAGACTCGGTGCCCAGTTCGATATAAATAAAGCCCGAAAAATTCTCGACCGGGCTGGCCCGAAAATAACTCGAACGTCCGCACGGTTAGAAAACGGCAACCCTAATCGATAGCTAAATATGTATATAGTCAGGACATCAAATTATTTGGAATTTTCTACCAGGTTAAGCCTTTCCTTTCAAATGTACAAGGCTACTATGGACCAGAACAGCGTGATCGGATAATATTTATGACTCATCGTGTAGCTATGGTAGAGTGTATATATTTTTCTAATTTAAAATTATAATTGAATTTCAAAATATACATACAGGGTGCGGCAAATTCGCGCCACTATTTCTTTTTGTTGTAACTTTTTTCAAACTTAGAGAAAATCGATTATTCTTTTTTTATTCGATTAACAACACTTTGTGAATTTTAATGATACCAAAATTACAATCAAAATCGTAGAAAAATAAAATTATAATTCCGGTACAAAAATGTTCAATTCTCTATCTTATTTCAACATTTCTTCCGTCATTTTGAATGCATTTTTCAAGACGACTAACATAGGAACCAATTGCTCTATCGATAATATCCTGCGGTAACTCATTAAAAGCATGTTGTATACGAGATTGAAGTTCATCGAGGTCGGCAGGTGGAGTTCGATAAATTTGACTCTTAACCATCTCCATAAAAAATACATAGTGACGAAGGAGCAACAAAGTTGGAAGGAGCAACAAAGTTGGCTGAGCCTGCATAAAGATAATGTTTGCGTATTCAGGCCAAGTTTGAATAACAGAGAGAAATCGTTCCCAAAGAAGTTGAAGATAGGGAACAGCAGTCACATTGCTGTGGAAGAAGACCGGCCCAACAATTCCACGACTCACCTAATGGAAAAATTCAAAACAGAATCAGGCAACCCCTTGGTGAATGAAGAGTTTCCTCGCGAAATCAATGTGGATTAGGGGGGAAGGCACATTTTTTACGTATGGGGAAGGCATATTTTCTTGTCTTGCTACACTTCGGAGACTAGCATGCGGACAACACTTTCTCGATTTTCATCTTTACCTATTTTTTTTTTCTTCTTGTTCAGAACACTATTTTTTCGCAATTGAATTTGTACGGCCTTCGGGGATCCAAATATTCCACACCAAATAACGGTCCATGCTTTTTGCTCTTTAGTATAGTCCATATTGTGAAAAATTTTCAGCTAAATTGACCAATTAATTTGTCGCGTAAAATTTATCGAAAAAAGTAATTTTGGTATCATTAAAATTCACAAAGTGTTGCTAATCGAATAAAAAAATAATTCCGATTTTCGATAAGTTTGAAGAAAGTTATAACAAAAAGAAATAGTGACTCGAATTTGCCGCACCCTGTATTAAAGTAATGTTGTTGAATGCTCTGTGATTTTAGGATTTAGCGGATAAAATAAAGGGAAAATAATATATTTTAAATTTTAAAAAAAAATTATATTTTTAAAATAAAATTTGCTGGAGGTTTTAGAGGTAAAATACGTGGGAAATATACTTTTTAATTTTTTGAAATTTATTTAATGGGGATTTATCCATATGTTTGGATTCCTACGCGACCGGAGGATAAAAAATTTTTAGTTATGATGAAAAATGTTTTTAACTATATTCATTAAGAAAGATCATCAAATACCTCATGCACCTGAAGTTGCTCCAATGCAAATCAAAAATTTTCTAATTGAAAATCATTCAAATCCTTCACTATGGTTCCTTGGACAAGTGAATATTAGGTTAGGACAAACCCGGTTATTAACCGGTCCCCCCGGTTAACGTTTAAACGGTTTTTCAGACTTTTTAAGTATCATTTTCATGCTATGATTCGAACCCATACCTATAAAACTATGGAAAGTCTGTGAATCATGTCGTCTTATCAACTTAACCACTCAACAAACAGGAATTGGGAGAAATTATAAATACCGCAACTATCCTAATAGAAGCCCATGCCCTATTATAAGCCCACCCGAGGGGGGGGGTATTGAAAAATATAAGCACAGGGCTTATATTAGGACATTTACGGTATTTCTTTCCCTTTTCCTAGAAAATTTAATGTCAAGTACGAGATGTACGAAAATTTTACTAAAAATACTATCTTTAGGGGTTATTTTATTAACCGGAATACCGGATAACGGTTTACCGTATTTTTAGAGACCTGTATACCGTAACCGGTTGATTTCGCAAAAAGACCCGTTAACGTAGCCATAACCGTAAGCGATTAACCGATTTTGTCCTACCCTAGTGAATATATCGATAATATTTTAAAGTAAAATTATATATTTTATTATTAGTTAATCAAATTTATTTGGAGAGAAAATGAAAAAACTAAAAATGAAATCGATAAAATTGTTTCAAAAACTCCATTCGAATGCGGTTGATCTTTTTATCATAATTTTAAAATTATAAATAAATTAATAAAAAATCATGACTTTAGGAAAAAGATAAAGCCAGAATTCTAATTTACTGAATTACGCAGCCCAATTTACCAGGACTTATTGGGATCCTCCCCCCTCAGTCATGTCAGGCTAATAGGTATCCAATTTAAGTATCCAACTAATAAGTGTCGCAATAAGTATCCAATTCAACTTCTCAAAATTTTTAAGTTCAAATTTTCAATTAAATTTTAGGTTCAATTTTTAAGTTCAAATTTTAAGTTCAATTTAAGTTCAATTCATTCCAGTCCACCCGCAACATTTTCTTATTCTTTATACTAAATAAAAATATTTTGTTTAGGTCCAATTGTTGGTATACATGTACGTCTTACGGACAAGATAACTGAATCGAAAATACAAAAGCTCGAGGATTATATGGTTAGAAAATTATTGGGGATAAGGAGCGAGCGCAGTGTTATTTGCATTATTTTCGATTGAATTTACTCAGAAATCATACATCCCAATTGTAAAAATTAATAAAGAGTGTGATAAATTATTTATGTCCAAAATTTTTACGACATATATATATATATATATATATATATATATATATATATATATATATATATATATATATATATATATATATATATATATATATATATATATATATATATATATATATATATATATATATATATATATATATATATATATATATATATATATATATATATATATATATATATATATATATATATATATATATATATATATATATATATATATATATATATATATATATATATATATATATATATATATATATATATATATATATATATATATATATATATATATATATATATATATATATATATATATATATATATATATATATTGATCTGGAATTAATATCTTAAACTAAATTTTGGGCATCCGTATTCGGAACCTGAGCGCCGCAGGGAAAAATTTTTGAATTTTAAAAAGACCATAAAGCATTAATTATTTACCTCCAGGGTAAATCTTATGTATTTTTCAACGATATATGCATATAGAATATTTCTCTCGTTTAGCTATTGCAAAAGGTTATTCAGTAGCTGGTAGCGAACCAGCATCTTTGGGTATCACCCACCACTTTGGTGATACCCAATGTACAGCCGCCCAAGGTACCGCCAGTAAAGTACTTTCTTCCGGCTCGGGGAAAATTGTTCCAATAACAAGAAAGGTTACTCAAGAAATGGAGGTATTTGAAGCAACACCAAATAGTTGTTCTAAACACGGTGGATATTGTTCCAATGAATCGTTAAGGTGGTCCATCTACAGGGTAGGTAGATGAACCACCAGATCTCCCCCCCCTCCATAAGAAAGGGAGATGTTGCCCATTCCAATTTTCCTTGTTGTGGGAACAAATTTATCCGCCGTACCTGTGCTTGAAGTGTTTTGTGCAGCGGTAAACTGGGTGGCGATACCTTGACCTGCTTCACACACTTGTATATTAATTTTATATAGAAATGGGTCGAGTTTTGGTTTAATATTAACGACGAAAATAACAAATTATTTAACAAAAATTCGATTGCTACAAATTGTACAACACGACGTAAGTTGTACGTTGCAACAGATATGCCTGTGCTTAAAGAAGTTGTTATGGAAGCTAAAAACAAATACGGAAATAAATATGAAATTTATCATCCAAATTATTTTGAGCAAAGTAAGAATATGAATATAAGTACAATTAATTTATTTTTTATACCACGCTTTAATATAAAATTCTCGTTTTATCTAGAAATAAATGTAAACCCCCCCCCCCCCCCCCAATTCCTCCATATCCTCAATAATCCAACACAAAATGATGAAAATTAACGATGTAGGTATGTTGAGAATTTTGGAAGGCAAGAGCAAGATTTCTTCCATTTCAGCGTCGCAGCAAACATTTTTGTCAAATCCACTTATAGCCACCGATATACTCCTTAATCTCAACAAACCCTACTTAAAAACTTTATTCCACTTAAATCCCCAAATATAACTCCAAATCCTCTGATATTCCTCAATATCACTGATGAATAGTGTAACTAATCTCGATTAATGCCACAAGACTCACCGAAATTCCTGTTAATCCTTAAATCGAAATACTTCCATAACATACTTCCATATTAAAGACATTATAATTTAAAAAAATATCTAAGAAATAAAAAATATTAAATCAAAAAGGCGAAACAAATTTCGCATTTGGACCAAAAAGCGAAATGCGGAATGCGAAACTTTTCGCGCTGAAATATGAGAAAGATGCGAACTATTAATGTATTATATTATTATTTTAAGATCAATCAAGGGAAATGTTAATAGAAATATTAGCTATAACAAAGATACTTGCCAAATGTCAATTTGTTGTTTGTACATTCAGTAGCAATGTAATAGCAATAACTTCAATTCTACAATTTATGTAAATATTACAATTTTATAACAGGCTTGTCGCTTAGTTTATGAACTTATGCAATCATTTCAAGGAGATGCAAGCGAAAACGTACATTCACTTGACTATTTTTACTCAGAACATTGGTTTAGTAAGTTATTTTCGAAATATAGTTATACACAATATTAATGGGAACTTGTCTAGTTTACATAAATTCCAATTTATTCACGAGCTCAAATGGCCAAAATAACACTATACTATGAACCAGGGTTGCCGCGGGTACAAAAAATCTTCGGGCACGGGTTTCGGGTTTGGCGAAAAATCCGGGTTATTTTCGGGTGTTCGGGTATTGGTGAACTAAAATGTATGGAGACAAGCTATGTTGCATAATAGGATTTTGGGTGATATAGAGAGGCAAATTTGAAGAGATTAAAGAACATAGTGGGATTTGGGGATAAGAGGGATATCTTGGTAAAATCACCTTGATAAAATCCCACTATATACTAATATCCTTCCGCTTTATCTCCATTAAAGCCTCCAATTTTCTCCAGTTTTCACCGCCGGAGGCGAAAATTTTGAGAATTTTTAAGGCCAAGAAGCCAAATTTCTTCCATTTTTTGCGCCGCAGGCGAAAATTTTGAGAATTTTGTAAGGACTTAGGAGAAAAAATTCAATTGTCAGAACCGCAGGCAAAAAATTTTGGCACTTTTTCGTTATCCCTAACCCCTTTCTGCGGACTTTTTTTGCGTAGTTTAGTTGGTCATGAAGCCAGAACTCTTAATTTTATGCGCCGCAGACGAAAATTTTGCAAAATTCATGACTAAATTAAAATTTTTAATGCTTTTTCAAGCTTAAAATATTAAAAAAAAATAAATTTAAAAATCTAAAATGACAATCAAAGTTTAAAAACATTTATTTTAAAAGAAGAATTTTTATGCCTCATTTCCAGACCTGGGCTCGAACCGACCTCTATTAAAATACAGAGCAAGTCTCCTTACCCATTCAGCCAACGATCAACATAATGTAAATATGGAAGAAATTATAAATATTCCTTTCCCTTTTCCTTTCTATAATTTTTTAAATTTATTTTAAAAAATCGGGTAAGGCTAAGTTTTCGGGTAGAAATTTCGGGTTTTAACCAATCTCGGGTCACGGGTTTCGGGTTGGAAAAAATATCGGGTACGGGTTTCGGGTTTCGGGTTGGAAAATTTTCAATTCGGGTAACGGGTTTCGGGTACAAAAAAAGGCCGGGTTTCGGGTTTCGGGCGGCAACCCTGCTATGAACTAATCACAATAGATTTTAACAATTTAGATAACACAATGGAGGCGATTGCTGAATATAAACCTGTTCAAGGTAATTAAATAAAAAAAGTTGATGGTTCAATACCTCGACTAACAAGGGAAACTATTAACTTTCAGTTGAAATTTCGCACTTTCTTTGGTACCAATCGATTGATTTAGTCTAGAAAATTTTTGACTCTTGGCTCCGAATATAAAACAATTTCCTAAATTAGAGCCCCATTTCCAGAATAAGGTCCATTTTAGAGGTAATTAAAAGAAAGCTTCACATTAAATTAGAACCATATCCTGAATTAAAGCGCAACTTTAGAAGGTAAAACATAGTCCCGTTTCCAGAATTTGGTCTCTATTATAGGGCTCTATTATAGGAAATATTGTATAATAATTAGAAGTTGCAACTTTTAGTAAATCATAATCTCAATATCGTATCGCTTCGTATCTGTGGATTATTTGATAGCATATGCTATATTAGAATGTGAAAATTTTCAATAAACAAAAAATTATTCCTATTATTCAAATACTAATCTTACTCCTTAAACTAATTATTTATTATCCTAGAATATCCATTGAGTCCAGATGAGCTGTGGGCTGAAAAAGGAGATATTATAAGTAAGTTACAACTGTGCAAGGTTTAAGAAATATATTTAGTTGTTTTTAATTTTTTATTGCAGTTGTTAAAACTCCGATTAATCAAGATGGTTTTATTCGCGGAAGGAATCCTCGTTTAAACAGTGAAGGACGTTTCCCTATGTATTTGCTTAAAGAACATTTAAAATTTGAAGAATTTTCTGCATTCGTTAATATTAAATAAATTATATATACCGTATTTGCTCTAATTGAATGACAGTCATTCTATTTTTCAATGCCCCAGAAATTTCTCATTCAATTAGAGAGGTCATTCAAATAGAGCGAGTCATTCTATTTTCCGATAACCAATTATTTCAAATTTTATCAAAAATTTGTAAATTTTTAAATAAATTTATTGAATTCCTATCAATTCCATAGATATCCAAATCCCCTGATATCCCCCCTTAATCGCTTGAACCCTCAATATCTGCCAAAATTTTTAAATATTCCCTTTAATCCATTCAAATACCATATTTATAAATAAAAGCATCTATGATCTGCAGCCCAGATCGCCCTATAAATTCTATGATATCCCGTCTAATACCCCAAATCCCACACTATCTATTTTAATCCCGTCAAATTTTAATCCCATCACTTTTGATTTGCAAAAAGAACTTTTACTCCCTCTAATTACACTCTAAAAATTAGAATCAATGAAGGGATACAGAGGTTTTAGAAGAAATTGATGGATTTAGAGCATCTTTAGTGTACCTCTAAATCCTTTAATATGCCCGATATCCCAGCAAAAACTCCCGATATCCAACTTAATCCCCCAGAATCTCTTGATATTGAAAGAAATACGTCTTTCCAAGCTACAACAAATACCAGAAGCTAAGTATTTGTTGGCGAAACCAATTAAATTTCTAATTAATTCCCAATTTTACTACCAATCGAGAACAATTTCCAAAGAATAAATATTTATTTATAAAATATTTAAAAATACAAAGAAAAGGATTAAAAAGCACTAAAAGGCTTAGGAGAACTTAGAAACAGTTAAAAAGAACTGAGAAGAAGAACTTAAAAGAAGCTGATATAATTATAAGATAGGGGCTTTTATACAACCAGAAAAAGGTGTATATTTTAAGAGAGAGAAGAGAACGGAAATGCTCGGGAAAGAGCAAAGTGACTAATTGTGTAATGTTTGGGAAAATATTATATAGAAAATTAATAAAAATATAAATAAATAAAATTAATAAAATAAATAAATTTTATTTATATATTTTCCCTCGTTTTCACGACACTCCCAACACCGGGGCTGATGTGTGAAGTGCTCGGCCCTGCATGCCCTCTTCCTTCAGCAGCTCCAAGCTTCCAAGTCACCAGTGCTGATGAAAGTTTGGAGTTCTGCTTCATCCCCTTAAAGCTTGATTCCCTCATGCCTCGGAATGTTGAGGCTAGTGTGTGGTCATACTCACGAATGGCTCCGAAGGAACCGACCGTGTCTGCTGCTGGGTCATTCTGGCTTCGATTGCCATGGCCCAATAATCGATTGTGCTGTGCTTCTTTGACAGCTAGCCCTTGGTCTGAAACGACCGGTGCTATTATCCTCCAGTCGACCAGGTGGTCCGACTGTTCCCCACTCCGTGCAAAGCCCCGAGTGGGGGTGGACCAATTTTGTTGTCTCGAGGCAAATTTTTCGGCCCAATTATATTTTATTGATCCGATAAAATTTCTCTTTATCAACCCTTCTCTTTTGATTTCGGTTGGGTAGAGCTGTTTATGGGGTTGTTTCCCCATTCTATCCGGTTCCGCAATTTTTTGTTTGACGGTACGGAGTTTTTCCTCGAATTTTTTGTTCCGCCCCTTTCGCCAAAAGCTCAGGGGCGCCGCTTCGTCCTCAATAGGGACGACCCTCCCTCCACCGGGCGGGATATTTGACCGATTATTTTTGGTCGCCCTTTGTTTTTGGGCTGCAATCCATTTTTTGTTTATTTTTTGGATTGCTCTTGTCACAACTTCTACCTTTCTTTTTGGAAGGCATTGATTTCTTGCCTCAATTTGAGGACAAACACAATTTAGTTCCGGCAATTGTGAAACAATTGTCGAAGCAATTAGTTCTCCTTCACTATCCAGCATTGGACCTAAAATTGATTTGGAAAGCCAGAATCCGCTGGGAAGTTTGCGGATCTTTGCTATTTCCAATTCATTTAAATATTTTGCCCCAATTAGTACATCGGGGTTTTCTATTCTGTGCTTCACCTCTAATGGCTTGGTTTCCAAGGTTGATTCATCTTGGTCGCCGATTTGAACTGTTACCATTGGCGGCAGATGTTCACTAGGAACGACTAGAAGTTCCAAATTCATTGGTCCTTGACTAGTTTCAAGTCCAACTTTTACCATCTTCGAATAAGACGAAGTGGCAAGAGCTCGTGGGCCTACACCTCTCAATTCTAATTTTTCGAATGAGTAGGGCTTTAGTTTTAATTCATTTGCAAGTCTCTCAGAGATCATGCTACTTTGGCTTCCAGAATCAATAAAAATTGTTCCGGATGCCTTTTTATTCCTCCCAAATTTTGGGTTGAACATTTTTGCTTGTACGCATTTTAACAAGCAGTATTTAAAACCTATTGATGGTTTTTCCGGCACTGTTGCTTTTGTGGAGTCCATTTTCCATTTTTTCGGATTCCATTTTTTCGGAGTCCATTTTTTCTGATAATGGCTTAATTTCCCATCGTCATCCGTCTGTTTGATTTTTTCTAGGGTCCATTTTTTCTTAAACCCGTTTTGTTTTCCAACGCCAGTCGATTGTTTAAAGTTCGGCTGTTGTGGAATTTTCTGGTTCGGGCACAACGCTAACGGATGTGCCCCTGAGCATCCCAAACATTTAGTTGGGTGTTCACAGTCAGCTGCCTCGTGTCCGAGTCTGCAGCAGCGAATACAGCGCTTTTCTTCTCTAATGCGCTCTTTTCGCGCCTGTAGTGTTGAGTATTTTCTGCACTCATTAGACCAGTGCTTTTTCTGGCAAAAATAACAGTAGAGAGATCTTTTTCCTTTCTTCTCTCTTACCGTTTCCTTTCGATTTGTTTTTCCAACAGTCGGACAAGCGACTGTCGGAGGAGGTGAATCATCCTCATTCCTTGGACTCATTCTTTTTTCATTGCCTGTCCATTTCAGCGTATGACGTTCGTCCTTTGGCTTGGAAAATTGTTTTTTCTCCTCGCCTTTCTTTTCCTCGCCCGTCTTTTTTAAGATCGACGGGATTTCCATTTCAGACTCTAATAGCCTCTTTAGCTCGAGTCTGAATTTGCTGGTTGTCCAACTATCTCCAGCTTTCTTTTTGACGGCCAAAATTTCTCTTAACATTGGTCGCGTCAACTTTGTTTCGAGGAGGTTGTAATAAAAGTCCGAATCTGTTTCATTTCCAAGACCAGCCAATTGGCGACAGATTCGTTCCAAGTTCAGATAGAATTTTCTGACCTCCTCCAAAGTATTGCAATTTGGAAGTGTTAGAAGTTGCTGCTGCAAATTTCTAATTCTTCTATCTGTATTTTCGAAATTTTGCTTAAGTAGGTCGATTGCCTGCCCATATTCACTCGGATGGAACCCGTCGATCAAAAGACCGGCAGGGCTATCCTTTGGTATAAACGACCGAAGATAAAGAAATTTTCTTTCGGTCGATAGACCACTATCTTCATGAATTGACATGAAGAGCTCCCACCAATCAGGCCAAAGGTCTGGATCGGTGCCGTAGAATTTGCCTATGCTCAACGCCTCGTGTTTTACTTCGTGATGAACTGGCGTGGCTGGAGCTACTTGTGGCATTTGCTCAATCTGAGCATTTTCTCTTCTTAAATTTAACTGTTTTAGCCTCATTTTTCGGCTTAATTTTGACTTTGCCATTCTTAGCAGCGTCAATCTTTTCTCTGCTTCATTGAAGTAGAAGCTTGGTTTGTTCTTCGCTTCGAACGCTTTGAATGAAGCGTCGAACTCCGGCCTTTTTGTTGCTGTAGCTTTACGATTCAATTCTGTCCAGTCTTCAAATACAGAATTTATTTCATCTTTAGCCGAGCATAGGCCTTTCACCAGATTGTCCAAATCTTCTATTAGGCTTTCAAGCTCTATAATTTCTTCTTCTAAGGGTATTTCCTGGACCCGGTCTGAATCAAATTCAGACGGGTCTACCTTCAGAAGATCCACAATCTTTGAAATTTTTATTTGCAGTCTTTGCTCCAATGGACTGCTCATTTTTGCCTCTTCTTTTGTTGTTGTTGCTGTTGTACCTTTTATATTTTTACCTCCCACTTTTATTTAAAAACAAGTTTACTGACCGTTAACAAGAATTGTCAACAGCCAACTTAGAAAAAGACAAAGTCTATTATTCTAAGCGCTTTAGGGAAGAATTAAAAAATTTTCCCACTTTTAAAAAAATTTTTTATTTTTTCTAAAAAATTTTTTACCTTACTCTTTCCAATTTGGCTGAGCCCCCACTGAAAGAAATACGTCTTTCCAAGCTACAACAAATACCAGAAGCTAAGTATTTGTTGGCGAAACCAATTAAATTTCTAATTAATTCCCAATTTTACTACCAATCGAGAACAATTTCCAAAGAATAAATATTTATTTATAAAATATTTAAAAATACAAAGAAAAGGATTAAAAAGCACTAAAAGGCTTAGGAGAACTTAGAAACAGTTAAAAAGAACTGAGAAGAAGAACTTAAAAGAAGCTGATATAATTATAAGATAGGGGCTTTTATACAACCAGAAAAAGGTGTATATTTTAAGAGAGAGAAGAGAACGGAAATGCTCGGGAAAGAGCAAAGTGACTAATTGTGTAATGTTTGGGAAAATATTATATAGAAAATTAATAAAAATATAAATAAATAAAATTAATAAAATAAATAAATTTTATTTATATATTTTCCCTCGTTTTCACGACAATATTACACTTATACCCAAATCACTAATGTCCGTCTTAATCCCTCTAAATTACTTGATATCCATCTTATTTCAAATCTATTCCTTTTGAATCCCCTTAAATCCCTTGATATCACTCTAAATCCTTCGGCTGTATATGAAAGGAATGCGGCACTCAATTTTTTTCCTTATTCTTAGAAATGGTTAATTTTCTTATATTTTTCTCTCTGTTTTTGATTTGTGCTTAAGAATATAAATGCAAAAGGATTATTTTTTTTAATTTTTTAATTTCGTTCGTTTGACTGAGCGATGAGTGTCAGTGTTTTGACTGACCGATGTGTGTCCGTGTTTTGACTGACCGATGTGTGTCCGTGTTTTGACTGACCGATGTGTTGGATTGACAAACCACGGACGAACTCGGACAGACAAAACAAAACAGACAACACGGACGAACTCAGCCAAACAAAACACGCACACACAGCGTCAGTCAAAACACGGACAGAAAAAAAGTTTAATCCTTTTGCATTTATAGTCTTAAGGCAAAAATCAAAAACAGAGAGAAAAATATAAGAAAATTAACCATTTTTAAGAATAAGGGAAAAAAATTGAGTGCCGCATTCCTTTCATATACAGCCAATCCTTCAATATTTCTTTTAGTCCCCCTGTATATTATTGCAATTTAATTGAATTTTATAATTTATTGTAAATTAAAAAACCAACAGTCTAGGCCTGGGCCCTGGTAATAAAATTCCTGGGTTTTTTATTATTAAATTCCTGGGTTTTTTATTTTCATACCCAAAATATAGAGGAATATTGGGAGGGGAGTATATTTGGACTTCCTAGGAAGAGCTTCATGGTTGATCAGGTCCTCCACAATTCCCCATACTCAAATATAAGAAACACATCAGCTGGTGAAGCTATTTAACAATTTAATACAACATTCATAATATATACTAACCACAAAAACTAACTAACTAACAATAAAGTGATTGAAATCTAGAGTGTGAAAAGGGGAACGGATTTAAAATTGCATGAAATAGAAATAAATAAAATATGGATACAAAGTCCAAAGGCACAAACATGCTCAAAACCGGGTTCTACCTTACACTATGTTTTGGTTATTTTTGTTCGTTAACCATTACGTAAGATTATTTATTTTTTGCTCTTGAAAAAACTAATAAGTCATAAAATAACACAATGAATCTAATTAATGTTTTCTTGTCACTGCATTATTGTGTTTGTTTTTTAGCCAAATATCCGCCCAATTATCAATACAGTCATTCGAATTATTCCAATATTTCCAAATATCACTGATTATATATATTGGATGAGCATTTTCATGTTGTTTGTGTGCAAATTCGCAAAGATTACAAAGAGTATTGTATGATGCTCCATATGTACTATTGTTAGCTTTAATATACCCTTGATTATATTGAATTCCAAGGCCATTGAAACTCAAACGATATGTTGTTTTTTTATAAATCTTCGTCCACTCAAAATATCTAAAAATTTTATGATGGCTTTAATTATGGGAAAAAAGCTATATCTGATTTCAATGTAAAATTGTAAATAGTTTTAAATATTATCAATGTGAAGAAAGTGGGAATTTTTTAAATAAAAAGCGAAGGATGATAAAAAAGCGAATGTTTTCCTACATACCTCAAAAATTTTTTTAATTTTCGCCAGCGGCATGAAAAAATGAATTTTTGAAAAAAATGAATTTTTCGTGCCTTCGGCACGTTTTTCACTTATACATATGCAAATTCTTTGCGTGGAATGCTGAATTTAATAAAAAAAATTTTCGCTTGCGGCGCTGAAATTTAAATTTATGAATTTTTAGCGATAAATAAAAAAACCGAAACCCAACCCCGAAAGCAAGCGAACATACCCTAGATATAACTATAAATTAAGCTGTTTCTATGAGATTGGACGGATATCAAGAGATTAGGTGTGTATTTAAAGGTCATTATAGGATTTGGAGGCATATTGAATCCACCTTTATCTTATAATCTCGTTAATCGCAAATTCCGTGATATCCCTGATACTATGATATAATAAGCTGACAGAATCCCGCATAATCCCGATAAATTTGAGAAAAGAATTCCGAGATTAATCATGAAGGGTCCCATCACGAATGACCTGTTAAAAAATGCCGTTATGTAACTCGTAAATGCGATTTTGCCGCATTCATTTAACAAATTCGATTGAATTCGTGTTTCCGTTGGAAATTAAACTTTTGTTAGACTTAAGTTTCACGCGTTTATCCGGCTCCTATAATTAATCTATGTTCTTACTTTAAATAAGCTGTTTCATTCTTTTGCAAATAAAGCAAATACTTGGCTAGTTCTTCCACATTGTTAAAATCATCTACAGCAATATATACATTATCTGGTATTTTTGTATTGTTGAATACACGACGACTAAGCACTATAGGCACAATTAAATGTTTCAAATTCCAAAATTTTTCAGTAATATATTCCTTACAAACAGAATTTTCAAATGCCAAATAAAACATGTGATTAGCTGAAAATAATGGTCTGTGACATATTTGCCGATGTCTTTTGCAAACGCCTGTTTTTCAGAATTTCAAATACGCCATCCCGTTTAAAACACGCAGAAAATTTTAAACAAACAACTTTTTTTTATTTTTTATAAAGGAGGATTTCTATGTTTGGCACTCAAAAACTCCCAGAATATTCGCCAGCGCAAAAAAGGATGAATTTTGGGTTCTTGGCCTTTATTTTTATAAAAATTTTGACGTTTTTCATTCACTGTTGTCTGATTTTTGGCGTATTGGGTTTAGCGTATTTTAAAATTTTGAAACATTGGCATTTGGCAGGCCATGCGAAAATCTTGGCGCAACGCCTAAATGTTAATCATACTTTAATTTTATAGGTAGTGCGGCGCAAAAGTATCGGTCCGAAAGATTGCCAGTTTTTCAGATGATATAAGAAGTTAAGGTCAATATCGTCTCTTTGGATGGATTTTGGTTGGTCCGTTTTTGATAAAAACTTTATAAGAACAACCAAATTCTGTTATTTTCTACTATTCTAGGGTTTGTTGCGTCGCCACTTTTGCAGACCGAAACTTGCGAACACGCATTTGCAGATCCGTCAAATGCGGATTGACTTATGCGGATCGACATTTACGGTAGGACATTTGCTTAACGACAATCGAGTAAAAAGATTTTTTTATTGATTAAATTAAAAATTCCTTTCAATTTTATTCATGCCTTGCTCAAGGGCTTATCTAAAAACACTTGAAATTTGCTACAAGAAAGCATTAATCTCGCTTTTCCGAAAATATTTGATAACGAGATTAGGACCAGACGTGGGCGAAACGTTTCGTTTCGTTAGTTTCGTTATGTTTTTCCCTGTTTCGTTTTGTTTCGTGACGAAACAGTTTTTATCTGTTTCGTTTTGTTAACGAAACACCTATGTTTCGTTAACGAAACATTACCTATTTTTTAAGCCAAAATATTATACAAAAACTTAAAAAATTTCCCATTTGGCGATGGCAATTCAAAAAAATTTTTGCCTGCGGCGCTGAAAAAAAAGAAATCTGGCTTAAGGACCTCCAAAATTCTCAAAATTTTCGCCTGCGGCGCTGAAAATGGAAGAAGTCTGCCTTCATGGCCTTCCAAAATTCAAAAAATTTTGGAAAAGGAAATATGTGGTATATCTGGCATTTGCATAGATTAAGGTGGACTTTGAGTAATATCGGGAAGAATTAAAAGAGATTATTAGAGGGGTTAAAGGGAATATGACACTCGATCCCTCGATGTCCTCTTACTTCCCCGATATCCTCCTTAATCCCACTATGTCCCTTTAATCCCTGATATATTCCGTTGTGCCTAATTTCCGATTTCCGAAAAAAATTTGATTTCTGATTTCCGAGTTCCGACTTTTGAGCCAGTTCCGATTTCCGGCTCTTCCGATTTCCGACACCTCTGACTGTTCCGACCCACCTCTGACTGGTGGTAAAATTTCGTAATGTGACATATGTCATTAATTTGTCTCGACGAGCTGATGTGAGTCAGGAAATGATTCAGGAAATGATTTAGGACCGAGTTATTAATGGCGATATAGGGAATTAGGTGAATTAAAGGAATAATTGGCGTTTGAAATGATTGGGTCCACAACAAATTGCTAATAGGACCACAATTTGTGGTCCCACATAATTATATAATAACATATATGTCATTAGTGGCCCATTAACATGCTTAAAATTGAATAATTAATAAAATAATTAAGTTTTTTGAGATTTTTTGGAAATTAAGATGTTTCGTTTCGTTAATTGTTAACGAAACGATTTTTAAAAATTTTTGTTTCGTTTCGTTTCGTCCGAAAAAAATTTGGAGTTTCGTCCAGGTCTGATTAGGACCGAACGCAACAAAAATATAAAATGCCCTTTCGAAAAACAAATGGTCCTTATCTCCCGACTGGATATATCTCGGCGAGAATATATGGTTTTTGTAGATTTAGGCGAGAACTCATATCTTGGCGAGAACTTGTTCAATCATGTTGATTTTGGTATTATTCGACTCAGCCGAGGAGATCTTTCGATGAGTATTATTTAAAATCTCTAAATTGAGCAACTCCCCCTACGGTATTTTGATATTCGAGGACCTATATCTTGGTCCATAGCAGGGGTGTGCGAGTTTCGCGTTTTGCCTTTCGCGGATTTTCGCGTTTTTTGGACTTTCGCGTTTCGCGTGTCGCTTTTTTAATTTACTTTTGCATTTTCCCGTTTCGCTTTTTGCGCCAAACGCGAAAGTTTTATACACCCCTAATGTCAGGTGAAAGCTGGTTAAGTTGGAGAAAAAATGAGGCTGGTATAAATTGAAAACCTCCAAAATTCTCAAAATTTCCGCCGCGGCGCAGAAAAGAGAAGAAATCTGGCTTCTTGGCCTTCGAAAATTCTCCAAATTTTTGCCTACGGTGCTGAAAATCCCCTCAAATCCCTTGATATTCCGGATGCCTGTCAAAATCCTAATGTTGATTGTAAGATTCAGTTGAGGCGTTCACTTTTTAAATTTAATTTCGCCTTTCGCGTTTCACTTTTTAAATTTAATTTCGCCTTTCGCGTTTCGCTTTTTAAAATCCGTTTCGGCACACCCCTGGTCCACAGGCGTTTCCGCACCCTGGGAGTGATACTATTCGACTCAGCTCGCCGAGACGAATCGAATGGTATAAATTTCGAGGGGCTTTCGAACCGTCCACCGGCTAAGTACATATATCATTTTCATTTACCCAATTCCTGTAAATAGCAATGCCCATAATCACATTTAGCAGAACCATTACATGTTCCATATAGATCAATACTAATTAACTTGCTCAATTCTGCAACTAGACTTTCTCTTTTAGATGGCGTACCTTTAAATTTAATTATGGCTATGACTTTTATTCATTTATGGGATGTTGATAGGCAATAGATTTTTCAGATAAAAAGTATGTTCCGTGAACAATATATTGCTAATAGAATTTCAATATTCCGTATACCAATTTAACCCGAAATCATATGAATAAACAAGCAATTTAGGGTAAAACAATTACTACAATCAGAAGTAGCTTTCATAGCTAATTTTGTTTTCCTTCTTACAATTTCCAATACCTGAAATAACAAAAATTTATTCATTGATAAATCTAGACCTCTTTCTCTGACCAGTATTCATCTGCTTGACATTTACCATTACACTGGATAAAAGCATCGTATGGATAATAAATATTACTGTCAGCACGATATGTCATTGTTATATTAAAGAAATCAGATGGCACATCCTTTATTAAAGAAGGCAGATTTTTATTAAACCTATTTACTAGCTTCTTATTTCATAATACCACGATAATTTCTTAATCGCCTAGACCTGTCTTAATTCTCCAAATCCTTCCATATCCCTCAACCACACCAATCCTGCTTAATTCGGCAAATCCTATTTTATCCGTCTAAATACGCGATATTCGCTTTCGCTGTTGGAATTTCTTTATATGTATATACATACTTTAAATCGATTATATCAAAGAGAATTAAGTAAAATAACACCTGATTTGTAAGTTTCAGCATCAGCCTAGTATCTAGGAATAACATGATGCTAGCCCTGCTAATAAATATTCGAAAAAATAGAGGGGGAGGGGCAGGGCTGTGCGCCAAAATTTTCCGGAAGAACGCCAAACGCTAAACGCCTATTTTTCAAATTTTTAAAACACGCCAAACGCGAAAAATCGGCCAAAAATGGACGCCAGACGCCAAACGCCAAAATTTTTAGAATGTATAAAGGCCTAAAAACCGGAATACATCTCTTTGCAGGCGAAAATTTTTGTATTTTCTAGATTCACTGCACCCAGAATTCATCATTTTTAGCACCAACAACAAAGATTATGGAAATTTTTGAAGATCAAATGTCAGAAATCATTCATTTTTAAAAAATTCAAGAAAAATAGGAAAATCATCGAACCGGATTTGTAGGGATATCGAGAGATTTAGAGGCAGTGATATTTTCTTTGCCCTCCAGACTAAAGGATTTGAAGGGGCTAAAAGGATTTTAAAGGGCTGACTCTTTTTTCTATTAAGAGGATTTGAAGGATATTAGGAGATTATAGAAGTCCTCCTTTAAGCGCCGCAGGCGAAAATTTTGGTATTCTGGAAAGTCAAGAAGCCAGATTTCTTCTTATTTTTATGCGCCGCAGGCGAAAATTTTGAAAATTTTGGAAGTCTGTAGCCAGAAAAATTCGATTTTTTTATATCTTTCCTCCATTTATTTAAAAAAATTTCCATCATTAGGGGTGTATAATTTTGGCGTTTTGGCGGCAAAAGACGAAAATCACGCCAAACGCAAAACGCCAAAAATCGGCCAAAAATGGACGCCAAACGCCATGACGCTCAGCCCTGGGGAGGGGGAGTGGTATGACATTTTTAGCATTAACATTGCGGGGTAAAGTACCAGTATCTACACTCCGCGTCAAAAAGATTCGGTGACCAACACAATGACCAAATCAAACTTTATGAGTCCTATCAAAGAATAATTGGATTATTCTTGGGGTTGCAAAGTTAGGGTATGGCTACAAAGCATTTCTTTATGTTCGGGACCTACGCCCACTGGGTCTGGGACCATTCCTTACCCAATCCGTCGAAATTTCTGAAAGTTATAATTGTTTTTTCAGAAATTTTTAAAAATTGACTATAACTTTTAGAAATTTCGAGGGAGGGTAAGGAAAAGTCCCAGACCCAGTGGGCGTAGGTCCCGATCATGAAGAAATGTTACGGAACCATACCCCTACTTCGGCAACACCAGGAAAAATCCAATTATTTTTCGATTGGACTCATAAACTGTAATAGTGCCTCTATTTTATCGGAATAAAAATGTCTAATAAATTTTTTCAATTTACCTTAAAGTATTCATATGTATAAGAAGGTGATTCATGTAAACAAAAAACATATAATTGCTTTGACGATCTTGATTTAGGCAATTCCTTATGTTCATTCCTAATGGAGAAAATAATGACAGAAGCATTCATCTGTCTTTAATTTATTTTATTTAAAAATTTACAAAAAATTACAAATCTTTATTTGTTGTATATTCACATTCATAAGGGCATTCAGTAATATTGTACATTCCAGTCAATATTACCATTACATTACCAAATACAATAAAATCATTCCAACCGAGAATTATTGGTTTTATCTAAATGGCAAGCATATACAGTCGTGGGCAATCCCGGAGAATTGGGGTTTCTTCGAAAAAAAGTTTAAAAATAAGAAAAAAGTTTTTTCTAGGGTAAAAAAATATACTGATTACGAATCTGAGCTCGGATTTTGAAAAAGTCGAATCCCGGACCCGAATTCGGAATTTGACCCCGGACATTGTAGGACATTGTACAAAATGGTCAGTCTTTCATATGCAGGTAGAACTCATCGAGATGCATCGAATGACACCAAAATCGATGAAATCCGACATGATTGGACCGAGATACAGACCCCGGAATATTGAAAAACCATTGGGGTGATTTTTTGGAGTAAAAAAAAGTTTGTGCAAATGATACCTCATTCGAAAGAGCTCGTCGAGCTGAGTCGAATGACACAAAAATTACAGTGATTCATCAAGTTTTGACAAAGTTATGACATAAGTCGCAGACTCCTACAGTACTCCCATAGGTATACTTTATGTCATAACTTTGTCAAAACAGGTCCAATCACGTTGATTTTGGTATCATTCGATGCAGCTCGATGAGCTCTTTCGAACGAGCTATCATTTGCATACTCGAAATCCGGGTTCAGGGTTCGAAATTTGGTTCTATATAGCAATCGAAAGCTCTATTCGTATCTCAGTTGACATTTTTCTGCATTTTTCATGAAAATGAAAATTGGCCGAGATAATCCGGATCTACCGGATATACCAAATCCCATAATCTCGGAAAAATTTTTCGGAACAAATGTAACAAACACATTTGATAAAGCACATTTTTGTGAGTATTTTCCACAAAACCGCTTAGAAATATCTTTTTCCGGTCCAGCGATATGATTTTTTGAAAATCGCATTTTTCACTTAAAAATTGAATTTTTTGCAAAAATTGACGAAAAATGTGATTTTCAAAAAATCATATCGCTGGACCGGAAAAAGATATTTCTAAGCGGTTTTGTGGAAAATACTCACAAAAATGTGCTTTATCAAATGTGTTTGTTACATTTGTTCCGAAAAATTTTTCCGAGATTATGGGATTTGGTATATCCGGTAGATCCGGATTATCTCGGCCAATTTTCATTTTCATGAAAAATGCAGAAAAATGTCAACTGAGATACGAATAGAGCTTTCGATTGCTATATAGAACGTATTTTTTGAATGAAAAATTAAGAATTAAAAAAAATTTTCTAGCGCTTCCATACTTTTTTCCACGACTGTAGCTATTTAATTCCTAAGGCTGTGCAGTAGGCCCTTCTACACAGATCCTGTGGAAAATGTAACGTAAATTGTTTAGAAACATCATCAGAATATGGCGGAACCTCCACATTTTGCGAACACATAAAAACATGTAAAAATCACAGGAATAGTTTATATTGTTTTATGTGTCCAAAAATATCCTTAGATGGTATTTGTAAGGTTTTTAATCCAGTGAAAAATACACATGCTTGTTAAATTTGTACCATGCTTTTTGGATTTGCGAACATTTCAAAGGAGAATGTATATTTAATTATGCGGCTCAGACCTTTCGGTCTGGAGCACCTTCAATGCGCCGGTTGGAGAAAATTTGGGGATTAAGTGAGGAGGCGCAGAGGACCTTAATTTATAAATAAAACAAATTTAATTAAAATTTATTTAATATTTAAAATAATAAATTAAATGAGTTTTTGGTTCATTGGAAATATTGGAGTAATAGGAATAGAATATGAGGACTGTGGGATCATTGGAAAAATTGATTTAATCGGATAAACACATTTGAACTGAATCATTTGTTGTTTATACTTTCGGTTAAATAGTGAGGAAAGTGGGAGGGAAGAATTGAAAAAATACAAACTAAACGTTTTGGGAAAGTGGGAAATAATTCTCAAAATTTTTGCTTGAGACGATAAAAGGTCTCGCTACTAAAACTACATTGGTATTAGAAAGAATCAGTAGAATTAGTTTTTATTTCCCCTTCTCCCTTATTTTTCATAAGGCATGTATCGTTGTTATATATATATATAATAGTTATATGATATAATTTTTATAAGATCTGTTTTTCCGTGTTGTTTCAGAAAATGTTCCACAGAGATACCCTTGATCCTTTCTACAACTTTTCATGTATCGAAATAGTTGTCGCAGACGCAGTTTGTCAGCCAAATCAGATATGTTAAAATATTTAGTTGCTCCATATTGGTCATTGAATGATGTAAATGATCTATGTATTCTTACATACAAACTCCATTTTTATGCATGCCTCATGAAAAATAAGGGAGATAGAGAAGGAAGGAAAAGTGAAAAATGGTCGGAAAAATGAGGGGGAATACGAACCGAAGAATTACCGAAATGTTTAAACGAGAAAATAAAAAATCCTTTGATTATTTAATTTTTTATGTCAATTTATTTAAACTATTAGTGTTCTAAAATTATACGCACCCCTCTCATACCAATATAGATAAGAAATACAAAAGAAATGAGGTTCTTATGAACTCCCATCATCCACGAAATTATCTTTATCCTCAAATCACGGTTGGGGTACGGTGTTCTGATGAAAATTTTTAAAGAAAAATTTCCTAAAAATTGTTTTTGGTATTTAATAAATAAAAAAAAATTGTTTTTGGTATTTAATAATCCTCGCTTGTTGCTTGTCTTCCAATAACTATCAACTGTTTACGATTTTTTGGGAGAGCACACACAGAAACCCATTATTGTATACGTTATTCATGCTGTGGAAAAATTCATTGGATGGGAGATGGAACTGAACTAGGGTTGGTCCCCGAGCCTTCGGGGTTGGAAAAGTCGGGGGTCGGGGTTTTCGGGGTTGACAAAGTCGGGGTCGGGGTCGGGGTTGCTCAAATTGTTCGGGGTCGGGGTCGGGGCTGAAAATAATGTCGGGGTTCGGGGTCGGGGTCGGGGGTCGGGGTTGAAGTGAAAATTTACAAAATCCAGCATTTTTATCCAAAATTACTGTTCAAAATCAACATTTTTATTAAAAAATCAACTTAATCTTCATTATCTTCACTTTCTGTATCTAATTCGTGATTAGTTGAAGGCGCAAGAAGTACTTTATCCAAGTTATCCTTCATAATCCCCAAAATCCCCAAACCCACAAGGTAACTCTTACTCCACCTCTTATGTAAAGGGATTGAGGGGATATGAAGGCATATCAGAGGATTAAGATGGATATAATGGGATTTAGAGGGATTTGACGGGATATCGGGGAGTTGCAAGGATAACGGGAGAAATCCATCTATCCATCAATTTCTCCTAAAGCCTCTGTATCCCTTCATTGTGTCTAGCGCCGCAGGCAAAAATTTTGAGAATTTTGGAAGGTCAAGAGCCAGATTTCTTCCATTTTCGGCGCCGCAGGCAAAAATTTTTAGAATTTTGGAAGGCCAAGAGACAGATTTCTTCAATTTTCTGCGCCGCAGGCGAAAATTTTGGAAAATTCATGACTAGTTTAAAATTTCTAATATTGTTTCAAGTTTAAAATATTTAAAAAAATAAATTTACAAATTTAAAATCAAGATCATAGTTTAAAAATATTTATTTTTGAGAAGAAAAATTTTCTCAGCCTTATTTCCATCCCTGGATTCGAACAACATTCCTATCAAAATAGCTAAATGGCTGAAGTCAGTTAACTTAACCACTCAACCATCGACCAACAAAGGGAAACAGGAGAAAATATAAATATTCCTTTCCCTTTTCCTTCATATATTTAGCATCAAAGTCCCGATCCCGTTCCATCTCTAGTTAATTAATGCAGTTTGAGTCGGGGGCATAAAAATTTTTCGGGGTTCGGGGTCGTCGGGGTCGAACTTTCGGGGGTCGGGGTTTTCGGGGTTGGGAATGTCGGGGTCGGGGTCGGGGTTTTAGGTCAAAAAATGTCGGGGTTCGGGGTCGGGGTCGGGGTTAGTCGGGGTCGGGGACCAACCCTAAACTGAACCATCATGGAATGAGCCCAAATCAAGAGCACAACCGACTGTGCCACCATCCAACCCAATGCTGGGCTATTTATTTTCATTTATGTTCTTTCTGCAAGTACGGACACAACAATTATATCTAAGGATTATGGTGATGTAATGGGGTTTAAGAGGATTGAGGTGATTTGAAGGAATATCAGAGGATTAAGGTGGATATAATGTGATTTAGAGCGATTGAGAGATTTGAAGGGAAATTGGGGATTTGAAGGGATAATAAGAATCTTCCTTTTCTTCCATTTTTGCGCCGCAGGCGAAAATTTTGATAATTTTTATGGTCCTTAAGTAGATTTCTTCCATTTTTTGCGCCGCAGGTAAAAATTTTGAAAAGGCAGAAGCCAGATTTCTACCATTATCAGCGCCGCTGGCGAATATTTTGAAAAATTTGGAAGGTCAAGAAGCCTTCCTTTTTCAAGAAGCCTTCCTTTAAGTAAAATGCAGAAATTCAATAAAAATAGTTACTTTGCTTTCATTTCCCGATTTGTTAATAGACTTCGTAAGAAATGTTGACGTTGTTTTATATAAATTTAATGACATATTTCCTCGAATTCGTATTAGATAGATCATGACAAATACTAATATTAAGTAGAATATTCTATAATATTTAGTGTACGTTTTTCTGATGTCAACGGCTTTTACTTTATTTAATATTATTTTGTTCGTTATTATAATTATAATTTTTAGATATTTAAAAGTTATATCTAACAAAACGTGAGGAATATTGAACAACGTTGCAAATTTCATAATATTTATTATGCATACATAAGTAATTACATATGTTCTAAGATATGAAAAATTAATATACTACATAATATTTGGCTCTGTGTGAAAGCAATGGCGTCATCCAATTCTTTTCATATATATTTTTAAAACTGGGTAATTTTCTTATATTCATCCCTATTTTTGAGATTTTTTTATTTTTTAATGAATTTTTCTTATTCAGTCCCATCAAATTTTCACAAGTCGTGCATTTCATTTCATTCTTGATTAAATCGATATGCAATGGATTTAAGTAACCAATGGTATCCAACGATAAAATCAAGTGAATAATAAAATAAAAAATAAATCAAATAAAATCAATAAAATCAAATAACGTTAAATTCAGGCGAAAACTAAACAAATGGGATTTCAAAGTATTACAAACCAATTACCGTATCTTCTGAAATAGTCGGCCCCTTCAATTAGAACGGCCCCCTCTATTACTACGGCCCTTTCGATGAGGGTTTAAAAATAGTACGGTCCCCTCAATCAGTAGCGCCGTCATTTAAAACCCATAAATTAAATTTTGTTTATTTCTGTTTATTTTTCAATTTTTAATGTAGCGTTTGACATGGCTCCCGGAAATTTGGGGAGTGGACACTTGGGAAGTGGACATTTGGGGAGTGGATAAATGGGGAGTGAGCGGACAATTGGGGAGTGGACATTTGGGGAATAGCCTAACGATAAAAATAAAATAGAATATTAAATTGTTTTTCTTGCTTTTGTATGTATTTAAAGTAGTGACCGGCGCGGGACGGGATCTCGCGCGGGATTTTGCGGGATACCGCTCTCGCAATCCAGCACTTTTTTCGATTTGCGGGATTTTGCGGGAGTGCGGGATCCCGCGGGATTATTCCCGCGGGATCCCGTCCCGCAGACTTTTTTTTAGAAGTTAATCCCGCATGCGGGATCCCGCAAAATATTTTGCATTTTGCGGGATAATGAAGGATTTTGGCCCCTTGGCTTCTAAACTTCAAAAAATTTACCCTGCGGCGCTGAAAAAAGAAGAAATCTGGCATTGTTGCCTTCCTAAATTTTAAAATTTTCGCCTGTGGCGCTAAAAAAGAAAGAAATTTGACTTAGTTGAAAGGATTTTGAGAATATGAGGGATTACTCATTACTTCTTTTGAATCTCAGTGATGAATCCAGATCTTACGTCTGATCACTCTCCTCGTTGATCATCTTCAGCTGATACTCGAGTCACTCGGCTGACTCTCTCGGCTGATGACACGATCGCCTTTCGACTGCTCACTCCCCAAATGTCCACTCCCCATTTATCCACTCCCGAAATGTCCACTCCCCAGGTGTCCACTCCCCAAATTTCCGGACACGTTTGACGTTATTTTTATGCTTATTTAAATGAGATAGTGTGTTGTTAGAGATGATATATTATTTTGTGTGAAATTATAAATTTTAATAGTTAAAAATGGTAAAAAATTAATTTAAAAAAATAATACTATTGTGCTGTTCATGCAATAAGAAAACTACTATTTTAAAATTTGCCACTATTGTAAAATTTGCAAAAAACCTGGCCATGCGCGATAGAACTATGCTAAATTTCGTTTGCTGAAAAAGGTTATGGAACAAAAGTAATATGTTTTGATTGTTTTATTGATGTTGAAGTCGTAGAAGATAGCAATGACGAGGATATGAGGACGTTAGTAAGAAGGTGTATGGCAAAGAAGAAAAAACGTCGAGTCTATACAATAAATGAAAGAATTGAAATTTTGGATTTTTCGAGAAGAACATTAATTCAGAAGCAAGTAGAAAGTTTAAAATTGGTAGAAGTACAAAACAAGGTTGGAAAAATGAAATTTCGTTGAAAAATATTTAAGTGTTAAAGGATGATTTTAATACTTTGCTTTTATTTTAGGAAGGTATCTTCAAGCAGGAAACGAGCAATTGGAGGAGGGCGAAAATTAACAGAACAGATTTTAATAGTACTCTAAGAAGTTGGATAGACAATATTCGATTTAAAAAATTAATATTTTTTAGAATCGATATATATAATATATTTTTTAGAATCGAACTAAGTTTTAGTTCGATTTAGCTATTTTCGATCTCATAATTTGGCCATATTTTACAACAATAATGAGAAAAAATTTTTGAATAGAAAAAACTAGTCTCAGACACCTCCAGGGTACCGATAAAGAAATTTTACCAGTGCTGTGTATTAGGCCGGAAGTTAGCTCCTGAGCCCGGATTCGGCGGAGCCGCGGCAAACCCCCTCGATTCGCGTGGGGGTTTGCGGCACATGCATCGCGGGGAGTATATCAGATATATATCACCCAATATCAGATTTCAGATTCGAGATCTTGATACCTTGATAAACAGAGTAAAATAAAAAAAACTATATACACACTAAGAAACTGCCAAATAGGCGCTAAATAGGCACTAAATAGACAGTAATATATGCACCAAATTTAAATCATTTACGAAGGAGAAAAGAAGATAAAAGAAAATTGGTATTGACAAACCGATAATATCATGTTCATTTTTTCTCTTGGTTGAATAATTGTAGGTATAATTCAGAGAAACATGTTTTATTAAATAAAAAACTCTTATTTGAGATTTTAAATTTTTATAAAAAAAAATAAAATCAGCAAATAATTCTAAATTCTACGTAAAAACTGTCTTTTTAAAATATACAGGTCACTTTTCCCGCATAACTAGCCTATTCATTTCGGATACATCAAGATTGGAAAATGAATAAAAAATAAATTAATTTGATATTTATCTATTTCTAATGTTGATAGGAATTTTGCGTCTAAGAGCGCAATCAACTAATAACGGACTACAGTGCGGTGCATATGTTTACGGACAAAGGCATTCAAAAAATGAAAACCCAATTTATTTGAAAAATTAAATTAATGGTACTTGTGGGTATTTACTTGTTACTTGTTACAAACTTTTTGCTGACTTTTTTTGCGGACACAATTGTACGGAATGGTAAGTTTTCTCCCTTGTTAAGGATTAAATTTGATGCATGTGAAAAAGAAAATAGACCCACGCCCTTTTTTCCTTTCCATCACAATCAACCTTGATGTGGACAGAATGGTCATTCTTCCTCGATTTAACTCAATTTTCCTTTAACAAGGAAAAGATTAATTCTTTTCCAATCTCACCAAAATTGAAATAACGTTTGAATTAACGTTTTTGTTTTCATCTATTTCAGTTATTTCAATGGAAATAAGTACCAGGCTCTATGTTTTAACTTTAATTATTTGTATTTTTGCGCGTTTCTGGTACTTTTGCGTGTTTAAAATCACATTTTCTAAAAAATTGACATTTTTACCCCGTTTAAAAAATTATGATCTCAGTTCATAGATATTACAACAGATTCTGATGTCATTCGACTAAAAAGTTAAGCTCAATGCGGTCTATTGATTAGAGACCGGATCGATACGATATATCGATGTCAATATTATCGACACCTTTTTGTACATTTTAAACAAACATTGACTTCAACTCAATTGACAAGTAAAAAAGTTTGATTGTTCAGTTTGCATAATTTACTTATATTTTATATACCTACATACATTTAATCTTATTTGATTGGTTGACAAGTGCATAGGAGAGAAGGAAGAAGAAAAACTTACCATTCAATACAATTGTGTCCGCAAAAAAAGTACGCAAAAAGTTTGTAGGGATAACCTACAAGTAGAGACCGGCAAAATCGTGTTTGCGGGAACCCGCATGCGGGATTTTTAAAAAAAATCTTTGCGGGGCGGGATCCCGCGGGAAAAACCCCGCAAAATCCCGCATCCCGCAAAATCCCGCAATTTAAATTTGCGGGATCCCGCGCGGGATTGCGGGATTTTCAAAAAAAGCGTTGAAATTATCAATATTCATTGAAAAAATCAATTTCCTAATCATTAACGAGTTCTTATCGGGTTCTTAACTGTATCTTACTTCGTACCAAACTACGAGTACAATTTGGTACAAACGATAAGCACTTATACCGTGTCTCCAATTATCAAAAATATCATAAGGGGCAAGCTCATACATATTCGTCGGAAAATTCGAGTATAAAAATTAGAATAGCTTGAGCTGAAACAAATGTAATCGATCAATCATCTTGATCAACAATTTGGACAATTCTGTTTCGATGAAATAAAGATGATTCCATGGACGGCAGGTGAAAATTTTGGAAGGCCAAGTATTCATATTCCTTCCTTTTTCTGCGCTGCAGGCAAAAATTTCGAGATTTTAGGAAGGCCAGCGAGCCAAAATTTTTGTTTTTCTAGCGCCGCAGGCGAAAATTTTTTAGTTTATAAGGTTAGGAGTAAAAATTTTCCATTTTCCAAAATCTCGTAAAATTCAAAAAAATTTTGCGGGAAAAATTTGCGGGATTTTTTTAAAAAATCTTTGCGGGACGGGATCCCGCGGGAAAAACCCCGCAAAATCCCGCATCCCGCAAAATCCCGCAAATCGAAAAAAGTGCGGGATTGCGGGAGCGGGACCCCGCAAAATCCCGCGCGGGATCCCGTCCCGCGCCGGTCTCTACCTACAAGTACCGAATTAATATAGAAAGTAGGTACATCGATAAAGAAAGTAGGTACAAACTTCGTTCTTTTTATTTTTCTACTCAGTATCCATGGAAATGTTCACACAAATTTTTGTAGAATTTTTGCACCAACTAAAGTAGGAAAATACAGAGTTATTCAATTTGTCCGTAAACATATGCACCACAAATTTTAAGGTTATAAAATTTATTTGAGTAATTTTTTGTAAATCGTAAATGAATTTGATCCAATTGATGGATCATTAGATAGTGCATAAAAAATACTTTCTAAATTATATAATCGGGTTTCTTTATAAATTTATTTTTTTTAAATTAAATTCAATTTTATGTTTTCAATGCCTTTTTCCGTAAACATATGCATCGCACTGTATGTTTGATAAAAAATAGATACCTACATATGTATGTATATCTTTCTATAAAGTCAAATTTTTACAACATAAATTTATTAAAAAAATAAACTAAATATTGGTAGAACATTTAATTATTGTATCTTTCTTTGAAAAATTTAGAGTTATTATTTAAATTAGAGTTATTATTTTTATTTTGAAGGAAAGAAAAGCGGAAGGAGACAATATACATAGTCCTGCTACTAAAGTGCTGCCCAGGGCTGCACGCAATCGAAAAAAAGATTCCGCAACTCGCAATCCGCAACTCGAAATTTCTTTTTAAAAATCCGCACCCGCAATCCGCAACTCGCAATTGCAAAAAACCCCGCAATTTACGCAATTTCCGCAACTCGCAATCCGCAATTTTTAAAAATGGAGATAAAGGAATTTAATCACGTCAAACTTAAGTTAAATTAAAGTGAAGTGCCAATAACCTTTCGAGGTTTTCTGGTAATAAGCTATTATCATCCGCTACGAGTATGGCAGTAGATCTGGTGATAAAAGTTTGAATTGATAAGGCGGATTTAAGGGATATCAGTGTATAAAGGAAGGATCTGCCTTTAGAGCGAATAAGGAAGGATTGAGGGATATTAGGCAAAAACTTCCATTTTTAGCGCCGCAGGCGAAAATTTTGAGATTTTTCGAAGACCAAGTCACCAGATTTCTTCCATTTTCAGACTCGCTGGCGAAAATTTTGGAATTTTAAGTGAACCAAGAAGACATATTCTTCTTTTTTCAGCGCCGCTGGCGAAAATTTTGAGTTTGGAAAAATTGGAAAAATTGCGTGAAAATTGCGTAAAAATCTTAAAAATCCGCACCCGCAACTCGCAACTCGCATTTTCATTTTAAAAATCCGCACCCGCAATCCGCAACTCGATTATCCGCAATTGCGTGCAGCCCTGGTGCTGCCACAAAAGAGGGTGACACGCCAATAGTACAGTGACGCCTTGCACTTGACAAATGAACGTTGAGAGAATATCCATTAAGAGAATATTCAGATGGAATGCAATTACATTCATTAAGCCATGTCTCCTTAATTACACACAAAGAGTCTTCTTGTATTGAGTAAATGATTTACGTCGGAAATCTCAAATAAAATTTATATTTTCAAAACTAATTAATATATAAAATTATAAAGTGGCAAATTATGGTGCATAGAAAAAGATAAACAATATTTTTGCCAGTCAATCTTGATCTCAAATCATTCACCACGTGACTAGAACCTTAATTCATGCAAATCCTCAAATATATATCGAGGGATTAAGGAGATATTTTCAAAACTACATATATTTTCAAAACTACAAAAGTCCCTGCTGAATCAATATTTAAGAAGCTGCTGAATCAATATTTAAAAAAAGTTGACTTATCGGAAAAATTAGAAAGTCCCGACCTATTTTGGAACTAACTTTATTGGAACGATGTGTCGGTTGTCGATGGTTGAGTGGTTAACTGACTTCGATCACTTTGGTTTTTTGGGGTACTAAAAGGCATATAAAATAAAACGTATGAAATAAAACTTAAACAATTTTTCTTTCCAAAAATAAATTCTCCAAATTTTCATCTGCGGCGCAAAATTGAATTTAAAAAAATAGAACAATCTAAAAAAATAGAACAACTTATGACAATTGGGATGGAATAAAAAATTTTGACCATTCTATAGATATTTAAAAAATTTGTGGAGGAAAAAATGGGGTTTATTATTATCGAGTTGGAGAAATCTCAGGAGATTTGAGGATAAAGGAATATGACAAGATTTGAAAGGATATCAGGAGGTTTAAAGGATAGCCTGGATATGGGAAAATTTGGAGGGATATCAAGAGATTTGAGGGTCGTCCTTAATCCTCTAAATCCCTCCAAATCCCTGTATATCACTTATATCCATGAAATCCAACATTATCCTCTCAAATCTAGCTATATCCGGATCAATCACTGATACGCCCACGATATCCATCAGACCCACTGGCTATATTAATGTTACGATTCATACTTAAAACATAATATTAGATTTTAAAATTTTTTTATTAATTTAATTCAGTGAAGAAACGTTTAAACAGGAATATTTCGCATATTATATCATTTTTTGTAAATGCCGAAATACCACGGTACTCCCGAAAATGTTCCTTCGGTACTTTTCGGTATCGGGAAGTACCGAACCCAAAACGGGTCTCCATGCACTTAATTCCTTCATTCCTCCATTTAATTCCTCCGATTTGCATGGAGACAAGAAATTTCGCGTTGACTTTTAACAATAAACCGGTATTGTTCATTTAGCGCCGAAGATTTTCATTGTCTTGTAAAAAGGGTAAAAGGGGTTGCCCCCCACCTCTGAATGCCATCCTCTTCGAAAAAGTTGTAAAAAATCAAATTTGGTACTTTATTAATATCCCGCCCCCCACCCCTATTTGAGTCGCAGATTAATTTTACTTTTAATTTTTCCTGCCTTGGAATGGTCAATTTTCCTTCTTATAAATGCTTTCTTTGCGGTTGCCGTCTATTTTTCCTTCCTAGTACTTGCCTTTTACCTGCAATGTTTGAAGGAAAAATGATTGACAGTAAAAGAAGGGAAATTAATCTGAGACTCAAATAGGGGTGGGGGCGGGATATTAATAAAGTACCCAAATTTTAGGTTGAAACGTTTATTTAAAATTAAATCGCTGGCCTAATTTGCTGCAATTTTATTTATTTATTTATTTATAACGAACACCAAAAGGTACATACAAACATGTACACTTACAATGGATAAATTTTTATTCATCACTTTTAAGTACAAAAACAAATTGAGTTGAAATATGTGGATTTTTATCTCTAACTTTTTCAAATACTTCAACGTTCAACTCTAATGGATTTGGTTCTAAATAGAAAACATCTAGCAATTTGAATCCTGAAATTTAAAGAAATTTGAACTATCATATTATTTTTGATGTAATATTTTATTATGTATGTATAAATATTAAATTATACCTAGGTACAGTTATTTTGGCAATTTTATATTTATAGCTTAGTTTTGTCTAGGTTGAAATTAATGCTCTGACTTAATCAAATTTATTATAATCAATCCTCAAATTTAAATGAAATTTAAATGAATTGATTACTCGAAAAAATATAATAAAATTTTTGATAATGTGCTATAATAAGTAGAGCCCGGAAATTTAGGCACGATAAAGTTAAAAATAGGCGCCTATATAGGCACTAAAAAACTGCCAAAATAGGCACTAAAATCTGAAAAAATGCAAAATAGGCAGGATTTTTTCGAGATTTTCTGTTTAAATTGACTATATTTTATCAAAAAAGATAAATCTAAGCAATAAAATGTTTATTAAATTAATTTTGACGATCAGAATTACAAATAAATTAATTTGTATTAATTAATTTGTTTCCAAAAATAATTTGATAAATTTTTCAAAAATAAAATTTTTCCGAAAAAATTTTTTGACAAAAATTTTTTGGAAAAATTTTATATTTTACCAAAAAAAAATTTTTTAGTAGACAATTTTCTCAAAAAAGGCCTAAAAATCCGCAAATTTTAGTAAAAATATGCAAAATAGGCTGAAAAAAGGCAAAATAGGGCATTTTGTCAGAAAAAGTTAAAATAGGCAATTTTAGGCAATGATAAAATTAGTTAGAAAGCAGATTTCAGTAAAATAACACCGGATTTGAACGTTTCAGCATCAGGCCTATCTAGGAAAAAAACAGGCATTTGCCTAAAAATCCGGGCTCTAATAATAAGCACAAAAATATTCAACGACCTGCAAACATTAATGGTAATCTAATTCTTCCATAGGTTCTATGACAATTAATACCAACATCGTCCTGTCCAATAGGAATTCCAAGAAAGAAAAGTCCTCCTGGCTTTAAAATACAACTTATTTTTTGCATTTCCCTGATATCTCCAATTGGATCAATAGGGTCATCATAACGTCCTAAGCCAGAATGTTCAATACTTGAAAAGCTAGCAACGAAGTCAAAGCTATTAAAATATCTAAAAAAAGATATTGGTACTTTAGGATTAACTCCCCATTTTGTCGCAAATCTTTGTCACAAATTAACCTTCTTTTTCCTTCTTTTCTTTTTTCTCCTCACAAAAAGATAAAATTAAAATGGTAATCTCGTTCTAAAATTTAGCGAGATTCCGCGGGATTTCGTTATTTTCACATAAAAAATTTTTACGTAATTATATCGGGGAGATCAAAGGATTTGAAGGGATTAAGGGATTTAGTAGGATATCTGGGGGAATTTTTGGTGATACTATGTGGGTTATAAGAGGATTTTAGATGATATCGGAGGATTTAAGGAGATTGGAAGATAAACTGGAAGATTAAAAGACCAAAAATTCACCTTTCAGCGCCGCAGGCGAAAATTTTGAGAATTTTGAAAGACCAATTCACCAAATTTCTTCCTTTTTTCGATTTACTCGTACTCGGCCTAAAAATTGAAACTCGTACTCGTACCCGGGCTTTTCATACTCGGCTTTACTCGGACTCGGGTTTTTCCAAATTACTTGGACTCGGACGTACTCTAGTTCAAACAGTGTGATTTCTTCCATTTTTAGTAGAGTGCGGAATTTCGTACCGTACCGTATTCCGTACCGTATTTCCGGCCATATTCTTTTCCGTATTCCGTACCGTATTTCAGAATTTTACCGTTCCGTAAAACGGTACGGAATACCGAAAAATACCGATACCGAAAAATACCGATAAAAATTTATCGGTATTCCGTACCGTATTGGAAAAAATTATGTAATCTGTTAAACAATATTTATATTTATATATAGATCTTTAGAGACAAAGAATATATCTTGGATTTAAATTATTAAGATAGATTTGGAGGGATATCTGAGGATTTAGAGGGATATCGGTGGATTTGTATGGATTAAGTGGATTTTAATGATAGACAGGGATTGAAGAAAATATTCTTTTGATTTCTAGTGATTAAGTAGGATTCGGGATAAGATTATTATGGAGAATATAAGTGGATTTATCTGGACTAAGGAGATTTACCCTCAAATTTTCTTAATACCAAATTAACACTCAAATCCTCTATCCCCAATCCAGATAAGGCTGGACGCAACTGCGGACTGCGGCTGCGGAAATTTTTTTTCAGTTGCGTCCAGCCCTTATCCAGATATCTCTTAATCCCTAGACTTGAAATTAGGCCCTATTAAATCCACTTAATCCCCACAAATCCACGTAATCATTACAAATCCTTAGATACCTCTGTTAATCCCGAATACCGATTCCTTACCGTATTACCGATACGGAATACCGATAAATACCGAAAAATACGGCCGTAGTACGGTACGGTCCGAACTCTAATTTTTAGCGCGATGCAGGTAATTTACAACGATATTAAAAATCCCGTAAACTTCGTCGAGGAAATTTTGTCAAAAATATACCCCCAAGAACTAGTTCCAGAACTAGCACCGAAGATATTTCCAAAGCTAGTTCCAGACATTTACTAGTTCCGTAGTTCTAGTTCCAATCTAATCCCAGATAATCATTATTTCCGTAGTTCTAGTTCTGGAACAAGAACTAATTAGTTCCGGAACTGGAACTTTGACATCACTGTATACTGCCTTACTTAAAATTAATTTTTGACTCCTTGACGATTTTAACTTTATGAGAAAAAAGGAAGGAGAAAAAAAGCGGGCAAACATTTGCGGACATTGTGTGTGTTAATGCGAAAGTACCAAGTAATTTCAATTAAATTATACTAGTATGTAGGTAAACTCACAAATTTCTTCTTTTAACAAAATCAAATGCATTTAAATAAATAATATTTTCATGTCCAATTTTAACTGGTTGATAATCAATTGTGACAATTTTACTTGCGCCATTTGCTAGACACATAGTTTCCAACCATGGAATATATGATCCAATAACTGCACCTATCTTCCCGATTATATTGTAATATTTTGTTGCATAATAAAGTGAAACTCAAATGAGAGGATGATTTAAGATTTTATTGTCATTTCTTAAGTAAATAAGCTTATAAATTTTAATCCTTTATAAGAATAAATTTAATTTTGATACAGCTTTGTCCAAAATTTAATAAATTAACCTAGTATAGCTTCAAAATTTAATTCATTGGAATTTTAAACACAGATGGAAAAGGAAATTTATTACTAGTCGTCTCCCTTGAGCAAGAAAACATAATAATATGTTTAATTGTAAATTTAAAATTTATGGCTATTTGGATTATGGCTATTTATTATGGCTATTTGGATTCCAAAATTCTGAAAAGTTTCGCCTGCGACCTGAAAAATCATGGAGCTATAAACATAGGCTCCAGATCTGACTCCGGACCTCAATTTTTAATTGAAATATTATTAAATGTTACAATTTTTTAAATCCGAATTTTTGCATATATTAAAAAAATGCTAGATCTCAGTCTCGGACCCAATTCTCGGTCTCGATCTCGGTGCTAGACTCTGTAATTTTTCACTATCGAGCATATAAAAGACTGGTGTCATTATTTTTCTTGCTATTTTGTTATTTTTTCGATTGTTATTTTTTCTTATCTAAATTTCCGTTACTTAATGTTTAACATTCATAACTAGAAGTTTCAAGTCTTCAATACGGTATAAAATATCTTCCGGAGCTCGGAAAAATATTGCAGGAATTTCCTTCACCCATCATTAGCGGTATACCTTTGATACCGGCTGCGGAACCGTTTCAAGAAATTTGCCAGTTCCACTGTTCCAGTTCCAAACAGGTTCAAACCTTTACCGGGTCCAAGGTTCCAGTTCCGGAACTGTAACCTTTCCATTACTGCCGATATTACTGTATGGAATACGGTAAGGAACAAAATTCCTATCTATAATTTACGCGTATAAAATTCGTCGAAATTATGAACATTTTATTGGTCGCGTAAATGTTGATTTAACGTTAAATGTGCGACTGAACTCTTAATCTTGAAAATCATGAGGTTGTCAAAAACGCAGACTTGGGGTTTGCTGATTTAGGGGGTTTTGCCAAAAATCGCCGCAGTTGTGGTCATGGGGTCGAGAGACGGTGTGATACCCTAGTTTACATTTGAAATTAATAATTTATAGGTAGTTACTTCCATCAGGATATTGACTAATTTGAAGTTGTGAATTATTACCATCCTTTATTTGTGTTATCCATTCATCAATGTTTTGTTTGGTCCATTTTTTTGATATTGAAGAAACTTCATCATTATTTAATTGTTTAAATTTATATGAATCATTAAAGTAACATTTACTCATTGTTGAATAACCATTTAAAGTAAAATTATTTTTTAATAAAATCAGAGGATTATCTGTAGGTATATCATTTTTTGACACGTTTAACCAATTGTCATAAATCTGAATTTAAAAAATTTAGCTAATATATCATGATCTCAATTTAATACTGGGTTGGAAATAAAGAGATCAGACTAGCGTATAACAACGTAACCAACATGTTAAACATATTTTTGATAAATATTCGATATTTGTAATCTTCAAGTAAAATAGTGGATATCCCAATTTAAAGTTAACTACTATTATTCTAAATTTATATATTTTTTCGAAAAATTTTTATAAAAAATTTTTTGAACAAAAATTTCCGAAATTTTCCTCAATTTTTACTAAAATTTGCCAAAAATAACGAAATATTGACCAAAATATGCAAAATTTCCCAAAATATGCACAAATATGCAAATATGCACGGGATGGCCGAAATATGCAAATATATGCATTAAGAACCGGGTCCTAAAGTGTTCGGACCAACGTAAAAACACCATTTTTGGGCTTCTCAGCTCAAAGCATACCCGCATACAAAACATGCATTTGCATGTTTTGTGAGTCCCTAATAATGATTAATAGAGATGCCCAAGACCGAAAATTTTCAGACCGAACTCGACCAAAACTACACCCCAAGACCAAGACTCGACCTGAAGACTCAATACCAAAAATTAAAATCTCTCAAAACAATTTTTTGGTCTTATAGGACAAATTTTAGTCCTTTTAAGTGCCATATGTCACCAGAAGCGCCAAAGGTAATAGTGTCTTTCCCAGCCCCCTTTTTTTCCGCCCAATTTTCTACCCTATGTTTGTACGGAATGGGCAAATTTTCCCCTTTCTTTCATCAATTTTGCCTTTCCATATTTTGCCTAAAAACAATCAAAAAAGATTAATTTTTTTTCATTTCTTTCACAAGGATAAAAAAGTGAGACATGATGCCAAAAATTATAAAAAACATTTTCTATATTGCCAAATCGTTTTCGCCACATAAATTCCGGGAGATAACTTTTATAGGTTTCAGTGTTGTTACCAGCTTGATGTCTGAATTTTCGTTTATAAGTTGACCACAATGATTCAATGTTCTGTGTATGGACATTAGGATCAAAGAAGGTACCACATAAATAACCTTAGAGTAAAGATTTTTTTTAAAAAACTTAAAAAAAAGAACCTTGTCTTGCTCGACAATTTTTGGTTGTACACCGCCAACATCCATATCTTTCGTCTTCCTTAACACTTATTGTTGTTCGACCCCCACATTTGTAGCAAGTTCTCTTTCCATGAAGAAGTCCAAGCTTCTCAAGCCATGCATCGAAATCATTATCACTCAAACGTAATTTTTCATATAAATCAATAGGTTTGAAATTCTTTAGTTCTTCCATTTTTATTAACTGGGAAAATGATTCTTCTCATTACTCTAATACTTATTTAAATATCACAAATTAATCTTTTTGATTGTTTTTAGGCAAAATATGGAAAGGCAAATTTGATGAAAGAAAGGGGAAAATTTGACCATTCCGTATAAACATAGGGTAGAAAATTGGGAGGAAAAAAAGGGGACTGGGAAACGACACTATTACCGCGCCAAAATTTCGATTTTTAGCGCCGCAGGCGAAAATCTTGGAAATCTTTGAAAGACTTGGAAGACAGCTTTCATCAACTTTCAGCGCCGCAGGCGAAAATCCATTCCCACAAATTTACCCAACTGGGAATTAATCCAATAATGAATTAAAGGAATATGCAAAAATATGCATTAGTATCGGATAGCTTAGGGATTTATTGACGTAAGGAACCAGTTTTTAGCGTTTTGCCAAATTTTATTTTATTTATTGTCACTTTAATGTTTCAGCTCTTATCAAATTCATAATTTACAAATGACTATTTATGTCAAGTATTTACACTAATGCTACGGTTACATAAAAAACGCGCGCGTCTTGCGGCAGAAAAGATAATGGGAAATGAGGAGAGAAAAAGACGCCGGCGTCTTGCCGCTTTTTTCTAGTGGTTACATAAACTGCGTCTTCCGCCGGCGTCTTGACGACGGCGTCTTTTTTTTTAATTCAAACATGTTTGAATTTTTTGCGGCAACTTTTAGCGTCTTGATCATTTCTCGGCCAATTCTAATCCGATTTTCAAAATTTAAAAAGATTTTGAAAATTCAATTCATTCTCTATCGATCAATATAAATTTTATATTTTTAAAGTTAAATCTTATGGGTTAAACTTAATTTTGAAAAAGGTATACTTTTTGCAAAAAATATTCTTTTTTTTCGATATTTTTGAGATTCTCAGTATACTATCGAGTATTTATTTCATAACTTTTTTATCAATCGGTTAAAACTCTGATTTTTTGCTATGTTGTAGAGCTTTTGATTCTCTATCAAATGATACCAAGAACATGAAAAAGTGACCAATTCTTGATGAGTTCCTCCCTATTTTGGGGCCTAGGTTACAGGAAATACGGTAATTTCAATAATTACAAATTTAGTACGCAATTAGTGGTTACATAAAAAACGCAGTTTTTTGCGAAAGACGCTCGGCGTCAAGACGCCGGCGGAAGACTCAGTTTCGTGGTTACTAAAATCAGCGTTTTGACGCTTTGCGTCTTCCCGCTTAGCGGAAGACGCCGATTTTATGTAACCACGAAACAGCGTCTTCCGCCGGCGTCTTGACGCCGAGCGTCTTCCGCCGGCGTCTTGCGTTTTTTATGTAACCGTAGCATAATATTTAACTTACCTGATGGCACGTTTGGTTTTTCTTTAGTTTTAGTTTTGATATAATACTAAATTCAAGAAGCTCAACATCAAACCCATTTGGTTTATAGGCATTTTGCATGATTTCTTTAAAATCAACCAACCCTTTTCCTGATTTTATTTTATCGAATTTATTTTTATTTATTTTATTGCGTCCGCTCATATCATTAATTTGGTCAGAAATTTCAGCATTCATAATGAGATAAATTGCAAATATGGACAAGACTAGAAATTTAGGATTGGCCGACTTTTGCGGCGCGTACACTTACGGCTCAAACATTTGCGGCCCAGACACTTGCGGCTCGCCCCTATTTTGACACTTGCGGTCCCGACACTTGCGGCTAAGAAATTTTCGGCGCAGACATTTGCGGCTATCAACTTGAGGCCCAGACACTTACGACCCAGACTATTGCGGTTTTGACATATGAGGCTCCCCCCTATTGTGGCACTTGCGGCCCCGACATTTGCGGCCATGATTAAAAAATTAAAATAAAAAATCATAATTTATCGTTCAATTAATATCGGTCAATAGATTCTGATTCCAATTCTCAAATCCTTAATGAGAATTTCTCTCAAATCCTAACTCTCAGATCCTTAACTCAATTTATTAATTATCCTGGGTAATTATTGTTTCATTCTCTCGCTGGAAGGAGTAAATAATAAAGACGTAGTAATTATTTAAGGGTTGGCAATTATTATTTCGACTTGATAAAAGCCATTATTAAAAGCGGAATCTAGGTATATTTGAGGAATTTTTATGGAAATGTAAGGTTGATATTAAAGAAATATAATGGGACTTGGAGGGATTAATCTTAATTACTCAAACCCCACCCACCACCACCAATCCTTTTAATCTCTCTTAATTCACATAAATTCCGTGATATCTTCTCCAAATCCTTTTATTCTCTTTATTTATTGATCCTTAAAGTGCCCATTATTAAAATCGTAATGATTTTTTAAAAATTAGCTTGTGGAAAATAGGGGGAAAATTTAAAGAATTACTTAAAATTACTTTTTCATTAAAAAATTCACTTATTTTTTTAATCATGGCCGCAATGTCGGGGCCGCAAATGTTGGGGCCGCAAGTGTCACAATAGGGGGGAGCCTCAAATGTCAAAACCGCAATAGTCTGGGTCGTAAGTGTCTGGGCCTCAAGTTGATAGCCGCAAATGTCTGCGCCGAAAATTTCTTAGCCGCAAGTGTCGGGACCGCAAGTGTCAAAATAGGGGCGAGCCGCAAGTGTCTGGGCCGCAAATGTCTGAGCCGTAAGTGTACGCGCCGCAAAAGTCGCATCACCGAAATTTAGTTTAAATAAATTATAGATGAAAGTGCTAATACATAGAGAAGGATATCTACACCTATTTATATCTGTACCTCTAACTTTCCTTTGTGAAAAGATCGAATATTGGAACCCGGCATATAAGCTCTGAAAGAGGATTGTAGGGTTACAAAATGATTTTAATAATATTAAAATACATACATAAATAAGAAAAAAAGTTATGATGAAATGAAGAGTGCCCGGAATCTTTTGGGTCACCCTGTAGATTAAAAATGAAAAATAGGTAGATTAAAAATGCTACCTAAAAATAAGCATTTCCATTTTGTACAATATATTGTTGTTACTTTATTATTAATGTTTTTATATATTGTACTTGTCATTGTATTTAATAAAAAAACTCAAATTCTGAAATGGGTAATAATTAGGGTTGGTCCCCGACGGGGGGGGGGGCCACGGGGAAAATTTTCGGGGAGGCAGCGCCACGGGGTGGGGGGGGGGACGGGGAAAATTTTTTCATTTTTTACGGGGGGGGGGGGGGGGGGGGGACGGGGACGGGGAATTTTCAAAAAATCTCTCAAATTCCCCGACTTTCGGGGACAGGGACCAACCCTAGTAATAATTTGGCAGAATACCTTTATCCTTCCTTTTTCATGCCCATTTTTTATTTTTTCCTTAAATTTTCTCTTTATTTAGGATACGATATTAGTAAATGGATGAAAAACGCAAAATATGGACAAAAATTTCAAAAATATGTATAGAATAAATGGCACATCTGAATGAAATATTGAAATAAATATTAATTTAATCTATTGAAATTAAAATAAATATTAAGTTAATATTAGGGTAGCAACCCGACCGCCGAAACCTCGAACCCACCTTTACGGATTGTTTTGCGGAATCGCAAAGAAAAAATTTAGGAAAGCGGAATTCCGCCCGACCTCTCGTGCAAGCTTTTGCCCTAAACAGGATAGACGGAACTAGGGGAATCTGGAAGATATTTCATGTTAGTCTTTGCGCTATTAATATTAGTGATATAGGGAATTAGGTAAGATTAAGAAAAAATTGGCAATTGAACTAATTGGGTTCACAACAAATGGATAATGAAACCATAATTTGTGGTTCCACATAATTATTAGGTAACATATAGGTAATTATTGGCCAATTAGCATGCTTAAAATTTAATAATTAATAAAATAGTTTAGTTTTTTGAACATACAAATTAGGGTAGTGTAAATAGATCAGAAATGGTGTTAGCACAAAAAGGGTGTGGCTAACAAAAGAGATATGGGCAACTGGTACAAACGGTTAAAAAATAGACGGTGCAAAAGATCACCAATAAATTAATCAAAAATATTTTATTCAATTTTGGTAAACGTCGCTTCGGCGACATTCACTCCTAAGAGCTAATTCCCCGCGCCTAAAGTTCCTGAAGACAAAAATTACGATTTTTGACTTGGTGGCGAATATTCCGCTGGAGACGAAAATTCCGAAAATTTGGAGACGAATGTTCCAAAGACGAAATTTCCGGTACCCATAACATTAAATACATATATAAATTCTAGTAAGACTTTGGACATTTGAACTTTTATAAAATTTATCCCGAAAAAGCCAATACCTTAACTCAATTTTAACAGAGAAATTACACGAACTACTAAATTCCAAAGCCAAAATTTCAAAAAGTTAGAGCCCAAATTTACACAGCCTAAATTTTCGGACAACTTATTTTTTATGAAAATAAAATAAAAATTAATAGTTTTAAAATCTAAAAATTTTTTTAAACTTTGATAATTGCAAATTGTGAAGCGGAATTTCGGTATAGTAGATTCTTTCTTTTATAAATACATATTTGTTTTGTACATAGTAGTAAAATTTTGATTTAGTTAGTTCTAATTTCTTTAAACAATTATGTATAGGAAAATAGAATAAACTATCGTGTATTTTATCTTTGAAAATTATATTTTTGCAAACATTCGTTTAGTCAAATGCAAAAAAATAGATAAACATCAAATAATTATATTTTTTGTTTTATCCAAATCGGAAGTTGGTGGAAAAGTAAAGAGGTTTAAACTATGGCATTTTTCTTGTTTTTAATTTTTTTTTCAAATTATTCTTATGTTGTTTATTTGCAGACGCCGAAAGTTAAATTCTTATTTTTTATTTTTTTAATATTCAATGACATGCTTTGTTAAATTTGATGCATAAAAACTCAAAATTACTGTATGATTTTGAAAGAATAAAGATAAGCAGGGTGACCGATTCCAAACCACTAAAATATGGCGCAGCCACTCAAAAATGTGGCAAAAAATAGAGCAAAAAATAGGGCATAATTTAAAAATTAATTAAAATCTCAAATAAAGAGCATTCTGCATATTTTTACTAGTTTTACTAAATTGAGCAATCCAGGCTCAAAATAAAGATCAAGTGCGGGAGTAACAAGAGCACTGCTTCAACTTTCTCCTTTAATCCTAGTATAACAGTGATTAGGGTTTCCAGCCCTGTTTGTACAAATTGGGCATCGAAGATATTGAGCCAAATTTCTTTTATTATATTATTTGAGCCAAATTTCTCTATTATAAGTGCTGCAGGCGAAAATTTTAATTGTTCTGAACGCCAAGTCACCAGATTTCTATCCTTTTCAACGCCGCAGGCGAAAATTTTGAGAATTATGGTAATCAACTGTCAGATTTCTTCTTTTTTTAGCAATTATACTAAAAACAGGGAAAAAATATGGCAAACAAAAAAATAGGGAAAAAATAGGGCGAAAAGATCAAAAATAGTGCAAATGTCCTATAAATGGGGTAAAATTGTTACCCCGGAGATAGGATATTATTGATTTCTTAAATGAAAAGTAGAGATTATTATCAAATTAATAAATCAAATATTCGCTATAACATGAAAAGTGCATTATATTTTGTTAATCTAATGTTGCGTATCTATTTTGTAAATTGGGATATGTATTTTATTTTCATTCTCTCAGTCAAAACAGCAATCATTTGCATAGCCAAATTCATTACCTCAAAAACAAATTACGCCTTCCCTAGTTTTGAGATCTTCAATTATCAACCCATTGCTCCACGAACTAATTCTTCGTATCCCTACTAACTTATATCACTCCATTAACTTATATCCTTCCAAGAAAAAGGCAGTTGTTCCACTAAAGGAAACAGCGTTTTTTAGGTCCAAAAGATTTAAGTCCAAAAAATTCAAAATTGGTTCAAAAAAATCAGAAAAAGGCCAGAATAGTGCCGAATTTTGTTTAAACAGGTTCTAATTTTTATTAAAATTAATACTTTTATGAATTCAATTTACTGAATTTGAATTTTTTCTGAAATTTTTTAAATAGAATTTTATCGAAATTTTGAGTCATCTTCTAGATATCATGAATACCTAAGTCACGCAGTCCGCAATAAAGATATGGATAACATTGTACCGAAATTTTTGACCAAACAATCCTGCCCAAACTTTAAGAAAAATTACTCAGAATTTGTAAAATTTAAAAACCATTTTGTTAACGAAATTTTTCCCTAGTATTGTGAAAAAATAAAAAAAGAATTATTAATTTTATTGGATAGGACGCTTTTATTATGATGGGACGATTGTAATACAGTTGGGACACATTTATTTTGAATTTTTATTAAGTCTTCGAAACTAATTAAATTTTTAAAATGTCTCCGCCTAAGTAGTATATAGCCTAACGAGTAACTCCAGTATTCAGAACCTAGAAGTTCATAAAAATAAAAAAAATCTAAAAATTCAGACAAAATATGTAATAAAAAATTGCTTGATGATTAACATTACTTTTTTTTGTGCAATGTCTAATAAAATAAAATTGCCTTATTTTTAGTCTTGATAATAAGATGAGACTATACAACAAAATTTATTTAACAAAAATAAATCGTAATGTTATGGTATTTGTTGTATTATTACTTCTTTTATTTTACTTATTTTTAAAACACAATAATAAAAATATTTGGGAGTATTCTGCAAATAACATCTCTAATTCTAAATATGTCTTGTCGAAGAATAAATATAAAATAAATTCTCATGTCAAAATAAACATGGTTGATTTTTTACTTAATTTTGGCTCAAGCTCCCCATTTTATGCGTCCCAAAATTATCATATACGTTCCATCAAAGAATATGTGTCCCATATCTTTTGTAGCTTCTAAATCCTCGATACCCCCTTTAAACTCCTAGACCTGATATATCTTAATCCATACAAAATCACATAATCCTTCAAAATCCCTCGATATTCTCTGTTAAGCCCCTAAATCCATTTTAATGGCTCCTAATCCCGGTAAATCGATCCATTGGCTCTCAAATTTTTAGCAACACAGGCGACTTTTTGAGAATTTAAGAAACCAGAGAATAAAATTCCTTCAATTTCATCGCAGGTGGCAATTCATGGGGATATTAAAAATTCCGACGGGATCCCGCCTCGTGCTGACCGTTATTGTTAGCTTATACTATTTTTAGGACGCTTATATTTTTGGGACTGATACACTCTGATGCGACGCTTAAATAATTTTGGGACGCTTTTAATTTAATGAAACGAATAAAAGTTCATGTGACGCATGTCCTAAACTAAAACCATAATTTATATTGAATTCTCAGCATAATTTTAGGAGGCATACTCACAAATGACGCTCGCACAGAAATATATATATCTTCAGTCATTGTACGGCTATAATTCGATAAAAAATGCTACAAATAAACAAATAATATACACAAAGGTAAAAAATATTGACGATATAAATCAAATGCGCGCATTATACCGTATTCCGCCATGCTTATCATCAATTCATGCTACTTTTAAGCGAAAGTATAAGGGGTTATTTGGCCAATGAACAAAATGATAAAATGATCGTTTTAATTTATGTTTTTGAACCTAATAATAACCTAAAGAAAATGTCCTAAAAAATGTCCTAAACATTTGGTGTAACTCTTATTTACAAAAGGACAATAGAGACGAATTTTTATTAAATACATAGTTCAAGTTATTTCTTTAACAAAATTTCTTAAAAAAATTTGCTACGAAAGCACTTGGTAGTATAAAGGATAACATCGGGATTCAAAGGGTTAAAGGACGAGATAAATGTATCAAATTACTCCATTAATGCTCAATATTTAGAACTTTAAATAAAATGCTGATATAATTGTTGTTAGATAGGAACTAGAGACCGGATCGATACGATATATCGATGGAAAATATCGTATATCGATGTCGATATTATCGCTAAACGATACAGATATTATCGAACGAAAATTTTTTGATTTTTTTGATATTTTTCGATATTCGATATTATATCAAGGAACAAATTTTTTGTGTTTATCTCGATGAAGAAATTTTTTAGAGAATGGCATAATTTTAGCAAATTTTACGGGCTTTACACTGATACTTTAAAATTTTGCTTTAAACTTAAATTGAATGAAAAATTTTGTTGAGATGAACCGAAATATTTGTTTAAATCAAACACTCCATTTTACGTTGGTTTTGGACAAAGTTTCAATAATTTAATAGTGTTAAATAGGGCTAAAAATGCTCAAAAATATGGGAACCCAAAGAAAACTGTTTAGTAAACTTTATAAAACAATAAAATAAGTTTCTTAAAGTAAATTGCTTTTCGCATGGACTGTATCAGGGTTGCCGCCCGAAACCCGAAACCCGGCCTTTTTTGTACCCGACACCCGATACCCGAAATGAAAATTTTATAACCCGAAACTCGTACCCGATATTTTTGCCGACCCGAAACCCGTGACCCGAAATGAAAACGCTCCAACCCGATACCCGAAACCCGTGCCCGAAGATTTTTTGTACCCGCGGCAACCCTGGACTGTATAATCTATTTAGATAATTCAATACTTATCAACAGAACGTGAGATTCTTAACAAAAATGGCAATAATCTAACAAAACTTTCATCTGAAAGTGAAAAAATCCAGTCTGTAATGATTCTAAAACAAACACCATTGGATTGTGCTAAAGCACGTATTCTTGTATGTCCAGTAAGTATATTTAAATATATATCCAATGGTACTAGACATTAAGGCGTGAGTATTCTATATCCGGAATATTCTATATCCAGAATATTCTATATCCGGAAAAGAATGTGAAAAGACATTCTTATTATATATACAGGGTGATAAGAAAATTCGGAGTGAAGTATTTATTTACATAACTTCAATCAAAAATATTCTACGGGTTTAAAATAAATATGATAAAATAGAGAACTATATAGGAAATAAATTTTAATAGATGTTCAAAAGATTCCACCCTTCTGCGTTGATACAGGGTCGAACGCGTGTGTTAAGATTTTTGATTCAAACTTGCACCTCTTTTTGTGAACGAAGATTTTAACTTGGGAACGGATTGTGTTATTGATTTTAATTTTTGAGGGAAGCTTTTTTAGGGAGTTTTTCGGTGCATATAAATATATGCGCATATTTGGCGTTTTTCCGTGCATATTGTGGACCACACTACTCATGACAAAAGACGGTTCGTCATACATGTAATAAAAATACAGGGAGCGACAAATTAGCGGGTACTTTTGTTATCGCCATAACTTCTCTCATTTTCAACAAATTTCGGTAATTCTTTTTTTCATGATTGCAAACACTTTAAAAAATTTTTTACCCTTAAATAATTCTCTCCCAGAATTCGAGCAAAAATTTTTGGTTAAAAGTATGCTTGAATTCACGGCTATGATTTTGATATTGGAAATTTTTATATCGCTCGAAGAGGCAGAAATGTATCGGTTGGAGTAAGTTTATCGCTCTTATCGCTCCTTGTTCGCTCTACATCCCCTTATATTCTTAATATCCCTTTTATACCCGATATTACTCCAAATCATTATCTATCCGAACCATATATCGCAAAATCGAGTAGTAGCCCAATATTCTTGTTCGCAATTACATTTTATAATAGGCGCCGAAGATAATGTATAAAATATAAACACTAGGTAGCTAAACAAAGTTTAACGTTTACTTCCATTATAAAAATAATTCATTTTTTAAAAGATTGATAACCCTGCTTGGGGGTTTGGTTTTGTGAATCACCAAATTAAGTAATATTTTAAATTATTTATTAATAGGGATGGGATTTATATGGACTATCAATCAAAAAATATGGACATATAATTTGGACTAAAATCAAAAATATAGATTAAATATGGGCCGAAAACTGAAAATTTTTAACAGAAAAATTTTCATTTTTAAGCAGAAAATGTTAAATAAGTTAATTTTGATGCAGAATATTTCAAATAAGCCAATTAATAGTGATTATTTTGTTTCTAAAAATATTTTGGATAATATTTGAGTCGAAAATTTTTTGAAAAATTTTTGTCAAAATTTTTCTAAAAAAATTTCAAAAATTTTTAGAAAAAATTTTTTCAAAAAAGTTTTTTATAAAAATTTTTGACCAAAAATTTTTATAACTTTGAAAATTTTAACCAATTTTTGGCAAAATTTTACAAAAAATGACGAAATACATTTGGATGAAATATGGAAAATATTGACGTAACGCCTAAATATGAAAAAATATGGAAAATATGGATTGATAACTCAAAAACGGCCTTATCACCATAAGCTAAAAACCAGACTTGTACATGGATACGAATTTTGCTATCCGTATCCGGATATATCCATGGGGTCAATATCCGTATCCGTTTGTATCCGTACGACTTTTGAGTCATATCCATCCGCGGATATCCGCGGATATATCCGTTTTTTCTCAAAATGGTCAGCTTGACTACAATTTTCAAAATGGTCAAATTTATTTAAAGTTTAGTAATGGTTAGATAATGAGATAATAACTGCATGCAGCAAAAGAACCTTGCTTATGAACATCGGAGGTTCGAAAATTGGAAGGCATAGATCGGAATTCCGACCCATCATACTGACAAAGAATAAAATTTTGAAAATTTCGGTTAACTGACCAGCTGTTTTTAGCGCCGTAGGCGAAAATTTTGAATATTTTGGAAGTCCGTAGCCAAAAAAATTCACTTTTTTGCCCAATCCCCTCATCAAATTTATCCCTATTCCCCATTTCGAGAAGAGGGTGGCGAATTCCCCCTCCTCCCTCCATGGTTATGAGCCTGGTATAGGTTTTTGGACCTTCAAAATTCTGAAAATTTTCGTTGCTCAGCTAAAAGAATTTTTTGGCTTATGGCCTTCTAAAATTCTCAAAATTTTCGCCTGCGGCGCTGAAAAAGAAAGAATCTGGCTTCTTGGCTTTTCAAAATTCTAAAAAATTTTGCACTGAGCAGGGGTCCCCGAGCCTTCGGGTTCGGGATCGTTGGGGATCAGGGTTTGCCGGTCAGGGCATGTCGTAGTCCGGGGTCGTGGTTGACTTTTGGGTCTGGGTTTGGGGTCATGTGCGAGACTCAATTACCTCCTGCAGTTGGGAATATAATTATTTTCTCTTGGCAAAATGAATTTTTAAAATTTGATCAGTGATGTTTAATCGCAGAAATTAGGGACGGATATCCGAGGATTTGGAGCATCATATCCGTATCCATCCGTATCCGTCCGATTTTCTAAAAAACACTATCCATATCCGTCCGTATCCGCGGATACCCGCGGATATCCGGATATTATCCGTATCCGTGCACAAGTCTGCTAAAAACATGTTTTTTGGACGTTTCAGAACCCAACAAATTCAGGAAAAAAATATGGAAATCCATATAAATCCCATCCCTATTTATTAAATATGTTAATTAACAAGAGATTGCCTTGTCTATGCATTAAAATTAGAACGAATAATGATAATACAAAATGAAAAACCAATAACTAAATTGAACGTCAAATGGTATGATCTATTTGAGTCAGCTTCAAATTGTAGCTTTTCTGAACATGTATGCTATTTTAATTAAACAATCAAAAATGCGCATATATATTTAAGGGTACACATAACGTTTTCGAATACCGTATATACTCTATTAATTACCCTATGTAGTTATTGTTTCGACCTCTCTCTGGAGAGGGTAATTGATAGATGCGGGGTAATTAATAGAGGTTATTTTAGGAAGGCTAATTATAACTATTTTTAAGGGGGTAATTATTGTTTCAACCTTTTCGCTTGAAGGTTTGATTGTCTTGTTTATGCATTAAATAGAGGCGGGGTAATTATTTGAGGCGGGGTAATTATTTGAGAGAGGGTAATTAATAGAGTACATAAGAAATGAACAAGAGAGTGAATTTTTCTGCCTAAGGCCTTCTAAATTTCTCAAAATTTTCGCCTGCGGCGCTAAAAAACAGTTCTTGTCTTTTCAGTTGAATTTGCTCAAGTAAGGTAATTTTTATAGATTTTTTTGGAGTGGCATTGAGGGTTCAATCGTGTAAGAGGGATGATCTAAGAATTTCTATATTTTTAGCGTTGCAGTGAAAATTTTGAGAATTTTGTTGCTAAAAGGCAGATTTCTTCCTTTTTAGCGCCGCAGACTAAAATTATGAAAATTTTGGAAAAATTTTTAGTCGAAAATATGCTTTAAGATTTATAGGAAATCGGAAGGAGAAAAACGCTGAAAATCATAAATCTGAAGTCGTAAATCGGAATTCCGACTTACCTCTGGTGGTTCCGTGACTTTTGCGCCGAGAACATTTGCGCCGCGACACTTGCGCCGCGACTTTTGCGCCGCGACTTATGCGCCGAGCGACTTTTGCGCCGGGGAACATTTGCGCCGCGACTTTTGCGCCGGGCGACTTTTGCGCCGCCACTATCATTAAAAATATATAGATAACTACAGCTGGACCTCACTTTAGTAGTGTTGTCGGATAGTTGAAAATCTTCGGATATCCGGATTCGATATCCAAACTGAAAATTTCGGATATCCGGCCTTTTTCGGATCCGGATTTTTTAAATAATGGCGGCGCAAATGTCGCGGCGCATAAGTCGCCCGGCGCATAAGTCGCGGCGCAAGTGTCGCGGCGCAAAAGTCGCCCGGCGCAAAAGTCGCGGCGCATAAGTCGCGGCGCAAATGTTCTCGGCGCAAAAGTCGTGATACCCCTCTGGTATACCGGAGGCAAAGTCATAGCAGCGATTCGATCGGTGAGCTGTCTAATAATGGAAATGCCTATAGTCGAGTGATGCATGTAATTGCGGATTGCGTAAAATTGTGTGTTTTTTTGACTTGCGGGATGCTTTTCAAGTGTTTAAAATAATGACCTATTTTTCCCTATTTTTGACCAATTTCGCGATATTTTTGCCAAATTTTTAGATGGCTGCGCCATGTTTTGTTGTTATGAAAAGGGATACCCTGATTTCAAACTATAAATTTATTTTTTTGCGTATTTTCGTGTAAATTTTGATATTTTTTCACACATATTATAGTGTATATTTTTCATGTTTTTACATGATAAAAATTCGGTCTCAATTATTAAAAAAGTTCAACTACTTAGTTAGTTCAAACTTTTTGTGAACAAAAATTGCGCTGCTTATACAGTGCTGTTCAAAATTATAAGCGCACTTGAAAAAATTGAATAACTCGGGGCTTAGTTATCCAAATATTATCAAATTTTGATTTAAAATACTAAAACGTATTAGAAATATGTTGACATTAAAAGTTTTTGAAATTATTTATTTAAATTCAAAATTTTCAATCCATATGGGGTCGAAAATATTTTTAAAAGAGTCTTACCCCTATTTTACCCCTATTTTCAGGGTATCGAGATCTCGACATTGAAATAAGGTATGGGCCTAGTTCTGTTTTATTTTTTCCTATTATATACAAATATGTTATGTGAAATTTTTGTAGATTTTTCCTAATGTTAGAAACACGAAAATCCAAAGTGCGCTTATAATTTTGAACAGGTAAATTTAGCGCGTTTATTGAAAATTTTGAATTTTTCGAATTTAAATGGATAATTTCAAAATCTTTTAATGTCAACATATTTCTAATACGTTTTAGTATTTTAAATCAAAATTTGATAATATTTGGATAACTAAGCCCCGAGTTATTCAATTTTTTCAAGTGCGCTTATAATTTTGAACAGCACTTTATTAATTTAACAAAATTTAATAACTTTCTATATTTAGGTTGAACCATTTCTTCCAATAAACGAAAATTTGAAACAAAACGAATCTGATAGAATATTAATTTTCGAATTTAAAACTGATATGGTAATTTACATGCTTTACTAATATATATTCAAAAATATTTTTTGATCTTAACATTTTAATGGGCTAGATTTTGGCTTTCGTAAATAATATAGGCTGATTATTGCTTATGAACACATTGAAAATTATATCACTTTGTGTAAAAATGCGAAATTAACGAAAAAACCCATCATAAAAGTGCTCAAAATGTGAAATTTAATATTTTTACTGCAAAAAGTTTTGCCGCTGCAGAGCACTCCGGGCATGCCGAGCGGAACGTCGGTCGTGATTCGCTACGGTCAATGAAAAGCAGGTACGGTCATCGTAAAGGTACGGTAAACGAAAAAAGTACCGTCAACGCAGTAAAGCTGCGGTTTGCGGCAGTAAAGCTGCGGAATTTTTTTTCAATTGCGCCAGCCCTGATAGGGATTACCAAAATCTGTATCATGATTTTAAATGATGATATAAATCGCGATACCGGCTAAGTATCGTTTATTAAAAGCCGGTATGGGTTTACCTTTTGTTATCTTTTACCTTCGGGGCGATATTATACCTCTTTATTTCCTCTAATCAGAGTATATTCCCCATAAATCCTCGATGCACTAATTAATCACAAGTTTATCCCCAATATCCCTCATAATTATCTCAAATCCCTCGATACCCTTCTTAATCAACACAAATAGAAAATCGAAAATTCCTAACGTTCTTCGGGTCGGAAATTCCTTATTTCGAGAAATTTATTTTTGTCGTACTTTTTGGCTTCCAGCCCCTCTACATTCAGCGACTCGGGAAGAAGAACTCTTGCGTTGGACGATCTACTCATCTTTTGAGCATTTTATAATATTTTTCGTCATTCCGCGTTATATTACATATGAAAAACGCTTATCAATGTGTTTGTGAGCTTACTGTCACCCTAAAATATTTTCAGCTTCCGGATTACGAGTAGTGAATTTTACATTAGACGTGTGAATTTTACATTAGACGCATAAAGTTTTCTTGGACGCGTAAAGGTTTTGACAAGAGCCATCGTTTCTTCTAACAAAAAAACATTGTTTACTGTTATTGCGTTTACTGTTGTTTACTTCGTTTACTGTCTATATATTATGATACCATTCGATAGAGAACCCTTTTGAGCAACTTTATAGCTATTTCTGAACTTAGCAAGCACTATTTTGTTGTTTCTAGTCAAATTTCTATTCATTCAACTCTGTTCCATTTGATATAAAATTTTTATAAAAATATCTTAAGAGAATCCGTGCGTTTGATTTTACTCCGATTGAACTTAAATATCTTTTCAAATATCATGCAAATCCTACACTATGGTTTCATGGACAAGTATAACTATCTTTTTATAATGCCAAACGTATGGACAAACATTAAAATTAGGGTTGCTCACTACCGGTTATTAACCGGTACCCCCGGTTTTCGGTTATCGCCGGTTTTTGACCCCCGGTTTTCGGTTCCGGTTTTTGATTTACCCCCGGTTTTTGGTTAACCGGGACCGGTTTTTAGACAAATTTTCATCCAGAATATCCCATTAAGATGTTGTCACATTCTAACGCTTTAAATAGATATTCTATACACTAGGAGCTGAATAATCTACAAATTTAAACAATTCGAGGAATTAAAGGGTATATGGCGAGATAAAGTTGGCTGATTTTGAATATTTGGAGCAGTGCTGGGTATTTGCCATTTGTTGGCTCCGGCTCCGGGCTTATAAAATCTTGGCTCCGGCTCCAGTTCCGGGCTCCGGAGCCGGCAATTTTCGGAGCCGCTCCATGTTAGCTCAGGGCTCCGGGTGGAAAATCAATGAATTATTTTTCATTGGGGTGATTTTGTTAGATAATGTGAGTAGATTAAGGACGATATCGGGTAATTAAGCTTGATTAAGGGGAATTTGGGTGAATAAGAGCTGGTAAATCACTCTCTCATTATCACTCGCTTTTTTCGTCGCAGGCGTAACTTTGAGAATTTTGGAAGATCCTTAAGCCAAAAATCTTCTTTTTTTGCGCCGCAGGCGAAAATTTAAGAATTTTGGAAGATACTTAAGCCAGATTTTTTCATTTTTTGCGCCGCAGGAAAAAAATGAACCGACCGTCGGCCCGACTCGAAGAAGACAATTATATTTAAAAGGACCCTTATCGGTTAAAGTTCATAAACTAGACCACTTAACCACACATCTCAAGTAATATAACTGAAAGAAATTATATTTATCGAAAAAGAAAAGTAAGGAAATAACTTGGCTAACTATATTTTGGGAGCTAAAATGTCCTAAAAATCACAAAAAATTCCATCTTTAGGGGTGTATCTTTAAAACCGAAACCGGGCGGTTTTGGTCACCGGTTTTCGGGTATCGCCGGTTTTCGACCCCCGGTTTTCGGTTCCGGTTAATTCGCCAAAAACACCGGTTAACGGTTCCGGTTCGGTTAACCGTCCGTGAGCAACCCTAATTAAAATCATCAAAAAAATATGTTTGTCAGTTCTGGGAAAATCTTCGTAGAGAATTCATTAAGGAACCAATTCGTTATCGGGAATTAAAAATCAGTTTCTTAAGTTCGGTTTAAACCGCAGCCCTAATATACATAATAAAAGTAATTCTATATTTTTTTGATATCAAACTAATTTTTTTGGGATATACTTTAGCCTTTGGCCCACTCAGAAACGGGTCAAATTATATACCATTCGATTCGTTTCGGCGAGCTGAGTCGAATGGTACCACTATTTTTTTGCGGAAATTCCTACGAGCCGAGATATAGGTCCTTAAAAACCATAGGGGGGACCAAGCACTTTTTTGGCGTGAAAAATTCGAATATGCAAATAATAGCTCATTCGAAAGAGCTCGTCGAGCTAAGTCGAATGACACCAAAATCAACGAAATCCGACTTGATTGGACTGAGATATAGGCCTCTGAATACTGTTAATCCAAAGGGGTGATTTTTGGAATTAAGAATTTTTTAACCATATTATAGCTCATCTGAAAAAGCTCGACGAGCTGAGTCGTTGACACCAAAATCACCGGGATTAAACAAATATAGACAAAGTTACAACACAAAAAACTAGCAACATAAACCTATTGGGCGTCGGCGAGGCGCTTGAGCAAAACTCCGCGCTTCGCGCGGAGTTTTGCGGCACGCGCCTCGCGGGGAGTCTACGGGCGCTGAGTCTGGGCTCGTAACATAAACTTATGCCTATTTTAGCTGCGGTCGGCATGTCTGGCTTCCTCCCCATCAAGAAAAACCTGCACGTAGACCAAATGTAAGGAGCTAAAACAAATGCTCATAACTTTGCCAAATCAAGTCGGATTTCGTTGATTTTGGTGTCATTCGACTCAGCTCGACGAGCTCTTTCGAATGAGCTATTATTTGCATATTCGAATTTTTCACGCCAAAAAAGTGTTTGGTCACCCCTATGGTTTTCTGGTTTTTAAGGACCTAGGTACTACTGAAGATTGTGGGGCTCTTTCTGCGGACTTTTTTTGCGGACTTTTCTTCCCTTCTTTTAAATGTTTTACTTGTAGCAACTAACTGTCAACGCCCCTCCCCCATTATTTTTCATACCTAAGATTGTACATAATGGTCAGACTTTCTTCTTCTCTCTCCTTCCTCTATTTGCCCTATGACATATTCAGATAAGAGACATTGATAAAGAGAAGATTATTTTTTGCCTCCGAAAACAATTTAAACAAAATAAAAGAATTAAATAAAATGATTTGGTGTATAACATTCTGCATTTCTGTGTAAGAACATTACATTCGTACTTATATTTAAAAATATTGAACAACTGAAAAAATAAATTGAACTCAATATTGAACAACTCGATTAAAAATATTGAACAGCACAATTAATTTTAATCTTCTCTTTATCAACAATGTCTCTTGTTTGAATATGCCAAGCTCAGAGGAAAGAGAGGAAGAGAGAAATCTGACCATTTTGTACAATCTTAGGTAATAAAAATAATGGAATGGGGGGGGGGCAAGGTTTGGAATTACCCGCATTTCTATTCCACAATCACATGTTCTTTTTCTATGAAGCATTCCGAGATCAGTGATCCAATTGTTGAAATTCATCATCGGGTAATTGAATTTTATCATACAATTTAGATAAAGTTAAATTTTTTATCATTGTAACATTTTTACGTTTATAATGTTTAAATTAATGGTGAACTCATATTTTTCACACTGACATAAAAACTAATCCTTTGACAGTTAGTTGCTACAAGGAAAAACTTGCTGCAAGCAAAATAACCAAAACATTTAAAAAGAAACATTTAAAAGAAGGGAAGAAAAGTCCGCAAAAAAAGTCCGCAGAAAGAGCCCCACAATCTTCAGTAGTACCAGGACCTATATCTCGGCTCGTAGAAATTTCCGCAAAAAATGAGTGGTACGATTCGACTCAGCTCGCCGAGACGAATCGAATGGTATATAATTTGACCCGTTTCTGAGTGGGCCACCGGGTAAATTAAAGCCTTCTTTTGTGAATAACATTCCAACGTATATTAATATTTAGGGTTATCTATATTTTAATTAAAAATACTTTTCAGTTATTAAAATATATTTGGAGAGAAAATGGAAAAACAAAAAAATTCATACATGAAATTGTTTCGAGGATTCCATTTGAATGTGGTAGCATAATTTTTTAAATAAACCTACCGAGACCGTGAATAAATATCCGCTCCTAAGCTATAGTTTTTTGGAAGTAATCTGGTTTTGTAATCATTTTAAAATTTAAACTTTTCAATTGTGCCGCTAAAAATGCAAAAGCTGCCATTTTGTTACCCAAAATCTCAAAATTAACGCCTGCAACGCAGAGAAGGGAATACTTACTTATTGTCTAAACAATTCGCAGAAAATTATTCCCAATACATTACCAATACTCAAGGCAAAAAGTAAATGTCTAAGCTGAATTTTGGAGTGCTATTAAAATATGAAATTCATAGGTCTCTTAAAATAGCCAGACGTACGTAGTACATTAAACCAAAATCTGCTTGATTCTGTGATATTTTAATTATCTTTATTTCAATTAAATTTTTATAGGTCCAATTGTTGGTATTCACGTTAGACGAACAGACAAAATAATCGAAACAAAATTGATTGAACTTGAGGAATATATGGTTGGAAAAACAGTAGTTATAACTAGAGTTGGTCGAGATTGGGGTCCGAACGCAAGTATACCAATTAAAGTGACGAATATTCCATTTTTTTACTTGGTGACGAAAATTCGAAAATTTGGTGACGAAAGTGAACTCACTAAAAATGAACTCACTTTTTAGTAAGTTCACTTTCGTCTCCAGATTTTCGGAACGAACATGAATAAATAAAGGGTTTCGATATTTCGATAATTGATTATGATATCAAAATGAACTCACTAAAAATTAGTGAGATCATTTTGAAAACCTCACACATTATAACGTTCTATGGTTGTCTATGGGAGAGAAATTTCTATAGGAGAAAAAAGTTCTTTATAACGCGTCTATTAATTTATTATATTTCTTAATAAATATTTTAGGAATGGGTCGAATTTTTTTTCGATGTTATGGGCGAAGAGGGTCGGATTGCCCAGGCACCTTCACATTGTACAAAAAAGCGTATGCTGTTCATTGCATCGGATGATAAAGATGTGGTTAGTGAAGCTGTGGATAGCTGGGGAAGCAAATACGAAATCTATCATGAAGCCTATAATACAACAGGTATATTATATATAGTGATTAATAAAACTACAGAAGACCCCGGTTAACTGTTGCTCCTTCAAAAATTTTTTTTTATATCGATTGACCCTTCAAAAATTTAAATCTCAAGAAAATCACTGGCATATTTTTAGAGATTTAAATAGTAAACCTTGATTATTATATAATGTTAGTTAATATTATTAATTTAATGAATTTATAGCTGATTCCTGGGAAGTTGCAGCTTCAACTTTAGCTGTTTTTCATGTTCTCGCTAGATGCAAATTTCTAGTTTGTACATTAAGCAGTATTGTAAGTTTGATAGATCGTAATAAATAGGGTTGTTGGCGTACGGTTAACCGAACCGGAACCGTTAACCGGTGTTTTTGGCGAATTAACCGGAACCGAAAACCGGGGGTCGAAAACCGGCGATAACCGAAAACCGGTGAACAAAACTGCCCGGTTTCGGTTTTAAAGATACACCCCAAAAGATGTAATTTTTTGTAATTTTTAGGACATTTTAACTCCCAAAATATAGTTCGCCAAATTATTTCCTTCCTTTTCTTTTTCGATAAATATAATTTCTTTCAGTTTTGTTGATTGAGATGTGTGGTTAAGTGGTTTAGTTGATGAACTTTACTCGGTAAAGGTCCTTTTAAAGAGGGTTTCCTTTTATTCGAACTTTTGGCTGTAGTGTAGTGTACCGGTGGTAAAAGTTCGGGACGTGACATATGTCATTCGATTCGATTCGACGAGCTGAGTCGAACGGTACCATTCCTTATTTTAGGAAATAATTCTGGACCGAGTTATAGGTCCCGGAAAATCGAAAAATCATAGGGGGGACCAAGCACTTTTTTGGGGTGAAAAATTCGAAAATGAAATTATACCTCATTCGAAAGAGCTCGTCGAGCTGAGTCGAATGACACCAAAATCAACAAAATCCGACTTAATTTGACAAAATTATGACCGTTTATTTTAGATCCTTACCTATGGCTTCTGTGGAGATTTTTGCTGCTACGGAGGCCCCAAATACGTCCAGAGCAAGTGAGATAGAATAGGTTTATGTCACGAGCCCAGACCCAGCGCCCGTAGACTCCCCGCGAGGCACGCGCCTCGACGACGACCCATATGTTTATGTTGGTAGTTTTTCTATCGTAACTCTGTCAAAATTTGTGCAATCAATATGGTTTTGGTGTCATTCTACTCAGCTCGACGAGCTCTTTCGAATGAGCTATTATTTGTATATTTGAATTTTTAACCCCATAAAAGTGCTTGGTCCCCCTTATGGTTTTTCGGTTTTTAAGGACCTATATCTCAGCTCGTAGGAATTTCCGGAAAAAAGAGTGGTACCGTTGACTCAACTCGCCGAGACGAATCGAATGGTTTGGGTCTTGTATCGGAACTAAAACTCCGGTATACTAAACTATATCCGTTTTTTTCGGGTTTGTTTTTATTAAGTCGGGCCTATACGAGTCATTTTCGTGCCAGATCTTTTCTTGCCAATATATCTCTCGGTCTGAGTCGGGCCAATTTGGCAATCCTACTCCTACTTTTAAATCTAATCTTTCAAATTAATTGATGTGTGGCCTTTTTTCAACTGTGTGGCCCTTTTGCCAACTTTAGGAGGCATTTGCCCCCTTTTTGATTTTTTCGCCCTCTTTTTTACAATGCCCCTTTTTGACCGTTTCCGAAAAAGAAAAAAATTTACATAGAAGCCTTCCAAAATTCTCAAAATTTTCGCCTGTGGCGCAAAAAATGAAGTTTTCCACTTTAATATTCTGTGGGGTGAGGTTCAAATCCATGATCGGACGTACAAATCTTTCGACGACGCCTCTTAATCAATTATTCATCAACTCCCTTGATAACTTCTCATTCACTTAATCCCCCGATCATCGATATTAATCCATCCACCGATCATCGATATACTCTAATCCGTCAACCCTCCTAATATTCAAAAGCAGCCAATTTAATCTCGTTATATACCCTTTAATTCCTCGAATTGTTGACATTTGTAAATTATTCAGCTCTTAGTGTAACGAATATTTATTTAAAAGCGTTAGAATGTAACAACATTTTAATGGGATATTCTGGATGAAAATTTGTCAAAAATCGGTCCCGGTTAACCAAAAACCGGGGGTAAATCAAAAACCGGAACCGAGGGTCGAAAACCGGCGATAACCGAAAACCGAGGGTACTGGTTAATAGAGCTGTCCGAGACCGAAATTTTTCCAAGACTCAAGACCCAAGACAAAATTTTTTCCAAGACCAAGACTCAAGACCAAAACCAAAACTCCAAGACTCAAGACCAAAAATCAAGACCAAATTTTTAAATCCCATAGGTCAAATTTTTGGTTTATTTTTTGTTATTTTGATACGATCACAGTCAACTTCAGCACAATTATTTATAATTTCGAAAAATTTATGCGAAATTCAAAGAATTTCGGGGAATTTATTCGTGTGAAAATCAATAAAATAGGTTATTATTTCAGAGGATTTGGGTGGATTAACGGGATATTAGTGATATCAAAGGATTAAGAGGGATTGCCATGGGATTTAGTGAATTATGAGGGATGTCGTGGGATTTTACGTCTGGAACACCAAGGCAAAGCCAAAATTTTGGCGATACCCAACGTTAGCCCCCCCCCCCATTCGAAATCGACCCCCTGGCTACGCCCTTGGATTAAGGAGGATATCGAGGTTTAAAGGGGAATTTAAGTGGATTAAGAGAGATCAAAAGGAATATTATGAAATTGGAGGACCAGGGTGATTAGGTCATGATGGCTGCTGATATCCATCCTCTATCTTTTTGCGCGCATGCGAAAATTTGTACAATTTTTGAAGGCCAAGAAGCCAGAATTCTTCATTTTCCAGCGCCGCAGGCGAAAACTTTGGGAATTGTGAAGGCCGAGAAGCCAAAAATCTTCCTTTTCCTACGCCGCAGGCAAAAATTTTGAGAAGTTTGGAAGGCCGTATGCCAAAAAATTCACTTTTTCAGCGCCGCAGGCGAAAATTTTTTGAATTTTGGGACTCAAGAAGCCAGATTTCTTCCATTTTCTGCGCCGCAGGCGAAAATTTTGAGAATTTTGGAAGGCCGTATGCCAAAAAATTCACTTTTTCAGCGCCGCAGGCGAAAATTTTTTGAATTTTGGGACTCAAGAAGCCAGATTTCTTCCATTTTCTGCGCCGCAGGCGAAAATTTTGAGGATTTTGGATGGCCAAGCACTAGGTCCAAAAAGGCCAAAAAACCAAGACCAAAAAATAAAACCAAGACAAGACCAAGACAAACACTCCAAGACCAAGACCGAAAAAAACCAAGAAAAGTCTTGGTCCAAGACCAAGACCAAGAGTCTCGGACAGCTCTACTGGTTAATAACCGGTCGCCTAGTATTAAAACATTGCAATCCAGCATGCCATGGAGATGAAAAATGAATCGTTTGATCTTCATTTGTGATTCATTATTTTACTATTTAATCGGATAATAGACCGATCCATCTGGCCGATTGTAAAAGCTAATAGTTAACGCATGAAACACATTTGTTAAAATTTTGTCTTAAAGCTAGATTTGTCAGTTCTTGGATGATTTTATGAAATCCCGAAAAGTTCAGATCCTTGGTTTTCCCTTTCAGTTTGTTGGGTTGAGAACAAATAACCTTATTCAAAATTAACTGCAAATTTTGATTTTTGCAATTAGCTTAATTATTTTTATAAAACAAACAGGCTTGTCAAGTAATCTATGAACTTATGCAATCAATTCAAGGCGATGCAACCGAAAATGCACATTCACTTGATTATTTTTATAATGAATTGTGGTTTGGTAAATTAATATATGTATAATAAAGTCGGATTTCTATTACAAACCTCTAATTCTAATTATATATACATCATCATATTTTTATTTAAGTCCTCCCTCTAAAATAGGAGGAATTAAGCCCTCCCTCTAAAATAGCCCCCCCCCCTGTAAAATAGCCCCCCTCTAAAATATTTATTTGTTTGTGGCATTATTTTTTTCAAAACACAGCACTGATGAATCTCTATATTTCAATAAGATTAGACGTGATTATGGGGGATATTGAAGATTTTAAAGATATAAGAGGATTATGATGGATTAAGGGATAGCGGTGAATTAATATGGATTCAAGGATTTAGAGAGATATTAGGTATTAGGTGGGAATTTTGAATTAAAAGAGATAAATATTAAGATATTATTCCACTTTTATTCAATCAAATGTCCGATATCCTCCAAAATCCCGGATACCTCAAATCCACTGATTTCCACCTTAATCCCGTCAAATTGGATTTTGAGAGGTCCAATAATAATCTCTGTTACTTCCTAAATCTCTAATATTCAACTTAATCCTTCAACATTTCCCTTAATCCCTTAAAATCCACTAATATCCAACGATGCCTATCTCCACTAATTCCATCCACTTCATCTCTCGACGAAGGATTAAAGTCATGTCACATTGACTTCAATACCTTAATCCAATCACTTTTAATATTATTAAATTTTGAAACTTAACTGAGGTATATGAAGTGGGATAATAATCTAAAATAAATTCTTAATTAGGTGAAAATTTTTGAGCTAGGATTTTCGTTAAGAGACTTTTAGTTTGTGATGAATTCTATTAAATTTTAGAAAAATATTATTCAAAACTTGGTAAAAATTTTGGTTTTCAAAAAATTTAGGTATCGAAAAAAATAGCCCCTCCCTCTAAAATAGCCCCCGGGGGCTATTTTAGAGGATTTACGGTAATTTAGTTATGAATTCTTAAAAATTTTCGCCTGCGGCGCAGAAAATTGAAGATTTCTGGCTTCACGATGATTTATGGCTTCAGTTAACTTCAAAAAATTTCTTGCTTCCGGCTCTAACAATTGAATATTTTTTCTTAAGGCCTTCCAAAATTCTAAAAATTTTCGTCTGCGACGCTGAGAAGTGATTAGAAATTAAGAGGGTTATTAAGAGATTAAAAGTTGAAAAGTTTAAGCGAAAAGGTGGAAAGATACAATGAAGAAGTCAAAAAATAACTTATTCAAAAAATATAATACATTGCCCAACAGTGATGCGGTTCCGGTTCCGGAAGTGGAACCGTGGAACCGGTAAAAGGGCAATAGTTCAGTTCGTACCCCCCCCCCTTTTTTCCTTCCTAAAAGTATTAAAAAATGGTCAGTCAGTCTTAGATTATAGAACTCATCGAGCTGTGTCGGATGACACCAAAATCAGCCCCAGGTCTTAACTTTCGGCCGAGATACAGAAAAACCCTGCACAAAGCGAAGGGTTTTGCACAAGCGTCTCGCCAACGTAAAGGGATTACTTTATCCCATAACTTTGTCAAATCTTGTTCATTTAAGTTGATTTTAATGTCATTCGTATCAGCTCGACAAGCTCTTTCGATTGAGCTATTATCTTTTTAATTGAATTTTTAGCCCAAAAAATGAGCTTGGTCCACCCTGTTATGATGCAATTTTCGGGAGTCTGTATCTCGGCCGAAAGTTAAGACCAGAGGTTGATTTTGGTATCATTCGATACAGCTCGATGAGTTCTATAATCTAAGACGGACTGACCATTTTTTAATACTTTTAGAAGGAAAAAAGGGGGGGGTACGAACCGAACTATTACCCTTTTTTGTTGCAACAAAATTATAAAGACTTTTAATCTAAAAAATTTTTTGACAGGCAAAAAGATAAAGAAAAATCCACAAAAATTTCCAAGGACTTAACTTACAATACTAGAAATTTAAAAAAATCTATAAAAATTTAAACAAACGAAGCAAAGAGTCTTTGTAGTTTTGTCCACTACTGTAGATAAATTTTTGAAAAAATTAAGTTCTTAAAATATTGAGGGAAGGAAAAACATAATTCTATTATTTAAAATTATGAATCGAACCCACCCTTAGATTTATAAAAAATAGAGTATATCGATTAGCTGCAAATATCGAAAAGCTAAAAAATTTTTAGCCTATTATTCTAGCGCATATGTTTCGTTTATAAATTTAATTATTTAGAAAATGAGATGGAGGCGACTGTTGAATATAAGCCTGTTCAAGGTATATTTAATAATTATTACGCTATAAGAATTTGTTATAATACATATTAGGGTTGTTCAACGTCCCCGTCCACGAAAGTCGGAAAATTTGAGAGAGACTAAAGTCGGGGAATTTTTTTCATTTTCTGCGGCGCATAAAAAAATGAAAATTTTTGGCGGCGAAGTCGCTAAAAAATTTTTTATTCCCCGTAAAAAATCGTTCCCCCCGCCCCCGTGACGCTGCCTCCCCGAAAATCACCGTGGCCCTCCCCCACTCTCCCCCGTCGGAGAACAACCCTACTATATATCAGGGCTAGAGAATTTTTATATTAAAAAGCGGAAGACGGAAGCAGAATGAGCCGTACTATAGTATAAGTGCACCAAGATCAGAACTGATATTATGTACAATTCGATTCGCTCGCCGAGCTGAGTTTAAATATTCAAGAATTTTCTGCGGGAGACGAAAACTCTCGAAGATACGGCGATTGAAAATCGAAAAACCATAGGGGTGAGTAAGCTCGATTTTGGGGTAAAAAATTCGAATATGCTAATTTTGCCTCATTCGAAAGATATCTTACTTAATTCTAAGAGATCTCTCAAAAAATACGAGATTTCACGAGATACGAGACACGGTATACGAGATATTACGTATTTGTTTTTCAAAATTATTCATACATAAAATTATAAAGACAAAAATATAAGGGATAATGATTACAGCTGGGTAATAATCCAGCTTTAATCATAATAATGATTATGAAGGATATTGGGGATTTAGAGGATCAAGCAGATTTATTTTTTAATTCCAGCGCCGCAGGCAGAAATTTTAGAATTTTGGAAGACCAAGAAACAAGAATTCTTCAATTTCCAGCGCCGGAGGCGAAAATTTTGAGAATTTATAAGCCGTAGGCCAAAAAATTCCCATTTCAGCGCCACAGGCGAAAATTTGAGAATTTTGGTAGACCAATGGGCAAGATTTCTTCCTATTTTCCTAATTATAGGATCTTAAAATAGGCCCTAATTTTTGTCATTTTTTCTAAAATATATTGATCGTGTCTCGTGCAAAATATGAGATAGAGATACGAGACCTCTAAAAAACACGAGATTTTACGAGATACGAGACGAGCGCCCGTGTCCGGACAATGCTTCAGTGGAAAATGCGTCAGTGGACAATCGGTCAGTATTGATATAAAGTGATTAAAAGTGATGATGTAACGAGATAAAAAATGATATAAAAACTAAAGATGGGATATAAACAGATTAGGAGTATTTAAAATGGGATTTTGGAGGTTAGAAAAGATTTAGAGGGATTTGCTGGACTTAAGGCTGATATCTCGTGTTTAAGAGGATTAACAGAGATATTAAGTAATTTGGTTGGATTAAGATCGGGATCAGCCGATTTGGAGAGATATAAGTGAATTTTTATCTCTTTATATCGTCAACTTTAATCATTTAATATCAATACTGACCGATTGTCCACTAACGCATTTTCCACTGTCGCAATGTCCACTGACGCATTGTCCGGGAGCCCGAGCGCCACCCCTAGTAAGGGGTGGCGCTTTTGTCTTTGGGTCTTCTGTCATTGGGTTCTTCTGTCTGTGGGTCTTCTACGTCGACACCGATTAATCGATTCGTACCGACGATATTAACCGAATTTTTTGCCCTTTAATCACACTGACTACAAAATCGAATGAAAAATCAAATTTGAGTAACAGCGGAAATCGGAAAATCTAATGATCATAAGGATTAATGCAGCGGCATCAGAGCATTTTTTAAAGCAGCGACAAAAAATTTTGACGGAGAAAAATATTAATATTTTTTTTATAGTATATCCATGGTCACCAGATGATATGTGGGCTGAAAAGGGCGACATCATTAGTAGGTTAATTTATCTTGTAAAATTATATCTCTTATCGCAAAATGTTTATAAGTTTAATATCAATCAGTCATAACTCTCGGCATAATTGAGCTAATATACAGATATCGGCTAATATAAAGATATCTATTATCAACAATTTTGAATAGAGGTCGGCAAAATTGCATCCGGGATCACGGTTCGGGATTTTTTTCTTAACCGATGCCGGGACGGAATCTCGAGGGATAAATCACGAAAAATCCCAGATCCCGAATGATACTTCAGATGCTGATTTAACAACCACAACCGTATTTTAAAATTATTTATTTTGCAGTTGTAAGAAGTCCAGTTCATGATGGCTATATACGTGGAGAGAATCCTCGGTTAAATAGTAAAGGCCGCTTTCCTATGTACTTACTCAAAGAACATTTCAAATTTGAAAATTCTACAGCATTTGTCAATATCAATGATACTATATGACTAATCATAATAGTTATACAATACATAAATAATGTTATTATAGAAAGGTTGACTTAATTGAATTTGTTAGTAAAAATTTATTATAAATTTATAATCGAAAAATACAATGCCACCAATAGAAAAAAATATCAAACTCACACCTATAGGGGGGTTTTCAGTTTGATTGACAGGTGAATCTTGTGCCCAGAGGCACAATTGGCTTTTGATTTTGATCTTAATGCTGGAGATGTATTTTATGAAATTTTTCTTTTCCTTCACGAAGTAGTTGTTTAATGTGACATCGTTATAGGAAGAAATTAAACGCTTGATTATTTTGTTGTTGTGATGGATGGTGTGTCAATATTATAGTGAAATAAAAAATGTAAAAAATGATGTAAAAATATTTAAAAAGTTTATAAAATATTAAAATATGTTGCAAGCTATTTTTACTTTACATATATGTTTTGTATAATTTGTTGTGGCTGATGTTGTTGTGGCTGATGCTGTTGTGGCTGATGCTATAATAACATTAATTTTTGTGTAATTTCTAGATCATTTATGAAACATTAAAAAATTTTTATGATGCAGTTGATTTTCAAAAATTATTTAATGAAAAATTTTACTTCAAAATTTTTTTAAATTTTTTGTTTATACAAATATCTTTAGTCATTATTTAAATATTTTTAAAGTATTTACTATAATTATTTGGAGATAATCGAAAATATACCCAAAAACCAGGTGTCCGAATCTTTGACGCGGAGTGTATAAAATCCTTTGATCCTTTTAGCTATGACGATCAGGGCTGAGCGCCAAAATTTTCTGGTGGAATGCTAAACGCTAAACGCCAATTTTTCAAATTTTTAAAAACCGCCGAACGCAAAACGGCCAAAAATCGGCCAAAAATGGACGCCAAACGCAAAAGCCAGACGCCAAACGCCAAAATTTTTATAATCTATAAAGGCCCAAAAACCGGAATACATCTCTTTTTAGCGCAAAATTTTTGAATTTTCAAGATTCACTGCACCCAGAATTCATCCTTTTTAGCGCTAACAGAAGATTATTGAAATTTGTGAAGATAAATGATAGAAATCATTCTTTTTTAAATAATTCAAGAAAATTGGGAGGTTTAGAAGTATGTACATATATCTAGAGGTGTTGATATTTTCTTTGCCCTCCAGAATTAAAGGATTTGAAAGGGCTAATAGGATTTTAGAGGGCAGACTCTTCTTTTTCATTAAGAGTAATACATAGGCTAACTTGGACTTTTGGGATTTGTTTCGAACCTGGACAGTAGTGACACTAATGGGTACAATTTAATCAATTTAATTAAAGGGAATATCCCTGGATATGAAGTGATACAGGGAATATCAGGGGCATAGATGGGCGAAAATTTTCGTTTCGTTCGTTTTTCGTGATTTTCGTGGAGTTTTCATGGTTTTCGTTTCGTTTTCGTTTGAAAATTTATTTTCGTTTTTCTTTCGTTTCGTTTTTCGTTGAAAAAGTATTTTCGTTTCGTTTTCGTTTCGTAAACTACATTTTTGGACGAAAATAGCACGAAAAAATCGACATTTTTAGTCATTTTTTGTCTTATTTTTAAGACAAAAATTGAAATTTTTTTTCTAAGGAGAGAAAATTTAAAAATTTTATCTCCTTACAGGGAATATCAATTTAAAAATTTTCTCTCCTTGGAGAAAAAAATTCACTGATTAATAATTTTGGTTTTTTTCGTTTCGTTTCGTTTCGTGGATTTTTATGATTTTCGTTTCGTTTTCGTTTCGTACATTAATGATTTTATTTTTTTCATTTTCGTTTCGTTTAGGGCAAAATTCTATTTTCGCCCATTTCTGATCAGGGGATTTCGGGGGATACCTGGGGAACTGGGCTCCAAATACGTAGCCAAGTTTTTCTGAGCACGAAAAAATCGTATAATGATGAAAGATTAATGGTATTTAGATATGGCATTCCTCATTTAAGCGTCGCAGGCGAAAATTTTGGTATTTTGGAAGGCCAAGCCAGAAAATTTGATTTTCTGAACATCTTCTCTTAACATCTTTCCTCCATTTATTTAAAAAAATTTTCATCATTAGGGGTGTATAATTTTGGCGTTTTGGAGCGCCAAAAGACGAAAATCACGCCAAACGCAAAACGCCAAAAATCGGCCAAAAATGGACGTCAAAAGCAAAACGACAGACGCCATGACGCCTAGCCCTGATGACGATCATTTAAAACGGAACGATCCTCTTTACGCTGTCGCCGTAAAATAAAAACTGAATCTCACATTAATTAGTAAGTGCAAGTCGTGTGTGTTAACAACTAAATCACGACAGTAAAAATTTATAATACTATACATGGTGAAGCATAAATTCGGCGACAAATGTTTTTAATAAAATCTATTGTAAAAATTTATTTAACATGAAAAAAATGATAAAATATAATCAATAGGATATAATAATCATTTTATTAAATTAATTGCTCAAAATGACAACGCTTACGGTTTTGATCAAACACTTACGGTTGTGACTCACAATGGTCTCGCATTGTTCATAGGATATTTAGTTCATAGGATTATAATTTTCTACACATTTATCCATCCTAGAAAACTATTAATTATAGCTCCCCTCGATAACTTTGTTAATCTCCAAAACAATCTTAATTACTTCTACTCCTTCTATATCTCTCCAATGGATTCAACTTATCAGTTCACAGGCGAAAATTTTGAAAATATAAATTTCGGTTCACGATACAGATATCCGAAATTTTTGGTTCGAATATCACATCCGAATAACCAAAATTTTGGCATCCGGATTTCCGAAATTTCGGTTCGGATCATGATGTCTGAAGATTTCAAACTATCCGAAAACTCTATAGGGGAGGCAGGGAAATGGGATCAACCCAGAATATGTATCTCACCCAAAATATCTTGACACTAAATATCGCAAAATAATTAGTATATGAAATAATTTATGTATGAATATGTGCATGCTCGTACGGGACTGGGACGTTTTGGCGCGGCCGGTTTGGCGCGACCCGGTTTGGCGCTGCCGGTTTGGCGCGGCTAGTTTGGCGCGGCCGTTTTGGCGCGAGTCGTTTTGGCGCCTGCCGGTTTGGCGCGGGGGTCGTTTTGGCGCCACAGTGTAAATATATAATTTAAATATTGCTCCCTTCTCTGAGCAACCCAACCGTTATCGGAACATCTTCCCCCGTTAACGGGTCAACCTCCCCCATGTTTGGGTCAACTTCCCCCATGCTTGGGCCAACTTCTCCCATGTTTGGGTCAACTTCCCCCATGCTTGGGCCAACTTCCCCATACTTGGGAAAATTTCTCACATGCATGGGCCCCATACTTGGGAAAATTTCTCGCATGCATGGGCCAACTTCCACTATATTTGGGTCAACTTCACAATGCATGGGCCAACTTCCCCCATGTTTGGACTTCCCCCCTGTTGGATTCACAGTTTCTTGAACAAATCCTCCATATTGGAACATATACATGGATAATTCCCACATTTGTAACTATTTTTGCAAATCTTTATACTCGCGCCAAAACGACCCCCGCGCCAAAACGGCCGCGCCAAAAAGGACTCGCGCCAAAACGGCCGCGCCAAACTGGGCGCGCCAAAACGGCCGCGCCAAATCGGCAAGCGCCAAAACGGCCGCGCCAAAACGACCCCAACCCCATGCTCGTACTAAAATTACAACAAAAAATGAACTTATGCAATTGTAAGAGTACAAGCAAAATTGATGGTAATACAAAGTATGAGTTGAGTAAATGAACGTTATAAATTACTTTATTCTAATAAAAATCAACATAAAAATTTTTCTACACATATTTTGTCGACAAAATTTACAAAATACATTCTGTGATATGATGCATAATACACATCTGATTTCATAAGCGCAAATCGACCCTGACGCAAGAATAAATCGAAGTCTCGAAAAAAGCGATGTCGCAAAAAAAGTTTGGCGAGAAGTGGTGTATGATGGAATTCAATATTCATTTGGCAAACTTGTACTGTAAGTTGGTCATAATGTTCTGAAAATATTTAAAATTTGATTAAATAAAAAAAATGTTGATGTACAATGACTAGGGTTGTACCCCGAACGCTCGGGGGCGGGTATGTCGAGGTACGGGGTTTTCCAATTGTTTCGGGGCGGGGTTCGGGTCGGGGGAGAAAATATGGCCGGGGTTCGGGTCGGGGTACGGGGGTTTAGTGGACAAATTTTTAGAGAAAAAAATGCTCAAAAATAATTAGAAATCAATATATTTTCGTTGATTTATTCAAAAATTAAGTAGGATTTGAAGAAATTAGAGGGGATTTGAAGGGATTAAAGTGTATAACTTGGGATATAAGTGGATTTGGAGGGATTAAGTGGGATTTTTAGGGATTAAATGGTATATCTAGGGATACAAGGTGATCTTGAGTGATTTCTGTTGGTTCAAGTGAACCAACAAAAATCACTCCAGATCAATCCTTAAATCTCCAGATCAATCCTTAAATCTCCCACGAAATCCTTGTTAATTCCGTTAAATTCACGTAATGCTTTCAAATGCATTTTAATCTAAACCTTATATCCCTTTATAACTCCTTAATTCTTCGATATCCTACAAATCCCTTTATATCTCTGATTCCCGTTAACAGGACCTCGATAGTTTTTCAACTGTTAAAGTTGAGAACTGGTGATACAGGGGGTTTGAAGGATTAAGGGTGGTTCAAGGGATATCAGTTAAAAATAAAATTATTTTCAAATTAAATTTTAACTCGTCAATAATTTGTTTTTGTAAAGAAATATAAAAATAAGAGTTCTCATTATATGGATCCGAACCCAATCCTATATTAATGAAATATAGGATAAAACCAACGACTAAGCCAATCAACCACAAGTCTCTTAATAAAGAAGGAAAGAAAATTATAATATTTCATTCATTTTCTTTCAAAAATAATAAAAGCAAAGTAAAATGGGTGGAAATTTTTTAAATTTTCTTCATTAATTTTTCCAAAAAATGACATTTTTTAGGGGTATAAAACCCCGATAACCCCGAAACTTTTTGGGCCGGGGAACGGGGTTTTCACTTTTTTTCGGGGCGGGGTTCGGGTCGGGGAGAATCGTGAAAAAATCGTTCGGGAACGGGGTCGGGGTTCGGGGTCGGGGTACAACTCTAACAATGACAAAGAAGCGTCTATAAAAAATATTTGGTGACAAGGTAACATTCTGCATAACCATATTCCGATTATTAAAAATAATATATCATTCGAAAAAGTTCCGCGGTTTAGGTTCTGAATTAACCAATGGGCCGAGGATATACCCACTTGAAATCGAAGACCAGGGGTGAAGTGTGTACGGAATTTTAATCTTTGTAACTTTCGTCTCCAAGATTTTTCGGAATATTCGTCTCAAAATTTTCGGAATATTCTTCTCCAGCGGAATATTCGTCACCAAGTTAAAAATCGGAATTTTCGTCTCCGTAATTTTTTGGTGCTGGAGTTGTGGGCGTCGGAGTGAATTTCTTGATTTATTCAAAAAATAACACAAAATCAAACTGCGTAAACCTATGGGCGTGAGTAATGCTACGCTTACATAAAAATCGCGCGCGAACGCGACAGTCGCTAGGCGACATGTCGCCGGCAACAATCGCTAGTTGTGTGCTTACATAAAATCGGCGACTTCCGCAAAAGCGACTGTCGCAAAGCGACAAAACGCTATTTTTATGTAAGCACAATGCAGCGACTGTCGCCGGCGACATGTCGCCTAGCGACGTCGCAAATCGCGCGCGATTTTTATGTAAGCACAAAATTATTAGTTTCTCTATCTTTTTCTTCTATATTTTCTTTATTTATTTATCTCTATTTTTCACTTTGGTGAAAGTCAGAGTACACTCTGTCCCAAAATTATAAGTTCACCCCTAAATTTCATCATAATATGGGTTTCAGACTACAAAATCAAAATATTTTTTAATATATGTTTACATAGCGTATTTTGAAGTACATTGCAAGTTTTCAGACAATTTGCAATATTAAGGCGAAAATTACGCCAAAATTTCTCAAAAACCACTGTCCCAAAATTATGAGTTCACCTTATTATTTTGCTTCAAAACATTAGGAAAAATCTAGAAAAATTCCAGCGCACATAAGCATTGATATAGTGAAAAAATTAAAAAAAACTAGGCCCATATCATTACCCAAAGTCGAGATCCTGATGACCCAAAATCAACGTAAAACAGGGTTAAGGCTCTTTAAAAAATATTTTCAGCCCCTTATGTATTATTTTAAATTTTTATTTTAGGCTTATCTGAAAGCCCTTGAAATTTGCTACAAGATAGTTGAATCTTATTTTTTGGAAAAAATATTTGGCTGGGTTATTGAGTGTTAAATATCCTAGTCACCAAAAAACGCCTAATGCACCCATAAATTGTCCTTTAAGGTCGCTTCGGAAGTTTAACAGTCTGTATCTTTCTATGAAATTTTTTCCGAAAAATAAGATTCAAATATCTTGTAGCAAATTTCAAGGGCTTTCAGATAAGCCTAAAATAAAAATTTAAAATAATACATAAGGGGCTGAAAATATTTTTTAAAGCCTTACCCCTGTTTTACGTTGATTTTGGGGTATCAGGATCTCGACTTTGGGTAATGATATGGGCCTAGTTTTTTTTATTTTTTCACTATATCAATGCTTATGTGCGCTGGAATTTTTCTAGATTTTTCCTAATGTTTTGAAGCAAAATAATAAGGTGAACTCATAATTTTGGGACAGTGGTTTTTGAGAAATTTTGGCGTAATTTTCGCCTAAATATTGCAAATTGTCTGAGAACTTGCATTATGCTTCAGAATACGCTATGTAAACATATATTAAAAGATATTTTGATTTTGTCGTCTGAAACCCATATTATGATGAAATTTAGGGGTGAACTCATAATTTTGGCACAGAGTGTACTGTAATGTAAATATAGGACAATTCGTTGCCACTATTTTATTGTGGCTTTTATATTGTGGTTTTTTTAAATTTTTCCATTGATATTAGAGTTAGGAACGGGTCCGTTCCTAACCCGTTCCCCGGTTTCCGGGTCCTTTTTTCCGTTTTTTTGAAGCAACCGGGTTGAAACCGGGAACGTGTTTTCACGGTTTCATGGACTCGGTCCCGGCTTTTTTTTACCGGGAAACCGTGAAAAATATTTAGTGTATTTGCGTACTTTAATATTAAATTTTTGAAGGAAAAGGGAAAGGAATATTTATAATTTCCACTATTTTCTTTAATTGGTCGATGGTTGAGTGGTTAAGTTGACTGACTTTACTCATCTAGTTATGGTGTGTTAAGAAATTATATGAACACCCATATTTTTCTTATTTCTCTAAGTTCCTGAAGGTTTACACATTTGTAATTTTTACAATAGTTATTAAATGTAATTTATACAATATATCCATAATATCTTAGGTTTATTTATCCGAGAAAATTTTTAATTCCAATTTTTCATAAAAATGGGTGTTAAGAAATTATATGAACACTTTTTAAAAATCTTATTTTTCATATTAGAAATGCTTGAAAAATTTTGCAAAAATTTCAGTGAGCATATCTATTGATATTGAGTAGAAAATAAAAAAGAACGAAGTCCTTAAATAACTTTTTCATTGAGATCTCAAATTTCGAAAATCAACGGGAAATTGTGGTACAGTACTTTAAAAAATATTTTAGCCTATTTAAATTAAATGTAAAAAATTTCTTTTAGGCCTATCTGAAAGCCCGTAAAATCTGCTACAAGATGCCTTTAATCTCATTTATTAGAAAAAATTCTCCATGAAGTAGAAGGCGTTTTTATTTGAAATGCATAAAAATGTGCATTTTTAGGGCATTTAGGGGACCTTGAAATTATTACGATTGTCTATCTAAAGGGAATTTTTTTCTAGAGAATGATATTAAAAACATCTGATAGTAAATTTTATGATCTTTCAGATAGGCCTAAAAGAAATTTTTTACATTTAATTTAAATAGGCTAAAATATTTTTTAAAGTACTGTACCACAATTTCCCGTTGATTTTCGAGATTCGAGACCTCAATGAAAAAGTTATTTAGAGACTTCGTTCTTTTTGCCTTTCTATTCAATATCAATGAAAATGCTCACAGAAATTTTTGCAAAATTTTTCAAGCATTTCTAATATGAAAAATAAGATTTTTAAAAAGTGTTCATATAATTTCTTAACACCCATTTTTATGAAAAATTGGAATTAAAAATTTTCTCGGATAAATAAACCTAAGATATTATGGATATATTGTATAAATTACATTTAAAAACTATTGTAAAAATTACAAATGGATAAACCCTAAGGAACTCAGAGAAATAAGAAAAATATGGGTGTTCATATAATTTCTTAACACACCATATCTTAATAGGGATGGGGTTCGAATCCATGTAGGAAATCCATGTAGGAAATGGGGCTTAGAAAATTTTCTTTTCAAAAACTTTAAACTTTGATTTTGATTTTAAATTTGCAAATTTATTTTTTTTAATGTTTTAAACTAGAGACCGGCGCGGGACGGGATCCCGCGCGGGATTTTGCGGGGTCCCGCTCCCGCAATCCCGCACTTTTTTCGATTTGCGGGATTTTGCGGGATGCGGGATTTTGCGGGATTTTTCCCGCGGGATCCCGTCCCGCAAAGATTTTTTTAAAAAATCCCGCAAATTTTTCCCGCAAAATTTTTTGAATTTTGCGGGATTTTTGGAAAATAAAGAATTTTTGCTCCTAACTTTCTAAACTCAAAAAATTTTTGCCTGCGGCGCTAGAAAAACAAAAATTTTGATCGCTGGCCTTCCTAAAATCTCGAAATTTTTGCCTGCGGCGCAGAAAAAGGAAGGAATATGGATACTTGGCCTTCCAAAATTTTCGCCTGACGCCCATGGAATCATCTTTATTTCATCGAAACAAAATTGTCCAAATTGTTAGATCAAGATTTGATTCAGCTCAAGCTATTTTAATTCGTATACTCGAATTTTCCGATGAATATGTATGTTTGCCCATTATGATTTTTTTTGATAATTGGGGACCTGGATAAGTGCTTATCGTTTGTACCAACATGTACTCGTAATTTGGTACGAAGTATGATACAGTTAAGAACCCGTTAAGAACTCGTTAATGATTAGGAAATTGATTTTTTTCAATAGATATTGATAATTTCAACGATTTTTGGAAAATCCCGCAATCCCGCGCGGGATCCCGCAAATTTAAATTGCGGGATTTTGCGGGATGCGGGATTTTGCGGGGTTTTTCCCGCGGGATCCCGTCCCGCAAAGATTTTTTTAAAAAATCCCGCATGCGGGGTCCCGCAAACACGATTTTGCCGGTCTCTATTTTAAACCAGGCATGGTCAAGGATACGGATAATATCAGGATATCGAAGGACAAATATGGTCCGCGGATATGGACCCTCTTAATCTCCGCGACAAGTCGCCGGCGGGAGTCGCTTTTTATGTAAGCACGCAAAAAAAGCGACAAAATCGCCGGCGACTTTTCTCTCCTCTTTTTTCATTATCTTTTCTGTCGCGTGTCGCGCGCGATTTTTATGTAAGCGTAGCATAAGGCGATTGCAAAAATTGATTCTTGCTTGGATAACTGTTTTTGTTCTGATACTTAGGTGGTAGGTCGACATTTCAAAGCTAAAAATCAGTAAAAAAGGATAGGTTTATGTTACTAAACCCAGCGACTGTTGACTCCCGCGCGGCGCGTGCCGCAAAATCACGCGCGAAGCCCATAGTTTTACGTTATTTGATTTATTTTGTGTTATTTTTCGAATTAATCAATTAAGTTCAAAAAAGTTTTTGAACTTACATCTGGAAAATTTTTCCACTATTACTTAGAAATAAACTTCTTGTATAGCCATTTAAAATTTTCTGGATCAGAGCCCTGATCTAATAGAACAACAGTCCCTAACACAAATGCTTAAATATTCTCATATTTTTAGTAGAGTTGGGCGGGATCGGGATCCCGGTCGGGATCGGGCGGGATTATCCCGGTTTTTTTGAATCCCGATCCCGATTTTTCTGATCCCGAACCCGAAAGACAAATCCCGATCCCGGTTTTGGCCGATCCCGATCCCGAGCCGGGATCGGGACCGGGATCGGGATTAGCAATCGGATCCCGATGAAATCGGGATTTTATAAATTATTGAAAATATATATTAATGAGCTGAAAATAAAGCAATTTGGCTTCTACGCCATCCAAAATTTTCAAAATTTTCGCCTGCGGCGCTAAAAATGAAGATTTTGGCTTGAGAATCTTCGAAATTTTTCAAAATTTTTGCCTCCGGCGGTGAATAAGAAGAGACTCATTTATAAACCTATCGACGGAATGGATTTGAACGGATATAATGGATATCCTAGATGTCCATCTAGATCCCAATATCTCATTAATCAACGATATCCCTCTTAATCCATCAGAATCACCTTATCGTTAATACTTTATCCCTCCTCCTTAATCCCTGATACGCCAAGAACAAATGCGCGCTGGGACTTAAAATCAATATTTCAGCACAGCAGATGAAAATTATGGAATTATATTGAGGTATATGCAATGTAAATAAAAATTTAAATTTTGAAAATTTTTTTTAACTAATTCCCGATCCCGATTTTTCAATCCCGATCCCGAGTCGGGATCGGGACCGGGATCGGGATCATCATTCCAAAATCCCGATCCCGATTTCGTCCAATCCCGATCCCGCAGTCGGGATCGGGACCGGGATCGGGATCATCATTCCAAAATCCCGATCCCGATTTTACGTCGGGATCCCGATCCCGCCCAACTCTAATTTTTAGTCGTCAGCTTTCAAAATTGTGGTCATATACTAATTTCATTAAAAAGCATCAAAAATTACATATTAAAAATCTAACAACCTGCAATGAGTTGAAGAATAGCAAATTCACTTCCTTCAATATCAATGATTAGCAAATCAATTACTGGTTTTGCATTATAATATTGAAAGAAATCAAAAAACCCAATAGATAATTCGGTAAAATCTGTGCTTTCACTTTTTCCTAAATAAGATCCGAAAAGCTTTAAGTCTTTTAGAAATGGAGATTGACTAGATTAATTTTACAAAGCATACTTATCACTAGGGATGGGATTTATATGGATTTCCATATTTTTTTCCTGAACTCGTTGGGTTCTGAAACGTCCAAAAAGATGTTTTTAGCATATGGTGATAAGGCCGTTTTTGAGTTATCAATCCATATTTTCCATATTTTTACATATTTAGGCGTTCCGTCCATATTTCCATATTTTATAGAGTTTCACCGGAAGTTCCGGTTCCGGTTCCGGTCAAAATTTCGGTTCCGGTGAAACACTAATATTTTATCCATATGTATTTCGTCATTTTTTGTAAAATTTTGCCAAAAATTGGTTAAAATTTTCAAATTCATGAAATTTTAGGCAAAAATTTTTATAAAAAAATTTTTCGAAAAATTAGTAAAAATTTTTGTATAAAAATTTTGACAAAAATTTTCCAAAAAATTTTCGACACAATATTATCCAAAATATTTTTAGAAACAAAATAACTACTATAAATTGAATTATTTGTAATATTATACATAAAAATTTGATTAATTAACATTTTGCTGCTTAAAATTAAAATTTTACCGTTAAAAATTTTCAGTTTTCGGTCTATATTTGATCAATATTTTGGATTTTATTCCATATTTCAGTCCATATTTTGAGATTTTTAGCCCATATTATATGTCCATATTTTTCGATTGATAGTCCATATAAATCCCATCCCTAATAATGATTACAGGTAGATTATGAAGGATATTGGGGATTTAGCGGATCTAAGGGATATATTGAGATATCGGGGATTACGAAGAAAGATCATATACCATGGGATAGTCAATTGATTTGATAGTCAATTGACCCGATAAGGAGGCGAAGTTTTTTTGAGCTAATCCTTGATGAAAGATTTGCCACTCCATGATGAAAGAGTGTATTTCTTTCGGTACTATCGCATTAGCAGCCACCATTTTATTTTTTTTCTCCTTTATTTTTCCTTTCATAAAAGTAAATATGTTCAGTGGAACATAATTTTAATTGATTAAATAATTTGGACTTCCTGCATCTCCTCTGTCATAAATAAGGCGCGGATTTATAGGCAAATGCCTTTTTTTTCTGCGAGCTTGGCATGATGTAATACGTTCAAAAAACGTGTTTTTAGATTGGTACGAAGAGTCTAGCATGAATTTATTTTGCCTATTTTTGCCTATTTTGGACTTTTTGTGCCTTTTTGCCTATTTTGGAATTTTCGGTACTATTTTTGCCTTTTTAGCGCTTTTTTTCTAAATTTTGCCTAAAAATCAGTGCAAAATCTAAAATATCACCCCAGATTTAAAAAAAATCGGTGCCAACTCCCATTTTTAATTTATAGTTCGACGAATTGAGTATTTTTGCTCCGTTGGACATTTTGAGATTAGGCGTTTTGGTGGTGGGACATTTTGGAGTTGGCTAAAAATGTAAAAATATTTCTAACCCTCACTATTCCATATAGTTCCTTTAAGATTTGCAGTATAACTATCTTCAGCTGTGATCACTCTTTGAACAAAGGTCCCATTAAGTTTTTTTTCTACCAAATCTGCATTAACTTCAGCAACTGGGTCCAAGGCAAGAAAATTACATTTTGGATAATATCCTTTGAGTTCCATTTCAGCTTGCACAGTTTGTCCAACTCCTTTTATTATGAGAAATTACAGTATTCTTGGTTCAGGAAACAACTTCTAGTCAGTAACCTCTTTAGTAATTCCAGCATATGGTTGGAGGTTCTTGAGAAATCCCCTGATCTCTTATCCGAACAAAAAATTTCAGATGTCCGGACATTTTTTATCCGAATTTGCAAATCCTATTCCGGCTAGTGCACGATATTTTCTGCACCATCAGGGTATAATATAGTGACATGTCCTAAATGTCAAGGAAAAGCCGCCACCATGTCCTAAAAAAATTAATAATAAAAAGAGGACCAAAACAGGCAATGAGATTTTTCCGCTTTTCAAGCGTCTAAAATTTTATACAGCATAAAGGACAGAAAACCAAAATTGATCCCTTTTTAATTCCGCAAGAATCCTTTTAATAATATGTACTATATATATTCTATTTTTTACCTAAAGTAATTACATTACAATGATAATTAGTAGATGTATCATTCTTAAATTTTATAAAATATTTCTTTTCTGTTGGATCTGCTTGTAAGGCTAGTGGATTGAGAACATTAAATTGTTCTAGCCAGATTGCCTAAATTTGAAATAAGCTTTTAATGGTTAAATAAATAGCTAGGCTTTGGGAAATAATTGACAATGTTATTTTGTATTTTTTTATTTATGAGACTTATACAGTATAAACATGTTACTTGTGTAGTGCCGGAACTCGAAGCTATCGGAAATAGGAGATGGCTCAGGATGGAATTCCACCTTGTAGGAATTCCATAATACTCGGGTCATAAATTCTTGATATCAGGCCTAGTTTTATATTCATAGTTATTCGGGTCGAGGACGCGGAACAAACATATCACTTACGTTGAAACTTTCGGGTATATTTGCCAATGTTGCTTCATAGTCTGTTATTTCATTAGTGGCATTTCGTATCATAACTACGCCTTGTTTTTGTTTGTTTATTGCATCTAAAAAATTTGCAGTCTCGGTTATGCATTTATTATTATTTTTCCTTGTTTGATCAGGTAGATTCTTCCAAATAAATGATAAATTATTTTCATTGATGCAAAAATGAAAAATGAAATATAATATAATAACAAATAGAAAACAATTTCCTTTGTTTAAATAAGGCATTTTTAAATTTTTTGCATCAAATTGGTGTACGGAATTTTCGTCTTTGAAACATTCGTCTCCAAATTTTCGGAATTCTTGTCTCCAGCGGAATTTTCGTCACCAAGGAAATAAATGTAACTTTCGTCTCCGAAATTTTGTCTCCTCTAGGAATTTTCGTCTCTGGAGGAAAAATCGACTGAAGTAAAGCATAAAAAAAGCAAAACACAAATTTTGTCTAATTATAATTAGTGTTCGGCACGGTACGGTATACCGCGGTATTTTTTTACGGTATACCGAAACCGTACCGGTCAAATTTTGAAAAAACGGTATTTTTCGGTATCGGTATTTTTTCGGTATAACGATACCGCAACCGTATACCGATACCGCAACCGTAAGTGGATCAGGAAGTTATTTAGGTGGATTAATATATATTATATATTAATCCACCTAAATTTGGAGACGAATGTTCCAAAAACGAAAATTCCGGCAACTATCAAATTTTAGTTTTTGCAAATCTCTAAAAATTTTAGCTAAATAAAAATTTGCTTTTCTTTTTTTGACTCCAGTGATTGTTAGATGAATAATAAATAGTGTGAGGATTTTTATTGATAAAAAATCGCAAAATATGGCCATAAAATATTGAAATAAATGGGCAAAATATTGACAAAAAATGCCAAAATTTAATGAAATATTGAAATAAATTTTCGTATATTCACTAGCGAAAACCCAAAAAAAAAGTTGAAATTTAACAAAAAAAAGTTAGTAAGTTTTTAAAATTGCATATTAGCTTTATAGTTCGACGAATTGGGTACTTTTACTCTCTTAGGCATTCTGAGATTGACGAAATGAGGATGTGACATTTTGTGGGCTTATCCACTCGACGTACTCCAAGTGTAAGTACAAAAAGTGCAAGTACAATCTCCCAGAAGAATTACCCTATATAAGCAGAATTCCTAATTTTCAGCGCCGCAGGCGAAAATTTTGTGAATTTTTGTTGTCATGCGGCCGACTTTCTTCACTTTTTTGCTAAAATTTATGAAAAATCCCAAAATTTTGGTAAAAATATGCAAAAATATAGAAATAATTTGAAAAAAGTGCCAAAAATTGAAATAACTGTAAAATTGGCAAAATATTGAAATATATTGAAATACAGCTTTGTTCAAAATCATAATATCGAAAAACTAACGGCATATTTGGGCTTTTCTCGACATAATATATTCAGGAAAAAAATATTTCAATAAGAATCCGCTCTCTAATAATAAATAATCCAAATTTACTATATTTAAAATAAAATTCGTACTGAGATGTGCTGGAGTTTGAAAAAAAAGAAAAGCGGAGTTTTGCACAAGCGCCTCGCCATGCCCCTAAGTTTACGTTGACCATTTTAAGCTTGTTCATCTCGTCTCAAAATCGAGATTTCGAGCTGATTTTGTGCATTCGACTCAGCTCGAGGAACTCTTTCAATGAGCTATCATTTAAAAAATGGAATTTTTCACCACAAAAATGAGCTTACTATCCCTTGGTTTTTGACCATTTCGAGCCCTATATCTCGGTCCATAGGCAGTTCCTTGAAAAAAGAGTGGTACCGTTCGAAACAGCACTATTTTCTACTCTATGTATATAACAATTTGAACATTAATTTAGGGGGTTACGTCATAACGGAAAAGTAACATTAATTCTAATAAGCAAATATCTTTTTTAAGTTAAGTTTACACAGTTTTGAATGAAAATAATGATGATTAGGGTGAAAATAATGATGATTAGGGTGTATGATTAGGGTGTAATCCATATTTTTTTCCTGAATTCCTATGACTGTGAAATGCACGAAAAACATGTTTTCGGCTTGTTTTAGGGTTTCTGGGATGGTCTGTAAATCCATATTTTCCATATTTTTCCATATTTTGCCATTATGCCCATATTTTCCATATTTGTCCATATTTAGCCTTTATATCCATATTTTATATCAATATTTCTCTTTTGTTGAATATTTTGATCCATATGTATTTGGACATTTTTTGGTAAATTTTAGTAAAAATTGGGAAAATTTTTAAAATTTTGGAAATTTTTAGTCAAAAAATTTTTTCAAAAATTTTTTGGAAAAATTTATTTTCAAAAAAAATTTAACAAAAATTTTAAATCCATAAAATCTTTTAGAACGATCTTAAAATGCAGAGTTAAAGGCAAAATTGTTGTTTTCTACACAAAATACTGATTTCTAAAATATTTTTTCATCATATTTTGATCCATATTTCGGTATTTTATATCCATATTTAGTATTTATTTCCATATTTATATCCATATTTTAGAATTATCCGGTATCCGAACCGAAAATTTCGGATATCCGGATCCGGTATCCGAACCGAAAATTTCGAATATCCGGATCCGGTATCCGAACCGAAAATTTCGGATATCCGGATCCGGTATCCGAACCGAAAATTTCGGATATCCGGATCCGGTATCCGAACCGAAAATTTCGAATATCCGGATCCGGTATCCGAACCGAAAATTTCGGATATCCGGATCCGGTATCCGAACCGAAAATTTCGGATATCCGGATCCGGTATCCGAACCGAAAATTTCGAATATCCGAATCCGGTATCCGAACCGAAAATTTCGAATATCCGGATCCGGTATCCGAACCGAAAATTTCGGATATCCGGTCACGGTATCCGAACCGAAAATTTCGAATATCCGGATCCGGTATCCGAACCGAAAATTTCGGATATCCGGATCCGGTATCCGAACCGAAAATTTCGAATATCCGGATCCGGTATCCGAACCGAAAATTTAGGATATCCGGATCCGGTATCCGAACCGAAAATTTCGGATATCCGGATCCGGTATCCGAACCGAAAATTTCGAATATCCGAATCCGGTATCCGAACCGAAAATTTCGAATATCCGGATCCGGTATCCGAACCGAAAATTTCGAATATCCGGATCCGGTATCCGAACCGAAAATTTCGGATATCCGGATCCGGTATCCGAACCGAAAATTTCGAATATCCGAATCCGGTATCCGAACCGAAAATTTCGAATATCCGGATCCGGTATCCGAACCGAAAATTTCGAATATCCGAATCCGGTATCCGAACCGAAAATTTCGAATATCCGAATCCGGTATCCGAACCGAAAATTTCGAATATCCGGATCCGGTATCCGAACCGAAAATTTCGAATATCCGAATCCGGTATCCGAACCGAAAATTTCGAATATCCGGATCCGGTATCCGAACCGAAAATTTCGAATATCCGGATCCGGTATCCGAACCGAAAATTTCGGATATCCGGATCCGGTATCCGAACCGAAAATTTCGAATATCCGAATCCGGTATCCGAACCGAAAATTTCGAATATCCGGATCCGGTATCCGAACCGAAAATTTCGAATATCCGGATCCGGTATCCGAACCGAAAATTTCGGATATCCGGATCCGGTATCCGAACCGAAAATTTCCGGATATCCGGCCTTTTTCGGATCCGGATATCCTGATGAGGTTTACCACATGGTAATCGAGTGTGATAAGTCTGAATTGAAGCTTAGAATTTGTCTATTTTGAATTCCGGGCCCTAAATTCGACATAGTCGAAAAACCCTAAATTCGACATAGTCGAATTTAGGGTAAAAATTCGGGTATAATTTCGGTTCGGGTATAATTTCGGAATACTAAACAGAAAGCAAATGGGTCAAGTTATATGTAATTCGAAAGAGCTCGTCGAATGAGTCAATGGTGAAAAAAATTTTCGTGCGGACTCATACAGGTGCTGAGATATAGGCCTCCGAAAATCGAAAAACCATAGGGGGGAGTAAGCTGTTTTTTGGGGGTGAAAAATTCTAATATGCAAATTATGACTCATTCGAAAAAGCTCGTCGAGCTGAGTCGAACACACCAAAATCAACGAAATCGACTTGATTGGACAAAGTTATGACCATTTTTTTACCCCTTCCACAAGGTCTCCGCGGAAAAAAGTTTTTGCCGCTGCGAGGAAACCGGGCATGTCGAGCGGAACACCGCCGCCGCTTCGCTACGGTCGCCGCGAGCGAAGCGAGCACGACCGCAGCGAAGCACGGCCATCGTGTAGCGAAGACCATGCCCGGCCTACCCACCGTAGCAGCACAAAAAGTTTTTCCAGCGAAAATTCCGTTGGTTATAACTTTGTTTAGATTCATTCAATCAAGCTGATTTTGCTGTCATTCGACTCAGCTTGTCGAGCACTTTCGAATGAGGATAATTATCATATTCGAATTTTTTGACCCCAAAAATTTTTAAAATTCGGGGGTCTGTAACTCGGCCATATGAAGGAATATTCCGTTGATTTTGGTGTCATTCGACTCAGCTCGACGAGCTCTTTCGAATGAGCTATTATTTGCATATTCGAATTTTTTACCCCAAAAATGTAAAACTCCCCCCTATGGTTTTTCGATTTTCGGGGACCTGTATCTCAACCGCTGTATGAGTCCGCACGAAAATTTATTCACCGTTCGACTCAACTTGACGAGCGCTTTCGAATGACATATGTTTTGACACATTTGCTACTATATTTAATTCATCATAACTTTGTTAAACTAGTCGAAGGATAATAATTTTTATGTCTTAAGACTCAGGTCGAAGAGTCAAGTCGGATTGAACCTAAAATTTTAATGTCGAATTTTTACCATAAATTTGACTATGTCGAATTTATGGTCCGGAATTCAAAATAGACAAATTCTAAGCTCAGATTCAGACTCAGAACGCTCTATTACCTATTGGCAAGCCTCAAAAATAAGGATTGATTACCAACGTTAGTATTTACTGTTAAAGAATTTAAAACGCAAGCTCAGTTTAAAAGGAAATAAAGAGATAAATATTTACCTTATCTATGTAAAGGTGTCCGGAAAATTGGGCTCTGGAAAATTGGGCTCCAAGATTTTTCGGAAAATTGGGCTCCAACTTTTCGGAAAATTGGGCTCCAGCGGAAATTTGGGCTCTACGTGAAAAAACGGAAAATTGGGCTCCAATTTTTTAGGCGTGGGGAATTGTGGGCGTCAAAGTTAATTTTTAGATTTATTCGAAAAATATCACAAAATTCTCTGGAATAACTATTTTTGTACTGTTACTTAGTGGGTAGGTCGGCATTTCAAAGCTGAAAATCAGTAAAAAGAATAGGTTTATGTTACTGTTGTAGAACCCAGCGACCGTTGACTCCCGCGAGGCGCGTGCCGCAAAATCCCCCGCGAAGCGGGGGATTTTGCACAAGCGCCTCGCCGACGCCCATAGGTTTACGTTGTTTGATTTTGTGGCATTTTTCGTTGAAATCCAAAAATTCACTCTGACGCCCACAATTCCCCGCGCCTAAAAAATTGGAGCCCAATTTTCCGTTTTTTTCACGTAGAGCCCAAATTTCCGCTGGAGCCCAATTTTCCGAAAAGTTGGAGCCCAATTTTCCGAAAAGTTGGAGCCCAATTTTCCGAAAAATCTTGGAGCCCAATTTTCCAGAGCCCAATTTTCCGGCACTGCTATGTAAATACATAGGCTTTATTTGCTTGAATATTTAAAAGCTAACTAAATGCAAAAAAGATAAAAATCAGATTAAATGTATTCTACTATAACATTTTTAATATTTATTGCATTTTACTTTATTTTAATATTTTGTATTGTTGACGTCCGTAAATGAATATTAAAATTTTGCAAAAAGACACGCAACTTTTAAAATGAGTTGTGCTACATTTAACCTTATAAATGACACGATTTTATCTATAATTAAAAAGACCTTGAAATTCGCGTAACAACGAATACGTTTATGTATAATTACTAGGGCTCGGATTTTTAGGTTATAACCTATTTTTTCTTCGAAAAAATCAAAAAATTTTCGTTCGATAGTATCGGTATCGATATATCGTATCGATCTGGTCACTACTTTAAACTATGGTCTGTTGAGAGCAACTCTTTTATCTAGTGTATATTTAAAAGCACATTATAATGTAAGAATTTTTAAATCATGAATAAAAATTTAAAATACGGCAGGGTCAGCCTTATATATAGTTTATTTAATGAAGTTTAGCATAAAATTTTAGAAAAAAAGGTCTCCAAAATCGGCCAGGGGCCCTCCTGTGGTTTTTAACTTTAAGGAGTTTGTAACTCGGTCCCGGAATGTCAGATCAACTTCATCCACCCCTAAATCGACTCAGTTTTTAAAGCTCTTTCGAATGACATCTCATTTGTCCAAATCAATCCAAATTTTAAAAAATTACATTAAAAAATAACAGCAGATTTTTTAAAATTTTACCCGTTTTTATTCTTAAAAGTTTAAAAAAATTTTACACATTTAAAATATTATTTAAAATATTTATTTCGTGTTTTATTTAACTTATTTAATAAGGAAATATTAATTAACCACGAAAATGTTCGAACCCGCGACCTATTTTAAAACGATTTTGCAGTCAGCGCTCTTAGCCACTTAACCAAAATTTAAATTCCGCTATGTCCCTTGCTAGTCTGATGTGCGCCTGTAGACTGAGATACAGGCCCCTGAAAATCGAAAAACCATAAAGGGGAGTAAGCTGGGTAAAAATTCGCATATGTAAATTATAACTAGGGCTAGGATTTTAGGCAAAATGCCTGTTTTTTTCCTAGATAGGCCTGATGCTGAAACGTTCGAATCCGGTGTTATTTTACTGAAATGTTCTTTCTAACTAGTTTTATCGTTGCCTAAAATTGCCTATTTTAACTTTTTCAGGAAAAGTGCCCTATTTTGCCTTTTTTCGGCCTATTTTGAATATTTTTGCTAAAATTTCTGCATATTTGGGCATTTTTTGCAAAATTTGTTGTCTAAAAATTATTTTTTTTGGTAAAAAATATAATTTTTCAGAAAAAAATAATTTTTCAAAAAAATTTTTTACCTTAAAAAATTTATTCAAATTATTTTCGTAAACAAAATAATTAATATAAATTGATTTCTGTGTAGTTCTGATTATTGAAATTAATTTATTTAGCATTTTATTGCTTAGATTTAACTTTTTTGATAAATTTTAGCCTATTTTGTGCATATTTCGGGCATATTACTCTTGCCTATTTTGCCTTTTTTTCTTATTTTAGCGCCTATTTTGGCAGTTTTTTAGTGCCTATATAGGCGCCTATTTATAACTTTATAGTGCCTAAAAATCCTAGCCCTAATTATAACTTATTCGAAAGAGCTGCTCGAGCTTAGTCGTTGACACCAAATCAACGAAATCCGACTTGATTGGACAAGTTATGACCAGTGATGTCAAAGTTCCAGTTCCAGTTCCGGAACTAATTAGTTCTAGTTCCAGTTCCGGAACTAGAACTACGGAACTAACGATTATCTGGAACTAGTTTGGAACTAGAACTACGGAACTAGTAAATGCCTGGAACTAGCTTGGAACTGGAACTACGGAACTAGTAAATGTCTGGAACTAGCTTTGGAACTAGTTCTGGAACTAGTTCTTGGGGGTATATTTTTGACAAAATTTCCTCGAAAATTACCTGCAGCGCGCTGAGTATGGAAGAAATCTGGCTGCTTGAGCTCCAAAATTCTAAAAATTTTCGCCTGCGGCGCTGAAAAAGTGATTTTTTCGGCCTACGACCTTAGAAATTCTCAAAATTTTCGCCTACGGCGCTGAAAAAGTGGATTTTTTCGGCCTCTTAATCCTCCAGTTTATCCTCCAATCTCCTAAATCCTCCGTTATCACCCATAATCCTCTTATAACCCAGATATCACCAAAAATATCCCCAGATATATCCCATCCTCCAAAAATATCCCATCCTCTGATCTCCCCGTTAAAATTTTTTATGTGCGGCATCCTGTCCTGTAAAAAATTTTGAAAAAAATCCCGTTACGGGATCCCGTGAATGCGATTTTGCCGCACACTAAATGATTTTTTAAATAAGGCTACTCCCACATTGACATCCGTGTTGAGTGTTTTGTCGAGTGTCTAGTGTTTCGTGCGGGCATCCGTGCGTGCGTCCGTGTCGTGCACCCTCCTACAATGACATCCATGTCAAGTGTTGAGTGTTTTAACTTTCAAAAAAATCTTGAAAAGCACTTGACACTCAACGCTAGAGAGTACATGGTGCAGACTGCATGAGAAACCACTCGACACGGACGACTATCAAGTGTTGAGTGTCGAGTCAATTGTGGGAGTAGTGTTATGCCTTTATTTGTTAAAATTGATAAATCCTTTCATATTCAAAAATTTAAAAATTTGGAACTAGAACTAGCTTGGAACTAGTTCCAGAACTGGAACTGGAACTAAGGCATTTCAAAAATGGAGTTCCGGAACTGGAACTGGAACTGGAACTACAAAAATTAAAAACCTGGTTCCGGAACTGGAACTGGAACTACAAAAATTAAAAACCTAGTTCTGGAACTGGAACTAGTTCCAGAGAAATCTTGGAACTTTGATATCACTGGTTATGACCGTTTGTTTTTACCTCTTCCACATTGCCTACGCGGAAAAATGGTTTTGCCGATGCGGAGGAAGCCGAGCATGTAGAGCGTAACGAAGGCCGCCGCTTCGCTACGGTCACCGCGAGCGAAGCGCACAACTCAGCTCATTGAACCCTTTCGAATGAGCTATTATTTGAAAAATCGAATCTTTCACCCCAAAAATGAGCTTACTTCCCCCTATGGTTTTTCACTATTTCGAGCCCTATATCTCGGCACGAAATTTTTTCCGCGGAAAAATTTTGGCGTCATTAAACTCAGCTCGCCGAGCTCTTTCGAAAGAAATATAAATATCTATTTGCAGATGACGTTACTAAAGTGTGTTAGGCATATTAGAGATCGGAACGGGTCCGGTACCCGGACCCGTTTCCTAGTTTTCGGGTCCCTTTTCCCGGTTTTTTCGAAGCAACCGGGATGAAACCGGGAACGGGAATTCCCGGTTTTCCCGGTCCGGGTCCCTCCCGGTCAACCTTCAGAACCCGTTTCCCGGACCCGGTTTTTTCAAAATTCCGATCTCTAAAGCATATAGCCCCTCCCCCAATTTTGAGTCTCACTTTTTCTTATAATATAATATTTCCCTTTCTCAATACCAGACTTCCCTCCATCAATACCAGACTAGGATATGGATACGGATTTTGCTATCCGTATCCGGATATATCCGTGGGGTCAATATCCGTATCCGTTTGTATCCGTTTAACTTTTGAGTATCCGCGGATATATCCATTTCTCAAAATAGTCAAATTGGCTAAAATTTTCAAAATGATCAAATTAATTTAAATTTAAAAAAGTTTAAAATGATGGATTATCTTAAATGCTTTGCAGTCAGTATTGCGGGGGTTCCAGTTTCCATTCCAGTTCCGGTTCCGGAAGCGGTTCCAAAGATACATCCCTACTGATGGCTGAAAGAAAAAGAAGTTAGCAAAAGATGGGAGGCGTGAGAGGAAAGGGAAGATATAACTTTGTCAAATCTTTTTCTAACCAACTGATCTTGTTGTCATTCAACCCAGCTCGACAAGCTTCTCTGAATTAGCTATAATTTGGCTATTTTATTTTTTGATCAAAAATCAGTTTTGCCTCCTACGGTTAAAAATGTTTTTGCTGCTGCGGAGCAACCGGTCAATTTGAGTGTAACGCGGCTGCCGCGAACTAAATGGAATGTATGCTATCTATTGTACATGTATAAAAATAATTTATAAGTTTCAAAAAAAGATTTTTAAAAAGCTTGCGAGAATTTGTACACTTGTATATTTTAAATTTAAAAAAATAAAATAAATACAACAAATATACATTTACTTCAATAAATATTTAGTTTAAAACAATTGTTTAAAATTATTTAATATTATCAAGTGCTGTTGAGTTTTGAAATTTCGAATGTTTAGCAATTAAGTACATTGGGAAATTTCCTTCATAATTTGTGCGAAGATTCCTTCCTTTAAAAAATCCATCGTCACTAAATTGATCTAAAGCAGCTGAAAAAGTAAAAATAATATATCAGGGTTATGAAATCATTTTTATTTCAATTTAAACGAAATTTGCACTGTCACAGAAGTAGTATATGAAAATGCAGCACGTCAGTATCTACTACAACCCTTCAAAAAATTCTTAAGTCTAGCAAGAGCAGTCCTATGCGGCTTGAATCTGCTTAATACTTTTCCAACAATAGATCAATTTAGAAATTGTAGTGAAAGATTCACATATACAAACTATTGCTAATCTATAAAGCTCTGCTCGAGTATATAAGGTAGTGATGTTCGGGAGAAGAAAAGACTCGGGAATCGGGAAACGGGAGTCGGGTCGGGAAATGACCTCGGGAGTCGGGATCGGGAGTCGGGAATTTACAACAAAAAAATTTTTGGCGCCTTCGGCGCCAAAATACCAATATTTTGCTATGCAGGCGAAGATTTTGATAATTTTGGAAGGTCAGGAAGCCAGACATCTAACCTCCTGGATACGCCATTGATGTTATGATCACTCTCGACAATCTAAAATCCTTTGTCCGCGCCGCAGGCGAAAATTTTCTTAAGTCGAAGGCTAAGAACCAGACTTCGTCCTTTATTTTGAGAATTTCTAAGGTCGTATGCCAAAAATCCACTTTTTCTGCGCCGCAGGCGAAAATTTTGAGAATTTAAGAAACTTCATCGAGGGAAGTCAAAAATATACCCCCAAGAACTAGTTCCAGAACTAGTTCCAAAGCTAGTTCCAGACATTTACTAGTTCCGTAGTTCTAGTTCTGGAACTGGAACTATAACTAATTAGTTCCGGAACTGGAACTTTGCCCACCACTGCTAAGAAGTCAGATATTTTTCATTTTCTGCGCCGCAGGTGAAAATTTTTGAAAATTCATGACTAATTAATATTTCTGGAATTTTTTGACGTTTATAGTATTGAAAAAAATAACTTTAAAATTTTAAAATCAAAATCAATGTTAAAACCATTTATTTTTGGGTGGAAAAATTATTTAAAAACATTTACCAGCCCTGGATTCGAACCCAGCCCAACAAAGCAACTGAAGTCACTCAACTTAACCACTCAACCACGTCTCAACAATAGTTATATGGGAAAAATTTAAATATTTTATTTTTCTTTCTCTTTTTTTTATTTTTTTTTCTTTATTTTTTCCTTTCAAAAATAAAATTTTATGAGAAAAAGCCATTCTTAGGGGTGTAAAAATTTCCCGACTTAGTCGAGAATTGGCAACGGGAGTCGGGGTCGGGATCGGGAGGCCAAAAACTCGGGAAATTTCCCGAGTCGGGTGTCGGGAGTCGGGATACCCGAACATCACTAATATAAGGTAATAAATATAGTATACTTATATAATTTGATATATGTGATTTATTATTTATGCCTTTAGTCGGAAAAATCAAATTATTAAAAAAGATAATTCATTTTAAGTTTCGTTCGGAACTAAAAAACAGAGCAAGAAGGAGCAGAACAAATTTCGTCTAACACTGATAAAAATCAAATTGATGAATATAAATTAAAAGTTAAAAACCAATTATGTCTCCCTTTTCTGCCCAAAGACTTTTATTTGTAGATGAATTTTGTTCTAAATATTAAATTAGTATGGTTGTCTATGATTTTCTACTATATAATAGGGTTGCAAACCGAAGCCTTTGGAAGGTGTTCGGGCCGCGGTAGGGGTGGCTTAAAGGAACAATTTTTTACGAAAAAAAATTTCAGAAAATATTTCGCTCTCGGTCCATTTAAGTTAATTTTTGAAACAATTATATAGATTTGTGTAATTAAATAAATATTAATTGCAAATCCTTGTAGTATTTGGAGTTATTAATTAAATGTATATACAGGGATAGCGAAACCGAGGTCGGGTATAGCGAGATCGAGGGGAAATTTGGACCCGAGACCGATGTCGAGGACCGAAGATAACCGAGGTTTTTAAAAAATTTTATAAATTTCCAAAATCTACTTAAATTTAATAAATTTTATCAACTATTCGCTAATCATTATTAAATTAATATGCTCTGATCTAATGTAGGGCTGAGCGCAAGAGACAATCTCAGAAAACGCAAGACTTAAAACGCAACGCAAGGCCAAAATTTAACGCAAGAATGCAAAAATTGTGGGTAAAATTTTTACTCAAACATTAGCCATTTTTCACTTAAAAAATGAGGCATCACTACAAGTAAGTAGAATTGGACGATATCGATATTTTAGGAAAAATTCGATAACGATATAAGTCGATATTGACATGACCGAGATCGATATCGATATGCAAGATTTAACTCGATATCAAGATCGATACTCGATATTAGCCAATATTTTTTTAAAAATATTTATTAATCCAAATCCAGAAAATTCATTGAGGGTTGTTGGCGGACGGTTAACCGAACCGGAACCGTTAACCGATGTTTTTGTCAAATTAACCGGAACCGAAAACCGGCGATAACCGAAAACCGGTGGGTGCCGGAATTTTGGTCACTGGAATTTTGGTCACCAAGATTTTTCGGAACTTTGGTCACCAATTTTTTCGGAATTTTGGTCACCAGCGGAATTTTGGTCACCAAGTCAAAAAACGGAATATTGGGCACTGAAATTTTGGTCACCAAGAGGAATTTTGGTCACCAGACTTGAAAAACAAATCTTATCTAAAACTGATAACAACGTGACAAAAATTGTTTTTCAACTCCCTGATGAACATTTTCAATGTTGATCACTCTCCTAGTTAATCAATCTTCCGGAAGAGTGATTGAGAGTGATCAACCGAGAGAGTGATCAGCCGGGAGAGTGATAAAAATTGAAATTGATCAGCTTTTGGTTAAGTGGTTTAGTTGATGAACTTTACTCGATAAAGTTAAATAGGGTAAAGTTTTCGAGTCGGGCCGCCACTAGTCTTTTTTGGGCCAAATATCTTAGGCCCGATCGATACTTCGGTCCGTGTTGGGCTATTTTGGCAACCCTACTTTTAAGTCTAATACATTTGAATCAATTGATACCACTCAACAGTGTATGCCAACTTTAGGGGGCCACCTTTTTGTTAATTTCGACCTCTTTTCTACATTGCCCCCTTTTGCCACTTTTTGACATGTTCTGAAAAGCAAAAAATTTTACATAGAAGCCTTCCAAAATTTTCAAAATTTTCGCCTGCGGCGCAAAAATGAAGATTTTTCACTTTAATATTCTGTGGTGTGAGGATCATATTCATGATCGTGCGTCAATTTTTTGACGACGCCTCTTAATCATTATTATTCATCCCAAATTCCTTGATAACTTTCATCAATCCACCGATCATCGATATACCATTACCTCTACTCTCCTAATATTCAAAATAAGCCAACTTTATCTCGCCATATACACTGTAATTCCTCGAATTGTTGAAATTTATAAATTATTCGGTGTACGACAATTGCGGATACGCACGTGCGAATGCGACGATTGCGGACGATGATTGCTGATATGTCAATTTAAAAGTCATCTTAATGGGATATTCTGGATGTCCGAAAACCGGTCCCGATTAACCAAAAACAGGATACCGGTTAATACCGAGGATACCGGTTAATACACGGTCGCCAACAACCCTAGTATATATTAATACTAAGTTAAAGAGAGCAGAGAAAAAATGATTACCAAAAAACCAGGAATTCCGGCCTACCGGAACCGGAACTACCAGCGCAAACTAATAGGTGTTTATGTAAAAGTCATACACAATTTTTAATTTTAAAAAGCAGAAGACGGAAGAAAACTAAAAAACGGAGGCGTAAGATAAGAAAGACTGAATCGCCGGCCTATAATTTAATAATTTATAGAATATATAATCAAAACTGGAAGAAAAATACTTTGAATGGTGCAAACGACTCCAAAATATTAATTTTCAGCGCCGCAGGCAAGAATTTTGAGATTTAGATCCTTAATACAAAAATCATCCTTTTTTAGCTCCACAAGCGAAAATTTTGAAAATTTTTAAGGCCAAGAAGCTTGAAATCCCCCATTTAAGATATCCTCCTTATATTCCCGATCAAGAGGTTAGGAAAAGTTAAGGCAATTTCGAAAGTTAAGGCAGTTATCTTTATTTTTCAGCGCCGCAGGCGAAAATTTTTAGAATTTTGGAAGAGCAAGTGGCCAGATTTCTTCCATTTCTTAAAAAAGGCAATCTTTAGGGGTGTATATTTAATATCGATATTGGTCGATATTCGTGACGATATTCTCGTATAGGTTTCGAGATCGATGTCGGATGAAATCAATATTGATATTGGAAAATGAGCGATATTCGAGACGATATATCATTATCGATCTCGACTCGTCCAACTCTACATGTAAGCGAGTGCTAATCAGTGATGAGAAGAACTGGAACCGTTGCTCGGTAAAGGTCTAAAAATACACCCCTAATGATGGGTGAAAAAAGCGAAGTTTTTCACTCTCCGGAGCCGAAGTTGTCTGAATTGCTCCATGATGACAGAATAGAAATAATCGTATAATAGGATCCAAGTAGAGTAGGACGAAATCGATATTTTAGGAAAAATTCAATATCGAGATTTGTCAATATTGACGTGACCGAGATCGATAACAATATTAACTGATATTTTTAAACCCATATGATTTCCCCCTATGATTTTTCGATTTTCGAGGATTTGTATCTCAACTCCTGTATGAGTCCGCCCAAAAATTTTTTCACGTTCGACTCAACTCACGAGCTCTCTCGAATGACATATATTTTGACCCATTTGCGTTCTGTTTAGTATTCAGAAATTTTTCCCGGTTTTAAATTCTTTTGACTAAACAGAACGGGTTTGGGATAACTGCGAAAAATTTGTAAGGTAAGGTGTCATGCAACTCTACTATATAAGTAGTTGGCAGAATAATCCAAAAAAAATTTTCATATACCTTGTATAGGTTTATATTCAGCAGTTGCTACCATTTCTTTGCCTAAAACGTAGATATAATTTTAATTTAACTTGAAATAAAATTTTTATTAACCTAGCCAATAAAACCAATCAACAGATTGCGCATTTTCACTCGCATCACCTTGAATTGATTGCATAAGCTCATAAGCTACTTGACATGCCTATAATTTAATTATATATTACCCTATTCCCAAAGAAGGGTCGAATCGTTTTTTTCAGTACTTTTTATCGTGGCGCGACATTTGGGGATCAGACTTTTGGGGACCCGACAGTTGGAGACGACTTTTGGGGACCCGACACTTAGGGACCCGACTTTTGGGGACCCGACACTTAGGGACCCGGCTTTTAGGGACCCGACAATTGGGGACCCGACATTTGGGGACGAAATAGAATTTTTAAAAAATTTGAAAACCTTCCTAAAGCAAGTTTATAATGCATGGTCGGATATGAACAACACATGGTCATTGACTCAGCTAGATGTCTGAGTCGAATGAGGGTGAAAACCAAGCGCGGGAGTTAACGATCAAGCGCGGGAGTCAACAGCCCGTGCTTGATCGTTAACTCCCGTGCTTGACTCCCTTGACATTTGACTCCCGCACTTGGTTTTCACGGTCATTCGGCTCAGACATCGGGCTGAGTCAATGACCATGTTTTATCCATATCCGACTATGTATTAAAGACCTGCTTTAGGTAGATTTTCAATTTTTTTTAAATTTTATTTCGTCCCCAAATGTCGGGTCCCCAATAGTCGGGTCCCTAAGTGTCGGGTCCCCAAAAGTCGTATCCCCAACTGTCGGGTCCCCAAAAGTCTGATCCCCAAATGTCGGATAGCCCTTTTTATTACATTATAGAAATGGTCAATTTTCCTTAAAGTTGATGTATGTTAATGTTTGCCTTAAGGAAAAATGGTGAAAGAGATTTAAATTTTTTATATTTTTTTCTTGTTTTCGTTTGTATTATCATTTACACGGACGAGCACGGAAGAATCACGGATGGACACGGACGAGACCGGACAGACAAAACACTAACGAACACGGACAGACAAAACACGGAAGACATGGACAGAGGCTGTACTTTAGTAAGTGGATGCCGGCTTTAATAAACAAATGTTATAACATTTGAAAGAGCTCGTCGAGCTGAGTCGAATGCCACCAAAATTATCTCTAGGAAAAATTTTTGAACCGAGATACAGGCGATTGAAAATCGAAAAACCAAAGGGGGGACCAAGCACTTTTTTTGGGGGTGAAAAATTCGAATATGCAAATTATACCTCATTAGAAAGAGTTTCTCGAGCTGAGTCGAATGACACCAAAACCACCGAAATCTGATTTGATTGGACAAAGTTATGACAGTTTGTATTGACCCCTCCCATAAGGCCTTAGGGGAAAAAAGTTTTTGCCGCTGCGGAAAAAGTCGGGCATGTCGAGCGGAACGATGGCCGCCGCTTCGCTACGGTCGCCGCGAGCGAAGCGAGCACGACCGCAGTGAAGCACGGCCATCGTGTAGCGAAGACCATAATTCTGTTTCCTCTAATACCCTTCTTAATCCCTTCTTGTATCCAGGATAACTCTCTAAATCATTACCCACCAACTTACATGTACCACAAAGTCGAGTAGGAAACGCTGACTTATAGTCAGCGTTCGAGTAGGAAACGAGTAGGAAACGCTGACTTATAGTCAGCGGATTTTGGATATACTTTAGCCGGTGGCCGGTTCGAAACCGGTTCGAAATATATACCATTCGATTCGTTTTGGCGAGCTTATTTTTGGGATGAAAAAATAGATTTTTTGAATGATAGCTTATTCGAAAGAGCTTCTCGAGCTAAGTCTATTGACACCAAAATCACCGAAATCACCGCTCGCTTCGCTCGCGGCGACCGTAGCGAAGCGGCGGCCGTCGTTCCGCTCGACATGCCCGGCTTCCTCCGCAGCGGCAAAAACTTTTTTCCGCGAAGGCCTGATGGGAGGGGTCAATACAAACGGTCATAACTTTGTCCAATCATGTCAGATTTCGGTGATATTGGTGTCAATAGACTTAGCTCGAGAAGCTCTTTCGAATGAGCTATCGTTCAAAAAATCGATTTTTTCATCCAAAAATAAGCTTACTGCCACCTTTGCTTTTTCGATTTTCGGGAGCCTGTATCACGGTCCACAGGCATTTCCGCACCCTGGGAGTGGTACCATTCGACTCAGCTCGCCGAGACGAGTCGAATGGTATATATTTCGAGTCGGTTTCGAACCGGCCACCGGTTAAAGTACAGCCGGGATTTTTTTAAGATGATGTCAGTGGGGGTTCTGCGCCGCAGGCGAAAATTTTAAAATTTTGAAGGCTAAGGAAAAGATTTCTTCCATTTTCTGCGCTGCAGGCAAAAAAACATAATTTCTCGATCTAAAAAATCATTAATTTTTAAAAACAAAATGAGATTTATTTATCGAAAAGGGACATAAAATTCTTCGTCTCATAATAGGAATCGAACCCAAGCTTAATCAATAATAATAGACTAACACCTCAACCACTTGACCACACAAAATTAATAGGATCGTTTCAAATTACACTATTTATTGAGAAGAAAATTTTGGTTTTGTCAACCGGTTTTCGATTATCGCCGGTTTTCGACCCCCGGTTTTCGGTTTCGGTTAATTTGTAAAAAACACCGGTTTTCGGTTTCGTTTCGGTTAACCGTCCGTGAGCAAACCTGCTAAAAACGACTAATACTTTATTAAAAATCTTTCTTCCCTATTTTTGCGCTCTTGCGTTATTTGCGTTAAATTTTAGCTTTGCGTTGCGTTTTTTGAGATTGTCTCTTGCGCTCATCCCTGATCTCGGCCCTATGAAGTCAGATCGCGTTGATTTTAGTGTTATTCGACTCAGCTCGACGAGCTGCTTCGAAATAGTCGCATCTTTGAGAGCTCTTTTGAACAACATAAATATCGATAAACCGGAGTCTGTCCACAAATCAATTTTTACAGATAATTATTTAAACGAGATAATTAAATACATATCAAAAATAAAAAAAATGAATGAAAAACAGAGATTTAGTGAAAAATATGACTGCGAAAATAAAGGCAATTTTTAAGATTTTTATTAAAAAACTAAAATAGGTCCAAAAAAGTCCCAATTAGGTTAAAAATGGTTTTAGGTCCAAAAAGGCCGAAATGGGTTTTTTAGGTTCGAATAGGTCCAGTGTAGACTCATTATTTCGACACAAAACAGTGTTTTTTGTGCTTACCTTATCAAAACTAGTTCGCAAAAAATAGAGAAAACCCTAAAAAAGACTCTCTCTGGTAATGAGAAAAAACCCTTCTTTCCGGATAGGGCCATTATATTTATAGGGACTGGGCCGTTTTGGCGCGAACTTATAAGATAGCGAGTTTGTTATCAAAAATGATAAAATTTTGCAATAATAACTCTTGTACCTTTATCTATGTTCTCCAAAAATTTCAGAATTTTTGAGCAAGAATTTTAGAAATTATGGCCGAAAATGTCGATTTTATGAAAAATGCCTAATTTTTTCTGGTCTATCGACTATATCTTCAGAAATATCTTATGAAAAATTCTGAAATTTCTGGAGGAGGTAGACAAGGATGTTAAAGAAATTTAAGAAAAATTTTTATGAAGTTAGGTCTCGCCTAAGTGCCAGATTTTTGTTCTCGCGCCAAAATGGCCCGGCGCCAAAACGACCTCAACCCTATTTATACACAAGCAAAATAATTTTATAGAACTTACATTACTACTTAATGTACAAACTAAAAATTGGCATTTAGCGAGAATTTGAAATATTGCTAATATTTCAATCACAGCTTCCAAAGAATCATCTAAAAATGAATATTTCGGCTCAAAATTGAGATTGGGTTGTATTAAATTAGAGGTAGGCGCGGGAGGGATCCCGACGGGATTTTCCTTGATCTCGATCCCGAAATCCCGGATTTTTGATTTTCGGGATCATTCGGGATCCGGGATTTTTTCGGGATTTATCACTCGGGATCCCGTCCCGGCATCGTTTAAGAAAAAATCCCGACTCGGGATCCCGGACATTTTTCTATAATTTTCTGGATTTTTAAATTAACATAATGCAAAACATTTCTTACTCTAGTGGCCTACTTTTAGATAAAAAAAGGAATGAGACAATAAGTTTCAGAGAAAAAGAGCTTCTATAATTTAATTAGCTCGTAAAAATTTCTAATTAATTAAATCTGAAAAATATCCTACAAATATTTATTTTTCATCATACGTGTGGTATTAAATGATCCGTGATAAATTTCATATTTAGTTCCCAACTTTCGCTTTGCTTCTTCAACCACATCTTTAAGTATTTCAAAATCCGCTGCAATGAACAACGTACGCAGATTAGTACAGTATAAAGGTTTTGGCGTAATTTTATTTTGTCTCTCAACAACATCAAACCAAAGTTCAACCCATCTCTATAGAATAAACAATTACAAGTGACAAGGTACATGAAATGTGTCAGGTTATGATTGAGTTATATGTGGCAAGGTACAAGTACAAGCTGGCAGTCTGGGAAGAAATATTTTTGACAGAAATATGTTGAGAACCGGGTCAATTAAAAGTAAAAATATTAAAAATAAAAATATTAATTAAATAAATGAGGGAAAATAAAATTTGCAAAAATCTACAAAAAAATTCAAATGATTTTGAAAAATGACCGGAAAAATGTGCTTCTTTCTATCAACTAAAAACCCTGTCATATATGCTTCATTAAAATTTTCATTATAATTAGCATTAAAAATAGTAATGTAAAACCGTGGGTACCGATTAATCACCTACCCTTAACCAGAATCTTTTTAATATTTAACAAACCAAATATTCATCAAGTTCATGATATTTTACTTCAAGTATCTTGTCCGTTCTTCTGATGTGAATACCTACAACAGGACCTACATAAAACAAGAATTTTATGACAAATAGAATTTTTGTTTTCTAACCATAAGACACCTCAATCTACCGCCGGCCAACCTACTTCCCCCAACCTTCCGCGCCCAAACTACCGCAAAATTCCTATACATCAACGTTCAACGTTGATGGCACAAATTTACCTTTATTGGAACTTACGATTTTCATGGTTTTTTGATACACTTGTGTTATATGCCCGCATTTTTGTGCACCCCTTCCCCATTTACTTCTTTCCTTCTCTTTGCCTTTTCTATTTTCTCTTTAAGAATACAAAATGGTCAAAGGCAATTAATGGGCAAAGATTAAATTTATTTATAAAAAGGAAAAATATGGGAACATCATCAATTTTAGGTTTTTGTTTTTTAAATTTCTTTTCAGATCAATGAATATTTTCTATCTTCCACAGAGTGAAGAAGCTTCGGCCTAACTACAGTTTCCGTACCAGGCTCAGAATTGGACGATTTATATGTCATTCGAAAGAGCTCGTCGAGCTGAGTCGAACGACACCAAAATTATTCAGCGGAAAAAATTCTGAGCCGAGTTACAGGCCCCCGAAAATCGAAAAACCATAGGGGGAAAACCATAGGGACCAAGCTGATTTTTGGGGTGAAAAATTCGAATATGCAATTAATAGCTCATTTGAAAGAGCTCTTCAAGCCGAGTCGAATGACACCAAAATCGCCGTGATTGGTCAAGTTTGTTCAAAGTTATGACAGAAAAAACAAACAACGTAAACCTATGGGGCGTCGGCGAGGCGCTTGTGCAAAACTCCGCGCTTCGCGCGGAGTTTTGCGGCACGCGCCTCGCGGGGAGTCTACGGGCTCTGGGTCTGGGCTCGTAACTTAATCCTATTCCTATCATCGATGAGATGGGCATGCCCGGCTTCCCACCGCAGCAGCAAGAACATCCACGGAGAATAAAGGTAAGGAGCTAAAACAAACGGTCATAACTTTATCAAATGACGTCTGATTTCATTGATTTTGGTGTCATTCGACTCAGCTCGATGAGCTCTTTCGAATGATGTATAATTTGCATATTCGAATTTTTCACCCCCAGAAAACAGCTTGGTCCCCCCCCCCCTATGGTTTTTTGAACTTTAGTGGTCTGTAACTCGGCTCAGAATTTTTAATCCGCTGAAAAATTTTGGTGTCATTCGACTCAGCTCGACGAGCTCTTTCGAATGACATATAAATCGTTCAATTCTGAGCCTGGTACGGAAACTGTAGTTTAGCCGAAGCTTCAATTTAATTTTTACAAGAAAAAACCAACAAACAAAAGCCAACAAACAAAATTTGTACAAATGGTATTGAAATGAAGTTAAGCATCGGAAATCAAGTCAGATGGCGATGCAGCAATTCAAATTGTCATTCAGAAGTCAAACCTCTCCTCGGAACTTGGTTATAAGGCAGTTATCTGCCGTGTTTTACCATTGTACGCTTCCTCAACTGTTAAAAACTACAAAATGATGATGTTCCCATATTTTTTCTTCTTATAATGAATTTAATCCTTGCCCATTAATGGCCTTTGATCATTTTGTGTTCTTAAGAAGAAAATAGAAAAGGCAAAGAGAGGAAAGTCGAAGGAAATGGGGGCATAGTCAGATATTTGTATTCTTATCAGGGCTGGCTACCTTAGGCGCCGCAGGCGATAATTTTGAAAATTCTGTAAGATCCTTCAAACAAAACTCTTCCTTTTTTGCGCAGCAAATTTTTTGAATTTTGGAAAGGCAATAGTATAGAATTCATACATAAATTTAAAAAATATTAGTTACTTTTTTAATGAAAAATGTTCATATACATATTTTACAATGGAGAAAAGTTACTTTTCGTTTGAAAGGGTCCGAACAACACACTTTTCATTACCAATATGTAAGTATCTGATCCACTATTCATTAACACGGCCTTTTTAAATTTTTCTGACTCGGGAACCGAGTTCGAGAGTCTCGAACATAATTGTCATCCAACCCAATGCCATAACTTACCGCATTCAAAAGGAATTTTCGAGACAATCTGATTTGTCACATTTTTTGTTCTTTCGTTTTCTCTCCAGAGAAATTTGATTAACTAAATTGTTAGAATAATATTTTGGAAAAAATTATAGTGCCATCTAGTGGGCTGATCAAATATATGTGAATATGCGTAATCTGGCCTGAATTTCTATTGCAATGTAATGTCGAGAAATAGTATTATAATTATTATCATTTTAATTAAATTTAGAAACTTTAACTACACTTTCATATACCGACTCGCTCTAAAGTATGGAAAAGGCTTGCGAATTTTGCATTTCGCGTTTCGCATTTTTCAGCGCGAAAATTTTCGCATTTTGCATTTCGCTTTTTGGTCCATATGCGAAATTTGTTTCGCCTTCTCATTTAGTATTTTATTTTTTAGAATCTTTTAAATATATATGTTTCTATATGAAAGTATTTCTTACTTTCCGAAAGAGTAGCGTTCTGCAAAAGTACCTGCTAAAGTCGCGACCAAAACCGAAAATAAAGCCTGAGACCGAGAGGTCTAGACAACAAATTTGACCATTTCAGAAATATAAATGAGAAATAGTTTAGCTAAAGTTTCAATTTCATAGTAAATTGATTGGGATGGCACTATAGTCATTATGATTGAGTGATTTATCTACTTGTCCATTGAACCAAAGTGCTGGATTTGAATGATATTTGAGAAGAGGAACTTCAATTTGAATTGGAGCATAATCATATGCGAGAAATAGCTGAATATTTTTATTAGTCTTAATTAGGGATGTGAGAAGTATGAAAATTCGTAATTTTCATTAATGGGTAAGGGTCTAACCTGAAAAATCAGATAGACTATATAATTTCTTCCGCGATATAGGGGCGAAAAGATGAGTGCGCGTGATAAAGTATGAACTGGAATACTGAAGCACATAATATTTTAGTAGGAAGCCAAATAAAACTAAAAAGGATTGGCCAATCGAAATCTGTGTTTAATTCAACATTTGGAGTTATATCATTAAGTCGCTATCATTAAGTCGCGCAGAATAGTGATATTATTGGCGACAGGGTACATATTTTAATTGAAGCTTACGAGTCATTCCAATGATAATCCAAATTAATTTGGGCCCAAATGAAGTACAGGGTGCGTAAAAAGTCCATAATATTTCTTGTATGAAAATTTAATCAAGTGGAATTTTACCAAATAAGCTTACAAATATAATAAAAAAATGTCTAAACTAGAAAATTATAAAAGATGTTATAAGATTGACCCATTCGCGGGAATATAAGCATTTAAACACTTTAGGAAATTGTTATAAATGATCGCACATTCAGAATCAATAATTGCTCTCTCGGTGGTAAGACATTTGAGGACGGACTTTCGAGGACGGACATATGAAGACGGATATATGGAAAAAATAAAAAATAACTCAAAATTAGCCAATTTTCCCGTTATTTCAATATTTGGCACTTTTTGCAAATTATTTCAATATTGTTGCAAATTTTTGCCAAAATTTTGTGAATTTTCATAAATTTTCAGAAAAAAGTGGATCATTGCTTCGTGCAATGAGCAGCGCAAGGCAACAGGCAAGGACTTTGTTGTCTATGCGGGGATGGTTGTCCTTCGGGACACCATCCTGCAATTAGACAACAAAGTTCCTAGTCTGTTGCCGGGGGAGCCACACCGTATTTAATTGACAAAAGCTATAGGATGTTATTAGATTTTTATAAGAATGTTTTTAGTCTTTTTAAAAATGTCTTTTTTCACCCTCCAGTTAATAATCTAAATCATCAAACTTTTCTAGATTCCAAGAAATCCGTTTCAGCCTATTTTATTAACTCTCGTTCAATCTGCAATAAACGTGATGAGCTATCTACTCTACTTTTGAACTCTTCTCTTGATATTTTACTTATAGCCGAAACCTGGCTTCGAGACGATGAACAAATTTCTTTTGACCCAGTAATAAATTCCAGGTTTACTTCCTTTACTTGTAATAGAAAAAATAGAATTGGTGGGGGCACTGCTATGTTAATCTGTATTGAGTTAAAACCTAGGCTTGTTTTTTCTGAATCTATTGGTGGTTGTGAAATATTAATAGTTAAAATCTCCTCCTTTAATATCTTCTGTATCTATCGCCCACCTAATATTGGAATATCTCATACTAAGCTGCTCTTTAAAACTATAACTAGTAAAACAGATAAAAATTCCATTATTTGTGGTGATTTTAATTTTTCCAATAAGGACGTTATATGGACAAATTCTATCCCTTTACCTAAATCCGCAACTGGGGAACTTTTTGTCTCGTTTTTCAATAAAAACTGTCTTAAATTACACACTACTTCACCCACTCGCGGCCATTCATGGCTTGATCTTGTAATGTCTAATTGTAAAGACAGTATTACTAATTGCCAAACTTCTGATTCCATTCTCTCGTCTGACCATGCTGCTATTTGCTTCGATCTTTGTATTAATAAACCTAAGACTAAACAACCTATGATCTTTTGTAGAAAATATGACAAACCAAATACAAGGCTATTAAATATCTATTTGTCCTCTATATTACCATCTACTTCTACTAGCAATTATACTATAGAGGACAAATATAATTCTTTTATTTCCAACATTCTAACTGCTAGAGATCAATTTTTACCTGGCACATATATTTCTAAATCCACTCCTAGATATCCAGCTTCGCTTAAAGCTTCTATAAAAGAAAAAGCACGTCTCTGGAAAATTATCTCTAAAGGTAAATCTGATTTAATACCGCGTTACAATAGTCTAAATCTTCATGTTAAAATCCAAATAAGAAAATTTTATGCAAAACTTGAAAAAAATTATATTGAAAAAGATCCACTCAATATCTTTAAATATATTAATAGACATTCTAAAAACAACAATACCATTCCATCCTTATTAGTAGATGGTGATTATGTTTATGATGACAAACACAAATGTGAAATATTTGCTGGATCGTTTTTTCTAGATTCTGATACTAACTTTATTATTCCTGAACTAATTAATATTAATCCAAAATTCATCGATGATATTGAAATTGATTCCAGTAAATTATTAAAATTGTTAAATTCACTCCCTAACAAGGAAGGTATATCACCTGATTTTATATCCTATAGATTTTTAAAGAATTGTTCTGTCTCTTTAGTTTCTTATATATCTGAACTTTTCAGAATTTCCCTTGACTCTGCTATACTTCCAAATATCTGGAAGGAATCTATAATAATTCCACTTTTTAAAAAAGGAAATAAGGAAATAGTTTCTAACTATCGTCCAATTTCTATTACTTGCTCATTATGCAGAGTAATGGAAAGATTTATCTTTAATGGAATCCTAGAATTTCTTTTAGAAAATAATATTATATCTCCTCATCAATTTGGATTTCTCCCAAGGAGATCCACTACTACACAACTGATCACTACCTTAGAAGATTGGTTCGATGGAATATTTTCTAATAAAAACATAGATTGCATCTATTTAGACCTTAGAAAAGCTTTTGATTCTATCCCACATGACTTACTTTTATATAAACTCTATAAAATTGGTGTAAGGGGTAAAATATACAATTGGATTAAAGAATTTTTAACAAATAGAAAATACCGTGTAAAAATTAATGATAGTTTTTCATCTTATTACAGAGCACCTTTGGGTGTACCACAAGGCTCTGTCCTTGGACCGTTATTATTTATCATTTATATAAACGATCTTCCAGATATTATTCCAAAAGGCATATCTGTTAAATTATTTGCTGATGATATTAAGATATATTTAATTCATGATTCATTAAACCAATGTAATATACTAACTGAAACGATCACTAATATTGAACTTTGGTGCAATCAATGGGGTATTAACATTTCCTCAGATAAATCTTATGTTCTCTATCTTGGTAAAAATAACCAAATGCACAAATATAAAATTGGAGATAATATTATTATGGGTTTAGATTCTATAAGAGATTTAGGAATTATAATTGATAATAAATTATCCTTTCAAAAACATTTTGACACTATTGTTCGGAATGCTTATTATCGTATGAAAATTCTATTTAAAACTATCAGATCTAGGAGCATTAGAACTTGGACATTAGTCTATAAATCTTATATCAGACCCATACTTGAATATGCACCTGAAATTTGGAACCCTCATTTCAAAAAAGATATAATACAAATTGAAAAATGCCAAAAATTCTTTACATCTATTGCTCTCAAAAAATGTATGTTACCTAAAATTCCTTATCCTGAAAGACTTCAACTTTTTGGATTGCAATCTCTTAATACTCGCAGAAAAATTTATGACCTCGTAACTGCATTTAAAATTATTAAAGGTTTTACCCATTTAGATCCTACTCACCTATACCGATTTTCTACTCATCCATCTCATAAACAATTTATAAGACTTATGTTTAAATGCAGATCCTCAAAAAACGCTCATTCCTTTGTTAATAGAAGCTCTTCACTATGGAATACTCTAGATAAAGTTACATTAAACTCCCACTCAATATTATCCTTTAAACACAGAATTACTCAGCTATTTATAAACGAAATATAAAAAAATAGACTATAAAAATAAAAAATATGGTAATTTCCCCAAAAAACATTTACATAAAAAATTTCTACATAAAAATCTAATAACTTAAATTAAATTTTATGCTTACTACACTATCTATACATGTGTGGCTTCCCCAATACTCAATATAGTTAATTTTTTATACTAAATTCTAACTGTCAAATAATTAGAAAAAAATTATTACTTTTACAAATTATTATTATTTTTTACTATTAAACACATACCAATTTTTTCTATTATTTTACAGTTGGAAAGACCTATCACAATATGTTTTTTTTATTTATTTTTAATTATTTACAATTTATTTTTTGTTTTTATGCATATCCTTTGACCTCCCATTTATGACTTTTTTTTGACTTAAACTTTATTTAAATTTATCCGACAACGATGTTAGTGGATTCCCTTTCGTTGTATATTTTTAATTTTTGAATAAATAAATAAATGTCGAGAAATAGTATTATAATTATTATCATTTTAATTAAATTTAGAAACTTTAACTACACTTTCATATACCGACTCGCTCTAAAGTATGGAAAAGGCTTGCGAATTTTGCATTTCGCGTTTCGCATTTTTCAGCGCGAAAATTTTCGCATTTTGCATTTCGCTTTTTGGTCCATATGCGAAATTTGTTTCGCCTTCTCATTTAGTATTTTATTTTTTAGAATCTTTTAAATATATATGTTTCTATATGAAAGTATTTCTTACTTTCCGAAAGAGTAGCGTTCTGCAAAAGTACCTGCTAAAGTCGCGACCAAAACCGAAAATAAAGCCTGAGACCGAGAGGTCTAGACAACAAATTTGACCATTTCAGAAATATAAATGAGAAATAGTTTAGCTAAAGTTTCAATTTCATAGTAAATTGATTGGGATGGCACTATAGTCATTATGATTGAGTGATTTATCTACTTGTCCATTGAACCAAAGTGCTGGATTTGAATGATATTTGAGAAGAGGAACTTCAATTTGAATTGGAGCATAATCATATGCGAGAAATAGCTGAATATTTTTATTAGTCTTAATTAGGGATGTGAGAAGTATGAAAATTCGTAATTTTCATTAATGGGTAAGGGTCTAACCTGAAAAATCAAATAGACTATATAATTTCTTCCGCGATATAGGGGCGAAAAGATGAGTGCGCGTGATAAAGTATGAACTGGAATACTGAAGCACATAATATTTTAGTAGGAAGCCAAATAAAACTAAAAAGGATTGGCCAATCGAAATCTGTGTTTAATTCAACATTTGGAGTTATATCATTAAGTCGCTATCATTAAGTCGCGCAGAATAGTGATATTATTGGCGACAGGGTACATATTTTAATTGAAGCTTACGAGTCATTCCAATGATAATCCAAATTAATTTGGGCCCAAATGAAGTACAGGGTGCGTAAAAAGTCCATAATATTTCTTGTATGAAAATTTAATCAAGTGGAATTTTACCAAATAAGCTTACAAATATAATAAAAAAATGTCTAAACTAGAAAATTATAAAAGATGTTATAAGATTGACCCATTCGCGGGAATATAAGCATTTAAACACTTTAGGAAATTGTTATAAATGATCGCACATTCAGAATCAATAATTGCTCTCTCGGTGGTAAGACATTTGAGGACGGACTTTCGAGGACGGACATATGAAGACGGATATATGGAAAAAATAAAAAATAACTCAAAATTAGCCAATTTTCCCGTTATTTCAATATTTGGCACTTTTTGCAAATTATTTCAATATTGTTGCAAATTTTTGCCAAAATTTTGTGAATTTTCATAAATTTTCAGAAAAAAGTGGAAAAAATTTGGCGATTGTCCTCAGAAATTTCCAAAATTTTTGCCTGCGGCGCTGAAAAGGGGAAATCCTAGCTTATTTAAAGTAAGAAAAAATGTCCCAATGAATAAACCCGAAAATGAGCAAACCCTTAAAACATCCCATCTTTTGCCTAATCTCAAAATGTCCAACAGAGTAAAATACTCAATTCGTCGAGCTAAAACATAATATGCCTCGAAACACCCTCTGAACATAAGCCCTCAAAACCTTCCACTGAAAAAAAAACTCAAAATCCACTAAGCATCCCCAAAATGTCTTATGTCCTTCTGAAATTGCACAAGATACCTTTTCATTAATTTTCTGTCCTGAAATGACAATTTTCTCTGGTTTCAAGCAAAATAAAGTTTTTTACTAAAATTAAGCTCTTTTTCATTTTATGTTACAAATAAATCATAATTTATTTCAATATTTCACTAATTTTTGGCATTTTTTGTTAAGATTTTGCCAATTTGTATATAATTTTGTATCCTCAAATGTCCATCCTCAAATGTCTGCCTGCCGCTCTCTCATGTCACATTTTGAATTTCCTTAAATTGCCCTGTACGGCATACTCGGAGGCGGCAGCTGCATCGGCAGCCTTCCCCAAAATCCTGGACTCTATACAGATATCTCTAGCTATGAATATTTCGATAATTTTTCACGTGAGTCGTGAACGAAGGAGATTTAGTACTCAGCTCATGAGAGTGATCCAATTATAGTTTTTTCAAGCTTAATTTGTTACTTGTAAATTTAAAAGCATAAAATTCTTTCGATAATAATAAGTAATAAAAAGGTAAATTTAGCTTACCAATTCCAGAGTAACTCTAAAAATTACGATCCTATCTGTTTGTACTTGTGTCTTCAAAAATGCATTAACTGGAAGGTATGGCAGGATCTGCACATAAAAATTATATTACTCTTATGATAATAGAAAGAAAAATAAGGCTACGATCTATTTTAAGCTACGATCTAAAATAAGACTATTTTATCGAATTAATTCGTATACTATCGAATACTTTTTGATAAAATTACAATTTTACGACAATTTTTAAGTTTTGTATAATTAGTCAGTTTCACAGAACTTTACTGAGTACTACTAAAAAGGCTCTTCGTGTCGACAGTTTTGCAGAAAACGGGTGTCAATAACCAAACGAGGCACTATGATTTATGTATTTATAATACTCAAAACTTTGAATTTCTTTCTATTAAATCAAACTGGAGTACTAGCGTTTTTTTTTACTTACATGCTTTGTATAACTACAATTTACATTTTGATAGAATAATTCATCCCATGAGACATTAAATTTGTATAATTTGTCTTCATTATGTATGATCATAATTCTTCCAGATTCCAATGAATGTAATAAACAAGAACTGCAAAGTTTAATAAGGTCGAGCAGCATTCGTTAATTATTTGAGCGGACAAAACTTGCATATTAAGTGAGAAGCTCGATTTGTATTAATACATGCCCGAGACGTTATGACCAGTGTTCATAAGTTCCTTCACCTTTCCTTCTCATGCCTTCATTTCTAATTTTTCTTTCGATTATGAAACGGTCAAAGGGAATTAATGGGGAAAACATTCTACCAACAAAAAAAATTGCGCAAATGGTCTTGATATGAAGTTTTGTAAAACAAATTAAATGGCAATACGGCAAATAAACTTGTCGTCTTTTTTAATAGAATTGTAAGAAAATTGTGGAATTTTGCCCCGAAATTACTTTCACTTTTTTATAAATGAATTTAATCCTTGCCCATTAATTGCATTTGACCGTTTTATAATCGAAAGAGAAATTAGAAATGAAGGAATGAGACGGAAATATGAAGGAAAAAGGGGGACAAAATGATGTATAACACAAGAGTACCGTATATTTTAATGTTTTTTGCATAATTAAATGTTGTTTGAGTTTTTTTAACATAGGTATGTATATATTTTACAATTTTTCATGATATTTGGCCCGCTCTATTAAATATATATTTATAATTTGCCTAAGTTTATGCATTGAACATCCAATACCGCAACCAGGGCCACCAATCTATTAAAAAATGATAATTTCAATAAATAGTAATCAAAAATTTCTTAGTGACGTTCAAATGTTGCTATATTTTTGCTTTATTTCATGTCCTGTCTTTGGGTGAAGTCATCTTTTTGATCCCGATTTCTTGAGGTTATTAGAAAATTACCCTTAGAAAGTTAGATGAAAAAAACTTCGCTTGTATAACAAAAATGACCTATTCTTTGCTTTACTTAAAACTGTGCCATATGGGAACAAAATAAATTTCGAGTCTTGTAAATTTTTAGTCTTGAGTAGGTTCAGCTGGATCGGGGGGTTTTTTTGAATCCCTATCCCAATTTTTTAGATTCAGAGAACGAATGGTGAATCACAATCCCAGTTTTGAATGATCCCGATACCGAGTCGTGATCCGTAATCGTGATTTGCATCATCGAAGAGAATGAGAAATCCTACCGGTCATATAACTTACCGGGCATATAAGAATGCGTGCCTTATCACAATCTATAGGATTTTGATGTCGATCAATTGCAGATTGTACTTTTTCACTCAAAAGTGAGAGTTGTTGTAAATTACTATCTTTAACCCAGATCAATCGTTCTGTTGATAAATGGCTAATAATCTGTTTAAAAGAATATAAAATTTAGTCGATACGAGCCACATTTGTTGTCGATGCGAGTCACATTTTGACCAAAAACATTATCGACCAAATTTGACCAAAAAGTTCATCGATAGTGTTAAATCAAAACTGATTTTAAAGATTAACACTATTATTAGGAGTATTACTTACGCCAGCTAAATCTCTTAGGTTTCAGCTTACAAGAATCTTTATCTAATTAAACTGAAACATTAGGGACGGTTCTTTCTAACTCGGGAGCATATCATATTTTACGAGTAAAGGTACTTTTACCTTATTGAAGTGAGTGAATGTGAGTTATCTTTTACGCGTTTACGAGTAAGTAAAGGTATTATGGTGTAGATTTATAAGAAAAATTCTGTGTATTAAACGAATTAAACGCCAATTATATGTAAGACCCGTATAGCATTTGCAACTTTACTTTTAATTTGTCAAAAAAACGTTCAACGTATATATTGTTTAATGTAATTATCTAGCCATGTTAAAATTTCGAAAATTTTCAAAATATACCTGATTATATATATGCTTTTGTGTGGCATTTTGTCTGGGATTATAGCCATATAATCTACTAAGATATACGTATTTCTGTGCAAAAGTCATTTGAGCATATGCCTCCTATTGCAAAATAAATTTATAAGAAATTTTACTAAAACATCGAATAAAAATATAATATCTTCTACAAAATTATTATTAATATTCATTTATTTTAACCTTATCTGTTTTTATATCATTGTTTAACATGACTATGTTATAATTACTTTTATTACTTGAAATACAATATCTTTGTTGATTTATTAATAAATATAACAATAAAAATAGAATTAATATAGCCAATGCTTTCATTTTTATAAAACTTATTTTATATTTTTGTTTCATTATCAACTTATCAGAAGTTTCCGATTTATCCAATAGTGGTTCTTTTAAATATTCTATTTATAATAAATTTAGGCGAAATTCAATCAAACAAAAAAATGAAATAAAAAAGAGGGCTAAACTACAGTTTCCGGATCAGGCTCAGTATCGGACGTTTTATATGTCATTCGAAAGAGCTCGGTGAGCTGAGTCGAACAACACCAAAATTATTCAGCGGAAAAAATTCTGAGCCGAGTTACAGACCCCTAAAGTTCAAAAAACCATAGGGGGGACCAAGCTGTTTTCTGGGGGTGAAAAATTCGAATATGCAAATTATACCTCATTCGAAAGAGCTCGTCGAGCTGAGTCGAATGACACCAAAATCAACGAAATCAGACGTGAATGGACAAAGTTATGATCTTTTCTTTTAGCTCCTTACCTATGGCATCTGTTGAGATTTTTGCTGCTACGGAGGCCCCAAATACGTCCAGAGCAAGGGATTTAGGAATAGGTTTATGTTACGAGCCCAGACCCAGCGCCCGTAGATTCCCCGCGAGGCGCGTGCCGCAAAACCCCGCGCGAAGCGCGGGGTTTTGCACAAGCGCCTCGCCGACGATCCATACGTTTAGGTTTTTTTTTGTTTTTTGTGTCATAACTTTGTCTAAACTTGTTCAATCACGGTGATTTTGGTGTCATTCGACTCAGCTTGACGAGCTCTTTCGAATGAGCTGTTATTTGTAAAATCGAATTTTTCACCCCAAAAATGAGCTTACTCCCCCCTATGGTTTTTGACCCTTTCGAGCCCTATATCTCGGCTCCGAATTTTTTCCGCGGAAAAATTTTGGTGCCATTCGACTCAGCTCGATGAGCTCTTTCGAATGACATATAAATCGTCCAATTCTGAGCCTGATCCGGAAACAGTAGTTAGGCCATAAAGTGCTTTAAAATTAAATCTGAAAATTTATTCGGTACTATTCACTTATAGGAGGTTCTTGATATGTTGACTTATATGGACGTCTGAAGTGTCATTCGACTCAGCTCGCCAAGCTGAGTCGAACTAAATGTGGGCGAAGTTTGTCCGGTACACAGGTCCCGAGATATCGTCGATTGAAAATCGAAAAATGAAAATTTTTGAAAACTCATGAAAATTTTCATTTATTCTTGATTAAATCTCTCATATTTTTTGAGAAATTAATTTTTCTAAAAAAATAATGTTGTTTAAACCCCGCAGCAAAAAATTTTTTCTTTCTAACTTCAAGTATTAAAGAAACTAACATTGACTAAAATTGATGTTTTTTTATTAAGCACGATTTTTATTTAAATCGTGCGCGAATTTTGCGCCGCAACATTTGCGCCACCGGACCTAATAAAGAAGATTAGCAACTAGCATTGTACTCCATCCTTTCGTCGAAAGTCGGGGAATTTGAGGCATTTTTTAATGTTGCGCGCAAATGTTTCAGAACCATTTAAATGACAAAACAGAGACCCAATTTAAATCTAAAGGAAGATTAGAAAATGGATGCTAGAAACTTGTTAGTAAAACAATCTTTAATGGTTATCTAATTTTTCGTATCTTTTTAATATAAATAGAAAAATAGGAAATTGCTAAAAGGAAAATAGTTTTTTATGCAAGTATTATTATATTAGTATAGTAAAGCAGCTGGGCTATAGCTATTTCTCTCCTTTAGCTAGTGCAAAAGGTTAATCGGCGGCTGGGAGCGAACCAGCATCTTTAGTAGACCGGACTGATGTGTTAGCCATTACACCACGCCGCCTACTGCATAGCCTTAGGAATTAAATAACTAACAATAATTTTCAGTGTTCTTCGATTCAGATCAAGAGAGCTTAGATCAAATACATCCAGGAATATAACCGAAACAAAAAAAAATAAATTCCGTTTCGGGAATGTGATTCCTGGCCCAAAAAACATCGTGTATTCCCGATTTTCGTGTATCCCCGATTTATTGTGTCCCGGTTCTTTTATATGTATTAAATAAATTTAAATATTCTACTTAACTAACAATAAATCTAACTCAGACAATACTCAATTAAATAATTACACACAATTTATAAATAAGTTTATTTATGTTTAGGTAGCAAGTTTGATCAAGACGAGCTTGAAAGGTAAAAAACAAATATTGTAAGGAAATGGGTGGAAGAACGACAAATGAGGAAGTTGTAAAACAAGATAAAAAAATAAATCATTTAAAATATGTAAAAGAAAGGAAGTTTAGGATCAAAGTAAATGTTTGGGCTGTAGTGTGGCTTACCGGAGGTTAATGAATCGAATGTCATTCGATTCGTCTCGACGAGCTGAGTCGTTCGGTACCTCTCACATTTTCATGAAATTATTCTGTACCGAGTTATAGGTCCCGAAAAATTGAAAAACCATAAAGGGGAGTAAGGTCGATTTTGGGGTGAAAAATTCGAATATGCAAATAATAGCTCATTCGAAAGAGCTCGACGAGCTGAGTCGAATGACACCAAAATCAACAAAATATGACTTGATTTGACAAAGTTATGATCGTTTATTTTAGCTTCTTACCTATGTCTCCATGGAGGTTTTTGCTGCTACGGAGGACCCATGTTACTGACCCAGAACCCAGCGACCGTTGATTCCCAGCGAGTGCGTGCCGCAAAACCCTAGCGCCTCGCCGACTCGCTCGTCGAGCTCTTTCGAATTTTTCGTGAACTATAACTCGGTATAGAATCATTTCCTGAAATTGTGAGTGGTACCTTTCGACTCAGCTCGTCGAGACGAATCGAATGTCATATGTCACGTCCCAAACTTTTACCTCCGGTAAACTACACTATATCCAATTTTGTTTTGAGGGAATGGTTTAAATGAAGTTGGGTAAGGTAATTGTTTGGGGAAATGTTTTGAATATTAAAAATGGGAAAATAGATAACAAACATTTAAACTATATTTAGTGTAACAAATATTTGAAAATAATTTCTTAATAATTAATAAAATGTCAAGATCCACAATTTCCTTTATTGCCACATAGCCTTCTTAAAAGCTACCTTGTTCTTGCTTCTTAACCACTTATCTGCCCAATTTTTAATACAAAATTTGGGATCATACCAGTATTTCCAAATATCTCTGATTATATGCTTTGGATGATTATTTGCTTGTTGTTTATGTACAAACTCACAGAGATTGCATAGTGGATTATATGATGGTGCATAAGTGTTATTCTTAGCACTGATATAAGCCTGACGAACGTAAATAATAAATTTGTCGAAATTAGATCTATAAGTAGTTTTTCTGTAGGTTTTTGTCCAGTCAAAATATCTTTAAAAATTAATATATTTTCGGTAAATTTTAGATAAGCGCAAGATAAGCACCAGGATATTTATCTAGGTTGCCCTTAAATAAGGTGTTCGATAATAAATATTATTATATGCATTTTAGTAAAAACCATGTACACAAAATTAAGTCAAAATTTTAACCTAAAATTTGTTCGAGCTAAATAAGATTCTACCTTAAATAAGCTGTTTCATTCTTTTGCAAATAAAGCAAATACTTGGCTAGTTCTTCCACATTGTTAAAATCATCTACCTCAATATACACATTATCTGGTATTTTTGTATTGTTGAATACACGACGACTAAGGACTATAGGCACAATTAAATGTTTCAAATTCCAAAATTTTTCAGTAATATATTCCTTACAAACAGAATTTTCAAATGCCAAATAAAACATGTGATTAGCTGAAAATAATTTAAATAATAGGTATATCGACAAGAATGTTTTGTGTATAACTTTTTTGGATAGAAGTAAACAAAGTACAGTAGTGAACTGAGAACAATAGTACCAGGGGCGTATACAAATATATCATATTTCTGAGATGACATGTCATATTTATGACAGAGGAGATGCAGGAAGTACAGTGGATTTGCAGAAACCTCTGTTCTTATTTATATTAAAAATATTTTTTACCTAATTCTTGTTTAAGACATTGCTCAAAATCGCATTTATTGCCAACACATTTCCCATACAAATCAATCTTTATAAATTTATTTAATTCAGCAACAATATCTTCTCTCTTTGATTCAGTATCTTCAAAAAATAAGCATAATTTATTTCAGTGTTTAGATTTTATGAATCATGACGTTTATTAACAAATTTAGTAAAAATTGTTTTGCAATAATGCTGTTGCTGCGTAAAGATATATGTACATAAAGCGACTTCGATAGAGAATTTTATGAAAAAGGAGTAAGAAAATGTCGCGTCTAACACTTATCTTTCAGAGACATTTTTGCGTCATTTTCTAAAGACAAATCTCATCAAGCAGCTGGTCAATACTTTTCTAGAATTTTTTTCTGATGAGGCACATTTTCACTTGCATGGGGGTGTTAATAAACACAATTTTATTTATTGGTTAGAAAATTTTGCATAATTTCAACCCAAAAATATGCAGGTTTGATAGTAATCCAAATTGGCTCACAGAAGAGCCATTGCATTCACCTCGAATCACAGTATGGGCTGAAATTGGGCAAAACGGCATTATCGGACCCTACTTTTGGCCAAAAAATTTTGATCAAAATAGCTATATGATCTTACTGGTCACCCAATTTTTTACAGCGGCCCGAGTTCTTCCGAATTTTGAGACTATGGTGTTTCAACAAGATTTGGAGGTAGGAAGATCTCGGAACTGTAATAGGGGATTTGTTTAAGTAAGGTATGAAATTGGCTTATACAAATTTTCTTGTTTTTATTATGACGTGTAAAAAATAGTAATGTGACATAAGTGTGTTTGTTGCCACTCGCTGTAAAATAAATGAAGAAGATGGCACGCAATGAAAAGAGGGAGAAAATAGAAAGGTAGAGTACGAAATTGAAATAGAGGGTTAGGGTTCGAATTTAGACAATTTTTATGTCAAAAAAGCCATAAAATATAGATTCGAAATACCAAATACCATTAAAATCTGTCAACGCAATAAAAAGTTGTTGATTTTGTAAATAGTATTTCTTATTGTTAGTTGAAACTCTGAAGAAAAGAGAAGGAAATCGGAAAGAGAAGGAAATGAGAAGGAAATCGTAATTTAATCAATTTAATTACCGCAATTTGTGACAGCTTGCATTGCCAATTTTGTTTTCCTTCTAACATTTTCCAATACCTAAAATAAAATATAAATTTGGAGATACTTTTTATACCGTATTTATTCTAGTATAACGAGATGTCGTTTTAATTTTCAACGCTCTTCATGGTGTCGTTATATTAGAGACTTTAGTTATAATAGATACTCCACAAAAAATTTGACTATAATTCAATGGATATTTCACCACTAATCCCAGTTTCCTCATCCTCTACAAAATCGATTTCTTCCAAAATTCCTCCCCTCTACCCTAAAGTTAATCAATACCTATACAGACTAATGCGCGGCAAAAGTATTACCGATACCGAGAGACCGAAAAGTACTGATACAGAAAAATACCAAAAAAAATTTACGGAGTGCCGCAGTATTTCGGTACTTACAATAACATGACATAATATTCAAGAATATCGTTGCTTACATTTTTACATCGATACTTTGGGTCAAGTGTATATATATTTCTTACCGATTATCGCAAAATTAAATCTTTTTAAAAATCTCTGAATACTGTACAATTGTCCACTGTACAATTGTCTACTGTACAATTGTCTCACTGTACAATTGTCGTGCCACCTTAGAAAGAGCTCATCGAGCTGAGTCGAATGGCGCCAAAATTAGTCCGCGGAAACAACACTGAGCCGAGATACAGCACCCTAAATTTCGAAAAACCATAGGGGGCCGTGCTCGCCGTGCTCGCGCGGCCGTCGTTCCGCTCGACATGCCCGGCTTTTTTACGTTTAAACCTTGTGGAAGGGTAAAAACAAACGGTCATAAATTTGTTAAATCGAGACAAATTTTGTTGATTTTACTGTCTTTCGATTCAGCTCGTTTAATTTAACAGGGACAAATCTCCCCACTGCTTTTATTTCAATTTTTACCCGCAGCTGAGGGTTGGTTAACCCCTAACCTTAGAATACCACCCCTAAGAGTATAACTAACTAAATTACCTCATTTTCTTTCCAATATTCATCGACCTGGCATTCCCCATTACAAGGAACTAAAGCATCATATGGATAGTAAATATTACTGTCAGCACGATAGGTCATGGTTATATTAAAAAAATCAAATGATACATTCTAATTTAAATATATATTTTATAAGATATAAAGAAGGTATTGACTTTAAAATGTTCAAATGTTAAAATAGGTGGTTCTTCCAGAAAGAAGACATATAATTGATTAGAAAATCTAAATTCTGGCAAATTTTTGTGCTCATCTCGTATATGGTAAATGATTATTATTAATGAAAATTATTATTAATATTCATTTAAGTTAACCTTATTTGTTTTTATATCATTGTTTAACATGACTATGTTATAATTACTGTTATTACTTGAAATACAATAATATCTTTGTTGCTTTAATAATAAATATAACAATAAAAATAGAATTAATATAACCAATGCTTTCATTTTTATAAAACTATTCTTATATTTCTGTTTCATTATCAACTTAACAGAATTTGCCTTTTATCGAGTTCCTTTAAATATTCTATTTATAATAAATTTAAGCGAAACTCAATCAAACAAAAAAATTAAATAAAAAAGAGAGCTTTAAAATTATATTTGAAAATTTATTCCGTACTATTCACTTATAGGAGGTTTTTAATGCGTTGAATTATATATCGGTCCGGTCTCTAGTTTAAACCGCGCAGCAAAAATTTTTTTCTTTTTAACTGCAAGTATTAAAGAAACTAGTAAAATTGACTAGAATTGATGTTTTTTTATTAAGCACGATTTTTATTTAAATCGTGCGCGAATTTTGCGCCGCAACATTTGCGCCACCGGACCTAAAAATAATAAAAATGATTAGCAGCGCAAATGTTTCAGAACCATTTAAATGACAAAACAGAGATCCAATTTAATTTTTTTAAATCTAAAGGAAGATTAGAAAATGGAGTAAGAAACTTGTTAGTGAAACAATCTTAAAAGGTTATCTTATTTTTCGTATCTTTTTAATATAAATAGAAAAATAGGATAGTGCTAAAGGGAAAATAGTTTTTATACAAGTATTATTAAATTATTATCCAAAGAACTAACAATAGTTTTTAGTGTTCTTCGATTCAGATCAAGAGAGCTTAGATCAAATACGGAACTTATATGGTTTAGGTATCCTTTTTTAGCCACGCCCCTTTTCCCTATTCCATCATCAATCAAACCAAATATGTACATTTCGGTCTGCCTTTTTTTCCTCGATTTCACTCAATTTTCCCTGTGGCATGTTCATTGAGACAATTAATAAAGAAAAGATTAATTTTTCTGTCCAATTTCACCTAAGTAAAACATAACATTTGAATCAATACTCTTTTCAATGGCAATAAGTACCCAGGTCTGCCTTTTTGAAATAATGGTCTCCGGTAATTTTGTGTGTTTGCAATCATATTTGTCTCAAAATACTGACCATTTTACCTTTTTTAGACATTTTTGACCCCTGTAATTCTCAGCGATATCAACGACCGATTCTGAACGACTCAGCTTGGTGAGTTAATCTATTTCCTCACTGACCTTTTTCTACGTCCTAAGCTGAATTGATTGATGGGTGAGAAGGAGAAGAAGTAAAAGACAAGGATGGAAAAGGAAAAAGGGGCGTGGCTAAAAAAAGGATACCTAAACCATATAAGTTCCTCAAATACATCCAGGAATATAACAGAAACTAGAAAATAAATTCCGTTTCGGGAATGTGATTCCTGGCTCAAAAAACATCGTGTATTCCCGATTTTCGTCTATCCCCGATATATTGTATCCCGGTTCTTCTGGGTACAACCCGAATAGACGCGCGGCCATAAAGTCGCCAAGCCATAACTTGCTAAAAAATTTCTGGCCTTTAACAATTATGGTACCGATCTCTTTAGCTCGATGAGAGGAATCGTTTAATACTAAATTTGGTAAGATTCGGAAATCTTAAAGCAAGTTATGGATTGGCGACCTTATGGCCGTGCGACCATTCGGGCGTGCCCCGGCTCTTCTATATTAAATAAATTTAAATATTCTACTTAACTAATAATAAATCTAACTCAGATAATACTCAATTAAATAATTATACACAATTTATAAATAAGTTTATTTATGTTTAGGTTTGGGTAGCAAGTTTGATCAAGTCGAGCTTGAAAGGTAAAAAACAAATATTTACAGTGTAAGGAAATGGGTGGAAAACGACAAATGAGGAAGTTATAAAACAGGATAAAAGAATAAATTATTTAAAATAAATGAAAGGAGTTTAGGATCAAATTAATTGTTTGGGCTGTAGTGTGGTTCACCGGAGGTAAATGAATCGAATGTCATTCTATTCGTCTCGACGAGCTGAGTCGAATGACACCAAAATCAGCAAAATATGACTTGATTTGACAAAGTTATGATCGTTTGTTTTAGCTTCTTACCTGTCTCCATGGAGGTTTTTGCTGCTACGGAGGCCCCAGGTACGTATAGAGCAAGGGATATAGGAATAGGCTCAGTTCGTCGAGACGAATCGAATGACATATGTCACGTCCCGAACTTTTACCTCCGGTAAACTATACTATATCCAATATTTATTTGAGGGAATGGTTTAAATGAAGTTGGGTAAAGTAATGTTTGGGGAAATGTTTTAAATATTAAAAATGGGAAAATAGATAACAAACATTTAAACTATATTAAGGGTAACAAATATTTGAAAATAATTTCTTAATAATTAATAAAATGTCAAGATCCACAATTTCCTTTATTGCCACATTGCCTTCTTAAAAGCTACTTTGTTCTTGCTTCTTAACCACTTATCTGCCCAATTTTTAATACAAAATTTGGGATCATACCAGTATTTCCAAATATCTCTGATTATATGCTTTGGATGATTATTTTCTTGTTGTTTATGTACAAATTCACAAAGATTACATAGTGGATTATATGATGGTGCATAAGTATTATTCTTAGCACTAATATAAGCCTGACGAACATAAATAATAAATTTGTCGAAATTAGATCTATAAGTAGTTTTTCTGTAGGTTTTTGTCCAGTCAAAATATCTTTAAAAATTAATATATTTTCGGTAAATTTTAGATAAGCGCAAGATAAGCACCAGGATATTTATCTAAGTTGCCCGTAAATAAGGTGTTCGATAATAAATATTATTATATGCATTTTGTAAAAACCACGTACGCAAAATTAAGTTACAATTTTCAACCTAAAATTTGATTCTACCTTAAATAAGCTGTTTCATTCTTTTGCAAATAAAGCATATATTTGGCTAGTTCCTCCACATTGTTAAAATCATCTACAGCAATATACACATTATCTGGTATTTTTGTATTATTGAATACACGACGACTAAGTACTATAGGCACAATTAAATGTTTCAAATTCCAAAATTTTTCAGTAATATATTCCTTACAAACAGAATTTTCAAATGCCAAATAAAACATGTGACTAGCTGAAAATAATTTAAATAATAGGAAGAATGTTTTGTGTATAACTTTTTTTGTATAAAAGTAAACAAAGTCCAGGAGTGAACTGAGAACAATAATACTAGGGGAGAGTATTCAAATTATCATATTTCTGAGATGACATGTCATATCTATGACAGAGGAGATATAGGAAGTACAGAGGATTTGCAGAAATCCTCTGTACTTCCTCCTTTTGCAACAGAGGATTTGCAAAAGGAGGAAGTCTGTCCATTCTGTACGTATGAAGGAAATGTCCTGCGAATATATGGGAGGGGTGTGGCAAAACCGAAAAGTACCCGGGTTTTTCGACTCGACCCGGACCGGATTTTCCGGACCAAAATCTGGACCCGATCCGGATTCGAACACTAGTATAAAACTTATGTTGTCACATTCATCGTTTATATTAAAAATATTTTTTACCTAATTCTTGTTTAAGACATTGCTCAAAATCGCATTTATTGCCAACACATTTCCCATACAAATCAATCTTTATAAATTTATTTAATTCAGCAACAATATTTTCTCTCTTTGATTCAGTATCTTCAAAAAAAATAAGCATAATTTATTCCAATGTTTAGATTTTATGAATCATGACTTTTAGTAATAAATTTAGTAAAAATTGTTTTGCAATAATGCTGTGCTACGTAAAGATAAACATAAATCGACTTCGTTAGAAAATCTTATGAAAAAGGAGTAAAAAATGTTGTCGCGTCTAACACTTATTTTTCAGAGACATTTTTGCGTCATGTTCTAAAGACAAATCTCATCAAGCAGCTGATCAAAACTTTTCAAGAATTTTTTTTCTGATGAGGCACATTTTCACTTGCATGGGGGTGTTAATAGACACAATTTTATTTATTGGTTAGAAAATTTTCATAATTTTCAACCCAAAAATATGCAGGTTTGATAGTAATCCAAATTGGTTCACAGATGAGCCATTGCATTCACCTCGAATCACAGTATGGGCTATAATTGGGCAAAACGGCACTATCGGACCCTACTTTTGGCCAAAAAATTTTGATCAAAATAGCTATATGATCTTACTGGTCACCCAATTTTTCACAGCGGCCCGAGTTCTTCCGAATTTTAGACTATGGTGTTTCAACAAGATTTGGAGGTAGGAAGATGTCGGAACTGTAATATGTAGGGGATTTGTTTAATTAAGGTATGAAATTGGCTTATACAAATTTTCTTGTTTTTATTATGACGTGTAAAAAATAGTAATTTGGCACAAGTGTGTTTGTTGCCACTCGCTGTAAAATAAATGAGAAGATAGCACGCAATGAAAAGAGGGAGAAAATAGAAAGGTAGAGTACGAAATTGAAATAGAGGGTTAGGGTTCGAATTTAGAAAATTTTTATGTCAAAAAAGCCATAAAATATAGATTCGAAATACCAAATACCATTAAAATCTGTCAACGTAATAAAAAGTTGTTGATTTTTCAAGTAGTATTTCTTATTGTTGGTTGAACCACTGAAGAAAAGAAGGCAAAGAGAAGGAAATGAGAAGGAAATCGTAATTTAATCAATTTAATTACCGCAATTTGTGACAGCTTGCATTGCCAATTTTGTTTTCCTTCTAACATTTTCCGATACCTAAAATAAAATATAAATTTGGAGATAACTATTTATACCGTATTTATTCTAATATAACGACATGTCGTTTTAATTTTCACCCCATTTCTGGAGGGCGTGAAATCGATTCTTCTAACAAAAATCGATTTCTTCTTAAATTCCTCCCCTCTACCTCAAAGTTAATCAATAACTATACAGACTAATGCACGGCAAAAGGATTACCGATACCAGAGACCGAAAGGTACCGATACAGAAAAATACCAAAAAATTTTCGGGAGTGCCGCAGTATTTCGGCACTCACAATAAAATGACATAATATCAAAGAATTTCTAACTCATTTTTCGCAATAAATTTAATCACTAAAAATTTTAGAATTTAATTTTATGTGATGAGTTTCTTTGGAACATTAATCTAGTCAATGGATTTGAGGATAGCGAGTGATTATTAAAGATTAAGGGAATATTACTGGATTTGGTGGGATAATGTGAGATTCGGAAAACATAAGGGATATCAGACCCCAGAAGTTTGAAATTTTTTGGGGTCAAAAATTTCGAATATGCAAATAATAGCTTATTCGAAAAAGCTCGTTGAGCTGAGTTGAATGACACCTAAATCAGCTCGATTGGATGATTATGAACAAGGTTATGACCAACAGAATCATCGCTGTAAAAACTTTTTGTGGTGCTACGGAGGGTAGGCCGGGCATGGTCTTCGCTACACGATAACCGTGCTTCGCGCGGTTGTGCTCGCTTCGCACGCGGCATTCGTAGCGAAGCGGCGGCCGTCGTTCCTCTCGACATGCAGGCTTCCTCCGCAGCGGCAAAAACTTTTTTCCGCGTAGACCGTATGTAGGGGATAAAAACTTACGGTCATAACTTTGTGAAATCAAGTTAGATTTCATTGATTTTGGGGTCATTGAACTCAGCTCGACGAGCTCTTTTGAATGAGCTATTATTTACATAGTCGGTTTTTTCCCCAAAAATCCCCACATAAATTTGACCATTTCGAGTCTATATCTCGGTGCAGTGTTTTTTCCGCGGACTAATTTTGGTGACATTTGGCTCACAAGGGAACATTCCGAACTGTCAGTAAAAATTTTTAAATAAAAATTATACCATCGTGTAGAGCGTGGTCGGAAACTTACTATAGTAACTTTCTTTTTAGGCTCCGACCCCCATTTCGAAAAGTTATAGGCGGTTCAAAGTTTCCTACTTTTGGAGCGGTTGAGTCTCCCCTATTTCCCTTTCTCTTCTCTCCTTTTCTTCTCCGTTTGCTATTCTTTTCCCCTCCATTTGCTTTGTCTAAAAAATAGAAGTGGATGCGATTGGTACTGATTGGAATTTATGTAAATTTAGCTAGGAAATTTAAAAAATTTAAATATATATTTAAAATTAAAAATTAAATCATACACATTTTTAAAATTAAAAAAATACTCTATAATATTATTTTTTCTAATTTATTTAAAATGGCCGGTCTAAAGGGCTTTGAAGATACTATTAATTATTCCCATCAAGAGCATGAGGAAGTAATATTATCTTCAGATAGTGATGAGGATGATGTATATTTAAATTCGGATGAAGAAGTCGATGATGTGCATCCCGTTAATAGGAACCCCACAAAATCAAAATACCCCTTTGAGACCCAAATGGAAATTGTCCGATTGTTGAATTCCGGCAAAACTTATAATTACATATATTCGAAATCGCTTCAAAAAATTAAAAAGTGATAAAGAAATTGTAAGAATAAAGGAATATGTTTCACAAGGAGGGGCAACCTTTCAGAAGTTTGCGGAAATAGAACGACAAAATTTAGAGACATTTAAGGCCTCCAGGGGACGTAATGAACCAGACCATGACAGCGACCTAGCGGAAATTGCTTTTGTCAAAGCATATGAAATAGGCCAAAATTTTAAGGTAATTGTTAAGGGCAATTATTTTAAAAAATAGGGTTCCACCTATGAGCAAGATGAAGAGTCTATTAAAAATTCTGTGCGAGAATTTTTAAATCAAACCATTACTTTATTTGTTAGAGAGAATATTCCGGCACACATGGTAATCTATCGGCCAATTTCCAGTTGGGGTCATGGTATTTTAAGATCACGAACGGCGACCATACCGGTATAAACATTGAGCTTTCTTCCTACCGTACATTAGAAACATCAGGTTCCAAAGATGTTCTAGCAGCACAACAGAAACTACGTTCTATTACTCATTCCTTCACATTATTTCCGGTTATAAGTTTGGCTGGGAAGTTATTCAACACATTTCTATTGTGTTTTATGAACCACAGAAACCTCAACGATTTGAACAGGTAATTATTCGAGGGAGGGTAATTATTCTCGAAAATGTTGGAATTTAAGGATATGGCCCAGTTTGAACGTTTGGTTTCATTTGCTAGTTCTTCTGGCAAAATGACCAGTGAACTTCGATTACAATGGTTTTTAAATGAATTTGCACCAAAAGTTAAATCAGGGACAATATTCATACATGACTCCTGGGCGGGTTTCAAAAGATGTACTGCAGATAACAGACTTGGGTTCCATATACGTTTTTATGTTTACCGCCAAAATCGACTTCGAAAATTCAGCCATTGGATAGGTTATTTAATCGGCAACTCAAGCTTTTTTTACGAATTATTCACGAAAAAATAAGAAGATCTTATAATAATTATAATCTTTCACATAGGACCAGCATCGGTATAATTTTTGCATCATTATCGGTATAATTTTTGGATTATAGGCAGAATACTCAACGAGACACATTTTATGTTCTCGGCTCCAGTTTTTAAGGACTTCATCCGATATGCTTGGAAGCTTTCAGGCTTTTTAGGATTGATCGAAATTCCTTCTTATGATACGCCTCCTCAATATTGTTTTCGAGACATGACCATATCTTTAAATTGTAACTGTGGAAAACCCCCGTTTATTCGTTGTTCTTGGTGTGCCATCAATATATGCTTTGAGCATTTTATTTTACAACCTCACCATTGTACTCATTAAAATTAAATGAATAAATATTGTTAAAAATTATTTGTTTAAAAAAAGCAGGGTAGAAGAAAAGGAGAAGAAAAGTGAGAGAAGAGAAAGGGAAATAGGGGGAGACTCAACCGCTCCAAAAGTAGGAAACTTTGAACCGCCTATAACTTTTCGAAATGGGGGTCGGAGCCAAAATGAAAGTTACTATAGTAAGTTTTTTTTTATTTAAAAATTTTTACTGACAGTTCGGAATGTTCCCTTATCAGCTCGATGAATTCTTTCGAATAACATATAAATCGTCCAATTCTGAGCCTGATCCGGAAACTGTAGTTAGGCCTGGCGAGACGCTAACAGGGTAGAATCTCCCCACTGCTTTTATTTCAATTTTTACCCGCAGCTGAGGGTTGGTTAACCCCTAACCCTAGAATACCACCCCTAAGAGTATAACTTAATAAATTACCTCATTTTCTTTCCAATATTCATCGACCTGGCATTTTCCATTACAGGGAACTAAAGCATCATATGGATAGTAAATATTACTGTCAGCACGATAGGTCATGGTTATATTAAAAAAATCAGATGATACATTCTAATATAAATATATATTTTATAAGATATAAAGAAGGTATTGACTTTAAAATGTTCAAATGTTAAAATAGGTGGTTCTTCCAAGAAGAAGACATATAATTGATTAGAAAATCTGAATTCTGGCAAATTTTTGTGCTCATCTCGTATATGGTAAATAATAGCAGAGGCATTTAAATACCTTTATTTTGTAATAGTTAGTCTAAAAAATCTGAAATTTTACAAATTTTTATTAGCTGAATATTCACATTCATATGGGCATTCATCGGTGTTATATAGTCCAGTTAATATTACCATTACATTTTCATCTACGAAATGATTATTCCAACCAAGTATGATCGGCTTCGACTGATATTATTTATTTTAAAAATTTAATTTACTTGCATATATAAACGGATTTTGTTTTCCGGATCAGGTTATTTCCGCTGATATGCATACATATCTTTTTATATCCCTATATCCATCCGCGGTAACCGCGGTAACCTTGAATATATCAGTTTTTTTCTAAAATTATATTCATTTTCTCTAAAAACACGGGTGCCGGAATTTTGGTCACCGGAATTTTGGTCACCACGCTTTTTCGGAACTTTGGTCACCAATTTTTTTGGAATTTTGGTCACCAGCGGAATTTTGGTCACCAAATCAAAAAACGGAATAATGGACACTGAAATTTTGGTCACTAAGAGGAATTTTGGTCACCAAACGGAAAAATATAATCTTATTTAAAAAAAAATATAAAAAGTGATAAAAAATGATTTTTCAACCCCTATTTGATCAATTTCAATGTTGATCACTCTCACAATTAATCAATTATCCGGGAGAGTGATCGAGAGTGATCAGCCGGAAAAGTGACAAAAATTGAAATTGATCAAATGGGGGTTGAAAAATCATTTTTTATCACTTTGATATCAGTTTTAGATAAGATTATTTTTTTCCGTTTGGTGACCAAAATTCCTCTTGGTGACCAAAATTTCAGTGCCCAATATTCCGTTTTTTGACTTGGTGACCAAAATTCCGCTGGTGACCAAAATTCCAAAAAAATTGGTGACCAAAGTTCCGAAAAATCGTGGTGACCAAAATTCCGGTGACCAAAATTCCGTACACCAAAAACACGCCATATCATGGTCGTTAGCAGAGGTGGGTCGGAATTCCGATTTCCGATGTTTTTTAGGCTGTACTTTAGCCGGTGGCCCACTCAGAAACGGGACAAATTATATACCATTCGATTCGTCTCTGCGAGCTGAGTCGAATGGTACCATTCTTTTTTTGCGGAAATGCCTACAAGCCGAGATATAGTTCCTTGAAAACCGAAAAACCATAGGGGGGAGTAAGCACAATTTTGGGGTGAAAAATTCGATTTTTTGAATGATAGCTCATTCGAAAGAGCTCCTCGAGCTGAGTCGAATGACACCAAAATCAGCGAAATCCGACTTGATTTGACAAAGTTATGAGCATAGTTTTAGCTCCTTACCTTTGGTCTACGTGCAGGTTTTTGTTGCTGGGGAAGAAGCCAGACATGCCGACCACAGCTAAAATTGGCATATGTTTTTGTTACGAGCCCAGACCCAGCGCCCGTAGATTCCCCGCGAGGCGCGTGCCGCAAAACCCCGCGCGAAGCGCGGGGTTTTGCACAAGCGCCTCGCCGATACCCCATAGGTTTATGTTGATTGTTTTTGTTGTAACTTTGTCTAAACTTACTCAATCACGGTGATTTTGGTGTCATTCGACTCAGCTCGTCGAGCTCTTTCGAATGAGCTATTATCTGTGTAAAAAATTTTTAATTCCAAAAATCGTCCATTTTGATCTTCGGTTTTTAGGGGCCTATATCTCGGTCAAATCAAGTCGGATTTCGCTGATTTTGGTGTCATTCGACTCAGCTCGAGGAGCTCTTTCGAATGAGCTATCATTCAAAAAATCGAATTTTTCACCCCAAAATTGTGCTTACTCCCCCCTATGGTTTTTCGGTTTTCAAGGACCTATATCTCGGCTCGTAGGCATTTCCGCAAAAAAAGAATGGTACCATTCGACTCAGCTCGCCGAGACGAATCGAATGGTATATAATTTGTCCCGTTTCTAGTGGGCCACCGGCTAAAGTATATCCGTTTTTTATCGGGATTTAGTCGTTCTATTTAACCCAAATTAACGAAATTGTTATAAACAAAATTATTTAAAACCTTGTTCGAAATAAAGCTACCAGTTATTGTTATTGGCATTTGAGTCATTTTTGTATGACTTGGCATCTTTTTAATACTTGGCATCTTTTTAATAACCAAATAAATCAACACCAACATAAAAATTATTTGTATGATAAAAACTTTAATGTTGCATTTTAACTAAATTTATATAATTTATTTAATCTTCTACAATCGACTCTCCATTAGTGTTTGGTAAATGGATTTTTTCGGTACCGGTACCGGTAGTAACGAAATGAACGATACTGAACGAGTATTATTAACGAGTATTATCGGTATGGTAAAGGTTCGGGGAGTACCGAAAAATATAACATCTCTCCTGATACATAAGAATAAGCTTTTCGAGAAAAAAAAAGAAAAAGAAAATCATTTGGATAAATTTATAAATGTAGGAAGTTAGCTACATTCTATATTCCGATTATCTACATTTAGAGTTTACGTCAATGGTAATTGGCGTAAAACCTTGGGCTGCGGAACCTTGGGTTTTAAACAAGAACTACTTTTTATTTACCTAAATTTCTCTCTCTATCAATTTATGAGATAATAAGTTTTCCGATTTCAGCACCTCTGACTGTTCCGACCCACCACAAGGATAATTTGAAATTAAATTTTTTTTAATTATTATGTCAACATACCTTGCTCATTTTTCTATATTTTTAACTTGATCTAGTTTTTTATGTACTTCACGGATTAAAACTTTGGTGATAGTTCTTTTTAATTATATTTTATTATTTTTGATTTTATTTTTCGCTATAATTTTTCAACTGAAAAACATTTATTCAACTATCTTTGCAATTAAAATTTAAGTATGCTCTTGCTCGGAACAAAATATGAATTTTCTGCTTACGTGGTAAATATAAAATTTTTTTCTGAACGAATATTACAAAATCGATGTAAATAATAATATTAAAATTAGAAACTAGATGTGTTATCGGCCTTCATTTTTTCTTCCTTTTCTCTTACTTTATCCCCCTTGATCTATATTTAAAGTGGTATACTCCAAAGCGAATTTGGATATATCCTGGATATTAATAGGATATCGAAGATTAAGGCGGATATATGCGATTTAAGGTGATTAAGGTGGGTATCGGAATATTATTATAGTAGGGCCTACTTTTGTTTCTGGTATTCTTTTGTCATGCATCTATCTCTTGGGGTGCATATTTCTGATTTAAATATCGATTAAAAGTTTTTATGAACTCAAAAATAAAAGTATTTTTATTTCGATGAGCTCTGATGCCGATGGGAAATGAATGAATTCGAGAAGGAAAGAAAATCTGACCATTCTTTACAGAAGTAGGCTGAGAAAAATGAAGAAAAAACGATGGCAATAAACAGGAAATTTCCTGTCTACCTGAATTCGCTGTCTTTTCAGTGCCTGCCAAAAATCAGCCAAAAGTGAATGCAAACCAGGGTTGCCACGGGTACAAAAAATTTTCGGATACGGGTTTCGAGTATCGGGTTGGAGCGTTTTCATTTAGGGTCACGGGTTTCGGGTTGGCAAAAATATCGGGTACGGGTTTCGGGTTGGAAAATTTTCAATTCGGTTATCGGGTTTCGGGTACAAAAAAAGGCCGGGTTTCGAGTTTTGGGTTTCGGGCGGCAACCCTGATGCAAAAGCCAAAATTCTTATAAAGCATAAAGGCCAAGAAAACAAAATTCAGCACTTTTTTATGTTTAAGGTCAGAGTGGCGTAAATAAATCGCGGCGCAAATGCACAGAACCATTTAAATGACAATATGGAGACCCAATTTAATTCTAAAGGAAGATTAGAAGATAGATGTATGAAATTTTTATTAAAATAATCTTTAAAAGTAATCTAATTTTTCGTATCTTTTTTATAAAAAAATATATAGGTAATTTCTAAAGGGAAAATAGTTTTTTATACATGTAATATTAATATATATCCAAAAGCAACAATAATCTTCAGTGTTTTTAGATCCAGATCAAGAGAGCATTGGGTATTCCCGATTTTAGGGGATTTTTCTATTTTTTAGATGAGTCCAATTTTAGAGAAGATATTTTAAATTGATGAAAGTATCATAAATATCTTAATTTTATTTTTTAATATGAGTCCAGGCTGGGCCAAAAAAATATACACACCCTAGACTTGAAACTTTTTGTATGAAATGGGAGAAATTTTAAAACGGAGGCGAAAAGTTTGAGAATTTTGGAAGGCAAAAATTTGTTCTTTTTTATCATCCATCTTATTTTACTCTAAATTTGATTCATGTGAAGCTAAATTTCTTGACACCCATTTTTGAAAACTCATAAAATCTATCGCGCAATGATTTTTAAGATTTTTCGGATTTAAGATTTTTCGGATAAAAAAATCTCAATAAAGTCCGTTCCAAAATAGGTCAATATCAAAGGTTATGCTCGCATCCTTTGAATCACCTCCAATCCTTATAGCGCTAGATGTTTCTCTTATTCCACCGGTAGCCTTCTTTGCCCTCTAGATCTTCCCCCGAATAGATTTTAATTAATTCTAATCGCTCTAATTTGAATGACATGTCGGATTGATGCCTCCTCAAAGAATTAGATACCTCCCTCGTTTTTCAGCGCCGCAGGCGCTGAATAATAATGAATAAATTATTGAAATAATAATGAATAAATTATTTTTACACGTATTTTTTGACATAAAATAAAAATTTCTGTTAGTCTCGGTAAGTATCGTTTCTCGGTCTTGGCTCAAAATGATGGTATCGGTCTTTGTATCGGATTATTGATATCGGTCAATCTTGGTCTCGGGTTGGCCGATACCTGTATTGTTTTGTCCAACTCTATCTTTAACTCCAATTACCATCTTAGTTCTGTCCAATCCTCAATTCGGTCTAATTCGCTATCCTTCATTTCAAATGTTCAATATCATATTTTTCCACTCAAATCCTATTTCAAGTGTCAGTTCCATTCCCTACTATTATCAACTACATACATTAAATCCAATAAATTCCGTCTCATACTTAGTCCATTGCATTCCACTATCATATTTCATTCCATAACATCAATTATTGATAAAGTATACAAACAGTGTTTGGTAAATGGTTTGGAAATGGGTAGGACATCTGGAAGCCCGCACTCGCACGTCCACACAATTTATATCCTCAAAGCCCTATTCTAACTAAAATAAATGTAACTATATTTATATACGATCATTTTTCCAGACGACATGTTTGTTGCGCAAATAAAAATTTCATTTGGTTAATTTTTGACTATTATAAATAATAAAATAAATGCTATCGTGTATTTCATCTTTAAAATTGTTATTTTCTTTACGTGTGTTTAGTCAAGTGCAAAAAAATAGATAAAAATCGAATATTAAAATTTTTTGTTTTATCTTTATTCTGAAGGGAATTCACGGCCGTTAAAAATTATGGCATTTTTTATTCTTCACATTCAGTTCATTTCTTTTTAAATTAATTTTTTTATTAGATATGTAGTTGCAGAACTGAGTCAAAATTTAGCTTTAAGCCTTTTTTAATTCAATTTACAATTTTCATTTTTTAAATTTCGATTTTTAAAATTCTGCAATTTTCTTTTATTTATGAAATTATACTTCGTACGTGTCTCATTACTATGGAATGGATTTAAAAAATTGAATATTAACACTTGAACGACGGAAAATTTTATACGAAATTAAAGCCTGTTTGGAGTCATTTTGACCCAATCGATTTTAGACCCTAGCTCTAGTTTCAAAATTTACACCAATCAATTCCTCTCGATGAGCTGAGTTCAAATATGTAAGAATTTTTAGCGGGGGACGAAAACTCGCAGAGATACAGGCCCCCGAATATCGAAAACCCAAAGGGATAGCAAGCACATTTTTGGCGTAAAAAATTCGATTATTCAAATGTTAGCTCATTCGAAAATGTGCCTCGAGCTGAGTCGAATGACACCAAAATCAAACCAATCTGACTTGATAGGACCGAGTTATAGGTCGGTTACTGTGATATATCTCGATCTATATTTTGATCCACATGCAATTCCGCACCCAGTCAATGGTACCGTTCGACTCAGCTTGGAGAGAGGATCGATTGATATATATCTGAATTTAGTTCTTGGGTCTATCAGGCATTAACACAACTGGGGTCAAAATGACCCCAACCGTCTAGATGGCATAAAAATTTTTACAGATACACTGCGGTGCAAAAGTTTATCTACACCGACTGCAAATTTATTTAAAACAGTATATCTCGTGAAGAATTCGTTTAGATGACATGGATTATTTTTATTATTATTAAGTAAAAAGTGCTCTTTCTAATAAGCCATAGTTTTAAAAATAACCCCCAGTACTTATTAAAATATACACCAGTTTCCGAAACTGCTTCAATTTTTTTCGGTGCAAAAGTTTATCTACACTTTGCAAAAATTAAATTTTTAGATGAATAGATGGAAATAAAAACACAAAAAAATTTCTGTGGGCATTTCGATTGATATTGAATATAAAATCAGAAAGAACAATATTTCTAGCTAATTTTTTCATCGAGATCTCAAATCTCGAAAATCAACGGGAAATGGGGTTACAGTATTTCAAAAAATATTTTAGCTCCCTAGGGCCTGTATCAAAAATTTTCTTTTGAGCTCATTAGAAAGCCCATAAAATTTGCTACAAAATACCATTGGTCTCATATTTGTAAACACATCTGTATAGTAGCTAAGTGTGGGCTACTTATTGTGAAATTAAAAATGAGCATTTTATGGGGTATTTTTGATAATTTTTATCGAAAATAATAACTTACTAAATTAATCGACCCTTATCTCAAGAAGTTTTTTATAGGAAAATTTAAGCTTGAGCTATTTTGTAGCAAATTTTATGGGTTTTCTAATGAGCTCAAAAGAAAATTTTTATACAAGCTCAATGGAGCTAAAATATTTTTTAAAGTACTGTACCCCGATTTCCCGTTGATTTCTGTGATTTGAGATCTCGATGAAGAAAACTGTTACGGACTTAGTTCTTTTTTATTTTTAACTCAGTATCAATGGAAATGTCCACAAAATTTTTTTGGTATTTTTTCTGCCATTTATTTTTTTAAAAATCCAATTTTTGCAAAGTGTAGATAAACTTTTGCACCGACAAAAAACGAATTAGTTTGGGAAAAAGGAGCATATCATAAAAAGTTTTGGTGCTTATTTTTGACACAAGGGCACTTTCCACTTAGCACTTTCCACTTAATAACTGTGACAAAAATCATTTCATGAAAACGAAATTTACCCGAAATATATCGTTCTAAAAAATTTTTCGGTAGGTGTAGATAAACTTTTGCACCGCAGTGTATGTATTTCTATTGTTTATTCATTTTTTAATACTAGCGAGCGATATGAACAAAGTCAAGAAAGGGATGAGTGCAGTAAATATGCGAAGAGAGATATAGAGCTTAGAAACACTTTGGGGATATTTTGACCTCATCCGTCGTCTAGGGGTAAATTACCCTGGGTAATTATCGTTGCAATTTTTCGATAGAGGGACAACTAATAGAGCAGGGTCACTTCTTTATTTGACCTTCTTTCGTTGGATCTTTATATTTTGAATACCGTAAATATCCTAATAGAAACCCTGGGCTTCTATTTTCAATACTCCTCATCGAGTGGGCTTCTAACAGAGCGTGGGCTTCTAATGAAGCATAGAAGCCCACGGGCTTCATAGATATTTTTGGGGATATCGAAAAATAGAATGGCGGTCATTTTATTAGAATAAATACGGTAAATTACCAGTAAATCTTAATCAATTATCAGTTAAATAATACTGCAATGATTTTTAAAATTTTATTTTTACCCCACTGTGTATTGCTATTAAATTTGAATTTGATTGAGGACAGAACGGTGCATAATAAAATGTATACCCAATAGAAATGTTACTATTTTGGATTTTTAATTATCACCTGAGCATTTTACTTTAAGTTATTTAAATCTGCTTATTCTATATTTTTCATACCCACGTTGATATCAAATAATGCCTCCATTTCACTCTCAATCCATCTAAATAACTTGACATAAACACAATCCGTCAATATTAATCAAATCTCTCTATATCCCTCTTAATTCATTGATAACCAACGATATCCAACTCTCAATCATCTACTCTTAACCCCAATTTCTTAGATATCTTCTAAAGCTTCTAATCCCCTTAATACCTCCATATACTTCATAATAAATATCCTACTAAATAAATCCACATCTCCTTATATTCCTTCCAAATCCCTTTTTATTCATTTTAGTCCATTGAATTTCGTTATCAATACTTTTAGTCGACTATAAAAAAGGTAATAGAAAAATAGGCATTAAAAACAGATCGGCTTCTAATAGGGCATGGGCTTCTATTATGGCAAAGGTATATTTTTTAATACCCCCAATGAGTGGGCTTCTAATAGGCCATGAGCTTATATTAGGGATGAGCTTCATTTAGGATAGTTACAGTAAATAAATAAATTTATTTGCTTAAAACGGGAATTTCTTGAAAAATTTAAAAGAAATAGATCCTTACGACCTTTTTCAAATCTTTGTAGCTCATTAGCCAACACCAGACTGAATTATTATCATCTTTAAATTTAAAATTTTAATTTGAGAAATTTCAGTTTAAAAATGACGAATCTAAGAAAAGAAATTTATCTAATCTTAGCTATAATTATATTCTTTATTTTGTATGCTAATAAAAATAAATTTAATTTTATTTGGAATAAATTTCAAATTCTATCAAAGGGAAATGAAATTAATGAAATGCTTATGCAAAACACGGACAAAGCAAAATCGATTCTAAACGCATTTATCGAACAAAAACAAGGTCTTATCCTGATGCGAAATGATAATTCTTCAATTACTAATTATACATCAACACTAGCAAACATACCGATCCAATTTAATGTATGAGTAGTTAATACAACCCAAATCGCTCGGCAATCCCGGAGAATTGGGGTATCTTCGGAAAAAAGTTTAAAAATAAGAAAAAGGATTTTTCTAGGATAAAAAAATATGCTGATTACGAATCTGAGCTCAGATTTCGAAAAAGTCGAATCCCGGACCCGAATTCGGAATTTGACCCTGGACATTGTCGGACATTGTACAAAATGGTCAGTCTTTCATATGCAAGCAGAACTCATCGAGATGCATCGAATGCCGCCAAAATCGATGAAATCCGACGTGGTTGGACCGAGATACAGACCCCGGAATATTGAAAAACCATAGGGGTGATTTTTTAGAATAAAAAGTTTATGCAAATGATAGCTCAGTCGAAAGAGCTCGTCGAGCTGAGTCGAATGACACCAAAATTACAGTGATTGATCAAGTTTTGACAAAGTTATGACATAAGTCGCCGACTCACACAGTACTCCCATAGGTATACTTTATGTCATATCTTTGTCAAAACATATCCAATCACGTTGATTTTAGTATCATTCGATGCAGCTCGACGAGCTCTTTCGAACGAGCTATCATTTGCATATTCGAAATCCGAGTTCAGGGTTCGAAATTTGGTTCGGGTCCGGGATTCGACTTTTTCGAAATCTGAGCTAAGATTCGTAATCAGCATATTTTTTACCCTAGAAAAATCCTTTTTCTTATTTTTAAACTTTTTTCCGAAGAAACCCCAATTCTCTGGGATTGTCAATCGCTCTTCTACCCAAATCGCTCACCCCATTTGATCACCTGTCACATCAAACCTGAGCCTATAGGGGCAATTGAGGGGTGATGGTGGCCAATGGGCACTTTACTTTTGATTTGGGGTTATTAATCATGATTAATTCTGGTAATTAATAATCTGAGGGTGGTTAATTGCATACTAAAGGCATGGAGCGATCTGGAAGAAGTGGGTGAGCCATAAGGTTGGGCCTATTAAAAATCTTTTAAAAAATTGACCATTTTGAAAATGACATTATGAAATTTCATAAATAAATTTATTTTAAAAATAGATTGGAAAATAGTATGTAATTTAAGGGGTGATGTGTGTAACCATTGTAACCAATATAGAACCATTTTTTTTCTTTTTCCTTCCCATTCCCTTTATTTTTTCCAGGGCACGTATTAAAAAGGAAGCTGTACATATGTATTTATGCATGAGAAAAGTTCTGGTAAAAGTTCTAGTAAACTCATTTACATTATTCACTAACCAATATGGAGCAACTAAAAAATTTATTTGGGTGATTTGGGTGATGATTAATTTGGGTGACAAACTGAGATTAAGCGACAACGATTTCGATGCTTGGCTCGAAGAGCGTAAGTTCCGTCATCAAGTAGGTAGCAACACTGATACATACCGAACATATTTTCCTGAATTTCTGTGGCGAAAACGATTTGGTGATATTTCTCAAGTTTTTTTGTAATTTTTGTTATCATGTTTCTATTTTTATGCTGTTGGAAAAAAGTAAATAATATTAATAATCCTTTTTGATAATTGCCTGATGAAAAATAAGGGAGAAAGAGAAGGAAAAATGAAAAAATGGTCAGAAAAATGAGTGGGGGGTCTAAACCGAACAAATACAAGATTTTCTCCACATCATTGCAAATTTAACTTTATACCTCTTAATCTTCTAACCGCTCCGAAAAATCTGGCTACTTGGTCGAATTTTTAAAAACCCGACCCGAGATACAGACTTTTTCTCGACCCGAAACCTTAAACCCGATCCGAAAAAAATTTTGAAAACCCGACCCGACTTTTTTCTCAACTCGTGACATCCCTGGTTTCGTGGCGCGACACATGAGGATATGACTTTTTAGGACAGACACTTGAGGACACAGCATCTTAAAATAGGCATAGGCTGTTACTAGCCTTTCATCGCGGTAACTGTGGCTTAGTTGGTAGCGCGCCCACTTTAAGTGTAAGGTTCGAACCCAATCAATTAAAATGACTTATAAAAATGTAAATCCTAATAATATCTTTTCTAATTAACGTTTAATGATATTTTAAATTAAAATAAATTTTTTCAAAATAATTTTTTCCTATTATTTTCCATTTTCTAAATTTAGTTACACAGCCATGAGTAACTTTTTTTAAACAGTAAAAAATTATAAATTTTGTTTTAAAACAAAGATAAGACTTCGTTTCATGGGTTGGGTTGGACAAAATTTTTTTAAAAGGAGTTCTTTCGAATTAAACTTCTCGAAATTGCAACCCCCCAAATCTTTAGAAAATAGCACGCGAAAATAGTGGGGAAAAGAAAAAGATACAGTATTTTTATTTATTTCAGTGCCACTGAAATGGCTAAAAGTAACAGGTTAAGATGATTTGTGAGGATTGACTTTTGAGGATGCGACTTTTGAGGATCAGACATTTGAGGATACTCTAATCTCAAAAAAAAATTTAAAAATAAATAATGTTAATTTTATGTTTAAAAAATTCAAATTTTATAATTTTATGGCTTGCTCAAGGTCTAACGAGCAATAGCCTAGAATATTGAGGAATTGTGAGACATAAGTGAGGTATCTTGTTATTAAGAGGGGTATCGGCAAGATTAAGAGGGATTTCGGTGGATTAAAGTAATGTTAGGGATTAAAGTGTTTCTGTTGATTAAGAAAGATTTGAATTTATATTGGGGATTTTTTGACTACTTCTAAGAATATCGAGGATTAAGTGGATAAACGCGTTTCGATCAAATCCATTAATCCTCCATCAATCCATTAACCCTTTTAATTACTTCTAATGAGTAGATTTATTATCCTTCGATATCTCTCTATATACCCTTTTTGAATAAAACCCTATATCAACTAATCCCTCACATCCATAATATACTTATTACACCCTCTAATTCTAAATATTCCTCCAATATCCAAATACATATTAGTGATGTTCGGGTATCCCGACTCCCGACACCCGACTCGGGAAATTTCCCGAGTTTTTGGCCTCCCGATCCCGACTCCCGATGCCAATTCCCGACTAAGTCGGGAAATTTTTACACCCCTAAGAATGGCTTTTTCTCATAAAACTTTATTTTTGAAAGGAAAAAATAAAGAAAAAAAAATAAAAAAAGAGAAAGGAAAAATAAAATATTTAAATTTTTTCCAATTTAACTATTGTTGAGACGTGGTTGAGTGGTTAAGTTGAGTGACTTCAGTTGCTTTGTTGGGGCTGGGTTCGAATCCAGGGCTTGTAAATGTTTTTAAATAATTTTTCCACCCAAAAATAAATGGTTTTAACATTGATTTTGATTTTAAAATTTTAAAGTTATTTTTTTCAATACTATAAACGTCAAAAAATTCCAGAAATATTGAGTTAGTCATGGATTTTCAAAAATTTTCGCCTGCGGCGCAGAAAATTAAAAATATCTGACTTCTTAGCAGTGATGGGCAAAGTTCCAGTTCCAGTTTCGGAACTAATTAGTTTTAGTTCCAGTTCCAGAACTAGAACTACGGAACTAACGATTATCTGGAACTAGTTTGGAACTAGAACGACTGAACTAGTAAATGTCTGGAACTAGCTTTGGAACTAGTTCTGGAACTAGTTCTTGGGGTATATTTTTGACAAGATTCCCTCGATGGTTTCTTAAATTCTCAAAATTTTCGCCTGCGGCGCAGAAAAAGTGGATATTTTGGCCTACGACCTTAGAAATTCTCAAAAATAAAGGACGAAGTGTCTGGTTCTTAGCCTTCGACTTAAGAAAATTTTCGCCTGCGGCGCGGACAAAGGATTTTAGATTGTCGAGAGTGGTCTTAACATCAATGGCGTATCCAGGAGGTTAGACGTCTGGCTTCCTGACCTTCCAAAATTCTCAAAATTTTCGCCTGCATAGCAAAAAATTGGTATTTTTGGCGCCGAAGGCGCCAAAAATTTTTTTGTTGTAAATTCCCGACTCCCGAGGTCATTTCCCGACCCGACTCCCGTTTCCCGATTCCCGAGTTTTTTCTTCTCCCGAACATCACTAATACATATCAGATATCATACTCCATTTATACAAAGAAGATAATAATTGAAACTTATATCCAAGTTAAATGCATGTATTGGACTTTCAGTATGGGATTTTTTAAAATTAATTTTAGAAAATTGTCATTGAAAATAGGTAACAAATTTTAGTTTTGGAAAAATTTATCGAAAAAATAAGCCCCCTCCAAAATAAGCCCCCTCTAGAAATCGATTGAAAAAATAAGCCTCGGGGCTTATTTTAGAGGAAATACGGTACTCGTTTATCTAATGCCTGGAAATTACAATTACATATTTGCTCGTTAGACCTGAGCAATCCATAAAATTACAAAATTTAAATTTTTTTAACATAAAATTAACATTATTTATTTTTTAATTTTTTTTTGACATTAGAGTATCCTCAAATGTCTGATCCTCAAAAGTCGCATCCTCAAAAGTCGCATCCTCAAAGGTCGCGTCCTCAAAAGTCGGTCCTCAAGTGTCTGATCCTCAAAAGTCATATCCTCAAGTGTCGGGTAGCCCCTGGTATATAGGAGATTTAGTGGTATTAAGTGGAATTTGAAGGGATATCGGTAGTAAGGAAGATATCAGTTGAATTGATGGATTCATAGGAGTCATAAGGAGAATCGGTGGCATATTTGAAGATTAAAGGAGGCATCGTTGGCCTGACTCAAAGAAACAAAATCCTCAATATTGTCCAAAGTAATTTGGCAAAGTTATCCAGATTTAGAGGTTTATAAAGCTAATTTGTAGTTTAACTTGACTCGATAATATTTTTACCAAAAAATGGGAGAAATCTGGTTGCTTGGCATCAGGGGTGGGCGCATTGCGTTTTGCGTTATTTGCGTTAAATTTTGGCCTTTTTTTGCGTTTTGCGTTTTGCGTTAATTTCGATGAAATTAACGCAAAAAATATACACAATCTGAGGACAAAATTGGAGAAATTTGGCTTCTTGGCCTTCCAAAATTTTGAAAATTTTCGCCTGCGGCGCTAAAAAAGAAGAAATCTGGCTTCTTGGATTACCAGAATTCCCAAAATTTTCGCCTGCGGCGCTAAAAAGTAAGTAGGATCAAGTAGAACTAAGGGAAAGATCAGTTGATCTGAAGGGATAGAAAAATATTGGTCGAATTACTGGGATTATGGTGGGTTTAAAAAGATATCGGGGATTTGTAGTGATATCTGGGAATCCATCAATTTGAGAAAATATTAATGGATTGTGAGAATTAAAAAAACTAAGGGATATGATGAAGATATCTAGAGATTAAGAAATTAAGAGACATTCAAATCAGCTCTAAATCCCCTGATATCCCCGGTATCAATTTATAACTACTGATAGCCCTTTATTCTCCGCTATCTCTCCAATTCACTCGACATCTGGGGCAATCCCATAGTATCTTTTTAAATCTCCTTAACCTCTCCAAATTACATGATAATCTCCGTAATCCTACGCTACTTCGATAAACCCCCTTGAGACCTCTAAATCCTCTGATATCCTTCATAATCCCTTGTATCACCGATATCTCTCCAGATCATTACCCATCCAACTTAAAGTAGCACAAAATCGAGTAGGACTTGCTGACTTATAGTAATACTTCAATTTTTAACTGAAAAATGGCTAATACTTAATTTCAAAAAATTTTTTCCCAATTTTGCGTTCTTGCGTTTTGCGTTTTGCGTCTTGCGTTATTTGCGTTAAATTTTGGCCTTGCGTTGCGTTTTGCGTCTTGCGTTTTTTGAGATTGTCTCTTGCGCCCACCCCTGCTTGGCATTCCAGATTTTCCAAAATTTTCGCCTGCGGTGCAAAAAAATAAGAAATATGCTGCTTGGACTTACAAAATTCTCAATATTTTTGTCTGCGGTGCTGAAAAAGGAACAAATCTGGCTACTAGAGCTTTTAAAATTCTCGAAATTTTTGCCGCGTCGCTTAAGAAGTCTATATCCACTAAATCCCCTTCACATAAATCCTCTGATATTCGCCTTTATCCAACCAAATCACACCATCAACCTGGGGCCAATTTTAAGGGACACTCAGATCGCTTAATTATTAATCAATCCCTTAATTATCCAACGTAATCCACTTAATTTTAAAATACCGGGGTATTTTCGAATACAGGCTCAGAGATTTTCGCCTGCGGCGCAGAAAAGGGAAGAAATCTACTGCTTGGACTTCAAAATTCTCAAAATTTTCGCCTGCGGCGCAGAAACCATCAATCGAATCGTATCCAGATGATGAAGACCGTTTATCTGATGATATGGATGATGAAAATAATGAATAAATTATTTTTACTTCAAAAATAGGGCAAATGCCCTATAAATAGGGTAAAATGGTCACCCTGGTAGCACTGGATCGAGGTTTTGAGAAAAACCGAGGCAGAGGATCAACCAGGCTAAAAAAGTCGAGATTTAGTGGTATTAAGTGGAATTTTAAGGGATATCGTTAGTAAGGAAGATAGTGGAATTAGATGGATTAAGGGGATTAATAAAGTGAATAGCTGGCATATTTGAAAATTAAAGAAGATATCGTTGCTTTAGATAGTAAATGAACTATGTATAAAATCAATGTATTGAATTTTGGAAGTCAAAACAGCAGATTCATTAAAAAAGGCAGTTTTAAAGGTATATATTTAGCTCGATCCTCGGCGAAGTTCTTGGTGAGGACCGAGACAAAATACCGAGGCCTGAGTTCAGCATAATCGAGGTTGTGAGAACATCGAGGTCCTCGGTTTTCTGCGAGGCCTCGACCTCGTGCTACTCTAGCTAAATCTGCTTTTTTACTCTTTTAACGACCTTAATTTAATATTTAATTAAGGCAATTTGGCAAGAACAATTTAATAGTCTTAATTAGGGTTGGTCCCCGAGCCTTCGGGGTTGGAAAAGTCGGGGGTCGGGGTTTTCGGGGTTGACAAAGTCGGGGTCGGGGTCGGGGTTGCTCAAATTGTTCGGGGTCGGGGTCGGGGCTGAAAATAATGTCGGGGTTCGGGGTCGGGGTCGGGGGTCGGGGTTGAAGTGAAAATTTACAAAATCCAGCATTTTTATCCAAAATTACTGTTCAAAATCAACATTTTTATTAAAAAATCAACTTAATCTTCATTATCTTCACTTTCTGTATCTAATTCGTGATTAGTTGAAGGCGCAAGAAGTACTTTATCCAAGTTATCCTTCATAATCCCCAAAATCCCCAAACCCACAAGGTAACTCTTACTCCACCTCTTATGTAAAGGGATTGAGGGGATATGAAGGCATATCAGAGGATTAAGATGGATATAATGGGATTTAGAGGGATTTGACGGGATATCGGGGAGTTGCAAGGATAACGGGAGAAATCCATCTATCCATCAATTTCTCCTAAAGCCTCTGTATCCCTTCATTGTGTCTAGCGCCGCAGGCAAAAATTTTGAGAATTTTGGAAGGTCAAGAGCCAGATTTCTTCCATTTTCGGCGCCGCAGGCAAAAATTTTTAGAATTTTGGAAGGCCAAGAGACAGATTTCGTCAATTTTCTGCGCCGCAGGCGAAAATTTTGGAAAATTCATGACTAGTTTAAAATTTCTAATATTGTTTCAAGTTTAAAATATTTAAAAAAATAAATTTACAAATTTAAAATCAAGATCATAGTTTAAAAATATTTATTTTTGAGAAGAAAAATTTTCTCAGCCTTATTTCCATCCCTGGATTCGAACAACATTCCTATCAAAATAGCTAAATGGCTGAAGTCAGTTAACTTAACCACTCAACCATCGACCAACAAAGGGAAACAGGAGAAAATATAAATATTCCTTTCCCTTTTCCTTCATATATTTAGCATCAAAGTCCCGATCCCGTTCCATCTCTAGTTAATTAATGCAGTTTGAGTCGGGGGCATAAAAATTTTTCGGGGTTCGGGGTCGTCGGGGTCGAACTTTCGGGGGTCGGGGTTTTCGTGGTTGGGAATGTCGGGGTCGGGGTCGGGGTTTTAGGTCAAAAAATGTCGGGGTTCGGGGTCGGGGTCGGGGTTAGTCGGGGTCGGGGACCAACCCTAGTCTTAATCCAATTGGCTTACGAGAAAGTGATGAAATAAAATATTTTTTAAAATTCAAAAATTCTACATCCGGTAATTATGATTGCAATGTTGTTACAATGGGTAAGCTACTACTGAATGGGTAGTCGGCATTTCAATGCTGAAAACCGTTAAAAAGAACGGATAAGGCGCTGGCTCATATACTATCAGGGTTGCTGCCCGAAACCCGATACCCGAATGGGTAAGGCGCTGGCTCATATTTTCATAGGGGTGGGTTCGAGTCCCTGAAAAGGAGGCTAAAAATTTTTCTTTTCAAAAATGCTTTTAAACTTTGATTTTCATTTTAGATTTTTAAATTTATTTTTTTATATTTTAAGTAGAGATCGGAATTTTGAAAAAACCGGGACCGGGAAACGGGAAACGGGTTCTGAAGGTCGACCGGGAGGGACCCGGACCGGGAAAACCGGGAATTCCCGTTCCCGGTTTCATCCCGGTCAAAAATGACCGGGACCCGGACCGGGAAACCGGGAAATTTTAAAAAATTTTTAAATTCATTTAAAAATTTTAAAAAGTTATGGGAGTAGTTACATATTTATTGAAAAATCTGATTTATAAATAGAAGAATTTAATAAATCAGTAAAATAAATCAATAAAAGAAATGTAAATTACAATAAATTAAAACATAAAGCGGATTACGTAGGGCTAAAGGGATTTGAGAGGCTAGAGAATAATTGTGGGATATTAGGAGATTTTGGAGTTTAAGATCTCCCGATAGCCTCCTCAAATTTTTTATACCGCCTGTATGTATTCCTCATTTAATCCCCCTTAATCCCTCCTAATCCACTCTGATCTTCTCTGTGCAATAGTGATATCAGGGATTTAAAGAGATATAGAGAGATTCAAGTATGTATTTGTTGGGAACATTAAGAGAGATTGTGGAGAAAGACCTCCAACCACCTATATCACCTGATATCTATTCACATCCCTTCAATTGGAAGGCAATGATATCATATGATTAAGGCAGATCTAATGAATGTAGAGGGATAAAGAAGGCTAATCACCAGGTCCTTTGATAAAATCGCACTATAAACTAATTTCCCTCAACTTTTCCTCCAATAATACCTCCAAATTTCTCCGTTCCAAATTCTTCCGCGAAAATTTTGAGAATTTTGGAAGGCAAAACAGCCAAATTTCATCCTTTTTAAGCGCCGCAGGCGAAAATTTTGAGAATTTTTGTAAAATCTCCAATATTTTTAAGTCAAAAATCAAAACGCCAAGCAAAAATATTTAAAATTTGCTGCTAGAATTTTTCCCGGTTTCCCGGTCCAAAAAAAGCCGGGATCGGGAACGGGAAACGGGAAATGAAAATTAACCGGCCGGGACCCGGACCGGGAAAACCGGGAATTCCCGATCCCGGTTTCATCCCGGCATCTTCAAAAAAGCCGGGAAAAAGGACCGGGAAACCGGGAAACGGGACCGGGTCCCGATCCCGTTCCGATCTCTAATTGGAAACAACATCGAGTTAGTCTCGCTAATAGACTCGACATAACAATAGATTTGGAAGAGTCGACGTATGAATTGCAGACTTCGAATAAAGTCGAAACGAAGCGATTACAAAGACCAGCAATCCAATTACGCCGCTATGACGGCAGTATTGAAAATTGGTGTTCTTTTTGGGAAACATTCCGTGTTTTAATACACGAAGACAACGCTCTGAGTCATGTAGAGAAATTTAATATTTTAGAATCAATTCTAGATAATGAAGCGAAAGTTGGTAAAACCCACTATATTTGTAAAATCCCACTTTTATAAAATCCCACTATATGCTAATATCGCTCCGCTTTATCTCCATTAAAGCCTCGAATTTTCTCGCGTTTTTAGCGTCGGAGGCGAAAATTTTGAGAATTTTGTAAGGCCTTAGGAGAAAAAATTCAATTGTCAGAACCGAATGAAAAAAAATATTTTTTTAACCGAATGAAAAAAAATATTTTCCAAACAAATATTTTTATTCAAAAATAATTTAAAACGAACAATTTTTATATTTATTAAAGTGTTAAGTGAAAAGAGAACAAAACTTAAGCTAGAAAAAATATTTTTATATTCATCGCCTCTAAGGGCGCAAGTCTTTAAAGGATGGGAAAGTATTGTTGTAAAGAAAGAAAGTGATTAATCCTTGAGAAAGAAGAGTACAAAGAGTAAAAGAGATAGAAAATTAAGCACGTGAAAAAAGTGTGAAAGAAAAATGAGTCATCAATATTTCTCAAAAATGTCGAACTTCGGCAGTCTTCAAATCCTTCCAAGATTCAAAAATTATCTCATACGACGCTTTAAATTTAAAATCCGATGTCCTGGACAGCAAAAAATCATAAGAATTCTTAGATTTTATGTATTTTATTCTAGTAAGAGTAAGTACGAATTCACTATCTTTGTATCTCAAATTACATATTCTATATCTCCTAAAAATTCTCTTAATCCTCACAAAACTCTCGACAGGCTTGTGAGCAGTGCTTCGAAATTTCGATATTGTTTGTACGGTACTACTGAAGATAGGAGGGCTTTTTCTGCGGACTTTTTTTTGCGGACTTTTCCTTTCTTTTAAATGTTTTACATACTTGTAGCAACAAACTGTCAAAGGCCCTCCTTTATTATTTTTCTTACCTAAGATTGTACATAATGGTCAGATTTTCTTCTTCCTCTCCTTCCTTCTATTTGTCCTATGACATATTCAAACAAGAGACATTGATAAAGAGAAGATTATTTTTTTGCCTCCGAAAACAAATAAAACAAAATAAAAGAATTAAATAAAATGATTTGGTGTATAACATTATGCATTTCTGTTAAAAACATTACATTCGTACTTATATTTAAAAATATTGAACAACTCGATTATAAATATTGAAAAACTCAATTAAGTTTAATCTTCTCTTTATCAACAATGTCTCTTGTTTGAATGTGCCAAGCTCAGAGGAAAGAGAGAAAGAAAGAAATCTGACCATTTTGTACAATTTTAGGTAATAAAAATAATGGGGGGGGGCAAGGTTTGAAATTACCCGCATTTCTGTTCCACAATCACATATTCTTTTTCTATGAAGCATTCCGAGATCAGTGATCCATCGTTGAAATTCATCATCGGGTAATTGAAAATTTAGTTAAAGTAAAATTTTTTATTGATTGTAACATTTTTACGTTTAGATTGTTCAATTAATCGTGAACACATATTTTTCAAATTTGCATAAGAATTAATCCTTTGACAGTTTGTTGCTACAAGCAAAACTTGCTACAAGCAAGACAACCAAAACGTTAAAAAAGAAACATTTAAAAGAAAGGAAAAGTCCGCAAAAAAAGTCCGCAGAAAAAGCCCTCATATCTTCAGTAGTACCGTTTGTACTCGTACTTCGTACCACCTCTTTTTTGGCCTCGTACCTCGTACTACCCTTATTTTAGGCCTCGTACCTCGTACTTACACGTACTTAATAAATAAAAAAATCTAAAATTTTTATGATTTTTTTGAGTCCAGGACATCTAGTTTTAAATTTTATCTAGTTTTAATTTTAAAAATCAAAAACAGTTGATAATTAATGAGACAAACAACAAGCGAGGAAATATTATATCAAAATATTATATCATAATTTGTTTCGCAAGGTGGAAGGAGTGTTGTGTCCGCACTTGCAGAAAGAATATAAATGAAAATAAATAACCCTTCATCGGGTTGGATGGTGGCACAGTCGGTTGTGCTTCGGTCTGGGCCCTTTCCGTGATGATTTAATTCCATCTTCCATCCAATGAATTTTTCCACAGCATGAATATCGTATACAATAGGGTCAAAATATTATATCATAATTCCTCCATGTAAAAATAGCTAATTTTAAAAAAATTAAACTTATAAAATAAGTTATTTATGAAAAGAAAATATTAAAATTCTTGTCTAATGACTTTTCGGTTCCGGCGAAACACTAATTCGAACCCAGCCCTATCACAATGAGTGAAGTTAAAATTCATTGATTTTGTGCTTAGAATGGCAAAACTGACAGTATATGAAGATGCATAGCTCGTCAACTGAATTCGCAATGCTAAATCGGCCCAAAGCATACAATTCTTACCCTAAAATTATAAATGATTATTTTATCAATTTTATACAAGGTGTTGGACAACATATAGGAACTGAATTGGAACTTAAAGGATATTATCCAAAGTGTAATTTTCTTGCATTAGATCCCGTTGCTGAGGTTAATGCAGACTTGGTTGAAAAACAACTTAACGGCACTTTTATAGAGAGAGTAATTACAGCTGAAGATAGCTATACTGCAAATAAAAAAGCAAATATATGGAATACTCAAGGTCAGATTTTTGCCACTTATTTACAGGGTGCGTAGAAAGTCCTTGCTTACACTCTTTTTGGCATAAAAATTTAAGGTTTTAAAATTTCCTTTGGATTGGAGTTCGTGTCAAAAAAGGTCCGAATTTTGAGTTGTCGGGTCGGGCTAGTTAATAAAAAAGATCAAAAGAAAAAATACCGACAGAGAGATAAAATACAAATGATAAAATATCAAATAATCTGAAAAATTATTTGATTTTCGTTCAAAAATGTAAAGTTGGCATATTTTTCTTATAAGTACATAATATTGATATACATAGTAACCGAGATCTTTGCTCAAGACAAATTATTTTTCCAGGTCCGGAAACCGGATTTCACATTCATTTCTGACCGGATATTCCGGATTAATCCGGTCAGTTTTTATCCGTTAAAAATAATTTCGGGATTCCGTACCGAATCCGGTTTTTCCCGGATGTTTCAAAAAAAAATTTTTTTAATTTTTTTGTTAAAATTTTGTAAGATGTGTTTTGTTTATGTGTTATAAAGTTGTTAGCGAGGATATTTAAGAATATTAGAGGATTATGAAGGAGGATAGTTGTTCCCGTTATCACCTGATATCCCTATATATTTTTAACCATCTTAATCACTTAAAATCCACTTATATTTTCCTTAATCCATCCAGGTCAGGAAACTGGATATCTAAGGATGTTAGAGGATTATGAAGGAGGATAGTTGTATTCCCTTTAATCCTTATAGTCCTCTTAATCATTCCAAATCACTTATATCACCATTAATTTCTCACTATCCATCTTAATCCTATAATATCATCTCCATATCCTAAATTCCCATATATTCTCAAATACCCCGATTTATATGGTATTCCAATATTTAAAAAAATTTGAACCGGATTTTTGATTTCACATTCATTCCGGACCGGATATTCCGGATTAATCCGGTCACTTTTTAATCCGTTAAAAAATATTTGACTTTTTTGATGAAAGTTTTATAAATATCAAATAATTTTCAAATTATTTGATCAAATATTTGATTTTGCCGTCTGCCCGTTCTCTTGCACCCATCATTGCAAAAGAACGGGCATAGCTGAATTTGCACACAGAAATTTTTATGTCATACTTATGTCAGCGATAACTGGGGATTTGGCGGGAATATGAAAGATGCTACACGTGATAACGATTTATTAGAATAGATTTAGGGGAAATTAGTGATTTAAAGGGATTTGGGATTAAGGATTGATTTGAGGGATTTTTATTAATTTGAGAGAAATTAATTTTAGTGATCCGGGATTAGGGATGATATCATTAAATTTTGACGTATATTGAAGATATCAAAGGATTTGAAAAGACCACTTTCAATACTTCAAATCCTTCATTATCTCCATATATCCCCTTACACCTACTATCAGTCCTGAAATCTCTTCAACTTCTTTGATATTTTCATTTATAACTCGTGATCCCTTGATACCTCCCTCCATATCACTTTACAGCCTCCCATACACTGATATCTTACCAATCCAACCAAATTCTTCGATATATCTGTCTAAGGATACCTATTACGTCGAATTCCTCTATATTGACAATGTCAAGGTTTGAAAAACACAATGCTGAGAACAACTGGATAAATATTTTATGAGAGGGGGCATTTTAGAAGGATGGGGTTGTTTTTTCCGATTAACCTCTAGAGGCGATGGCTATTTTAGCGGGCGGTTATTTTATAGGGCGGGTTATTCTAGAGAAACTAAGGAATTTTGGATTTTAAAGCTTAAAGCCATTTAATCCCTCTAATCTTCTTCTTTAGATTATCACATTTCAAAAGAATCTTTTTCGTGTAGTCTTTTAAATTTTCCATTAACAGGAAAAAGTCAATTCAAAGGCAATTTCGATGAAATCTCAATTGGTTTTTTTGATTTCTTTCAATACTATAGTGACAAATCAGTAATAGATTTACTTTTACTTGATGTTGAAGGAACCGAATTTGCAATTTTTAAACTTATTGCAGGTTTTTGTTTATATTCAAAATCATGGAAAATTAAACACACACACATGAAAATTATGTAGCAATATCTAAATATTTTTTAAGAACAATACGAACAACTCCCCGTAACACTTTGTCAAATGAACATAGAAGTCCATAATGGACCAGTTTATGGAAGCTTTTTCACACGTCATCGCTTCCTACGCAATTTCGATTGGTTCATCCGTCACGGCCGTTTTGCACTAATGAAAACAAATACGATTAATATAACGAATGATAAATCGGAAACTTTTATATTTCATAGAATGTTTTTCGTTAATTTATTTGATACTGTTTGTTTAGAAAAATTTATATTTTAATTAATATTTAAGAAATATACATTCCATTATATTAATTTATCTACTGTATGCTTGGGTTAGCTGAGCTATGAACATGCAAGTTACACTGCCTAAAGGCATGGGTAATGCGAGACTAAGGTACCGCACGCCCAAGGTAATAGAACAAATGTTCTTCGGTTCTACTTCACTTTATGAGTTCAATCAATTTTTTTACAATTGGATTTTATTTCTGGATCAGGATATCCAGGGTTCTTGATCACTTTTAAGATTTTACTACCCACTGAAATGTAGGGAAACATATTCACATCATAATATAAAAATTTATAATTTTTATTACGAATAAAAAATTTTTTTTATTTTTCTTCCGCTTCCGCCTTCCGCAGAATTCCGCCTTTTTTGGCCCTTCCGCTCTTCCGTCTGCCGCTTTTTTATTTTGTTCCGCTATATTCCGCTTCCGCCTTTAAAAATTCAAAATTCTCCAGCCCTGGTGCGTATCATTTTGGAACGCAGTGTATAAGCCTAGATTTACTATCAATGTTTATTTCATAATATCAATTATCAATAAAATATATAAACAATGTTTGGTGAATTGGTTTGGAACGGGTAGGACCTCTGAAAGCCCGCACTCGCACAACCAGACAATTCCATATCCTCAAATCTCATTCATAACTAAAAGAAATGAAATGAATATTCGATAATTTTTCCAAACGATATGTTTGCTGCGCAAATAAAAATTGCATTTAGTTAATTTTTGACAAGTATAAATAATATAATAAAAGCTATCGTGTATTTCATCTTTAAAAGTGTTATTTCCTTAATAGATACATGTGCTTAGTCAAATGCAAAAAAATATAGATAAAAATCAAATATTTATATTTTTTGTTTTATTTTTATCCTGACGGGAAACACGACCCTTGAAAATTATGGCATTTTTTATTACCCACATTTAGTTTATTTTTCATAAATTAATTTTTTGTTACATATGTAATTGCAGAACTGATCGAAATATAACTTACAGCCTTTTTTAATTCAATTTACAATTCTCAATTTTTGAATTTGGATCTTTAAAATTCTACAATTTTCAACTATTTACGAAATTAGGCATCGCTAGTGTCTCATTACTAGGGCCGAGAAAAATATGCACGCAAAATCGCAAAATATGCGCATATATATGCACAGAAAAAAGCCAAAATATGCACCAAAATAAGGAAAATTTGCCCAAATATGCACTAAATATGTAACAGAAAATAATGAAAACTTGCTTTAAAAATCAATATTTTAAGCCAAAAAACGGTATAATTTCGGAATACTAAACAGAACGCAAATTGGCCATATCATATGTCATTTGAAAGAGCTCGTCGAGTTGAGTCGAAAGACACCAATATCAACGAAATCTGACTTGATTTGACAAAGTTATGCTCGTTTATTTTAGCTCCTTACCTATGATCCCCGTGGAGGTTTTCGCTGCTTCGAAAACCCCAGGTGTCCAGAGCATGGGATACTTATAAAATAAGTTATTTATGGAAAGAAAAATATGAACATTTATTGCTCCATGTCTCGGAAGCGAACTGATCTTAAAACATTAACGCCTTGGGTGAAGTCAAACACCTTAACCACTCGACCATCAGCTCATCTATGATAAACCGAAAGAAAATAAACATATTTTTTTAGATTTTTCTTTTAATACTAAAGTAAAAGAGTACGAGTAGTTTATTAATATTTTTAAAAAAGGGATCGTTAGGGGTGTAAAAGTTCCGGTTTGCCCGGAACCGATTTGTAAGCCGGAACCGGATCCAATTTAAGTTCCGGTTACCGGAACCGGAACTTCCGGTGAAACTCTACTCATTAGCCAAGACAAGACTGATATTATTATCATAGTTAAATTTAAAATTTTAGTTTAAAAATGACGAATCTAAAAAAAGAAATTTATCTGATCTTAGCTATAATTATATTATTTATTTTGTATTTAAATAAAAATAAATTTAATTTCTTTTGGAATAAATTTCAATTTATATCAAAGGGAAATGAAATTAATGAAATGCTTATACAGAACACGGAAAAAGCAAAAACAATTTTAAACGCACTTGTCAAACAAGAACAAGATCTTATTCGTATGCGAAATGATAATTCTTCAATTACTAATTATACAACAACACTAGCAAACATACCAATTCAATTTAATGTATGTTAAATCTAGAGTAGCACTAGGTCGAGGTTTTTAGAAAAACCGAGGCTGAGGATCACCAAGGCCCGAAAACCAAGATCAAGGTGTCGCGGCGAGAAGTTCGCGCGAATGGGTTCTATCAATTTTATTTAGAACGAATCAAAAGTAAACAAATAACTTTATCCGTGGCTCGATATTTGAGATCAGATTTTCGGAACCCGCACTTAGGGACCCTACAATTGGTGACCCGACCATTGGGACCTGACATTTGTGGACGAAATAGAGTTAAAATTTTTTTAATTGTCCATATTTTAAAAAAAGATTTTCAAATAAAAAAATTGGTTATTTTTAAATTGATTAATGAATGTTTTTTGAACAAAAAATAGGGTAATTTCTTGTTAAGTAACCCCACTTTAAAAATATTTAATTAGGGTCATTAACGGTGAAAAAATATGTTTAGAAAGATATTTTTTCATATTTTTTATAAATCACGAATTACTATTACGAATTACGGCTTTTTACGAACTACGGCTTTTTACAAAAATAGATAAAGCGAATCCTCCAAGCCGCAAACGCTTTGCGCGGGGTTTTCTCTTCTATGGAAAGAAAATCGGATCTTAGCTATGATTAAATTCTTTATTCTGTATTTTAATAAAAATAAAATTAATTTCATTTGGAATAAATTTCAATTTATATCAAAGGGAAATGAAATTAATGAAATGCTTATGCATAACACGGACAAAGCAAAAACAATTTTAAACGCACTTATCAAACAAAAACAAGGTCTTATCCTGATTCGAAATGATAATTCTTCAATTACTAATTATACAGCAACACTTGCAAACATACCAATTCAATTTAATGTATGTTTAAAATTTTTTCAAAATTCTATTTCGTCCCCCAATGGTCGGGTTCTTAGAACTCGGATCTCCAAAAGTCGGGTCCCTAAGTGTCGGGTAACCAACTTTATCCGCGATTAAAATTTCCAAAAGATTTTTGTCTACAAGCAAAAATAGATAAAGTCGATAAAAGCTAATAATGAACAAAGACAAAAGTTAAAGAATTATTAAGAATATGTAAAGTCTATTGAAAAGCAATAAAAATTGGATTGAATATGAAAAGCAAAAATATATGTGAATGAGTCAGATAAAGGTGTAGATGTTTGTAGATGAGCATAACATAACAGGAATATTTAAAGTGGTGCTTTAAAATAATTAAAAAAAGCATATTCCTTTTTCTTATATGGCAAAGCGAAAAACTTCTCCCATTAAATTTAAATAACCAGACCAATGAAACAAGAACTAAATTTGTGGAGCATATCAACTTTTTGACTTAAAAAATTTACAACAAGAAATGTAAAAGACAAGGCAATTCCTGTATGGACAAAATAGCTTCTCACAGTAAGAGCTTGGGTACTTTTCTGTTATTCCTACGTGTTTCTGCGGACTTTTTTTGCGGACAAATTTTATTTATAAAAAGAGAAAATATATAAAAGAAAGAGTCATTTTAATCATTCCAAAGACCAATATTTTCCCCAAGCAAACATAATTTCCTCAAACTCGTCTCGTTCGCACATCATTTTCCTCCACATAAACTCGGCAAAATAACTCTCCAAATGATGTCGTGCTGTTCCACGATGTTTCTTATTCCTCCATTTTGCACTGCCCCACATTCTTTCCACTTTTTGAGTATTACACCCATTCTTTGGATCAATAAAGTGGTATCTAAGTTAAAGACATTAATTTGAAATATAACTTCACATACCTATGATTAACTTTAAAGTGTTCAAAGCCAGCCTCTTCTATTTTATTCGTCTTATATCCTTTCCACGAATCACTAAATATGGTTGTTCCTGCCTCAATATAATCTTCAATTGCTTGCAACGAAGTTCGAGCCGTTCTATCAGGTACCTATTATACAATAATTAAAAAACATAAAGAAACCTTACCGTTAAAATAAAACATTCATTTGTTTCACGGCAGATGCCGCCAAAAACCCACTGCTGTGGCAATACACGACCTGAATTATTTTTCCTTTTAGAAAATAGACTTTCGTCTATTTCTACTATCTTATTATCATTCCCTATCTTCTTCTGGTTTTCTAGCAGCAAGAGCTGCAACACAAGTCTCGCGTAGATACATATTCCAGTCGACCACAGTAGTTGTGATTAATTTCTAGTTGTTTTTTACAATATTTTACTGATGTGAGCTCTTCGGGCCAGCTATAGATAAAGCGAACAATTGTTAAAAATGGTAGTCGTGTATTGCTGAACCAGTTTCCACTTCGAAGACCTATTTGCTGCTTACATCTGTAACATTCCCAAACTGAACGTTGTTTGTGATACAATTTCATTTCATGACCATTACGGCATACTCTAGTTTTGTGTAGAAGATTACGATTCGTAAAAATTCGATGGAATCTTTTTCATTTGCTGGCACGTCCCAAATTTTCATTATAAAATCAAAAGCTAATAAAAAATGTTAAAAAAGTTAGACTGTTCTTTTCCTATCATATTCATATTTTATACACTACTTTTAACCCTGTTTGATTGCTTGACAAGGATTTAGGAAGGGAGAAAATAGTTGACCTTTATGTACAGACTGCTGATGGAATAAATTGTCCGCAAAAAAAAAGTCTGCAAAAACACGTAGGGATAACGGAAAAGTACCAGAGCTTGTTAAAAGTTTAATCACGGGAGGCTTCGATCCTGCGATCTCCTGGCAATTATTGCTAGGCGATTTCGCTAATTACGTACAGGTGCTCTGCCAACGAACCTACCGGAACGCTGCTCTCACCTTCTTTTTTAAGAGATCTTAAACCCCCGTCTAGTGACGGGGTTTAAAAATAATGACAACGCCAAAACGTCAAGGCGCACAGCTCTGATATTAGGGGATCTGTGGGGATAGTCTGAGATTTGTGGTATTAAGTGAAATTTAAAGTGAATCCGTAGCAAAGAAGACCACTGGAATTGAATGGATTAAGGGGAGTCAAAAGGCGAATTGATGGCATATTTGAAGATTAAAGGAGGAGGATGGGATATTTGAAAATTAAAGGAGGATTATGGGATATTTAAAGATTAAAGGATGAGAAGGAGGATGGCATATTTGAAGATTATAGGTTTTATATAGTGAAGGAGCTATTAAATCAATGTTTTGAATTTTAGAAGTCAAGACACAAGATTCTTACTAAAAGGCAGTTTTAGAGGTGTATATTTATCTCGGTCCTAGTCGAGGTTCTTGGCGAGGACCGAGACGATGTTCCGAGGCCCAAGTTCAGCATAATCAAGGTTGAGAGAACATCGAGTTTCACGGCCTCAGCGAGACCTCGACCTCATGCTACTCTATCTAAATCTTCTTTTTCAATCTTTTTACGATCTTGATTTAAAATTTAATTAAGGCAATTTGGCAAGAACAATTTAATAGTCTTAATCCAATTGGCTTACGAGAAAGTGATGAAATGAAATATTTTTTAAAATTCAAAAATTCTTCATCCGGTAACTATGATTGCAATGTTGTTACAATGGGTAAAATTTAACGATTAACGCATGATTCTCTATGCCTGGCGAAAACTAATTAAACTTTATTAAGGCCAAAGAGTAGAATCTTGTACTTATATACACCCGTGGAAAAAAATATGGAAGCGCTAGAAAAATTTTATTTAATTCTTAATTTTTCATTCAAAAAATACGTTCTATATAGCAATCGAAAGGTCTATTTGTATCTCAGTTGACATGTTTCTGCATTTTTCATGAAAATGAAAATTTGCCGAGATAATCCGGATCTACCGGATATACCAAATCCCATATCCTCGGAAAATTTTTCGGAAAAAATTTATCAAACCCATTTGATAAAGCATATTTTTCTGAGTAGCTTACAAAAAACCGCTTAGAAATATCTTTCTCCAGACCAGAGATATGATTTTTTGAAAATCGCATTTTTCCCTTAAAAATTGAATATTTTGCAAAAATTGACGAAAAATGTCATTTTCAAAAAATCATATCTCTGGATCGGAAAAAGATATTTCTAAGCGGTTTTGTATAAACCGATTTGGTATATCCGGTATGTAGATCCGGATTATCTCGGCAAATTTTCATTTTCATGAAAAATGCAGAAACATGTCAACTGAGATACGAATAGAGCTTTCGATTGCTTATAGAACGTATTTTTTGAATGAAAAATTAAGAATTAAATAAAATTTTTCTAGTGCTTCCAACTTTTTTCCACGGGTGTACATGAAGACAAAAAGTTACCTGAGTTGAAACACAAAATTTAGTTACATAGGAATGTTTATACATTTATTAAGTCCCGGATGATTTTAATTGGGTTACGATGGTTATTATTATTATTAAATGGTTATTATTATCCGCTCTCTAGTTATTATTATGATAAAAGCCAGTAAAACACCTTATAAACGCTACAAAAATTACTTTTGTCTAATACCGTTTGAGGTCAAGTTTCCATCGAGCTGGACATTTACATTGTTTAATTATAATAAGCAAATATTTATGCTTTTCCAAGAAGTGGTAATAAATTAATTGGATAATACTTTTTCCTCCTAGGGACTAAAATCCTCGTTCTATTATCCGTTTGTATTTAAATAGAAAGGATTCGAAATTATGACTTTCGTTGTTGGATTAATCTCCTCTTAGAATTTGTTAGTACACTGCTCCACAAAATTACATAGCTCGACAACTGAATTCTCAATGCTAAATCGGCCCAAACCATACAATTCGTACACTTGAATTAGAAATGAATATTTTATTAATTTTATCACAAGGTGTTGGACAGCATATAGGAACTGAATTGGAACTTAAAGGATATTATCCAAAGTGTAATTTTCTTGCATTAGATCCCGTTGCTGAAGTTAATGCAGACTTGGTTGAAAAACAACTTAACGGGACTTTTATAGAGAAAGTAATTACAGCTGAAGATAGCTATACTGCAAATAAAAAAGCAAACATATGGAATAGTAAAGGTCAGAATTTTTGCCACTTAATTAATTCAACACAACCTAGGGAAGGGCTGGATTGCGAAAAGTCTGTTCGAGGTTCTAAAATTTCGTTCGATTGGGGTTATAACCGAAAAAGTTCCGAATTTCGAGTTGTCGGGTCACCTTACATCTTCTGTCACTCCACATCTTATGATATCTCTCAAATTTCTCTGATATTTTCATTTATAACTCGTTATCCCTTGATATCTGCCTCCATATTCACTTTACTCCCTCCCATAAACTCATCATTCTTAATCCACCCAAATTTCTCGATATATCTAAGGACGGTGGGGTATGATTCCGTGCGCACGATTCCGTGCACACGGTTCTGTGCCAGTTATGTAGGGCACGTTTCCGTGCTCAATTACTTAAATATTTTTACTTCTTTAAATTTTTATAAAATTTTAAATATTTTCAAATCTATTGGTCCAAAAACTAGTTCAAACTCTTGTTGATGTTGTAAAGGAAGTTTAAAAAATTTATTAAATAAAATAATCAAAAAATGAACAGATTTGCGACTAAAAAGAAAATAAATAATTTCTAAGCAAAAATAAATCAATTATTGGTTCATTTCGTAGTTGCGAGAAATACCGGACAAAAAGTTGATAAAATCATTCGGTTCAAAATTAATTTGGCCATTTTGATCAGCAATAAGAGGAGCATAATCCATGACAAGATTGTAAATTCGCCTAACTGCATCTCTGTATTTCCTAGCCTTAAGTGGTGGATTCCTGCCAAGCGTAAATTGAGTGTAATCGGCATCAATATTCTTCTGCTCCCTTCTGAGAGTATCAATAAATCTAATAAAAAATATTCAAGAAGAGAATCGGTCACAAACCGCCAAAAGCTTGGATGTTCGCAACCAAATGCACGTTGCAATCTCCTATGTGCAGCTTCTGCAAAATTATTGGTTCTATCCCCACCATTAAGAGTTCTTGCATAAACATTCCAGATGGCCACAGCAAAGCGAGGTTCAGTTCTCGTGCGGTTGTAACGAACACGACCAGTATAATTGGATGTGAACCTTTTTAAATTATATTTGAAATTTAAAAAATAAAATAATAAAAAGATCAAATATAAAAAATAAAACCATTCAAAAATAGGTAAAACGTCAGGCTCATCGCCAAAGAAATCTTCCAGCGTGATTAAAGCAGATGTGAGATCGTTTGGGTGAACAAAAGCAAGTGAAGTGATGTGACGACAATTTTCCGCAAATAAGGCATCATTACTGTATCGCTAAAATTTAGAATTTTTCTTCATACTTAAAAAGCAAAATTTTTGTAAATAGTTGATAAAAATAGTTGATAAAAATAAAAAGTTGATAAAAACAATAAGTTGATAAAAATAGTTGATAAAATCAACCTTCCTTGATACTTAAAAAGTAAAAAAACCTGACTAAGTTGATTCTCCTGTATCTTTCTTTTAAAATTCTTTACCAAGTGGAAAAAACAGCCGTGGATTTCGCAATTTGGTAAGACGTTTTGTATAGCTTTATTACAAAATTAACTATGTTGATGTCCATTCTCGTCATAAACACCAGAATCGTCTAGGAGAAATTGTTCTTCTCTTCCTTCGGATCGGCTGTATGTTTGGTATTCTGGCGGAATTGCCAGCTGATCAAGACTGATTGGGTTGGCCAAAGGCGCCAGCGCCACACGTCGAGCACGTTTTATCATCTATTATAAAATACTTTTCTAAAATATATGAAAAACAACCCAAATCGCTCGGCAATCCCGGAGAATTGGGGTATCTTCGGAAAAAAGTTTAAAAATAAGAAAAAGGATTTTTCTAGGATAAAAAAATATGCTGATTACGAATCTGAGCTCAGATTTCGAAAAAGTCGAATCCCGGACCCGAATTCGGAATTTGACCCTGGACATTGTCGGACATTGTACAAAATGGTCAGTCTTTCATATGCAAGCAGAACTCATCGAGATGCATCGAATGCCGCCAAAATCGATGAAATCCGACGTGGTTGGACCGAGATACAGACCCCGGAATATTGAAAAACCATAGGGGTGATTTTTTAGAATAAAAAGTTTATGCAAATGATAGCTCAGTCGAAAGAGCTCGTCGAGCTGAGTCGAATGACACCAAAATTACAGTGATTGATCAAGTTTTGACAAAGTTATGACATAAGTCGCCGACTCACACAGTACTCCCATAGGTATACTTTATGTCATATCTTTGTCAAAACATATCCAATCACGTTGATTTTAGTATCATTCGATGCAGCTCGACGAGCTCTTTCGAACGAGCTATCATTTGCATATTCGAAATCCGAGTTCAGGGTTCGAAATTTGGTTCGGGTCCGGGATTCGACTTTTTCGAAATCTGAGCTAAGATTCGTAATCAGCATATTTTTTACCCTAGAAAAATCCTTTTTCTTATTTTTAAACTTTTTTCCGAAGAAACCCCAATTCTCTGGGATTGTCAATCGCTCTTCTACCCAAATCGCTCACCCCATTTGATCACCTGTCACATCAAACCTGAGCCTATAGGGGCAATTGAGGGGTGATGGTGGCCAATGGGCACTTTACTTTTGATTTGGGGTTATTAATCATGATTAATTCTGGTAATTAATAATCTGAGGGTGGTTAATTGCATACTAAAGGCATGGAGCGATCTGGAAGAAGTGGGTGAGCCATAAGGTTGGGCCTATTAAAAATCTTTTAAAAAATTGACCATTTTGAAAATGACATTATGAAATTTCATAAATAAATTTATTTTAAAAATAGATTGGAAAATAGTATGTAATTTAAGGGGTGATGTGTGTAACCATTGTAACCAATATAGAACCATTTTTTTTCTTTTTCCTTCCCATTCCCTTTATTTTTTCCAGGGCACGTATTAAAAAGGAAGCTGTACATATGTATTTATGCATGAGAAAAGTTCTGGTAAAAGTTCTAGTAAACTCATTTACATTATTCACTAACCAATATGGAGCAACTAAAAAATTTATTTGGGTGATTTGGGTGATGATTAATTTGGGTGACAAACTGAGATTAAGCGACAACGATTTCGATGCTTGGCTCGAAGAGCGTAAGTTCCGTCATCAAGTAGGTAGCAACACTGATACATACCGAACATATTTTCCTGAATTTCTGTGGCGAAAACGATTTGGTGATATTTCTCAAGTTTTTTTGTAATTTTTGTTATCATGTTTCTATTTTTATGCTGTTGGAAAAAAGTAAATAATATTAATAATCCTTTTTGATAATTGCCTGATGAAAAATAAGGGAGAAAGAGAAGGAAAAATGAAAAAATGGTCAGAAAAATGAGTGGGGGGTCTAAACCGAACAAATACAAGATTTTCTCCACATCATTGCAAATTTAACTTTATACCTCTTAATCTTCTAACCGCTCCGAAAAATCTGGCTACTTGGTCGAATTTTTAAAAACCCGACCCGAGATACAGACTTTTTCTCGACCCGAAACCTTAAACCCGATCCGAAAAAAATTTTGAAAACCCGACCCGACTTTTTTCTCAACTCGTGACATCCCTGGTTTCGTGGCGCGACACATGAGGATATGACTTTTTAGGACAGACACTTGAGGACACAGCATCTTAAAATAGGCATAGGCTGTTACTAGCCTTTCATCGCGGTAACTGTGGCTTAGTTGGTAGCGCGCCCACTTTAAGTGTAAGGTTCGAACCCAATCAATTAAAATGACTTATAAAAATGTAAATCCTAATAATATCTTTTCTAATTAACGTTTAATGATATTTTAAATTAAAATAAATTTTTTCAAAATAATTTTTTCCTATTATTTTCCATTTTCTAAATTTAGTTACACAGCCATGAGTAACTTTTTTTAAACAGTAAAAAATTATAAATTTTGTTTTAAAACAAAGATAAGACTTCGTTTCATGGGTTGGGTTGGACAAAATTTTTTTAAAAGGAGTTCTTTCGAATTAAACTTCTCGAAATTGCAACCCCCCAAATCTTTAGAAAATAGCACGCGAAAATAGTGGGGAAAAGAAAAAGATACAGTATTTTTATTTATTTCAGTGCCACTGAAATGGCTAAAAGTAACAGGTTAAGATGATTTGTGAGGATTGACTTTTGAGGATGCGACTTTTGAGGATCAGACATTTGAGGATACTCTAATCTCAAAAAAAAATTTAAAAATAAATAATGTTAATTTTATGTTTAAAAAATTCAAATTTTATAATTTTATGGCTTGCTCAAGGTCTAACGAGCAATAGCCTAGAATATTGAGGAATTGTGAGACATAAGTGAGGTATCTTGTTATTAAGAGGGGTATCGGCAAGATTAAGAGGGATTTCGGTGGATTAAAGTAATGTTAGGGATTAAAGTGTTTCTGTTGATTAAGAAAGATTTGAATTTATATTGGGGATTTTTTGACTACTTCTAAGAATATCGAGGATTAAGTGGATAAACGCGTTTCGATCAAATCCATTAATCCTCCATCAATCCATTAACCCTTTTAATTACTTCTAATGAGTAGATTTATTATCCTTCGATATCTCTCTATATACCCTTTTTGAATAAAACCCTATATCAACTAATCCCTCACATCCATAATATACTTATTACACCCTCTAATTCTAAATATTCCTCCAATATCCAAATACATATTAGTGATGTTCGGGTATCCCGACTCCCGACACCCGACTCGGGAAATTTCCCGAGTTTTTGGCCTCCCGATCCCGACTCCCGATGCCAATTCCCGACTAAGTCGGGAAATTTTTACACCCCTAAGAATGGCTTTTTCTCATAAAACTTTATTTTTGAAAGGAAAAAATAAAGAAAAAAAAATAAAAAAAGAGAAAGGAAAAATAAAATATTTAAATTTTTTCCAATTTAACTATTGTTGAGACGTGGTTGAGTGGTTAAGTTGAGTGACTTCAGTTGCTTTGTTGGGGCTGGGTTCGAATCCAGGGCTTGTAAATGTTTTTAAATAATTTTTCCACCCAAAAATAAATGGTTTTAACATTGATTTTGATTTTAAAATTTTAAAGTTATTTTTTTCAATACTATAAACGTCAAAAAATTCCAGAAATATTGAGTTAGTCATGGATTTTCAAAAATTTTCGCCTGCGGCGCAGAAAATTAAAAATATCTGACTTCTTAGCAGTGATGGGCAAAGTTCCAGTTCCAGTTTCGGAACTAATTAGTTTTAGTTCCAGTTCCAGAACTAGAACTACGGAACTAACGATTATCTGGAACTAGTTTGGAACTAGAACGACTGAACTAGTAAATGTCTGGAACTAGCTTTGGAACTAGTTCTGGAACTAGTTCTTGGGGTATATTTTTGACAAGATTCCCTCGATGGTTTCTTAAATTCTCAAAATTTTCGCCTGCGGCGCAGAAAAAGTGGATATTTTGGCCTACGACCTTAGAAATTCTCAAAAATAAAGGACGAAGTGTCTGGTTCTTAGCCTTCGACTTAAGAAAATTTTCGCCTGCGGCGCGGACAAAGGATTTTAGATTGTCGAGAGTGGTCTTAACATCAATGGCGTATCCAGGAGGTTAGATGTCTGGCTTCCTGACCTTCCAAAATTCTCAAAATTTTCGCCTGCATAGCAAAAAATTGGTATTTTTGGCGCCGAAGGCGCCAAAAATTTTTTTGTTGTAAATTCCCGACTCCCGAGGTCATTTCCCGACCCGACTCCCGTTTCCCGATTCCCGAGTTTTTTCTTCTCCCGAACATCACTAATACATATCAGATATCATACTCCATTTATACAAAGAAGATAATAATTGAAACTTATATCCAAGTTAAATGCATGTATTGGACTTTCAGTATGGGATTTTTTAAAATTAATTTTAGAAAATTGTCATTGAAAATAGGTAACAAATTTTAGTTTTGGAAAAATTTATCGAAAAAATAAGCCCCCTCCAAAATAAGCCCCCTCTAGAAATCGATTGAAAAAATAAGCCTCGGGGCTTATTTTAGAGGAAATACGGTACTCGTTTATCTAATGCCTGGAAATTACAATTACATATTTGCTCGTTAGACCTGAGCAATCCATAAAATTACAAAATTTAAATTTTTTTAACATAAAATTAACATTATTTATTTTTTAATTTTTTTTTGACATTAGAGTATCCTCGAATGTCTGATCCTCAAAAGTCGCATCCTCAAAAGTCGCATCCTCAAAGGTCGCGTCCTCAAAAGTCGGTCCTCAAGTGTCTGATCCTCAAAAGTCATATCCTCAAGTGTCGGGTAGCCCCTGGTATATAGGAGATTTAGTGGTATTAAGTGGAATTTGAAGGGATATCGGTAGTAAGGAAGATATCAGTTGAATTGATGGATTCATAGGAGTCATAAGGAGAATCGGTGGCATATTTGAAGATTAAAGGAGGCATCGTTGGCCTGACTCAAAGAAACAAAATCCTCAATATTGTCCAAAGTAATTTGGCAAAGTTATCCAGATTTAGAGGTTTATAAAGCTAATTTGTAGTTTAACTTGACTCGATAATATTTTTACCAAAAAATGGGAGAAATCTGGTTGCTTGGCATCAGGGGTGGGCGCATTGCGTTTTGCGTTTTGCGTTATTTGCGTTAAATTTTGGCCTTTTTTTGCGTTTTGCGTTTTGCGTTAATTTCGATGAAATTAACGCAAAAAATATACACAATCTGAGGACAAAATTGGAGAAATTTGGCTTCTTGGCCTTCCAAAATTTTGAAAATTTTCGCCTGCGGCGCTAAAAAAGAAGAAATCTGGCTTCTTGGATTACCAGAATTCCCAAAATTTTCGCCTGCGGCGCTAAAAAGTAAGTAGGATCAAGTAGAACTAAGGGAAAGATCAGTTGATCTGAAGGGATAGAAAAATATTGGTCGAATTACTGGGATTATGGTGGGTTTAAAAAGATATCGGGGATTTGTAGTGATATCTGGGAATCCATCAATTTGAGAAAATATTAATGGATTGTGAGAATTAAAAAAACTAAGGGATATGATGAAGATATCTAGAGATTAAGAAATTAAGAGACATTCAAATCAGCTCTAAATCCCCTGATATCCCCGGTATCAATTTATAACTACTGATAGCCCTTTATTCTCCGCTATCTCTCCAACTCACTCGACATCTGGGGCAATCCCATAGTATCTTTTTAAATCTCCTTAACCTCTCCAAATTACATGATAATCTCCGTAATCCTACGCTACTTCGATAAACCCCCTTGAGACCTCTAAATCCTCTGATATCCTTCATAATCCCTTGTATCACCGATATCTCTCCAGATCATTACCCATCCAACTTAAAGTAGCACAAAATCGAGTAGGACTTGCTGACTTATAGTAATACTTCAATTTTTAACTGAAAAATGGCTAATACTTAATTTCAAAAAATTTTTTCCCAATTTTGCGTTCTTGCGTTTTGCGTTTTGCGTCTTGCGTTATTTGCGTTAAATTTTGGCCTTGCGTTGCGTTTTGCGTCTTGCGTTTTTTGAGATTGTCTCTTGCGCCCACCCCTGCTTGGCATTCCAGATTTTCCAAAATTTTCGCCTGCGGTGCAAAAAAATAAGAAATATGCTGCTTGGACTTACAAAATTCTCAATATTTTTGTCTGCGGTGCTGAAAAAGGAACAAATCTGGCTACTAGAGCTTTTAAAATTCTCGAAATTTTTGCCGCGTCGCTTAAGAAGTCTATATCCACTAAATCCCCTTCACATAAATCCTCTGATATTCGCCTTTATCCAACCAAATCACACCATCAACCTGGGGCCAATTTTAAGGGACACTCAGATCGCTTAATTATTAATCAATCCCTTAATTATCCAACGTAATCCACTTAATTTTAAAATACCGGGGTATTTTCGAATACAGGCTCAGAGATTTTCGCCTGCGGCGCAGAAAAGGGAAGAAATCTACTGCTTGGACTTCAAAATTCTCAAAATTTTCGCCTGCGGCGCAGAAACCATCAATCGAATCGTATCCAGATGATGAAGACCGTTTATCTGATGATATGGATGATGAAAATAATGAATAAATTATTTTTACTTCAAAAATAGGGCAAATGCCCTATAAATAGGGTAAAATGGTCACCCTGGTAGCACTGGATCGAGGTTTTGAGAAAAACCGAGGCAGAGGATCAACCAGGCTAAAAAAGTCGAGATTTAGTGGTATTAAGTGGAATTTTAAGGGATATCGTTAGTAAGGAAGATAGTGGAATTAGATGGATTAAGGGGATTAATAAAGTGAATAGCTGGCATATTTGAAAATTAAAGAAGATATCGTTGCTTTAGATAGTAAATGAACTATGTATAAAATCAATGTATTGAATTTTGGAAGTCAAAACAGCAGATTCATTAAAAAAGGCAGTTTTAAAGGTATATATTTAGCTCGATCCTCGGCGAAGTTCTTGGTGAGGACCGAGACAAAATACCGAGGCCTGAGTTCAGCATAATCGAGGTTGTGAGAACATCGAGGTCCTCGGTTTTCTGCGAGGCCTCGACCTCGTGCTACTCTAGCTAAATCTGCTTTTTTACTCTTTTAACGACCTTAATTTAATATTTAATTAAGGCAATTTGGCAAGAACAATTTAATAGTCTTAATTAGGGTTGGTCCCCGAGCCTTCGGGGTTGGAAAAGTCGGGGGTCGGGGTTTTCGGGGTTGACAAAGTCGGGGTCGGGGTCGGGGTTGCTCAAATTGTTCGGGGTCGGGGTCGGGGCTGAAAATAATGTCGGGGTTCGGGGTCGGGGTCGGGGGTCGGGGTTGAAGTGAAAATTTACAAAATCCAGCATTTTTATCCAAAATTACTGTTCAAAATCAACATTTTTATTAAAAAATCAACTTAATCTTCATTATCTTCACTTTCTGTATCTAATTCGTGATTAGTTGAAGGCGCAAGAAGTACTTTATCCAAGTTATCCTTCATAATCCCCAAAATCCCCAAACCCACAAGGTAACTCTTACTCCACCTCTTATGTAAAGGGATTGAGGGGATATGAAGGCATATCAGAGGATTAAGATGGATATAATGGGATTTAGAGGGATTTGACGGGATATCGGGGAGTTGCAAGGATAACGGGAGAAATCCATCTATCCATCAATTTCTCCTAAAGCCTCTGTATCCCTTCATTGTGTCTAGCGCCGCAGGCAAAAATTTTGAGAATTTTGGAAGGTCAAGAGCCAGATTTCTTCCATTTTCGGCGCCGCAGGCAAAAATTTTTAGAATTTTGGAAGGCCAAGAGACAGATTTCGTCAATTTTCTGCGCCGCAGGCGAAAATTTTGGAAAATTCATGACTAGTTTAAAATTTCTAATATTGTTTCAAGTTTAAAATATTTAAAAAAATAAATTTACAAATTTAAAATCAAGATCATAGTTTAAAAATATTTATTTTTGAGAAGAAAAATTTTCTCAGCCTTATTTCCATCCCTGGATTCGAACAACATTCCTATCAAAATAGCTAAATGGCTGAAGTCAGTTAACTTAACCACTCAACCATCGACCAACAAAGGGAAACAGGAGAAAATATAAATATTCCTTTCCCTTTTCCTTCATATATTTAGCATCAAAGTCCCGATCCCGTTCCATCTCTAGTTAATTAATGCAGTTTGAGTCGGGGGCATAAAAATTTTTCGGGGTTCGGGGTCGTCGGGGTCGAACTTTCGGGGGTCGGGGTTTTCGGGGTTGGGAATGTCGGGGTCGGGGTCGGGGTTTTAGGTCAAAAAATGTCGGGGTTCGGGGTCGGGGTCGGGGTTAGTCGGGGTCGGGGACCAACCCTAGTCTTAATCCAATTGGCTTACGAGAAAGTGATGAAATAAAATATTTTTTAAAATTCAAAAATTCTACATCCGGTAATTATGATTGCAATGTTGTTACAATGGGTAAGCTACTACTGAATGGGTAGTCGGCATTTCAATGCTGAAAACCGTTAAAAAGAACGGATAAGGCGCTGGCTCATATACTATCAGGGTTGCTGCCCGAAACCCGATACCCGAATGGGTAAGGCGCTGGCTCATATTTTCATAGGGGTGGGTTCGAGTCCCTGAAAAGGAGGCTAAAAATTTTTCTTTTCAAAAATGCTTTTAAACTTTGATTTTCATTTTAGATTTTTAAATTTATTTTTTTATATTTTAAGTAGAGATCGGAATTTTGAAAAAACCGGGACCGGGAAACGGGAAACGGGTTCTGAAGGTCGACCGGGAGGGACCCGGACCGGGAAAACCGGGAATTCCCGTTCCCGGTTTCATCCCGGTCAAAAATGACCGGGACCCGGACCGGGAAACCGGGAAATTTTAAAAAATTTTTAAATTCATTTAAAAATTTTAAAAAGTTATGGGAGTAGTTACATATTTATTGAAAAATCTGATTTATAAATAGAAGAATTTAATAAATCAGTAAAATAAATCAATAAAAGAAATGTAAATTACAATAAATTAAAACATAAAGCGGATTACGTAGGGCTAAAGGGATTTGAGAGGCTAGAGAATAATTGTGGGATATTAGGAGATTTTGGAGTTTAAGATCTCCCGATAGCCTCCTCAAATTTTTTATACCGCCTGTATGTATTCCTCATTTAATCCCCCTTAATCCCTCCTAATCCACTCTGATCTTCTCTGTGCAATAGTGATATCAGGGATTTAAAGAGATATAGAGAGATTCAAGTATGTATTTGTTGGGAACATTAAGAGAGATTGTGGAGAAAGACCTCCAACCACCTATATCACCTGATATCTATTCACATCCCTTCAATTGGAAGGCAATGATATCATATGATTAAGGCAGATCTAATGAATGTAGAGGGATAAAGAAGGCTAATCACCAGGTCCTTTGATAAAATCGCACTATAAACTAATTTCCCTCAACTTTTCCTCCAATAATACCTCCAAATTTCTCCGTTCCAAATTCTTCCGCGAAAATTTTGAGAATTTTGGAAGGCAAAACAGCCAAATTTCATCCTTTTTAAGCGCCGCAGGCGAAAATTTTGAGAATTTTTGTAAAATCTCCAATATTTTTAAGTCAAAAATCAAAACGCCAAGCAAAAATATTTAAAATTTGCTGCTAGAATTTTTCCCGGTTTCCCGGTCCAAAAAAAGCCGGGATCGGGAACGGGAAACGGGAAATGAAAATTAACCGGCCGGGACCCGGACCGGGAAAACCGGGAATTCCCGATCCCGGTTTCATCCCGGCATCTTCAAAAAAGCCGGGAAAAAGGACCGGGAAACCGGGAAACGGGACCGGGTCCCGATCCCGTTCCGATCTCTAATTGGAAACAACATCGAGTTAGTCTCGCTAATAGACTCGACATAACAATAGATTTGGAAGAGTCGACGTATGAATTGCAGACTTCGAATAAAGTCGAAACGAAGCGATTACAAAGACCAGCAATCCAATTACGCCGCTATGACGGCAGTATTGAAAATTGGTGTTCTTTTTGGGAAACATTCCGTGTTTTAATACACGAAGACAACGCTCTGAGTCATGTAGAGAAATTTAATATTTTAGAATCAATTCTAGATAATGAAGCGAAAGTTGGTAAAACCCACTATATTTGTAAAATCCCACTTTTATAAAATCCCACTATATGCTAATATCGCTCCGCTTTATCTCCATTAAAGCCTCGAATTTTCTCGCGTTTTTAGCGTCGGAGGCGAAAATTTTGAGAATTTTGTAAGGCCTTAGGAGAAAAAATTCAATTGTCAGAACCGAATGAAAAAAAATATTTTTTTAACCGAATGAAAAAAAATATTTTCCAAACAAATATTTTTATTCAAAAATAATTTAAAACGAACAATTTTTATATTTATTAAAGTGTTAAGTGAAAAGAGAACAAAACTTAAGCTAGAAAAAATATTTTTATATTCATCGCCTCTAAGGGCGCAAGTCTTTAAAGGATGGGAAAGTATTGTTGTAAAGAAAGAAAGTGATTAATCCTTGAGAAAGAAGAGTACAAAGAGTAAAAGAGATAGAAAATTAAGCACGTGAAAAAAGTGTGAAAGAAAAATGAGTCATCAATATTTCTCAAAAATGTCGAACTTCGGCAGTCTTCAAATCCTTCCAAGATTCAAAAATTATCTCATACGACGCTTTAAATTTAAAATCCGATGTCCTGGACAGCAAAAAATCATAAGAATTCTTAGATTTTATGTATTTTATTCTAGTAAGAGTAAGTACGAATTCACTATCTTTGTATCTCAAATTACATATTCTATATCTCCTAAAAATTCTCTTAATCCTCACAAAACTCTCGACAGGCTTGTGAGCAGTGCTTCGAAATTTCGATATTGTTTGTACGGTACTACTGAAGATAGGAGGGCTTTTTCTGCGGACTTTTTTTTGCGGACTTTTCCTTTCTTTTAAATGTTTTACATACTTGTAGCAACAAACTGTCAAAGGCCCTCCTTTATTATTTTTCTTACCTAAGATTGTACATAATGGTCAGATTTTCTTCTTCCTCTCCTTCCTTCTATTTGTCCTATGACATATTCAAACAAGAGACATTGATAAAGAGAAGATTATTTTTTTGCCTCCGAAAACAAATAAAACAAAATAAAAGAATTAAATAAAATGATTTGGTGTATAACATTATGCATTTCTGTTAAAAACATTACATTCGTACTTATATTTAAAAATATTGAACAACTCGATTATAAATATTGAAAAACTCAATTAAGTTTAATCTTCTCTTTATCAACAATGTCTCTTGTTTGAATGTGCCAAGCTCAGAGGAAAGAGAGAAAGAAAGAAATCTGACCATTTTGTACAATTTTAGGTAATAAAAATAATGGGGGGGGGGCAAGGTTTGAAATTACCCGCATTTCTGTTCCACAATCACATATTCTTTTTCTATGAAGCATTCCGAGATCAGTGATCCATCGTTGAAATTCATCATCGGGTAATTGAAAATTTAGTTAAAGTAAAATTTTTTATTGATTGTAACATTTTTACGTTTAGATTGTTCAATTAATCGTGAACACATATTTTTCAAATTTGCATAAGAATTAATCCTTTGACAGTTTGTTGCTACAAGCAAAACTTGCTACAAGCAAGACAACCAAAACGTTAAAAAAGAAACATTTAAAAGAAAGGAAAAGTCCGCAAAAAAAGTCCGCAGAAAAAGCCCTCATATCTTCAGTAGTACCGTTTGTACTCGTACTTCGTACCACCTCTTTTTTGGCCTCGTACCTCGTACTACCCTTATTTTAGGCCTCGTACCTCGTACTTACACGTACTTAATAAATAAAAAAATCTAAAATTTTTATGATTTTTTTGAGTCCAGGACATCTAGTTTTAAATTTTATCTAGTTTTAATTTTAAAAATCAAAAACAGTTGATAATTAATGAGACAAACAACAAGCGAGGAAATATTATATCAAAATATTATATCATAATTTGTTTCGCAAGGTGGAAGGAGTGTTGTGTCCGCACTTGCAGAAAGAATATAAATGAAAATAAATAACCCTTCATCGGGTTGGATGGTGGCACAGTCGGTTGTGCTTCGGTCTGGGCCCTTTCCGTGATGATTTAATTCCATCTTCCATCCAATGAATTTTTCCACAGCATGAATATCGTATACAATAGGGTCAAAATATTATATCATAATTCCTCCATGTAAAAATAGCTAATTTTAAAAAAATTAAACTTATAAAATAAGTTATTTATGAAAAGAAAATATTAAAATTCTTGTCTAATGACTTTTCGGTTCCGGCGAAACACTAATTCGAACCCAGCCCTATCACAATGAGTGAAGTTAAAATTCATTGATTTTGTGCTTAGAATGGCAAAACTGACAGTATATGAAGATGCATAGCTCGTCAACTGAATTCGCAATGCTAAATCGGCCCAAAGCATACAATTCTTACCCTAAAATTATAAATGATTATTTTATCAATTTTATACAAGGTGTTGGACAACATATAGGAACTGAATTGGAACTTAAAGGATATTATCCAAAGTGTAATTTTCTTGCATTAGATCCCGTTGCTGAGGTTAATGCAGACTTGGTTGAAAAACAACTTAACGGCACTTTTATAGAGAGAGTAATTACAGCTGAAGATAGCTATACTGCAAATAAAAAAGCAAATATATGGAATACTCAAGGTCAGATTTTTGCCACTTATTTACAGGGTGCGTAGAAAGTCCTTGCTTACACTCTTTTTGGCATAAAAATTTAAGGTTTTAAAATTTCCTTTGGATTGGAGTTCGTGTCAAAAAAGGTCCGAATTTTGAGTTGTCGGGTCGGGCTAGTTAATAAAAAAGATCAAAAGAAAAAATACCGACAGAGAGATAAAATACAAATGATAAAATATCAAATAATCTGAAAAATTATTTGATTTTCGTTCAAAAATGTAAAGTTGGCATATTTTTCTTATAAGTACATAATATTGATATACATAGTAACCGAGATCTTTGCTCAAGACAAATTATTTTTCCAGGTCCGGAAACCGGATTTCACATTCATTTCTGACCGGATATTCCGGATTAATCCGGTCAGTTTTTATCCGTTAAAAATAATTTCGGGATTCCGTACCGAATCCGGTTTTTCCCGGATGTTTCAAAAAAAAATTTTTTTAATTTTTTTGTTAAAATTTTGTAAGATGTGTTTTGTTTATGTGTTATAAAGTTGTTAGCGAGGATATTTAAGAATATTAGAGGATTATGAAGGAGGATAGTTGTTCCCGTTATCACCTGATATCCCTATATATTTTTAACCATCTTAATCACTTAAAATCCACTTATATTTTCCTTAATCCATCCAGGTCAGGAAACTGGATATCTAAGGATGTTAGAGGATTATGAAGGAGGATAGTTGTATTCCCTTTAATCCTTATAGTCCTCTTAATCATTCCAAATCACTTATATCACCATTAATTTCTCACTATCCATCTTAATCCTATAATATCATCTCCATATCCTAAATTCCCATATATTCTCAAATACCCCGATTTATATGGTATTCCAATATTTAAAAAAATTTGAACCGGATTTTTGATTTCACATTCATTCCGGACCGGATATTCCGGATTAATCCGGTCACTTTTTAATCCGTTAAAAAATATTTGACTTTTTTGATGAAAGTTTTATAAATATCAAATAATTTTCAAATTATTTGATCAAATATTTGATTTTGCCGTCTGCCCGTTCTCTTGCACCCATCATTGCAAAAGAACGGGCATAGCTGAATTTGCACACAGAAATTTTTATGTCATACTTATGTCAGCGATAACTGGGGATTTGGCGGGAATATGAAAGATGCTACACGTGATAACGATTTATTAGAATAGATTTAGGGGAAATTAGTGATTTAAAGGGATTTGGGATTAAGGATTGATTTGAGGGATTTTTATTAATTTGAGAGAAATTAATTTTAGTGATCCGGGATTAGGGATGATATCATTAAATTTTGACGTATATTGAAGATATCAAAGGATTTGAAAAGACCACTTTCAATACTTCAAATCCTTCATTATCTCCATATATCCCCTTACACCTACTATCAGTCCTGAAATCTCTTCAACTTCTTTGATATTTTCATTTATAACTCGTGATCCCTTGATACCTCCCTCCATATCACTTTACAGCCTCCCATACACTGATATCTTACCAATCCAACCAAATTCTTCGATATATCTGTCTAAGGATACCTATTACGTCGAATTCCTCTATATTGACAATGTCAAGGTTTGAAAAACACAATGCTGAGAACAACTGGATAAATATTTTATGAGAGGGGGCATTTTAGAAGGATGGGGTTGTTTTTTCCGATTAACCTCTAGAGGCGATGGCTATTTTAGCGGGCGGTTATTTTATAGGGCGGGTTATTCTAGAGAAACTAAGGAATTTTGGATTTTAAAGCTTAAAGCCATTTAATCCCTCTAATCTTCTTCTTTAGATTATCACATTTCAAAAGAATCTTTTTCGTGTAGTCTTTTAAATTTTCCATTAACAGGAAAAAGTCAATTCAAAGGCAATTTCGATGAAATCTCAATTGGTTTTTTTGATTTCTTTCAATACTATAGTGACAAATCAGTAATAGATTTACTTTTACTTGATGTTGAAGGAACCGAATTTGCAATTTTTAAACTTATTGCAGGTTTTTGTTTATATTCAAAATCATGGAAAATTAAACACACACACATGAAAATTATGTAGCAATATCTAAATATTTTTTAAGAACAATACGAACAACTCCCCGTAACACTTTGTCAAATGAACATAGAAGTCCATAATGGACCAGTTTATGGAAGCTTTTTCACACGTCATCGCTTCCTACGCAATTTCGATTGGTTCATCCGTCACGGCCGTTTTGCACTAATGAAAACAAATACGATTAATATAACGAATGATAAATCGGAAACTTTTATATTTCATAGAATGTTTTTCGTTAATTTATTTGATACTGTTTGTTTAGAAAAATTTATATTTTAATTAATATTTAAGAAATATACATTCCATTATATTAATTTATCTACTGTATGCTTGGGTTAGCTGAGCTATGAACATGCAAGTTACACTGCCTAAAGGCATGGGTAATGCGAGACTAAGGTACCGCACGCCCAAGGTAATAGAACAAATGTTCTTCGGTTCTACTTCACTTTATGAGTTCAATCAATTTTTTTACAATTGGATTTTATTTCTGGATCAGGATATCCAGGGTTCTTGATCACTTTTAAGATTTTACTACCCACTGAAATGTAGGGAAACATATTCACATCATAATATAAAAATTTATAATTTTTATTACGAATAAAAAATTTTTTTTATTTTTCTTCCGCTTCCGCCTTCCGCAGAATTCCGCCTTTTTTGGCCCTTCCGCTCTTCCGTCTGCCGCTTTTTTATTTTGTTCCGCTATATTCCGCTTCCGCCTTTAAAAATTCAAAATTCTCCAGCCCTGGTGCGTATCATTTTGGAACGCAGTGTATAAGCCTAGATTTACTATCAATGTTTATTTCATAATATCAATTATCAATAAAATATATAAACAATGTTTGGTGAATTGGTTTGGAACGGGTAGGACCTCTGAAAGCCCGCACTCGCACAACCAGACAATTCCATATCCTCAAATCTCATTCATAACTAAAAGAAATGAAATGAATATTCGATAATTTTTCCAAACGATATGTTTGCTGCGCAAATAAAAATTGCATTTAGTTAATTTTTGACAAGTATAAATAATATAATAAAAGCTATCGTGTATTTCATCTTTAAAAGTGTTATTTCCTTAATAGATACATGTGCTTAGTCAAATGCAAAAAAATATAGATAAAAATCAAATATTTATATTTTTTGTTTTATTTTTATCCTGACGGGAAACACGACCCTTGAAAATTATGGCATTTTTTATTACCCACATTTAGTTTATTTTTCATAAATTAATTTTTTGTTACATATGTAATTGCAGAACTGATCGAAATATAACTTACAGCCTTTTTTAATTCAATTTACAATTCTCAATTTTTGAATTTGGATCTTTAAAATTCTACAATTTTCAACTATTTACGAAATTAGGCATCGCTAGTGTCTCATTACTAGGGCCGAGAAAAATATGCACGCAAAATCGCAAAATATGCGCATATATATGCACAGAAAAAAGCCAAAATATGCACCAAAATAAGGAAAATTTGCCCAAATATGCACTAAATATGTAACAGAAAATAATGAAAACTTGCTTTAAAAATCAATATTTTAAGCCAAAAAACGGTATAATTTCGGAATACTAAACAGAACGCAAATTGGCCATATCATATGTCATTTGAAAGAGCTCGTCGAGTTGAGTCGAAAGACACCAATATCAACGAAATCTGACTTGATTTGACAAAGTTATGCTCGTTTATTTTAGCTCCTTACCTATGATCCCCGTGGAGGTTTTCGCTGCTTCGAAAACCCCAGGTGTCCAGAGCATGGGATACTTATAAAATAAGTTATTTATGGAAAGAAAAATATGAACATTTATTGCTCCATGTCTCGGAAGCGAACTGATCTTAAAACATTAACGCCTTGGGTGAAGTCAAACACCTTAACCACTCGACCATCAGCTCATCTATGATAAACCGAAAGAAAATAAACATATTTTTTTAGATTTTTCTTTTAATACTAAAGTAAAAGAGTACGAGTAGTTTATTAATATTTTTAAAAAAGGGATCGTTAGGGGTGTAAAAGTTCCGGTTTGCCCGGAACCGATTTGTAAGCCGGAACCGGATCCAATTTAAGTTCCGGTTACCGGAACCGGAACTTCCGGTGAAACTCTACTCATTAGCCAAGACAAGACTGATATTATTATCATAGTTAAATTTAAAATTTTAGTTTAAAAATGACGAATCTAAAAAAAGAAATTTATCTGATCTTAGCTATAATTATATTATTTATTTTGTATTTAAATAAAAATAAATTTAATTTCTTTTGGAATAAATTTCAATTTATATCAAAGGGAAATGAAATTAATGAAATGCTTATACAGAACACGGAAAAAGCAAAAACAATTTTAAACGCACTTGTCAAACAAGAACAAGATCTTATTCGTATGCGAAATGATAATTCTTCAATTACTAATTATACAACAACACTAGCAAACATACCAATTCAATTTAATGTATGTTAAATCTAGAGTAGCACTAGGTCGAGGTTTTTAGAAAAACCGAGGCTGAGGATCACCAAGGCCCGAAAACCAAGATCAAGGTGTCGCGGCGAGAAGTTCGCGCGAATGGGTTCTATCAATTTTATTTAGAACGAATCAAAAGTAAACAAATAACTTTATCCGTGGCTCGATATTTGAGATCAGATTTTCGGAACCCGCACTTAGGGACCCTACAATTGGTGACCCGACCATTGGGACCTGACATTTGTGGACGAAATAGAGTTAAAATTTTTTTAATTGTCCATATTTTAAAAAAAGATTTTCAAATAAAAAAATTGGTTATTTTTAAATTGATTAATGAATGTTTTTTGAACAAAAAATAGGGTAATTTCTTGTTAAGTAACCCCACTTTAAAAATATTTAATTAGGGTCATTAACGGTGAAAAAATATGTTTAGAAAGATATTTTTTCATATTTTTTATAAATCACGAATTACTATTACGAATTACGGCTTTTTACGAACTACGGCTTTTTACAAAAATAGATAAAGCGAATCCTCCAAGCCGCAAACGCTTTGCGCGGGGTTTTCTCTTCTATGGAAAGAAAATCGGATCTTAGCTATGATTAAATTCTTTATTCTGTATTTTAATAAAAATAAAATTAATTTCATTTGGAATAAATTTCAATTTATATCAAAGGGAAATGAAATTAATGAAATGCTTATGCATAACACGGACAAAGCAAAAACAATTTTAAACGCACTTATCAAACAAAAACAAGGTCTTATCCTGATTCGAAATGATAATTCTTCAATTACTAATTATACAGCAACACTTGCAAACATACCAATTCAATTTAATGTATGTTTAAAATTTTTTCAAAATTCTATTTCGTCCCCCAATGGTCGGGTTCTTAGAACTCGGATCTCCAAAAGTCGGGTCCCTAAGTGTCGGGTAACCAACTTTATCCGCGATTAAAATTTCCAAAAGATTTTTGTCTACAAGCAAAAATAGATAAAGTCGATAAAAGCTAATAATGAACAAAGACAAAAGTTAAAGAATTATTAAGAATATGTAAAGTCTATTGAAAAGCAATAAAAATTGGATTGAATATGAAAAGCAAAAATATATGTGAATGAGTCAGATAAAGGTGTAGATGTTTGTAGATGAGCATAACATAACAGGAATATTTAAAGTGGTGCTTTAAAATAATTAAAAAAAGCATATTCCTTTTTCTTATATGGCAAAGCGAAAAACTTCTCCCATTAAATTTAAATAACCAGACCAATGAAACAAGAACTAAATTTGTGGAGCATATCAACTTTTTGACTTAAAAAATTTACAACAAGAAATGTAAAAGACAAGGCAATTCCTGTATGGACAAAATAGCTTCTCACAGTAAGAGCTTGGGTACTTTTCTGTTATTCCTACGTGTTTCTGCGGACTTTTTTTGCGGACAAATTTTATTTATAAAAAGAGAAAATATATAAAAGAAAGAGTCATTTTAATCATTCCAAAGACCAATATTTTCCCCAAGCAAACATAATTTCCTCAAACTCGTCTCGTTCGCACATCATTTTCCTCCACATAAACTCGGCAAAATAACTCTCCAAATGATGTCGTGCTGTTCCACGATGTTTCTTATTCCTCCATTTTGCACTGCCCCACATTCTTTCCACTTTTTGAGTATTACACCCATTCTTTGGATCAATAAAGTGGTATCTAAGTTAAAGACATTAATTTGAAATATAACTTCACATACCTATGATTAACTTTAAAGTGTTCAAAGCCAGCCTCTTCTATTTTATTCGTCTTATATCCTTTCCACGAATCACTAAATATGGTTGTTCCTGCCTCAATATAATCTTCAATTGCTTGCAACGAAGTTCGAGCCGTTCTATCAGGTACCTATTATACAATAATTAAAAAACATAAAGAAACCTTACCGTTAAAATAAAACATTCATTTGTTTCACGGCAGATGCCGCCAAAAACCCACTGCTGTGGCAATACACGACCTGAATTATTTTTCCTTTTAGAAAATAGACTTTCGTCTATTTCTACTATCTTATTATCATTCCCTATCTTCTTCTGGTTTTCTAGCAGCAAGAGCTGCAACACAAGTCTCGCGTAGATACATATTCCAGTCGACCACAGTAGTTGTGATTAATTTCTAGTTGTTTTTTACAATATTTTACTGATGTGAGCTCTTCGGGCCAGCTATAGATAAAGCGAACAATTGTTAAAAATGGTAGTCGTGTATTGCTGAACCAGTTTCCACTTCGAAGACCTATTTGCTGCTTACATCTGTAACATTCCCAAACTGAACGTTGTTTGTGATACAATTTCATTTCATGACCATTACGGCATACTCTAGTTTTGTGTAGAAGATTACGATTCGTAAAAATTCGATGGAATCTTTTTCATTTGCTGGCACGTCCCAAATTTTCATTATAAAATCAAAAGCTAATAAAAAATGTTAAAAAAGTTAGACTGTTCTTTTCCTATCATATTCATATTTTATACACTACTTTTAACCCTGTTTGATTGCTTGACAAGGATTTAGGAAGGGAGAAAATAGTTGACCTTTATGTACAGACTGCTGATGGAATAAATTGTCCGCAAAAAAAAAGTCTGCAAAAACACGTAGGGATAACGGAAAAGTACCAGAGCTTGTTAAAAGTTTAATCACGGGAGGCTTCGATCCTGCGATCTCCTGGCAATTATTGCTAGGCGATTTCGCTAATTACGTACAGGTGCTCTGCCAACGAACCTACCGGAACGCTGCTCTCACCTTCTTTTTTAAGAGATCTTAAACCCCCGTCTAGTGACGGGGTTTAAAAATAATGACAACGCCAAAACGTCAAGGCGCACAGCTCTGATATTAGGGGATCTGTGGGGATAGTCTGAGATTTGTGGTATTAAGTGAAATTTAAAGTGAATCCGTAGCAAAGAAGACCACTGGAATTGAATGGATTAAGGGGAGTCAAAAGGCGAATTGATGGCATATTTGAAGATTAAAGGAGGAGGATGGGATATTTGAAAATTAAAGGAGGATTATGGGATATTTAAAGATTAAAGGATGAGAAGGAGGATGGCATATTTGAAGATTATAGGTTTTATATAGTGAAGGAGCTATTAAATCAATGTTTTGAATTTTAGAAGTCAAGACACAAGATTCTTACTAAAAGGCAGTTTTAGAGGTGTATATTTATCTCGGTCCTAGTCGAGGTTCTTGGCGAGGACCGAGACGATGTTCCGAGGCCCAAGTTCAGCATAATCAAGGTTGAGAGAACATCGAGTTTCACGGCCTCAGCGAGACCTCGACCTCATGCTACTCTATCTAAATCTTCTTTTTCAATCTTTTTACGATCTTGATTTAAAATTTAATTAAGGCAATTTGGCAAGAACAATTTAATAGTCTTAATCCAATTGGCTTACGAGAAAGTGATGAAATGAAATATTTTTTAAAATTCAAAAATTCTTCATCCGGTAACTATGATTGCAATGTTGTTACAATGGGTAAAATTTAACGATTAACGCATGATTCTCTATGCCTGGCGAAAACTAATTAAACTTTATTAAGGCCAAAGAGTAGAATCTTGTACTTATATACACCCGTGGAAAAAAATATGGAAGCGCTAGAAAAATTTTATTTAATTCTTAATTTTTCATTCAAAAAATACGTTCTATATAGCAATCGAAAGGTCTATTTGTATCTCAGTTGACATGTTTCTGCATTTTTCATGAAAATGAAAATTTGCCGAGATAATCCGGATCTACCGGATATACCAAATCCCATATCCTCGGAAAATTTTTCGGAAAAAATTTATCAAACCCATTTGATAAAGCATATTTTTCTGAGTAGCTTACAAAAAACCGCTTAGAAATATCTTTCTCCAGACCAGAGATATGATTTTTTGAAAATCGCATTTTTCCCTTAAAAATTGAATATTTTGCAAAAATTGACGAAAAATGTCATTTTCAAAAAATCATATCTCTGGATCGGAAAAAGATATTTCTAAGCGGTTTTGTATAAACCGATTTGGTATATCCGGTATGTAGATCCGGATTATCTCGGCAAATTTTCATTTTCATGAAAAATGCAGAAACATGTCAACTGAGATACGAATAGAGCTTTCGATTGCTTATAGAACGTATTTTTTGAATGAAAAATTAAGAATTAAATAAAATTTTTCTAGTGCTTCCAACTTTTTTCCACGGGTGTACATGAAGACAAAAAGTTACCTGAGTTGAAACACAAAATTTAGTTACATAGGAATGTTTATACATTTATTAAGTCCCGGATGATTTTAATTGGGTTACGATGGTTATTATTATTATTAAATGGTTATTATTATCCGCTCTCTAGTTATTATTATGATAAAAGCCAGTAAAACACCTTATAAACGCTACAAAAATTACTTTTGTCTAATACCGTTTGAGGTCAAGTTTCCATCGAGCTGGACATTTACATTGTTTAATTATAATAAGCAAATATTTATGCTTTTCCAAGAAGTGGTAATAAATTAATTGGATAATACTTTTTCCTCCTAGGGACTAAAATCCTCGTTCTATTATCCGTTTGTATTTAAATAGAAAGGATTCGAAATTATGACTTTCGTTGTTGGATTAATCTCCTCTTAGAATTTGTTAGTACACTGCTCCACAAAATTACATAGCTCGACAACTGAATTCTCAATGCTAAATCGGCCCAAACCATACAATTCGTACACTTGAATTAGAAATGAATATTTTATTAATTTTATCACAAGGTGTTGGACAGCATATAGGAACTGAATTGGAACTTAAAGGATATTATCCAAAGTGTAATTTTCTTGCATTAGATCCCGTTGCTGAAGTTAATGCAGACTTGGTTGAAAAACAACTTAACGGGACTTTTATAGAGAAAGTAATTACAGCTGAAGATAGCTATACTGCAAATAAAAAAGCAAACATATGGAATAGTAAAGGTCAGAATTTTTGCCACTTAATTAATTCAACACAACCTAGGGAAGGGCTGGATTGCGAAAAGTCTGTTCGAGGTTCTAAAATTTCGTTCGATTGGGGTTATAACCGAAAAAGTTCCGAATTTCGAGTTGTCGGGTCACCTTACATCTTCTGTCACTCCACATCTTATGATATCTCTCAAATTTCTCTGATATTTTCATTTATAACTCGTTATCCCTTGATATCTGCCTCCATATTCACTTTACTCCCTCCCATAAACTCATCATTCTTAATCCACCCAAATTTCTCGATATATCTAAGGACGGTGGGGTATGATTCCGTGCGCACGATTCCGTGCACACGGTTCTGTGCCAGTTATGTAGGGCACGTTTCCGTGCTCAATTACTTAAATATTTTTACTTCTTTAAATTTTTATAAAATTTTAAATATTTTCAAATCTATTGGTCCAAAAACTAGTTCAAACTCTTGTTGATGTTGTAAAGGAAGTTTAAAAAATTTATTAAATAAAATAATCAAAAAATGAACAGATTTGCGACTAAAAAGAAAATAAATAATTTCTAAGCAAAAATAAATCAATTATTGGTTCATTTCGTAGTTGCGAGAAATACCGGACAAAAAGTTGATAAAATCATTCGGTTCAAAATTAATTTGGCCATTTTGATCAGCAATAAGAGGAGCATAATCCATGACAAGATTGTAAATTCGCCTAACTGCATCTCTGTATTTCCTAGCCTTAAGTGGTGGATTCCTGCCAAGCGTAAATTGAGTGTAATCGGCATCAATATTCTTCTGCTCCCTTCTGAGAGTATCAATAAATCTAATAAAAAATATTCAAGAAGAGAATCGGTCACAAACCGCCAAAAGCTTGGATGTTCGCAACCAAATGCACGTTGCAATCTCCTATGTGCAGCTTCTGCAAAATTATTGGTTCTATCCCCACCATTAAGAGTTCTTGCATAAACATTCCAGATGGCCACAGCAAAGCGAGGTTCAGTTCTCGTGCGGTTGTAACGAACACGACCAGTATAATTGGATGTGAACCTTTTTAAATTATATTTGAAATTTAAAAAATAAAATAATAAAAAGATCAAATATAAAAAATAAAACCATTCAAAAATAGGTAAAACGTCAGGCTCATCGCCAAAGAAATCTTCCAGCGTGATTAAAGCAGATGTGAGATCGTTTGGGTGAACAAAAGCAAGTGAAGTGATGTGACGACAATTTTCCGCAAATAAGGCATCATTACTGTATCGCTAAAATTTAGAATTTTTCTTCATACTTAAAAAGCAAAATTTTTGTAAATAGTTGATAAAAATAGTTGATAAAAATAAAAAGTTGATAAAAACAATAAGTTGATAAAAATAGTTGATAAAATCAACCTTCCTTGATACTTAAAAAGTAAAAAAACCTGACTAAGTTGATTCTCCTGTATCTTTCTTTTAAAATTCTTTACCAAGTGGAAAAAACAGCCGTGGATTTCGCAATTTGGTAAGACGTTTTGTATAGCTTTATTACAAAATTAACTATGTTGATGTCCATTCTCGTCATAAACACCAGAATCGTCTAGGAGAAATTGTTCTTCTCTTCCTTCGGATCGGCTGTATGTTTGGTATTCTGGCGGAATTGCCAGCTGATCAAGACTGATTGGGTTGGCCAAAGGCGCCAGCGCCACACGTCGAGCACGTTTTATCATCTATTATAAAATACTTTTCTAAAATATATGAATGTTTAACCTCTTTTGTTGCTTGTTTTGTTGGCAATTGCGCTAACAGGTGTCGAGACATTTTCAAGCCCAGCTGCTCTTATTGTAGATGGTTGTTCTAACGTTTCAAGAGCCCGCTTTTTCATTTTGGTGACAGCTATTTGTGCTTGAACATAAAGGTTGAAAAAAATAAATTGATAACCTGAACACGAGCCGGTCCACTTTCTATACATCCATGTTGGCCAATTTCTTTTAGAACTTGATGATCCAAATCAGTGTGGATTCGTCCTTTACAATTAATTCCATGGCTTGCCTGAAACTCGCATCGCCAAAAAAGTTTGTCGCCGTCCTTATTTTCCCTTTCAAACACATACAAAAATCCGTTATGTGGAATTTTTTGCCTACTACGTTTAGTCAGAATTCGAGCCATTTTTAAAGAATTTTCAAGTAGATTAAACAGATCTGAAAATTAGATTTGAAATAACCTATAAACTTTTCAACCGCGAATTATTTTTATCAACTTTTCAACCATCGAATTATTTTTATCAACTTATTAACTATCGAATTCTTTTTATCAACTTTTCACCTATTTTTTATCAACTTTTCAAATATCAAACTATCGAATCAACCTATCAAATCTCACAAAAACATGCAAAAAAAGCTAAAACTTTCAAAGTTTACCGTCGGTTGGCTAAGTTGAGTTGTTTAAATATAAATTTTTTCTACCGTCGGTTGGCTAAGGAGCTGTTTAAATATAAATTTGAATAAAGATAAATAACTCTAAAACTTATTAAAATCAAAAAATGACAAAACAATTTCTAAAAATTACAGAGCATTCTGAAATCTAATATAGAATAATTGAGCACGGAAACGTGCCCTACATAACTGGCACGGAACCGTGTGCACGGAAACGTGTGCACGGAATCGTGCGCACGGAATCGTGTCTAACCGATCTAAGGATAACTATTTCGATCAAATCTCTCGATATTGACAATGTCATGCTTTAAAAAACATAATGCAGATAACAAATGGGTAAATATTTTATGGAAGGGGCATTTTAAAAGAAAGGATTTATTTTTCCGATTATCCTCTAGAGATGGAGCTAGCGTATTTTCTCTAAAATAGCCCCGGGGGTTATTTTTTTCGATCGACCTCTAGAGGGGGACTATTTTAGAGAAAATACGGTATTTTAGCGAGAGGTAATTTTATAGGGCGGGTTATTCTTGAGAAAATGGAGAATTTTAATTGTAAATCTTAAAGCCACTTAATCCCTCTAATCTTCGTCCTTAGATTTTCAACTTTCAAAAAAATTTTTTCAAACTCGAGTTTTTTAAGTTTTACATTAACAGGAAAACGTAAATTCAATGGCAATTTCGATGAACTCTCAATTGGTTTTTTTGATTTCTTTCAATTTTATACTGACAAATCAGTAATAGATTTACTTTTACTTGATGTTGAAGGAACAGAATTTGCTATTTTTAAGCTTCTTGCAGGTTTTTGATAATTTCAAAATCATGGAGAATTAACACAAACACACATGAAACTTATGTATCTATTTTTTAAGAACAATACGAACAACTCCCCGTAACACTTTGCCAAATGAACATAGAAGTCCATAATCAACCAGTTTATGGGAGCTTTTTCACACGTCATCGCTTCCTACGCAATTTCGATTGGTTCATGCGTCACGGCCGTTTTGCACTAATGAAAACAGACACGCTTAATGTAAAGGAAAAATCGGAAACTTATATATTTCATAGAATGTTTTTCGTTAATTTATTTGATACTGTTTGTTTAGAAAAATTTATATTTTGATTACAATATTTAAGAAATAAACATTCCATTATATTAATTTTTCTACTGTGACTTGGGTTAGCCTGAGCTATGAACAGGCAAGTTACCGCAGCCTAAAGTACCGCAGCCCAGGGCACAGCGAGCTCAAGGTACCGTACTCTTTATCCATTCACTGGAACTCAACTTTTTAGCACATTAAGCGAAAATTTTGAGAATTTTGGAAGGCCAAAGTTCCGAATTACTTCCATTTACAGCGCTGGTGGCAATTTATGAAATAATTAGAAACCTCGGTATTACTACCGAAATCTACTGTTTCTTTATTATTTTGGGACGCTTATATATGCGGCCCACAACTATAATAGGCGACTTTCATGGGACGCCTATTATAGGTGTGGGCCGCATATTATGTGATGGAATGCATATACTATTTTTAAGTCGCTTATCTTTGATGGAACGCTTAAAATTCCATGCGACGCATAAAAGCTCATTGGACGAATTTCCTAAAGTATAGCCGTAAATTTCTGTAAATTAATAATTATTTGTTCACACTTATTAGTAATTTTTTAATTGCAATAAAGTTTACTTAAGAAATAAATTATTATAATAAATATACCTATTTAGTTATGAAAATATTTCAATAATATCGATGAACTTGTTACAAGTTCATGCAGCGGACGGAATGCGGAAGGGCTATAAAAAGATAGAATTCTGCTGAAGGAGGAAGCGTAGAAGGATTATCTCTAAGGATGCGTTTACTTTTGTTGTCCCCCATATATTATACGGTATCATGACTTTTGAGCTGGGCGACTTATGCGCCGCGACATTTGCGCCGCCATTAGTAAAAAAATAAAATCGTAAATACAATCTGACCTGTACCCCTTGGTTTTAAAAAATGGTATCCAGGAACTGAAGGAAGTTCAGGAAGTACATTAGGTTCAGATAGCTGATGAATTAGGTCTGGGTCATAAAAGTAGGATGCATTACATTACATTCTCTCTCTTATATTAATTGGGTTGCGGATCCGGATATAAAAAGATTTCCAATTATCCTACAACCCCACTATAGTGACGTCTGGCTGTAGTTATTCATATATTTTTAATGATAGTGGCGGCGCAAAAGTCGCTCGGCGCATAAGTCGCGGCGCAAACGTCGCGGCGCAAATGTTCTCGGCGCAAAAGTCACGGAACCTATTATACAACTAATTCTTAATCAAGTTTTACAACATTTTAATCAATTTAGAAATTGAGTGGGGTAATCAATCAAATTAATTAAATAATTAATTTTGCATGAGTAATTAAAAAAGGAAATATATTCTTCTTGAAGGCCACTTTCTCTCTCTTATTTTTATTTAAATTTATTATCCAAATATTCCGATAATTAATTAAAATTAAATTTTAAATATGTTAGTACAGAGTTTAAATTATTTATTGTTAATTTTAATTTTTGAAACTTGTTCAACAATAAACGTCGAAATTATTCAAAAGCGGTAAAAGTTTTTTGATTGAGATTGGATGATAGGGCAAAGTTTTTATAACATGTATATCGTTTTAGAGCTTTGTATTTTTACTTTTTAATGGCTTTTAGATCAGATCAGTATCTTTACTAGAAGTAAAGTTATTAATTTTTAACCGAGTCCAGTTAGGCATCATTTGTTCGGGCTCTAGTCAGTATAGCAGGACAACCTTTATTATATAATTTTTAAGCTTATTATATCCGATCGTAATTATACCTTGAATAGAATGAAAAAAAAAGTTATGAAATTTAGAAAATATCAAAGTCAAAAAATCTCTCTCCATTAATTTTAAGTTTTCAACGAACTCTGGGTTGTTCAGAACAGGACCACCGAAGTTGTGATGATGTTTGCAAAGGGGATAGTTATTGGTATGGATTTTGTTCAGCATGGGATGGACGGGACCTAAAATGTAGTTGTAGTGGTTATAGATATCCTTTGGAAGGAAATGTTTGTGGGCCTTCGAGACAACAAAAATGTGTGGAGGAATGTAGAGGGAAGGTAGAAATTGAAGTCTTTTTTGGATTTAAAATTGTCTTATTTATTCCAAGTACAATCAGATCTTGCTACAAGATGCCTCCTTAACTTCCTCAATTTAACATAAGATTTTTTAAATTTGTTAGCCAGTGGAGCGGAGAGCTGCTTAAGCGATACCTCCTATTTCCGATACCTCTCATAATAAAACAAAATTTTTTTCAACTCACTGATATCCTTTTTTATGTTTAGACTGAATTTCCATTGACAAAAATGGAAAAAATAATTTTTTTTAAATTTAGGGTCAAGAATCTGGCGGTTACTGTGTTGTGTCACCCAGTACAGAAAATCGTAGAGGAGTGCCTAAATGCTCTTGTTTTGGAAAACCTAGATAATATTAATTTGTAAAATTTTTCTGTTAAAAATAACGTTAAGAATCTTATTGTTAGCATAAATGTTTGAAAGAGTGAGCATGTGCTCTACCGACTGAGCTATCGGGACTTAAGTGCATAATTTTATTAATTTTTTATTATTTTTTTTAATAATTTTATCATAAAACCATTCTTCACAAATTTCCTTCAACTTTCAAATAAAAATTCTAACCAATTTAAACAAACAAACAATTTAATATGTCAAAAACAATCTAAATTAGCTATATTTTTATTATTTTTATTTTTCTTCCGGAATTTAACCGGAAAGAAAATTTTAACTAATTTAAATGTGTTTATCTAGAGAGGGAATAATTTTTTTCCTTTTTTTTGTTTAATAGTACAAAGTAAAAAAAGTATTAATATATACTCTGTGTAATCCTCACTTTTGCCATTTCCCTTTTTTAATGGGACATCTCTTGAGACTTTTTTTTAACAATTTTTTAAATTTAAAAAAATATTATTATTAAAATTATTAAAATGAGTGGGTCTGTTGGGCGCCTTGAGATCTAGGCGCGCGCGTAAAATCTGGCACGTAGCTGAAACCTAAATTTTTGAAAAAATTTTTCAAAATTTGTTTTAAATTCCTCAAACAACTCTTCCATAAATTTCTGAATTTTTCATCTAATATTTTTTGAAATTATAAGCTAGAACTTAGAAAAATTACATATTTATTTTTTTAAATAATCAAATCTGTTGGTTATAATAACTGAAAGCCGACACCAAAAATTCTGAAAATTTTCATAAATTTATCGAAAAATTTTGAAATTTTTGGAGCACCTAGATAAACCCTTTTCGGGGTTGTTTTAGCAAAATTTTATATTTCTAGATGGTAGATTAACAATTTTATAAGCTCGCGCGTAACGACACTACGCCCTAAAATTTCTAAATTTCTGGTTTCTAATTTTGAACCATGTAGAGTTAAATTTTTCGAACCGGACCGACGTTCGAGTCTTTTTTTTCGAGCCTGATTTTTGTCGAACCGGGCCGTTCGAGTCTTTTTCTTGGCCAAAATTCGAGGCCCGGTTCTATCTTTCGAACCGAACAGAACCGGGCCCCCAACCCTTATCCTAAATATTTTTAATCTAAAATCGAAACTCAAAATTATTAAAACAATTATTTTAGACTCTAATATATGTATTTAATTTTAATTTTCTAAAATTTAATTAAATTTTAAATAAAAAAATTTTTTTGCCTCAAATAAAACTTTTTTTCCTTTCCTTTTGGTTTGAATATGTTGCCAAATAAAAAAATTTAATTTCCGTAAACCAAAATATTTAATTTTATAGCTAGTCAAAAAATGTTTTTTTTCTCCTCTTTTAACCGAAATCCTCAAAAAAATTTTGTTGAAAAATAAATTTAAGAAGGCTTTTTTATAATTTTTTATTAAATTTTTAATTAAATATAAGGTGGAATAACCTTAGTAACTAAGCGAAAAAATAAGTTTTTTTTAATTTCTTTATAGCTTATTCAATAGAGAATTAAATTAGCTACAAAATAGTGTAAAGTTGACAGTTTTATTTTAAAACAAATAAACAAAATAGAAGGGAAAATGGGGAGAAGGTATACCTCCATGTTCATGAACACACGTCGGTTTTTGCTTCATAATTTTAGAAAGAATAAACCTTTTACGACATTTTTTTATATAATTTGATAGAGAATTAAATTCTCTATCAGATAAGCTAAGATATAAATTTCACGATTTGAATCAAATTTATATTATTGATGAAAAACTAAGAAAATGTCCATTTTTTATACTACAACTAACTCTTATTTTCCTTTCTATTTTGCTCATATGTTTTTTTATATAAAATTATTAATTAAGGCTATTTTGTAGCTAATTTAATTCTACGTCGAATGATATAAAGCTTATTTTAAAAGGTTCATCCTTTCCTGAGTTATGAAGCAAAAACTGACATGAGTTTATACACAGCGTTGTACCTTCCCATACACTTTTTGTGGCATCTCCATTTTTAACAAAATTTCCTTTTTGTACTTTTAACTTTTTCCTACATCCCCCTACATCTCAAAAAAGGCATAGACCAAACCAAAGAGTAGTGACCTATTTCCTTTTCGTTTTACTTATCCAATTTCCCCTATCCTCAAACCCTCCCTAGGGACTTTCTAGCGCGTCAGATAAGCAGAAAAAAGTTACACAAGTGTTCTAGAAAAATGTCAAAGGGAATATAGACATCTTAGTAAAATTAATAAAAAAATTTTTAATAAAAAATCAAAAAAGAAATTTTTTATAAGACAAAATGTCAACTCTTACCCCATTGAATAAAGGCTTGAAACAACTTTTTTTTTCCTTTTTAAATATTTTTAATATTTTTTAACATCTCAAATGCCAGACTCATCACTTTATTCACAAAATTGCTTTTGAAAGCTAGTCCCTCCCTTTACATATTAACTTGCATACAAAGTAGAGGGCGTTAGAGGTTGAGGGCGTAAGTCAAGTTTTACATAAGGTTATTAAATTAAAAAACTTTTCCTTTTTTTCAAATTTTTTATAAAATGCCACACATTTATTTGCTTATTTTTAATATTTTGTTCCAATTATATACCTATTTTATTTTTTTAATTTATTTTTTTTAAATTATTTTTCAACGTAATACTTAAAATAGAGCAAAGATTGCCGTTAAAATTTTCCTCTAAATTTCCCTCTAATATCCTTCAAAATAAGGATGTAAATTAAATTTTGACGTTATTAGATAGAGGAGAATATAAGCTATTTTATAAGATTTTTAAAAAAATTATTTTTTTTGGAATTAATTTTTTTAACCCTTTCAACAACCATTTAACCCCTTAAGTATAAATCCTTGACATAGGAGCGTCAAAAATTTATAACTTTCTTTAGAATTGAGATAAAAATTTAATTTAAATACATTTAAATAAAGGAGAAGCTTAGCTACTATTTTATCTTTAAAACTATTTTTATATAAATCCAAAAAATTAAAATAATTATGACCAAAGCATGGTGTAATCTAATTAAAAATTTTAACTAAAAATTAAGGTTGTTGACGACCGGTTATTAACAGTTACTTCCGGTTTTAAGGTTTTGAATTTTAGGAAAATACCAGTTTATTTTTGAGGGAATTTATAATAAAATCACTCATTTTCACAAATTTCCGGTTTCGGTTTTTAAAACTTTAAAACTGTTTAATTTTTGGCAAAAAATTTCAAAAATTCCGGTTTTAAAGCCGGTCACCAACAACCCTACTTTTAATCCTTTCAACAACCATTTAACCCCTTTAAGTATAGCTCCTTAACATAGGAGCTTTAAAAATTTATAACATTCTTCAATATAGAGATAAAAATTTAATTTTAATACCTTTAAATAGAGGAGAATCTTAGCTACTTTATGATCTATTAAAATAATTTTTAACTTAAGATAAATCCAAAAAATTATGATAATTATGACCAAAAACTCGAGTAGCTTTAATTAAAAAAATTCGAACTAAAAATCTTCAAAAATTCACAACTTTTAATTGGATTGAGATAGAAAATATATTTTAACGTCATTAGATAGAGGAGATTCTTGGCTACAAAATGGCATATTAATTAGCCTATTATATTTATTTTTTGATTTTAATCTATTTTTAGAAAAATTAATTAATTGTTAAAAAAATTAACAATAATCCTCATTAAAAATTAATTAAATTTTTTGCAAAAATTCAAATCTTTTTTGTAGCTTTAAGATAAAAATTCAATTTTTATTTTATATCCAAGAATCAGCTCCTCTTTCTTTTAATATAAAATTCAAAATTGAAGATTTATTAAAAACATTTTTATGTTAATTCGCCTGCCATCAATTACCTTATTTTTCATTCTCATTGTCCTAGCTTATCTCATTAACCCAAATTTTTCTAGAAAAACGCCGTAACACGCCGAAAAACGTTTGGTTTAAGAGTCTAAATCATCTATGTATACTTCTAAAAAATGCTAGATGCTCAAGAACATAATATGTATACATATAAAGCTTGGTGTTCCAGATTTCGCCTTTCGTTATTTCCTTTAGATTTAAAACCAGTTTTGGCACGCTTTTTTAATTATTAAGCACATTTTTGAGATTTAAAAAATTAATTTTTTGTTAAATAAAAAAATAGAACAATAAGGGAGGAGAACTCAGGGGTTTACCTAAATTGTTTACACACCCCTTAATTTTTCTATATTTTTATTTGACGGTTTTTTAATCTCAACAATGTGCTTTATAATGCTTTAATTAAATTAAATAATTCCTCAAAAAATGCCAACTTTTTTGTTTGTTCAAAATATATCAATTTCTCCTTCCTTTCTTTCTAATAATAACCTCATAACATGTTTTGGACATTTAAATAAATAAATTCCCATTGGTTTCATATTCCTTTATTGCCTATATTTTTTGCCATTATTTTCTTATTATTAAGTGCATTTTATTTTTAATTTCCAAAAAATTATTTTTACCAAAAACCAAAAATATATAAAAATATGTACAAAAACAGTAAAACCTCATTTTTAGATACCCTTAAATTAAGTAAACCTTGATTTTTGATAAGTTTTTTAATTTCAATTGGCTACTGGATAGGGAGAGATACAGCCTTAACGAGATACCCTAAATTTAATATGGATACATTTCAGTATAAGAGACTAGGGCTGCCGTTTTCGAGGCCGACGTTCGAGTTATTTTTTCGGGCCTTATTTTTATCGGGCCGGCTCGACCGAGTCTTTTTAAATCTTTTTTTTTGAATCTTTTTCGGGCCAAAATTCGATGCCCGACTCGATCTTTCGGACCGGACCGGGCCGGCAAGCCTATAAGAGACCTTCTATTTAATATAGTCTTAGTTAAGAAATCATTTGTGTCGTTATAAGAAACTCTCTATTTAATAAACACATGATTATAAGGGCCAATTTTCCCTTCCAAAGTATATCTAAAGAGAGGTTAGATTGTAACTAATTTTATACTCTATTCAATTCTAAGAATATTTTCTTTCAGAAAATTTAATGATTTTTAGAAAATCAGTCCCTGTTATAGTAGAGAATAGTCCTAGAAAGAAAAATCAACATAAACAACCTAAAAATTTCAACAAAAACTCTGTCAGGCGGAGAGTAAGCAGTCGAAATAATTGTATGTTATTTAAATATTTAAAATCCCTTTAAGTTATCCCATTCTTTATTAGAAAGCCATTGACAGTCTTGTCGTTCTTACCAAAATTCTTATTCGTGCACGGTACGTGTGCGAGTGAATCATTACCCTTATATCTCGATTTTGTGATATAGCGGGGATATATGAGGATTACAGAGGATATTAGGGGGTTTGGAGAGACTAGAGAAATTATAGGGATTTGGAGGGAATAAGGGGGATCTGGGTCCGTGGTCGCTGTTTTAAATCTCTGTAAAAAATATTTAGTCAAGTTTTATTGAAAGAAAAATTTATTTTTGCATTTTATATTTAAAATTTAAATTGACATAAATTATAAATGAATGCATGACTAAAATTACGGGAATATTTAATTCGTTAATTTTTAATTTAATTTTGAAACTTTTCTTTACAAAAAATTTTTTCATATCAATCGCTCTCTTATCAATCCTCAGGTTTCTCGTTCAGATCAAAACGATAATTATTTTTATACAAATTTATTTGATTTATGCCATTTTCTGTGATGTTGTTTGACTCTTCTACCATAATTTGATTTAAATCATCCACATTCGCTTCTACATCGTTTTCATTACGTTCTTCCTCTCCTTGATTAACCTGATTTCCTTCTTCAGTATCTAAGCTCTCCTCGAAACCAATAGTTTCTTTTCCTTTATTCCTAAAATCATCAATTTGTGGATTAACAAATGAAATTCCTTCATTATTAGAAGATTCAAGGTTTCCTAATTTTGAACTTTCCTCAATTTCTTTTTCATTTTTCTTTTTATGATAGTATTTTCGGTTATTTTCTCTTACCTTTTCTTTATTAATTTCATAATATTTTTGCCTAAAAATTCGAATTTTTTCTTTATTATTATTTCTATACTTTTGCTGATATCCCATAAACTTCTTCCTATTATTTTGCCGATAAACTTTGAGATATTCTCTTCTATTCAACTTTTTTTCATTATTTCCAGTTGTGTCTTCTCCTGTATCTTTAGACGTTTCATTAGGATTTTGTATTTGAGGATTAACCGAAGATTCAGCCCCGTCAGTTGAATATTCATGTATATTCTTTGAGGCTTCCCCAACTTTATTTAACTTTTTTTGAACTTTATTATTTTTAACAGAATTAATTAAACTCCATAATATCGAATTGAAGATTAAAAAGATTAAAACACTATCAAGTTTCATCCTTTTTGATTTTAAAATTAAATTTAAAAAATTAAAATTTATGTATAGAGTAGTGAGAAATAATTTAATTTAATAATAATATTGCCATATTTATGAATTCATATAGATCAAGTCAATGAAGCTCTCAGACAAAATAAAGAAATCTAAAAGGACAGTTTCTCAACCTTTTTTTAATATTTTTTCAATAATAAAAGTGCAATTATTTATTGAAATAAAAGTGCATCCTTGTTTTTTAAATTTACGAAAATTAAAGAAAATTATTATATCGGAAATATAAACACTTGTTAAATATCTGGGGTGTGCCTTCTACTTCTGAAATCTGTTTCGGCATCCCCTGGCAAATATATTGTATAAATAAGCTCTTAAGTCTCAATCCTTTATATATCCCGGTTTGGATATGGAATAGCTGAGAGATGGAATTGCTGAGAGATTTCTCAGGACTGATAATATTTAATTTTTATTCTAAAATGCGATAGGAGGATTTAAAAATGATTTAAAATAAATCCTTATTTACTAAGAATTTAAAATTGATTTTGGTATCTTTCGATAAAGAATAGAAAGAGTTTTGCAAAAGTTTAGCCACCGGGCAGGATTCGAACCTGCGACCTCCCGCTTTCGCTCGCTATATGCAGGAGCTCTACCTCTGAGCTACCGGGGCATCGACTAATGCTTTCTCTTTTTCCTTTTTAGATCGTTTAACCCCCGCCTAAGCGTTTTAAATGCTGCTGGATGAATCATCCTTACAGAATTAAATTTTGTATAACTTGGAGTAAAAATTAAAAATTTCTTTATGGTGGGAAAACCTCGTTCCACCTCAATTGAGGGAAAATATTTAACATTTTTATTTTTTCATTTTAAAATTAGTTTTTAATTTATTAATATAGAAAATTAATTCTTTATTGAATAATACCAAGATCATAAAAATCGGTTCTTGCATTCAAACGTTATGCCGTTTTGACTATATTGTGTACCTGAAAGGGTAATACTAATGTCCAGCGCCTGACCGATTCCGGAAACCTAATTCTAAATTCATCTTACTCACCGGAAAGATGATTCTACCGGAAACTAGATATACGTACCCCTTCTCATTTCAAAATAATTTCTTCCCCTTCAATTTAAGCCTCTAACCATCACCAATCCTTCCATTCAACGCCTTCAGCCATGAGTACAACAACCTTAATAGATGAAGAACAACAACAACGTCAACAAGTCCGTTCTGCACTTTTACGCCACTGGACTTGGTTAGACCGTGCCAGACTGCATACTTTCCATTTTTGGCTATTTGTTTATTCCTTGGCACAAATTTTTTTATTTCATTATTTATGCCACCGTGTTTGGTCCTTTGTTTATGTTTTCTTTTGTGCGATATTCCCAGCTTTAGTTTTGGCTTCTATTGTGTTGATACGTTATGGACGGTTGGAATTTTCTAGGAAAAGACTACGGTGGTTCTCTTTGGTTGGTTTTTGAAGAAATTAAATTTTAGTAGCATTGTTGAATATCGAGAACAAAATTAAAGAACTCTTTTTGTTATTAAAGAACCCTATATCAGAGACATCTCAATATAAGCTTAGTTTATTTACAGTATATCCTTTAATAACTACTCGGGTAATTATTGTTTCGACCTTCCGCTGGAGGGTGTTACTAACTTTATTTGAAATAAATAACTAGACTTTTTATAATTTTAATGATTTAAAAATTAAAAATAAATAAATAATTTTTCTCAGATTTCGTCTGTCTCATTTCCAGTATTTTTATGGCTCATTCACTTGCCGTTAATTTCTGAATTCCGAGTTAAACAAGAAAGAATAGCTGAATTAGGTATGTTGTTGGAGCTCACCGTGGCACTTTCTAAAATTCATAATTCTGGATTTACTAAATATTTTGTAAAGATTTTGGTGTCTATTGATAGAGAATTAAATTGGTTGCATAAATTATTTAGAAGCACACTTTCATTATGAAAATTTAAAAATGTTCTGGTTAATAAAATCTAACATTTTTAGCTAAAATTAGCATTTTTGATGATTTTTCAGTCATAACTTTTTTTATTAATTAGCTATAATTTTAATTTCAATTTTATTTTATAGCAAATTTAATTCTCTATCGAAAGATAGTAAAATCTTTCCAAAAGGTTCAAGCTTTCTCAAGTTATGATTTTTTGAAATAGTCTGGTCAATGACCTCTGTAGGAGGGTTATTTAATTTATTTTAAAATTTTTCCAAAAAAATAAACTTTAAATAAAACTTGACCAATTTAAAAATAAAACTTAATTTTCAAGCTTCCTTATCATCTTCATTAGCAATATGTACACTCTACCAATTTTTTGTTTTGCCTCGCCACCGGCGTTTATTCACTTTTCTCTCCCTTGGATTTATTATTTGCAATACTTTAATTATTGGAATATTTTTATATATTTACAATGATCAACTAGCTTTCTCAGAATCCCCAATACTTGCAGTTATCCCCCTCTTTATTTATCAATTAATTGTTTTGATTGTGGGAATTATTTGTGATTCAAATTCTGCAAGTAGTAGACAAGCTATAGCACAAAAATTAACTGAAGCAATTCAAAGGAGGGATGAACTTGAACAACTTAAAAATAGACAGGTGGATGAAGGGAAGTCTGACATCCCTTTTAGATACCCCCAAAGAGTTTAAAAAATATTATCTTATAATGAGGTGTATACTAAATAGATGGTATCGGGACTTAGCCTCCCACATAGTGACCAACCAAATTAAAAAACATCCGAAATAGAGATTTATCTATTATTGGATGTTTCTACAAGTGAGTAAGGTCGGCGGATCCTGGAAAATTTAAGGATATCCGGATCCAATATCCGAACTGAAGATTTCCTGATATTCGGTCTCTTTTCGGATTCGGATACCCGGATCCGCCAAGTTACAAGTGAGGCTCCACTGCAGTCCGCCCTCACTGTAAGATAACCCCAATACTGAATACGTCTCCATTTAAGATATTATTTTTAAATTTAGTTGGTCGCTGTGTGGAGGATTTGCTTAAACTAAACCCCAAATTTAGGAAGTATCTCACTATAGGATTTATAATTTAAAACCCCAAGGTATATTTTATAGTAAGCTCAGACTGTTTATTGGAATAAAAATTAATTAAAATAAATTTTTAAACACAGGACCAATTATTATTAAGTGTAATTCCCCCTTATTTAACTGATAAAGTTAGCAAGTCAATTTTTGCTACTTCCTCAGCTGCTGATTTTAGCAAACAGGGAACTACACAAATGAAGTTATTTCATGAGTTACATGTCCAGGTAAAAGAAAATATTTTTAAAGAATCTACAAAATAAACGTGAATAAAGGTCTCATCAAGGGCCCACGAACATTTTCTATACCACAACTTTTTAAATTCAATCTTGATCTCAATAAGTATTATATTATTCGGAAGCTCTTTAAGTGTAGATTATTTTACCTAACAAGGCTGTCTGATCAGAGTCAAAAAAAGTTAGAGCTGGATAATGACAGAAAACCACGATTGGCGCACTCTTTTTGCTGCAACATTTTATTTAAGGATACATATGGACAGAAAAACCTTGTTAGTTAAAATAATCTCCATTTAATAAGCTTTCGTGTGATATAATATTTACCTATTTTAAAAGACTGAGAATAAAAAAGTTTCTCTGACTACTAACTCAAAAATAAACTTAAATGAAATTAAAAATTCCTCAGAACAGGAAATTATCCAAAAAAAATCTCTCAAAATACTCAAATACCAAAAATAATTTAATTAAAGGTTCACGACAATGTTTCCATTTTATTTGCTGATATTGTTAATTTTACTCAATTAGCTGCCCAACTTGTAGCTAAAGATTTAGTTAAAACTTTAAATGAACTTTACAGTAAATTCGATGCGGATGCCCAGGCAAATTTTGAAAGAAACTTAAATTAATTTTAAATTTTTGTTTAAAGAAATTAAGTTGTATGAGAATTAAATTTCTTGGTGATTGTTATTATTGTGTTAGCGGTATGCCTGTTAATAGGCCTAATCATGCGGATATGTGTGTTCTTATGGGTTGGAGATTTTTTCTTAAAATTATTTATAAATGCCAAAATTTCTGAAAATTTTCGAAAATTTCGAAAAATACAAAATTTTAGTTTTACTTCAAAAATTCAAATATTTATCCTTCAAACCGTCCACTTTTAATGCTCGAATAATTACCCTGGTCAATTATTGTTTCAACCTCTCATTGGAGGGGGTAATTATAAGAGCAGGTGCTAAATTTAGGGTATATCTCAATAAATCTGGGAGAAAATAAATTTATTTTTTATATTTATCAATAAACTGTTTCAATGATTAAAATTGACAATTATTTTTTAAATATACCTAAGATTTGTGTAAGAAAATGAGGTGGTAATTATTGAGGGTAATTATTTGAGAGAGAGTAATTAATCGAGCATTTACTCAATTTCAAGACTTCAGCCTTAAAATATTTGTAATTATTTAAGGCCTGGAGATGATAAAAACAATAAGACAAGTTAGATTAGCTACAGGAGTTAATGTGGATATGAGAATTGGAGTACATAGTGGCTCTGTTCTATGTGGAATTTTGGGTTTACGTAAATGGCAGTTTGACGTCTGGTCTGATGATGTTACTTTAGCTAATCAAATGGAGACAACTGGGAAACCTGGGTTTTTGATAAAAAAAATTTTTTTGAAAATTTTTTCGAAAAATTTAGAGCTTTACATATCAGCAACAAAACAAAAGACAGCCTTATAGACAAATATAATATACTTGAAGCGCCCCCTTTGGATGAACAAATATTTAAATGTTTGGTTAAAATTCTGATTTGTACATATAAATTTCTAATTTCAGCTAATAAACACAAAACTTATTTTATTTTGCCTGATAATTATTATAATGATTTTGAGAGGCCTTCAAATATTTGTATAAATAAGAGGCTAGTAAATTTTAATTTTTATGTAAAAAAATTCTGAAAAAAAATTTTTTTTAATAATTTTTAGCCCCTCAGAATGTAATTTATCTCAAATCCAAGCCAAAACTAATTTTGATGAAAATCACCTACTTCCAATACGTGATGATTTTACTAGACACCACAGAGCTATTTCAATGAAAGCTAAGGGTGTTAAAATGGCGGAATATTGGGGGGAACAGACAAGGGTACTTGGACCTTTGTCTACAACACCCAATGTTAAAAGAAAATTTAGAAATGAAATAAATGATAAAAATAAAGAAAATAAACAAAGTGGATATACAGGTGGATAAACAATTTTAAATAATTTAGTGGAAGCAAAACAATAATTTTTAAAAACAAATAAAAATCAGAAAAACATTGGATAAAAATCAGAATTAAATAAAAACATTTAATAGATAACAACAAAACAAACAACAAAGATTTTCAGAATAATAATAATAATGTTTTTTGTTCTGAAATAAAAGAAACAAATGCTAAAACGAGGGGTTCTGTTAAACTACAAACAACACAACAAACAAATAAAGGTAAATGTTTCAATGTTTTATAAGTTTTATAAAAAATCAGAATTAAATAAAAACATGTTTAAACCAGAATTAATAAATACACATAGTCCGAATAATCAGAAAAACAAAACAAAAACAAAACATTTTAATTAATAGAAAGAAAAATCAGAATTAATTAGAAACAATAAAATCAAAATTTAAAAACAGAAAATAAGACAAATATCTATAAATACTCAAATTGACTTCACATAAAATAAAATTTGGGGAGAAAATTTATGTTTATTTATTTTCTCTCTTACTCATCCTAAATTGCACCACATTGAATATTATTTTAGAATAATCACAGTTTATTTATAAGCAAAGAGAAATGGGTAGGAAAACGTGCGAGTTGACTTGCCGCCGTTTCCTGCTAGGAGCGGAGTAGCGGACGAGGTCGCGAACTTGACTGTAACTCCTGAACATGTTTATCTCACACTTCGGTGTCCTTTCCATAGTGGAAAGGTGAAGGGACTTAGTCAACTCAGAGGTAAACGGATAGGTCGCCTATTGGCGAGGTAATTACTTGTCTTTGTGCTTGACCTTATGTTCTCCCTAGCGGTAGTAAGGATTCGGATGGAGGGCGAGTCGAGAAAACTCGTGAAATTTTTTTTAATTTTTTATAAAAAATTAAGGAAATGAAAATATCGTTAATCCAAGCATTATTATTTCTGATGACGAAAATCCAAAATTAAATGGATTTTCAAACACACTAAATAACAACAACATGTTGCAATCAGAAAAACGTCGACGAAAAGATAGATTTGTTGATTATTCTGAAGTTAATAGAAATGGAGTGAGCATTACTTTAATAGAAAATAATTTGGGAAGTTTGCCTACAACAAGGTAGTGTATGTTTTAATAGAGCACAGCTTGATGTTCAGAATTAAATCTGAACATTTAAACATATTATTATAAATAATCAGAATGAAATTCGAACAATTTGAACAACAGGACCAATAAAAACATCAGAATTAAATCTGAACATGTTGAAAAAAATCAGAATTTAAGTCTAAATAAATAAGAACAAATGTTTTTATTTTCCCACAGACTAAACATTTTATTTCATTGTACAACCGGAAGTTGTGAACTTTCCCCTTCTCTTCTTTTGCCTTTTTTCAATCGAGAAGTGTCGCTTAAATCAGAATGCCGCCTTATTTTATTTCTTTCAATCCCTCTAGCTATAGCCAATTATTTAATTGTTTATCAGAATGTTCCGTTAGTTTATTTTGTTTTTAAAAAAATTCTGATTTGTAATAAAAACATCAGAATTATTAAAATTCTGATTAAAAAATATTAGATAAAGAAATTCTGATTGTTAATAAAAACATCAGAATTGTGAAAATTCTGATTTAAATAAACATTAGATAAACAAATTCTGATTTTTAAAAAAAATCAGAATTAAATCTGAACTTGTTAATAAATAAATCAGAATAAAAAGAAAATAAATTAAACCAGAATTTTTATTAAAAATATTCTGAAATATTTCTACTTTTATTGTTTCAGTCAAAAAGTCCAACCTGTTGTTTTTGGACAAATTCTTGTTTGTCTTGGTAAAGAAATTTTTTAAATTTGGATAATACATATTTCTAGGAATTTTATTATTTATTTGTGCTCTAGAATCACTTTGCAGAACAGCAAATTTATTATTAACAATTTCTGCATTTATTGTTTCAATGTTTTTACCGATAGGCCAACATGTTGCTTTTAAATTTAAAAATTGTATTTAGAAAATTTTTTTGTAGTTATGCCTTGTTTTATTAGCGGTTACATGGCATAGACTGCCTGTTTTCTCTATTCTTTGGCTTCCATGTTTGTTATGAATTATAAACATATTTTTTATTTATTAGATTAAGATAAACATTCAGAATTAGATTCGAACATATTCTGAATTTTCAGAATTAGATTCGAACATATTCTGAATTAAATAAAAAATTTAAACATAAACATTCAGAATTAATTTCGAACATTCTGAATTAAGTAAATTTAAACTTATTCTGGATGTTTAAATAAATGTTTTGTTTTTAAATAATTCTGATTTAATTAAACTATCAGAATTAAATATAAACATTAAGAATTTCTGAATGTTTTAACTCATTCTAAATTAAATTTGAACATACCCATTATTTTTATACTAAAAGTCACCCATTTAAGCATGTATTAGCCATATGTGCCTAGTTTTTGCTCTATACAGGTTAAAAAATTCTCTATAAAATTTATCAAAATTTTAATTTAATTTTAAAGGCTTCCTTATTCACTTAGATGTTTTTTGGCGTCTTTAGATTGTGGTTTCTTCCTTATTTTACTCGTATTTTTCTCAACCTCTGTTTCTAATGTATTGCAATCGGCACCTATTATTAGCTGTCAAATAACTATTTGGTAATAAAAATTCGGAAAAAATTTTTAATAATTTTTTCCATAGTTTTGTCAACATGATATCACTTTTACTCCTTTTAATATTTATAACCAGAATTGTTTGTTTTTTTAGTAATCAGAATTTAAAATTCTGATTTTTTAGACCGAATATGAACGTAAATCTGAAGCTTCGTGTAATGTTGCATTTAAAAATGAAGAAAGAGATGTTCAGCTTATGCAAGATATTAATAGAGTTTGTTTATAAAAACATTAGTGGAAAACAATTCTGATTTAATTCAAACATTTGTTTTACCAGAATTTAATTCAAACATTTGTTTTACCAGAATTTAATTCAAACATTTGTTTTACCAGAATTTAATTCAAACATTTGTTTTACCAGAATTTAATTCAAACATTTGTTTTACCAGAATTAAACAATCAGAATTTTATTCTTAATTAAAAATCAGAATTTAATTTAAACATCGGTAAAACAAAGATGTTGGTCTAAATAATAAATCAGAATTATTCCCATTACAACAAAGTTTATTCAAATGTTTATATTTTTAATGTTTTAGTTATTAATTGACAACATTCTCCCTCCTACTGTTGCTCACAAGTTTCTCTCACACGATCGAAACACTGATGTTTGTTAAAAACATTCAATTTTATTAAACATGTTTTTCTAGGAACTTTATGCCCGCGATCATGATAATGTTTGTGTTGTAAGTTTATTTTATATTTCAGAATTTTATTTAAACTTTAATTGTTCTAAACAATTTCAGAATTTTATTCGAACATTTCAGAATTTTATTCAAACATTTAATTGTTCTAAACAATTTCAGAATTTTAGTTGAACATTTCAGAATTTCAATTAAAAAATTTCAGAATTTTATTAAAACATTCTATTGCTTTTATTTAGATGTTTGCTTCAATTCCCAACTTTAAAGAGTATTGGAGTGAATGTGACCATACTAGAAAATTGGAGTGTCTCAGATTATTAAATGAAATTGTTTGTGAGTTTGATAAGGTGTTTATAGAATCCATCATATTATTAAGTTTAATTATTTTTAATTTTAAAGTTGTTGTCAAAGCCAAAGTTTAGCTGCATTGAGAAAATCAAAACTGTTGCAAGTACTTATATGGCTGGTAAATTCTTTAGAAAAAAATTTCTGAAAATTTTAAAAAATTGTTGAAATATTTTCATCGTTATTCTCATCGAAAAATAAAAATCCAAATTTCATTTTCAAAAAATATTTTTTAGCTGCAGGATTGACTGACTCTGACAATGCTGATAACAGTGTAAGACTATAAAATAGATAGATATAGATAGATCTTTTTTAATCATTATTTTTTAAATTAATTATAGCCTGAACGAAATGCTGTTGTGGTAAAATAGTTTTTAGTTTTAAATTTAAAATTATTAGATTGTCGAGTTTGCACAGGCAATGGCTTCTGTATTGGATCAACTAAACATCGACTCGTTTCAGAATTTTGAACTTCGTATAGGTGAGTAAATTCTGTTTTTAATTTCGGAATCAGAATGGTTGCTGAATAAATTCTGTTTCTGACCAAAATTCTGATTTTGTTCCCGAACAAAATTCTTTGTTTTTGAGCAAAATTCTGGTTTTGTTCCCGAACAAAATTCTTTGTTTTTGAGCAAAATTCTGGTTTTGTTCCCGAACAAAATTCTGATTTTGTTTCTGATTTATCCGAACAAATTCTGGTCCGGTTCTGATAAAAATTCTGCTTCCTGCTATTAAATTATAATATTCTGATTTCTCATATATTTAAGGTATAAATGTCGGCCCAGTTGTTGCTGGTGTTTTAGGGCAAAAACCTCAATATGATATTTGGGGTAATTCTGTTAATATTGCCAGTCGAGTAATTTAATTTTTAATTAATTAAATATTTTATTTTTAAAAAATAAAAAGATGGATAGTTCAGGAGTTATTGGTTATATTCAAGTAAATGAAGAAACTAAACAAATTTTATCAAAAAAGAAATCAGATTATCCGTGGATTCATAGAGGAGAAATTAATATAAAGGGAAAAGGGCCAATGATCACTTATTTACTCAAACTTTCTCGGAAAAACAGAATTAATTTTTATAAATTAATTTAAAATATTAATTATTTTCTATTAAATTTTGTAGTAATAAAAAATCAGAATTAAATCTGAACATTTAATAAACATCATAAGTTATCGTGGGTTGTTTTCCGAATGATTCTTTTATGACGTACTCAGGGTTGTCCCTTTTGCCTTATTTACAGGGCATTTGCCCTATTTTTGACCTTTTCGCACTATTTTTTCCCTATTTTCTCATCTGCCATATTTTTGCCCTATTTTGGTGATTTGGAAAGGGACACCCTGGACGTACTTGATTTTGGAACTTTGATTTTTGGATCCAATTTTCGATTTACTGATGCTTAAAACACCAGAAAAAATGAATTGGATCAATTTCCTATAAAGTTTCCACTGAACTTTATAGGAAATTGACCCCCCCCCCCCACCTTGCTAAAAAGAATAAAGAAGAGCCTTTCTTTCCTTTGAAAAATAATTAATATAAAGGACAATGCAGAATTATCAAAAATATTGCACAGATTAAACAAAAAACCCGAAGATACATTATAATTAGAGATCGGAATTTTGTTCCGTACCGTATTCCGTACCGTATAATACCGATCAACTTCAAAATTTAATCGGTCGGTATAACGTACCGTTTTACAGATAGGAATACCGAAAAATACGGCAGTAGTACGGTATGGCCCGATCTCTAACTATAATAATCAGTTTGAACGTCAACATTAATTACCATTTAATTCTAAGGGCCAATGATCACTTATTTAATTCAACTTTCTCGTAAAAACAGAATTTTTTATAAATTAATTTAAAAAATTAATTTTTATGTTTTCGTACTCTTGGACTTTATAATAAAAAATCAGAATTAAATCTGAACATTTAAAAATATCCATGAAATGTTTAAGTTGATAAACATTTTAGAAATAAAAATTAATATTAAAAACAATTAATCTGAAAAAGAGTTTTACTATAAATGTTTTGATGTTAATTCTGGACATGTTCAGATTTAATTCTGAATTTTTAATATGTTCTGAATATGTTCAGATTTAATTCTGAATTTTTAATTGTTTTAATTAAGAATTAAATACAAGCAAATGTAAATATAATAATTCTGAATAAAAAAACATGGAACATATTCTGAATTAAAATAAAGAAAAACAAATCAGAAATAAATTAAAACAAAATTACAACATCGTAATTGTTAAAATATTTACATAAATAGTCAAGTTAAATAACCTGAAAAATATTTTAAAAATATTAAAAAAAATTAGAACAACATATTACCTTTCCTTTTCACTGATTCTAAATTACACCTCATCTAATATTATTTTAAAATAATCACAATTTATATATAAATAAAAGGAAATATTTCGAACAGCATGCGAGTTTACTTGCCGCCGTCTCTCGCTAGAAAAGGAGGGACAGTCTTGTTAGCGCTGCAGGACAGAAACTCCCGAACACGTATGTTTGTTTGCTTCTATTGCAGAAGTCTAGCGTGGCCTCAGGCCCGGCAAATAGGCATACCTATGTTCCTAGCGGTGGATTCGGATGGAGGGCTATAGAGGGACTCGTGAATTTTTTCTATTAAAAAATATTTTAAATTTTTATTTTTTCTATTGAATTTTGTAAACAAAAATATCTTCATTTTGTTTCTAGTTTGTTTGAAATTATGAATAGGTAAATTATAAACATCAGAATAAATCCGAACTTAGATACTCAAAATTAAGTAAAAAAAAACTGGAAACAAAATCAGAAATAATAATTTTTAATAATAACTCCGCCACATAATTATATAATTTCAGAATTAAATCTGAACATTTGAAAATATCTTAATAAAAATTTTTTTGTTATTAATTTTTTTTAATTTTTAACATAATTCTTGAAAAATACCAACATCATAAAATTAGAGAAATTTTTTTAGCACACTAAATGATTTTTTAAATTATGCCTTTATGTGTTAAAATTGATAAATCCTTTCATATTCAAAAAAAAATTTAAAAATTTGGAACTAGAACTAGCTTGGAACTAGTTCCAGAACTGGAACTGGAACTAAGGAATTTCAAAAATGTTTTTCCGGAACTGGAACTACAAAAATTAAAAACCTGGTTCTGGAACTGGAACTAGTTCCAGAGAAATTTTGGAACTTTGACATCACTGATTTGCGGTAGTTAGTATGCGCTCTGGACATTTACCAAAAAATTTTTTGTTTGTTTGAAAAGAGAAAAGTTTATTTATTGTATTTGTGTTAAATTTATATAAAAAGAAAATATTTAGAAATAGAGTATTAAATTCTTATAATACGACCAATATTGACGAAACACGAAAGGAAAGAAACCGAAACATAAGTTATTCATTTGTACCAATAATAATTAATTACTAGGGCTCGGATTTATAGGCAAATGCAAATTTTCTGAAAGCTTGGAATGATGACTTTGATCTGCATATTCTTATGCCTTTATTGGCCTTTTTTATTGGCCAATTTTAGGCGCCTACCGTATTTACTCGATTAATTCCCCTGGGGAATTATTGTTGCAACCCATCCGTGGCATGGGGAATTGTTCGAGGGAGGGGAATATTCGAGGGAGGGGAATTAATCGAGTAAATACGGTATTTCACTGTTTTTACTTGCCTATAAATTCGAGCCTTATTAATTCCAAATTTTCAGAAATTAAATAAAATTTAAGAAAGAGAATAAGACAGACATTTAAATAAATTAATAGCAAAAATTATCAGTAATACTACAACTTCCTTCACAACATTCACCAATATCACAACTTTCATAAACTTTAGCACATTTTGTACATTTACCTCCCTTACATTTAGTACCATAACAACAAGCATTATCACTTTTACACCCCATTCCATCAGTATTACATTTATCTTTAGAACATCTATAAACGTTCTGGTTTTTGACAGTTATGATTCGGCAATATAAGCCGGGACAGCAAGGAATATTTTGTGTGTTGTCACAGGGAAAAGTCTCCCCTAATTTAATACAATCACTTTTTATTAATTTAATTATTAATAAAATTGTAAAAACAAAAATTATTAAAATATTGTTGAATGAAGACATTTTTATGTAAATTTTGTTGTAGAAAAAATTAATTTATCTTAATTTAGAAAATTTTTTTAATTTTATTTTAAAATAATTTTAGAGTAATGAAAATTTACTTGATGAAAAGTTTTTTTGGTTTTCTGAAAGTTTCTTAAGTTTTGTTTTTAGTAGCTCTATTTTATAATTTAAAATAGATTTAAATTGTAGTCCGATGCAAAGGAGAGGCTGCGGGGTGTCAGTGGGACTTCGGGATGAAATTTGTAGACAGATAGTAGATCATACTCTACTTTAGTTGTGATGGTGCAAATTTCACAACTAAAGTAGGAATAACCCTCCCAATCTCGAAAAATAACCGAAAAATAACCCTTTGAAATAACCCTCCCAATCTCCAAAATGGTGATAATTAAAATAAATAATTTTGAATCAGAACTTTAGAGATTTTTCATTTAATTAAATTATTTTTAATAAAAAAATTTTTCGATGAAATATTTAATTTTTACTCAAATAATTTTTTAAAATTTAAATAAAAAATTTCTACCAACAAATAAAAATTTGCTTAATTTTTTACCAAATGTTTAATTAGCTTAAATTATTTTAAATTATATTTTTAGATTAAAATTACATGTGATTGCCTCATGGCGCCTTGTACGCCTCATGTGAAGTAAAATTGAACGTGATATTTTGTTTATTTAAATCATCAAATTTGGATAGATTTTAAAATTTATTTTTAGTTTTTATTCCAACTAAATTTAAAAAATTAATTTGGAGAGAAAAAAAATATAAAAAATTAAAAAATAATAACGTGTCAATTTAAATAATACATAAATTGATTTAAACAATCTATCTTACAATTTACCTAGTTATCAATTTCTGGCCTAAATTCAATTTTTGAGATTGAGCTAAATATTGGCAATTTATATTTATGTTAATCGAAAGAGCTCGTCAAGCTGAGTCGAGTGACACCAGAATTAGCTTAATTTGATGATTTAAATAATCATTTTACAATAAAAACATCAGAATTAAATCTCAACATTTTAAATAAACTTTCTCACAACATTATTCTGATTTATTAATTATTGTTTCAGTTTTTCTGATTTTATCTTCAAGTTCGTATTAAATTCTGATATTTTATTTTCATGTTCGTATTAAATTCTGATTTTATCTTCAAGTTCGTATTAAATTCTGATATTTTATTTTCATGTTCGTATTAAATTCTGATTTTTTAATTTTAATAGGATTTTAAATGTTCAGATAAAATTCTGATTTATTTCCGTTTTGAATTGCTTACTATAAAAACAACAAACTTCTAAACATTTTCTTCCCAAACATTTCTCAAAACTTCAACTCTAGCTTTGTGCTTTCTCCACTTTTCTTCTACCTAATGGCTACAATTCTTCTTAATAATCGCTTCTTTGTTGCAATTGTTCTCCTGCTCATGGTTGTTGGTTCCGTGTTTGGACGTTCCGTCCCTCGTTTCCTTCCTTCTACTAAAGAACATACTACCACAACAAACACCACAACAACTACCACAACAGCCATTACTCCAACAGAAATTATTCCTGTCTTCGATCAAAACTTTTTCCAGCACTCTATTGGGGAATGGAAGGTTTGGAGTGTTGCTGCTGCTATGTACCTTGCTATGTGAGCTTGAATATTTTCTTTGGTTAAGATTTTTTAACGAATTTTAGGAACGCTCTAGTCTATGTTCTCACCTATTGCTGTTATCTGGAGAAGAAGTGTGCTGTTGCTACGGTAAAGATTTAAGGGTCAGACCATGATATAGGGTACACCCTTGGAATTGAAAGAGGTATCTGAGGGGTATCTTAAAGTGTGGTCAGACTTCCAAGAATTCTGATTTTCTTGCTAAAACCAAAATTCTGATTTTTCTTTAAGGTCTCCCCCAAATCAGCATCGGCATCTTCCTCTACCGTCGTCGAATTTAGCAACGTGGAGTACTCGGAAAGTGCAAAAACTGCAGGAGACCTTAGTGTTCGTACGGCCAAAAGTCTTAGCCTTCCCTCAGCCAAACAAGCTTCTCGTAGACCCCCAAAATCACAAAAAACCCAAAAGGAATCGGAAAGGGGAACTTCAAAGTCTCAAAAATCTGCAAAGCTTCCTTCTACAAAAAGTTCAGAAGAATCAACGGCAAAATCAACATCCACTAGAACGGCGACTTCTACCAAAGCAACAACAAGTAGGAAAGGGACAACGACGAGTACTTCAAAGAGAACTACGGAAACTGGGAAGACTTCTACTACGTCGGGAGGAAGCGGTAGGGGGGTTTTGAGTTTAAGATAAAAATTGGGGGAAGCTTGGGTTTGACTCTTGATTTGCCGTAATTGACCAGATTCTTGACTTTGAGTCAAAAATCTAGAACCTTTTGGTCCTTACTTGATTTTGACTTTAAATTAAAGGCGATCTCTCGTGTGTAGTAACATGAAACATTTTACTGTTTTGTGAAGCATTACCGTCAGACCTTACCATAGGGAACCCCTCTTTAAGCTTAAAGACTGCATCCTTATGATGAGGTTCAGCTTAATTAAGGGAATTTTGCCCTAGGCACTACCTTCCACAACATAGGCCCCCCTAGTGTCTATCCAAATTTAAAGGGTCTCTTATATTGGGGGTATCTTATAGAGGGGTTCGACTGCCAAAAAGAAATGTTTCTCTGATTTTTTTAATTTCCTCCTTTTCAGAAGGCAGTAAATCGTCCGACAGCACAGAAGAAGCTTCGAGTACTTCTGCTGGTTCGAATGAAAGTGAAACTAGTGGTGGGTCTGAGAGTTCTGGGTGAAAAGAAGGAAGGAATAGAGAAATATGTAAATAATAGGATTCATTGGATGTTTATTTTTTGTTGAAATTATTGTTGTGTTTATTTCAGAATCTCAAATATGTATATTGTATCTAATCGTTTTGCAATAAAATAGTTGTTTGTTTTCAAATTTAAAATTTTATCCAGTACTCAAAAAAATTTTTTCAATCCCTAGTGACATTTTGTCAAAAATGTTCTTATTGGCATTTTGTCCCTTTTTTGCCAAATGGGCATTTTGTCGAAATATGTCCTTGTGTGCATTTTGTCAATTTTTTCGCCTATTGGCATTTTGTCTGCAAAGTTGTCCATTTTGATGACATTTTGTCCCTGAATTTCTTCTCTGCCCATTAAAATTTTATTTTTTTAATTTTCTTAATTTAACAGACTTTTTTTCAATGATTTCCTCATCTCTAACTTCTGCTAAACGCCTTCTACAAATTAATTATAGATTAGCATCAAGACTTGTTGGCAAAAATATTCCAGTTTCTTCACAAAATAAATTAACAAAAAATGCTTCAATTAAAAATGAAGAAGAACAAAATAAAGAAAATAAAAGTTTGTCTAAAAATTAATAAAACTTGAAAAGAGCAATTTTGGTGTAGTGGGAAGGTGTTTAGTTTTCCCCTAAGGGGGTCGAAGGTTCGAATCCGTTCGTGGTTTTTCTTTTTATTTTTAACTTTTTTTGTCTAAAAATTATTTTTAAAATAATTCTACTTAATTTTCTCGTATAAAAAATTTTTTCCAGCCTCAAAAAATAAACATTCGCTAATTCGTGGCCCAATAACTTTTCCATTGACTATCGACAACTTTGAACGAATATGTGTTAAAACGACTGGGGCTAAGGAGGAAAATGAAAGATATTTACATTTGGCAAAGGTTTTTTAATTTTTATCTTGATTTTTAGGTGAATTTTTGAAGGAAGAAAACTTTTAAAGATTTGGTATTTTTTGCGGACACATTTTGCGGATTTTTTTTAAATTGTATTTTTCTAAGGGCTTCCTTAAAAAATTTTTTTAATTCTTCTACCCTTTCCTTTTATTAATTAATTGGATGACAAAACAATAAAAAAGGCTAGGAAAAGTGCGTTAGAAAGTGCTACCAAAGATTTTCTGACTGCCAAATTTTTAGAATGGATTTCCCCTTGGAGATTAACTTCTGTTAACTTTTCTCGGGAAAGCTAAAAATTTTTTAATATCAAGATTTAGGTGTTTTATAGTTCTAATCTATTTAAAATACATTTATTTGCGAGTAGTGATCATTTAATCCTATTTTTTGGGGCAAACTTTTACTTTTTTAAAATCCGCAAAAATTGTCCGCAAGTTTAGTATAATTACCCAATTTAAATTTTCTTTCAAATTTTAGTTTAAAGCCGACAAAAAATCTTCGAAACGATTTACTTTTTCATATTCAAACGATGCTTTTCTGTTTTTGAGAGCACTGGATATTCTTACTGATGAATGTAATGAAAATATACATGGAATAATTGAGAAGTGTAAAGGTTTGGGAGGGTTTTTGATAAAATTTTTTGAATTTTTAGGACAAATTTATGCTGACAAAAAATTTGAAATCGGACACCGAATTTTTAAATACCTTAGAAAGTTAATGAGAGGGGTTATTTAAATTTGGGTTATTGCTTAGGTGGCCCCCCCCCACCCGAGGGCCAACAAATCTGAAAAATAATCCCTTAAATACAGGCATATCAATTTCTTGGATATAACGATTCTCGGGATGGGACATTTTCGTGAATTTTTATAGGAGACACTTTCGGGGCGAGACATGCCGTAATATCAAAACACCGAAATATCACCTTCCCAAAATCTGTTGAAATACCAAATTTTAAATGACGTCATAACCCCAAATAAATATCAAATTGTTAAATTTTGAGTCAGCCTTTATGGAGTTTCTCCGCTAATAGAACAACTCTGTTATTCGTGTTCCACAATCTAATATCTCTACAACTTTTTTTAGGAGGGAGGGGGCTTGGTATTACTGCTCGCTATACATTAAAATTGATTTTGGACTGAAAAAAATTTTGTCCGCAAAAGTTGTCCGCAAATTTTGTCCGCAAAAACATTTCTTAAAAATAAATCCTATATTTTCCCTTTTATTTTTCCAGGTATTTCCAAATCCAAAGAAATTTCTTCCTCTTCTCTCTATTTATATAAATCTTCAAGTTTCGTGTCCCCAAAAGGCCTTTGTTTAGTTGGGCTTGTTTGGAATTTGGAAGAAAAACAGTTGTATTGTCAAATAAAATTTATTTATGGAGTTAATAATTTAAATAATTTAAACAACAACAGAACTGAAACTTTGGAAATTCACTGGGCTAATTTGAAGGGGTTAAGAAATATTGTTTACCATATGTTGTATGGATGGCAAAAAACAGTTGAGAAAAATTTTTATTTTAGAAAATTGGAGTAGAACCTTAGAAGGAACGGCAATCCCGGAGAATTGGGGTCCCTGCGGGAAAAAATCTTAAAAATAAGAAAAAGGATTTTTCTAGGGTAAAAAAATATGCTGATTACGAATCCGAGCTCAGATTTTGAAAAAGTCGAAACCCGAACCCGAATTCGGACTTTTGCCCCCGAACAGGATTTTTGACCCCGAACATTGTCGAACCTTGTACAAAATGGCCAGTTGAGTCGAATGACACCAAAATCAATGGAATCCGTCAGGATTGAACCGAGATACAAACCCCTAAATATTGAAAAACCACAGGGGTGATTTTTTGGAGTAAAAAAAAGTTTATACAAATGATAGCTCATTAGAAAGAGCTCGTCGTGCCGAGTCGAATGCCACCAAAATTACAGTGATTGATCAAGTTTAGACAAAGTTATGACATAAGTCGCCGACTCTTACAGTACTCCCAGAGGTTTACTTTATGTCATAACTTTGTCGAAACAGGTCCGATCGCGTTGATTTTGGTATCATTCGATGCAGCTATCGATTGGTACCAAAAAATACCGAAATTTTTTACACAGTATGCGATGTTTCCTTGTAAGTTGGAGAGCTTTTAATTCTAGAAAAATCTTCGAATATTCGGAGCCGAACTCAAAAACTGAGAAATCCTCGGTTCATGGTTGCGGTTTAGTATAGGACGGGAACGGGTCAAAAAATTGGTGCGTGGGTTTAAATTCAGTCTCGGGTTGATAAAAGTCCTTGTATTGTGTTGGGTTACTTCCTCTCCTATACTCCTCAATTCGTACAGATACTAACGGCCTGGAGATAGGTAAAATTTCAAGGAGGGTGGGGGTAATTAATTTTTAAAGTTTCGGAACCAAAATTTTGGAAGGGCATCGGTTCGAAACCATCTCTGGTCCGACCATATATTTAGGGACATCTTGGCTGTTAATTTCTTAATTAGGTTTAAGCTTAAGGCTCAAGACATTCATTTCTTACCTCAACTAATTACAAAAAAGATCAAATAATCAAAAATCTTTTTTAGCAAATACTGGATGATAAACCAAGGCTAACTACAAACCAATAGGAGGAGAAAAATAAAAAAATAAATTAAATTATTAAATGAGATTTTTATATTCGTTTAGATTGTCCCTTTCATTTGTTTCGAAAATTTATTTCGAAAAAATTTTTTGGAAAAATTAAAAGTCCAAATACTTTTAATTAAAATAAATCTATTTTTAGAATTAAATATATTTGTTTTAAGCCTAAAAAATTGTTTTTTCTCTCCTCTTCAATTAAATTTTAAGTAAATATAAATTGTGAGAATGAACAACAATTAAAATCTATTTTTATAATTTTTTATTAACTGTATTTTTAAAATTATTGAGGGCAGATGATCGAAGATTGAAAAAATATATAGATAGATAAACTTGAGTAGGAGTTTAGTAAATGTTTAGTTACAGAGCAGGACTCTCTCTATTAGACTGACTCCCTTCACCCTCTCTAGAGGATGGTTGAAAAATAAACCGACCGGCGCACTATAAGGAAAAATACGGTAAATGATTAAAAGTCATAAATGAGTTTTTGTAGTCCAATAAAAGTTGTTGTTAGATGTGTTCCCGGCATAAGTTGTGAATAAAATAATTGTTTGATAAAATTTATAATTTATTGTGCTTAAAGAAAAGATGGTCATTTTTTGACCTAGAATCAATTATTTGGATAATAGTTTTGGTTAATATTCTGATCTTTTTCCTATTAAAAAATTTTTTATTTTTAGGATTTAAATATGTAAAGTAGATAAAAGTTCAGTAAAGGGTTGGCATCCGCATCGTTCGGTAGCTCTCTACCACTGAGCTACCTGGGCATTGACTAATGATTTCTCTATTCTCTTTAGATCGTTTAACCCCCGCCTAATCGTTTTAAATGTGGCTAGGTGACAAAAATCAGAGGGTATCTAACGTATTGAAAGTCATAAATGAATTTTTTTAGTCCAATAAAAGCTTTTGTTAGATATGTTCCCGTCAAAAGTTAGGAATAAAATGATTATTTAATAGAATTTGGATTTGTTGTGCTTGAAGTACAAATGGTCATTCTTTGCCTAGAATCAATTTTTTGGATAATAGTTTTGTTTTGGTTAATATTCTGATCTTTATATTTAAAAAATTTTGTCTTTAGATTTTATGTAAAGGAGATAAAGGTTTTATTGTTAGCATAGGGATGGCATCCGTTCCCCCAAGCCAAAGCTCACTATGTACAGTTATTCTTTCAACTTCAGTTATTCTTCATCATCCTTTCACCTTTCATTTAAATGCATGTCAGTTGAATCTTCTTATTTAAAATTTTTTATTTCGATATTTTGGGTAAAGCTTGATTGTGTTTGTAAATAATTTAAAGGGGAGGGGGGATGTGTGTAGGTAAATATTTGAAAATACTTGAAATAAAAATTTTTTGAAGAAAAAATTAAAAAGAAATGTAAATCACTTCATTTTCTCGAATTTCTTCTTTTTCCTGTGAAGCACTTTTTAATTTTTAAAAATAAAAATATTTATAAATAAATAAAATACGTTTATTTAATTAATTAAAGTTAACTCAAAATTAAATTTTCTTTATTTATTTTTTTGTGGCCAGCTGAATTTTATAGTAAGTTTCCTTTAAATATATTTAAATAAATTTAGAATTTGTGTGAATCTCTCAGAACTTTCTAGGTAATCTTTTGTTTCATTAATCTATAGAAAAAAATGAGGAAAAAGTGCTACCATATTCGAACCCATATTCGGACTCAGCACACTCGATTACCTACTGGCAGACCTCAAAAATATCGAAAAAGCTCTTCTACCACATTTTTTTCTAGGGACCAACGAGGCAGAAGATTACCGAATTTTATTCCAAAGATTAATATAAGTTTTCAAGCTTCTCCCTCTTCTCGACTCTTTTAGGAACCAATGCCGTTGGTGTTATTTGGATTCCCTTGTTTCCCGTTCTCATTTTTTTCCTAAAATTCAGGGCTCTAGGCCTCTATTATTAAATTAATTTTTGGTTTTTTGAGAAAAATTTTTTTGGCGTTATTTTTAAATTCTGAAAGGAAAAAATGTTGAAATTTTAATTTAAATTCCATTTTTCAACAAAAAATATTTTTACCCAACCATTTTTCTCCCACGCATTCCTTCCTTAAAACAAGTTCAATTTTACTAAACAAAATTTATTTTTTTCTTAAAATTTTTTTTACTCTTTTTTAATCTTTCCGCTAGTTTAAATTTTCTTTGTATTAAACCAACATTTATTTTTTTTATTTTTAAAATTTATAAAAAAAATTTTTTGTCTGTCTTTAGACTTCCTTTCCGTTTGCTTGATTTGTGGGTTTTTTAAATAAAAAAAATTTTTTTTGGAAATTCCAAAGAAATTCTTGAAATTTTTTAAATTATTTTATTTTTCTTTGTTGTATATAATTTATGTAAAAATATAAATATGCTTATGTTAATAAATTAGGGATGAAAATTGCGGGTATATGGACGAGATTTCTCTCATTTTTATCCCCTAAAACAGACTATTTCTCTCTTTCTAACCAGAATCCGGAAAGTACCATATTCCGGATAATTGTATAATTGGAGAAATACAAATGTCTATTCCTGAATTTATTTTCCTGAAAATATGTATAATATATGTAGTAAGAGAGGTAAAGGCTAAGCCCCTGCCAAGAATTGACCCTTCGACATCCTTCTAGTTATTCTCTTACCACATGTAGGTGCTCTACTGACTGAACACTTTTTAATAGGAACTGAACTCTCTTTTTTGTAAGGATGATAGAGCATTTAAAACGCTTAGGCGGGGGTTAAACGATCTAAAAAAGGTAAAAGATAAAGCATTAGTCGATGCTCGGTAGCTCAACGGTAAAGCTTCTGTATGTGGTGAGCGAAGGCGGCTAGTAATAACTTGAGGAGATCACAGGTCCTCCCCGGTGGCTAGGCTTTTGCTAAACTCTTTCTTTTTTCATAATTAGAATGTATTATCCTAAAAAATACATAATTTAATTTCTGGAAAAAAATTATAAAAAGAAATTATGCTTTTCGGAAAATATTTTTTTAACAATTTTCAATAGAAAATGTCCTTGTAATTAACTATATTCACTCAAATAATTTTTCTATCGATTCTTAAAAAAATAAAGGATTAATTTAAAAAAAATATCGTCACTTTGTGCACCAAGTCTCTCCCCCCTTTTTACATTTTAATTTGTTTGAATAAAAAAATGTTCGTTATTTATCTCCTTTTCATTTTCCCTTTTTAATTTGTACTCGGCACGACATCCAAACATACCTTAGTTGAGTCCCGAGTGAATAACTCATGAATAGCTGGAAATTTTTAAAAAGATTTTAATATCATTCGATAGAGAATTAAATTTGCTACAAAATAGAGAGGAAATTAAAATTTTGAATTAAATAAGAAAAAAGTTGTAAGCAAAAAACCGACAAAAATGCCCGTTTTTGTGCTTATTTTTGTCTGTTTTTGCGCATAACATTTTTCAGAATTAATTTGAATTTCTGATTTTCTGATGTTTCATAGCAAATTTAATCCTCTATCGAATGAAATAAAAAGATTTTTAAAATATCCATCTGTTCTAGAATTATTAACCAAAGACTCAACTAAACTAATTATAATGTTCCCTTCACACTACTTATGTGTTCCTTTCACCTTACATTTCTCTCTTTTCTCTATAACGGAATTAAAAACCCCTTTATTTTTGTTTTTAGACGGACTTGCGCCATTGCTTTTTTTTTAATGTTTTAAGCTTTTGTGTGAAAAAAGTCCATTAGTACAAAATATATTTATTTTATAAACACTCAATTTTAATAAATACACGTATTTTTTGTCAATAAAATGAAATTTTTATTAACTAATTTTATCTTCCATTTTTATATCAGTCGATAGAGAATTAAATTTGTTATAAAATGAAATAAAAATCAGAATTTTTGAATGTTTACCAGAAAAAGTTATCTTTGAAATTCACAGTTATTTTCGAGAAAACGTTAAGTTTTTGCATGTATTTTCACAGTAAAAAAGCTGGGTATAGCTATTTCTCTCCTTTAGCTAGAGCAAAAGGTTATTCGGCGGCTGGGAGCGAACCAGCATCTTCAGTAAACCGGACTGATGTGTTAGCCATTACACCAGCCGCCTACTGCAAAGCCTTAGGAATTAAATAGCTATATCCTTTACATCACTATAACTTTTTATTAAAAAATAACCTAAAATTAAATTTTTAGTCTTATCTTATAGAAAATTAAATTCTCTATCGAAAGATACCAAAAACTTTAAAAAAAGTTTATTTATTAAAAAGTTATGAATTTTTAAAAAAAGCATGTTCACATAAACATAGACTGCCTTCAAGTTTTTCCCACACATTTTAAAATAAAAAATTTCAAAAAATAATTCAACTTTTCCCTTTAAATTGTGTTTTATTATTTTGAAATTAAATTCTAAAAAATAAAAGTCAGTTGTTCAAAAAATTATTAAATTTGAGGTTAAAATTATTTGAAATTCTTTAAGTGATCCCCTCCCCTATTTTTCTTTCTTTTCATTTTTTCATATTTTTTCATGCTGCTTTTAATAATTTTATAAAAGGAAAAAAGTTTTAAAAAGATTTAAAAATTTTTTTGTTGCTTTTATTTCTTTTTAGGAAATTTTATATTAAATAAAAACCTCCCCTGCCTTGTTCAAAGACCAAAATTAACTTTGTATTTAGAATGTCAATTTTTACTTCCTTTTTATTCTGCTTAATTAAAAGAAGTTATGAATTTTTAAATTTTTAATATTCTTTTATGAAAATGTATACCGTAAATATTCTAATATAAGCCCTGGGCTTAAATTTTTCAATGGGTCTTCTCGGATGGGCTTATATTAGAAGTAGGCTTCTAACAGAGGTATATTAAGTTTGGACTTGGACTCCGTCTTTTTTTGAATAAATCCAGACTCCAAAAGTCTCAATTCAGGAAAAAGCCGATCCTGAAGATTTAAGCTCCAACGATTTCCTCCGATAATTTTCGTTCACCCCCACATTAAATAATAATTTTATTGGTAATTGAGAAGTGAATGAACGGAATCAAGTGACACTTTCCTTGCGCGATTTTCGAATAATAATCGAAAAACGCGCAAGGAAAGTATCACTCGACTCCGTTACCAAGTCACTTCGAATGGTACTGAATATTTCTTTTCAAGGAGTCCAAACATAATTTATATAATCTATTGTTTATTTCCTTTTCCCTTACTGGCACTAATAACGAGATTTCCGTATCTTTAAAAAATTCCCAATAAATTATTACCAATTTTTATTTATATAATTTAAGTCTTCAAAAAATTATATAAAAATTTAAATTTATTTATTGTATGCACATTGCTCTAAAAATGAGTTGCGCAAGTGTTAGCGCTACTTCTATGCTTAGACCGTAAGTTTAAGATAAATTTATATAGAAATAATTAATGAGTGGTTGGCTTAAGTTGAGTTAAGTAGGGGATGATTTTTGGGCTTAAAACTTAGATTCTGATGCACCAATTTTAGTGATTTTGGTATCATTTGAGAGAGAATTAAATTTTCTATAAAATAAAATTTAAATAAAAAATTTACGCCAAAAATCAGAAAAGTTCTGATCAAAAAACCTCCAAAAATAGACTAAAATGTTGGATTTTTGGGCATAACTTTTTTGATTTTTTGTCTAAAATTTTCGTTTAAATTTTGTTTTGAAGCAAATTTAATTCTCAGTCAAATGACTTCATGCCTATTTTTTCTGTTTATTTTTTATAAAGTTGTGGGACTTGGAATTAACTTAAGTTTAGAAGGAATGAGTTAAACATTCACATAGACAGGAAAATAAAAATTAAAATAAAATTTAAAAATAATAAAACTGGAAAAATATTAGAAAGAAAAGAGCTTCTATTAAATTAAATTTAGCTTTCCACAAAAAAATTTTGGGGTTTTAGTCAATTATTATATTCTTTTTGTGTTTATTTTTGTTGTCTTTTTGAGGTTTTTGTGTTAGCATTTAATTGAAAAAAAGAAATAAATGCCTCTTTTATTTTTTTGCCTAAATAAATGAATTTAATAAAATATTGGTATTTTTAAAAAAAATGATGAATAAATATATTAGTCGACGTCTTCGACGCAAACAATGCTGTTTGATTATTAAATTTCTTAATTTGTTTATATGTATGTTTTAAATGTCTATTTATTTTGTTGAACATTGTTTATCACGTGTTCATAAATTTAATTGTTGGTTTCATATTTGTTTCAATTTTTTGTTTGTTCGTAGGGTTAATTTGTTTTCTTTTCTGTTTGTTCAATTGTTTGTTTTACTTATTTTTTTCATGTTTAAATTTAATTCTGGTTTTCAAGTTTGAATAAAATTCTGATTTCTGTTATGTTTGTTTTCCTTTAATATTAGAATTATTCTGATTTATATTTAAATAATTTTGTTTATTCATGTTCAGATTTATTCTGATTTTTTCATTCTACATATTTGTTTTTGTTTTAATATACCATTTGCTTTAATTGTTTGTTTTACTTGTTTCTTTTCATGTTCAAATGGAATTCTGGTTTTCATGTTTGGATAAAATTCTGATTTCTAATATGTTTGTTTTCCTTTAATATTAGAATTATTCTGATTTATATTTAAATAATTTTGTTTATTCATGTTCAGATTTAATTCTGATTTGTTCTGTTTATTTGTTTTTTTAATGTTTAGATTAATTTCTGATTTTTTTTGTTTTAATTTACTTTTTTGCTTTAATTGTTTGTTTCGATGTTTTCCCTTAAAAATTATTCTAATCAAAAAATTTAAAAACATACAAAAAACATTTAAATAAATACTAATTTCCTAAACATTAAAAAATCAGAACAATTTTTAAAAATTAATTTTTCAAATCAGAATTTCTGGAAACATGATGGCTGCAGCACAACAACACAGGAAGAAACGGTCCCTGGCAATCAGAAAAACGGATGCTATGAATCACGCAGAAAGACAAAATGGCACAGTTTTGGACCAAATTTGGATGCAAGGCGATCCCTCCTCTTTTTTGGTAGGGGAATGAAAAGAAAAAATTTTTAGACAAAAAAAATTTCCCTAGAATCTATCAACATCAGAAAATCAGACAAAATCAGAAAATCATCAAAATTTGGCGGTAATTGAAGAAGATGAAAATTTGAGTTATTTAGAGAAGGATCCATTAATTGAAAAAAATGATGGAAATAAAACTTTAAATATAAAAATAAAACAAAAACCGGAAGAAAGGGAGAATGAGAGGATCTCCCGACAACCATCGGAATTTAGAGAAGAGGAAAATTCTGTTGTTTTGAGGTAACTAATAAACACAATACAAGAATAACAATAGAACAGGCGATTATTATGATCTCGAGTAAGGTTGTCAGATAGTTGGAAATCCGGATCCGGTATCCGAACCGAAAATTTTCGGATATCCATTCTCATTTCGGATCGGATATCCGGATCCGACAACCTTATTTTCGAGTAGACCCTAGCACACATAAAGTACTAAAAGGCTGCGCCAGTAATATTAACATAATCACACTAAACAGTTAAATATTTTTGAGTTAAATGTTAGTTTATTTAATATCCTTTGAGAAAAGTATTAGATTGTCCTGAAATATAGAATATTATAGACATACTCGGATTTTATAACTAAACTGCTTAAGAATTACCTTTCAGATTACGAAACAGAAAAAATCCTTCGCCTTCTTGATATTTATATAATTTTATCTTTTTTTACAAACATAGCTAATAAGATAAATTTAAAATTATTTAAAATTAATTAAAAATTATTTTAAATCATGTAGACTAAACATTGGAGGAGTACCTTTTTTTGTTCTTGTTGAAGCTCTTTTGCATGCTGATCCAAGTACCTTCCTTACCAAATTTGTGCAGCTATCTCATAGAGCTAAATTGAAAGTAATTTTAATTAATTTATAAATTAACTTTAAAACAATTAGGTTGCTGATGCTTTTTTGCTCCCCGAACGTGCCTATTATTTCCAGGTAACTTTGAAAATTAATAATAATTTATGAAGAGTTTATTTTTATTTATTTTGTTTTCGTATTTAGTGTTTTAGTTAATTAATTGAGAGGGTTTTTGATATGATTTTCCCTTCTCTGTTTCAGTGAAGACTGTAAATTTACCATATATCCTTTAATAACTACCCTGGATAATTATTGTTTCGACCTTCCGGTGGAGTGAGTAATTAATCGAGGGGGTAATTATACAGGGTTATACGATTCAGCATACCCCATTCTATGCTGAATTTGGTAATTAATGGAAGTGGGGAGGATAATTATTTGAGGGAGGGCAATTAATACAGGTTATACGATAAGTAAAATCATTATTTTTTGTTTTCCAGACAGTTAAAAATTTTGATTTATTTTAATTAGGGTTTATCTTCTCCACATTATGTTGTATATTCTTAAAGATACCTTAAAAATAAAATCCCAAATTAAGAGATCGCCACTTGCTTTTGAAGCAGTTTTTCAATACTATGCTAATGGAGTTGTGCACAAACCCCCTGAATTATGTCCTTCCGCATTTAGTGCCGAACTTGAATTTTGGCGTGTGCCAACAAGCTATATTGGTTAATTAATTAGATAAATCACCTCTTTGGGTAATAATTCTGATTTAAAGGCGCTTGCTGTTCTGATTCGGTTTCACCACTTGAACGGCTTCTAGAGTCAAGTAAAGAGGATAAAGTGGATGATACAAGCTTTGAGAAATTGAGATTTGGGCAGTTTAGACGAAGAATGTGGACATTTTTGGAGAGACCAGGGTCGTCTATGCAGGTCACTTTGAGTGGAATATATTTTATGTTAAGCTTTTAGGCAAAGGTTTTCGAATTATCTTCAACAATGTTTGTTATGATATCAGTTCTTGGCTTAAGTTTTGGAACAATACCTGATTTTCAGGTCTGTAAACCATAAATAATTATAATAGAAACTTGCTTCTACCGGAAGCAATGGAGCCGTTTATATTCTGATTTGCATTATTTCCGGAAATTATTTCTTGAGGAAAATTAATGATAGGCATGAAGATGGAAATAGTAACTAAGACTCGAACAAGAGAAAGAGTTTAGCGTAAGTTTAGCCACCGGGCATGATTCGAACCTACGATCTCCTGACAGTTATTGCTAGGTGCTTTCCCTCACCATATACAAAGGCTCTACCACTGAGATACCGTGGCATGCTTTCTCTTTTATCCTTTTAGATCGTTTAACCCCCGCCTAAGCGTTTTAGATGCTCCAGGTGAATCACTAGGTGGGAGGGGGAATCCAAAAAATGCTCTAAATTTTGATTTATTATAAATACTTAATTCTGAAAAATAATTACAAGAAATACAATTTACGGGAAAATATTAAAAATTATTAAATTATTCTTAAAAGGTTATCGAATACGTCTCTTCTGGAAACCAGACAATTATGCTTCCAAACGGAACAGAAATAATTCAAGAAGATATAGAACCAATAAGGATCGAACATCCAATATTTGTATTTACCGAGCGTGTTTGTATAGCCTTCTTTACAATAGAATATTTATTGAGGCTTTTTGCGGCACCGAGAAAATTGAGATTTGTTTTGAAACCTCTCAATTTGGTTGCTCAATAAATAAATTAAAAATTAAAAATTAAATTTAATTTGAAGGTTGACCTTCTGGCAATTATGCCCTTTTATTTAGAACTTATGTTGACTTTAATGGGGGTAGATGACAAAAAGTTGAGAGATTTGCGTTGGGCTTTTTTGGTTGTACGTATTTTGAGGGTATTAAGGGTTATTAGAATAATTAAACTTGGACGGTTCTCTTCTGGTTTGCAGACTTTTGGAATGACTTTGCAAAGGTGTGTTTAATTTAAATTATTTTAAATAATTCTGAAAATATTCGAGGAAATACTAAAATTTGATTTAATCTGGGAAAGATATCCTAATTATTATTTTCTGAAGGCTGATCAGATGTTTTATTTTATTAATTCAGGAATGAGATGAAATATATTTAATTATCGGAAAGGCAAAATTATTAAATATGTAGAGTCCTTTTTTTAACCAACAGAAATATTTAGACGATTTTTCCCTAGTTCCGAAGCTATGGAATTTTGATTTATTTTCCGAACAATCATAAATTATTGTTCATTTCTGGAAAAATAATAAATTCGTATATTTAATAAAATATCACGATTAAATTTCTAAAGGAGTCAAAAACAATTGCAAATGATGACTATTGTATTGTTAACTGGGGTTGTCTTTTTCTCAACTATGATATACTTTCTTGAGGTATTTGTTAATTAAAGTTGAACATAAATTTCTTTAAATAAATTATTTTAATTAAATAATTAATTGTAGAAAGACGAGAAAGGTTCACCCTTCACCAGCATTCCAGCTGCTTATTGGTGAAATAATTAAAATTTAATATTTAAATTATTTTAAATATAGGTGGTGTATTGTTACAATGACTACTGTCGGGTATGGAGATGTTGTGCCAGCAACTACAAGTAAGAAAAATGAGGGATAAATTACCTATGTTAAAAATTTTAAAATAACAAGAATTATTAATTAAAAAATATTTTTCAATATTAAAATAAAATTATTTTTAGTGGGTAAAATAATTGCTTCTGCCGCTATAATGAGTGGAGTGCTTGTATTAGGTCAGTAAATTCAAGATTATTAATTTATAATTGCTATTATTTTATTTCCGGAAATGCACTAACAAATAAGTTCTGAAAATTACTTACCGTATTTCCTCTATTAGAATGCCAACCTCTAATAGAATGCCACCTTTGAAGGTGATTGAAAAATAGATAATTAATCTTTTGGAATGACTTTACATTTTGTTCCCGAAAGATGGACCCCCCTCCTAATCTTTATATTTCCCCCGAATTCTTTTTATCTAAATTTAAAAAAATCATACAGTAGTCATACAGTGTATAGTTCAAAGCAGATTGAAAAATAGAATGCCATGGCATTCTAATAGAGGAAATACGGTATTTTACATCGAGGATAAATAAAAATTCTGTGTTATTCAAGTAACGGAAGAATATTAAGTTTTAATTAATTTCCAAGAAAAATTTTAATTTCTTAATTAATTTATTTACAGAAAAAATATTCGGATAAAATATTTTCCAGAATAAAATATTCCCAAAAAAATATTTCAATTAAATTTCCAGCTCTACCCATCACAATTATTGTCGATAATTTTATCAAAGTAGCTCAAGAAGAACAACAAACAGAACAATTCAAAGCAGAATTATTAGCTATGGAGGAACAAGAAAGGCAATTACAACAAGAGCAAGAACAAAGAAGATTAAAATTTAATCAATCACAAAAAGAAATTTTAATAAATAATAGGGAGGAAAATAGAGGAAATAATGAAGATAACCAATTAATTAGTGGAAAACAACCCTTAATTTTTGTATCAAATGCTTAAGAAAATTAATTTAGAATTTAACTACTTTGATAAATTTTTGTGTTATTGTCTCGTTATTTAATCTGGGGCCTATTTTAATTGTCCACAGATTCTGCGGTCTGTGGTCTGTGCACAGACCACAGAACCACAGAAATCCTGTTTTAATTATTCCACAGATTCTGCGGAAAAAGGAGTCCGCAGATTCTGTGGAAACATGCACAGAATCTGTGGTCTGTGCACAGAATGCAGAATCTGTGGACAATTAAAATATGCCCCTGGAAAGAGTTAGCTAAAGTATAGCATAAAGTGTGTTAACTAATTATTAACTAACCCGTAAATTTCACATATTGTCTATATTTTGAGGACTTTATCAGTCAAAAAAATTTTTTTTAATAATTATATTGGGGCATTATGAAATAAAAAGATTAACACTTGAGTTAAGATTTTACAACAAAACTTTCAAAATATTAGTGTTAACTATTTATACAGGGTGCGTAAAAAGTTCCCGGAATTAATCAAAATGAATTTATTTTTTTATATCAAAATAAAAATTAGTTTTCACATACCAACGTTTATAAGAATCTTGTGAATAAATATTCATAACAAATTTTCAAAATGAGATCCGGCCGCTGAGATACACGCACACAAACGCTTCCGAAAATTTTCTTCTATGATTTTTCTAAATTTCTTCTATTCTGATGCCGTCTTAAGTGCCTCTGTTGAAGTGTATCGTGTGCGGGAGTATCTAATACCAGACTGAAAATCCATTGGATTGAGGTCTGGTAAGTTAATTGGGTAAGTATCCTTTCCCCAAAATCCATGAAACAACTCTGCACATAATTATTGTTCTAGCTCCATGTGTTGGAACTATAAAAATTTAGTTTGACATCTCGGCTGTAGTGTAGTGTACCGGTGGTAAAAGTTCGGGACGTGACATATGTCATTCGATTCGTCTCGACGAGCTGAGTCGAACGGTACCACTCCCTACTTTAGGAAATAATTCTGGACCGAGTTATAGGTCCCGAAAAATCGAAAAACCAAAGGGGGGACCAAGCACTTTTTTGGGGTGAAAAATTCGAAAATGCAAATTATACCTTATTCGAAAGAGCTCGTCGAGCTGAGTCGAATGACACCAAAATCAACAAAATCCGACTTGATTTGACAAAGTTATGACCGTTTGTTTTAGCTCCTTACCTATGTCATTTGTGGAGATTTTTGCTGCTACGGAGGCCCCAAATACGTCCAGAGCAAGGGAGATAGGAATAGGTTTATGTTACGAGCCCAGACCAAGCGCCCGTAGACTCCCCGCGAGGCGCGTGCCGCAAAACCCCGCGCGAAGCGCGGGGTTTTGCACAAGCGCCTCGCCGACGCTCCATAGGTTTAGGTGTTTTGTTTTTTGGTGTCATAACTTTGTCTATTCTTGTCCAATCACGATGATTTTGGTGTCATTCGATTCAGCTTGTCGAGCTCTTTCGAATGAGCTAACATTTATGGAATCGAATTTTTGACCATAAAATCCCCCCTATGGTTTTTGACCATTTCGAGCCCTATATCTCGACTCAAACTTGTTCAATCAAGCTGATTTTGGTGTCATTCGACTCAGCTCGACGAGCTCTTTCGAATGAGCTATAATTTGCTTTTTCGAATTTTTCACCCCAAAAATGTGCTTGGTCCCCCCTTTGTTTTTCGATTTTTCGGGACCTATAACTCGGTCCAGAATTATTTCCTAAAGTAGGGAGTGGTACCGTTCGACTCAGCTCGTCGAGACGAATCGAATGACATATGTCACGTCCCGAACTTTTACCACCGGTACACTACACTATATCCGACATCTCTATCTAAATGAATAAGAATAACAACAATTCCCAAAGTTATTTAATTAATTTAATCCACGTAAACTTTTTTTAACTCAAAAAAAAGATATTTTAAATTTTGAGTTAATATATTTAAAGCTATATAAATATAAAAAGCTTTAAAATTAAATAAAATAAGGAAGTCTATAAAAATTAGGGTTTGACCCCGAACGCTCGGGGGCGGGTATGTCGGGGTACGGGGTTTTCGAATTGTTTCGGGGCGGGGTTCGGGTCGGGGGAGCAAAATATGGTCGGGGTTCGGGTCGGGGTACGGGGTTTTAGGAAAAAATTTTTTAAAGAAAAAATGCTCTAAAAATGAGCCATTTTGGGTCTATTTTCGTTAATATATTCATAAATTAATGAGAATAAGGTGGGATTAATGGAAATAAGAGAAATTCGAGTGATTAATTGGATCTGGAGGTGATTAAGGAGGATTTGGAGGGATTAAAGCGGATATCTGGGGATATAAGAAGATTTGTAGGGACTAAGGGTAGTTTCAAGGGATATCATTGATTTAAGGGTTATCGAGTGATTAAGGATTTGGAGAATATCAGGGTAACTCTTTGTTTTCTGCGCCGCAGGCAAAACTTTGAGAAACTTGGAAGGCCAAGAAGCCAAATTTCTTACATTTCCAGAGCCACAGTCGAAAATTTTTAAAATATTTTGGGTCAAAAAGCCGGATGTCTTCGTTTATTTTAGCTCTGACCAAGAAAATTTTTGAAATTTTAGCTAAACAAAAATCTTTACATTATTTTTTATGGTTGATAATATTTAAAAATAAGATTTACATTTTAAATTAAAATTAAACTCTTGATTTTGTAAAGAAAAATCCCAAAACAAACGAGTTTATCTTATTTGGATCGAACCCAATCCTATTGATGTCAATATACTAGGCTAAAACCAACAACCATACCACTCAACCACAAGTCTCTTAACAGAGTAGGAAAAAGAATTTTGATATTTCGTTCATTTTTCTTTCAAAATACTAAAAGCAAAGTAAATTGGGAGGAAATTTTTAAAATTTTTCTCTTAAAATTCTCCCAAAAATGGCATTTTTTGGGTATATAAAACCCCGATAACCCCGAAACTTTTCGGGTCGGGGTACGGGGTTTTCACTTTTTTTCGGGGCGGGGTTCGGGTCGGGGAGAATCGTGAAAAAATCGTTCGGGAACGGGGTACGGGGTCAAACCCTAATAAAAATTAAAAAAAACTTTTTATCTAAATTAAAAAAAATAAAATTAAAAAAAATTAAATAAGGAAACCTATACAAACTTTAAAAATAATTTTTAAATAAATTAACAAATAAAATTAGAAAGGTATATATTTGCTTAGCTATAAATAAATTTCATATTTAAATCCATTCTTTAATTCAATTAAAATAAAAATTTAATACTTCTTTTAAAAAATTAAATTTAAAATAAAATGTCTATTAAATTTATTTATTTATTTTTATATTTTATTTTATTATTTATTCAAATTAATTCTCTTAACGTTCAGCTAGTTAAACCTTGTAGCAATGAACGTCATACAGTGTATAGTTTTAATAAAAATTAATTTTTAAAATTTAAAAAAAAATTTTCTTTAGAATGTGTAAATATGATGATTGCTGTTTTGATAATAAAAATGAACCTTTTTGTTGTAATTCTGGGAAAAAATAATTTTAATTAGAAAAAGAATTGAATAAAAATAATTAAAAGAATAATGAATTAAATTTAAAAATAAATAAATTAGAATTTTTTAAATTAACAATAAAGGGTTTAACCAAAACATAGATAATTTACACTCTTTTTTAATTTTAAAATTTTTAATAAAAAAATGAATAAATATCTATTTTTAATTTATTTAGTATTTTTTAGAAAAAATATTTTTAGTTTTATTTTATTTCTAAAAATAATATTTTGAATTTTAAACTTGACAAAGTTATTATTTAAGAGCTGAATATTACAGCAATATCAAATAATTACTAAAAAGTGAAAATTATTATTTTTTTAAATTTAATTTTTATTTTTATTAATTGAAATAATAAAAAATAATATTTTAATTTTTCATTAAGTTTAAAATTAAATAAAAAATATTAGAGAAAAAAAAATTAATTAAATATGAAGAGATTTAAAATTAAAAGAAAAATCGGAAATAGTTAATAATTAATAATTTTTTTTGCAAAATAATAAAAAGAAAGGGCATTTAATAAAAATTATTAAAAGGTTAAACGAGTGGGAGTAAAATATTAAAATAAAAAATTAAATAAAACAATGGAAAGGCGCCGGAAGTAGTAGCAGGGAGAAAAAAAATTTTTCTCAAAAATTTAATTCGGGAAATTTTTAAATTAAATTAATTAAAGTCTCGAGAATTATTTATTTAAATTATTTTAATTAAAAAATTATTTGTGATTTAATTTATTTAATTATCTAATTTATTTCTTGAGGTTTTTTAAATTTAAATTTATTTTTTTATTAATTATTTAATTTATTATTTTTTTAGAGAATAAAACCTTTAAATTTTTATAAGAATTTCTAAAATAAATTAAAAATTTTTTAAAATTAAATTAAAATTTTTTAGAATAAAAATGTTAAGAAAAAGTTTGCAAAAGTTCAGCCACCGGGCAGGATTCGAACCTGCGACCTCCTCGTAGTGATTGCTAGTCGCTTCCACACGACAAAAGGAGCTCACGAAAAAGACTTTTAGATCGTTTAACCCCCGCCTAAGCGTTTTAAATGCTGATGGGTGAATCATCCTTACAGTTAATTTTAACAATAAAAAATATCTTTTTAATTAACTAATATTTTTTTATAAAATTTTTTTCGAGGTTTAAAAAATTAATTTAATCAAGTCTCGATTCATTAAAATAAAAACGGAAATGCCAATTTAAAAAATTTTTTAATAATTAAAAATGTGTGGGCGGGCTTAGGGGAAACGCAAGGGCAGGGCTTCTTGCAAGGCTTCTTGCGCATGATAGAGAATTTAAAAAATTTTTTTTAATTTCCAAAAATTTTAATATAAAATAACCTTTAAAATTAGTTAATTTTAATTAAATTCATTTAAAAATTAAATTTAAAAAAATGTTTAAATTAATTAAATTAATTCTTTTATTTATTTTTATTTTATTTATTTGTTTAAATAAAAATATAAATGCATTTACCGATGAAGAATATTTAGAATTGTCTTATACATATGGAGATGATTCTATTGGAGCTCGATATGGAGAATTATATGAAAATTATAAGAAAATGCTTGAGTTGTGGAATACTCACAGACGTATTTTTAGAAGTCCATTAAATGTAAAAAAATTTTTTTAAATGTCATTAATAGGGTGCGATAAAATATGCAAAATTTCCCAAAATATGCACAGATATGCAAATATGCACGGAAGTACCGAAATATGCAAAAATATGCTGTAAGATCTCGGTCCCTAATGTTGGTACCGACGTAAAAACACCATTTTCGAGCGTTTCAGCTCACGTCATATCCGCATACAAAATATGCATTTGCATGTTTTGCCTAGAGTTAGTCACGGTACCGTATAATCGCGGTATTTTTCGGTAATACCGCGGTATTTTTACCGAAATACCGATACCGCCTCAATCAAAAATACCGCGGTATTGTGCGGTATCGGTATTTTACCGAAAATACCGATACCGAAAAATCGCGTTTGCCTAACACTAGTTTTGCCGCACCCTAATCATTAACCTAAGCCAAAATTATTTAACAAATTATTATCTTTAAAAAAATATTTTTTATTTAAATTACAGGATAAAAAACTTCTTGTTAGAGCTATGAAATCAGCTGGAATTAGAGGTAATCATCAACAACTTAGAGATGCTATAAGATCAATGACTACTGATCAAGCATCTAATTATATACAAACTTATTTTCAAAGTGTATATTCTGAAATGGAACATATTAAAGAAATAATAAATAAAAATTTTGATGTAAATTTTTTAACTAAATTTTTAGATAAGAAAAAAATTAAAATAATAATTTAATAAAGTAAAATGGAATCCCTGGTGGGGTGGGGGGGGGGGGGGTGTTCTTTCTCCTTAATTATTTATACTCTGCGCCGAAGCGGCTGAACCATACCCAGATGTTAAGGGATATTGTAACGTGGAAGATGTGATCGGGACATTCCTAGAAGCTCCTTAGGGTTGATCAAGTCCTTCGGAATTTTCCCAACACCGAAACACACCGAAGTAATAATTACCTAATTACAAACTAGGAAAATAAAAACAATAATATACCTAAGTTAGCTTAAACATAATAATAGAATAAAAGGGAAAGCTAACAACTAAACTAACTGTAAGTGAGAACAAAGGAATTAAGTAGTTGTAAAGTGGGAGGGATAAATTGCTTGTCACATAGAAAATATTGGAAATAAAATTGGACATTGAACCTGGATACAAAATATATAATTAACTCAGTATTACCTTCGGAATTCGATTCTGTCTTACAATAAAAAATTATTTCAATAATGGGAAGGGTGAGGGATTGTGGTAAATAGAATTGTTTTTAATTTTACTCCGCAGCGAGGATTTCCCCAAAAATACAGCGGGGTAATCATAAACTACACAAATTCCTTTAAATCTTTTTGTAATAATTAATTTATTTTAAGAAAAACGCACGTGAAACTATTATTAATGATATTATTATAAATAGTTTTGTTTATAAAAATAAAAATCAAATTCCTAAAGACAAAAAATTATGTTTCTGTGAAGCAGAAAATAAATATGGTCAACAAATTATTAAGCTTAATTGTGGACATTATCTTCATCAAGTTTGTTTAATTAAATGGGTAAATAAAAATCAAGATAGTACAAAAAATTTAAATAGTTTTAAATGTCCATTTTGTCGAAATACTTTAAATTTTGAAAAAGGAGAAAGTAGTGGAAATAATCCATAATTATAATGATGATTATGAACAATTAAATTATAGTATGGATGATTTGAGTTTTTACTGAAAAATTTTTTTATTTGAAATGATTGCCTCTACCCTAGAGACGTGCGAGACTCTTGGTCTTGGACTTTTTTCCAAGAATTTGTTTGGGGTTTTTCTGTCTTGGTTTTGGTCTTGGGGTGTAGTCTTGGTCTTGGGGTGTAGTCTTGGTCTTGGGTCTTGGTCTTGGGGTGTAGTCTTGGTCTTGGTCTTGGGGTATAGTCTTGGGTCTTGGTCTTGGGGTGTAGTTTTGGTCTTGAGTCTTGGAAAATTTTCGGTCTCGCACGTCTCTACTCTACCATATGACTTGAAAAAACAGCAAGATTAAATTGATTTTTTAATTTTTTAAAATTTTTTCTTTTTATTATAAGTTCGAAATTTCCAAAATTCCGGATAGGATTCCGTATTTCAATAGAAATTTTTACCCGGATAAGACTTTTCGGATCAAAATCTACAAAATCCAGAAAATCCGGCCGGATACAACCGGATCCGGCCTGGTTCGACTTCTATTTATAATCTTCCCAAAAAAACAAGTAAATTCTTTAACTTTAATTTTATTTATTTTTATTTTAAATTATTTTTTAAATTATTTTATCTTTCATTTGTAAGCATTTTTAAAAGATAAAAATTTTTTCGGGATTTTATTATATTTTTTAATTAATTTAAACAATTGAAGCATATTATGTAGAATAATTATTTTAATAATTAATTTTTAAATAAATATACCGTAAATGTTCAAATAGAAGCCCGGCTCCAATAAACGCCCACGTGTCGACGCAAAAACCCACAGACAGAAGACCCAAGGACAGAAGACCCACAGACAAAAGACCCACAGACAGAAGACCCACAAGGACAGAATACCCACAGACAAAAGACCCACAACTATTTTTTGTTTCCCTTTTATTGTGCATAAATTTTGGCGGAGGGATCTTGTTAGTTCTATTTGTTTTCCACAATAAGGGGTTGATCCAACAGCGGGAAAGTTGTTTCAATATTAGGGAAGGTTATTCCATCAATCTGGAGGGTTGTTCAAGCAGTGTGGAACATTGTTCCGGAAGTTTGTTTCAACCACGGCATGTTATTTTAACAATGGGGAATGTGTCCCAATTATCGGAGAGCTTGTTTAACGAAGAGGGATCTTGATTTCCCGGATTATCGGAATTTTTATCCGGAAAATCCGGTACATGTCGCGTCAAAAAATCTGGATCCGATCAGGTTCAGATATAAAAATAGTATAAAAATAGCTAATTGGCCTTCCAAAATTTCAAAAATTCTTGTCTGTAATGATAAAAGAGAAAAGTAGATCAAAGGGATATTTAGAATCAAGGGGTATTTAGGATTAACTGGATTATAGCGAGAGTCAGTTGAGTCCATATGGAGGGATATAGAAGGATTAGACTCCCACCTATGGTTTTTGACTATTTCGAGCTATTTTGGTCCAAAGGCATCTCCAGCGAAAAAGAGTTGTACTGTTCGACTCAGCACCTTTTTCACCAAATGAATAATATCAAATAAAATCAGGAAGAAATTAATTTTGACTATTTTTTGTTTTTTAATTTTTTGTAATTATTTTTAATCATTTTTTGGATATTAATTAAAAAATAAAAAGAAAATTATTTTTATATTTTAAATTAAATAACAAATTAGTTTTGAAGAGATAAACAGTCAAAAACGACAAAATAATTAATCTTTTTCAAGAAAAAATACTTCCTTCCTATTTATGTTCTAATTGTATTTTTTCCATCCTAAAATCAAAATATTTTTGCTGTTAAAAATAGGGTTGCCAAAATGGACCGACTCGGACCGAAAGATCGAGTCATGCCTCGATGTTTGGCCCGAAAAAGTCTCGTACCGGCCCGACTCGATAAATTTGGGCCCGAAAAAGACTCGAAACGGCCCGACTCGATAAAGTTAGGCCCGAAAGTGACTCGTACCGGCCCGACTCGATAAAAACAGGCCCGAAAAAAATTGTCTCGGAAAAAGTCGGCCCGACTCGAACAAGACTCGTTAATATTTTTACCAGATTTGTGGACAAAAATGGATGAAATCTGGCTCCTTGGCCTTCCAAAATTCGAAAAATTTTCGCCTGCGGCGCTGAAATGAAGGATTTTTACCTCCATACTTTGCTTCACATCTCGAACTTACTGGCTTTAATTGATAAGCTGGATTACTGGGAGTTATGGTATATATTCCGCGGGATCCCGTCATAATTTGAACTTTTGAAACTCAATCAGTTTTGGGTACTTTATGGATATGTCACCCCCCTCCTATTTTGAGTCTTAGAGTTTTCCTTAAACGTAGAAAATGGTCAGAGATTATTTTCTTCTCCATGTCAATCATTTTTTTATTTTTCAAGTATTTTGCTTGTTTATTTTGCCTTTTCACATATTTTGTACTTACATTTCACTCATTTTGCTTGAACAAACAAAAATGATTGACATGGAGAAGAGAATAATCTCTGACCATTTTCTACGTTTAAGGAAAACTCTGAGACTCAAAATAGGAGGGGGGGTGACATATCCATAAAGTACCCAGTTTTGAGAGTCCACAATTTTCCGCAGTCGCAATTTTAATTTAAAATACGCAGTCGCAATCTTCGGTCCACAAGTATTCCATTTATAGCGCCGCAGGCGAAAATGGTCGAAAAAAACTTTTTCGACCATTCTTCTACTAATTTTTTCCCCCTTTTCCCTATTTCGGGGGGGGGGGGCTCTAGCAGCCCCACTGGACACGCCCTTGGATTAAGTGTACGAGGAATTTATTACGTGTACGAGGATCAAGGATACGAGGAATTTTAGCATACAGCGGGATTTTATTAAGGGATTTGGTGATTAACGCACGATATCCCCGATATCCCTTCAAATCTCCTCATTCCTTCTAAATCCCATTACAATATATCACCTTAATCATCTGATATACGATCCTGAACCCCTTAATCATCTGATCTCCTTTAATAAAACCAAATATAGTAATATCTCACCCCAATCCTCCGATAATTTAAATCACCTTAATCCCTCAAATCCACTGATATCCATTTCAATTCTCTTCAGCCCTTCCTTTACCCTCCTGATCCATCGATATACCTTTTAATTCACAGATATCCCTCCAAATCCACTAATTATTTTTAAATAAATCTTTTAAAAAAAGACTCGAAAATGTCTCGATGCCCGACTCGATAAAGTCAGGCCCGAAAGTGACTTTTACCGGCCCGACTCGATAAAGTTAGGCCCGAAAAAGACTCGTACCGGCCCGACTCGATAAAAACAAGCCCGAAAAAAATGCCTCGACCGTCGGCCCGACTCGAAAACGGCAACCCTAGTTAAAAAGGAGAGATTTGGAAAACAAGAAAAACTAGATTGAATAAAAATATCCAATTTCATGCGTACTGGGATAAGAAATCGAACCTATTTGCAACTTGCTCAAGCAATTTCGTAGTTACATTATTTCTCTCTAATTACTCTTTTACTTATTTAATTTTTATTGACAATTAATCTTTTAATTAAAAATAATGAGGAAATAAAAACATTTTAATTAAAATAAAATATTTCTAATGGTCATGTAATTACTTGTAACTAATTTTTAGACTAAGTACATTAATTTATCAAATAGTTGATGTTTCCGATTTGCTTTCAACAATTAAGTTGATATCGAATGCTTTTTAAATACAAACGAAAAGTTGATAAACATGCATCGTACTGTACTATTATAAAGAAAAATTAAATAATTTTAATTGTTAAAGTCAAAAAGTAAATTGTATTTTTAAAATTTATTTCCGCCTTTATAGCGCGAGTCAAAAAATGAAAAATTATAAAAATAATAATAAAGTCAAAACAAATAATCATAATAATATAGTAAATAATACTAAGGTCTAACAAGAATCGAATCAAAAGGTTCACTTGGAAAACGAGAAAGATACTTGGGAAAAGGGAGGGGGAAAGGGTAGTTGGTGGGGAAAGAGGTGGTGGGTAGAGGGTAGGTGGTGGAGAGAGGGTAGGTGGTGGGGCGAGGGTAGGTGGTGGGGAGATGGTAGGTGGTGGGGAGATGGTATGTGGTGGGGAGATGGTATATTTCCAAAATACCGACTGGAAGGGGCGCGGTATAATCTCGTAAATCCCGTTAATACAGTTGGCAAATTTACCGGTATCCAGCATTGATTTGGTAGTTGCACAAAAAATTTTACGCAATAGATATTGGGGATATTAGGGGATCTGGAGGGATATTGGATATTAAGTCGGATTTGAATTCTAACAATAAGTATTAGAAGAAAAAGTATAAAGAGGGATTATTGGGATTTGGAATGATAGTGTAGTTAACGGAATAACCGTGATTTAGAGGGGATAAAGGGAATTTGGCGAGTTAATTGGATATAATTCAAAATTATCCTGATCACTCTTGACCCTATATACTTTTTATATACATAATAATCCCTCAATTTCTCCTAAATAACCTCTTATCCCCCCATATCACTTCAATCTTAATATCCACCATAATCATTTTTAATCCGATGATGATTGATTCCTCATTAATCCCTACACTCTTAATACTTCTAAATCAACGAATTTGTTGAAATTTTTAAATTATACTCGAAATTCGATCGAATACTCGATATTTTTGTCGAAATATTCGAAAATACTTTCCAAATTAGGTATTCGATTCAAATTTTGACCGAAATTTGTTGTAAAAAATGCTGGTCGCTTTTCACATTTTAGTTGTTTCGATATACTTAGCAAGTAAATTTTTTTCTAATTTTTAAATTTAGTCATCGAAAAATACAATGCCCCCCTCCATTTGAATGCCCCCTTCCAATAGAATGCCCCTTTGGAAGGTGATTGAAAAATAGAATGCCCGGGCATTCTATTAGAGATAATACGTATCTTATTATAAAAGGCGGAGCAGGACGAATAGGCGCCATTTTTTCGGCGCTGCCTATTTTCGGCGTTTAAGGCAAAAACAGATAAACACATCAATTTACGCGGAAAAAAGTTTTTGCCGCTGCGGAGGAAGCCGGGCATGCCGCCGCTTCGCTACGGTCGCCGTGAGCGAAGCGAGCACGGCCATCGTGTAGCAAAAACCATGCTCGGCTTCCTCCGTAGCAGCATAAAAACAGTTTTTCCAGCGAAGATTCTGTTGGTCATAAGTTTATGCATAATTTCGAATCAAGCTGGTTTCGGTATCATCGACTCAGCTCGTCTAACTCATGCAAATGAACTATTACTTGTATATTTAAATTTTTTCCCCTCGACGCAGAAAACATGCTGCGCCGAAAAAATGGCGCCTATTCGTCCTATTAGTCGTGTACCCATAAAAGGAGTTGTTAAAGCTTTATTAACTTAACCATAGCCATTTTAGTGCTAATTAAAACCTGTTTTTTGATAAAGTTCTTGGGCATAAAAATTTTTCTAGCAATTTTATAGATAATGCTTTAAAGATATTTAAAAACAATAAAAATTTAATGATTTTTTATCATTCTTGCTTAAGATATTATCTAGTAATTCTCCAGTCTCTATTAATTCCCCACCCTAGCGATAGGTTGAAACAATAATCCCCCTGAAAAATTACTAGAGTAAATACGGTAACTATTGCTTTACAAAATGAATTTTTAAAAACTTTAAAAAATTGATCAAATAATTACTAAAAAGTGAAAAATTTTTTTATTTTTTAAAATTTAATTTTTATTTTTATTAATTGAACTAATAAAAAATATTATTTTAATTTTTTATTAAATTTAAAATTAAATAAAAAATATTAGAGAAAAAAATTAAATAAATATAAAGAGATTCAAAATTTAAAAAAATCCTTTTATTATTTATTTGCAAAATAATAAATAAAAGGACAAGGCATTTAATAAAAATAATTAAAAGTTTAAACGAGTGGGAGTAAAATATTAAAATAAAAAATCAAAATTTTAAATAGAACAATGGAAAGGCGTAGGAATAGTAGCAGGTAGGGAGAAAGGCGCCGGAAGTAGTAGTAAGGAGAAGAAAAATTTTTTCTCGAGAAATTCAATTCGGGAATTTTTTTAATTATATTAATTAAAGTCTCGAGAATTATTTATTTAAATAATTTTAATTGAAAAATTATTTTTGAGGATTTAATTATAGTAAAATGGGATCCCTAGTGGAGTGTTTTCCTTCTATTTAATTCCATTAATTCCCTAACCTCTGCGCCGAAGCGGCTGAACCATACCCAATGTTAAGGGATATTGTAACGGGGAAGATGTGATCGGGACAATACTAGAAGTTCCTTATGGTTGATCAAGTATTCGAAATCTTCTCCACACCGAACACACCGAAGTAATAAAGCGCTTTATTTCATAAACTAGGAAAATACTAATATTAATATAAGTTAGCTAAAACATAATAATGGAATAAAAGGGAAAACTAACAATACGGAACACTTTTCCCATGAAAACAAAGGAATTAAATAGTTAAAATGGGAGGGATAAAATGCTTGTAAAATAACATGGTTTGAACATGGTCATTTAATTATCTAATTTATTTCTTGAGGTTTTTTAAATTTAAATTTATTTTTACTTGATTAATTTTTTATTTAATATTTTTTAGAGAATAAAACATTTCAATTTTTAGAAGAATTTTTAAAATTTTTTAAAATTAAATTTAAATTTTTTAGACTAAAAATGTTGATTTTAACAATAAAAAATATATTTTTAATTAACTAATATTTTTCAATAAAAATTTTTTCGAGATTTAAAAAATTAATTTAATCAAGTCTCGAGTCATTAAAATAAAAACGGAAATGCCAATTTAAAATAATTTTTTTAATAATTTAAAAATGTGTGGGCAGGCTTAAGGTGAAACGCAAGGGTAAAGGAAATTTTTCTTGCGCATGATAGAAAATTTAAAAAAAATTGCCAAAAATTTTAATATAAAATAAGCTTTAAAATTAATTAATTTTATTTAAATTCATTTAAAAATTAAATTTAAAAAAATGTTTAAATTAATTAAATTAATTATTTTATTTATTTTTATTTTATTTATTTGTTTAATTAAAAATATAAATGCATTTACCGATGAAGACTATTTAAGACTGTCTTATACTTATGGAGATGAGTCTTATGGAGACCGATATGGAGAATTATATGAAGATTATAATAAAATGTTTAAAATGTATAATAAACGAAGACAAATCTTTAGAAGTCCATTAAATGTAAAAAAATTTTTTTTAATGTCATTAACCTAAGCCAAAATTATTTAACAAATTATTATCTTTAAAAAAAATTTTTTAATTTAAATTATAGGATAAAGAACTTCTTGTTAGAGCTATGAATTCAGCTGGAATTGAAGGCGATTATGAAGATCTTAAAGATGATATAATGTCACTGAGAACTGATCAAGCATCTTATTATATTGCAACTTATTTTCAGAATGTACTTTCTGAAATGGAATATATTAAAGAAACAATAAATAAAAATTATGATGTAAATTTTTTAATTAAATATTTAGATAAGAAAAAATTAAAATAATAATTTAATAAAAAATTATTTCAATAATTATAAGGGTGAGGGATTGTGGTAAATAGAATTGTTTTTAATTTTACTCCGTAGCAGAGGTGGGTCGGAATTCCTATTTCCGACGTTTTTTTCCTTCAGATTTCCAAAAATTTGATTTCCGAATTCCGACTTTTGAGCCAGTTCCGATTTCCGGCTCTTCTGATTTCAGACACCTTGGACTGTTCCGACCCACCTCTGCTCCGTAGCGAGGATTTCCCCAAAAATACTACAGCGGGGTAATGATAAACTACATAAATTCCTTTAAATCTTTTTGAAATAATTAATTTATTTTAAGGCAAAATTACGTCATTATATTATTGATAATGTTATTAAAAAAAGTTTTAAATATAAAAATCAAATTTCTAAAGAAGATATATGTTTCTGTGGAAAAGAAACTGAAAATGGTCAAAAAATTATTAAACCTAACTGTGGACATTATTTCCATCAAGTTTGTTTAATTAAATGGGTAAATACAAATCAAATTAGTACAGAACATTTAAATAGTTTTAAATGTCCATTTTGTATGAAAACTATAAAGTTTGAAGAAGGAGAAAGTCTTTGTTCTAATTAATGTTTTGTTGATTGTTTTTCCTGAGAAATATTTTGTCGATGAATAAATTGTCCTTAAGTAGTTGTAGGAACTTATTTACTTTAACTTCCGACCCCGAAAATTTACCAGATGCCTAATTTAATTTTTACCCAAAATTTTTTTATAAATACCAAAAATTCGAATTCTCATTCTCCAAAATCATTCCAGTGATCTTTCCATCATCTTCTCCGCGGCAATAACGAGATACCATTGGATGAAGCAGCTCACCAAGAATTTGCTTCTGCACCTAAAAATTTAAAAAATAATTTTTTCAATCAAAACATTTTATTAGATAAACCTCAAACGTTGTTAACAGTCAAAAGTTGGTTTGTAGAATTTTCTGGATTTGCAGCAGCCATTCTATGTCCAGCTCCACCTCCAGACAACTGCGGACCACGCTGTTGATTCATCGGGTTTGAATAGCAAGAATATGCGACAGCATTAGTCTATTGCACGGTTTTTGGCGGGCCCTTTAACAAATTTTATAAATACTACACGAGACTAAAAACATAGAAAAAACCTGATAACGCATTTGACCTTGCTGAGCAGCCTTTCCAGTATACGAGACTGTTGCTGCTGACGTTGCTGATCGTCTTCGGACCACAAATTCGCCAGGTCCGTCCATACCACCACCGCCACGAAAATCACAAGCGACCTGATTAGCATAAGGGCCCCCAGCATTTGTCACATCATGTAGCCTTGCATTGGTCTAAAAATAAGTTTATTGTCAATTCTCAAAGAAAGACAAACGTCTAAAACCGCCATTCCAAAGCAGCTGTATTCCACGGAATTGAGCTCCAGGTATGTTTGCAGATTGTATAAATGGTGCATGCGCTTATTTTGAAGAGCTTGAGGAGGAAGAATCCTCCACTAGCAGGTGCATACATTGTTTCCATAATTCCAGGAGGGTTTTGCATACGCATAGTAGCCTTAAAATTGAAAATATAACCTCGAACATCCAAAAACTAACCAAGCGTTGCATGTATTGATTAGCAAGTTGAGCCATACGATCCTCCTTGCGCTGAGCCAAAGCAACATAAAGTAGTTTGTTCCCAATAATTTTATTATAGATTTCAACAACCGCTTTAGTCGCATTGTCAGGTTTCTCAAAGCAAAAAAACCAAATCCTTTAGAACGTCCACTTTCGTCACAAATGACCTACAAAAAATTTTTAAAAATCATTTTTCAATCAAAAAATCTTTAAAAAAACCTTAGCACTAGCAATAGCTCCATGTTATTCAAATGTATACGAAGAGCATCATCCAAAACTGTATCGTCCAAATTCTTCACATAAAGATTGACAACTTGCAAACGTCGAATACGATCAGCCTTGAATTGTTCATAGCGATGTTAGTTCAGATTGGCGTTCACTCTTCTTCTGTGCACGGCAAGACAGTAAAATGTAAATCTGCGCGGCCAGGAACTTCCTTTTCATTCATTTCCTCCACCGATCGAGCCGCGCTCTCATGATCCATGAAAGCAACAAAACCAAAACCTCTAGGCTTTCCATCATTATCCTCCATTGATTTTGCCGAAATAATCTCCAAATGCAAAAAAGATTTCACGAAGTTTATCAGAATTGATAGCATCGCCAATTTGAACTTTCCAACAAACCTAGAAAAACAAGCAAAGTTAAAGGGCAAATTCAAAAAACAATAGTTAAGTTTGTTTCCCCTTTTTTTCTTTCGGCTGTAGTGTAGTGTACCGGAGATAAAAGTTCGGGACGTGGCATGTCATTCGATTCGTCTCGACGAGCTGAGTCGATGTTACCACTCCCAATTTCAGGAAAAGATTCTGGACCTTCTATTTGAAACAAAACCTCATTATAAAGTAAGGTCCGTTTCAGACCAAAGGGGTATCTTAAAGTGGTTAGATAGCAGTGGGCACTCGGACCTGGACCAATCAGAAACCCCCAGAAAAATAAACTAAACAAACCTCACATTTATATCAAAACGAAGCTTGCAATCCTTGTATTCACAGAAAAGCGGATCAGGCTGCGAAGAGTTTGTCGTTTTTGAATCAGCAATTGTTTTGCTGTTGGACTTGTCTTCATTGTTGGCCTGTCATTTTTTATTTATAAAAATCTAAACCGAATATCTTTAGAAATTAAAAAAAATTTGCGTACAAATTTTGCGGACTATTTTTATCTGAATAATGTCCGCAACAATTTGTAGCAAAAAATTGCTCGCAAAAGTCTGCAAAAATTGACCGCAATAAAGTCTGTAAAAAAGGTCCGCAAAAAATATCTGCAAAATCTGTCCGCAAAAAACAAATGATAAAAAATATTAAAAATCGTTTAATTAACGATACCAAAAATCAAAAATATTCTGACTAACATTTATAAATTATTAAATATTTTAAAAATAAAATATCAAAAAAACCTTAAACAACCCCCAAATCACTCAATAATTCCTGTCTTCCTCAAGACTTCTTTTGCTTCAGCCACTTCTTTAATTAATTCCTCTCTAGCATTTTTGCAATCATTAAAAGTTGCGACGCCATAAATAACAGTCAACTCAGCATAAATTCCAATTGATCCGACCACCTTAACAAATAAATAAAAAATATGGGTTTACTAGCAGAATATTTTTTGCGGACTTGTTTACTAAAATGTTCATTTAGTAAAAATCCGCAAATATTTTGCGGATTTTTTAAAGTAAAAAACTTTTATATCAAATGTCAGCAAAAATTATCCGCAAGAATTGTCCGCAAAATTTTTGCGAATTTTTAATAAAAAAAGCTTTGTCCGCAAATAAAATTTTGAAATATGCAGACGGAATTTCCTCTAATGAAAAAAATCCAAAATTTCATTTATTCACAAAAATTATTTTAAAAAACCTTTCTAACTCCACTAGGAATTTCATCAAATTTTGCCAAAACATTTTTTGAACGTAATTGATTTAATTTATTTTTGGCCACTTCAATAATCTTTCAACAAAAAATTCCAAATTTTGTTTGCTGAGTCATAATTTCTTGAAGGAATTTCTTTCAATTTTAGAGGTATTAAACTGTCGAATGGGTGGAATTCTAACTGAAAAAATAAAAAAAACTTTTTAAGAAAAATAAAAAAATGTCCGCAAAATCTGTCCGCAAAAAAATTTTTGTCCGCAAAACAAATTTTTCATTAGAATTGTATAGACAAAGCGAAACACCACGATTTAATATATACCTCGGCATGTTATAGCTTACTCGAAACCAGGAACCTATTTAAAAACCTAACCTTTTTTTAATAGACCGAAAACACAATATTTCTTCAATACGTGAAATTCCTGACAAACCTTACTATACGGGACGGTTTTTTTAACCCCGAGAGGTATCTTAAAATGAGATCAGACCTTAATTTTAAAAATCTCATATGCCACATAAATAATTTCTTAAAAATCACAAAAAGAAAAATCCACAAAAATTGTCCGCAAAAATTTTTTGTCCGCAAATTTTTTTAATTAAAAATGTTTTCAGACCCTAAATCTCTCCGAACTCCCCTTGAACAAAACCCGCGAATTCGTCCCAACGTACAACAGATCAATGTTTTTTATTTAAATTTTAAACAATTATGGCGTTATGTTTTTTTGGCATAACGATTTTTCACAAATCGGCAATCTATTTTTGTCTTTTTCTACTATTTACATATTTTTTTAATTATTTTTGTTTCCTTTTGAAAAAATGTTTTTTCTCCTACATCTTAATAAATGCGTATTTGTATAATCTTCTTTTTTGCCTGTTATGTGAATTACATAGGTAAAAATGTTTTATTTTAAAAGAAGACTTTCGCTTCTTCCCTTTCCAAATCATTCACATAAATTCACCCCTTTCAATACACTTTCTCTTTTTACAAAAATGTGTTGCATATTTTGTCTAAGTGAGATGTTGTAACAAAAATGGATTGTCTAGCTTTTCACTTTTTTTTTTTGAGTTTTCTCAGCAAGTTTTTTATAAATTGGTTTTTGTAAATATCTATTTTAACCAAATTAGAAAACTCAAAAAAATGAATCGGAGTCTTTTTAAGACTCCGATTTAAAAATTGTTTTTAGCTTTCAAAATTTTAAGACTATTAAATTTAAAAAGTATTATTTAATAATGAATGTTGGTGATGAGAGAATGCTTCTCCCTAATATTGGAATTTGTGTTGGCGTGACGAAAAATGGACGTTTTAAATTAGCTCATCTGGTTGTGTTAGGTACGGTCTCATATAACTGTTAATTTTCTCATGTAAAAGAAACGGAATTAATAAGGATCTTTTCTTATAATTCTGGGGCTTCCGGAGAATTTTGCTAATTACCCTAGTTATAAATTTTTAAAATTCAGATCGACCACAACGCACCTTTATTTGTCCGTGGAATTTAGACGAACATTTTGAAACTGGCCGTTGGTGAGTAAAATAAACTTTAATTAAATTAAAACATGAGAATGTTTGTCAATGTTTAAATAAACATTAACAGCTAAAAACAAACAATGTTTTAGTTGTGTTGAACAGTCATAAACAAACCGCTAAAACATGCATCTAAATAAACATGTTTGTAAACATTGACAAACACGTGAAGTTTTAAACTTGTTTTTAGAAATGTTTTTAAACATGTTTAATTCAATCAAAACATGAAGACAACAAAAACATGTTTTTTAATAAACATGTTTTTAAACATGTTTAAATGAATTTGTTTAAATGAACTTGAATGCAAGCATTAAACAAAACATTCAAGTTGCAATAATTAACCCTAATTGTTAAAACAAACATCTAAATAAACTTTAATTTGAACAAAACATTTAAATAAACTTTAATTTGAACAAAACATTTAAATAAACTTTAATTTGAACAAAACATTTAAATAAACTTTAATTTGAACAAAACATTTAAATAAACTTTAATTTGAACAAAACATTTAAATAGACCTTAATAGAGACAGTTTAAACTTAAGGTATCGCCAAGTGCGTGTTAAGGATGAACATTCAGCAATAACTACGACTTATTGGAAATTAATGGATGAATTTATTCCAACAATTTTAATTCGAGCTGAGGAAGGATTTACTTTGATTGAGGTGAATTTAAAGGAATTTTGTTCGCTCTTTTATTTTTTATTTTTTTAGGTATCATTGCCTATATATTTTGCACCAAACTTATCCTTATTTTCATCGTTACAACATAAAGATTCAAAAGTTGCATTACCAATTTGTCCTTTGTATGGACAACAAAGTCTTCCGCTGGATATTTTCTAAAAATTTTTCAAAATTTACTCCCTAAATTTTTTCCTTAGATTCATGATTTGCCAGCCGACGGATTTTCTGATAAAAACGGGAATTCGCCTGTACCCGGAACCTTATATAGCCTTCGAGTTCATATGTGAAAAATTTATTTATTTAAAAACTCAGTTTAATTTTTTAGCGCATTTGCTCCTGGATTTGACCCGATATGGTCATATAATGAAAATTATGTTCGTAATCTTGATTATTTTCATGGGACTTCAGAATTTAACTTTGAGGTAAATAAACTCTTGAAGCCGTGAAGATTTAAAAAAATTTGAGATTTAATTCGATAAGAGAGCTAACTTGAGAAAAAAGCAAAAAATCTAAGATTTTTCGTACTTATTCCCACCCCCCTGACCATTGAAATACGGAATGGTCAGTCATTTTTTCCTTCCAAAAGTTTAAAAAATTTGCCTTTGTTCACCTTCACTTACTCTTACTTCAATTCAGGCATCTTTGTTTTTTATTGCCTGTCTCGACCATTTTCCCCGTACTTCAACTAAATTGCGGACTGGGGTGGGGGCAATCCAGTGAGCTTTGGGCTACCAATATTCTTTCATGTCACTTTACTTATACAACTAATTTGAGCCCCTGAGTGCAAAATTCAAGACCGACCGATGCCGAGGAGTAATCGACCTAGTACAAATTAATCGACCTAGTTTGTGTCGTATACCGAAATTTTTACGGGCATTATAATGTTACCATTTAAGGGTATATATTTGTGAGTAGATAATTGAGGGGTGGGGGTAATTATTCGAGGAGATACAAATTTTTACAATTTAATATTTTCAGCAAAGTCAATCAGATCAAACACACAATTTAAAAGAAGAATTGGAAAATGCAAAAATTACAATTGAAAATTTGAAGAAAGATAAAAAAGAAATTTCTGAAAAATTACTTGAAAAATGTGAAGAAAACGCAAAATTGGCAAAAAATTTGTTGAAATCAATGGAATATGAACTGAAATCAATGGAATATAAGGTACTTTTATCGTGTAATTTCATTTTTAAATATGTTTTATGTCATGCAGTGTTTATAAGGTTCAGATTTACTCGTACTCTGTACAGGCCTATTTTTGGCCTCGTACTGTACTTGAGAAAAAAACGAAAAAATAAGATTTTTATGATTTTTTGGAGTCCAGAACATCTAGTTTTAAATTTATGGTGTCGTATGCGTTAATTTTTGAATCTTGAAAGGCTTTAAAGCCATTAATCCTAAGTCTTCCTTTTCCTGCGCTGCAGGCGAAAATTTTGAAAATTTCGGAAGGCCTTAGGCAAAAAAATCCAATTTTTATGGTACAAAGAAAATTTTTAAGAATTTTAGAGTGACAAAAACCCTTAATTCCTCCTTGTAAAAATCGTCAATTCTTAAAAAAATTAAACTTATAAAATAAGTTTTTTATGGAAAGAAAAATATGTGAATACCTTGCCCTCTGACCATCAGCGAACCCTCCTCTAAATCAATAACATCTTTGTGAAGCCTAACACCTGAACCACCCGGTCGTATAAGGGTGTTTGAATTTTCCAATAATCCCAAGTACGAGCTGAATTTAGGCCTTGTACTCGTACTTCGAACCGGCCTATTTTTGGCCTCGTATTTCGAACCTAAGTACGAGTACGAATTGTGGTACGAGCTTATAAACACTTGTCATGCAATACGAATTATGTCAAATTTCTCGATGTGATAACTATTTTTTGGGGATTTGAAATATTTTAATAATTAAAAGCAGCTTAGGATATACTTTAGCCGCTGGTTTACTCAGAATATGCAAATAATAGCTCATTCAAAAGTCGAATGAGTCGAATGCCACGAAAATAACGAATTCCGACTTGATTGAACCGAGATATTGGCCCTAAAAGTCGAAGATCCGAAATTCAGCTCGCCGAGACGAATTGAATGGTACGTAATTTGACCCGTTTCTGAGTGGGCCAACGGCTAAAGTATATTCTAAGCTTAGAAATTAAGGTCATCCCCATCCTTCTCCTTTTTTCCTAAAGTTATTTCAATTTACATATTTTTATTTAGGACATTAAAAATAAAGTTGACAATCTTGAAAATAAAGTTGCTGATCTTGAAGCAGACAAGAAATGTGCTCTTGATTTTATTAAAATTAAAGAAAAAGAATTAAGTGAAGAGAAGAAAAAAAATGAGGAATTAATTATTTTGAATGGAAATTTGCAAACAAAATTTGCCGAGGTTAAACTCTAAACGTTTAAGGTTAAACTTTTTATTTTTTAGCTTGAACGTAATTCAAAAGATGTGCAAAAATTACGATTATTGGAAGAACAAAATAAAACGGTATTTTAATTATACAGTCTGGTGCATAAATATATGATCAAGGGTGTGTAAATTTTAGTTTTGCTTCGCCTCGCTGGTAAATCGCAAAATTTTAAAACTTTTTTATTTTATATTATAGCATTTTTTGTGGGCTTTAAGATGATGATAAATTTATAGAAAAATATTTCTATTTCAAAAAGTTATGATTTTTTAAATGAATTTACCCCTATTTTTGTTGGTGCAAAAGTTTACGATCAAAACTTTAAATCTCATTTTTTTCAAAAAATTTCACATCTAATATTAAAATAATTTGTTTTTATTTTAGCTTAGACATTTATAAATCTAAAATAATTTCAACTCCGGTAAAAGATGCCATTGTCGGAGCAAAAAAGTTGGTCAAACTGAGTGTACATTTCGAACTTTTCAACTACATTTCCAACTTTTACTGCGTCTCCAACTTTTCGAAGAAATTTTTTTGAGGTCTGTAAAAAATATATGTGATTCTCCTCTAGATTCTACATACAATACAAAAAAATCATCTAAATTGGTCGAGATTCGACCGAGTTATGAATTTTTGAAAATCGAAAAAACAACATATTTTTGCCATTTTTCGTAAAAAAATCGTGTTTTTTCGATTTTCAAAAATTCATAACTCGGTCGAATCTCGACCAATTTAGATGATTTTTTGGTAATTCCAAGGCTGGTCCCCCCCCCCTTTTTTTCTGTTCGCCTGACCATTTTGAGATTTTTTGCTTTAAATATAATTTACAATATATCATTTGAAAGAGCTGTTCGAGCTGAGTAGAATGATACTATGATCGGATAGATTTGTCGATTTTGAACCAAATTATGAAGATAAATCCTTGATGGACATGCTTTTTGTGGTGTTGAAAGGGATTAAAACAAATGGTCATAACTATGTTTATTTAAGTCGGATTTCGATGAATTTAGCACCGTTCTACTCAGCTTGAAGAGCTCTTTCGAATGATATATAATTTGCATAAAAAGTTTAAAAAATCGAAAAAAATTGAAAGGAAAAAAAGGGGGGGGGACCAGCCTTGGAATTACCGATTTTTTTGTATTGTATGTAGAATCTAGAGGAGAATCACATATATATTTTACAGACCTCAAAAAAATTTCTTCGAAAAGTTGGAGACGCAGTAAAAGTTGGAAATGTAGTTGAAAAGTTCGAAATGTACACTCAGTTTGACCAACTTTTTTGCTCCGACAATGGCATCTTTTACCGGAGTTGAAATTATTTTAGATTTATAAATGTCTAAGCTAAAATAAAAACAAATTATTTTAATATTAGATGTGAAATTTTTTGAAAAAAATGAGATTTAAAGTTTTGATCGTAAACTTTTGCACCAACAAAAATAGGGGTAAATTCATTTAAAAAATCATAACTTTTTGAAATAGAAATATTTTTCTATAAATTTATCATCATCTTAAAGCCCACAAAAAATGCTATAATATAAAATAAAAAAGTTTTAAAATTTTGCGATTTACCAGCGAGGCGAAGCAAAACTAAAATTTACACACCCTTGATCATATACTTATGCACCAGACTGTACATAAATTTATTATAAAATTTGATTTAAACCAAAACATAGAATTTGATTTAAACCAAAACATAGAATTTGATTTAAACCAAAACATAGTAGATAGAATAAATCACTAAGCTCTCAAAGATCAGTTTCTCCTTAAATCATTTCAATTTTTATTTTTATAAAAAATATTTTTTTATAGTTGACGGAAACCAATTCTTCATTGAAACGAAAAAATATGTAATTAAACAATGAAATGGAGAAATTAAAACGTGGAAAGGTATAAAATTTTTTAGTCTAAATGTGGGGATAGGTTCTATTTGGGATAGGTTCCGTGACTTTTGCGGCCGTGAACATTTGCACCGTGACCTATGTGCCGAGGGACTTAAGCGAGCGACGTCACTATCATTAAAAATATATGAATAACTACAGCCAGGCCTCACTATAGTAGGGTTGTACGATAGTTGGAAATCTTCGGATATCCGGATCCAACAACCATATACTATAGTGGGGGGTCTTTCTATTCTGGAAAGAAATTTGTAGGATGACGGAGTAGTACCAAAATTTTAAGAACTACATTTCAGTTAGAAAACGAGAAGCCACATTCAACCTACGGACGACCGCCACTATTCAAGATTAATCAAACCAGCTCTACACCATTAATGAAAAATCAAGTAATAAAGCTTGTTGTTCCTAAGGACCGTCAGGAAGTAATAATCTTATAATATGTAATATAAATTTTAATTAATCTAAAATTTAGGTATTTTATAACCGAATAGGGCTTCAACAATGGTATTTACATAAACACCTGGAACGCACAACTGGATGCAAAATCCATGTCCGTCGTGAAGGAAGTGAAATGCATGTTGTCATAGAGGTAAGTATAAAATTAAAATTAGGTATTAAATTAAAAAAAACTAAGTATGTATTATAAACTAATAACTCCCTTATGGGTGTGACTTTTGCTTAATAATACATTGAAAATTATATTTGGTATAATTTCGGAATACTAAACAGAACGCAAATGGGTCAAACTATATGTCATTCGAAAGATCTCGCCAAGCTGAGTCGAACGGCACCAAAATTAGCTGGGGGACTCACCTATGGGCTGAGATATAGGCCCTCGAAAATCGAAAAACCATGGGGGACCAAGCACTTTTTTGGCCGCACGAAATTTTTTTCACCTTTCGACTCAACTCGACGAGCTCTTTCGAATGACATATCACTTGACCCATTTGTGTTCTGTTTAGTATTCCGAAATTTTTCCATTATATTTTTGTTAATAGCAAAATGTGAAATAACTGAAAAACACCATGAAATTGCTCGAAAGGTGCAATTAAGGTGTTTTTTGAGATTGAAAAATATATCTTACCGCGTGGTTTCGAACCCACGACCCAAAATTTTTTATGGTCAAATTATCAGTTGGGAGTTCAAATTAACACTGGGAGTTGACCAGATGGTGTGGACCTTTCTATTCTGGAAAGAAATTTGTAGGATGACGGAGTAGTACCAAAATTTTAAGAACTACATTTCAGTTAGAAAATGAGAAGCCACATTCAACCTACGGACGACCTCCATTATTCAAGATTAATCAAACCAGACCTACACCATTAATGAAAAGTAATCGAGAAATAAAGCTTGTTGTTCCTAAGGAACGTCAGGAGGTAATAATCTTATAATATGTAATATAAATTTTAATTAATCTAAAATTTAGGTATTTTATGAACGAATAGGGCTCCAACAATGGTATTTACATAAACACCTGGAGCGCACAACTGGATGCAAAATCCATGTACGACGTGAAGGAAGTGAAATGCATGTTGTCATAGAGGTAAGTATAAAATTAAATTTAAGTATTAAAATTAAAAAAACTAGGTATGTATTATAAAACTAATAACTCCCTTATGGGTGTGACTTTTGCTTAATAATACATTGAAAATTATATTTTTGTTAATAGCAAAATGTGAAATAACTGAAAAACACCATAAAATTGCTCAAAAGGTGCAATTAAGGTGTTTTTTGAGATTGAAAAATATATCTTACCGCGTGGTTTCGAACCCACGACCCAAACTTTTTTATGGTCAAATTATCAGCTGGGTTTGATAATTCTGAACAAAGTTATGATCAATTGAATTTTCGCTGGAGAAACTCCCTGCGGTCCTCGTTTCGTTCGTGGCAACGGTAGCGAAGTGGAGGACGTCATTCCTCTCGACATGCTCAACAACCTACGGTGGAAAAAACCGCGTAGGCCTGATGTAAAGGCTGACATTGGTGTGTCATTCAACTTATCTCGACGAGTTCTTGATTATAATGTGACCTTAAAATTGAAAAAAATTGGGTCTCGGATTCGAACCCGCGTGGGAAAATCAAATGGTTAACCTGCAAAAACATCTTAATTCATTCAGCCTTTTGAGCACTTTTATGGTTTTTCGGTTATTTCACAGTTTATACACATAAAATTTTTTTATGTTTAATGAGCGGTAAACATATGTATTTGCTGAATATAAAACTTATGTCAATTCGGCGATATTCGTGAATCAAATTTATTTGTTTATTTATTTTTATTTGTATTTAGGCCGACTCCACGTCACCAAGTGCAGATATTCTAAGAGCTGAAGTAGAAATAAAAAATTTATTTGAATGACAGGATGAGGTTAATAAAAATTAAAATTATTATGGACATGTTTTTTTTTGGATTTTTTTGTTTATTTAAAAATTTAAAATCGAATCAAAAGGTTCACTTGGAATCTACATAAAAGCCTACCTACCCTACCTCCACCGCCTACCCTCTCTCCACCACCTACCCTCTCTCCAACACCTACCCTCTCTCCACCACCTACCCTCTCTCCACCACCTACCCTCTCTCCACCACCTACCCTCTCCCCACCACCTCTCTCCCCACAAACTACCCTTTCCCCTGTTGTGTAGTGGTGACACTACTATAAAAGCCACGCTAGTCGTCAGTCTACTTGGATCATACTAGCCCGGCTAGTCCCTGATCTCCTTCGTCTGTTCCTACTCTATCCCTTCGCCTACACATTGTCATTTCTCTTTTGGATAAACTGTTAATCAATTGCACGTCGACATTCGTATACCCTCGGACATAACATCCCCCACCCCATCCCAACTAGCTTTCTCGTTTTTCAAGTGAACCTTTTGATTTGATTCTTGTTAGACATTATTATTTACTTTATTATTATGATTATTTATTTTGACTTTATTATTATTTTTCTAATTATTCATTTTTTTTTGACTGTCGCTATAATAAATGCGGAAATAAATTTAAAAAATACAATTTATTTTTTAATTTTAATAATTAAAATTATTTTATTTTTTTTTATAATACATATGTATAGTAGAATGCATATGTTTATCAGCTTTTTCTCTGCTCGAATGATTTTAAAATATTTTATACCTAATTTCTTTACTATTTTAATTAATTTATAAACTAGATAAGCATTTTTTCGAAAAATAAAGAGAATATTTATGTTGATTAAATAAATTAATATTTGCTGGGTTCTCTCCCCAAGTGATAACTTAACCCTCTTCACATGGAAAATCTCTTGATAAATTTAGTATTGAACATCTCGTGCAAAAAGGTGGTGGTGATCTTTTAAAAAAAATCTGAGGTTCCAAATTTTAAACCGTATTAAATGCGGCAAAAATGGTTCTAATAGTTTAGTTATGGCATAAAAAGATTGTTTCGGGGGCGTGCTTGGCATTTGGATATGAATATCTATGATTTTTAGTTAATCTTCAACTTTACTGGTCCCTAGAAAAATAAGGAAAAAGTACAAGTTTGACATTTTTGAGGCATGCCAGAAGGTAATCGAGCTTGCTGAGTCCGAATCTGTGCTTAGAATTTGTATATTTCGAACCCCGGACCGAATTCGACCAAGTCGAATTCAGGGTAGGAATTCGAAGATCAAAATTCCGTATATAAATCAGACACCATAACTTAATCTAAAGATGTCGAAACGTAATAATTTTGATGCCAAATGACTCATCTCGAAGAGACAAGTCCGATTAGACATAAAATTTGAAATTTTGAATTTTTACCCCATGTTAGACTTGGTCGAATTCGTGTCCTTGTCGAATTCGTGTTCTCTGACTTCGTTGACTAAAAATCAGATATTTACCTCCAAATGTCAAGCGCGCTCCTGAAACAATCTTATGCCATTACTAAACTATTAGAACCATTTTTGCCGCATTTAATACGGTTTAAAATTTGGGACCTCAGATAGAACTTGGGACCTCAGATAGAATTTGGTGCTCGAGTAAATAAATTTTCAGGCAAATTTTGTTTTTTAATGTCAAAAATATTTTTTAAAAATAGGAATGACTGAACTTGCAAGGAAAGTAACACTTACCCAAGCAATTGTTTCTATGGTGAACTTTTCCTTCAGAAATTGTTTAACTTTTGATTTTGTTAAACCAGATGATGGTAGTAGAAAAATGATAAAGAGATAACCCTTAATATTATTTAAATAACATTTAAGGTGCTCAAGGAACTGGAATTTATTTAATTAGTTCACCATCAGAATTATTACAAACACATTATAATCGCCAACTTATTCAAGCATGTATGCCTGATCCCTATCTACTTTCTGATGGATTGAAATTTGATTTACGTGTTTGTGCAGTTATTCGAAGCCTTAATCCTTTATCAATTTATGTAGCCAGAGAAGGTGAAAAAGAATTAAAGAAAAATATTTTCTTATTTTAAAAGAATGGCTCGTTTTTGTACTGAAAAATATCCTAGAATGCCAACAAAAGAAAATATTTCTAATCTTTTGCACATTTAACTAATTATTTTTTAAATAATGTTTATATTAGCATTAAATCATTAAAAGAACAACTTAAAGGTTTTCTTCTTTATAATAGAGTGAAAATGGGGAATTTTTGACAAATTTTCATGTTTCATTCTCATTTTCTTTCCGGGACTTTCGGTAATCCTCAAGATCATTGGTCCCTAGGAAAAAAATGCTAAATAAGTACACTTTTGATATTTTTAGGGCTTGCCGTTAGGTAATCGAGTGTGCTGAGTCTTAATCTGAGCTTAAAATTTGTTTATTTCGAACCCCGAACCCGAATTCGACCAAGTCGAATATGGGGCAAAAATTTGAAATTTAAAAATTTATGTTTAATCCGACTCACCACTTCGAGCTGAGTCAAAAAACATCAAAATTATTATGTTTCTTCTAGTTTAAACGAAGTTATTGTGCTTAAGTTGTACCGCCTCAATCAAAAATACCTCGGTATTTTGCGGTATCGGTATTTTACCGAAAATAAAATGACCGTAAAGATTTAGTTGAACAAACATAAAAGTGGCAAAACTGAATTGAAATTAAATTTAATTTGAAATTAAATTAAAATTTCAACAACAAGTTATTTTTTTTAATTTTCCAAAACTTGTATAAATAAGACAAAGCAAAACCTTGGGGTAATCAACGATTAAATGATTTTAATTTTAAAATATTTTATTTTAATTAAATTGTTTTTGTCTCTCTCATTATCTTTAATTAAAAGATTAATTGTCAATAAAAATGAAATAAGTAAAAGAGTAATTAGAGAGAAATGATGTAACTAGTAAACTGCTTGAGCGAATAGCAAGTTGCCTCCTTGAGCAAGTTGCCTCCTCAACAAAAATCAGTGCCTTCCTCTACAAATGTTGCTTTTGGTAGAGGAATGAATAACAATTAAACGTAGAAAACAACAACAACAGTTAAATGAAAAACAAAATTATTTAAATAAAAATAATAAAGCAATAATTCGAAAAAGTGGTAGTGCTGGACAATTAGCTAATAATAATCGAAGAGATTTAATAATTTCAACTTCTGTCGTTTCAGTTTTTAATACTTCAACTCAAAATAGTCGAAGAGTTGTTTTCAACTGTAGAAATGTAAATTGTAACTGTGTGCCAAGTATGGATTTTTTAGAGGGGGTTTATGTACAAAATTTGCAAAAATTAAATTGAGGTGCTCGAATTGGAAAATGCTTATTTGTGGGTTTATATATTGGTAGATAAATATATTTTGGAATATTGGAAGAGGTTGTAGTGTAGGTATTCAGATATGGAGTTAAGATTTAATCCTCTACCAAAAGCAACATTTGTAGAGGAAGGCACTGATTTTTGTTGAGGAATGCTCTTTACTTTATAAAAATATTAAATTTAAATATTTATCTTCCAATATATTCAAGAAAATATATTGGAAGATCATTTGGTAGTATTTCAGATAGGGATTTAAGATCTATATGAGAAAAGCGAGGTTGTAGTCTTGGTACCTCGTTGGAACCTAGACGACTCTCACAAGTTGATAGTTATATTTTGTTTCTAAGAATAATATTTTGAATTTTAAATTAAGCCTAATACCGTAATGTTTCAATAGAAGCCCGGGCGTCTATTTTTCAATGGGTCTTATTGAGTGTGCTTCTAATAGGGCATGGGCTTTTATTGGAACATTTACGTTATTTAAAAAATGAATAATTAAAATAATTATATTCTAATATGCTTCAATTGTTTAAATTAATTAAAAAATAATAATTCCCGAAAAAATTTTTATCCTTTTAAAAAATGCTTACAAATGAAAGATAAAATAATTTAAGAAATAATTTTAAATAAAAATAAATAGAATTAAAGTGAAAGAATTTTTTGTATTTTTTTTTAATTTTTTTAACTTTTTTTGGAATTTTTAATATTTTTTTTTGGAATTATAAATGTTACTGAACTGGGATTTTTCGTATAGATTTCTAAAAATTTGTTAATCACAGTCCATAATAAAACATAAAAAAATTTTTTTTGATCATTATAAAAATTTAAATAAATTAATCAATATATTCCGCTAATAAAAACAAGGGAATATAATGATTAGTAGGGACAGCCAAAATATGCACGGAAAATCGCCAAATATGCGCATATATATGCACCGAAAAAGCCCAAAATATGCACCAAAATATGCAAAAATTGCCAAAATATGCACTGAAATATGCAGCAAAAAATGGTGAAAATGTGGTTTAAAAATCAATTTTTAATTTCAAAATATTCATTTAGCCTTTAATTTTACATTTTAATATCACTTCTAAAAGATTTAATAAATATAAAACTTTTGCAGAAAATTTTTGAAAAAAATTTTTTCTAAAAAATTTTTCGAAAATATTTTTTGAAAAATTTTTATAAAAAAAATTTTTTTACCAAAAAATTTTAAAATTTTGATCTATTTTTGGCAAAATTTTACAAAAAATGCCAAAATATGGACCAAAATATGCAAAATTTGCCAAAATATGCACAAATATGCAAATATGCACGATAGTGCCGAAATATGCAAATATATGCATTAAGAACCGGGTCCTAAAGCGCTCGGACCGATGTAAAAACACCATTTTTGGGCTTCCCACATCAAGGCATATCCGCATACAAAACATGCATTTGCATGTTTTGGCTGTCCCTAATGATTAGGGAGTGGCAAAATATGCACGAAAAATCCTAAAATATGCGCATATACATGCACCGAAAAAGCCCAAAATATGCACCAAAATATGCCAAATTTTCCAAAATATGCACTAAATATGCAGCGAAAATAATGAAAATGTGCTTTAAAAATCAATATTTAAATTAAAAAATATTAATTTAGCATTGAAATTGCAGTATAAGAGGACTTCTAAAAGATTTTTTGAACTTAATATTCTACCAAAAAAATTTTTTTGTTAAAAAATTTTTCCCGAAAAATTTTTCGAAAAAATTTTTTAAACAAATTTTTATTAAAAAAATTTTTTTGCTCAAAAAATTCCAACATTTAAAAATTTTGCCCGATTTTTACTAAAATTTTTCAAAAAATGCCAAAATATGCACAAATTTAGGTAAAAATATGCAAAATTTCCCAAAATATGCCTCGATATGCAAATATGCACAAAAGTACAGAAATATGCAAAAATATGCTATAGGAACTCGGTCCCTAATGTTCGTACCGACTTAAAAACACCATTTTTGAGCGTTTCAGCTCATGGCATATCCGCATACAAAATATGCATTTGCATGTTTTGCCACTCCCTAATAATGATCAAAAAACCCCGCTCATTTGTAAAAATATAAAAGAAGTGGCAGACTATTTTCTTGTTTAATTTTTAAACGATCTATTTCAATTTTTTAAAATTAAATTATAATAAAATTTTAAACAAGAAAATGTCTATAATTTTAAATTGTTTTTGAAAGGGCCAAATACCTCGTAAAATATAAAGAATGATCGAGATAACTCGGTCGAGATATCTCTATGTATATTGAAAATTGAAAAAAATAATAAACAAGTTTTTAAATAATTTCTATAATCCAAAAAAATGACGAATAATTAAAAAAAAATTTTTTTTTATTTTTGAAAAAATCAGGGATTTTAATTTAAAATTAGTTAAATCAGAAAAATAAATTTGAGAAAATTTATTTTAATTTTTGTTATATTTGGTTAAGAATTAGATGAAAAATGCGAAAATAAACTGATGAAAAATGAAAAAAATTAGATGAAAAATGCGAAAATAAAATAATAAATCAATATCCTGTAGGTTTTGGGAGGATTATAATTAGAGGTCGAACCAGGACCGGATCTGGTTGTATCCGGGTTTTTTGATAAAACCCGGATTTTCTGGATTTTGTAGATTTTGATCCGGAAAGTCCTATCCGGGTAAAAATTTTTATTGAAATCCGGAAACCGGATCCGGAATTTTGGAAATTTTGAACTTATAATAAAAAGAAAAAATTTTAAAAAATCAATTTAATCTTGTTGTTTTTTCAAGTCATGGGGTAGAGTAGAGACGTGCGAGACCGAAAATTTTCCAAGACCCAAGACCAAGACTACACCCCAAGACCAAGACTACACCCCAAGACCCAAGACTACACCCCAAGACCAAGACTACACCCTAAGACCAAAACCAAGACCGAAAAGAACCCAAGAAAATTCTTGGAAAAAAGTCCAAGAGCAAGAGTCTCGTACGTCTCTAGGGTAGAGGCAATCATTTCAAATAAAAAATTTTTTCAGTAAAAACAAATCATCCATACTATAATTCAATTGTTCATAATCATCATTATAATTATGGATTGTTTCCACTACTTTCTCCTTTTTCAAAATTTAAAGTATTTCGACAAAATGGACATTTAAAACTATTTAAATTTTTTGTACTATCTTGATTTTTATTTACCCATTTAATTAAACAGACTTGATGGAAATAATGTCCACACTTAAGTTTAACAATTTTTTGACCAAATTCATTTTCTGCTTCACAGACACATAATTTCTCGCCTTCAGGAATTTGATTATTATAACCAACACTATTTTTAATAATATCATTAATAATAGTTTTGCGTGCGTTTTTCTTAAAATAAATTAATTATTTCAAAAAGATTTAAAGGAACTTATGTAGTTTAGAGGTCGGTGCGGGACGGGGTCCCGTCCCGCATTTTTTTCGATTTGCGGGATTTTGCGGGACGCGGGATTTATCTCGCGGGATCCCGTCCCGCAACGAATTAAAATAATCCCGTATGCGGATCCCGCAAATACGATTTACCGACCTCTAATGAAGTTTATCACTACCCCGCTGTATTTTTGGGGAAATCCTCGCTACGGAGTAAAATTAAAAACAATTCTATTTACCACAATCCCTCACCCTTCCCATTACTGAAATAATTTTTTTTGTGTGACAGAATCGAATCCCGAAGGTAATACTGGGTTAATTATATATTTTGTATCCAGGTTCAATGTCCAATTTTATTTCCAATATTTTCTATGTGACAAACAATTTATCCCTCCCACTTTACGACTATTTAATTCCTTTGTTCTCACTTACAGTTAGTTAAGTTGTTAGCTTTCCCTTTTATTCTATTATTATGTTTAAGCTAACTAACTTATAATATAACACTTAAAGGGTTTTTCTTCTTAATAATAGAGTGAAAATGGGGAATTTTAAACAAATTTACATGTTTCATTCTCATTTTCTTTCCGGGAAAAATTACAAAAAAATTTTTTTCTAATTTAAGAAGGAACTGAAAGACTACTTTCGGTAATTGGTCCCTAGGAAAAAATGCTAAATAAGTACTCTTTTGATATTTTTAGGGCTTGCCGGTAGGTAATCGAGTGTGCTGAGTCTTAATCTTAGTTTAAAATTTGTTTATTTCGAACCCCGAACCCGAATTCGACCAAGTCGAATATGGGGCAAAAATTTTAAATTTCAAAATTTATGTTTAACCCGACTCACCACTTCGAGCTGAGTCAAAAAACATCAAAATTATTATGTTTCGTCTAGTTTAAACGAAGTTATGGTGCTTAATTTGTACCCGGAAGCAGTGCTGGTTATTTGCCATTTGTTGGCTCCGGCTCCGGGGTTTCAAAATCTTGGCTCCTGGCTCCGGGGTTTCAAAATCTTGGCTCCAGCTCCGGCTCCGGAGCCGGCGATTTTCGGAGGCGCTCCATGTTGGCTCCGGGCTCCGGGTGGAAAATCAATGAATTATTTTTCATTGGGGGATTTGGGTAGATAAAGAGTGATATCGAGTGATATAAGAGGATTAAGAGGGTTATCAACGGATTAAGCGGGATTTGGGTAGATTATCTTGTGAATTAAGGGCGATATCGTGGAATTAAGCTGGATTAAGGGGGATTTGATTTATCATTCTCATTATCACTCGCTTTTTTGCGCAGCAGGCGAAAATTTTGAGAATTTTGGAAGATCCTTAAGCCAAAAAGCATCCTTTTTTGCGCCGCAGGCAAAAATTTTGAAAAATTTGGAAGATCCTTAAGCCAAAAATCATCCTTTTTTGCGCCGCAGGCGAAAATTTTGAAAAATTTGACTCACAGGAGACTAAAATTAATCAATTTAAAAAAATTATCCAGCTTTATTTATTTAAAAAATGCTTATTATAATTTATTTTCCAAAGAAAAACAATTATTTAATCATTTTTTGTAATATTTTTCGAACCTATAACTGGATAAAACTCGGAACCTATCTCACTATCCATTCAACCACAACTACTTTACAAAGGAAAGGAAAGAAAATCTTTTTTACCCGTCTCAATTTTCTCTTCCTTTTCTTTTCTCGCCTACCATCTTTGCTTACTTCTTTTTCTCTAACCCAACTTTAGGGGTGTATAGCCGGAGCCGTGGGGAATTGGAAAACCTTGGCTCCGGGCTCAGGGGTTTGAAATTCTTAGCTACGTCTCCAGCTCCGGCTCCGGAGTTTTCAAAATTTTAGCTCCGGCTCCGCCGGAGCCGGCTCCGGAGCTAGCTCCCGGAGCCATACCCAGCACTGCCAGGAAGTCTAACTAAGCTTTTATTTAATTGATCAGAACTCAGTCTTAAGTTGTCGGAACACATTAATTTTGATATCATTCGACTCAGCTTTTAGAAACGCGTCAGAATAGCATTAGCCTAATAGTTTCGAATTTCTACCCCGAATTCGACTTGTTCGAATTCGGGGTTCGAAATAAACAAATTTTAAGCTCAGATTTAGACTCAGCGCACTCGTTTATCTACTGGCAAGCCTTAAAATATCGGAAGTTCACTTTTTAATTATTTTCTCCTAGGGATCAATGATCTTAAGGATTACCAAAAATTTATATATAGGGTAATGAGAAACAAAATTCTCCGGAAGCTCCGCTATTATAAAAAAGGTCTCTTTTTAGACCTAAATTTTTTTATTATACACGAGAAAATTAAAAATCATGTGGGACCCACCCTCCCCGACCTTCGGGGCGCAATCCTACTAACACAACCAGATGAGCTAATTTAAAACGTCCATCTTTTGCAACACCAACGCAAATTCCAATATTAGATAGAAGCATTCCCTCATCATCACTATTCATTGTTTAATAATATTTTTTTTAAATTAAAAACCTTAAAATTTTGAAAAATAAAAATAAATTTTGGTATGCTTAAAAAGACTCCGATTCATTTTTTCTGAGTTCTCTTAAGATGACCTATGTTGCAAAATTTCATTTAGGTAAAATAAGCAACATTTTTTGTACAAAAAGAGAAAGTGTATTAAAAGAGGTCCATTTTTATGTGAATGATTTGGAAAGGGAAGAAGAGAAAGTATACAAATGCACATTTATATATTAATACATACGTAAGAGAAAATATTTTTCAAAAGAATAGAAAAATACAAAAATAATTTGTCGATTTGTGAAAAATCGTTATGCCAAAAAAACATAACGCCATAATTGTTTAAAATTCAAATAAAAACAAAGGCATCTATTTAGTTGTGTTTAAGGACAATGGATTAATTCAAAGAATATTTTCATCAAAACATTCATCAAAACATTCAACAAAACAAACATTAATTAAAACAAAAAGAAAATGTTTTTAAAACATGCAACAATGCTACAAAAGGCCAAATAACAGCAAATGAGAAACAAGTATGCGGATGCCGTTGATCAAGTCGTATTTCAGAATCTGGAGCAGTATTTCTTTAATTTCATTTAATTTGTTTTTAAAATTGGAATAAAATTTCAATTTGATTTTATTTATAAAATGACTAGTTTTAAACATTATAATATCTTTTTTTGTAGTTTTCAATCTGGCGGCTAAATTATTAAGCCATTTAATTTTTTCATTTTTAGAATTTTTTTTCACATCTACAAAGGATGAACAATTGGAAGAAGAGTTGACTAATATGATGCAAAAATTCAAAGAATATAAAGCATATTCTGGACTTTAAACAACATCTTGTAAAAAGAAAATGCTGACCTTGTAGAAGAATATTCTCAAATTAAAGAAGTTTTTTTTGATATTTTTAAATTTACGAATTATTCTATTTTAGTTATTGGATACTAAAAATGCATTGGAGAATGCTAGTGAATTTATTATCAAGTTGGAAAAAGAATTAAAATGTGCAAATGATGACATGGCAATTAAAGAGGCTATGTTATTTGACAAACAATATGATAAGGAGAAGAGCGACAAATTAATCGCCGAGTTAAGGAAGAGAATTAAGAATTGGAAGAAGACAAATGAAACTTAGTTTCATTTGATTTTATTTATAAAATAACTAGTTTTAAACATAATATCTTTTCTTGTAGCGTTCAATCTGGCGGCTAAATTATGAAGCCATTTAATTTTTTCATTTTTATTCTAGAATATTTTTGTTCAAGTCCAAAAAGGAAAAACAATTGGAAGAAGAGTTGACTAAGATGAAGCAAGAATTCAAAGAATATAAAGAATATTCTGGACTTTAAATAAAATCTTGTAAAAAATGCTGACCTGCTAAAAGAAAATTCTCAGATTAAAGAAAAATTTTATTTGATATTTTTAAATTTACGAATTATTCCATTTTAGTTAGTGGATACTAAAAATGCATTGGACAATGCTAGTGATGTTATTATGAAGTTGGAAAAAGAATTAAAATCTGCAAATGATGACATGGCAATTAAAGAGGCTTTGTTATTTGACAAACAAGATGATAAGGAGAAGAGCGACAAATTAATCGCTGAGTTAGGGAAGAAAATTAAGAAATTGGAAGAAGACAAATTGAAACTTAGTTACAATCAAGGATCTCAAGGATCTTCTGTTTGATTTTCAAATTAAGCATTTTATTAAAAATGAAAATTTGGCTGGCAGTAACGGAAACGGCTATCAGCGTTTTAAACCTGAACAACTTGCCGCACTTAATGAATTATACGTTGAGGGCAACAAATGGAACCAAGACGACTTCAAGAACTTACTTGAAAACCATGGAATTGGAATGGAGGTTGTTTTTATAATATTGTTTTGTTTATTTTTAATTCAGAGCCAAAATTGGGACAAGATCACAAAGCCAAGAATCATAAAGCTAGAGAAGATAATAAGTTAAAGACGATACCTGTTAAGTCACGCCTGGGACGGCTCAAACGCTTTAAAATTTCCCATCAACAATAAGACAACAGGCATTAATCGTTAACAAACAACACAAATTTTAAATCCAAAATTAATTATTTAAAGAAATATTGAACAAAACTTGCCTTCAATTAAAAAAATACCTAAGAGGACCATTATATGTACGTCTACGCCACAAAATTGCATAAAGCTTTCGTTTTTTTCTTCCTAAAAAAATTAATTATTTTATTTGTTTAATTAAAATTTAATCTAAACCGTTGTTTCCAAAGCCATTTAAGAAAGGCAGAAAAATTTTTTTAAATAAAATTATTTTTAAGAAATTTAATCAGAATAATTCCATAAAATAATTTATAAAATAAAATAATTCATCATAAAATAATTCCAAATTTTAAGGCCGAATAAATTGTTCGACTACTGGCCGTTCATTCGCCATTTGTTGTTTATCTGGTACTTTTTCTTCGATTATTGGTGCACTATTGATGTCAACAACACGAATATCCATCTGTTCCAATATTTTTAAGGTAAAAAATATTGAATATTTGCCATTCTAAACAAATTCTGCATGTATAGTCCATTGCCTATCTTGAGCAGCCTTAACAATAAAGAGATTAAACTTGTCTTTGGGTTGAGGAGCTGGAAAAATAAAAGATTTTCAGCACGCAAATTTTGTTACAAATATCCGCAAGTTCTACTTTTTAATTTTTGCGGATTTCCGCAGAAATTTTGCAGCTGTCCGCAAAAAATGGCGGTCAAAAATTTACGTATCCTGTAAAATGTCCTTAAAAGACGTATACTTAGTATTGGAGGTATTTATAACTGAGATTTGTCGGTACATTCGACCCTCAATTATATGCACACCTCCAATTAATGTCCGTTTTCTACATTTAGTTGACCAATGGACGGGGAAATTTCCTAAAAAAATAATCCTATTTGAAATAAAACCTCATAAATCCATTGCCAATCTTGAGCAGCCTTGACAATAGACCAAATGGCCACATATTATGAATCGGGGGGGGGGGTGGGGGTGGGATTTTTTCCCCCTAATTTTTCGATTTTCATAGGGTACATCTAGGTCAATAGTTGAGCCTCGAACCTAATTTTGGTGTGGTTGCACTCTTTCGAATGATATATCTCTCGACAATGATATATACTTCGAATTATATCTTGGTTGTTGAATCGGAATATGACGAAATTTTCCCAATTTTATTTAAAAATAAAACAAACACTGGCTCAGGCAAAACAAGAGGATTTGAGCTGCGTATGCTATCAGAATATGAAAGTAACAGAAAAGTCAAGGAACGACAAATCACGCACGAACATGTCAAGGTCTTGCCAAATTACAGAACGATGTATATTTTCAATTTTGTTTCATACAGTTACACTTTATATAAAAAATGATTATATTCCTTTCAATCTCTCCATATCTTGATATCACTTACCCACCCAAATCCCTTGATATCTTTTTTCGAGTGTTGGTACACTATTGCTGTCATCAACAATAATACCCATCTGTTCAAACATTTATAAGGTAAAAAATATTGAATATTTGCCTCATCACTGATGTTAATATAAAAATTACCTGTAATAACAATGTTCTTTTCAAATCCTTTATAATTTCCATAAGTAATTTTGCGACAAATTCCGCAACGAATAATACTTAAGTCCTTATTAATCTTCCGAATCAAACAGCACAAAACGTATGCCACATTTTAATGAAATAGGGTATCGGTGACATGTTGAATAAGTCTATAAATATAAATATATTGCTGCCAGCCTAAATTTTCATTTTTAATAAAATGCTTAATTTAAAAATCGAACAGAAGATCCTTGATTGCAACTAAGTTTTAATTTGTCTTCTTCCAATTCCTTAATTTTCTTCCGTAACTCAGCGATTAATTTGTCGCTCTTTTCCTGTTCATCTTGTTTGTCAAATAACAAAGCCTCTTTAAATGCCATGGCATCATTTGCACATTTTAATTCTTCCAATTTCAAAATACATCACTAGCATTGTCCAATGATTTTTAGTATCCACTAACTAAAATAGAATAATTCGTAAATTTAAAAATATCAAAAAAACTTCTTTTTTAATTTGAGAATTTTCTTTTACAAGGTCAATTTTTAGCCCCACAAGATGTTCTATAAGTCAAAATATTCTTTGTATTCATTGAATTCTTGTTTTAGTAAACTCTTGTTCCAATTGTTTTTACTTTGTAGATGTGAAAAAAAATTCTTAAAATGAAAAAATTAAATGGCTTCATAATTTAGCCGCCAGATTGAACGCTACAAGAGAAGATATTATAATGTTTAAAACTAGTCATTTTATAAATAAAATCAAATTGAAATTTTATTCCAATTTTAAAAACAAATTAAATGAAATTAAAGAAATACTGCTCCAGATTCTGAAATACGACTTGATCAACGGCATCCGCATACTTGTTTCTCATTTGCTGTTATTTGGCCTTTTTTGAAGTTTTGAAAGAAAATCACTAGATTTTTTCTCAAATTCAGCAAGAAGACATTAAATTTCTCTCTTCATCCGATAATGCAGCATTTAAAGCTTCGTCAATAACAAAATAATCTAAGTTATTTTCAACCTCATTTTTAGTTCCTCTTATTTTGGCAAATTTTCTTTCCCAACATTTTTATTAAAAATTGAAATTTTTGGAAAGGATTTTCTTCTTTTATTTTCGATGCTGTTCCAAATTTGTTTTTGTTTCAAAAGCAAAGCAAGTGTTTAAAGCAAGTGTTTAGTTTAAAAAATTAATTTGTTTTGTAAAATATAAAATTTGATAAACTTAAGAAACTAATAGAAATTAAGGAAAGTCCGCAAAAATAAGCAATTTTATTTTTATTTTTAGATATTTTTTACAATAATTTTCTCTTATGGATTTTTCTATAAAATTGGAAAAAAACCTATTTTTTATTTTGCATGTTTACAAAGTGTGACATTTTATTGCGATAGTACTTGATTTTACTTTCAGGAAATTCTAATAAATTTTTGAAAAATTTATAGGAAACGAAATAATTCTGATTTTTAAAAATATTAATACACTCTGTAACAAAATGATAGGACCCCCTAGTTTTTTACCGATATCCCACCAAATATTAAATGGATTTGTTTTAAATTTTGGTAGAATACAGGTAAGGATATTATGTATCAATATTGAAAAGAAAAAGTTAAAAGCAATTTTAAAAAAATTTTATGATAATAAATTTGATTTCGTAGTGTAACAAAATGATAGGACCCCTTGTATTTTCGACCTTAGGGGTGGTCCGAAAAATCTACAAAAATTCCAGTAAACATATCTATCGATATCTATAGAAAATACAAAAGAAACGAAGTTCCAATATAATTCCTTCATTGAGATCTGAAAACCTAAAAATCAACGGAAAACCGGGGGTAGACGTCTTTATAAAATATTTTCGACCCCTTACAGATAAAATAAAAATTTCATTTTAGACTTATTTGAAAGCCCTTGAAATTTGCTACAAGATAGTTTTTATCTCATAACCCAGAAAAAATTCTTTTTTGAAAAATAATGAGTTTAGTTTATAAGTCACATTTTCAGTACTTTTTGGGGGGCTTTTGTGTGATTTTTATGATCTGAAAGTTTATCGCATTGTGTCTTAAAGGTGAATTTTTTTCAAAAAAAATAAAATAGATGCTATCTTGTAGCAAATTTCAAGGGCTTTCAAATAAGTCTAAAATGAAATTTTTATTTTATCTGTAAGGGGTCGAAAATATTTTATAAAGATAAAGATCCTTTTTTTATAAAGATCCTTTGTGCATTGATAAATAGTAGAAATTTCCAACATCCAAGTGTGCATACTTTAATTAAATTTTTTGGAAGAATTTTGTAAAAAATTTTTATTTAATATTTTCATAAAAATTAATTTTGATTTATTTTTTGATAATTTTGAATTTCGTTCCTCCTAACATGGATAGGTTACTAAATCCAAGACCAGGAAAAATTTTTCGACTTTAACCATGACCCGAAAAAAATTCTGCAAACCCCGTCTTGAAATTCAGCAGACCTTTTTCTTCTAAATCTGGCTCATAAAATTTTTTCAAACGGGTTTAAATATAAAAGTAATTCTCCTTTTAATTTATTAAAATTTACTACGATTAATCAAATGAAATTGGGACAGAATAATGTTTCCCGCGCGTGATTTTGCGGGATCCCTTCCCGCAAAGATTTAATAAAATTATCCCGCATGTGGGATCCCGCAAGCACGATTTTGTCGACCTCTAATTTTATATATAATAATTTTAATTTGAAATTAAATTATAATTTTTATCGTAAAGATTATACTATGTACCTTTATCAACTTCTAATTGACAAACTTTGATAAAAAATAATAAAAAATTTTTTTTTCAAATATTAGGACAAAATTGTGTTCGAAATTTCTGCCTGCTTTGTTGTTTCGTTTTTCGTTTTACTCCGATAGATTTATAAATTTTCTTACTTTCGTCTTTTTCTTCGTTTTCTGGTCCGATCTATAAAAGCTCTTTCCCTCATTAGCATTATTCTGCAACAAATGTACTTTTTTCACTCGTTATTAATCTAATCTTACGCATCTTCTTTAAGCAAAGAATTTTGTCAAAAAGAAAAGTTGCTTATTTATACGGGTTTAAAACAGTATGAGATTTTAATCATTTGTTTCATCTTTCCTTCTATTTTTATGTGAAAAAATGAGTAAATCGAAAAGCTTGATAAGGATTTTCCTTTTCTATCTTCAACACCAATTTGTTACTATTAAGGTATCATAAAAATAGCAGGTGTTAAAATTGGAAGACTTAACACCTCAAAGTCTTCTCACGATCAGCTTCAACACAATATTTTTGATTAGCTTTTGAGAGAAGTTTCTCAATAATTATTCAATTTTTAGTTAACGTAGAATAATTTAAAAAAATTGTATTAATGAGATCAACAACAATTCGTAATAAAATTCCAATCACAAAATTGTACAAACAATATATAACACAAATAATTTATAAAAAACATCTGACTATAATTGTTATATTAATTTTTATTTTATGGATTTATACAAATCTGAAGGAAAAGGAAACATGTTACATTATTTCTAGTAGTGGGTTGCGGTATATTCCAAAAATTAACAATGATTTAAAACTGAGCAAGGTAAATTCTTACGATTAAATAATTTATTTCAAACCTTGAAATTAAATAAAGCAAGGCAAAGATACAGATAGCTATAACTTCGTTCGAAGAGATCGAATCGAAGACGCCCTGATGTGTTCGATGAAACTCTACGAGCTGATGAAACATACCTGGGCGTATCGGATTCGATAATTTTTAAAGAAGTTATATTATTAGCTCTGTGGTACCTTGGGCTTGCGGTACCTTATTTGGCACTATCGCATTATACCGCCACATGTCACACACATATCCTTGAGAGAGGAGATAAAAAATATTTTTGTTAATTCGAAGACTTTCTAAATTATCTATATAAAATTAAAAATTACTTTTATTAAAGAATTTTCTAGGATATATATTCTAAAATGACACTTATTCAAAAACAAACGTATCTTTTGAGATTGTACGGATTTGATTCATCAAATATGTTAGAGAATGTTGAACAAAAAGAGATAATAGAAAAACATGTAATAAATAGCATATTATAATTTTATCTTAATATCAGTTATTTTAAAGATAATTATTTTATTTTCTGTTTCCCCATATCCATACTTCAGCTTAGTAGGGAGAATTTTAAAAAAAGTTTGGAACAGAAGTGAGTGCTCTTTCAAATGAGCTAGTATAATTTACATATTTGAATCCTTAAACCCATAGTTGCCCCCCCTCCCCCTCCTCCTATGGGTTTTCAATCTTCAAGGACATTTCCACAACTAGAGGCGGTACCATTAGACTACAGAAAAATATGTACAATCGTCAGTAATCATTCATCTTATTTTAGATAATTAAACAATTAACAAAAGAACGTAAATCTCATTTTAAAAACAATAATTATAAGCAACTTTCATCCATGAGTAAAAAGATCCAATCCGCGATTAAATCGCTTCAAAATCCTTATGATTGCTCAAAAGCTCGCTATCTTGTCTGTAAGGTACGAATTTATATAAAATCATTCCAGTAGTTGTCAGTTATCTATATAAGCAGAATAAGAGATGAAACTGTTAAACGGCCATCAAGGAAATAAAGGATTGGGATACACATAAAATATAATCTAATACTAAGGGGTTTTGTAAAAAACAAAACTCCGTTTTTGACTATTTTACTTTACTTCAGTTAATGAATAATAAGGCTTAAAATGTTGAAAAACATCTACAAAATAAAAAATTATAGATTCAAAAACCTTAAGTTTTCTGCTGAATTATCAATAAAAAAATATAATTATATCTATCTAGATAAAATTCTGCGTTCTAAATAGCTGACAAGTATAAAATCCTAACATTAAACATTTACTTTAAATAGTTAAATGATATGTTTTGTGGTTTTGGTTGTTTAATTCACCATGCTAGGTAGATGAAAACAAAATATAAAGTATTTCCTCTAAAATACCCCCCACTAGAGGTTGATCAAAAAAATTATGGGGTTATTTTAGAGGAAATACGGTATAATATGTTCAAAAAACTTTTCCGTATAACAGTTATTGTCTTTCAATTTCAACCGGCACAGGAAGAACTCTTATATTTGAAAATGAGAATCTTCATGTATGGGGATATAATGTTAGATGGAATGAACTATTTGAGCCAATAACTAATTGCAGTTATAAAAAACATGTAAGCGTAAAAGAATAAAAAATTCAATTTTCTAATTGGTAAGAACCAGGGGTGGGTGGTCAGAACCATTCAAAACGAAAAAAATGGGAAAATTTTTTTATCAATTATTGGCCATGGTTCAATTAAAAATTGAACTCTATTGAAATATTTTAAAGGCGTATGTCTGCCTTAAATGTCACAAAAGCTTGGAGTCGTTCCGAGAAAATTCTCGATTAACTTTGTTCCCTGTTTAATTCTCTATCATATAGGTAGGCTTTATTTGATCTAATTATTTTTAACCTGAATAAAGTTCTGGCATAAATAAAGCGTCCCTTAACTTTAATTTAACCCTTTACGATCTCTTACGATTTTCGATTTCTAAGAAGTTAAAATTAACAAATTTTATAAATATTTTTCTTTTTCAGATTAAGCCATTTCTTCCATTACGAAATTATAATGGAACAGACAAGTTTAATAGGATTTTATTTTTGGAAAAATCAAATGACATTGTACGTATAATTAATTTTATTTTTCAAAAATAGGGAAAGTAATTAAAAAACTGATTAAACAATTAAAAAAAGTTTCGGTCCAGAAAAGCCGAGAAATAAACTTATTGAAATTAAAATAACTAAAAAATTCAAATGAGTAGATTTTTATAAAAAATTACGCATTAAACGGTCATTTCATAAACAATAAATTATTTTAAGTTAAACAATCACAATAAAAGATTTACACTTGCACCAGAGGTTGCTCCTATGGAAATTAAAAAATTTCTTCTAAAATATCATTCAAATCCTTGCCTTTGGTTTCATGGACAGGTGAAAATATGGTACTGTCGGGTTTAGTCTAAAATTTTTAGACATACCGCAGATAACGACCCAACGTACCGGGACGCCTTGGTATGGTTCGATTCAGCTCGTCAAAGAGCATCTCACCATGCTAGGACGTTCTGGATTCCTACGCTATAGCATGGTGATACCTTGGCCTACTCCAATTCGTTTCTATGGCAAATTAAACTATCCAACTTAGCTCTTCGAGCTAAGTTGGATAGTCTGAACTAAATCTGAATATCAATAATTTTTTGTTCAAAATCACAATATCTAACAGATCTTGATCAGAGTTGCGTCGTAATTGAAAATTTTTTTTCGTAATCGTAATTCGTAATTTTAAAAAAATTTTCGTAATCGTAATTCGTAATTCGTAATTTAAAAAATTTTTTCGTAATCGTAATTCGTAATTCGTAACTGAAAAAATGCCGTAATTCGTAATTCGTAATCGTAATTTTTCAAAAATATTTAAATTAATTTTAAAAATCAAATATCCATTAATAATTGCTGCTTCTCCCATTAATCTCTCCAAGTCTTCTTATTTCTCTGATATTATTCAAATCCCAATTAATTCCCTGTATCCCTCTTAATCCTAATAATCCTCGATATCTCTTTAATCAATCATGAGGAATTATCGTCCCAGATTAAGTTTGATATCATGTCAAATCACTCTCACTTAATCCTGAGCCAACACTCTTATATTTTCAGCGCCGCAGGCGAAAATTTTTAGAAAATTCATGACTAAATTAAAAATTTTAAAGTTTTTTCAATTATAAGATATTAAAAATATAAATTTACAAAACTAAAATCAAAATAAAAGCTTAAAAACGTTTATTTTTGAAAAAATGAATTGTCTAAATATTATTTCCCACACATGGATTCGAACCAAACCTAACAAAATATCAAATAAGTGAAGCTTGACTTTTAACCCACTCAACCACCGATAAACAAAAATATAAATATTTCAAATATTTCTCCCCCTTTTCATTCTAAGATTTAATGGCAAAATTATTTTCGTAATTCGTAATTTTTCCCTATATTTTCGTAATCGTAATTCGTAATTCGTAATTTAAAAATTTTTTTCGTAATCGTAATTCGTAACTGAAAAAACGCCGTAATTCGTAATTCGTAATTACGACGCAACTCTGATCTTGATATCATTCGAACTCTCGAATGATAATAAAAAATTAGTCTAAATCATCTATAGACTCTAAATCATCTATAGAAACGAAAAATCTATTATTTTTTTGTATCGTAAGAAAAAATTTTTGGCGGAAATAAACACGACACGTACCGAATATTATACATACATATTATTAATTTAACGTATTTTCCTAAAATAAGAGCTGGAAGATATGAGTCTCTAGATTAGGTCCAGATACTATATAGGAACCCTAAATATTGGAAAATAAGACGAAAAATTAAAAAATATATGAAAATTTTTTAAAAAATTAAATGGCAAACTTTTATGACATAACAGCTAATACTTCCATGTATGGAATTTTTTTATTTTCAGTTAATCAAATATATTTGGAGAGAAAATAAAAGAACAAAAAACGAGACGAATAAAATTGTTGCGAGAATTCCAAATGAAGGTACTATTTGTAGTGTAGGTCTTAGCGACGTTTTATGAAAAAACGTGTTCGCGGGTTTCGAAATAGGCAAAAGCGCGATATTTTGATTTTAGAAGTTTGACAAAAACAAATAGTTTTTAAACATGAGATTTAAAAAGTTTTTTACTGTTTCTAGGATCCAATTTATACTATCAGTATCTCAATTATACGTCTATTTTCAATTTAATTTAACTTTTAGACCCAGTTGTTGGTATTCATGTTCGACTAACAGACAAAAAACAAGAAGCGAAATTACAAAAACTTCAGCATTATATGGTTGGTAGTAGAATTTTAGAAGGCCGAAACCCTATAATTCCTCCATTAAAAAATTTTTTTGAAACAAAATTAAGCAAATATTTAAGGAGAATAGCACAAAAAACCATTTTCTCTCACTCCATAAGAAAGATAAAAATAATTAAGGATATTTTTTTCAATTTTCTATTAATATCAAGTATGAGTTTATGCCTCATTGTTGCTCGCACTCGTTCCGCTTACCACTCGTATTTTTGCCATCATACATACTCATACTTCGTATCACCCCTATTTTAAATACTTATCCAGATGCAGATATCGTTGACTTTTCCCATTAGTCTTTGAATAAGCCTGCTATCTTAAACATTAAAAAATTTATATAGATCTTTATAGAAATGGGTTGATTTTTGGTTCCAAGTTATGATAGAAGATAAAAAAATTAGTTCTGAAAATCGAAATAAAGTATTCATTGCAACAGATCATTCTGAGCTTAAACAATTGCTTAAAGAAGCTAAAAATAAATATGGAAATAAATATGAAATATACCACGGGAAAAAATTCGTCCAAGGTAATTAGAAAATATATTATATATAAGATTATTTAACAGAAAATTCATTTGATTAGATCGATCAAGAGAAGCCTTAATTGAAACTTTGGCAATAACTCGTATCCTTGCTAATTGCCAGTTTGTGGTGTGCACATTAAGTAGTAATGTAGGTATAATAAATTCTGCATAAAATTTCCAGTGTTAATAATCATTCTTACCGTGATTCCCCCGAGGAATTATTTTTTTCGGCGCGCCGAAATTTGCGGATTTTAATTTGCGGACCCGAAATTTGCGGACTCGAACTTTGCGGACCCGAATTTTGCGGACCCGAACTATGCGGACCCGAATTTTGCGGATCTGAGATTTGCGGACCAAAAATTTGAGGATCGACAATAGAGTCTACTAAACCTAGGAAATTTCGAAAATTTTAGCCTGAGGCGCTATTGAGGATAAATTCAGGCATCATGATCTTATGAAATCGCCATATAAATGATTTTTTAAGGAATTTTCTCGATTATTTAAATTATGAAATAATTTAAAGATAAAAAATTGATAAAAATTTTGAAAAATCAAGAAAAAATCCCCAAGGAACTGTGTTAGGACCATTGCTGTTCCTGATATATATAAACGATCTACCCAAACATATTCCGACAAACATAAAAGTAAAATTATATGCAGATGATTTTAAGCTTTACTCAGAAATTAAAACCGAAAAAGATTGTATAGAACTACAAGAAGCTATAAATAATGCAAGTAAATGGGCAATAAATAATAGGCTAAAATTCTCTATCACAAAAGTTAAAGTTTTAAAAATATGCAACAAAATTAAGTTTAACTATGAGATAAATGGCGAAAAAATCGAAGAGGTTAATAACATAAGAGACTTAGGTATATATATAGATAACAAACTTAAATTTGATCAACATATAGCAAAAATTACTAGATCCTCATTTATAAGGGCAAATAATATTCTAAGAATATTACCAAAAACATTATCAATAGATACATATGTTAAAGCATTCAAGACATACGTAAGACCAATTATGGAATATTCCACTGAAAATTTTAGCCCAAAACTAGAATATCTAAATAAGCAATTAGAGAGACCTCAAAGAAGCTTTACAAGGAAAGTTTTAAGATATAAATACAAATACCAGAAAATAAGCTATAACGAAAGACTAAAAAGATGCAAACTCCCTCCAACTAATATTCGTCGTATAAGAACAGATCTTATGACAACCTTCAAAATAATAAAGGGGTGCTATAAAATAAATCCAGAACAAATATTCTCAAAACCTAATAGAAATAATCCGCGCTTGCATAGATATCAAATATTTAAGAAACAAGCTAAGAATAATCATTTCTTTTCACATAGAGTCATAGGTAGGTGGAATAAACTTCCAAAAAATGAAATAGAAAAAATCAATACTATTCCTCAATTTAAAAAATTCTTAGACAAAATCTTAATTACAGAAGATAATAATTTATAAGCAGTAAATTAATGGAGTGTAAAAAAAATCCTAACCTAAATGTTCACTTTCTTACATAAAATATTCACTTAACATTAAATAAAAATTAATTTTAATACAAATATTTTTAGCTAAATGATAACTAGTATTTTTTTTTAAATTCGCTTTTATACATTTAACTTACATTTATATTTTTCTGTGGAGTCCATTTATTTTTTTTTAATTTAATTTATCATTTTTTTTGAAACCGTCGTATTGTATTTGATTTTTTATGTTACCTCTCCATAAGTGATCCATGTGGATCCAGGAGTTTTATTTTATTGTTTCACATTTTATTTATTTGTGTTCGATAAAGAAAAAAAAAGAATCCGGTACGGATAATGGTAAACTCTGCCGGAATCCTCGAAAAATAAAATTTTTAATTTTTCCTTTTTACTCATGTGTCGGTCCTAAAATCTTGGTTCCTCAAAGATCAGGTCCGCAAACTTCGTGTCCGCAACCTTCGGGTCCGCAACTTTCGTTCCGCATATTTCGGGTCCGCAAATTTCGAGTCCGCAAAATTCGGGTCCGCAAAGTTCGCGCCACGATTTTTTCAACCCATCCGTGGCATGGGGAATTATTCAAGGGAGGGGAATTAATCGAGTAAATACGGTGGCGATATGTATTTAAGGCTTGCCGAATAGTTTATGAACTGATGCAATCTATTAAAGGAGAAGCTAGCGGAAATCTACACACACTTGATTATTTTTATGGGGAATATTGGTTTGGTAAGCATGTTTCGAAAAGTTCAAAAGTTTAAATCAGGATCACACAAAATTTCCTAAAAATTCTAAAAAAACTTTACAAAAATTTTTTATTTTTATTTTTTTTTCGTCAAAATATTTCTGTTTCGAAAAAATTTTTTCTGCTTTCTGTTTCGAACAGCTTTGGGTTAGAGGTACTGAATAATATGTACTGATATTATGGATATACAATATTAATAATTCAGATAATAGAATGGAGGCAACCGCCAAATATTCGCCAATTTCAGGTATTATTTGCAAATAAATTCATCACTTTTAAAAATGTCATGATGATTTTTGAAATGAGCACGTAATCCGTTGATTTTTTCTCCGATTTTGGGGACGACAACCCCAATAAATTAACAAATTTTAATCCGATTTTGCATGATTTGTGACTTTTGGAGACATATGTAGTGGGTAGCCCAACGTATAGGGTGGCGTAATCACGCTAAAGTGTAACGTGATTAAATATATTGTAGCTTTTAAATAAAGTTTTATGGATATGTCTACCTAATCTCCATTTAATAACCTAAATTTTACTATCTCATTGAATTATGATGATTAATTGTGATTAACATTTTAATTGTGAATTCGAATTTAGTATACACAATTACCAGTGTACTAATACGAAACTAAACAAATTAGACAGGTAGTAGGAGCAAACAGTTTTGATTTAAATGTCGTGTAACCTAATTTTATATTTAGATTATCCGTGGACACCAGAGGAGATTTCGGCTGAAAAGGGAGATGTCATAGGTTAGATAAATTTGAATTTGTTACATATTACATAGGAGAGATAGGAGGAGGCTGTTAATACGTACTAGGGGGTCTATCAGAATTTATGTCTCTTCGGGAATTCACGTTTTTGATTCCCGAAATTTTTCGGAAATATCTACAATTTTAAGTAGTTTTTTGCCGAAAATTACCCCAGCCAAAGATTATTAAAATTACCGAAAATTCATGAAAATCGGGAACTCCCCTTCGTTTTTTCTAGAGTTAAAATAGCAAAATACCGGATTCCGGACTAACAAATCCGGACCCAGATCCGGTCCGGGTTTAAACTCAGTTTTACGTTGAGAATGGTACGAATATGTAATAAACCCTTCATTTACATAATTATTTTATTTAGCAGTGAGAAGTCACATTAAACATGGATTTATTCGTGGCGAGAATCTACGTTTAAGAACTTATGGACTTTTTCCAATGTATTTACTCAAAGAACATTCACGATTTGAAAAATTCAAAGCATTTAATAAAATTAAATAATTAATAAAATTTAAATGTGTTTTGAATAATTTACATATCTTATTAATATTTTTTGATAAAGATTCGGCATATTTCACCTCCTCCCAAGGTGCTTAAAAGCACTGTCCAAAGCACTGATCTTCTCTTCTGTTTCACCAGTCTTTAAGGGGTGTATGGCGAGAGCCATGGTGCAAAAAACATGTGGAAATTGCCCAGGAACTTTTTTTAAATCCGCTGAGCCGGAGCTAGCTTTCTAGGCTGTACCCATCAGCTATGTAAAGTTCAAAGATTACTACATATTACTAAAATAGATAGATAGTCAAAACAAGCTTATACAGATAGAGATCTACTAGAACATGTTTCAAAATATTACTTTTATAATATTGATGTCGATCAAATTAAATAAATTTATAAAAAGTAACATTCCCCTCTGTTAAAGTTGCAGAACATTTTCTCTCTAATTTCCCTTTAATTTTAATTTTTCCTCTAATTTTCTCATTTAAAAGATATTTAAAAACAAGTTATAAAAAATAGAAGAATCATTAGATTTTAATCGTTTTTCAATTGGAAGTCACCATTACTTTATAATAATAATATATCCTTAATAAACAAAATAAACTAAAATTTCATGAATATATTTCAACAACTTTGTGCTATTACAAAAAATTCCAATGTCGCAATGAAGCAAAATATGACAAATATGATAAAAATATGTTACTTAAAATTTAATAAAATTATTATAACACAATTAATTTTATTTTTATTATTATATATTTTTTTGAAATTAGAGAAAAAATGCAACACAAAGTTGGACAGGTTGTTAATTAATTAATTATTGTCTGTATATTAGAATTAAATGATTCTAAATAAAAATGATTTTGTATAATAAGTAGGGATGGGATTTATATGGACTAAAAATCGAAAAATATGGATAGTATAAAGTTTTATCTTTTTTTGATTGAGGGGATGCCAAGGGCTAATAGAGAGGAATTTCGGGAGAAAATAGGCTGAGCATAGGATTTATATGGACTATCAAAAAAATACAGAAACCACCCTTACTAATCTCGTTAACGATTTAATTTAGAAACGATAATTCTGACGATAAGATACCAAACTTTGCTAAAATACAAAATGATAGCACCCTAAATACGGTATGGTTTTTTCACAATTAATATTACCTAAGTAGTTAGAGTAAGGCAATCCCGAAATCACGAGTTTTCAGCGGGATTGGGATTCACTGGATTAATCACTCAGCCGTCCTTTATAATTTTTTGATAGAACGGGGTTTTAATATGGCAATAAAAATAAGATAACATCAAAAAAGCATTGAAAACATTGAGCAACCCTGCTGATAAAATTTGCTTAAATTTTTAATTACCGTAAAATTCATTTTAATTACCGTAAAGTATTGGCTTTTATTAGGACATGTGCCCTATTTGCCTTTTATTTTTCAATTGGTCATATTAAAGGTCTTTTATTATGTATGGGTTTATATTCAGAAATGGCTTCTATTAGAGCATTTATGGCATATTTAATTTAAATCTTTACAATTAAAGGAGGCATATTATCAAATGTCATTTGGACAAAAAATAATATATCTTCGCCGATTACTTGGATATTACTTATTATATGATAATTATGAAAAACGGAAAATAGATAGACAGGTAAGAACAAATTTAAAAACAAAATTTAAAATTAAAAGACCGATTTATACAAAAATAAATTAGTTACGGCAAATAATATTATAATTTACTTGGACATTCCTGCCTTGATAACTCAAATTAATTTAATACTATATGTCATGTATAGTAAAATAAAAGCTTTTAATAACGATACTAGGGTTGTAAGAACCGAAGTTTTTTCGATTCGTTTCTCGGTATTGAAAACATGATTAAATATACATAACATACTTTTAGTCATCTATGACCCATTGTTTACGTTTTAGATATTTAGTTATTTATCAACAGAACGTCGACTTATCAAAAAACAAAATAATAAAAAGTTACTTTCACGTTTGGGTGAAAGATTCCAAGCTGCAATAGATGATATTCAGAATCCTTTCGATTGTTATAAGGCACGCATTCTTGTGTGTCCGGTAAGCACAAGTTTAGTTGTGTTTGTAAAATTTCCCTTACATAGTATAAGGGCAATCCCGGAGAATGGGGGTCCCTGCGAAAAAAAGTTTAAAATTAAGAGAAAGGATTTTTCTAGGGTAAAAAAATATACTGATTACGAATCTGAACTCACCCCAATTCTCCGGCATTGCCCATATAAGGGTATTTCATTTAAATAAGGCCCAAATTCTGACAATTTGAATAAAGTTATGCCAAAAATAAGTTTTTTCTTTTTGTGTGCAATTAAATTTTGCAATTAAATTTCTAATGAAATTTTTTAATAGATTGATGCTCCTAATTGGGGTTTTGGCTTTGTGACGCATCAAATTCGGTAATTTATATCTTTCATGTCAAATAATTTGTATTTACTGTTATCTCCAAACATTTTCCATGTCTCCTTTCCTTTCATAGTTCATGCGAAAGATTCGTTAAGCTGAGTAAAATCAAACAATTAACAATCCCGACCGGGATCCCGATTCCGCTGAACTCTAGAGAAAACTGATACCTACCATATAAATTTACAAAAATTTTATTAATCATTCTAAATAACTCTCAGTATTTGTCTTCTATATGCTTTAGAATCTAGAAGAACGATGGTAATAAAAAATTTGAAAAGATTTTACAAATATTCTGTCAAATGGTTTAATTTATTTGATTCAACTTCAAATTGTAGTTATGCAAAGCATGTAACTGTTTTAAATAATCTTGTTGAAATTTTTTGATAGTACGCGCACCCGACATATTTTTCAGAAAATGATTCACTAAGAACAGTTTTTGATAATGACATGTTTTTCAAAGTCAATTATTCTTATATTTAACTGTTTTGTAACAGTACAAAATCTTGCGTACTATATTAAATATTGAGCTCGAACCCGGGCCCGGGACCGGAGTTTTCCGGGCCCGGTAGCCCGAAACTGGGTATTTTGATAAAATCCGGTTTTTCCGGGTTTACGAGGTTTTTAGCCAGGAAGCCTGATCCGGGTCAACTGGGGAGAAAAAACCCGGATACCGGGCCTGGCAAAGTGAAAAGTTCGAGCTCTAATTAAACATCTGGTAATATGCAAGGAAATGTAGGAGATCTGAGAAAAACTAAAATTTGTTTAATTATGTTTATATGTATTTTATCATACTTTTATTTGGATAATTTACCCCATTTGGATAATTTGCCCCTGTAAATTATTCTCATTCCTAGGTTCGTCCATTCGTTCCATTAAATGAATATTTGGATTTAGAACAAACTGAGAGAATATTAATTTTTCAATTTCGTCAAGATTTGGTGAGTCTGCTTAGATTTTGAGTATTCTAATAAATCGTTTCGTTCTTATAATTGAGATAATTATTATATGATAAGATTTATATTATATACATTTTGTACTTTATTTTAAAAATCCGGTTTGTAATAAAATAAGCTAACGGATACATAACCAGAAACCCAAAAAATAGAAGAAAAATTATCATATTTACTTGCTTAATTACCCTGAGTTTCGTTCAAAAGCTGCAGTATATATGGGCATACAGGGATATAAAATGGACATAGAGGGATCTGTGGATTAAGATTGGTCGGTGGAGGAATTGTTCTTAAGTGTGGAGGAATGGAACTTATAGAGTTCGAAATGAATTCCTTGAAATTGGCAAAAACTGCCATAATCATTCATCTCCCTCCTTTTTAATCATCGATATCCCCCTTACTTGCTCTAACCAACTCTGGACCTGAGAGACTCTCTTAAGAGACTCTCGTAATGCCTCAAAACGCTTAAGCCCCTAAACTGGTCAGAGTACAGGAAAAAGTATTTGAAAAGTATGAATTCTATATAGTTTAAATATTTGAACCTAGAACAATATACATAATTTAAAAATATTAAGAGAATTCGTGGATTTGATTATATACCACAACAGCTAAAAAAGATTTTTAAATACCATTCAAATCCTTCACACTGGTTCCATGGGCAAGTATGAAAATAAATCTTATATTAACTGAAAAAATTTTTTATAGCTAATCAGATATATTTGGAAAGAAAATAAAAAAACAGAAAAGTTTGTAAAACAAATGATTTCGAGAATTCCATTTGAATGCGGTACTCTAATATTTTCTAAATTAAAATTAGAGTTGATCGGGATCGGAATCCAGGTCGAGATTGGGCGGGATAATCCCGGATTTGTTGAATCCCGACCCCGATTTTTATGATCCCGATACCGAGCCGTGATCGGTGTAGGATTGTTTAAACAAATAAGTGGCTTTCTTTGCCTTCTAAATTTCCCAAAATTTTCGCCTGCGGTGCTGAAACCTGCTAACGATAATCCCTTCTTATCACACCCAAATTCCTTATCCTGTATTAATCGCCAGATAAGCTGCACTATTGTAATAATTCAGCACCGTAGGTGAAAATTTCGAAATTACATACATAGGGACAAAAGTGAGGAAAATAAATGGATAAAATTTTTTAGTAAATACCGATAGCGATTTCTGCCAATCCCGATCCCGCATTCTTGCTCGTGATCGTTATTATGAAACCCCAATCCCGCCCAATTCTAATTGAAACAAGAATTCGATATAAATTATTTCTCTTTAATAATTTTATAGGTCCTATTGTTGGTATTCATGTAAGACGAACAGATAAGATAACTGAAACAAAATTGCGTAAACTCGAGGAATATATGGTTAGAACAAATAAAATTATATTTCAGTTAATAGACACAAGGGATCTTCCTGTTCCCGATTCCTGAAATTTTTCTGACAATTCGGGAATTTTCGGTATTTTCACACCATAGTTCTTCAAAAATAAATGTAATTTTTCATCAATAAGTTGGGTGAAAACATTATTTATTTTTTATCTCACCTTAATTCAAAATATATTTTTGTATATGGCGGTAGAGGGTACACGACTAATAGGCGCAGACGAATAGGCGCAGACGAATAGGCGCAATTTTTTCGGCGCAGCATGTTTTCGGCGTCGAGGGAAAAAATTTAAATATACAAATAATAGCTCGTTTGCATGCATTATACGAGCTTTATCGATGATACTGAAACCAGCTTGATTCAAAATTATGCATAAACTTATGACCAACAGAATCTTCGCTGGAAAAACTGTTTTTGTGCTGCTACGGAGGGTAGGCCGGGCATGGTCTTCGCTACACGATGGCCGTGCTTCGCTGCGGTCGTGCTCGCTTCGCTCGCGGCGACCGTAGCGAAGCGGCGGCCGTCGTTCCGCTCGACATGCCCGGCTTCCTCCGCAGCGGCAAAAACTTTTTTCCGCGTAAATTGATGTGTTTACGCGTTTTTGCGTTAAACGCCGAAAATAGGCTGCGCCGAAAAACTTGCGCCTATTCGTCTGCGCCTATTCGGCTGCGCCTATTCGTCCTGCTCCGGCGGTAGAAGGATAACGGTACACCTCAATTGAGTCCGCACGATTGAGTCCCCACGATTGAGTCCGCACGATTGAGTCCCCACGATTGAGTCCCGGCACGATTGAGTCCCCACGATTGAGTCCGCACGATTGAGTCCCCGTTGTATATACCTCAATTGAGTCCCCTAGATTTAATTATATTAAAAAAGATTAAGAGGGATATTTGGGGATTTGGAGGGATTAATGTTAATATCAGGGGACTTGTATGCGACATCGAGGTATCAAGATGGATATTGGTGAATATCAAGGGATATAAGTAGATTTAAGCGGGGATATCGGTTGAATTAAGGCAGATATCAACAAATTCGGAGAGATTAAGATGGATATTGTGGGTTTGGGGATTAGGAGGGATATCAAGAGATTTTTTGAATGATAGCTCATTCGAAAGTAGTGAGTCGAATGACACCAAAATCAACATTGTTGAACAAGTTCTCGCCGAGATATGGGGCTTGAAATGGTGGATTTTTTGGTGGAATTCCATGGGGAATTTTTGTTGCGAAACATTCGAATAAACAAAAAATAGCTCATTCGAAAGGGATCGACGAGATGAGTTGAATAAGACCAAAATCAAGTTGATTGAATGATTCTGAACAAATTTTGACCAACAGAATCTTCGCTGGAAAAACTTTTTGTGCTGCTATGGAGGGTAGGGGAAACTATCTAAATTACGAACGTAAAAACTCCTTCCTAATTTCCGGACTCCGGCAGAATTTACCTGGATACGGGAGAAAATCAAAATGTGAAAAAAAAAATAAAAAAATATTTTTTAAAAATTTTATCAAAAAAATTAAAAAAAACCAAAGTCTAGCTTCAATTATTGTGCCAAAGAAGGGCCTTTCTTTCGTTTTTTGTTCTCCTAAGTTCACCACCTTCGTTCCTTCAGAAACTGTGAACTTGAAAATCGCCAGTCAGAAACTGACGAAAATCAACTAAAAAATTTTAAAAATAAAAACGAAAAACAAAATAAAAATTCCAAACCTTTTCAAATTTCCCATCGTTGCAGCCGTGGGATGAAGTCCGACACGTGATGAGCAAAGTTAGACCAACCTGAAATATAAAATCTAAAATTAAAAAATAAAAATTAAACTTTTACCTACACAAGATTCTCGTCCTCCCTCTCGTCCTCATTGAGAAAATTCAGTGCTCGGATGGACTTGAGTGGATGCTCGGTCAACTAATTAACAAAATTAGTTGCAAACCCCAAAAGAAAAACAAAAAAATAAAAAAAAACAATAAAAAATCTAGGAAAATAAAAATTCCTACCGGGAATTTTTAACGGGGACTCAATTGAGGTATATACAACGGGGACTCAATCGTGCGGACTCAATCGTGGGGACTCAATCGTGCCGGGACTCAATCGTGGGGACTCAATCGTGCGGACTCAATCGTGGGGACTCAATCGTGCGGACTCAATTGAACTGCTCCGGAAGGATAAGGCACCCAAAAATACAATATCAAACACTGCCCCTGCTCTTTATAAATTCTTATTTTTTGGCCTCCTTAAATCCAAATTTTTTTATAATTTTTGATGCCGTTAAGCCTAAGTTATAAATATAATTTCATTTTTTTTTGGTTATCCGAGGTATTTGCTTAAACTCTTTAACATTATCCACATAAAATATAGACTGATGACATCTATTCCCTAAATTTTAGACTCGAAAAAATATTAACTGACATGACATGATACACTGTAAATTTTTACCATAATTTTGACCTTAATCTTTCACATACTGCCCCTGCTTCCCATGATAATTTCTTCCATTATTAGAGTCAAAAATAAAGGTACTAGATTGCTATTGAAATAAATGATTAATGCAGCTATTTTTGAAGGAATGGGTTGATTCCTGGTATGAAGTTATGAACGAATACAATCAAACTGACTTAGAATCTTCAAATTGCACAAATCGACGAAAGTTGTTCATTGCATCAGATGAACTTAAAGATGTGGTAAAAGAGGCTAAGATTAGATGGGGAAATAAATATGAAATTTATCACGGACCATTTAACACAAAAAGTATGTATATAAAAATATAAACGTTAATGAGGTCCTGTATAGGGTTTCCTAAATGGACCGACTCGGACCGAAAGATCGAGTCGTGCCTATGATATCTGGCCCGAAAAATATTTGTACGGCCTAACTCGATAAAATAGAGGCCGAAAGTGGCTCGTATGGTCATACTTGGTATAAAATAAAGCAGCTGGGCTATAGCTATTTCTCTCCTTTAGCTAGTGCAAAAGGTTATTCGGCGGCTGGGAGCGAACCAGCATCTTCAGTAGACCGGACTGATGTGTTAGCCATTACACCACGCCGCCTACTGCTCAGCCGTAGGAAATTAATAGCTATATGCTTTACAATAATAAGGTTTTCAATCTGATTTTGATTCCTTTCAATTCGGGTTCTTTGAGCCAACTATGATGTAGAAAAAGAAAACTGGATTATAGGGGAGATAACCGACAAGTATCATTAATTTTTCTAATTAAATTCATTAGATGATTCATGGCAAGCTTTGGCTGAATTAATATCTGTCTCACATATTCTTTCTAGATGTAGATTTTTAGTGTGTACTTTAAGCAGTAATGTAAGTAAATTTTAGTTAAAATTTATTCAATTCAACCCTTTTGTAATTCTATTATGTCGAATTTTCGAATTCTACTAGGTCTAATTGAAAAAAACGAGGTTGGATTCAACCAATCAAAAAACGTTTTTAAATGGGTTTGGCTCCTTTACCTACAAAATTCTCAAAATTTTCGTCTGCAAAGTTAAAAATACTCTCGATAGCGACACACCTATTTTTCGATTTATATCAGGTCCAGGGTTTACTAACTAAAACAAAGATCGGATTTATAAAACATACCCAGTTATTGTGATAACCGGAATTTATAACTAACCCAAATTTATTTCAAACTTAATCCAATTCAATAACAGTTTTGCCGCGTAAGTTATGAGCTTATGCAAACAATTCAAGGCGATGCTAGTGATAATGTACATTCCCTTGACTATTTTTATTCAGAATTGTGGTTTGGTAAATTGTTTTTACTAAATCACAATACAAAGAAAAATTTAAATTTCTAGAGGATGAGATGGAGGCGACTGTTGATTACAAACCTAAACAAGGTATTATTTTATGAATAGCATATGTTTAATAGAAACTGGCTTTTGACCTTCCAAAATTCTCAAAATTTTCGCCTACGGCGCTAAAAAGGAAGAAAACTGGCGAAAAATCCGAAAATCTTTTCTTTTTTTCTTAAGTACGAGATGCAAATTATTTGTTTTTATTTAGAATATCCTATGAGTCCATATGAATTGTGGGCTGAAAAGGGAGATGTTATTGGTAAGTCAAATTATAGATAAATATGGTTTTTAATTGAAAGTATGCTAATGATCCAAAATGCTTTTAATAGCAAGCTGCTAGTATTTTTTGAAACACCTAGCATTTTTTTCAATGTTACAAATTTTAATGTCCGTACCGATTTTGGGATATATTCTATACATAAATAAAAATAATTTTGAGAATTTTGGAAGGCCAATTAGTTAAACCGTTTAGAGCGAAGTGAAATTTTAGAATGTTGGAAGGGCAATATTTCATCTATGTTATCCAAACAAGATGTAAAGTAGAAGTGGGCTCTTGTTGTGCATTTTTATCAATCTACTAACAATTAAGACCTTTTATGCTTTTACTTGTTATTAAACTTTAAAATTTTGTTTCGTTGTTTGTTTCAACGGAATAAATTTTCTGTGATATAGAAAAAAAGCTGTGCTATCGTCCACTGAAAATCCAAAATTTGTTTACCATGAATCGCTAGAATGGAGCTTGACTGAGTCACTCATACAAATTTCACAAAATCGTTGCAGTACTCTAGGGGGGCTAGGTTTAAAAAATTTTTGAATTCGTGTTTTACAATGATTTTTGTTACTTTAATTGTCTCTTGTGCTCAGACTATGGATAAAACGTGATATGATTATGGTATTATGGCACCTTAAAATCAAAAAATTTTCGCCAATCGTTGCAGTACCATGAATCGCTAGAATGAATCGCTAGAAATCGCTAGAAATGGGACTTTTAGGAAAATTTTGAAAAAAAAAAATTTTTATTAATTTATTTAACATTTCTATGTTCGTGGAAGGAATCTTCTTGGCCTTCCAAAATTCTCATTTGCGGGACTATAAATGAGAATTCTCTCTAGTTTGATGTAGTATCTCAAAGCTCAAGATCAGTGTTTTAAGATTGGCAATCTCTATTATAAAGTACAAAGGCCAATTCGATTAATATGCCAATATGATTAATAAACTATTTAATAATTAAATTATTAATTTATTTAACAGGCGTTGGGGTCATAAGGACGCGGGGCCATTAGGGCGCCAGCACTAGAAACTGACACTTAGGCGAAACCGAAATTTATGAAAATTTTCTCAAATTTCTTTAACATCCTTGACTACCTGCTCCAGAAATTTCAGAATTTTTCATCAAATATTTCTGAAGTTATAGTCGATAAACCGCGAAAAATTAGTGTTTTTTCGGAAAATAAACATTTTTGGCCACAATTTCCTAAATTCTTGATCAAAAATTCTGAAATTTTTGGAGAACGTAGATAAAGGCATGAGAGTTATTATTGCAAAATTTTATCATTTTTGATAAGCAACTCACTGTTTTATAAGCTCGCGCCCTAATGGGCCCGCGCCCTAATGGCCCAGTCCCTTTAACAGTTGTTAAAAGTCCAGTTTTTCAAAATTTCTATGTTCGTGGAAGGAATCCTCGTTTAAATAGTGAAGGACGATTTCCAATGTATCTTCTTAAGGAACATTTTAAATTTGAAGACTCATCGGATTTTATAAATATTTTTGCTCCAACTAGGGAAACAAATCTAAATTAGATTATTTATTATAAGTATATGTCCCAGGAAATTTCAATTTTAGGAAAAATTTAATTTTTCCAGGAAATTTCAAATTTTCCTAAAGGTTAGGAAAATTTCAATCATTATAAAGTTCAACTTTTAGGAAAATTTGTTTTTTCCTAAAATTAAAATTTTCCTGAGAATATACATGTTATAAATTTGCATAAATACTTAAAAGAATGTGTATTTTTGCTAATGTGATATGTACATATACTGTACGTTCATTACTGAGTATGGCTCTATTATTTAGTACGCTCTTTTGCGTTCTGCAACCGGACAGATCTGCACAAAAATAAAATTTCGTTCTCAAGGAAACAAAACTGGAAAATGGGGCTTAAGATCCTAATAAGTAGAGCCCGGATTTTTATGCATTAAAAAATGCAAAATATGCACTATAATATGCAAGTAAACCAAAATATAAATACACGCATAGTTGCATGAAAAATACCATTTATACCTAAAAATTTTACATATTTTTAGTCAAAATGATTTAAAAACCCATTTTTTATTAAGATTTCTCCTATTTTAAATGTATAGTTCGACAAATTGAGCATTTTTACGCTGTTGGGCATTTTTAGATGAGGTATTTTGGTGGTGGGACATTTTGGGGTGCGACATTTTGGGGCTGAGACATTATGGGGGTGGGCCATTTTCTGGCGAAACCAATAAACACAAAAATTTTTTTACAAAATTTGTAATTTTTACAAATTTTTTCCTAAATTTTTACTAAATTTTCACTTTTTGGCAGGATTTTAGGCAATTTTCGCAATATTTTCCCCAAAAACCCCAAAATATGCAGTAAAATATGCATTATGCAACAAAGTCCGGAATATGCAAAAATATGCATTATATGCAAATAGAAACCCCCTCTAAAGTTTTCAAAACTTGCGGAAACAGTGTTTTCTGTGCATAACACATCATGAAAAGTTTGCAAAAAAATATGCATTTGCATAAAAATCCGGGCTCTACTAATAAGGCTTAAGATCCTTCTAAATTTACGAGTCAATGAATGTTTATGAGTCGCATAAGAATTTGAGGTCAAAAATATTATGAGCCAATATAAAAATAACAAAAAAATCTTTAGATTACCGGCTCTGCAATAAAGTAGATAATCTAAAAAATTTTGTTATTATTATGAAACGGCTATCTAACAAAACATATATTTCTAAGTCTTGATTTAAAAATATGACAAAAATGACTGAAAACACCTGATTCTTCCTTTATTTTTATCGTCATTTTTACAAAACTAAACAAACAAAAATATTTCTTTACCAAAACTGAAACGAAAAAGTAAATAATGCGTAATTTTTTAATAATTTAAAGTAAATTCAAATTCATTTAGGTAGCCTTTAAGATATTTTCTGCGTGTTCCGTTTCACATTTTATTCCTTCGTTTTGTCGACCTCCAAAGTCGTTCGATGTTCTGCGTATGTATTTTTTTATCTGTATGATTAAAGAAATTTTTTGAGTGATTAACTGTAAAATGTGCATAAATTGGCTTGCGGCTTTTTAGACCCGAGGAATGGCATTTTATCCCTTCCACATATCCTCCAAAACCTTCGTACCAGGAGCAATCTTGTGACGGATTAGCTTTATTATTATATCATGATTCCTTTTCTATTTGGTACCACTTAGACTTAAACTTCTTTATTCTCTTTAATTTTACAAATATTATATGCTTTACCTAAAAGAGATTAGCTACACAATGCTCCTACAACCCAAGTTTGCGTGAGAATTCGTCCAGCCTTGTTTTTCTGAACTATCCTTGATAGTTCAGTAGTATGAATATAATTTCTGAGAGTTTTAGTCAAAAATATTTATTCAAGTTAAAATTTATTTAGTGGTAAGTCGATGTTAAATAAAAGGACTATTTTAGAGTTGTGAGTTAAAAACAGTTAAAATATGAGAATACTGTTGGGTTTATAAAGGATTTATTTGTGGTCAAGAAAAGAGACATAAATCGGACAAGATAAAAAATGGAGTCGGGATTCCTTTTACTTTTAATATTATTTATTTATTTTCCCAATTTTTATATCATGAGAAAATAGTTTATTTACTTCCAATTTATTTCCAAATATATATTTTTATTTATTTGTTTACTGTCCTAGATGTTGTATTTTCCTCTTGGCAAACACAGATCCATCCACTTCGACGTTTAAATTTTGACCGCCTATAACATTGCGTCGCCTTTTATTTTTAATATTTGAGCACATTTCACACGTGTAACTACAAAAATTAACTGTAGTAGTAGACCCCATCCCCATCTCGCGCTGACAAAATTTTTATTGAGTTGGACTCGAACTCCGCCAAAAATTGAACTTTAATATTGTTAAAAAAGGTAATTTCCCTTTTATCACTGTTGAACCATGTTTTAGTTCGTATTCCTCTTGTAAATTTGCATTCTTTTGCTTTATATTTCCATGCATAAAAACCTCGAGCCGAAGAAATTCTCATTTCTTTTCTGCACATATCGCAGATTCACTCTCGATGCAGAATCCCACGTTGTTGAAAAAACGTACACAACCGAGATTTTTCTTTCACTCAGCGAGCTCATCTATACATATGTTTAATTAATTAATCATAATTCATTTTCTATAAATAACGTTAAAAATGGAAAATTTATTAACTAGAAAACAACATTCATTTTTATGCAGTACCTCCTCTAACTTGCCTTTTGCTTATAATTTTTGATGGAAATAAATGATTGACAGTTTTAAGAGAAAATTAATCTGAGACTCAAATAGGGAGGGTGGGGGGGGGGGGGTAATCATCAATTGGGGTTGGGGTAATCATCACTAAATCATCATTTTTGCAACAAGTTTACTTTTTTTTGAAATTTATTAATCTTAATTATTAATCTTTAAATAAAAATCAAAAAAAGAAGAAACTGCATATTAATATTGAATTAAAAAAATAAGCAGATTTTAATCTGTTTCAATGTTTCCTTTGTTTTTATTTAAAAAAATGAGTTAATAAATATACTTTTATCCCCAAAAAAGAACAAAATTTTAAAATTATTAATAATTTCCCTCTTAATAATTATGGAATTGTGGAAATATTTTAGGCGGATTTATTACCTTTTCAAACGCCGTTTTATATTAAGAACTACTAAAAAACTTATTTTAATTCCAATACTTATTTTAATGTTTATCAATGCTCCTCCATATAATGTAGAAATTAAATTATCAGAGAAAAAGGAGAAAGAAAAACAAATTTTTAAATTTTTAAAATTAAATAATAAATCGAGAATATATTGGCATCAATGGCTAGAACCTTTAAATTTTAGGAAAAAAATTCCGGAATTTGATAGGTTTATTTTAACTGAATATATGGATGGTCAATTAGGTAATCAGGTATGTTAATTTATGTCTATCAGGGATGGGTCGGGTAGTCGATTACGGGTTGACGGTTTGATAGTTTGCTTATTTTTCTCATATTTGTAATTAAGTTGAAGTAATCTATGAGTAATTAAATTTTGGAATAATTTTGGTTCGAAAGTGCTCGCCGAACTGAGTCGTATGGTACCAAAATTACGCTGTGAACTCAAAAAAATAAACTCTTAAAAATTGAAAAATTTGAAAAATCATATGGTTTCAATTTTTCATATGGATAACCGCACCGGTTTTTGAGTAAAAAAATCCAATTTTAAAAATGTTATCAATGCTCCTTGTTATCATTAAAATGTTATCAGGCTTCCGAGGAAAAAAGTACATACCTATAAGACATTACTAATTTTCTAACATAAAATAAAAGATTGAACAAAAAATCTAAACAATCGTTCAATAACATAATTGCAAGGATTAGCCTTATTCTGAAGCATACATCCTTTAGTAAACCGGAATGTATTAGAATAAATACAGTATTCGACCAATTACACAATTAATTTTTGCTATCTTTCCATTCATTTAATTAAATTAACTAATATAGATGTTCCGGTTCGCTTCACTCTATGCAATGGGTCAATTACTAGAACGAACACCTGTTTACTTCTTGGATAAAAAAATAATACAACTTATTGAAAAAGAATTGAAAGAAGTCTTTCCTAACTTTTATTCACGTATCTACTATTTGGTAGTTAAAATATATAAAATCAGTGGCAAAATACGGATCACTGGAGAAATTATAGTTTACCGGGGTAATTAGGTTACTAGGGGGATTAGGCCGCCTTATCAAAACATACTCAGGTAAGGGTTCGGCTCATGAACACAACAGAACTTATGTTTTTCTTGTCTAAAAATGTGTAAAAAGGTAAAATATCAGTATAAAAGTACTAAAAATGGTCCTCTTGTGCATTTTTCCCGGATTTTCAGACCCCTGAAAATCCGGGTACCATAGGGGGGAGTAAGCTGTTTTTTGGGGTCAAAAATTCGAATATGCAAATAATAGCTCATTCGAAAGGGCTCGACGAGCTGAGTTGAATAACACCAAAATCAGCTCGATTGGATGATTCTGAACAAAATTATGACCAACAGAATCTTCGCTGGAAAAACTGTTTTTGTGCTGCTACGGAAGGTAGGCCGGGCATGGTCTTCGCTACACGATGGCCGTGCTTCGCTACGGTCGCCGCTCGCTGCGCTCGCGGCGACCGTAGCGAAGCGGCGGCCGTCGTTCCGCTCGACATGCCCGGCTTCCTCCGCAGCGGCAAAAACTTTTTTCCGCGAAACCCTTGTGGAAGATGTTTGTCAAATCAAGTCCGATTTCGTTGATTTTGATGTCATTCGACTCAGCTTGACGAGCTCTTTCGAATGAGTATAATTTGCATATTCGATTTTTCACCCCCAAAAACAGCTTGGTCTCCCCTGTGCTTTCCGGATTTTCAGGGGTCTAAAAATCCGGGAAAAATGCAAAAGAGGACCATTTTGAGCACTTTTATACTGATATTTTATCTTCCCACACCTTTTTATACAAGAAAAATATAAGTTCTGTTGTGTTCATGAGCCGAACCCTAGCCCATACTCATTTTCGAATGCCTCAAGAATTAAACGTTCATTAAAATTTTATATACGTGCCATAATCTTTAAATTGGTTTCAGGAGTTTGACTTTTAATAACCCATTTTAGCTAAAATGACTAAAGTTGTCTTAATTGTATTTTGGTTCACTCAAAGTATACTATGGTGTGTTAAGAAATTATATGAACACCCAGATTTTTCTCATTTCTCAAAGTTTCTGAAGGGTTATCAATTTGTAATTTTTACAGTAGTCATAAAATGTAATTTGTACAATATATCCATAATATTTTAAGTTTATTTTTGCGAAATTTTTTTTATTCCAATTTTTCACAAAAATAGGTGTTAAGAAATCTTTTAATCCCTAATTACGAATGCGCGGGGTTTCAAGGCTCTAAAGCTCGTATACCGTATTTTCTCGATTAATTCCCCTCCATTGAATAATTCCCCACCCCCAAATACTCTACTGCACGTTCAAATGCCAAAACTTGAATAATTCCCCTCCCTTGATTAATTCCCCATGCCAAGTAAGAATTGAAAAAATAAATCCCCATAGGAAGTAATCAAGAAAATACGGTAATATAGCTTCCTTAACATTTCTACATTATATTGTTACTTTTTTATAATTAGAAGGATGATTTTGATGATATATATAAATTATATTTTGCAAGACATTGTTGTGACTATAATGATCCAAAAATGTTTGTAATTTTTTAAAGTTTAAAATTAGACATGATCTAATTTATATTTGCTTCATTTTTCAGACTATTGAGTCAGGAAAGTAGAGTTTTAATGTTAACAGGTGGTCCGAATTTCATAAATGTGCAATATTTTGATCATATGCGATTAAGAATACTTGAATTATTTAAATTTAGTTCGAGGGTTGTTAGGAAATGCTCGTATATTCACAAGAAATTATTTAGGTAAAAATCCAGGGAATAAATAATTAATGACAATTATAGTAACGATAGTTCCTACAAAATTTGTGTCCACACAAGAGTTGGTGATTTTACTGGATTTGGTGAATCTATTGTTGAGGAAGTTAGCGATGCTATAACAAGAATATTAATTATACTAAAAAGTCACATGGTTTAATATTTATTTGGGATATACTATAGTATATAGCAGGCAAAAAAGCAATTATCATTCAATTCCTCTTGGCACACTGAGTCGAACGGTACTACTTTTCCAGTGAGGAAATGCCTGTCGACCGAGTTAGAGGGTTGTTATTTGTTGTTGTTACCTATTTTTTATATAGGTCCCCGAAAATGGAAAAAAATATGTGATAGTAATCATATTATTGTGGTCAATTAGGAGCTCATTCAAGAAAACTCGTCGAGTTGGATATAGTAGTATTGAAATAACCTTGAGGCCGTCGTTCTTCATCGGCAGCGGCAAATTCCTTTACCAAGGCCTATGTATGTGAAGGGGTAAAAACAAATGGGCATAACTTTGTTTAGAATCAACGAATCAGGCTGAGTTTTGTACCATTCGACTCAGTCGCCGAGAGGAATCGATGTGTTTTGTGTGTTTTGTATCGAAATTTTGCCTCCGGTATACTATATTATAGCCTTCTATTTATGTTTCCACAAATTTTTAATTTTTAGAAAAATTCGAAAAGAAAATTTACTTTGTTAATGTTCGGAATGGACAAAAATTTTTTACAGTCAATAAAAGTTGATGGGGTACGAAGTATTTTTTAAATAATTTTTTACTAAATTTTAGTCAATAAATAAAATATTTTATGTTATTGATGCAAATCTGACACGTGGAGAGGAATTAAATTTTGCTAGTCAAAGTTGTGATTCTTTTTTATCTACAGCTTCACTATCTTCTTATGCATTTTGGATGGGGTTTTTAATGCCTAATGTTAAATTTTTATAATTTATAAGTAATAAATTTGGCACAACTTTAGTCTGTGAAGGGCTCTTATAGTTCATAGATAATTTTAAAATAATCGCTCACCCCAACCGGTTTAATAGACACACATTCTACAGTAGCGCCATAACTTTTAATAAGTATTTAAAATATTTTAGAATCGCCCAATATTTTACTTGCCGAGAAAATTTTACGGACTCAGTACAAAACAAATGCTTCCAAAAAGTTGGATTTCTCTAGAGAAAGATTGGATTGTATATACAAAGAAAAATTAATTATCGAAAATGATCATTAGCTTCTTCCCCATCATATTGATCGTCTATCTTTATTATTATTTTTTTTATTATTATACCTCAAACTCTTTTTGTCATAGAATTAATTAAGTCAATAAAGAAAAAGATACGAGTGGCAAATTAACACTATGAAATCTCTTATGCCCATGGAGTGAAATTGATGAAGAAGTCTGACTATTATGTACATATATATGGTCTCTTAATATATCTGCAAGAGACTTAATATGTCAAGCCTTTGGCGAGGGGGATCGAGACACCTTGGGGATCGAGACATTTTTACGAGATCTCGATTCTCGTACGACCCTCCCAATCCGATCTCTATCATAAGTTTACATGTTAATATCCTAAAGGAATCTTCACTATTGTTTGTCATGCACATCATAAAGTGAGCATTGACAGAGCTCTCTAGATCACGTTTTAAGAATAACGAATAAACCATCAAACGTCGAAAAAGATTGCTATTTTGATTAACTTATTTATTTAATCCTTTATAATCCAGATTCGGACATATGTATAACTTATTGAGTGCTAAGCAAAAAATTAGTCAAACATTGTTTTTCATAATAAAAAGGCAATGTAACGTTCTGCAAAAAACCGAAAATTTAGCTAAAACTTTTAGTTCAATAAAAAAATGCAAATGCATTTTTTCAAGCTGGCATGCTGTATAATGCACATAAACACATTTTCCGCATGTTTTAAAAACTTTAGAGGGGGTGCGAATACATGGGAGTGGGGGGGGGGGGGATGTGGCAGAACAGAAATTACCTTACGAGGTTGTGAGAATTAAGAGGACTAGAGAAACTGAGTGGATCATCCAATTTTTGGAAGGATAGGATTTCTTTCTTTTATAGAAAAAGGTACCATAGAAAATGTCGGGTTTAAGGTTAGATTATCGGATAGTAAAGCGTAACATCCCTGTTATCTAATACAGCGGCATTAACAATTCCTTATCCGCAACCGGCAATGTTTACCATCTTAATGAGAATTTCGGTTCCAGACCCGGATATAAGGGAATTTGTTAATATGGATATCAGGTCTTAGGATTTTGCTTAGGATATCGGATACTGATATCCGGTCTACCTGGGATTTGCTACCTCTAGTTTGGCACCTTTACACCACTCATAATTGTAGGGAAACTTTTGTTCACATACAATATGAAATTTTTATTTTAATTATCAATAAGAAATTCCATCTTTTTCGGGTTTCCTCTTCCATCTTTTTTCTTCCGGATTTTTATTTAAATTAATTTAACATTAACAGTATGTTAATTTGTCTCATTATTATTTTTTGGAGAAGGATATCAGAAAATTTTCCAAGAACCGCAACCCTAATTAAAATGATTTTGAAGAGATTGATTTACAGAATTATAATAATCTTAGTGATTGTTATTTTTATATTCTTGCCTGCCATTAAATGTATGTTTTCATTTACGTGAATTTGGTGGGATTTCTGTGGATTTGAGTGGATTAAGAGGACTTTTTGAGGATTAAGAGTGATATACAGGCGACAATTATGCGAATTTTAGAAAGCCAAGAAGCCAGATTCCCTCAATTTTAAAGATAATATAAGGAATCCAAGATGTTTAATTATTAGGGGTGTAAAGACAAAGAATACACCCCAGGACCGAAAAAACTCCAAGTTATGGACGGCACACCCCAGGGCCGAGAAATTTGAATTGCTAGATTATATTTGTAGTGGTTAAGTTTTTATTCGGCGCAATCAAAGCATAGATTTATAATATGGCCATGAAAAATATGCGACCATCTAATATTAAAATTTGTTTGTCATAACACGAACAAAACCTTACTCGTAAATCTGCCCTATACCCTTCATTTGTCTCATAAACTAGTCCATTTATGTGAAAAGACTGATGATATCATTGGAAAAGAAAATCAAAATTCAACAATTATTTTTGAGAAAAAAATCAAGTATCTACTAAGATCATTCCCACCTCCATTTAAAAATACAACAAAATATCTTCTAATGCAAATTCCACAACATTGGAATGGTGATTGTGGTGGTTTAGCAAATCAAGTAATTATTTAGATTATTTAAACTAGGGTTCTATAATACTTGAATACATCTTTTCATCAAATTTTATGAAATATTTTAACGAAGAATTCAACTAACTTCTGAATTCTTTTTATATAGATGTGGCGCTATGCAGTGATTTATAGTTTAGCAAAATCAACTGGTCGTTTTCCTGGTATTTCATATGCAAGCACATGGACCTGTGATAAACTCAATAGTCCAAGGGAAATTGAAAGAACTTTTCCACTTTACCATGCAGTTCAATATTATTTTGTATGTAAATATAATATTTATACACATTTATGTAATTAGTATAGATTAGTATAATTAGTAATTAGTATAATTAGTATTTTTAGAAATTTTTAAATAATTCTAAAGCTCCCTTAAGCTTCTTAATTCCTTTAAATCCATCGATATCGCCACAACTATCCTAATCACTTTGATTCGTTACAAATCCCTCGATATCTCCTCGAGTCTCTTACTTAATCTATATCCTAATCCTTAAATATCATATCCATACCCTCATAATCCCTTAATTTAGACCTTGACTTTAGACCTTTGATAAATTGTTTTTGGATAATTATAACGAGTAAAATAAGGTGATCTTAATGTGAATCTTGGTAAACAAAATTTCGAAGATTTTTCGAAAAATTTTGGTGGCAAAAATTTGTCACTAAATTTCTGACATTTATTTAAGCAAGTTGAAAGCAATGATGATTTTATTTATGACCGAACATTTGAAGAACATTGTTGTAAATATTATGATGAAGAGTATGACTAAGTTTTTAAATTATATATTTGATATGAAAATTGCAGAATTTTGGAGAAATATACAGCAAAATATTTAATTATTTCACCACCACCACAATCTCCAAAATATTTATTAAATATTAATAATGAACTTAGAGAGTTATTTAGATTTTCTGATAATATTAGAATGAACGTGGATAATTTTATTTATCGTTTATTTAGGTTTGTTTTAATTCATCTAGCATCATTTTGCCTTTTCTAGGCTACATTTACCCCATATTATTAGACACTTTCTCCTTATAGTTTATATTGTTATCAATCAGGCATAAACCTTGATAACAACGCACCTATGTTAGGCCTAAAAACCGCTTTCAAAACAGTCTGAGCTACTGGCCTTTTTTCGTTTCTGCAGAACTTTTCCCCTCATCAGCAGATTTACACATCTAATAACAACCCTTTTTAGGAAATTAATTCTGGCCCTATGAAGATTTTCCCTCACAGAAACATAAAACCAAGACTAAATTACAAACATTTTCGCCTGGGTTGATAATATTCTTTAGCATCACTGATTTATTATATATATGAGTGTGTATGAAATTATACCCTTCCTCTAATTGAGTTTATAGTTTATAAGATACTTAATTGTTGATTAAAAAATATACCTAATTACAGAAGCGATAAATCACATAAATTTTGTGTTTATACGCGCCGTGGTGATTTTACAAAGGCTAAATGGAAGGAATGGCACAAGGCTTCTGATGTCATATTTACAGAGAAAGGCGTAGAATATATACTAAAAAATGAGCTAAGGGTAAATTTACTTAAATATTTTTTAGCAACTTAATTTTTATAAATAATCAAACAGCAAAATTACTAATATTATTTAGCATAAAAAATTTGGAAGTTCTATTGTTTTACTTGGTGAGGATAAGCAATTTTTATACAAATTGAACATAACAAATAAGGTTAAAGATACTCTTAATAATTTATTAAGTATTTGTCTTATTTGTTTTGCTACGAAACAAAAACTGACACTTAGGTTAAGCCTAAAGTCACGGTACACTACAGTAGACATATATGGACCTATTATAAGTATCTTACTCCCAAAAATCCCCCAATATCTCTGCTAATCTCCAATGCACTCTTACTCACTTCCCCTCTATATTCCTTATAGAGATATCAGAAATCTCAAACCAATGGAGTTGAGATACCTATATCAACTGAATTAAATACAAGGGGCACGCAAACGTACGGGCTCAACAGCCTAAATTCACCATGCATTTCCTAAAACCAAAATTATTTTTTCAACAAATTTACAGGGTAAAAAGATTTATATTCCTGAACCAATGAATAGAGGGCATGATATGTGTTTTGCCATCACAATTTGCAATTCTCTTTTGTTGACAGCTTCGTCATCAACATATGGATGGTGGATTGGATATTTATTAAAAAAAGAAAATGCCAAAGTATTCTTCGATGCGGATTTCAGTCATTCACTGCTTTCAATTGAGAATTTCCCTTACAATTGGATTCCAATTATTTATGACACGAAGTTAAATAAAATTAAAAAATTCAGGAAAAGTATTAAATATAAAAAAATAAACTACCGTGAATAATCTAATTGAAGCCCACCTCTTATAGAAGTCCACATCTAATACGGGTGGGAGAGAGATGAGGAGAGATGCGAAGCAGGGTTGCGTCGTAATTACGAATTACGATTACGAATTACGAATTACGGCGTTTTTTCAGTTACGAATTACGAATTACGATTACGAAAAAATTTTTTAAATTACGAATTACGAATTACGATTACGAAAATATAGGGAAAAATTACGAATTACGAAAATAATTTTGCCAAAAAATTTTAGAATAAAAAGGAGAAGAAATATTTATTTTTCTCTTTTCTTAGTTGTGTTAATCGGTGGTTGAGTGGGTTAAGAGTCAAGCTTCACTCATTTAATATTTTGTGGTGTTTGGTTCGAATCCAAGTGTGGGAAATAAAATTTAGACAACCTATTTTTTCAAAAATAAATGTTTTTAAATTTGATTTTGATTTTAGGTTTTTAAATTTATATTTTTAATATCTTAAAATTGAAAAAAATTAAAAATTTTTAATCTAGCCATGAATTTTCTAAAAATTTTTCGCCTGCGGCGCTGAAAATATAAGTGTGTTGGCTCGGGATTAAGTGAGAATGATTTGACATGATATCAAACTTAATCTGGGACGATGATTCCTCATGATTGATTAAAGAAATATCGGAGGATTATTAGGATTAAGAGGGATATCAGGGAATTAATTGGGATTTAAATAATATCAGAGAAATAAGAAGACTTGGAGAGATTAATGGGAGAAGCAGCAATTATTAATAGATAGTTGATTTTTAAAATTAATTTAAATATTTTTGAAAAATTACGAATTACGATTACGAATTACGAATTACGGCATTTTTTCAGTTACGAATTACGAATTACGATTACGAAAAAAATTTTTAAATTACGAATTACGATTACGAAAATTTTTTTAAAATTACGAATTACGAATTACGATTACGAAAAAAAATTTTCAATTACGACGCAACTCTGATGCGAAGAATGAGGAGATTGAAAAAATGAGGAGAGAGAGAGATTGAAAAGAGACTGAGGAGAGAGCTGACCCATTGAAAAAAATAAGCCCAGGGCTTCAATTAGAGTATTTACGGTAATTTTTAAGTATTGATATGTAAAATTTACTTTTTTTACAAAATAAAATATAAACTAATTAGGTGTGATATTTATTTACATAAATAAAATTTAATGCTACTCTCTTAAACTTACAAATGTAATTGATTTCAATATTTTAATAGAACACAAAGTAATAATAATGAATAATGGCTCAACACCCAAATCCACACCTTTTGATCCAATCAGAACATTTAAGTTGATGAACAATTTTTATGATTTTTTTCAAAAAAGTATAACATAATTATATTTACTTTACCAATCAAAAACTAAAAATTTACAAGAACCAATTTAATAAAAAGATAAAATTTTCAAATTAAGTAACTCTAACAATTTGTAAATTTCTAATTTTCCGTTCAATTTCCCCTCCATTAGAAGAATTTTTAATTTTCTGTTTATTTTCATATATTTTAGAAGCAAGCTGTTCTCCATAGGGGACAGTATCATGCAAAAGTATAGGCAAAATAACGAGGGCGTGGAACACACCGATAACTTGAAATATTTTTGGATTAAAAAATTTTCTTTTTCTAAAATTACCCAAAACGAGAAATATTGTTTTGAAGAAGACTCTGACCTGGAAGAAAATTTTTTTAAATCATAATACTTAAACCTATACCATATAGGAATCAATGAAAGCTAGTACTAGAACACCAAGAATCGTAGAAATAGAGCCGTGAACCACTAGAAAAATATTTTTAAAAAAATTTCAGGCTTACAAATATCTAATTTATATATTTTTTTACAATTATTTGTAAAAAATTTCAGACCTTCGTTTCGAGTCGGGCCTACCTTCAAGTCATTTTTATCGGGCCGGCCCAATCAAGTCTATTTAGCGCCAAAATTCAATGCCCGACTAGATAATTCGGACTGGGCCGGATCGGGCCTCAAACCCTATTGTCAATATCCATTTTGAAGGATATCATTATTGAAGGATATTAATAGGAAAATTTTAATATGAAGCTCAATCTTTAACAATATCCAAGCTAATTGGTTTTTAATCCCAAAAATATCAACAAACTCACTCGGCCAAGCCAATTTTTCTAGAGTATCAATACAACGTTCACGTGGGTTTAAATCAGCAGGGCCGCTAACAAATCCATAGGTTACATGCGCACTGAATTCTATTGAAAAGCCGATTGCAAGGATTAGAGTTATCATTGAGATCGGGTCGAGTTTGACATTCCAAAATGAGAGGAAGCCTATAACACCTAAATGGATAGGAAAACAATTAATTTTTAAGAACATTTAATGGGGAAATTAATCTCTCAAATCTTCTTAATCCTTCAAATCCAAAGGTATATCCATGTCTAATCTATTTTAAATATGCTTTTGTCTAAATTGCCTCTATGTACTTAATGTTTAGAGTTAAGTCCTTCCTTGACCGTTTTTAAACAACAATCCCAAAGATCTGGAGACCGATTTCACGAAATACTGAATTTCACTTTTATGTCTGTTAGATTCCTGATCCATACATACACAACAGGGCTGGGCGAAATCTAAAAATGAAAAGCGAACTGCGAAACTTTTCGCGCTAAAAATGCGAGAATGCGAAAGATGCGAAACGCGAAAGTGCAAAATAAGCCCAGCCCTGATACACAACATTGATATATAGATTTTATTATTGAAGCTTATTCTACCAATGTGTACTATTTGAAAAAAAAGTAAATTATTGTTTTAATACCATTGATTGTTTTAATACCAATTATAATAATTGATGACGAATTAATCATTTTAAGGTTAATTAATTGATAACAAATAAAAATTATTTGTACCTATTTCAATACTGAACATAGCTAACATAATCCAAATTGTGCAAATTGGATTAGGAATACAAAGGAGAGAAATAACAACCATACATGCCATAGCTATTAAATCATTACGAAGTGTGAAAGGAAGAAGAACGTTCAACTGTAATTTATAATTTTTACAAAATTCAGAACGCAAAGAGTGAGAGGAAAGCAAAGAGTAATAAGTTAATTTTTACTTGATCAGCAATAGCCCTTCCATGTTGAAAAGTATAAACTTGAAGGTCCTTATGCTTTGAGGCTACTTCCCTCAACATTTGAGTAACAAGAACAAGGTCATTGGCATTGTTGAAATTAGTAACTCCGATTCGAAAACTTTCAAAATAATGTTTACATTTTTGATTTTCAAAATACCGAAAAGAACTCATTTCAAGAGGATCCCAATTCTCTGTAGGTGTGATTTGATCATTTGCCCAAACAAAATCTTGTGACCTTAAAATAAGTTTTTTATAATTTTATATAATTGTTTATAAGAAATGGTTATACAGGGTGACTCAAAAGTCTTTGCCTGCACATTTTTTATCATAACTTTATTAAAACTTAATCAAATAATATAAAAATACAATCAAATAATAGAGAATTAAATGGAGAACAAAATATATTAGGATTTTTCGAAATACCTCCCTTTGGCTTTAAGATAGAGGCGCAGACGCAAGCAAAAATTTTTGCAAAATTGCCGCACCTATTATGGTGTAATTTTTTCCCATTTCTGAACGAGTGATTGTTGGAGTGACTCCAAACTTTGGAGTTATTAAGCAAAGAATGTTGCCTCCAAAAATGACCAAAAAGATAAATCCACGGATTCAAACCCGGTGTGTACGGTAGCCATTTTTGAGGCACACTAAAACCAAGTAAATTGGCAACAAGACAACCTTGCATCACTTTAGCCTTATAATCAGGGGATGAATTCTACTTATAGATCCAGTCCTTATACCAAAAGTTTTCCCAGACCCAGTGCTTTAAAACATACTGAAGGATTTCGAGTAGATCAAAGTATTTATTTATTTTGACCCAAGGATTCATAAAAATCAACGAATTTTGATCGTTTTGCAAATAACAGTCCATATCATTTCGAGGGAAGGGTTTTGGAAATCCTTAACAACTGGATAAGAAAGAGGAGATTTTGAGGCCCAATATCAGTCATTTTTGCACTTCGCACATGTCTCTTTCATAAAAATTTTAGCATCTGAAAAGGTGAACCAAGGAGGTGCGGCAATTTTGCAAAAATTTTTGTTTGCGTTTGCGCCTCTATCTTAAATCTAAATGAAGGTATTTCGAAAAATCCTGATTTATTTTGTTCTCCATTTAATTCTCTATAATTTGATTGCATTTTGATATTATTTGATTAAGTCTTAATAAAGTTATGCTAAAAAATATGCGGGCAAAGACTTTTGAGGCACCCTGTATATTCATTTATCAATTTTGACTAACATAAGTTATTCTTCAAAAAAAATATTCAATGACTGTTAACTAAGGTTAGGCCCCAACATTCGGGTCGAGAATTTCGGGTCGAATGTTCTAAGGTTAAGGCTCTCGTTGTAGGTTCCGCGAGATCTCCGATGAAAGGTTGTTAATAAGACCAACCACCACGATTATAACTTTCAGAGATTTCGAGGGGTCGGGTAAGGAACGGTCCCAGACCCAGTGGGCATAGGTCCCGAACATGAAGAAATGGTTTGGAGCCATACCCCAACCTTACAATACCAAGAAAAATCTAATTTTCTTTTTATTGGACGCATAAACTTTCATTGGACGCATAAAAGTCGATTGGACGCATAAACTGGAGTAGAGCCAATAAAATTTTGAAATTATCCAAACTTACCACAACTTATAAAAAGCAAACAGTCTCGACCATTCATAAACACCCCTATTCCACGACCAATTATCATTTTCAATTAAAAAAGACCCGGTCTGATCGGCATATTTAATATATTCTCTCAACCAAAATTCTGTCCCATTTTTGCCTATACAATAAGGAATATTTTCGAATTCTTCAACTAATTTATTTATTCGTTCCCTCTCTATTTTTAAGCTCATATTTGGTGCCCGAACTATTGCAATTTCTATCTGATCGCCGCCGTGAAAGAGATCAATTTCCATTTTCATTGTACGCATCTTGAATAAATAAGTCATTTGATTAATTAATTAAGAGACTATAAGTTAGAATCCAGACATGCTCACGGATACTGATCTTGGTATCCGTATCCGCATATTTACGGCGGATACAGACGATACAGGCGGATATCCGCAGGCATTTTTATATTATCTGTATTCATATCCGTATCCATGACCATGCCTAGCTAGGATTGTCAATTTGTATTAGATTAGAAGTAGGTTCCGAGGAATCCTAGTAAGTTTCGAGTTGAATTAAATTGCCGATAACGAGTTTCGCCTACGATAATGAAGGTTCTTGTTGGTCTATTTAAACCTAACCGTTTGAGTTAAGCAAACGTTTTTATTTTCAAATGATTCTGATAGATTTATAAAATTGAAGTAGGCAGACTTTTAGATTTTAATAGGTTTCTAAACTAGACCCTAAATTATCTTAAATCAAACCAGTGGATCAGATTTAATCAACAATTTTTCATAATCCAATCCCTGTTGCATTGTAGCAATTCCATAAACAGACAAAACCAAATAAATTAAAAATATTATAATTACGGCAAATTTGGTTCTTTTATCCAAAATAAAGTCCACATAAAAATTTCTTTAAAAATAAATTTTTTAAATGATCCCTCCCTCCCCCCCCTCTCGAGGGAGAAAAAAGTCAACTTATAATATGAGTTATCTAAAACGGAAAAACCAAATTAGTGGAAGACTAGAATGGAAGAACCTTCCATCCAATGGCTAACCAAACTATGAATTGAGGTTGCCCCTGACCCGTCGCGAAGAATTATTTCAGTGATCATGAGGATTGTCGACGATTGGGGAGTTGGGACAGAGGTGAGCGTAGAAACTGCATAATAAAATGCTTGATCACTTTACAATAAACTGTTGTCTAGGGAGAATTTTAATATGTATACACGGGGATTTAGCACTAATCCCTATAAAATTTAGGCTTATGCGGCTAGAAAAAATGTCAGTTTATAAATAAATTTGCCTAATAATTTGTATGTATGTATAAGGCCATGTTTTATTGTAATTAAAGGAATTTGTAAATAATTAAACAGGAAATTTACCTAAAGAAATTGCACATTGGCGTATTTTTTGATTTAGTATTATTAATTTTATTTTCAACCGATTGACTTGTAGAAATTGAAAATTCAGAAGAAAATGAAGCAGAAGATGTTATTATATTTAATTTATTATTTAATTTATTTAAACCGCCGGATTCAACGACTTCTTCTCCTATACCTTCATCGGCTTCTAAATTTTTGGAAAAAATTTTTTTGGAAATTTATTTCCTTTTATTCACCTTTTTCTTCCTCCATTTTTGTTTCTTGTACGGATTTGGATGTCTTTTTACTCTCCTCATCATCCTCCCTAACCCTTATACAAGGACAACAAGCATTACGTTCATTCATTTGCAATTTTGCACTAATTACCATCAGACTGGCAAAGAATGTTATCTAAATTTTGAAATAGTTTTGTGTGTAAAACCACGTCCCATAATCTCAAGTCGGATGGGGGCGGGGGGTATTATTAAAGATTTATTAATAATTATTAAGTATTATTCGGTTTTCGGCCTTCGGTTAACCGAAACGATAATCTTCGGCTGATCGGGTTCGGTTTGAAACCGACAACCCTATTCGCCAATATATGTTAAGCAGAGGTTGTTTGGAACTCCAATTTCTATTTTTGACTATTTTTATTTTCGGATTAGACTTTTCCTTGTTATCTCCTTCAGTCACCTAATCTTCAGAACCGGTGTCGATCAATTGAAACTAATATTATCTATTTTCATAAGTACGGTTCTTAAGCGAAAAAATCATTTGACAGAATGTGACTATCGTGGGACAGAGGTACCGCGCTGGTTTATTTAAATTTAAAGGCTACCACCTTAAATTTGATTCAAAAAATCCACCTGATAAATAAACGTAAAGAGCATACAGGCAGAAGTCATCATACAAAATCCCCTGACTGCCAGAATATCAGTTGTTGAACCCACAGCAAAGGAAATAACATCAGTTATGGAGGTAATAAAAATAGCAACAGAGGATTCTGACATTGCCTCAACCATTCTTTCTTTTAAAGAAGTTGAGTCTTTTCCTTAAGAAAATTTTTTGGAAATTTTTTAAAGGTTTTGAATTGCCTGGAAATTTATTTTCTGTATTGTGCCAAGCAGCTACTACAATAAACATATCATCAACACCAATAGCTGTGGAATAAATAAAAATTAAAATGTTTACTTAATATGCAAAAATTCAAATATTTATTGTATTTATTTAGCTCTAAAATCAGAAAAGTAACTTATGTTACTGATAAAAAGTGAGCAATTTTTGGAACGTGGGTTGTGCGCACACCCATAAATTAAACTATCATACTCTGAGGAGAATCCCTCAGTAAAGAATAATATGTCGCAAGGCGCAAGTTTTTCTTGGCCACGTTGTTCGGAGAATAAGACCTAAGGTCTTGTAATATGCGTGTGTATCAAAACTCTGGGTGGTTAGAGCCTTCTATTCACATGGATTTTATATTGGATTTTATATTGCAGAACCGGGTACATAAAACATGTATTTAAAAAAGTTATGCGACACATAAACTTTTAATAGGTCGTATAAAGGTTGATTTGGCGTATAAAGGTGCGATTGTACACATAAACTGGATAAAGGAGGAGTGAACAATTAAGCATGGTTTTGTCTTTTATTTTGGCCATTTTTATCGCTCTTACAGTAACCGAATTTATATAATATACTACAGGGCTCCGATTCGTACTTTTTTAAAAGTATTGTACTTTTTTATCGACCTTCGTACTTCCGAAATTGAATTTGTACTTTTTTGAAAGTATGTACTTTTTTATCAACATTTTTGAAAAAACGAAGAAATCTGGCTTAAGGACCTCCAAAATTCTCAAAATTTTCGCCTGCGGCGCAAAAAATGGAAGAAATCTGGCTTAAGGACCTCCAAAATTCTCAAAATTTTCGCCTGCGGCGCTGAAAAAGAAGAAATCTGGCTTCTTAGGCTCCAAATTTCAAAAAATTTTCGCCTGCGGCGCTTCTCAATGGCAAACATTCAATGGACGAAGGAAAGAAACTCGCTTGAGGTTAAGACTGTCAGAGCTTTGCTTCATGTGACAGCAAATTTTGACATGTCATGCAATGAAATGCACAAAATGCTCAGTTGAAACAAGAAATTATTAGAAAAGATTAATTTAGGAGAGAAATATAAAAGATTTGATCACGAATAAATATTTTCAAATTTAATTTTGAGTGTACTTTTTATTTGCAAATTTTCTCCCTATGTACTTTTTTTACAAGATTTTGATACTTTTGAGTGGCATTTTGTCGATCGGAGCCCTGATATACTACATTATAAAATTTAATATCAGCTTTGTGTTACTCATATTATCACTCATATTATTTAAATTAACAGAAAATTCCAAAAAACATACAAAGCACTAGGAAAGGAGCAACAAGAGTAATTTCAGCAAAAAATGCCCCACACCACAACAATAAACCTATTCCACTTATTATAGCCATAGTTGTTGAGAGGACTCCTCCAAGGGCTAGCAAAGGTTTAGAACGAAGCCAGTCAATAGAAACTTATGAAAAAAATTTTAAATACTCATCGAAAGATGTTTACTTGATCGGCTATTGATCTTCCACCGTAAAGCATAAAATGTAGTAAAGGCGATTAGAACCATTACGGTGACGGTAAAATAAGGTTTTAGTCTGATTTTGAGGAAAAATGGTAATTAAAATTTTAGAACCCCATAGATTTTAGGCTTTATAACCTAACGAATTCAAACCCAATTTCGAGGCCTATTGTCAGTATCATTTAAAAGAGGATGAAAATTGGCTACAAAAATCACTTAAAGTAAATTTTCAAAAAATAAGGCAAGTTTTTGGTATCAAACCTTCAAAAATATCATTCTTCGCGTAAAAACTATATCAGTTTTTTGACTAAAACTTTATGTTAATTTAACCAAAAATTTTGATTTAAAGCTTATTTTATAGATAATTTTCTCCTCTATCAAAAATCACCAAAATTAACGAAATAGGTTTATGGGCTCCAAAGTTATAGTCTCTTAACTAAACTGATATTTCCCTTTCACCCCTTAGATACCTATTAGCATTTCTTGTCAATCCATTATCGTAGCTACGTGAATGTTTTACATTGACCTTTAAATGCTTCAATTAAACAATAAAAATACTTAAATGCCTCAATTAATTCATTATCTGACCACTCCTTTTTGACAAATTGCTCGGCTGCGTCTTCCCAAGCTTTGGACATTTTATCAAATTGAGGTGTATCTGATCGGAGAAAGTACCAAAGACGCATTCCTTTGACTGACTATAAATGAACTAAGATTTATTTTGAAACACAAAGTCTAACAAGGAGTTAGGTAGACATTTTTGTCCCTAGAATATAATAAAATAGTAAACTCGCCTTAATTGTATCGTTTATAGGCGCAAAAGTACTAACACCTCCAATATTGAATGCCAAATAAATTGGATTTCCTCGAGTATTTGCTCTAGGGAAGGTAACATCAATTCCTTGAGATTGTAATTCGTGTCTTTTTTTAAGAAGCTGAATAATTCCTGTTTGTCTAGAACAAATCCCATTCCAATTTAGGCATAAATCCTTTAAAAAGGGTTATCAAAAATGATGGGAAGACTCTAATTTTTTAAATTTTTCCCAACATTCTTTCATCTTAAAAAAATAGTTGTCCGCAAAGCGTAAAGCGGACTTTTTAAAGCTCCGGAAATAAATCTTCGCTAACTACTCCAAATCCTTTATTGTATTCCATTTGCGGAGGGAGCATCCCAAGGTAAATCACAGCTATAACTTCGTTCAGAATATTTGAATTCGGGATACCCTGATAGAGTTCGATTCAGCTCGTCTAAATGCATCGAAAAAAAGTTATAGCTCTCCTGTACATTTGCCTTGCAGTACCTAGGGTTGTATCCCTTATGAGGACATGAGGGAAAGTAACTGGAGATTCCTTTATCCAATACAAGTTGGGTCAATAAGTTAAAATAATCAGGGCTCTGTTGACCTATGTACCTCAAAACGTAGCAATCCATCCTTTCCAAATCCTTCCATACTTATCCCATTAATATTTTGTTTATTAATTAATAATTCGTCCTTCCATCCATTCAATAATTTAATAACAACCCTGCTAGGTAAATCATTTTCTAAAAATTCAATTTGTTCCAGATAATCCTCCTCAAGTATATTTGGCAATATTCCTCCCTGTTTTTCTCTTCCATTAATTATTAAATAGACAAATCGTTCCCATTGAAAGGTACGTTCGGGGACGAATTCGTTAGGGCGAATAGGCCAGAGCTTAAATTTCAAAAGTCTCTTCTCTTAAAAAATTTTTGTTGTAATTTGTGGATATTTGCGAACACACATTAAGCTTCGAAACAGAGCTGCATCGAAATTTCGATTTTCGAAGATTTTTTTGTTTCAACGCAGCTCTGCTTCGGAGGCGGTGCCAAGATTAGAAAAAATTAGGAAAAGGGCTCAGGAAAGGGGTAAAGCAGACTTGATACGGCATGGATACAGATAACTTAAAAACGCCGGTAATAGTTCGGTTCGTACCCCCCCTTTTTTTCCTTCCTAAAAGTATTAAAAAATGGTCAGTGAGTCTAGTTTATAAAACTCGTATAGCTGTGTCGAATGACACCAAAATCAACCACAGGCCTTATCTTTGGCCCGAGATATAGACCTCCGAAAATTGAAAAATCGAAGGGTGGACCAAGCTCATTTTTTGGGCTAAAAATTCGATTAAACAAATGATACCTCATTCGAAAGAGCTTGTCGAGCTGATTTGAATGACATCAAAATCAACATAATTGAACAAGATTTGACAAAGTTATGGCATAAAGTAATCCTATTGTAGTTTTTGTCGCAGGGTTTTTGTCTGTATCTCGGCCCAAAGTTAAGACTTGGGTTTGATTTTGGTGTCTTTCGAAACATCTCGACGAATTTTACAAGCTAAGACTGACTGACCATTTTTTAATAATTTTAGGACGGAAAAAGGAGGGGGGGTACGAACCGAACTATTACCAAAACGCCTGCAGATATCCACCTGTATCAACCGTAAATATCAGGATAAGGATACCAAAATACATTATTTGGATAAAAGTCAGGAAAGGGGTATTATCTAGAAAGAGCATGTCTAAATTAAACATCTCTAACAAGAAATCTTATAAAAAGTTAAGATTAATCGGAAAACCAGAACCTAGAAAATTAGAAAAAATCTAGGTGGTTTGACAATTTCTTAGCACTCAAATCTTTAAATTTCCTAATTTTTCCGCCCCTAATATTTCTTTAAAATTTTCAAAAAATTTTTGCCTTCGAAAATATTTCTTCCTCTTTCCAACTAAAAGCACTTTTAGGTGTATATAACAGTTTAGCATCCAAAATAGTCAATTGTTCTATCCAAATAAATCCAAAACCCAAAAATATCGTTAATAAAATTGGAAATAAAATAAATAAAGGGTAAAAATCAACAAGTAAATGGCGAGTATATAGTGAAAATAATTGTTGTAAAATTCCGTCGAAAGTATGTAATAATTGAGGGCGACGTTTGTGTATGTGGGGGGAATTAATTGAGAGGTTGTTTTTTGTTTGTTGTTTTGAAGGACATGACTTGAAAAATAAATTAATTTTTATTTTTTTAAAAATATTTCTTGAGTTATAAAATTTTAAAATCTTCGTTAAGTGGGTTTTTGTGACCGTTCAAAAGCTCTTATTTGAGATATTGATCTTGAATCTCGATCAAGCATAAAGGCTGCCCTTAAATTTTGGGTTTGGTTCTTAGAGTAAAGTTATTGATAGAGTTGGCCGGTATCGGGATCAAGACCGATTTTTGAAATCCCGATACCGATTTTTCTGATACCGATACCGAAAGGTAAATACCGATAACAATTTTGTGTTGGAATCCCGATTTCGGCTAACTCTAGTTATTGGATTTCAAAATTTTTGGTCCTAGACTAAATCTTTATCGTGAAAATTTGGGAAAACAAAACTATTTTTGAAGAGCCCTTCTACTCGAGAATGAGCCTAGATTTATCTACTATCTGTGATAGATACTTAAGACCTTTAAACTTGAAAATTTTCGGTAATGATTATTATTTACACTACATTATGTGATGTATCAAAGCATTCAACTACTCTTCTTTCGTTTTTCCTGTTTTTATTAATTTCTTCCATAAATTAAAGGCTAAAATGAGGGGAATATTTAATTATTTTTGATTAAATTAATTTAATTAAATTTAAATAAAAATTAGAAAATTTTTTAAACAATTTTTGGAATTTTTTAACAAAGAAATAGGCCATAATAAAAATAAATGAAAATTGATAGAAAATAAAAAAAACAAGTTGATGGGCCAGAGAGGGAAATTTTCAGGAAAATAAAAAGAGTAGAAAGTGTTCTACTAGAAGAAGAATTATTTTTTAAAAACAAGTTTTCGAGACTGAACTTTTATGGAAAATAAATAAAATTAAAAATAAAAAAAAGTATTTTTTCTCAATTTGGATATTTTTGAGTTTTAAAATTGTAAATATGGAATTTAAAAAATTAAAATTTAAAATCGAAATATATAAAATGATATTTCCAATTCCAAAAATTTCGAAGTAGGATTACCGTTTTCGGTTCGAGCCGACGTTCGGTGAACATTTTTCAAGCTGCGTTTTTCCGATTCGGTTCGTTTTCGAGCCTTTCGAGCAGAAAAGCCTCGGCTCGCTAGATCTTTCGAGTTTCGGGTCGAGCAAGCTGGCAACCCTATTTCTAAATCTTCAAAAATATTAGTTATAAAAAATAAGCAAAATGTAGATTTTTCTTATATTAGTGATAAAAATTCTGTAAAAATTTAATTTCTAAAAGTGAAATATCGAAATTTCGGAATCAATAAATTTCGAAAAAAATCTCGAAATTTAGTAGAAATTATAAGCACTTGTAATATTATACTAATATAATATGTAAAAAGCAATTTATTTAAAAATTTTAGTCAGAAAATGTTGCAAATTTTATGTATGTAGCAAAAAAAGATTATCCTAAATAAATATTTAGTAGACAAAATTCTTCCAAAAATATACTAAATATTTTCTGGTTTATATTTAAATTGATACGTTTGTATTTTTAAGCTTTTCACTTTTTAAATAGGATAAATACATAAATTTGACATTAATCTGGGTATTAAATTTTTATATTTATTTTTCTCTTTGTTGTTGGGGGAAGAAACTGTGTCCGCAAAAATTATCCGCAAAATTGTCATCGAAGAATTGTCCGCAAAAGTTTGTCCGCAAATATGTTAAAACTTAAATTAGCCTACTAATAACCTTCTTAAATATAAATTATAAATTGTATAGACTCTGTTCATAATTACTAATTCACCAAAAATTTTCCATTTTATTTGTTATTGTTTCCTATTGAAATTTTGGTGAAGTTTCATTTTTAACAAAATTTCTATTTAATTAAATTGTGACAGAATAAAAATGAGTGAAATTGACAGCTTTTCCTCTCTATTACATGTATGTGAATAAAGTTTTTATGACACTTTTTATATTAATATTGCGCTAATGTAAATTTTTTTATTTTTTTAAGAGGAATAAAAATTTTTTTTTAATTTCCAAATTCATTTCACACTTTCTAAACCAGTTTTGAAACTGGAACAAAAATTTAGTTGCCCATGTCTAGTACCCAATCCTCTATCTGTATGGAAAGCCTAAAGAGCTAGTTCACAAATGTCGAACCCTTATCAGAAAGTCAGAATTCCTTTGTTCTATACATATAATTTTAGATATGCCAAGCGGTGTTCCAGTTTCGCCTTTCGCGTTTTTTGGACCTTCGCGTTTCTCTTTATGAAATTTGTTTAGGCATACCCCTAAAATGTACCTCTAGCTTTTATCTAAGATTTTTAAATTTGGCAATCTAGATGTGTTCGACGAGATAGAGTAGTAATTCTAGGAGAATTATTCGAGGAGCGTCTCTATTCTTCGAGTAACTGTACCCTCAATCTTACTTTATACCTTCATTTTCATTTATCATTTTTAGACGGAATACTTTAAAAACGAAATTTAATTGTCCTTTTAAATTTTACCACAAATATACAGCTTTATTAGCATTTTTGCCTTCCTCTTTTTCATTTTTTCACGTCCTTTTTTTTAAAATTAAACGCTTAAAGCTAAGAGAAGGATGTGCAAACAAATCCCAAACAAGTGTTTTGTTATTTTTTTATTTAGAGTGGTTTTTAAAGTTAAACCAGCGCCAACTCATTAGCATTCAATAAATGTTTGGGAAAATAAAATTTTTTGTTAAAAAATAAATTTTCTCGGATATTTTCTCGGATATTTGCTCTAATAATTTACCCAATGTATAATTATTTTTTTTCCAACCTTTCTATAACAATGAATGGATAATTAAACGTAAGAGGACATTTATTCGTTTAGAATAATTTATCGGGAAAATATAAATTTAATAAATACTAAAATTGCCCACTTTCGAAACGAAAAGACGAAATTTCGTTTAGTTTCGTGAATGGTAATTTAATCCTTTTTGTTTTGTTTCGCATAAATCGAAATCTGTTCCTTAATCCCTTCACAATTTTTTGCTAATTTCTGATGAATATTTTGGTCGCTTTAATAAAATGACTTCCGAGAGGCAAGGGGTTAATTCCACTAAATTTTAAATGTGTTGCTCTTTCTATTTAATAAATTGCTTTTTTTAATAAAATAAAATGTCAATAAAAGTCCTCTCTACTAAATATACATAATTTTAAAACAAAGTCGGTCTAAATTTAAAATACACCTAATATGTATATCCTCAATTTAAGATATGTTTTTTACTCAATCAGGTAGGCTAAGGTTAGCAGATCAGGTATCAGGATCCGAAAAACCTAGATATTCGGAAATTATTGGATCGGATTTCGGAGCTGGGTCCTTATATCGACACTTCTGTGAAAATGTCGTTTAAGAGAGGGTCAATGCTAAACGCTCCAACCCGATACCCGTACCCGAAGATTTTTTTACCCGCGGCAACACTGATATGTACATAATTTTAAAACAATGTCGGTCTAAATACAACTAATATACCCTGAATTTAAGATATGTTTTTTATATCAGGTATACGGATTCGAAAAATCCGGATATTCGGAATTCGGAGCTGGGTCCTTATATCGACTCGACTGTGAAAGTGTCGTATATGGGAGGGTCAAGGCTCAACCGTGTGTCTCATCTTTTTAAAAAAATCTGGCATTAACGTGGGAGTTTAGTAAACTAACAATAAGCTTTATTGATGTCCATTCACTAAACTTTTAGAAAAATGCTCAAGATAAACCTAATTAAAAATAAATTAATTTTATTCTGTCTACTAATCCCTTTAAATGGACAAATATTAAATTCAACAAATTCAACAATAAATAACAAACAAAACAAAGCATTAACAACACCAATTTGGAGCTTAACAGGAAGGGAAGACCATCACGAAATTTTGGATGAATTGTTAAAAAATTATGATCTTTCTAGGATTAGGCCGCCGGTAGAGTTGGATTCAAATGAAACTGGTGAGAGAAATTATTTTTTTTTGAAAGTAATTTTGGAATTTTTGATAAAAGATTGTCCTATTCCAACGAAATTAGGAAGTCTAATAAAGTTACGAAATTATCGAAATTATTGCGAAATACACGAAATTACACGAAATAAAAGTCTTCTTTAAATTTTAAATTTATTTTTAAGTAAATTAGTTTTTTGCCAAAATTAGGGAGTACTAACAACCTTTAGCAGAAGGAGGCTTATTATATGGTTAAGGATCAAAGTCTGTTATTTGAATAGAAATTTAGTCTCAGTTCCTTAATAACCCCTCCATAAACGTAACAATTTAGACTAAATTCAAGAATGATTTTTTTAAAAGCTGTTCGTGTACGTGTCAACATACTAGTCAGAATGCTTAGCAAAATAGACGTTGTCAATATGGAATATACAATACAAATAACATTTAGAGAACAATGGCTAGATAACCGATTGAATTACCTCAATCATGTTTTTACGCCTCCAAGACCTCTACCCCCGTTTTTGGTTGTTCCGCACGTGAAGGCTCGTATTTGGTTTCCTGATACTTTTTTTCCTACGGAAAAATCAGCGCATCGACATATGGTATGTATGGAAAATTTTTTAGCCGCCTTTCGTATAACATATACATAATATACATAAATATTATTTATGTTACATCTTTTAAACCAGCTTTAGAATCTATGATAAACAAGTTGATAATATTTGGAACGAGGATAAGACGTCTATCCTTTCAAATTTTATGGGTTATATAAGATTTTTATCCCTGAAATTCGGAAGGATTCAACAAAACCGTATTCACGTTAGTAATTATCATGGGTAATTATTTCTTCTAAGACCGGCTGAAAGAATAATTAATAGAAGTGTTATAATTAGGGTGTGGCTAAAAAGGTTATTCTACATAAATGAATAAAATTAGCCATCTCTTCGAGTTTAACTTATTCATCTCGCTTCTACATCGATGCTTTTCCATCTATAATTCTATGCATTATAATACAGAACCTGATAAACAGGACTAAAGCTGACTAGATTGTCTTTAAAACTACATAAAAATTAGACTAAAAATCAAAAATATTCTCAGTTATTTTTCCAATTTAAACAGATAGATACAGAGAATATGCTAGTGAGAATATATCCAAATGGAAGCGTTTTGTACAGTTCCAGACTTTCTTTAGTTTGTTCTTGTCCAATGTATCTTCAATTGTACCCTCTAGATGTTCAATATTGTGACTTTGATTTGATTAGTTATGCACACACAACGAGGGATATAATTTATGAATGGGCTGGGAATGGAGCTGGTAGTTTAAAATTATAGAACGATTAAAACGGATCTAGAAAACAGCCACGACATTGGGATTGGTATTTTTCGAGATATCGGCTCGATTTACGTATGACCCTTACAGTCGATTCTTCAGGAGATATAATAAAATACAAGATAGGTGTGTAATAATCCTTATACGTTTTAAAATCCAAATCAAGGCAGTTCATAGCTCCTTGGATTTTTAAACTTAAGGTCAAGAATAAGACTAGGGCTGCGACTGAAATCATGGCTAAGGGGCAGGATCTGTTTATTTTTTGTTAAGTTGTTGTTAAATTGAGTTGTTAATTAAGTTGTTCTAAAGTATTAAACATTCCTATCTTTTGTTAACTATCTCGAGTTGCGCTTATTGAAAATTGAATCAAAAGAAGTCTACCCTATCTATTAAACTACCAAATTTGACCAACTAAATCTTGATCCGTCTGTGATAGGGAATTTTTATGAAATATGAAATATTTTTATCTCAGATAGTGTTCAAATAAAACAAGGTGTTGGCCAGGACCTTCCCGATTTTAAGTTGGATTATATCGATACAGGAGTGGAATGCACAAGTCACACAAACACTGGTTGAAAAAAATTATTTTTAAAATTACAAAAAATTTTTTTAAAGGTTCTTATGCTTGTTTACGTATGAGAATACGTCTTTCTAGGCTTTTTACTTATTTTGTTCTTCAGCTTTATATTCCGACATCTATGGTTGTTTGTGTAAGCTTGGTAAGGTGATTAATATTTGTGAACTAAGAAATCTATCCGCAAAATCGTTTTCGAGAGGATATCCGCAAAAATTGTCCGCAAGAGTACTCTCAAATTTTACAAGCCAAATTTTTTCTTCTAAAGGTCAGCTTCTGGATTGATATGCATTCAACAGCTGGACGTGTTACCTTAGCAATAACCACTTTATTAACAATAACAACTATGCAATCCTCAATTAACGCAAAATTACCTCCAGTCAGTTATGTGAAGGTAGAGGCATGTTCTAAAGTTGATTTAAAAAAATTTAAGGTAGTGGACATATGGTTGGGAGCTTGTGAACTTTTTGTGTTTAGGTCTATTGTTTTTTGCAGTGTATTAAAAATTGAACTTTATAAATTTTAGTGCGCTTGTTGAATACGCCATAGTTTGCTATCGTGATTCTAAACTGAGAAATTCTAGGAGGGATTCAATGAATCTTAGACGGAAGCGAAAATTGACAGCCGGAACTGGAAATGATGATTATGAGCTCATGCTTCCACCATCGGAACGGCAATGGGATGATCTAGCGGCTATAGAAAAATCTGCCTTATATGATGAGGAGAATGTGCCTTGTTCGTGCGAATTGGTTGGGGTTACCTTATTTTAGTGACCGTGATCCTGGACCGTTGACTTATCCCACCGATCCATTTCCTCAAAGATATATTGAAAATGACCATGCACGTAGATTGGTGCATGTAGGACTGGCCACTGCCTTATATGTAATTTGTATTTTAACTTAAACTCGCATATTGAACACGAAACATGAACTCGGAAGTATCAGAATTAATATCCAATAAAATTAAATTTTTTAATTTATAAGGGTGGAATAGGCAATGCTGTACTCGTGAGCCTAGGAATGGTGCCAATTGGTGGTCTGCTTCCTCAATCTCTTCTTATACCACTTGCAGCTACCACACAGGGAGACTTTAGTGAAAAACATAGACAACGCAATACATTTTGGTCTTGGCTCAGAAGAAAGTTAAAAAAGTCAGATTATCAACCTGCCCGTATTGACTATTATGCTCGTATTTGGATGCCCATATTTTTTATTTTGTTTAGTTTTATTTATTGGACCGTTTGTTTATTCATGGCATCGAAACAATATGCATAAAATAAATTTTTAGATTTTTCTTCCCCCCGTCCCCCTACCTAAGTAACCCAAAGTGTAAGGATGAGTCCTAACGATGAGGGGCGGGGGTCTGTTATGTTTTATCACAAAAAACGAAACTGCAACTCTGATCCAGATGATCAAATACCAATGATTCACTTATATTTAAATTTATTATTTTTCTGTCATGTATTTATTGCCTTTAAACTAAATTTCCGGAACATATGGATATTTTGAAAAATGAAAAAATTTTGAAGAATTTAATCCAACTTTGCAAAGTTGGTAGCAAATCCAATATGCAATCCAATATAAAATCCAATATCTTAATAATCTTCCAATTCTTCGTCCTCCGGTTTCTCGTTCAAATCAAAGAGATTTCTCTCATTTGAATCTATTTGAGTTATGTCATCTCCATGCATTTTATTTGGGTCTTCTACTTCGATTTGATTTTCTTCTCCAATATTGTACTCATCCTCACGTTGATTAAAAAGATTCCATTCTTCCTCGCAAACATTTGCTAATTTAACTAAATTACTAAAATCTTCAGCCTGTGGATTAACAAATGAAGTTCCTTCATCATTATCAGATTGATTGTTTCTCTTCCTTTGTTTATATTTTCGTTGGTATTCTTTCAATTTTCCTTTGTTATTTTGGTAATAAATTTTTTTGCGATTCCTTATCTTTTCTTTATTTTTTTGGCAATAAATTTTTTTGTTTTTCTGTATTCTTTCCTTATTTTTTTGGTAGTAAATACTCATATATTTATTTTTTTTCTCTTTCTTCTTTATAATGTAGTTTCGCTTTTGCTCAATTATCTTTACTTTATTTTGTTCTCGGTAATTTCGCATATTTTCATTCAATTTTTCTTTATTTTTCTGATAATATTCTTTATTGTATTCCATTTGGTTAAACACTTTGCCTTCTCCTTTGTCTTTATCCTTTTTAGTAATTTTTAATTTTGGTTTCAACGTTTCTTTAGATTTTAGAATTTGAGGATTAACCGACGATTCAGCCCCATCATTTAATATTTTATTAACATCATTTGACGTGTAATTATTTTCAGCATGTTTAGCTAAACTTTTTCGAATGGGAACAGTTTTGACAAATGTCCATAACACCCAATTAAAGATTAAAACAATAAAAAAACTTTCAAGTTTCATCCTAAAAAAATTTAAAATTTACTTAAAAATTAACAAAAAATAATAAAATCTAATTTAAAATTGAAAATGTAAAATGAAATATTGTGATGAATATAAGGGCATTATGTAAATTATTTTTTGTATTTGATGTATTTATGATATCGTCAGTGTATAAAAGTGCAATAAATCAGGCAGGCGATTTACAAAGGTGTAATTTCACAACTATACATACAGTGGCGGAAAATTAAATAGGGAAAATATTTTTAATTTTATTTTTAAAAATTATACGGCTAATCATTAATGCAGGATCATGACTTTTATATAGTTTTGTAGCTTTATTTATAAGCTATCAAATGACTAATAATCATTAAAGGAAAAGTTTTCACTTAAGCGAGAAAAAATCATTTATCTATGTCAACTTAAAAAGTGCGCGGAAATTTAAATAGGGAAAATAATTTGTATTTAGTTTTTTATGGAAAATTAATTTAGAAAAAATCTGAAAAAATTTCTGGGACCTTCTCTAGCAATATGATGAGGAATGGCAAGAAAATCTGAACTTTGACTTAGCTCCATCTCCGAGATCTCGAGGACTAAAATCAACGGAAAATGGGGGTGATTTGTCTCAAAAAATTATTTCGGCCCCAAATCACCCCCATTTTCCGTTGATTTTGGGCCTCGAGATCTCGATGATGGAGTAAAGGTAGAATTTAGATTTTTTGCCATTCCTCATCATATTGCTAGAGAAGGTCACAGAAATTTTTCAAATTTTTTCTATATTGATTTTCCATAGAAAAACTAAATATAAAAATTTTCTCTATTTAAATTTCCGCGCACTTTTTAAGTCAAGATAGATAAATGATTTTTTTCCGCTTAAGTGTAAAGTTTTCTTTTAATGATTAATAGTAATCTGATAGCCCATAGATAGAGCTGCAAAACTATATAAAAATAATGACCCGATATAAATGATTAGCCGAATAATTTTTGAAAATAAAATTAAAAACATTTTTCCCTATTTAAATTTCCGCCACTGTATAATTTTTAAGTCTGAAAAAACAAGTAAAATTCATTGAAAGGAAAGTGCTTAATCATAAAAGAAAATTACTTAATAATTAGTTAAATAATATAATAATAATTAAATTTGACTCTTTGATTTATAGTCTGATTTAGCTTAGATTATCTCTGAAACTTTTCATGTTAATTTATCCAAACTAGCCTACTTTATTAGAAACCTTAAAATTTATTTTAAAAATTAAACATAGCTTTTTTTAAATTTATTTATCAAATTAATAAAAATTTAAAATATAGTCGGAACTAGTCTTTCATTTTTCAAAAAATTTTCCTTCTTGTAAAGCAATCGTCGAGTAAACTGCTTTGCTGGAGGAGGTCGATGTGCCTCTGCCGGTTCTCTATCAACTAGCGTTAAAAACACAGCTAGTTCATAAACAGTTATAATAGTTAATCCAAAGTAGAGTCCTAGAACACCTCCAACATCGGCTAAATTTAAAAAATATAAATTTTTGTTGGGTACAGATGATCTCTATCTATATCACCAAAACAACATCGAGTATCCTTACATCTACTACTTTACGACCAAGGCCCATTGGGTAGCAGTGATGTCGCGGGATGCCAGTTGCACACTCTGGTCAAGTGGGTGAGGTTTAATGTTGACTCAGTCAAGTTAATTAAGCCAGGGTTCTATCAATGATATGATAATTTACCTTTAAATTTTTCTTTCTATACTTAAATAATTTTTACAGGTTTAATTATGTCCTTAAAAGATATTAAAAAATATTACAAATATACGAGAATTTTGGAAGACCAAATCACCATACCAAATCACATTAGCGCTGCAGGCGAAAATTTTGAAAAATTTGGAATGCCAGGGGGCAAGATCTCCTCAATATATCTCCTCAATATACCGAAAAATTGCGCATAAATCCTAAAAATCCGCAGCCACAATCCGCAGACGCTAAATTGCGTAAAGCCCTGGCCCACTTCTATTCTAAAAACCTTAAATATAAACCTACACATCAATTCCCAAATATTATAACCATCTCTATAAATTATACGTTGATAAGTCAAACCGCGATAATAAACAGTGATTAATGACATTCTTGCCCTTAATTTTTAAAATTAAAAAGTTTAAATTTTCTTTTACGTTAAAAAATCGTTTAACATTCTCATAGCTGAATGCTCTTGTAAAAATTTATTAAAAGTGTCCATCCATTGATTGTTCCAGTTGGAAGAATTTAACGGTGATCTTAACACTTTTGTGTTCTGTAAAAAATAATTTTTTAAATCATATGGATAATGCGTAGCAGAATTTAATGAGATTAGAATCAGAATTTTTTAATTAGAATCAGAATTGGTTTAAATGAAGAGATGCCAGAATTTGTAAAATGTCATTAACAATGACTGTTAAACTTTGCTTAGAACGAATTAAGTTAAATGATCGCAAAAGTCATTATCGAGGTCTATATGTATTGCATAGGGGCTCAACATGACTTTTAGAGTTGCATAAGATTAAGGGATTTTTCAAAACGGTTCTGAGGATTATCGGTATAAATTTAGCCTGTCTTCAGCAAGGTAACTGAGGCAGGCTCCTAGATTGATCGAACCGAGATATTGAATGTAAAAGGTATGAGGTCTGGATTAATTTACCGTATTTCCTATATTAGAGCCCCACCCTCTGTTAGAGCCCCACCCTCTAATACAGCCCCACTTTGGAGGATAGTTGAAAAATAGAGCCCCACCCTCAATTAGAGCCCCACCCCAAATACAGCCCCACCTAAAAAATATTGGAGGAAAAAAAATATCAGAATAACTTTTTAGATGTATTAAGAGAGTTAAGGAAATAAAGGGGGATATCGATGATTTCGTGATCATTGAGGAGGAGGGATCATGGGGATTAGGGATGAAAATGGGGATTAATCCCGTTATCCGTCAAAATACTCTAATATCGCCTATATTCTTCTAAATTCCTCCTATTACCTCCAAAATCTAATCATTTTATAAAGGGTTGCAATCGTGTTATAAAGGGTTGCAATCGTGTTATAAAGGGTTGCAATCGTGTTATTAGAGATCTATTAGATATCTAATCAGTGATAGAGAAGTTCAAAAATTTTCTGGAACCGATTTCAGTTACGTAACCTAATATTTCCTTTAATCCGTCCAAATCTACCAATATTTAATAATTAATCTTACTCTCATTGAACTATTGTGACTATTTTGTAATTCATTGCTTAAAAGTTTTGATTTTTCTTGAAAAATCGAAAAATATGAATTCTATTTCGATATAAACCCTCCGACTTATCTCTAGTTGCAATGGATATAATAAATGGAATTCTATCTCAAAAGAGGGTTGAAAAATAGAGCCCCACCCTCAATTAGAGCCCCACCCTTTAATACAGCCCCACCTTGGAGGATAGTTGAAAAATAGAGCCCCATGGGGCTCTAATATAGGAAATACGGTATATTACCAGCAACTCCTTAAGCTCATCAATTTTTCTCTGTTTACATTCTTTGTCAGGCAATTCAAAATTATTTTTTAAATTTAAGAGCAACTCCGTTCCATGACTTCGGAGCTTTCTAAGTGTCTAAAATTAAAAATAAAATTTTTCTTTAATTTAACCCAAACTTTGTTAAAATATAAGAGATTTTCTACTGCATAGCTATAAAATTGAACAATACAAATTGGATTGGCTGGGGTTGAATTTAGTGTTAGGGCCAATTCAAGTGTGCATTGACGGTAGAATGTGGTCCTTTTTAAGAGAAGAAATTTTTTTAATAATAATTTTTAAATTCCAAGTGATTTAAGAAGACCCAGGTGCCGATCAGACGTGGGTCGGAATAGTCAGGGGTGTCGGAAATCGGAAGAGTCGGAAATCGGAACTGGCTTAAAAGTCGGAACTCGTAAATCGAAAATCAAAATTTTTTACGGAAATCGTAAGAAAAATAAACGCCAAAAATCGGGAGTTATGGTGCCTTCTTGAGTGTAATCAAAAGCCTAAAAACAACACAAATCCAAATTTGAAGGGATTAAAAAAGATATTGTGGGATTTGAGTGATATATGATAAACCTTTCAAGTTTTTGAATGTCACTTATTTTATCAATGTTCATCGTTCCATTAATTAACAATTGTTGACAATTTTCACTAGATATGCTAATTGGGCAAGGGTAGAACTTTAAAAAAGTCAAAAGTATTAAAAATTATTAACATTTAATTTACTTGGTTCCAACTCAATTTCCGAAAAATTTCTTCCAAGAAAATTTTTCCAAATTTTTTCATTTGTTCGACAAATGAAGAAAGATTGTTAGCCCCACAAATATCAATTTTATCATTTTTTAATTCTGTCAAGTCAAATAATGGGTTAATTCCTTTGAGCGATTCGTTCTGCAAGGCAGAGACGTCCTCAGCATAAATTGTTGGGAAAGCGAAGGAACAAAAATTTTAGGTAGAATTTTAAAGAAATAATAAAATTTAAATTACCTTCCATATAAAAATCTAAACAATTTTATGACAAAATTGTAATATTCATCCAATATTAAATCAAGTCGCTTACTAGCTCGCCAACTTTGAAAAGTGAAGGAAAAAAATTAATGATCAACTTATCTTCTATTATGCATAATATATATTAAAATTAAATTTTTATTTATATTTAAATTAATCAGTAAATTGATAAATGATTAAGGTAAATTTTGGAGTAAGGATGTTTGAAGTCAAAGCATGTGGAAAATAAAAATAATCTACTGGATTATTGATAGATTAAAAGAATATTGGGTATAAGAGGATTGATTTTTGGCGATAATGATGTTCTGAGTGGTTAAGGGTATTTGTTTTGATAACAGGAGATAAACTGATTACGATTAATCATGTGTGTAGAGATATTCGTGGATTTGGAGGATAAAGAGATCAGAATTTGTAACAGAATTAATTTTTAGAAATTCAGAATATTCTTTAATCATTCCGAAAATTTAGACTTACATTTTTGTATGTTTCCCCCTCACAATTTTCATTTTAGGCCATTTAAATTCATTCAATTTATCCAGTAAAAGCATTTGTTCTCTAGTATAACTTTTTTCTGCTTCTTCCATACTTATATTTAGCATTTCCAAAGTTAAATCAAAAGCAGCATAATCTCCGGTATATTCTGTTGTTGAACAAGGATTAGGGCAATCAACTAGAGGATTAAATTAAAAAAATTATTGTACAGAGTAATGTGTTTTATGCAAAATTTATTTGGTCATGGATTACCTACCACTTTTAACTTTGGGTTCTGCTGCATACATATAAGTGGCGGGCTAATTTAGTCAACCCAGATGCATTCTTTTCTACCATGTTTTGAAGATTTAATTATTTTTTGCATGCTTTTCCCTCACAATTTTTTTAGGTGCCCAATCACAAGTTGGTTAAATGATTAATTAATTTAAGCGGATTATTCCTGTTATGTCTTAGGTAGGAAATTAGACGAGGCAATCAACACGTATTTTTGAGCTGCTGATTTACTTTTTCCAGAGCTTTCTGAATCCCCTCAAAGTCATGTCATCCCTAACTTTTATCAATTTGAGAGCAATTTCATTTAAGAACTTGTACTTCCATTTAAAATCAAAATTTCTTGCCTCTAGTAAAAAAATCCTTTTGTCTAGCTCCACACTCCAAAACATCCAAAAGTGTGCAATTTCTCATATCTTTTGAATGCTTATATTCAGCAAAATAAAGATCTGGATTAGCACACGGACAAGCTGCTCTAACTTGTGGTTGGCACCATTTACAAACCGAAAATTTGAAAAAATGTTTATTTAAAAATTTTTAAAATACCAAAGGAGAATAAACAAAATCGTTGGAAGGTGTACAATCTGATGGGTATGAGTTGGTACAATCCTCTTGCTAAAAATTGAAAATCATTTCATGATAATTTAATATTGTGTTCATTGTTAGGTCCTCTACTCGGTTTACAAACAAAGGAAAATGTGTTGTCTCAATGATGCGAGGATAAGATCCCTTATAATGATGTTATGTCCCTAGGGCGCGGTCCAACCTAGTGACTAACAGAATAACACAAGAAGAGTTTAACAAGTTTATCCGAATAGTAAATACAAGAATAACGATAGTGGCGGCCCAGGTGGCGACAGACTGATCTCTAATTACTCATTTTATACTAAACCCTCACATACCCAATAGGACTTTAACTTACTGTTAATTCAAAGCTCGGCCTTGTTTGGCTAACAATTGGAGGTGTAACAAACGACCCTCCCCCTCCCTCCCCCCTAAAAAGGACAAAACCCGGTCTTGACTCAAGGTCAAACATTAATTAACTATTACCATAATCTCAGACATTCCTCTAACAGTCAGCTCCAAATTCTTGCCAGAAATCAACTCATACGAATTTGCTTTAATTAATTGTTTCGTATTCGGGTCTTCATAGAGAAGATAAAAATAAATGCGAGCATTTGGATGGCCCTCGAGTCGATTAGATTTGACCAGAATATAATCAAAGTTTTGTTCAATACTTAAAAGCTTCAAGTCAATAGTACGTCGTTGTTGCGGGCCACCTAAGGCACAAAGTCCATTGTCTACTTGCCAACTATGCTGCCATCGGCCTGGGCCGTCATTGAAGAAATGACCTAGGAATAATTCTTTATTCAAAATTTGGGCTATTGGCATTGATGCCAGCCTAGATGATCAGATTAAAAATGAAGGCCTGTTAATCTGATCATCTAGTCTGATGAAGGCCTGTTGTTGATTGTCTAGGAGATCTCTCAGGAACATAACCATTCAATATCGTTTTTACATTTAAAAAATTAACGTTTACGTAGTTATAGATGGCTACTTTAATCGCTATTGAATCCGAATTATCTTATTTGTCTGTGATAGGCAATTTTTCCATTAAGTTTCGATTTTGGGTCAAACTCTATCTCCCATCTTTAGAAAGATTGTCGAAACTTGGAATCCCTAGGATATCAGAAACCGGAAGCTAAAAACCTTGTTCTCTGTTTGGTTCCGAACAAAGTCTTGTTTGTCTCTTGTCTGTTTTTTTTGTCCCTCCCTCTCTTTCTTGACTTCTCTTCAACAGTCTCCCTTGTCTAGAGTCCTATGTTTTGGAAACTCCTTCATGTTTAATTGTAATAATTAATAAATTCCCCACTTTTTACAATCAACTGATCCGGATCTAACCAAACACTTCTCGCATAAGAAAAATAATCTTTTTGTTGTTCAACAAATTGGAAGTAAATTTGCTTTGCTAGTTTAAATCTACAATTTACAAAATTATCAATTTGAGAGGTTTTGACATATTCTACAAGACATGAGTCTACTCGATTGCGTTGTTGACGATATTGAGATCGTTCAGTTTTGTAGTTTAATGTTGAATTGAATTGTAGTGGATTAGCAAACTTTTCGGCATCATCAAACTGTGAAAGAGAGAAATTGAGCTCATGTGGTTCTATTTTTTTCTAGATTCTACAAGGTGGGGCTCCTAGAGTGGGTTCTGGTTTACGAAAGGGCTATATGTATTTTAGGAATTACGATAACTTTAATTGTAGTTAACTTTAATTGGTTAATTCTTATAGTCTTAGCTTTAGGGCATCATCAAAAATTGAAAGAGATCTGCAGTATTATCTATAATAGGGTAACATGGATCTATTTTCAACTATCACCAAAATAGGGGTATATTCCAAGATGTTGGTTTAATTCATGAAAAGGCTTTATTATAAGAAAAAAGTATTTTAATACATATTCGCTTAGAATCATGAGGATTATTCTGAAGAGCAGATGACAATAATGAAAAAATATTATATTATAATTGGGGAGCGAGAACAGAGTTTTAATAATCTAGCTACTTAATTTACACAGTATGTAAAATTCTATTTAGCCAAATAATTATGCTATACATTTTTCCTCTTATTTCGGGGTTAGAGGTCGAATAAAAATTTTTGGAAAGAGGATTTACCGGTGATCCTCGTAAAATTAATTTAAAGTTTTTGAAATTAAATCAACATATTTTAATTATCAGTTAACTTATTATTATTTAGACAAGTTTCATTAAAGTTAAATTGCTCTGACACCCATCTTCCTAATTAATTTAAAAAATAGTTAAATTCCTTACAGCCATAGCAGCCTTAACCTGACGTAGCAATTTAAGCTTCCCGGATATTAATATTCCTTTTTCTTTTAACGTATTATTGGAATAATTTTCAGAATTGTTAAAAAAGTTGTCTAGATGTTCCATTTCAGTTTTTAGCTGAAATTTAGAAAAATAATATTTTTGTTTAAATTTAAAGACCCAAACTTGTTCAATAACGCTAGTCTGTGTCATAGTTTCAATTTGGTGTCGATAAACTATTTCACGGAAATCTACTGATCCATAGCCTCGCATTAACGATCTTTTTAATTAATCAATAAATTTTAGGAAGCTCAAGTTTAAAATAAATTTATGACCTCAGGCATACTTTTGAATGTCTCGGAGTCCCCCCCTGATCATTGGGGTCCCCCTCCCCTCCAATCCCACATCATTTTTTCCCACCATAATCATTAATTGTATTTTAAAATTAATTAATTTCAATTTTTAAAGATATGCCCTGAGGGCATTTAATTATTTATTTTATTAAAATCATTATTTTCTCCTTATATGTATTGTTTCCTAATTTTTATTTCACATTTGCTAATTTTACAAAATAATTTATCACATTGTTTGATGGCTAAAACAGACAAGAAATCTGGGTTGTAGCAATTCCCGATTTTCAGACTCCTTAACCGTAGCAATTCTCTGCCCCTTAGACTCGACATATTTCTTCCAAAAATAACTTGTTTGAAGCAATATTAAACCGGTTGAAATAACCATTAAAATAGCTGAGAGAATTCTTAACCACAAAAAATGCTTTGAATGCAAAAGTCGAAAGCCGACGAGAGAGGTAAAATCACAAAATTGGTCTAATGCCGATTTGTGTTTTTGAACTGCTTGAACTTGTGGGTGTACAAATTTTTTATTATTTTTGTTTTTGAAAGAGGAATAGATTTTTTTCATTTTTCTAAAGTAAAAAAATAAAAATAAATGCTTTCAGGGCATATATTTAACCATGGGTTATAAACATTTTAAAAATAAGCAAATACCTCAGATGATTTATTTGACTATATATTGTTTTCTTTAAACTATAATTTAGGTATATAAAATTATTAGGCAGATTTCAAGATATTATTATGCTTCTTATCCTTTACCTTGTGGTTATCTCCCACCATTTTATTTTTATTCTCCTTTAGCTTTTCTTTCTCCAAAAAGTACAAATGAATCAAAGTAACATAATGACCAGTCAAATAAAATTTTAACTTCATTGAATCAAAATTCTTATCTGATATTCTCCTTCAGAAAAAGGTACACATGGGTCAGAGTAACATTTCACTCTCCCCTTTTCTATAGTTTCTCTAACTCCTTTATATGTAGTGTATGCATAGACTACATATAGAGATTTTGAAATCAAAATCTCTCAAAAATAGACAAAATAATATGTATAAATGCACTTTATCATTTAAAGTAAATTCCCCGCATCGCCATTTCATAATTTATAATTGAAATGATATTTTTTATTATTCATGTCTAAGAAAATAATGCACTTTATCATATAAAGTGATAAAGTGCATTATTAATTTTGTTATTATTAATTTTGAAGAAAAGTGCCTTCTTGTGACTTTTCAATTACATAAACAAAAGGTCATATGGGGTGTTGGGGAATGTGTTAAATACCTATCGTAGGTTTCAAAGTCACGACAAATTAGGGTTTACTAAAAAATAATGGTAACACTCTAAACTGCCTCGTTGAAATTTTTCTGATTAAAACCTCTCCTCAAGATGTTTCATTAATTATTGGGGTTGGTCAAAACGTTCAAAGTTGTTAGTTTGAGTCCCTTCCATTTTTCAGTATGAGGGAAATAATTGAATGGCAAAATTGAAAATAAATATATTCATGTTTTGCACAATTCTGCTAAAAAATGCGAATTTTGCTAGAATTTAAGCTAAAAATTTAATGCCAATTTTTCTTAATTTTTAGGTAATTAATGTTTTTAATTAAATTTTTATTTTTTTGTCAAATATTATTTTTAACATTTTTCTTCTCAATTTCTGATTATAAAAATAATCAACGAATTTTGGTTAAATCTACAGAAAATAACAAAAATGAGGATGGAAGTTTTAAAATAAATTTGTTGAGAATGCAAGTAAATAAAATTGATGATGAAAGTGGAAAAAGTAAAATTGAAATTTTATATGAAATTGATGAAAAAAATGAAAAAGATTACATTTATACAAGTATTTATAAAAGCAATTGCTATTACATTAACGATGGATTTCACAAAATAAAAAGTATAGACAATGGAAATAAAGGAAAAAAAGTAATTTTAATTGAAGAGTATTACTATTACTTTAAAAGATTTGGAATAAGTATTTGTTTAAAAGAAAATAATGGAACTGAGCGGTACACCTCAATTGAGTCCGCACGATTGAGTCCTCACGATTGAGTCCGCACGATTGAGTCCCCACGATTGAGTCCCGGCACAATTGAGTCCCCACGATTGAGTCCGCACGATTGAGTCCCCGTTGTATATACCTCAATTGAGTCCCCGTGGATTTTATTTAAAAATTTTTTAAAAAATTCCAAATCCCCCATGCGTGATTATTTCAAAAATGTTGCGGGATATTTTGTAAAATCCCACAATTAAAAATTTTATCAAGATTATCAAAAATCTTTATTCAATCTAATAAACAATAATCACTAATTCTAAAACAAAATTCTCAAATAAATAAAAATTCATGGATCCATATTATAGTTATGAGAAACACCTCTTAAAAAATCAATAATTGGGTGAATAGGATAAGCAACTGGAAATTGATAATTGTGATCAAAATTTGGATTTGAGGCCTGATACGTTTGGACTAACGCATGAATTCTTCTATCGGCATCTCGATACTTTCTTCGTTTAGGTGGAGGTTCCATTCCCTGTTGACACATGGCATAATCCGCGTCAATCAACTTCTGTTCTTTTCGTAATGTATCGATGAATCTCCATATATTTGGATGCGAACAACTGAATGCCCGTTGGAGTTTTTTATGTGCAGCTTCTGTAAAATAAGTAAACATTTTTTTGTAAAATAAGTAAACCTTAACCTGCGTAATTATTAGTTCTATCCCCCATTTCAAGTACCCTTCTATGCACGCTCCAGATTGCTGGATCAAACCTCGGTTGGTTTCGCATACCATCCATACGCAAACGGCCAGTATAATTTGTAATAAACCTGAACGTTAAATAAAAATTAAAATACATGACAAACCAGTCAAGAACAGGTTGTAATTCAAGTGGGAGATAGGTCTCTAAAGCAATGATTGCCAAAGATATATCACAGATAGGCAGGAAAGCTATTGAAGTAATTAATTTGGCATCAGCGGCAAACAAAGGATCATTTTTATAACGCTGAAAAATAGGAGTACAAATGAAAATGGGAATAAAAAACAACCTGCATTAAATTAGCATCGCAAATTGCTTTTTTAAGATTCCTAACCAGGTGGAACAGACAACCGGCCAGGTCTGAACGAGGAAAAACCTCCTGAATAGCTCCAATAATTGCTGCTTCGTAGTCTGTTGAGAAAACACGTGGGTTGAACTGCGGCCAAATTTCTTTGACGAGTCGAAAAAAGCGAGCATATGTCGATTTTGTTTTATTCGTCAGCAACCCATAGAGCACAGGGAACACCCACTTCCGTTTTCTAAATTAAAAATAGAAAAAATAAATTAAAATAGAAATTAAAATAGAAAAACCAGTCCCCACCCTTTCCTAATTCCGACTGTTTTTTCTACAGCAAACTAACATCAACCAACCTTGCAAGCACACAAAAAATTTGATAGAATAAAGGGGGAGTAACGCTAAAGCTCCCATCAACAAAAACATGTTCCATTTGTTCTGACCACTCCCCAGATGACATACGACCAAATATGAGGATTCTAAAAAATAATCTATTAAAAAAATAAAAAAGAAAATAAACCTATGTTGTCTTGGATCATTATTTTCAGTATAAACGCCAGAATCAGCCAAAACCGGCGTTGGTATATTCTCCATTGCATTTGCTCTGATTGTGGCCGGAGGCTCCATTGTTTCAATTGCCCTTCTTTTAATCCCTGTCACAACAACTTGCTTTTGAACATTGTCAGGGTTGACGCTGCAAACGTGATGATTTAATTCACGCAAAACAGAGTTGTTGAGGTCGCTATGTAGGCGAGCCTTACATGTGACATCTTTTTTGTTGAAGGCCTCACATCTCCAAAACTTGATGTCTTCGTCCTTGTTCATTTTATGAAACACAAATAAAAATCCATCATGAACAAGTTTAGGCTTTCCACGTTCAGTTAAAATATCCGCCATCCTGTTTGAAATAATAGATTATTATAATATTACAATTTTGTTCTTTAATTACTCTTTTTTCTTAAATCAAATCCACGGGGACTCAATTGAGGTATATACAACGGGGACTCAATCGTGCGGACTCAATCGTGGGGACTCAATTGTGCCGGGCCTCAATCGTGGGGACTCAATCGTGCGGACTCAATCGTGAGGACTCAATCGTGCGGACTCAGTTGAACTGCTCCGGGAACCGAGGTTATACAGAAGGTGAAATTTAATACTGTATTTTTCCCAATAATTTTCAAGTCTACTGTAGACTGCGCTTCTAATTGAACGTGCGCTTAAAATGGGACGTGCGCTTCTTTTGGGAACTTGATTTTTTCTATTAGGAACTGACGTTCTATTGGGAACGTGACGTGATTTTTTAATTAATCCCATAAATTGCCACCGGCACTGAAAATGGAAGGAGTCCGCGTCCTAGGCCTTCAAAAATTTTCAGAAATTTTGCATGGGTTGCTGAAAAGTTGAGTTCAGATTGGTGGATATAGAGGGATTATGAATAATAAAAATTTAGGTGATTAACAGAGATAGGGATTTGCGAGGATTATGTATTTCTAGGTGTATTAAGAGATATTTTGGGTTGGTTTCAAGAGAAATATCGTGGAAATTGAAAAGCCTACATATTGATAATTTGGGACGCATATACTCTGATGGACGTATATATACTATTTTTGGATGCATAAAATTTCATGGGACACATGTCCTAAACTAGATACAAATTCTGACTATTTCATTCAAATTTTTAGGAATTAATTGCCTTGATTCCTATATATTTCGCAAAAATTAATTTAGAAGTAAATAAATTGTTAGTTTATAATATAACAACTGATGCTAATTTTCAAAGCAAAGTTATAGACATAAATGGGATAAAATCAAACTTTCTGACAAAAATTGAAAACAATTATAAATTGACAAGATTAATAAGTTTTTTTAATCTGGGAGGGCCTAGAAAAATTTTAAAAAGAGAAAATTTTAGCAAGGCTAATTTAATTGAGTCGACTTCTTTAAAAGGCAATAAACGGCAAGAGAAAATGGAATATTCTCACATTGAACTTTGTATAAAATTTGAAAATCCGGGCAATTATTTTATCATCTTACTGAAGAGTTTTACCGAGAGTTTTTTACAATTCTATGTTAAAATTAGTAAAGCAAAAGAGGATAAATGTGTTATGAAAATGTTTAAGAAAATGAATGATTTGGAGAGAGAAGTATTGAAAGGTTTGAGACATTCCATATCAATGAACATAATAAAGACAGAGGAAAATGATATTGAGGATAGCCAAATGAATGTATTTAATGAAGGTTTTGAAGAAAGATATCATGATGAAATAGAATTTGTTGCCTTAATATACCCAATTTTGAATGATGGAATTTATAAATTTTATTTGGATGAGGAAGGAATAACAAGAGAAAAAGTGAAGTTTAATACTGATTCGAATAACGAAATAATCAACATTGGGAACAAAAATAAGGAAAATCCCAACAAAAAGCGAAAACTTCTTTAAAAATCTTTTATTGAGATTAATAATATCCCTTCTGTTTTAATGATTGAAATTTCCATATCCTTTTTTCTTTGATTCTTTTTTCTTGTAGTTTCGTATTTATTAAAGGCTTTATGTAATAAAAATTTTACATAAATGATTTTGATTCTGTCCTAATCGTCTTTATATCGACATACCTTAATTACCCAGGATAATAATTACCCAGGGTAATTATTGTTTCAACCTTCCGGTGGACGGGGTAATTAAAAGGAAGGGGGTAATTATTTGAGCTTCTTTTAAATGGCTAATTATAACTATTTTTAAGAGGGATAATTATTTTTTCAACCTCTCTCTGAAGGGGGGTAATTAATAGGGAGGGGGTGATTAATTGAGAGAGGGACATTATTTCAGCATTTACGGTATCTATCTAATCTAAATAGTTGTTATTAAAACTAACTTGCTCTAACATTTTTACATTATTGTTATATTTCGGCGGTCTCGCAGATGACCAACCTTCTCTTCAAAATATAAAACAAAAATTTATTCTTGAAATATTTTATAGTAGAAGATGACACAATAAAAATTGAGGAAAATTCTTTTTTTAATTTTTAATAAAATATCAAAATTCCTTTCATATTTAGTAATCTCACTTTTCTTCATTCAACATTTTCTCATAGTCGTCACCAAAAAACGATTTTAGCTTAAATATTTTCTTTTTATTTAAAATTTATTTAAGATTTACGTCTTGTTCCATTAAACTTCGTTTCCGTTTTTTTGAACACAAACCAATTCCAGTCTTTTGTGCCAAACAACAACCCTTGTCGATGACTGAAAAATAAAGTCGAAGCTTATTTTTAATTAACTAATGAGGGTGATAAGTTGTTATTAATAATAAATTATTATAATTATATATTATAATTATAAATTATTATACCCTCATTATTATAATGAGAGCAGCCTAAATAAGGGAATATCGCTTAGACATACCTCCCCTATCAATGGCCAATCAGTTTCTAAAACATCTAAAACTGATGTCTTTGAGGGTATTTTATATGAATTTCGTCAGTATTTTTTTATAAAATACCCAGAATACTTTTAATTATTTACCATCTACACACTTTGCACAGTCACAATTGCATCCTAACATGTTGCAGTCTGGGGGATGCCCCCACAAAAAATTGCTAACTTTGCAGCAATATCCATTAGACTATAAATTTTGTATAAAAAATATTTAGAATTTAATTAAATTTTTATAGACTAACCTGATCAACAGATAATAGAATAACTATTGATATTGTTATTAGAAGAAATAAGTAATTAGATTTCATTTTATTTTTATTAGTAAAGGCTTAAAATGGAATAGTCAAATTTGTGAGTATACCATGAGGCAGGTTTTCAAATATTTGTGCTTTTTTCGGTGCTTTTTTTTTGCTTCATCACGGCCTCAAGGGAGTCCAAAAGTAGGTTTTTGTGGGTAAAGCATCTTCAATCTTATTTTAGGTTTGGAGAGAATGAAGTTTATGGACTATGTAGGTTCCCCTAGTTAAATAGTGTTTTATTGAGAAATATTTCCAAATATGCATAAAATTAAAAAAAGTCCCAAGTATTTCTACAAGAATAAATTTACAACATTGCATCGACATAGGTCATTTGTCAAAAATATAGTTTGGAAACAGGGCGGCACACATTAATTGTTCTACTAATAACAATAATAAAAACTTGAGATTTTTATAATAAAAAAGCTTTTAGTTTTAAGTTTTTTTTATTCAATTGTTATTCACAATAACAACAATTTATTAAATCAATTGTGTTTGATCATATGGACATGTGTTCGCATTATTTATTTGTTTTTAGAAATGACAGGAGTAAAGTAAAAAGTTTATTTTTGTTATAGTAAAATGAATTAAAATTTATTTTAAAAATAATAAATGTTTATTACAAAATTCTGAATTTTACTAAATCCGTAAAACATATAATTCTTGTTATTTTAAATGTTGTTAATAATATATTGGTTATAATTAAACTCAATATAATAAAAGAAACAAAACATATAAGAATTATTTTTAAAATGTTCTCCAGATGAACGCGTAAATGAGCAGGATCTATGTCCCGAACCCGAATATATACAAGATTTTATTAGCTTTTTGAGATCAACGAATGTCCATTTTTGGAGATTTTATTAGTCTATAATAAAATTGAAGCCAAGTAAAATTCCTAAATATCACAAAGTCCACACAAATAAGAAGTATCGTTCTGATCTGAATGCGAAATAGGGATGAAGAAGACGATTCTTAAGAAAACCATTATTGAAGGAAAAAACACTATCCTTTTACTATCATTTCAATTCGCAATATTTCAAGAAGATTTAAAATTTCGTTAAATAAAGACAAAATATAAATAATGTTTCCTTTAGACAGAAGAAAAAACGATAATCTTCTAGTTTACTGGTCCCGCGAAAAAATTAAGAGCAAGTGATGTTTCGATATTTTTGAAGGTCACAGAAGGTCACCAGTAGGTAATCGAGTGTGCTGATTCCAAATCTGAGCAAAGAATTGATTATTTTCGAACCCTGGACTCGGATTCGACTATGTCGAATTAGGGGTAAACACTTCGAAATTAAAAATTTAGGGCTAATCTGACACGACTATTCGAGCTGAGTCGAATGGTATCAAAATATGATGCTTCGACAATTTTAGACCTTGTTATGATCAATTAAACACACGCTTGGTGAGACTTCCGTATATAAATCAGACAACATAGCTTCGTCCAAAGTTGTCGAAACATCATGATTTTGATACCGTTCAACTCCGCTCGAGGAGAGGAGTAATAATAGCCCTATATTTTTAATTTTGAACTTTTTCCCGAAACCGACTTTGTCGAATTCGGATCCGGGGTTCGAAAATAATCAATTTTAAGCTCAGATTCGAACTCACACACTCGATTACCTACTGGTAACCCTGAAAAATATCTAAACAGCATTTGCTCCTAATTTTTTTCCGGGACCAGTAAACTAGAAGATTACCGAAAAAACATTTATTAACATAATCACTTCATTCAATAATCATTTTTTCCATAATTTATCTAAATCGAAATGTGAAGCCAAATAAGATTCCTGATAATCACATAGTTCAAACAAAAAGGAATCCGAGGAAGAAAATGTTGGCGATTGATAAAAAATTTTGTTAAAATAAAAAAACAGCAAAACTCATTTCAAAATTTTATTCCTTTTTAAACCCATTATCAATTTGTTGATTGTAGATTTTAAATTTTTTTAATATTTATTTAAATATAAATTTTTTTTAATTTTAAATTACATTTTCTTCAATTCATTAAATACGCCATCAATATGTTTTATTCTTGTCCTCACTACCCATTGTCTCTAAATGAAGAATAATTAAAGTAATATAATTAGTTATAGTATACAGGGCTCCAATCGAGAAAATTTTCAGTGAATATTTTAAAATTTTAGTGTAAATGTAATTTTTTTATCCAAAAAGTTCATATGTAAATACGAATCGGAGTCCTGATTATTCCATAATTTTTAACGTTTATTTATTTATATGAAAATTACTTTACTTCATTTTGTTTTAAGCTACGCTTCCGCTTCTTAGAAGAACAAGCTATTTTACCTATCCCAGAATTTTCTACCAAACAGCAGGCTTTGTCCACCGCTTAAATTTATTTTGATATTTGACAAAATTAATTAAAAATATTTACGTTCATCACATTTATTACAATCACAATTACAGCCAAAAATGTTGCAATCTGGAGGGAATCCGATGAATCCTTTAACCGTACAGCAATATCCGTTTGTCTAAAAATATTTATTTATGGGTAAAAGTTGATTATTATTTTAGTTATTTTTAAATTCTCCCCTTCAGGTACACCCTGGGGTGATAGAAAAATATTTTAAGATTTTAGAGTTAAATAGGAGGTTAAATAGGACGTATGTACATCCTTCTTAAATAGGAGGTACGTTTAGTTAGTATTGTATACGATATTCATGCTGTGGAAAAATTGTTTGGATGGGAGATGGAATTGAACCATCACGGAATGAGCCCAGACCGAAGCACAAACGACTGTGCTACCATCCAACCCGATGTTGGGTTATTTATTTTCATTTATATTCTTTCTGCAAGTGCGGACACAACAGTTAGCTCCCCTGCACATTCACAAAAAATTTTAATATGTATTAAGGTTTATCGAGAATTTGGGGCATCCTAATATGAGGTCAACTTTTATAATATTTAAAAATTACTTGATCAACAGAAGAAAGTAAAATGAAAACTATTGGTGTTAAAATAAAAATTAAATAGTAATTCATTTTATTTAATAAATATATTAATTCGGAAAATATTTTCTGATTATTTCTAAAAATACAATTTAATTAAGCCCTAATTATGATTTTCTGAATAATTAGATTTTTATTAAGTTTCATGAAACAAAGCAATATTCGAAAATAATTTATGCTTATAAAAACAATTTTTAAAAAATTCTGATTATTCCAGGTAATTAAATTTATTGGATAGGTATTTTTTAGGCAATCAAATATTTTTTGGCTAATTTCTGCCAGATTATTTAAAAATTATGTTAAAGAACTAAAAATGTAAAAAATTATGTAAATTAAATTGATTAAAATAATGATAAAAAAATAAAATTATCTGGAAAATAAAGATGATCACATCTTTTTTCTTGTAAATTTATATATACATATAATTCATTAATCATGAATATGTTTATTTTTCTCAAATTTTTAAAGAATTGGGATGATTCGTAAAAATGATTGAAAATGATGTGATGAATTGCAAAATAAAAATATATTTAATTAATTTCTCGAACCCTATATTTCAGCCAAAAGTTGCTACCATGGGCTAATTTTGATGTCATTCGACTCAGTTGTTGAGCTTTTTCTCTTGACATATAACAATAGGCATGGGATTTGGGTGGATAATGGGATTTGGGTAAATAATAACGGATATCAGAGGCTTTGTTGAAATTCAGAAGATATCAATTTCTTCAAACATTCTGCTGGCCAGATGCCAGATTTCTTAGAATAATTACATAATTTAGGTGTATTGTAATGTGTCATCCTGCAGTTAATTTAAATTTAAATTAAATGAAAATTACATTTTATATATAAATTAACAAAAATCAGAAAAAAATATTTTAAAATTATAAATGACAAATTTTTTTAATCTTTAATTTATTTTTATTTGAGTACATATATTTTATTTTAGAGCCAATAAATTGCAAACACTTTTTAATAATAGAAATTTATTCTTGGTTTGTGTCAATTAAATGATGTGTGTGGAGATTGTCACGTAAATACTTTATTATTTAATTGATAAACTTTTCATTATAAATGATAATTAAATATTTTCCTTTTCTAAAAATTACTTTTAAATTATTTAATTTTTAAAAATAAATTTAATTGTTTAAAATATTCTGGTTAAATTTAAAATTTATTAAAAAAATATTTTTTTTAATATAAGTAATTTAAAAAATGTCAATTTTTCGCCTACTTTTAATAATTTTATTTTTGTTAATTTCAACATTTGCTTCACAACAAAATTTTAATAATTCTAAACAAACAAAAAGACAACTAAAAATACTCGTATATTCCCCTACTTTAAGCTGGAGTCATGCTCAATTTTTAGGGAAAATTGCAGACACATTAGTTGATGCTGGCCATCAAGTGGTTAGTCCCTCTCCTAAATTATTTTGTAAAATACATATGGAAATAATGTTCATTGAGAAAAAAAATTTTTAAATAAAATTAGATGTCCGTAAATATTGTCCGTAATATTTACTATGTCCGTAAATATTACCCATCACTTAAAGCTTAATTTAAACATGTTTTTATTTCAGCATTTTCTCAAATTTGTCATGGACTTGGATCTCAAATATAAAAATGAAACATCTCGGGTAAATCCAGCATATAAATATATTGTTGAACCAACCTCAGAAAATGCTGAATTATTGGATGTTAAGAAAAATTCATTGGTTACAGATTCTTTTGCAAACAGGAGACCTTTCCTAACCTTATTTGGACATCAAAACGATCCCATTGGACCAGTATTTGCAACTGCATGTAAAGGTAAATTTAAACTGGCGATTAAACCGAAACTAGATCTTGACAAAGCTCGGTTGACTTCAATATTAATTTACTGTCTCAAATTTAATCATTATAGAAACAATAAAAGAACGTCAATTACTACAAAAATTAGAGGAAGAAAATTTTGACGTCGGAATAGGAGAAAATTATGATCATTGTGCAGCAGCTATTTTCCACAAAATTGGTGTACGTGTACAAATTACAGCTTATGCTGTTCAATTACTTCATTGGATTGCTAGAAAATATGATATTCCAACATTTTCTAGCTACGTACCAAGTTTGTATGAAAAACAGAATTATTTCCAAATTAATTTTCAGATAATTTTGCTCCAAGATTAGGACTAGAATCATTCAGTAATAGACTAATCAATTTTTACAATGACTTTTACGAGTGGATTTGGATGCATGATCATTTTAAACGACTACAAGTCTCTTTATTTGTTAGAGTTTTCCAAAAAAATTTTTCAGGATCCCATTATTCGTGCAGAATTTGGTGAAGACTTTCCAGATTTGAATGAACTTCTTAAAAAATCGTCCCTAGTATTTATCAACACAAATCCATTTATAGACTTTCCTAGACCTATTTCAAATAAAATTGTTTATATTGGGGGGCTTGTGCAAGATTCGGCTCCTCCAGACAGCAAAATACTAGATAAGGTATGTTATATAAAATTTTGGGTTTAAAATTCCAATGAAGAATTCTTCAATTTTAAGAGAACTAAAAATATATTAGATGAAGCAAAAGAAGGCGCTATACTTTTTTCTTTCGGTTCTATTACTGATACTACAAAAATCACAAATTATATGAGAGATTCAATTCTAAATGCATTTAAACGGTTTCCCGATGTTCATTTCATTTGGAAGTTGGATCAGGAAACAATAAAAAATCAGTCAGAATTGTTTAAATCTTTTCCGAATGTTCATGCTTTTGAGTGGATTCGCCAAACTGCAATTTTAGGTGAATTCTTTTTGTTGATCTAAATTTTATTTGTGTAAAATATCTCGAGATTTGAGAGGATAAAAAGAATTTGGAGGGATATAAATGCATTTAGAGTAATCAAGAGGGATTAAGGAGTATATCAGTGGATTAAGACTCATAAATCAATTGATATCATTCTTACCTGCATTAATTACTTAACCTCACTAATCACTTTACCAATCAGTGCTTCGAAATTTCAAATTTGCTCGTACTCGTACTCGTACTTCGTACCACCTCTTTTTTTGGCCTCGTACTCGTACCTCGTACCACCCCTATTTTTTTGCTCGTACTCGTACTCGTACCTCGTACCACCCTTATTTTAGGCCTCGTACCTCGTACTCGTACCTCGTACTTACTCGTACTTGAGAAAAAAGCAAAAAATCGAAAATTTTTATGATTTTTTGGAGCCTAGGACATCTATTTTTAAATTTTAAGCGTTGTATGTGATAATTTTTGAATCTTGGAAGGCTTTGAAGTTATAAATCCTCCAATTTCATCAATTTGCTGCGCCGCAGGCGAAATTTTTGAGTTTTTTGGAGTGCATGGATAAATATTTCCTCCATGATGGGTCGGGCTACCCGAAACTCTCGACACATTTTTTCATACATTTTCCATCTTCTTACATGGAACTTATCCTTTCCACCGAACTTTTCACATTTTAATCTCCTGATATCCCTTTTAATCTCAAATCCCTTTTTTCAAAAATTTTGCGAATTTTGGATGTCCTTAAGTCAGATTTCTATTATTTTTTGCGCCGCAGGCGAAAATTTTGAAAAATTTTGAAGGCCATGAAGCCAGATTTATTCCATTTTTCACAGCCGGAGGCAAAAACTTTAGAATTTAGTAGCCATTAAGCCAACTTTCTTATTTTTTCAGCGCGGCAGGCGAAAATTTTGAAAATTCCGGAAGGCCGTAAGCGAAAAAAAAACTCACTTTTTAGAGGTACAATGAAAATTTTTAAGAATTTCAGAGGGCCAAAAACCGATAATTTTTCCATGTAAAAATAGAATAATTTTTAAAACAGAATTAAACTTATAAAATGAGTTATTTATAAAAAGAAAAACATTAAAATTCATTGTCCAGTGAATAGGAATCGAACCCAATATTAAATTATTAAAGGCTTTGGTGCAGCCACACACCTTCACCACTCGGCCACCTGCTCATATTATGATGCATGAAAGGAATTAAAATATTTCTTTAATTTTCCTATTAACACCAAGTACGAGAAGTACGAGCTCGTACTTAGGCCTCGTACCTCGTACTTTTCACTTTTTTTGGCCTCGTACTCGTACTCGTACTTCGTACCTGCCCCATTTTTTTGCTCGTACTCGTACTCGTACTTCGTACCAGGTACGAGTACGAGTACGAGGTACGAGTACGAATTTTGGTACGAGCTTCGAAGCACTGTTACCAATCCTATTAAATCTCACGATATTCCCCCCCTCCCCATCATTATTAACAACTACATAGATCGGTGATACCATGTGGATTTGGGGGAATGTCAAAGGATTTGGAGTGAAAATTTGAATATGATCAAATATTTAATTTATTTTGATTAATTTATTCGAAATTAAGTTTTAATAGGTTGAATTTGAAATTAAAATTTTGATCTGGTGAAGATCTAATATTTGTTCCTTTTACTCTAGCCCATCCCAACCTTCGTGCATTTATCTCTCATTGCGGCCAAAACAGTTTGACCGAATCTGTAACCGCAGGCGTTCCTGTCATTGGACTTCCTCTTTTTGCTGACCAATTTTACAATGCCGATGTTGCCCAGAAGATTGGGTTTGGATTACAAATTGATGTTAATGATTTGAATAGACCGAATGCTGAAAGTATATTGGCTGAAACGATAGAAAAGGTATACATTTTTCTCAATATTGATCATCGCCTTGATCTTAAACTTTATTGGACTCGTAAAATAGACTAAAGACTTTGATATCAAAATATTTTTTAGATCCTCACAGACCCATCATTTCGTCAAAAAGCCCAAATTATAGCCAAAAAAGTTAAATTAACTCCATTTAATCCAAAAGAAAGACTTGTAAAATGGGTAGAATTTGCGGCAGAATTTAGCGATTTATCAGAACTTGATTTACCTGGAGCTAAGGAAATGAATTGGGTTGTCTATTATTCAGTTGATGTAATTCTCTTCTCTACTGTTTTTGTGTTTATTTTATTTTGGTTTGTATGGAAGGTTGTAAAGAGGATTTTAGTGGGACTAACCTCAATATTATATTATTGCTGCTTAACATTTTCGAAAAATTCAAAATTAGAAGAAAGAAGGAAACAAGAATAACTTTGATTTTGTTAGTTTAGATTTGTTAAAAATTAAATATCACAAAATAATTTATAAAATTCATTAAATTATAGTACATACATACTAGTACACAATTTCAAAAATTTTAAATTATTGTTAAAGATGTGAAATTGAAAAAAAATAAATAGAAATTTTTAAAGTTATAATAAAAATATTAAGGATAAAAAATAAATAGCGGAAAAAAGTGATAGAGTGAAAGAATTAAATAAAAGTTAAGAAAAATAGCAGACTAATTTGTAAAAATGAATAAAAAAAGCAAAGAAAAAATCTGCATAAACAGCATAATCTTGACAGTCCAAATCACTAATTTTTTCGTTATCAATTGAGATAAACATAATAAAAACGGGTGAGGGGCAGAACAAGGAATGCCAAAACACGGAACGGACAGAACATGGAACGATAAAACATGGAAAAGACAAAACAAGGAACGACCAAAATATGGAACATACCAAAACACGGACAAGACAAAACAAGGTCTTACCAAAACACGGAATGGCCAAATCACGGAACGACCTTTTGGTCGTTCCGTGATTTGGTCCGTGATTTGGCCACGGTCCAGAGAATATTTTTAAAATTTTTCAGAATTATTTTTAAATTCTGTTTTTTCAGATATTCTGATTTAAATAAATTTGATTTTAAAAAATATTCTGATTTTTAACAATATTCTTATTTAAATAAATTCTGATTTAAAAAATATGATTTTAATGTATTCCGTGTTTTGGTCATTCCGTGTTCTGTCCGTTCCGTGTTATGGAAATACCTTGTTTTGTCCGACCGTGTTTTGTCGTTCCTTGTCTTGTCCGTTCCATGTTTTATCCCGACACGATAAAAACATACGAGCTGTCTATAATTATTTATTTGGATAGTAAAATAACAATAGAATGCGCAGAAATAAATTTCTTTGTAAATTTTAAATCGCACAGAAGCCAGATTTCTTACAAAAAAGTCAATTTTCAGGGGATCTATATGTTAATGGTCTTTCTTTTGTTATTCCATCCTCATCCAAATAAAATTCATATGTTCCTCTCATTAGAGATGGAGCAATCGAGGCCACAAATTGATCTTTAGGATATTTTTTTATATAATCTTCATTACTAATTACATTCATTTGACCATCTTCAATATCATCTACATCTGTTACTGCAATATTTAGCATCATGTAACGTCTCAAACTTTTCAACACTTTTCTCTCTAAATCACTCGTTTTCTTGAACATTTTGAAAACACATTTTTCCTTGTTTGCTTTTTTAATTTTGACGTAAAATTGAAACCATCCAATTTGTAAAAGATTCAGGATTATAATAAAATAATTGCCTGGGTGTTCAAATTTAACACAAATTTCAAAGTGAGAATATCTCAATTTTGCTGCATGATTTCTATCATCTAATGAAGTTGAGTCAATTGAATTAACTTTTTGAAATTTTTGTCTTTTTAAAGGTTTTCGTGGCCCTTCCGGATTAAAAAAACATATTAGTCTAGTTAATTTATAAGTTTTAATTTCTATCCATAATTTAGACTTTATTCCATTTATGTTTATATCAATGCTAGAGTAACTAAATGCATTTGGCATTCTTTTAAATGCCAATTCATTATCTCCCAGATCAATTTGTTCAAAAAACATAGGTAACAAAGTCATTAATTCCTAAAATGTAGATAAAATAAAAAGTTTAAAATTTTAATTCTTGGGCCAAACGATACTAAAGAGTGTGTTGCTGTTGTGTATGGGCGACAGCCCTTAAAGTGTTTACTATAAAAGCCAGTGTATGCGTCAGTCTAGTTGGATCATACTAGCGGGGCTAGTCACTGATCTCCTTCGTCTGTCCAATTCCCTTCGCCTATACATTGTTTATTTCTACACCAGATAAAGTGTTATTATCGTGCTCGTCGACATTAGTTAAATCTCGGACACCTCGGGTCGTAACAGTTGCCGAGGTAGAATGGTAGAACCTGAGTGGGAGTCTTCTTTAAAAAATGCACTAATGGTTTTATTTTTGCATCACGATCTCGTAATTTATAATTCTGATATGTACAAAATATTTTCAGAATTTTTAAATAATTTCGCTTTCGCGTTTCGCATCTTTCGCATTTTATCACCTAAATTATTTTTAACATAAAAGTATTTTGTCTAACCTTTTGTTTAATCATTTTATTACTAATTTCCTTTAAATAAATGACTACTTCATATATCCATAAATTTTTGTGGAATTTTTCAATCAAAATTAATTTTTTCCCATTTTCATTTATATTTTTTATTGTTTGTAAGGATTCGGAATCAAAGTTTATTTTAACAAATGGAAGAATATCTTCATTCTTTTTATTAATTTCTAATAAAATTTTAATTTTAGTTTGGCCATCAATTTTATTTATTTCCATTCTCAACAATTTTATTTTAAAACTTCCATCCTCATTTTTATTATTTTCTGTAGATTCAACCAAAATTCGTTAATTATTTTTATAATTAGAAAAACAAAAAGGAAATATTAAAAATAATATTTGACAAAAAAATATAAATTTAATTAAGAGCATTATTTAACATAAAATAAAATTTCTTTAATTAAATAAAATTTTGTTTTTTACTTAGAGTATGTCTATACATTCGTTTAAATAAGACTGTACTTTATTATAAATAAAAAACATATTTCAAAGCATGATAAACATATGTAAGTGTAAAATATAGATGTAAATAAAAATGATTTCATTAAATTACATAATTATTAGACATTAGGTAAATTTCGGCAAGAAAGGCAGAATAAGTTCTAGTTTCTTTCAAAATTTCATTAATAAAACAAAAAAAAAAGTAAAAAATTCCCTTTTTTCAAAATTTAGCTAAAAATCCCTATTCAAGACTTAACAATTCTAGTAAGAGAAAGAGACCATAAATTCCTAAGAGATATATGTATGTACCTGTGCATGGATAATATTGAATTATTCTTAATTATCCAAGAGTTTTATTTGATCTACTACATATACACTAAGAATGCCTGAATGTTGTGACTTATAGGGGGTTTTTTTTGGCTGGACCGATTTGGACAAATGAGGTGTCATTCGAAAGAGCTCGCCGAGCTGAGTCGAACTAGGGGCGAGTGGAGTCGATCCGGCAATCAGGGACCGAGATACAGACCCCTGAAGTTTGAAAAAGAGAAGGGGGGAGTAAGTCATTTTGGGGTGAAAAATTCGAACATGCAAATAATAGCTTATTCGACTGAGCTCGTCGAGCTGAGTCGAATGACACCAAAATCAACTCGATATCTTGATTCTGAGCCAAGATAAACAGGTTCAAAATGGTCAACATAAACCTATGGAGCGTCGGCGAGGCGCTTGTGCGAAACCCCGCGCTTCGCGCGGGGTTTCGCGGCACGCGCCTCGCGGGGAGTCAACGGTCGCTGGGTCTGGGTCAGTAACATAAACCTATTCCTATCTCCCTTGCTCTGGGCGTATTTAGGGCCTCTGTAGCAGCAAAAACGTCAACAATGACCATAGGTAAGGAGCTAAAACAAACGTTCATAACTTTGTCAAATCAAGTCGGTTCTCGGTGATTTTGGTGTCATTCGACTCAGCTCGACGAGCTCAGTCGAATAAGCTATTATTTGCATGTTCGAATTTTTCACCCCAAAATGAGCTTACTCCCCCCTTCTCTTTTTCAAACTTCAGGGGTCTGTATCTCGGTCCCTGATTGCCGGATCGACTCCACTCGCCCCTAGTTCGACTCAGCTCGGCGAGCTCTTTCGAATGACACCTCATTTGTCCAAATCGGTCCAGCCAAAAAAAACCCCCTATAAGTCACAATACCCGAATGCCTTCACGAAACTCCTATTTTTTAAGAAATGAAATGAAGCAAAACAATTAGTTGAGACCGGGCAACTGAGAGCTAGAGATCGGATCAAACAAGTATTTGAATTCGAAGTTGCTTTTGAAAGTTAAGAACTATCAGAATAACCCTTTTGCCCGATTAATAGGGTGCTCTATTTTGACCTTTTCGCCACATTTTTTCATTTGCCATATTTGTACCATTTTGTCAAATTTTTACAATTCTAGAATTTTAAATGAAATGGCTAAAAAAGGAGGAAATCTGGCTCCACGGTCCCCAAAATTATCAAAATTTTCGCCTGCGGCGCTGAAAATTGAAGCATCTGTGAAGACTGTGTGAAATCAAGTGGTTCAGAAGGGCTTGTGTTGTGTCCGCACTTGCAGAAAGAACAGAAATGAAAATAAATAACCCATCATCGGGTTGGATGGTGGCACAGTCGGTTGTGCTTTCGGTTTGGGCTCTTTCCGTGATGGTTCTATTCCCTCTCCCATCCAATGAATTTTTCCAAGAAATCTTCAAGATTCTGTACTTTCTGTAAGTGCGGACACAACATCTTGAGTGGAGTAGTATAGAAGATTTCAGAGGCTTTACTAGGATTATGAGGGATTTGATTAAATTTCAATTTTATTTTGTCCACCTTCTTCGGGAACGAGACTATTGAGTACCGCCGATTGAGTACCGCCGTTTGAGTACCGCCGGTTGAGTCCCTGGCCGTTTGAGTACCGCCGGTTGAGTACTGCCGGTTGAGTCCCCACCCATATGGGGACGTTTGAGTCCCCGACTTGTTTTTGGGATTTAAAGGGATTAAGTGGGATATCTGGAGTGATATAGGAGCAATGGTGAGATCATGAGTGATATGATAAATATGGAGGGATTTCGAGCGATTTGGATGATTAAAGGGGATATATAGACTGATTTTAAGGTTTGCATACAAGTATCTATGATTCCCAGGACTGGACTATTGCGGGTATGGTACTACTATGGGGTATATTATATATGAATATAATGAGGGATTATAGGTACCTATCAAATTACCGGGTATCACCTCCAGATTGGTAACATACCCGTAATACTTCCATTATGGGAATCATACATATGTATAGTTGGTGCTTTTATTTTGGGGTAATAATTATATCCCACGTTGGGTATATAATCTATAGTCCCTCATTATATTCGTCTATAATGTACCCCAAAGTAGTAGCATATCCGCAATAGAGAGTGCCGGAAAATTGGGCTCTGGAAAATTGGGCTCCAAGATTTTTCGGAAAATTGGGCTCCAACTTTTCAGAAAATTGGGCTCCAGCGGAAATTTGGGCTCTACGTGAAAAAAACGGAAAATTGGGCTCCAATTTTTTAGGCGCGGGGAATTGTGGGCGTCAGAGTGAATTTTTGGATTTCAACGAAAAATGACATAAAATCAAACAACGTAAACCTATGGGCGTCGGCGAGGCGCTTGTGCAAAATCACGCGCTTCGCGCGGGATTTTGCGGCACGCGCCTCGCGGGAGTCAACGGTCGCTGGGTTCTACAACTGTAACATAAACCTATTTCTTTTTACTGATTTTCAGCTTTGAAATGCCGACCTACCTACTAAGTTGTTACGACCCCGGTTACGTAGAGGAAGCTAACAGAAACGTTTATTGCACAAAGAAATACAAAGCAGGCGAAGGTTGGGGTAGGAAGAAGAACTAAAACTGAGACCACGAACTAACTATTGGCTGGGCTTTTATACTAACACTTTAAGGGCTGACGCCCATACACAACACCTCCCCCCTTGAAAAAAGGTTCGGCTTCACTTAAAGCCGAAGCTTTACAATATACTAACACTTTCCAGCCAAACAACAAACAAAAAATACATACAATAATTTTGGGGGAATAAGGACAATGGGAACAAAAAAATACATACAACATTACAAAAAAATACAACAATAATATTATCACAAAATTTTATATATGTGGCTCATCTACATCTCCATATTATTATCATCTTCGACATCTTTCATCTTTGATTTGTTCCCAACGTTGTCCTTCATTTTTGATTTGATCATCTTTGAGCTGTCCACACTGCTGGCACTCGAAGAAGTTACACTACTTTCACTCGACACTTTTTCTTCACTAATATTCATATTCCGAATATCTTCATTCAACAACTTCTTTTTATTACTCCACTCATCTCGACGGATCTCTTTAAATGTCCTGGTCACAATACACTTCAACACTGCCACTTTGATTTTCCAGGCATTTTCCGTCTTTCTCACTATTTCTCCATGAAGCCACTCGATTTTACCACTTCTTTTATTGGTATTCTTCACTTTCACTTTTGTGCCGTTCGGAAAAGCATTTTTCTGTATCTTGAATGGTGCCTTCTTTTTACTCCACTTTTGGTACTTGGGCTTTTGGTTCCGACTTGACACTTCTTTCAATCCAGGCAACCCTAAGATACACACTTCACTATTCACTAGATGAAACTCCATAAAGACGTCTTTGTCTTTCACTCTCACTTTGCTTCTGAATTTTCCTTCAATTTCAACTTTGTTGTCACCCAGCCCAACACCACTGTAATTCACTTTTTCAATTGTTGGCTGTCCAATACTTTTCCACACTTCACTGGTGACAACATTGATCTGCGATGCAGTGTCTACAATCATTTCTACACTAAGTTCTCCAAACTTCACTTTTTGCTTTATCCACTCTTCTTTTTCCACACTTTGCATTGGATCGAAGATGTCCAGAATTGCACAATATGGAGAACCTGAATGATTATTATCATTACTCCACTGCCTTTTTGGCTGATACTGATTATTCTTCAAGAACTTACAATGCATACGCCAGTGACCAAAACGTCCACAATGACTGCACTTTTTCTCAATAACATTTTGTTGATACTTGACGTTTGGTTTGGACCACTGTTTTTTGTACTCACTTCCAATTTCACTTTCACTCTTTTCACAACATTTCACTTTTTCCACTGTGTTGACTGTCGGCACTTCTTTTTTTACTTCACTAATTTTCTCCTTGACAATATACATGGCTTCACTTTTATTTGCCAAATATGCCCGACACTCTTCAATAATTTCTTTCAAGGTTACTGCCTGTCCTCTTTCACTTTTACTTTCAACACTTTTCATTGCGACTTGTCGAACTGAGGTAGCATCACTAGGCAAACCTGAAATAAAAATAAGAATTTTCAATTCTTCAATCGACAAGGCCATTTCTGCACGCTCACATTGAGCATTCACTACATTCCCAAACTCAACAATATCTTGAAGGTCACTACACTTAACATTTAAGGCCTCGAACCTTTTCAACAATTTGGACCTATGGTCGCTAAACTCTTTCACTAACTCACTACACAGTTCGTCAAACTTCATCTCACTCAACTTGGTTGGCAGCATCTTCCTTTCAATTTGGGCATACTCTTCTGGCCCCAATTTACTCAACAACAATCTCACTTTAGAGGATTCTGGCAGGGTTTTACCCTCCACCTCAAAATAGGACCGATGCCTGCACAACCATGACTCAAAGGTCATACCACTCGACAAATCAAAAACGAACTCACCAATCATCCCAACCAATTTGCTGTACAATTCGGTGTCGTTCCACTCACTCGGCTTTAAGAGTTACTAACATTTTCTCAAAATGCTCTTGCTGAGCCTTCAACAATTTCTCCACTGTTTTTGCATCCATTTTGCACTCACTAAAAAATAAACTTTATCACTACACTTTTCACTAAACACTACAATTTCACTAACCTTTTCGGTTTTACAACACTGCACTTGTCCACACTTTTTCTTTTCCTGAACTGCACACAGCTTACTGAAGTTGACGAACTGCCGACTGGTTCTTTTGAACTCGACCGCGCCAAATCTGTTACGACCCCGGTTACGTAGAGGAAGCTAACAGAAACGTTTATTGCACAAAGAAATACAAAGCAGGCGAAGGTTGGGGTAGGAAGAAGAACTAAAACTGAGACCACGAACTAACTATTGGCTGGGCTTTTATACTAACACTTTAAGGGCTGACGCCCATACACAACATAAGTAACAGTACAAAAATAGTTATTCCAGAGAATTTTGTGATATTTTTCGAATAAATCCAAAAATTCATTCTGACGCCCACAATTCCCCGCGCCTAAAAAATTGGAGCCCAATTTTCCGTTTTTTTCACGTAGAGCCCAAATTTCCGCTGGAGCCCAATTTTCCGAAAAGTTGGAGCCCAATTTTCCAGAGCCCAATTTTCCGGACACCGCAATAGACCCGTACTGGGAATCATAAATGTGTAAATCCTAGAATAAAATACGGGGACTCAAACGTCCCCATATGGGTGGGGACTCAACCGGCGGTAAACAATCGGCGGTACTCAAACGGCCAGGGACTCAACCGGCGGTACTTAATCGGCGGTACTCAATCGGCGGTACTCAATGATACCTCACCGCTAGTGACCGGGGCCGGACCGGATCCGGCCGGATTTTTCCGGAGTCCGGGTCCCAAATCCGGATTTTTTTGAAATTTCCGGATTAAAACCGGACCGGATTAATCCGGAGAAATCCGGCCGGATCCGGTCCGGCTCTAGTTGAAAATCCGGAAACCGGATCCGGGTCCGGCAAATTTTGAGCACCGGATTTGGGATTTTATACGGTTCTGGAATTTTCCCATTTTTCTTGTATTTTTTATAAAAAAGGTGGATTTTTGACCCCTAACTTTACTGAAATTCAAAAACTTTTCGCCTGCGGCGCTGAAAAGGGATGCATTCTTTTTATTGGCCTTCCAAAAATCGCACCCGAAAGGCACGACTGAGTCCCCCTTGTATATACCTCAACTCAGTTTAAGTACTAGGCCGAAATTAGGATTGGTATGGAGAGTCTAAGCTTCATTACCATCTAAACTTCAAAAAAAAATTTTGCCTGCGGCTCTAACAATAGAATTTTTTTCTCCTGAGGCCTTCCAAAATTCTCGAAATTTTCGCCTCCGGCGGTGAAAAATGGAAGAAATCTGGCTTCATGGCTTTCAAAAATTTTCAAAATTTTTGCCTGCGACGCAAAAAATGGAAATCTGACTTAAGGACTTACAAAATTCTCAACATTTTCACCTGCGGCGCATGGAAGGGATTTGAGATTAAGAGGATCCTTGGAGGAATTCCTTGGAGGAAATATTCCATTGGAGGAAAATAATAATCCATGTGGATTATTTTCCTTCCTTGGAGGAAAATAATCCACAAAATATCCTTCATAGCCTCCAAAATCCTTAGATATCCCTCTAACAACATTTTAAGACATAAAAGACACACATATTACAACATTTTAACACAAAAATTACTGAAAAATTTTTTTTTTAAAAATCCGGAAAAAAACCGGAGTCCGGTCCGGAATCCGGATAATTTCTGTCGGACTCGCGGAAATTATTTTTACCGGATTAAAACCGGACCGGATTTATCCGGAAAAATCCCGCCGGATCCGGTCCGGCTCAAGTTGCAAATCCGGAATCCGGTTCCGGAAAAATTGATTTTACCGGTCACTACTCACCGCCTTCTTCTTCAATTTTATTTACTTTCATTCTCAACAAATTTATTTTAACACTTTCATCCTCATTTTTATTATTTTTTGTAGATTCAACCAAAATTCGTTGATTATTTTTATAATTAGAAAAACAAAAATCAAAAAATATTAAAAATAATATTTTAAAAATTAATAAAAATTTAACAAAAAACATTTGAAAAATTTTGTTTTAATTTTTAGTTGACAGATTCTCTCTATTTTATACAAAATTTTTTGGACAAAATTGTGAGACAAAAATTATTTTACCAATTAAATGCTATATTTTGAAATTGTAATTTAGCGTCAATATTCTTTACCTCTCTACACCCTTGGCTATAGGAAAAGAAAATATTTAAAATAAATATTTGAAAAATAGATAATGAAAGAAAAGCGCGACATCCTAATGGATCATTGAGCTACGACAATTAGTTAGTAAATGCACTTCAATGACATTCTTAAAATTTAGATAAACTAATATTTTATTTTTTAAGAAATTCCGATAAACTATAAAAAAGGTTTTTTCTCATGTAAGTTTTAGGAGAAATGAATAGGATATCGATGGATTCGAAGTGGTCGTTGGCAATTTATTAATCGGTGGATTTAAGGGATATCAGGTGATTATGAGTGATATTTGCAATGATTCTAAATCACCTATAGAAAATCAGGATAAAACAAGTTTTGCATTAATTTAGAAAATTCTATCAAAATTTCGAGAACAGATTTTAGATGGGCTTGTATTATTAGAGGTGGGCTTCTATAAAAATCAGGGAATACATATATTTTTCAAAAGGTTTCCATATTAGGTTTCTGCAAAACCAAAAAATCCCATATATTAATCTATCTAACTAAAGTAATACATATTATGCATAGAAGTAATTTATAAATTAATATAAATTTTAATTAAAAATTTTTTATATTTTACTGAATAGATCTTGATTGGACTATGTAAATTTGAGTTAAAGTTATATATTTTTGAGGTAAAAGGAATAATATTTATACTATTACAATAAAGAGTTTAAAAATTCAATTTTGATTGTTTAGTTGAATTTGTACATTTACTTGATTATCTTCCCTTGGAGGATTTATTTGAGGAATAATAGGTTGGATAGAATTTGAGTGTAGATTTTTGTAAAATTTTAAAATAGTATTGCCAAACTTTTTTAATATTCCAAGCCAATCGCGTTGAATCGACTTGTTCATTGTTAAATAAATGACAGGAGGTATTCCTAAATAGTAATTTTTAGATTATGGAGTTGGCATTTTTACTTTAATTTTATGTTAATAATTAAAATGAAAAAATTATAATAACTTTAATTCGAAAGAATATTTTTTATATAGGCTGTGATATGGCAATTGAGAGGACCCAGGATCATTTTTTGATCATTTAAATTTACAAAATTAATATTAATGTTTGTCACCGTGTGCATTCAACCAACAAATCTGACCAATTATAATAATTACGTAGTTCACACGGGTGTATTGCATAAAAGCATATATCGAAGCAGCGACACTATTAAACAAGCTAATCAAATAAACTTGAAGAAAAATCTAAAAATTTAGGGTTTAGATCAATATTTTAAGTAAAAAACCATTTTTTCAGAATAGCTTTGTTGATGTGATTGAAAACCTCCTTGTTTGGATTTTATCAAAAAAATTATAAAGAATGTTATGTAAGTAATTAACAGAAAAAATATGACTGATAAATTGTGGAATGGCTGAAGAGTGTTCTCATATTCCTTTTAGAAGATCAAATATTTTAAAGATATTAAGAAACCAATACTTGATTAACGTCATCAATATATCCAATATGCGGATTGAAGAACCAGCTAAAGTAAATGCCACTGAATATAATTGGCTTTGCCCATACACATACTGCTAAGCCGTAAAGAAAGGGAATGCCCAGCCAAATAAACAGTTTTTTGCCTTTTAAAAAAATAAAGCTAAAGTTACGGCTAAAGATGGATTAATTCCAACCGCCAAAAAATTTCTTAGCATATTCAGAAGACCAGATTTCAACGCAACGATTAATAGCTAAAATCCCCTCTATTATAGATTCAGCAGCCCAGCAGACTAATAAATACATAAATTATTAATTATTAAAAAGCACAAACAGTTTCCAAATACTCCAGCAAAATAAATAAATTTTGGGGAAGAACAAAAAACATATCCAAAATATCCCAAATATCCAGTTAAATATCCAGCACATAAAACTGCTGCCATATCAACGACCCCCATAACAAACATAATTTTATAACAATTACTGTTTGCCATTCGCTTCCAAATCGAATACATACAAGGAATATAGAGTATCTATTTAATAATAAACAATTGGACTTCAATTTATTCTGACACACTCTAGTTGAAATACGGTTAAAACTCAGTGGGCCTAGACAAGTTCTGGTTTCATTTGCTCTTCAAAACAGAAATTTTCGACTAAGTAGTTCCAGACTTTATCTTATTAAACTTTTCTGAGCTAAATAGAAAAAAATAGACTTGTGTTTCCATAATTTTATATAAAATTTATTGTGATCTATTCCTTAAATTTATTCCTACAATTATTTCTTCATGTTATATTTACTTACTACATAAATTGTAGACAAAATAATAAAGAAAATTCCAAGTATTTTATGTTGACGTTTTTCCAGGGGAATTTGGTCAATATTATAAATATTACAATTATAAAGACGCTCGTATTCATTTTGATAAAATAAATATAATTCCATTTTTTCCTTATGTTGAACTAGGATTAGTTCCTCTATATCTCTTAATTGGATCTGTTAATAACTTTAAAATTACGATACTGCTCAACATTATATAATATAAACAAAAAACTCTTAACACTAATAAAATGTGTCGTTGAATAATTAGAAATAATTCACCTGTCTAAAATTAAATTAAAAAATAAGGTTAATTGTTGTGTTTTACATTAAAATAAAGAAATAATTCTAAGAAATTTAATTAACCGACAATTTTAAATGTAAATTAATACTTATATTTTTTAAATAATAAATTATATATATATAATTTATAATTATTAAAAATTAAATAATAAATAAACAAAAAGTGCAACTTTATAATGAAACTAACATCTGGCCAATTAATTTTTAAAATATTAATTTTACTTCTGTGCTTCGTAAAAGTTAATGAATACATATTTTTCACGACTTTTTCTACTGAATACTATCTATTAAGTCTAACATTTGAGTTAATTAATTAATTGAAAATTACTTCTTAAATAAATATATTACTTTTTGAAAATTTTTCGATTTTTAATTTCGGCATGTTTTATTTATTCAGCACTGATAATTAATTTCGAAATTTTGGCTTTAATTCGTTTTAATATATTTTTCATGTGAATTTATTGGATTACGATCGGAGCTTATACGCCCGTATCAAGATTCGTACTCATACTTTGGTACGAATACGAGCAGAAAAATAAGGTTGGCAAAAAGTACGAGTACGAGTCAAAATTTAGGGGAGTACGAGGTTTAGGTCAAGTACGAAGTAGTATTAATGGGAAAATTAGAAGTACATATAGTTAAGGAAGAAGTCATACAGTAGTGGACCTATGCAAAAGTCATACAATAGTGGACACAATTCTAAAGACTCTTTGCTTCGTCTTGTTTAAATTTTTATAGATTTTTTAAAAATTTTCCTATAAGTATAATATTGAGCTTATTTTGTAGCTTATTTTGTCCTCTTTAATTTGATATATAACTATTTAACATATACTTTTAAAATTTTATAATAATTAATATTATTCTAAAGTATTCACCTTCTTGTCGCGACAAAATTATAGACTTTTAATAAAAAAATTTTTTTTGTCGGACAAAAGGTTAAAGAAAAATCCACTACAATCCACATCCAATTTTTAAGCAAAACGGAAAAAATTTACATCTTTTTGCCAACGAATCAAGACAAACGGCATAATGTTTGAAATGAGATAAAGCAAAACATTGTCCCTCGAAAAACACAATTTGTTGAAATTATTATACATATCATATATTTTTAATATAAATAAAATCTTTTTCCCAATTTCTTATTATTTATGACATCCATTCCTTCCATATTCAGCAACATTTTTGCCATAATAATTAATATGGTCATTAATATTAAAATTGCTTTGATTTTGTTAGATTAATATATAAAAAACTGTTAAATTACTTGGTAGAATTTATACAATGTTTGTCTTCCCCTGAAGTGCAAACTTTATAATTCTCTAGTGGAAAAGAAGAAGAATTTGTAGTTGAATTATTTGCAAAGTATAATATCTTTTAAATGATTTTAAAATTTTTTTGAACATTTTTTTTAAATAGTTTTAAGTTTGAGGAAAATATTATAAACTTCTTTCTTGTTGCCACACTGTCCGGTTGTTTTTTCCTTTTCGTTTATTATACTTATTTCCTCAAATTCCCCAACTTTCGGGGAAAACCCTGCTGTGTTCCAAGAATAAGGAAAAGTAAACTCGTAATTTAAACAAATAATGACGTTAATACTCACAAAAAATTTTTAAATAATATTAATTAATTACCTCCATTCTAAAATGTGTGTAATAAAGAAATGAATGATGAGGTAAATCGGCAATAATATCCTTTTCATTAACAACTCGATAAGTGTAGTAGGGCAAATAAAAAAATATTTTTAATTCAATATTTAAATTAAAAATTTTAAATCTAAAAACAGCTGGACCTTACTAAAAATATCCCCTAGGTTTTGAAAAATTGTATCATATAATGTCTTGAACAAGAATTACTGATTGGACACCTCCCAAACCACCTATACTCTGTCCACGCCCGACAATGATTTTTAGACCATTCCTCTACCTCGACCCCCGACATAATCTTCTTTGAAATCCCTTTCCAAAAAATAAATGTCGGAGTAAAAATTTTTTGGGAAATAAATTCTCTCCGAAGGACTGGGGACTAACGCAAACCAGATCTTAAAAAAATATATTTCAAGCTATATTTTATCTAATTCTAAAAAACCCCTTTTTAATTAAATTTCAAAAATTTCCAACAGCATTTTCCATAGCCGCTGCCCAAGCTTTATTTCCCACTCTAGGCTGTCCAAAAGTAACCAATTTAATTTGTTTTGCATCAATTACATTAGCACTAGCTATTTTAGCGGCAGCAATCGAGGCTATAGCTCCACCTATTGAATGGCCAGTTATCTTTACAAAAAATTATTTTTAAATTTAATATTTTTTAAATTCACCCAAAGATCATAACCATCAAAAAATTGAATCATTTCAAAAGTTTTTTGCGTTATTCCAGCAAGTTGCATTTGATAAAATATTGAAAAAAGATTGTCAGAAACCTGTCAACTTTTTGATAAAATTAATAGTTCATTAAAAAAAATTTTTTTAATGGAATTTGATATAAGACAGAAGCAATACTGATAAAATAATTAAATAGATTACTTAATGAGGATTTAGAAGGATAAATGCGCAAAGAAATGCAAATCTAATTGGTTCTTGATTTTTATAATTCTCAAAGAATTCCCTCTAGTATTGAGAGATTAAGCAAGAGTTTAATGGAAAAGAGGTGCATTGGAGGGGAAGTCCAAATCATTTAGGTTTTCATTTTATATTATGTCAAAAGAAAGATATAAAAAATATAAAAATTTAAAAAGATTTCCAGCAAGTTGCATTTGATAAGCTCATGAAAAATTTAATAGAAGCAATATTTTGTTAAGCTAATAAAGCAGGGATTGATCCGAGACAGGATTTCTCTCAAAAATCTTGATTGTTATTATCGAGATTTTGGCGATAACTATTAAAGATTTCCTGAACCTCAAGTTGGTTCTCTATTATCAGTATATAAATTTATTTAAAAAGATTCACCATTCCGCTTCCAAAACCTAATGGAGATCTTCGCCTTTCATTAAAAATGTATTCTCCAGAATCGTTTAATAATTGTTTATATGCATATTGTGAGGTTCTAAGTAATTTTTTATTTTTAAAATTAAATATAGCATATACCCAAAAGATAGAATCAATGCCTTATCCTCCAAAGACAAAGCCATAAAGCCAGTACAATTTTCATTGGTTAGACAAGGTATTTGGATGTTAAAAAATACCTGAGAGAATTTTAAAAAATTTCGTTCTAAATCAAAAATTTATTCAATTTACACTATAACTTCCAGTTAATGTTTGTAGACATGTAGCAAAATTGTCAAAGGATCCATAGGCTGCTGCAGCCATACGAAAAATTTTGGATTGAACAAAAACTTCATCATAAGGAATTCTTTTGACCTAGTAAAATGGGAACTCTTTTAAATTTTAAATTCAAATTTTTTTGTCTTAATAAATTTTCACACAATTCTAATTAGAAGTAAAATCAAAACCGGTCTAATTAAAATATCCTAAAGTCTTCTAAAAGATTTAACTCTTCATGAGTTAAATAGTTAACTAGACAGCTGTATAGGCTCTTTACTTGTAATTGCCGTTTTATCTGTAACTCTTCGATGTAGAGTTACAGATAAAGGAGCTCTAGGTCAGAGTTTTAGATTTGGAAAAGGTCGGGACCGGGGTCACAAAACGTTCAATGCCCATCATTGATAAACAATTGAATCCCTTATCACGCAAAATTTTGGAGAATTAACGTAATATCTTTACTTTGCCCAAAAAATCAAAAAAACATACAGAAATTAAATTTTGATCTTCCTTTTGATTATTTAAAATTTTTAAATTTTCCTTCGTTAATAAATTATTTTTCCCTCTCTTTGATAATAAATTTTTTGCACTTGTCATATGAAAAATAAAAATAAATAGAAAAATTAAATAGAGACGAAGAAACGAACAAAAACTAGTAATAAACATTATTCGTTTTTAAATTTAGAAAGAGGAAATTTTATTTTGAATTTAGCATTTTCTCTATCAATTATCAATAAATCGAATATATTTTCTAAAAATTTTATAAAATTTTTTTAATGCTAAAATATTTTTAGAAAAAATAAATTGTTTTTATTAAATAAATTACTCGTTTTTGGTAAATACATAAGCCTTAATGAAAAAGAGAAAAGCCGCAATAATAAAAATTTTGCAGCTGTCCTTTGTCGAGCCGCCCAATTTGATGGGTAATCCTTATTCAGATAGATAATAAATACATATAGCGTTTTTGGTACTAAAACAAAGCACAAAAATTAATAAATAAAAATTTATTTGCCGCACTATCAACATGATTAAATCGATTTCAAAAATCATATAATTTTACGCATAGTATATCAATGTTAGGATAAAGTAAATAATAGAAAATACTTTCCCTATTTCGAAAATTGTGACTTCCGATTTTGTTTAACTTTATTATTTCGTTAAAGTCGACGAGCTTTCTGATTTGTATAGTCATTTTTATTTTCACTAAGTAGAGACATTTGTTGCTTTGATTTGGAGCTTCTTCCAAACACAAAAGTTATCTATTGGAGTTTGTTTATGCTATACAATCTATGAAGAGTTGCGTCGTAATCGAAAATTCTTTCGTAATTGTAATTTAACCCAAAAAACGCCGTAATTCGTATTATTATCTACTTTTCGATCTTCTTTTACTTTTTTTAATCTACTTTTCGATTGCGATCTTCTTTTGATCGATATTCTTTTACATCCTGATATTCGTTTTATAAGATTCATATTTTTTATAATTTTTATCCGGATTTTTGAGAAAAGGGATATTCTATCGTCATTTAACTCATTTTCTAATTCAAATTTAATTAAATTAAGGTATAAAATTACAAATTAAATTGCCTTAATTGTTAAAAATGTCCGAATTTTCTACTAAATGTTTGAAAACAAGTGTTTAGATTGCGATTTTAAGGACCAGGTAATTAAATATCATTAATATATTACTCAATGCACTCTAAACTAAATTATCAAGTTGAATATTACAAGAATATCTTGTTATCCAAAGTATAATGTAACAAGATAGGGAAGGGAATTGAAAGCAGATGTTAGTATTAGCGTGTTGTATTAACTAGCTAGACCGGTGTTCATTCAGGCTTATATTATCATAACCAGTCATTATATTGTTTTACCAAACTTAAAGTTATATACCTTTTCCTTATAAGTGTTAAACGTCATATCTAATTTAATCTAATTTATTAAATAATCTAACTTAATTTATTAAATAATTTCATTAAACTTTAAATTAGCTTTTTACAACATTGTTTCGCCTTGATTATAAATTATCGGCAGCTTTGGATGTCTCGGCTGGGCAAACAAATCTAGAGGGGCCTAATTTGCAGTTCATAAACAGTGTACTGTTAGAAGCTGGTGCTGACATTATTGAAATAAAAAACGATATTATGAAAATAACGTTTTTTTGATAATCAAAAATAATTTTAATTAATTTTCGAAATTTGCTAAAATAAAAACTATTGTTATATTTAAATTTTCGAATTTTACCCATATACTTTCTGTTAATGTATTCCGGACCTGATTTCTGCTCTTGACTGAAATTCCCAACCCTAAATAGCTCAGTCCTTGATTGAAATTCCCAGTCCCAAATTAATTCAACTCCAGACTGAAATTTCCAGCTCTAAATACTTCAGAGCAAGACTGTAATTCCCAGATTAATAAATTTCAACCTAATTTAAAATTCCCGCCAATTAGTGTTTTAAAGCTGACGTTTTGTGAGCTGGCATTTTGTCGTTTTGGCATTTTGAGATTTGGTATTCCGAAATAATTGGTTAATTCTCCTTACAGTTGACTTCCGCCAGTTTTTGTAAATCATTTTGATTTTTTTTGTAAAATTTTTTATTTTATTTCTCCCAATTTATTATTATTTTTTATTTAATTAATATATTTTTTAATTTTTATTATTTTTACATTATCCCAGTCTCCGGTGCCCAGCACATTTCAGTCCCAGACTGAATTCCCAGACTCAAGTATTTCAGTCCCAGTTTTTTTGTGGGCATATTTTAAAAAATACGTTAGTAGTTACGGCAGGAATCTACTACTAACGTATTATTTTAAATATGCCCACAAAAAAATAAACAGAGAAACTAAACTTTAATCTCCATTTTCATTATTTAAAATTTTTAAATTTTCTTTCGCTAATATATTACTTATGTTTCCCTCTAATGCTTTTTTGTGGTTGTCACCGAAAAATAAAAATAAATATGTGAATAAAGTGGAACCAACGAACAAAAACTAGTAAAAAGATTGTTTGTTTTCTGAATTTAAGAAAAGGAAATTTTATTTTTAAATTAACATTTTCTCTATTAATTATTAACAAATCGAGAATATTTTCTAAAATTTTATAAATTAAAAACATTTTTTTAATAGTAAAAATTTTTGCAACCGAAAATAAAACTGCCTTATTTAAAATTTCCAATTTGGAAATTTTCCGTTCAGCGTATATAAATAAAGTAAAAATTGAACAAAAACTTGGCCACAGGTCAGAACTTTTTACCTCATTATTTAAGCTTGAGATAAAAGAATTAAAAAATTTTAGAAAAAATCATTTAGGCAATTTAACGAATTACTCGTTTTTGAGAAAACCAGCTTAATACTAGAAATAAAAAACCGCAATGATAAAAATTGTGCAGCTGCCCATTATTGAGCCGCCGAATAATCTTTAGTTAGAAGAAAAAAACAATAATAAAATAAACAAAAAATTTTTGTGATAGAACAAAGCACAATAAGAAATTAATAAAAAATACATTTGCCAAATCGAAAATCAACTTTAACCCCCATATTTTGACATATGTACATCGAGATGGCAGGAATCTGCTGTATAAGTCATTTTTTATTTGTTTTCATTAGGCCGTGAATTGTTGACTTAAATTTACCGACACCACTATGCCTCTACAATGGTGTTATAATTATTTAGGCTATTCTTTTTGTTATTTGTTCAAAATTTTAATTAATTTGTTGAATTTTTTTGAAATTTTCTTAAATTCTTTTTTTTTTATATTTTTATTTCCATTTTCTTCTTACATTAGTTAAATAAAACAACTCATCAAAATAATTAGATAAAAACCCAATAATTGCCAAAAAACGTCTATATTTTATTATCTCTCATATTCTTTTTCATTCTTTTAGATAGATAAACAAGGAAATAAATCTGCTTTTATTAAAAATATTAACAATAAAAATTTTTTTGAAAAAAACATCTAAAAATATATAGACTTGGTAAATAAAAATTTTATTTGAAAGAAAACAGCTGTGATGAAATAAGGAAGGTTTTAGGTTTCCTTTATAAAATAGAATAATAATTTTTTTGGTAAAATTATAAAGAAAGCGACGATAAAAATTTATAGAAAAATAAATAATAAAACACTTCATTTATTTACTTTCAGAAAATAATTTTGTTTATTAAATATATAAATTTTAAAATATAATTTCCGATTATATTTTAATTATTTTATTTAAATATTTTTTTAATTCTATAAAAATTTTTTCACATAGACAATAGAATTCTGATTTTACTTTCCGAATATTTAATAATTGTGACTGTTTAATACATTCTATTTCTGATTTTTTAAAATCCGAATTATATTATAATTCGGATTTTATTAATTTAAATATATATTTTTTCTTTCAATTTTACAAAATCTGATTTTATTTTTTTATTAAAAATTAATAATTATAATTAATAGTAATATGTAATATTCTCCACAAATAATTTCCTAAATAAAAAAATATTTGTCCAATTGCTCTCAGAAGGAAAACATGTTGTTTACTAACAAAAACAAAATAAATACTAGCCCACTAAAAACAATTTTACATGAGAATCATCTTTACTAAAAAGAAATAAATTTATTTTCATCGTTACATTACCTAAATTTATTTATTTTTTACATAATTTTCTTTTAATATTTTAAGTAAATTATTTAAATTTTCCAACGTTTTAACCATTTATTTCTGAGTCTACGTTTAAAAATATATTTCCCATCATAAACTTCAATTATGTATTTCCTCAAAACATATTTTTTTCGTTTTACTACTTCGGCTCCTTTGATATCTTTATCGTACCTTTAATTCTAAGCTTTTAATAGAACTTTCCATAGTTTAAGTTTTTATCTACCTTGACCCATTTCCCAGCTTATATTCAAATAACTCCCTCAAATTGCTTATTTTTGTCTTCGGCATATTCAAAGCTTACTCCTCAAATTATACTTCTATAAATTCACCATTCCAAACATGCTTGATGCTTTATATACCTACATACATGCATATTTGTTCATTCTCAAGCCATTTATTTTCCAAACTAAATATTTTTCCATAATTTAATATTTAATTTTTTATTTAGAAAAAAATGTCAAAATCGGAAATGGCAATAATTAGAGCCCAAGCTGATTTTGCAATTAATTTACTTTCTAATGTTGTTTTTGAACAAAATAAACCTTTGGAATCCACAATACTTTCCCCTTTATCTTTATCTATGGCTTTGGCAATGGTTTATGTTGGGGCTGATGGTGAAACTAATAAGGAATTTGGGAAATTGTTGTCGGGAGGTGAGAGATAATTAAAAATAAATTAAAAATAAATTGAAGATAAACCAGAGACACTGATCAGTCATAACAAGAGACTTATTCAAATAGATATAAGTCGGCATGATAATGTTATCGAACCTAAGCAGATTTGCAATTAATCTACTTTCAAATTTTGTGTCTTTTGATTCTTAGACAAGCTTATTTTAAACCTATGTGTATTTCTTTGCGTAGAATTTTTTCGTTGAAAATCTTCGGATACCCGGAACCGAACCGAAAATTTCGGATATTCTGTTTGAGTATTCTCCGAACCGATAACCCTAGTTTTAAAAATACAATGAGATCCAAATAAAAAATTTGGATCATCCTCCGCACCCAAAATAAATTTTAAAAACTAAGAAAATATCCAATAAAATTTTATCTAATTTTCAAGGCTTAAAAGAAGAGGAAACCCATGCATATTTTGCAAAACAATTAAATTCTTATAATGACGATAAACCAAAAAATTATACTTTGGAATTGGCAAATAAAGTTTTTGTTCAAAAAGGATTTAATATTTTGGAGGAATTTAAAAATTATATTGATGAAAATTATGGAGGGAAATTTGAGCTTTTAAATTTTGCGGAAAATGTTGAGGCTGCCAAAGTAATAAATTGATATAGGATTTAATATTTTAGTAGCTAAACACGTAGGAATTACTTTTGTCAGTAGTCAAAATTAGAGACCTGACCGAAACGAAATCTTGGTTATCGAGATCGAGAATTTTTCGAAATCTCGATTCTCGCACTATACTTGCAGTTCCTTCTCTAGTTAAAATAACAAGATTTTTAATGATATTTCAATACCAAGTCTTATTTAAATACAAAAATACCAAAGTCGATTCAACATAGGTTCCTTCCCCTGAAAAATACATATATTGCATTATGCACCTAAATATTTTGTCGTAAAACATCTAACGCAGATAACACAAGATGCAATGCGCTCACCCCTTATCCTGATATATACATACTTTTTATATCAACCGAACATTCCAGTTCTGATCCAGATTTTTTTACAAAAACTTTTAAATATAATTTAAAATTTGCTTATACTTAATATTTTTAAAGATAATTAATGAATTCGTGGAGAAAACAACACACGATAAAATTAAAAATTTGATCAGTCCAGATTCATTAACTACTGATACTCGGTAATATTTATGTCCCAATAATGAGAATTTTGTTAAATTTAAAGTCTTGTATTAGTAAATGCTGTCTATTTCAAAGGAAAATGGAGTTGCCCCTTTGATTCTGAATTAACTCAGAAAAAAACTTTTTATATTACTGAAGAGAAAAATAAAGAGGTTAATTGGATTATTAAAAATTATAATCGAAAAAAATTTTTAAGGTTGATATGATGAAAAAGACTAGCAGTTTTGTTTATTTTGAAAATGAGGAGGTAAAAATCAGAAAAAAAAATATAGTTTAAATTAGACCTACCTAATAATAATTCCGTTTTTACCCCAATGAGATAATAAACGAAATCATTGAAAGCAATCTTTACACAACTTTCTATTATTCCACTTCTTAAACAAGACTCCGAGGTATATATATATTTAGTCTTTATCAAAACTTTGGTATATGCTATTACTTAGCTTTATTGTTAATAATCTAATAATAGATTAGATCCATGCCCATTAAATTTCATATGGATATTGGGGAGATTGAGAGTTTATGTAATGTGAAAAACTAATCCTATTCCAATATTTAAAATCCTTGTGTTTATTTCTAATTATCTCCTTTTTCTAAATTTAATATTTTTAGCTGCAAATGCTAAAAATGTTTTATTCTTCTGGAAGTTCCGAAGACGATGATGATATTTATATGGTTGTATTCCTGCCAAAGGAACGCTTTGGTCTACAAAAAATGATCAAAAATCTGGATGGAGAAAAAATTTTAAAATTGCTCGAACGTGGAGATAAAACTAAAGTGGATGTAGGTGTTTGGAAAAAATTATTTGATGCTTGAAGATACCTTAATGTCCAAAAAAACGGCTAAGGGTCAAATGCTTTGAATGAGTTCTTTCCTACTTAGAATTATGCTTAACTAAAATTCTTTGGATACTTATAGAAAATTTAATTCTCTATTCAAAGATACCTAAATCTTCCTAAAATATTTGTTTCCACGAAGTATAATATTTGTATTCTTGCATAAGACCGACCTACATATGGCCATCTAATCATCTCCCGTCCATTACTATTAATTTAAAAATCTTAACATTTTTTCATTCCTAGGTTTTGTTCCCTAAATTCAAACTTGAATCTACCCACGATTTAAAAAATGTGCTCATCAAATTAGGCCTTAAATCGGCCTTTGACAAAGCCAATTTCTCCAAAATAAGCAAAGAACAACCTCTAAAAATTGACAAAGTTGTCCAGAAAGCTTTTATTGAGGTGGGGAAATTTTTTGAAAAAAATTTTCTTAATTTATTTGTGTGTCTTTGTTGTAGCTTAACATTATTTGCTTCATTTTTATTTATTTTTTACCTTCCAATATTAAATTTTCCTATTTTCCGGTCACTTATTTAAACAGGTAAATGAAGAAGGGACTGAAGCAGCTGCTGCTACCGCTATAATTATTGAAACGCGTAGCATGATTATACCAACTAAAACACCTCAATTCATTGCTGATCAACCTTTTTACTACGCAATAATGAATAAAAATAACGATGATGGACAGGAATTTTTGTTTGCTGGAGTATTTTATGGATAAATGAGAGAAAGAGAGGTAACTAAAGAGAGTGAAGGAAGTAAAATAATAAATGGAATTTTTAAAAGTGACCGGAAAATATATAATTTAAATACGGAAATTTTCTTTTTATTTTGTTTGTTTTCGGAAAATATTAAGAAAAAATGTTTGTTCCTGAAATGTTGTTACAGTAAATTGTAAATTTGTTGTTTTTGTGGAGTTTGTTACTGTAAATTATGTTGTCTAAATATTTGTTTAAAAAATTGTTTCCGTCTAATCATTCTTTTAAAGGTTTCAAAAACGTGTTTGATTTGTTCCAGATTCATTGTTTAAAATTTATTTCCGAAATGTTTGTTTTGTTTGTTAATGTTTTGACTATATTTTTGTGCCCATAGTAGTAGTTTCGGAATGTATTTTTGAGAATTGTAATGTTTAGTTATTGAAAAATATCCAACTTCTAGTAAATTGCACTTTTTCTTCTCAAAATAAAACATTTAAAATAAACAGTTGAATGAAAAAGGTACAAAGGCGGCAGCGGCAACTTTTGCCGAATTAAGCTAGGTATATTAGAGGAACGAATTAAGAACCACCACCACCTCCAAAATTTGTTGCAAATCATCCTTTCTTTTTTATAATTAACAACGTTTTTTGGTTGTTTAGCATGTTTTTACATTTTGTGGTCCATTCTGGAATTTGTTTTTAAAATTTTGGAGTGTTTGCTTAAAAGGTCGCTTAGGGATTTGTTCCTAAACATAATCTAAATGGTTAATATTTTGTTGGATTTTTTATGTAATGTAATTCTGAGAGTTTTTTAATGTTTGAATATTTTTGGAAATGACTTTTGGAATATTAAATTATAGAAAAGTTTCAATGTTCCTAGCAATATTTGTTTCTATGAAATGTTACCCATCAAATCTTTTCAAAATTAATTCATTTAATCTGTTAATAGTTGAATGAGGAGGTACTGAAGCAGCTGCGGCTACAGGTTTAATAGTGCAATATCTTCGCCTACAACTACGGCCTAATCCTCAATTTTTTGCTGACCATCCTTTTACTTTTATGCTTGTAAAGGAAAATGAAATTCTCTTTTGTGGAATATTTCAAGGATAAATTGATAAATAATTTGGAAGTAAACTTTATTTGAGTGTTGATTCTTGTTTGTATGGATTAAATTTTAGTAAATTTGAATAAAATAAGTGATCGAAGAGTTAGTCTACTAGCTTTGTTTTTCTTTAATTTTCCTTAATCTACTGTTTTATAAATGCTTTAATTGTTGCTTAAAGTTATGTTAGTGTCTCTAATCTTCTAAATTAATGTTAGCATATCTAAAATATTTTCATTATGTTAACAGTTGAATGAGGAGGGTACTGAAGCAGCTGCGGCTACAGGCATGGTAATAGTTCCTCTTAGTCTGCCACCTCCACCTCCAAAATTTATTGCTGATCATCCTTTTACCTTTATGCTTGTAAAGGAAAATGAAATTCTTTTTTGTGGAATATTCCAAGGATAGGTTTAAATAAAGGAAGATAATAAATAAAGAAAAATTAAATTTATTGTAAAATGATTTTATAAGAAAAAATCAGTTGGATTTATCAAAACCTATTGAATACAAAAATAATAAATGAGTTTTACTCTGTAAATATTTTTTCCGGTTAATGCCAGTTTTCCTAAATAACCTGACCATAAAAATTATTTCCTAAAAATGTTTTATAGTTTTGCTAAGTGAGAATGTATAATATTTTGTTTAGAATGTTTTTACTCTTTTCAGAAAAGTTATGTTTGGATAGTTTCTTTGTTGGCTTATCTGTCTCTATAAATGTTTTAAAAAGTTTTTGGGAATATTTGTAGTTAATTGTTTATTTAATGTTTAGATTATTTAATGTTAATGTCTGAATCTGTTGAGTGTTTTTTCAAGTCTGATAATTTTCTCTTTATTAATATGAAAAATCAAATAATTGAGTGTTTTAAATTTCTAAAAACATTTGCTAAAAACAGATGAATGAGGAAGGTACAGAGGCAGCTGCGGCCACAGCTATTGTTGCAGTCCCTGTAAGTTTAATTATTCGATCTCCGCCAACTCCAGAGTTTGTTGCTGATCACTCTTTCGCTTTTATGCTTGTTAACAAAGGAAATGAAGTTATCTTTTGTGGAATATTTATTGGATAGTTGATAAAAATGAATGGAGACTTTTTCATAAGAATGTAATTTAATATGTAATAATTTATAAGAGAATAATAATAAATTTTAGCGGGAATAGTTTCTAAAAATAATTTTATTTTAAATGTTAAAAACATTATTTAAAATGATACTCTTTTATAAATTTTTCTTTCAACAAACAATTTAATCATGTTTGTTCTGTTTACTTGAATGTTTACATGTTTATAATAATGGGTGAATGTTTACTAGAATGTCTTTTTGTTATAAGTTGTTTGAATATTTGCTTTTGTTAATGAATCAATATGTTTGAATTTCAAAAAATTTGATAAATGTTTTGATGTGTTTTAATTAGATTAATTGAAATATTTAAATTGATATTTAAATTAAATTAATAAAATATTTGCTATTAACAGCTAAATGAAGAAGGTACAGAGGCCGCTGCAGCTACAGATGTTATTATAAGTATTTTCAGACCAGGTGTGCCCCCACCTCTGCCTCCAAAATTTATTGCTGATAATCCTTTTACCTTTATGCTAGTCAAGAAAAATGAGTTTCTTTTTTGTGGAATATTTAAAGGATGAGATAAATTGGACAAATAAACTTTTAATTAAATTTACTAAAATACCTAATATAGAAAATTATTTTTGTTATAACGAAGAAAAATCTTTTTATTTAAAATAATAACGAAGAAAAAACTTTTTATTTAAAAATAATTTTAATAAATTATGTTTATTAAATTATATTATTAAATTATATGTTGCTATTTGCGCCTATATTTTGTGCTTTATTGCTAATTACAAACTTATTTTTAAAGAAAATTAAAATATAGCTTCACTAATTTCTTTGTTCGTTTTAGTTTTTAATAAAAATACAAATAAACTAATTATTAAATTAAATATAAAATTAGTTGAACGAAGAAGGAACTTTGGCAGCTGCAGCTACAGGGTTGGGAATAATGCCTACGAGTTGGCAACCTACACCTAAATTTTCTGCTAATCATCCTTTTGTCTTTATGCTTGTTAACAATGACAACGAAATTATTTTTTGTGGGGTATTTCTGGGATAGATTTTAATTTAAAGACGAAAAAGTTTTGTTGATGGATAGTTTTGAATAAATTTTAGTTTTTTATAAACTTTTGCATAGATTTTGAAATGTTTAATTTCAAATGTTTGCTTTTTAAATCAGTCATGTTAATGAATGTGTTTGATAGAAATCCAAAAAAGAAAGTTCAAATAATATTATTCTTTATGGAATTGTTGTATAGATTCAGAATGTTTAGTTTCCAACTGTTTGTTCTTTTTTTGAAATATGTTCTGAATATGTTTTTTACGATTTAATTTGTATTTTTAGAATAAAATACTAAACAAAATACTTACAATTTGTTTTATTAAGTTTATTATTGTATTGTTGTTATCTTTTATGTTTGCTTAAATAGTTTACCCAAAGCTTAATAAGTTCCATTAAAATAATAGGCACAAAAAATTAACGAAATAATTAATTAGGTTAATGAAGAAGGTACAGAAGCAGCTGCAGCTACAGCAATTGTTGCAACATTTAGAAGTTTACCGCCACCAACTCCAAAATTCACTGCTGAACATCCTTTCGTTTTTATGCTTACCAACAAAGGAAATATTTTGTTTAGTGGGATATTTCAAGGATAAATATACATATTTCAAAGGAATTCATGGAATAATTTCAATTAAAATACCCGAATAAAAATTAGATTTTATAATTTAAAAAATACTGTTATTTTTCTGATCCTAACTCCGAAGTATTAAGCTTAAAATGTTTTAAAAACTAAAATTAATATATTTCCTGTTAGAACTTTCAGGAAAAGTTTCCATTCGAAGGTTGAATGTGGTAATATTCAATTTCGTCCCCCCCCCCTTTTTTTTTCATCATCAAAGTATTAAAAAATGGTTACTCTGACTTAAGTTATAGAACTCGTCGAGCTGAGTCGAATGACAACTAAATCAACGTAATCGGACGAGTTTTGACAAAGTTATGGCATTATTTAGACCTGCCGGAGTCGGCAACCTTATGTCATAACTTTGTCAAAACTCGTCTGATTACGTTGATTTCGGTGTCATTCGACTCAGCTCGACGAGTTCTATAACTTAAGTCAGACTGACCATTTTTAAATACTTTGATGATGAAAAAAAGGGGGGGAACGAAATTGAATATTACCTTGAATGTTTATGAACAAAGTATTTTAATGCATTTGATTTTTTTAATTGAAAAATTATTATTTTTATTGAAAATTTTTGTTTACGAATGTGCTTCTTATTGAGTTTGTTTATTTAAATTATTGCAGAAAGCTTTAGAGATATGAATTTAATTAAACCTTAAATCAACAGGTAAATGAAGAAGGTACAGAAGCAGCAGCAGCTTCAGGGATAGTAATGACAAAAAAGAGTTCATCAACTCCTAAACCAAAATTTATTGCTGACCAGCCATTTATTATGTGTATCAACAAAGGAAGCGAATTAATTTTTATAGGAATTTTTCATGGATAAATGTAAAAAATAAAAAGTAATTTTTATTGTATATTTATTTCACTGGATAAAAAATAATTTAAATAAATTATTTAAATAATTAAAATTATTTTTGAATAAATTATTAAAATTTATTTTTCTCGAAAATTAGATGACCGAAATTTTATATAATAAAATCTGACTAATTTTAACTTAAATGTTGAGCGGTATTTCTAGTTATTTCGTTTGTTTAATTATTTTTGTTTAAATTAACTTGTTAAAGTCGGATATTAAACCTAAAATTGGGGCCTAAATAATTGTTAGTCTAAGTAAAATTGAGATAGTATACTAATAAAAAAAATTGCTTAATTCAATTCTAGAAGACGAAAAATACAATGCATAAAGTGATTTTAATTCAATTTTTGTGTTTGATAATTTTTTGCGATTTTTTCGATCAATTTTGCGGATTTATAAAAATTCGAGATCGAAACCCTGAAGTAATATGTATTTATTTTGATAATAATTTACAAATTTAAAAGGCTTTCTATGCCATTTCCCGTGTTTTGTGGAAGTTTATCTTGGTTTTATTCATAATATTTATGGATATGTTTTTTATCGAATTCTTTGATGGAATGAAGTTCTTAGCTTTTAACAAATTATTTTAATTGCTAGATACCTTTTTAATTGAAAAAATAATTCTTGTTTTTAAAATCTCTGGAGTTTTCATTCTTTTTCTAATCCCAAAAGTATAATTAATATTTTTAAAATTAATTGGTCAGATGTTAGTTTCGAAATAAAATTGCACTTTTTGTTTATTTATTATTTAATTTTTACACTTTTCTTCTATGTATTATTATAATTTATTATTTAAAAACATAAGTATTAATTTACATTTTATATTGTCGGTTAATTAAATTTCTTAGAATTATTTCTTTATATTAATGTAAACACAACAATTAGCCTTACGTTATTAATTTAATTATAGACAGGTGAATTATATCTAATTATTTAACGACACATTTTATTAGTGTTAAGAGTTTTTTGTTTATATAAAGTTTGGCAGTATCGTAATTTTAAAGCTATTAACAGATACAATTAAGTGATATAAAGGAACCAATCCTAGTTCAACATAAGAAAAAAATGGAATTATATTTATTTAATCAAAATGAATATGAGCGTCTTTACAATTGTAGTATTTATAATATTGACCAAATTCCCCTGGAAGAACGTCAACATAAAATACTTGCAATTTTCTTTATTATTTTGTCTACAATATATGTAGTAAGCAAATAATTAAAGTAGGGTAGCAACGCGACCGCCGAAACTCCCGACCCCGATAGATTTTTTGGCAAAAACCCCGACCCGAACCCCGACATGCCATCCCCGACACACTCCGATCCCCGACACACCCGCCCCCGAAGAGTCGGGTTGCTACCCTTAATTGAAGTAATGAAGAAATATAGGTAATATATAGGTAACATGAAGAAATAATTGAAGAAATAAATTTAGGGAATAGATAGATCAGAATAAATCTTATAAATATAGACTAACGAAACAAGTTTTGATTTAAGAAAACTTAAACTGAGATAGAAAAGTATTAATTAGATAAAGTCGGACATACTTAGCCTTGAGTTTCTGGTTTCAAGAACAGTGTAATATCTAGGCCCAATAAGTTCCAACAGTATTTCAACTATAGTTTGTTTACAATAAATTGGGGTTCAAATACTTATTAAATAGATTCTCTATATTCCTTGTATGTATTCGATTTGGAAGCGTATGGCAAACAGTAACTGTTATAAAATAATGTTCGTTATTGGAGTTGTCGATATGCTAGCAATATTATGTTGTGGATTCTTAACTGGATATTTGGGATATTTTGGATATGTTTTTTGTTCTTCCCCAAAATTTATTTATTTTGCTGGGGCCTACGGATTTTGTTTGTATTTTTTAATGATTCCATATATTCGTTAATTAATAGTTTGTTGGTCTACTGAATCTACAATAGAGGGGATTTTAGCTATTAATCGTTGCGTTGAAATATGGTCTTCTGAATATGCAATGAAACTTTTTGGCGGTTGGAATTAATCCATCTTTAGCGTTAACTTTAGCTTTATTTTTTAAAAGGCAAAAAATTGTTTATTTGGCTGGGCATTCCCTTTCTATACGGCCTAGCAGTATTTGTATGGTCAAAGCCAATTACATTCAGTGGCATTTACTTTAGCTGGTTCTTCAATCCTCACATTGGATATATTGATGACGTTAATCAAGTATTTGTTTCTTAATATCTTTAAAATATTTAATCTTCTAAAAGGAATATGAGAACACCTTTCATTCAATTCACAATTTATCAGTCGTATTTTTTCTGTTAATTACTTACTTAACATTTTGTATAATTTTTGTGATAAAATCCAAACAAGGAGGTTTTCAATCACATCAACAAAGCTATTCTGAAAAAATGGTTTTTTTACTAAAATATTGTTATAAACCCTAAATTATAGATTTTTTTCCAAATCATTTTGATAAGCTTGTTTAATAGTGTCGCTGCTTCGATTTATGTTTTTATGCAATACATCCATGTCAATGACTTAATTATTATAATTGGTCAGATTTGTTGGTTAAATGCACACGGTGACAATCATTGATAATATTAATTTTTTAAATTTAAATGATCAAAAAATGATCCTGGGTCCTCTCAATGCCATATCAAAGTCCTTTAAATATATACTTTCAGATTTAATTTATTATAATTTTTTCATTTTAATTAATAAGGGATTATAATTATGAATCGGAAGACCCTTAAAGTGTTAAATATGGCAGCCCTATAATCTAAAAATTATTTAGGAATACCTCCTGTCATTTATTTAACAATGAACAAGTCGATTCAACGCGATTGTTTTGGAATACTAAAAAAGTTTGGCAGTACTACATTAAAATTTTACAAAAATCTACACTCAAATTCAATACAACCTTTTATTTTTAATTTAAATTTTGTAAGGGAAGATAATCAAGTAAATGTACAAAATCAACAAATCAATCAGAATTGAATTTTCTAAACTCTTTATTGTAATATAATAGTATATTATTTCTTTTACCTCAAAAAAATCTTTTAACTCAAATTTACAGTCCCATCAAAATTTATTCAGAATATCAAAAATTTCTATTCAAATTTAATTCAAAATTAATATTCAATTAATATAAGATTTATTTCTCTTATGACAACTTAGTTAATAATAAATAATCTAATGTTGCTGATTATTGCACCACTATATACAATTTATTTCTCTTATGACAACTTAGTAAAATATTTTTTAAAGTGAAGCAAACGTAAGGAATTAAAATATATTTTTCTAAAAATATAAATATATAAGCATTTAAATCTGAGTATCAATAAGAATCTAATAATTTTTATATCCCAAATTGTTCCACACATTTTTCTAAAATCATTTCCGCAATAGCAAGTGAACTAGTTGCAGCAGGGCTCGGCGCTGAAATTTTTATTTTTCAAAAATTCCAAAAAAAACTTTACCATTTCTAACATGTATTATTCGAGAAGAGAGAGGGCCTTTACCACTGTCATAAACAAACTCATCAACTAAATTGCCTTTAATGTCTAAGGCTTGAGCACGGACACCTGTACGGCCTCTATAAAATTTTCTTTTAATTTTTAAAATTAAAAAAGATTTTTCAAAAATATTTTTTGGAAAATTGGGTATTGTGACTTATAGGGTTTTTTTTTGGCGTACCGATTTGGACAAATGAGGTGTCATTCGAAAGAGCTCGCCGAGTCGAGTCGATTGCGGGGCGAGCCAAGGCGATCCGACAATCAGGGACCGAGATACAGACCCCTAAAGTTTGAAAAAGAGAAGGGGGAGGGAGTAAGCTCATCTTCGGCTTGTGTTTGGCCGTGTCATGTTTTCTCTTTAATTAATATTTTGAAGGTTGTCTGCAACTGATGCTAGACATGTTTATATAAAATAAAGGTCATAAAGAATAATATAAATAAGCATGCAAAATTGAATTTAAATATTCGCCAAATGAACACTAATCCTGAGGAAAATCCGATCATAACGCTATCAAGTGAAACTGAATTTTTCTTTTGATGTGTTGTTTTCACCCCAAAATGAGCCTTCTCTTTTTAAAACTTTAAGGGTCTGTATCTCGGTCCCTGGTTGTCGGATCGACTTGGCTCGCCCCGCGATCGACTCAGCTCGGCGAGCTCTTTCTAATGATACCTCAATTGTCCAAATCGGTACAGCCACAAAAAAACCCTAAAGTCACAACATTCGGAAAATTTTCTCAGAAATTTCAATGTTGAAATCTCAAAATATTCAAATTTCCAAAAAAATTTTAAGGAAAAATTCCTCACATTTCAACATCATTAGACGTCAATTCAGGAATATATTGCTGAAGAAGTTTAATTTGAGCGGGAATATAAAATGACCTAGTTAATTCTCCAAAACCATAACAAGCATATTTAAAAATTAATTTTTGTGTTCCTCTTTAATTAAAAATTATTTTTTCTTTTTAATTTTTAACTTTTACCTATATTTAATAGAATCTATAAAATCTTTAGCCGAAAAGTCTAATTTATTATATCCTTCACGACTTAAAGCCATGACTGCATTTGGACCAAGTATAACATCACCGTAAATTGTTGGAGTAAAATGAACTCCCAAAAAAGGAAATCGAGGGTCGGGAACCTAAAAAATATAAATTTTTATTTAAATCTTTCAATAATAAAATTAAAAATAATTAAAGGATTTTTGTTCAAAAGCTTCTTTTTATTGTACCATCTTGTAGAGCAGGGTCGATTTCCTATTGCCAATTTTTCTTTCTCGGCCCTACACCCCAAAATCGAAAAGTTATAGGACTTCAAAGTTTTCGACTTTTGGAGCAGTCGAATCTTTGAAGCCTTTAACTTTCCGATTTGGGGGTCCCGCAAATAGCTAGTGAACTTGTTGCAGCAGGTCTTGGCGACTAAATGCCATGACTGCATTCTTTTTATATGAATATTGGTCCAAAAATGTCCTGATATACGGAATTTTCAGTTCATATCAGGATAACCGAAGATTCAAAATTTTTTTCCCTAACAAATTTTTTTGGTAGGGCCGAAAAAGAAAAAAAATGGCAATAAGAAATCGACCCTGCTCTACACTATGGTATAAAAATGATCAAGAAATTTTTGTTGACAGTTCGATATAGTTCCTTGTAAACGAAAAATAATTTTGATTTAAAGCTACTCAAAACTAGAGATCGGACCGTACCGTACTACGGCCGTATTTTTCGGTATTTATCGGCATTCCGTATCGGTTGTAAGGTACGGAAAAATTTTGAAAAAAAAATACGGTACGGAATACGGTACCGATGAAAAACATCGGTATTTGTCGGTATTTCTCGGTATTACAGTCGGTAATACGGTACGGAATACGGTACGGAACAAAATTCCGATCTCTACTCAAAACCACTCAAACTTCCCAAAATTTCAAAAAATCTAACCGGATAAATATTTGCTTGTTTAACTAAATAACGCTTTTCAGGCTTTAATTTTAGATATTCTCCACGGAAAGGAATTATTTTTGGGAGCTCTGAACCTCCAGAAAGTTGAGCAATTCGATCAGAGTAGAGACCAGCACAAGTTATTACATAACTGGCAAAAATCTTTAAAATAGAAAAGTACAGATAAAATTACTCAGCAAAAAGTATTTGGGAGAGAAAAGTTTGTTGGATATTGATCCAAAAATGGCCGGACATACGGAATTTTAAGTTCAAATCAGGCAAGGGCGTAGCCAGGAGGGCTGCGACCCCCCCCCCTCGAAATGGGAGAAAAATTAGGAGAAGAATTAGAAAAACTCAATTTATTTCGCCTATAATCTTCAACTTTAAAAAAATTTTCGTCTGCGGCGCTAGAACAACAAAAAGATTTAAAATGAACAACTTTATTCAACAGTAATGAGCAGTGCTTCGAAGCTCGTACCAAAATTCGTACTCGTACCTGGTACGAAGTACGAGTACGAGCAAATTTGAAATTTCGAAGCACTGGTAGTGAGAATGTGCATTAATAGCTAATTGCGGAAACTGGAAGAGCAGAAAGTAATTGAAGTAGCCGTACTACATTATGAAATTGATGTATCAATTCGGCGCCATCTTGTTTCAAAAACTGGGTAGAATAGGGTTTGTTCGCGCAATTCCACGTTGAACACTTTTATTTCCAAAGAGTATTCTCAGCAGTGAATTCGTTTATAGAATTCGCAGGGTGAAACGGACCATATCCAGCAAAGGCATCTCCAAACAAAGTAACATCTGTTTGTACTGAAACAATAATAATCCTTTCAATCAAATCTTGTTAACTTACTAATTCTGTAAGGAAGCAAGTCTTGAAGCTTGCAAATTAAGTGTTAGTCATTGCCAAATCTTATTCGTAACTGATCATAAAGAATATTGCAAAATTCAAAGAATTGCTTTCTTAGAGTTTCTCTAGAATTTTGTTCTGGTTGGCAATCAGCATGGGCTAAAAAACGAGTTTTTGAGCAATTTAGCATCATCTCTAAACATGATTTCAAAAGCACCTCCATCATTTGATAATTTTTATGACATCAGATATAGTGACTATGCCGCATGATTACGCCATAATTCCAAGGCATCTTTGAAATTTCTATTGGGTTCTAAAACCCATCGTTTTGCAGTTTCGTGACGTCCTAAAATAATGTAGCATAGCTATATCAGATATACCAACCTTTTCCAATCTCCTTGCGTCCCCAATGAAACGCAACACAAATACGACAAAATAGACAACTTCTATATGCGAGTACGCCATTAATTCATTTTTAAGCCAGGATTGTTGGAAAATCTATTCTGGCTTGCCTGGAACACTGGTGTTGCTGTATAATTACAAGAAGGTCCCCAACAATATAGCTCCTTTAGTTTTTCATTGTCATCCAACGGTCCCGATTTTCCGACAAACAATCCTGTTTGATAATAATTGTGATAATTATAGATAATTCTGTAAAAAACCAATATCATTCTGATCTAAGGGTTGGTTACAGTATATTTTTGGTAGTCGTCCCGGAATTTTTAATGACTGCTCTTCTGAAATTTCTTCTTGATCTGAATTATCGCTTAGATATATTCCTTCAAGTTCATCCTCTATCTCAATAAAACTTTGATTTTCATCTTGACGAGAAGTTGTTGGCGGACATTTGAAGAAAGATCTAATATCTCCTTGTTTCATTTCGTACAAAAATTATTCGTTTACTTATTTTAAAAATCTTATATAATGGAATAAGGAAAAATAAAATGATCTTAAATTTCGAAGAGCAAAAAATAAAACGCTAATTTAAAATGAATAGAGCAAAACGATGAAAGCACCTCTGACATTTAGCTTTTTTGCAGGTGCTAAATGTAAAATAGTTGTCCTTTTGCATAAAGAAAAGACATTTAAAAATGTGAATTAAACTACAACTTTAAAGATCAAAACAAAATATTATTTACAAAAAAGGCGATTTTTAATTAAAAATGTTAAATTGACATAATCCTCCCCCGAAATCCGACCCCTGGCTACGCCATTGAAATCAGAATACCTGAAGATTCCCAGGATCAGCCAACTCTCTTGTGAAAGTTAATTCAGAAATATTTCATGGAGGAGGTTTTTATTTAGAATTTTTTTCACGAGAGGGTTGGCTTCGGATTAATTCCAACAAACTTAATTTTCTCTCTAATACTTTTGAAAAATTCAGGAGTATCCCTAACAAATTTTTCCAAAAAATTTAAAAACCTCTTTTCCTTTAGAATCAATTAATTTAATTGGAGTTTGTGGATCATTCGATTCCTCAATTTTATTTAAAGTCCATCCAAGTTCAATATCCCCGCCCATTTGTTTAAAATCTCTAAAAATAATTTTAAAGTTTCAAAAATATTTTTCGATTTACTCTGCCATTTTTAAAGTGACTACGGCCCAATCAACAATTCCTGTATGGGGAGACCAGATGGCTTTTATACCCTAAAAATATGTAAAAAAATTTTGATTGATTTAATAAAAATTCAAATTTTTTGTCAAAAAAATTTTTTAATTTTAATTACAAGTCTACCCGAGATTGTAAAATAATTTTAAATTTTAACTGGCCATAACTTTTTTTAAAATTTTTTGCAAGAAAACGGATAGCACTTTGCAATAGTAGGTCGGGGGTCCTCTATCGAATGGTACCAAAAAATACAGAATTCGTGGTCACAGAAAAGAATGGTTCCTTCTCAGAAAAATTTTTTTTTAATTTTCGAAATCGAAAAAAATTCGAGGATTTTTGGGAATTTTTTCAAAAATTCTTGCTGAATTTCTCCTAATTAAATCTCTAAAAATCTAACACAAAACTTTAGTAAATAAAACAAATTCACCCCCTTAAAATTAAATATTTGACCCGAAACGACATTTGATCCCAAAAACTTTTTAAAATATTTTTTTTAATAATTCAAAATAACCAGGGAGCTTACACAATTTGAAATTTAAAAGAAAATAAAACCAAAATTAAAAAATTAAAAAAAATATTAAACCTGACAATGAGGCTCAATTTCTCGTATCCTGGCAGCATCTACAACAGAAATATCCCGACAATTATTTTTTTGTGAACGATCGAAAAGATTCTAATAAGAAAAAAATAATGATTGGAAGAGTAAAAAATAATTTAATTTTTAAATTAAAAATTCTAGGAAATTTATTGAAAACTTTTTAATTACAAATAAATTCAGAATTAAAATTTAAAAAACTAAAAAGAATTTTTTCTCAAAAAAATGAATAAAATTTTTTGATCACAAAATTTTTATAAAAATTTTGACAAAACAAATTTTGAAAATCATTAGAATTGTTAAGTTAAAAAATTTCTTAGACACAATTTTTAATCCAAAAAATAATTTAAATTTTTCCAAAAATTTTTTTTTATCAAATTTTAAGAATTTTTATCCTCTAAAAACCCCAAAAATTTTACTAAAAAATTTTTCAAAAATTTCTTCATTCTCTCAAAAATTCCCCAAAAAAATTAACAAAAAAACAACCTCAAGTCCTCCAATTTCCCCCTCATTTAAAGCAACAATCAACTTTCCACATTTTTTGTAGGGAATTGATTTTTCGTCACAAAATTTATAAGCCATGTCGATGCCTCAAAAATTCTAAGTTTATTTTCCTTTAAAATTTAATTTTAAAATTGGAAACCTTTGACACATAGGCGTGCTTTAAGGCTTCCAGGGACATAATAAATGCCTGAATGTAAAACACCGCTATTGTGACCGCTTTGGTGGGCAGCTAAAATTTATATAAAAAATTGGAGGAAAGTAGAGAAAATAATTTTGCGGATTATTGAAAAAATCCGCAAAAATTGTCCGCAAAAAATTCAGGAAATCCGCAAAAATAATTTGCAGATTATTGAAAAACCCGCATAAAAATTGCGGATTCCCAAAAAAAATTGTCCGAAAAATCCGAAAAATCCGCAAAAATTTTTTTGCGGATTATGCAAAAATCCGAACAAAATTTTGTGGACTATCAAAAAATTGTCCGCAAAAATACCGTTTTTGCTGAAAAAATTTACCAAGTTTTGCTTCCTTTTCCACCAAAACTGCTCGTAAATTTGGTTTACTCAATTTTAATTGTCTTGCTTAAACAATTAAAAATAAAAAATAAAATCCAAAAAATCTATCAACCAGTAGCACACCCAACAATTCCCCCACCAACAATGGCTACATCATAAACATTTTTTGCTGTAGAGTTTAATTTTGGGGAGAAAAACATTTTAATTAGTTTAATATGAAAATTTTAAAAGTCTAGAATTGTAGAAATTTTTTAATTAAAAAAAATTTTTTTATCAAAATTTTAAAAGGGGCTACGACTTTTCGTCAACGGACTTTCCGTCAATGGACTTTCCGTCAATACTTTTCGTCAATGGACGGACTTTTCATCAATAAATGATCGCTTTTAAAAAATTTAGGAAATTAATCGGCATGTTCAAAGCCACAAATAACTAAATTATGTGCCCAATTTTGTTTAAGATTCCTTATTTCTTTAAATACTCTCGAATAACCTATGGGGCGTCGCCGAGGCGCTTGTGCAAAACCCCGCGCTTCGCGCGGGGTTTTGCGGCACGCGCCTCGCGGGGAGTCAAAGGTCGCTGGGTTCTACACCAGTAACATAAACCTATTCATTTTTATCGATTTTCAACCTTGAAAAGACTACCTATCCTTCGTAGTGACACAATTGCTTATAACTTTGTTCAGGATTATCAAATAAGTCTAATTTTCAATCTGACAACACTTCTACATACATGTTATCATCTTCTATTTCTCTCAAAATTAAAAAAACATCCACTCATTGACGAAAAGTCGTTGATGGAAAGTCCATTGACGGAAAGCCCGTTGACGAAAATTCGTGCCACCTTTTAAAATCCATGTACAAAATGCCAAAAATACAAAATGCCAAACTGTAATAAATGGGAAAAACGGTGGCGCGACATTTTGGGAACAGACATTTGTGAACACGACAATTAGGGACCCGAAGTTGAAAATTTTAAAGTCTAGAAAGAAACTTAGGTGTCGAGTACCCAATTGTAGGGTCCTCAAAAGTCGTATCCCAAAGATCGTGTAGCCGGGAAAACAGGCTATGATCAGTGTCAAGATAGCTCGTACGAAATTTATAATCGTAATCGAAAAAATAGAAAGTTATGAAGCCAAATACCTAAGTATGGGGGTGGTACGTGTACTGTAAAGCATATAATTATTAATTTCCTAAGGCTGAGCAGTAGGCGGCGTGGTGTAATGGCTAACACATAAGTCCGGTCTACTGAAGATGCTGGTTCGCTCCCAGCCGCCGATTAACCTTTTGCACTAGCTAAAGGAGAGAAATAGCTATAGCCCAGCTGCTTTACTGTACGAGAAAAAAATAGGCAGGTATGAGTAGGCAAATAAAACGGGCCAAGAACAAATACGAGAAAATTTAAATTTCCAAACACTGAATGTGATTTATTAATTTCGGTTCAAAATTAATAAATTACTTATAAAAAAAATAAAAATCAATGTTCGCACAAACATCTTTTTAACTCTTATCAATTAGTAAAATGTACTTTGAAATTTTGAGTACTCCCCATTCCGCCACACAAAGAATAAAAATATTTATTTTAAACAAAGTCAGACCTTATTTGTAAACTAAGGAAGATTCATAAGAGAAGATCTTAGAGATGTCCAAGACCGAAAATTTTCCCAGACTTAAGCCCATGATTAGACCCTAAGTCCAAGATTCTTGGTCTTGGATAAAGTTTTGGTCTTAGGGTATCGATAGAGATGATTACTGTATTTTTTTGTAGAATATTGCATTAAGTAGAAATTAAATTTTTCAGGGGTGCTTATACTTTTGTGACACACTATTTTCGAGAAAATTCAATTTTAAAATATTTAAATTGATAAAATTTTCTGAAACTTTATTTTTATTGATGCTTTGGATCGCTGCTAATGTAGGAAAAAATTATGTCAAATAATGCCTAGGGGTTATGTATTTTTACAAAAATTGTGGTGGTGGGGGGGGGGGGTGCTTATACTTTTGTGACAGAGTGTAATGTGAAGGAAATTATTGTTAATAAATTTATTTTTTAATTTAAATATCGATAAAAATAATTTTTGTTAAAATTAATTGATATCAATTCGATTTATTAGCATTTTAACAGCACTCAACGCCTTTCTTAAAGTCCAAATTATCATCCAAATTTGCATATCTTTGAACTATGTGTTTAACTTTTCTTTTTGGATGATCAGTATGGAAAAGAGGAAGAAATTTCGCATCTTAAAAATTATTGGTTAAATTTTGATTGTTTTTTGATGTTTCATCTTAAATAATGAACTAATAAATTGAAAGTTCCATCCGTTTTAAGTATAAGATGATTTTTACAGGGTGACAAAAAAGTAACCGGGCACTTTATTTTTGGCATAACTTTTTTCAAATTAAAGATAATTAGATCAAATATTGATGAAATTATAGAGAAATTATAGGATAATAAAATATAAAAATCTTTTAGAATTTTCCCTATTCTACTTTGAGATAAGGTTCAACGAATGTGAGAAAAATTATTGCTCCAGGTCGCACCTTTTTTTGAGATATTTTATCTATAACTTTAGAATAGATTGCAGGAATTACACAAAATTTTTGTGGCATCTAGAGCAGTCTTTTATCTATGGAAATCATAAAGCAAAAAATTTTTTAGATTAACGCCTAAAGAGATATTCGATTGCGCGTAACCCTCCCAAAATGAGAAAATCTCATTCCCCCCAAAACTGATTTACATCTACTCAGAGCCATCCATGTATGAGTTGGAATTTTTATCTTTCGGATTTGTCCGGTTCGCTAATGATCTTAATTAGATTCTGTTGAGATCATCCCGTTTGGACTTCTCCTTTCTGAGATACAGAAAATAAAATTTTAGGGGGAAAATTTTGATATGGTGTACCTAAAATTACATAACTTTCTTAATTCTTAATCAAAAATTTTTTAATTTTACTATATGATAGAGAAATAAATGGGCTACAAAATAAACTTGGAATTATCTAAAAATGAAATGAACAAAAAAAGTTATAAAGGATAGAAAAGTGCCCGGTTACTTTTTTGTCACCCTGTATTATTGAAAACGATAAGTGGGGGTAAACCAAAAATCCCGTGAGCGTATTATTTGTCTTACCATTGTTTATAACAAAACGTTGATATTCGCTGTTAACTCTAAGAATTCCAAAAACGCTTTGATCAAATCTGTGGCATGCTGCAATCAAAGTCCAATCAGAAGGACAATTCAACTTAGAATCATCTGGATCAATGCATTGTTTAGTTAATGCGCAGAGAAGTGCCCTATTAATATAGAAAAGGATTTCTGAGTAAGGATTGGTTATTTAATAAGCAGAACCTTTTATCCAATCTAAACCAACCTAATCTATATCTCTTAAAAAGATAAGACTGGATAATTAAGACATAATCTATAATGTGAAGGAAATTATATGGTAATTGACATATGTTTCAACTTAGGTAACAATAAGGTTCCACGAATAACCCTTTTGATTGATATCCGGGCTTGTAAGACTGAGAAAAGTCCTTATCCTTTTTATCTCTCAGTCGGTTGGTGTACTACTCTTTTTGTCCTCATCGGCTCACAATCTAATTTTTTCGATTAACGCAAAACAAACTTTTTTTTGAATCACATTTTTTAGATTAATCTTTTTTCATAAATTCAAACTTTATACCATTTAAGTATTTGTCTAGTATCCTCGCTTTTATGCATTATAATGAAGTTTGCTTCATACATGTCTTTATCCCATTCGTTATTTTCAATTTTAATCCAGTTAGTTAACAAAGGTAGGTATGTATATGTCCCTATAAAATTAAATAATATTCTTGCGTATCTAATTTTCACAGACTTGGATTTGTTGCAAATTGTATAGTATGCCATGCTGCTAAAAATTTGCAGTAGTGGACATAGCTATAAAGGCCCTTTGCTTCGTTTTGTTAAAGCTTAGTAAAATTTTTAAGTTTTCCTAGAATACAATTTTAGCCCCATTTCATAGCCGAATATGTCCTTTTTACAATGAAGTATGGTGTACCGACACTTGCGGAACGACATTTGCGGATCGACAGTTGCGGACCGACATATGCGGACTCGACATTTGCGGACCAGTTAATGATATAAAAAAATAAAGGATTTTAAAATTTTTTTGATTTACAAATATTTCTTTAGATCAGGTTGCGGGTCGAAAATTTCAGGGTACTGTGTCTGGCCGGTAAAAATGTTGAATCAGCCTAAAATTTTGGGAATAGAACCTTTTTCTTGTTCAAATTCGAAAATTTTCGAAGACACGAGCCCAAGGCGATCTCAATATTCAAGACGAAACTTTTTCAAGAGTCAAATGGTTTTATTTTCATGAAAAATTATTAAGTCCGCAAATGTCGGATCCGCTAATGTTAATCCGCATCTGTCGGTCCGCAAAAGTCGATCCGCTTCTGTCGGTCCGAAAATGTCGGGTCCGCTTATGTCGTTCCGCAAAATTCAGTCCGCAATTGTCGATCCGCAAATGTCGTTCCGCAAGTGTCGGGTAACCTGAAGTATAACCAAAGGGTCTTTATAGTCCAAATTAATAATCCAAATTCATAATCACGCGATATTTAATTAGAATTAATATTTTTGAAATATTATACGTCCAGGGAAAATTGTTCCAGATATTACATCCTTTTCAAAAGCCTCAAAAATAGGGTTGAACGAACTTGCATCATTAATTACTATAGAAGTGTCCATCCAAACAAATGTATCATATTTTGAATATATTTCCTTAAATTTATTTATTTTTAAATTTTATCAAAACTGCTATGATGTAAATCTTCCAGGCATAAACATTGAGATGATGAACGTCTTTTGGCATAAGGCTCCAATCAAATTTTTTCCATTCTAGTCCACAAACTTGATTTAATTCATCCATCTATTTAAATTGTAAATTATTACAGTAATAAGAGAATCAGATCGTTATTCCGAAAAAACATCGATTCTCGATAACCAAGATTTTTGTTCGAGATCTCGTCTCGGTCTGATATCCACATAATTATCAGAAAAGATATTACTTATTACTTTGTTTTTATCTTCACTAATCCCTCCAAGATCATAACCAATAATTTTCTGAGAACAGCCAAATTGTTTTTTCAAGCCATACAAAAGTTTACGCAATGTACCAAAATATTTTATATCTGCGGCTGTCACAATCGTAAAAAGATCGTTTCCGGGCTTTTTTACCTTTATTTAATTTAAAAGTTACTTTAATTATTAGATCATTTAAATATAAAACTATCACTATTACTCAACAAAATTTATGCAAATAAATTAACTGATATTTGTGCCTAACTAGCTAATGTCTTAAATAGAGTAAGTCGAGTACCGAGTAATTGGGAAAAAACCGAGCTCGAGTAATCCGAGTTTGAAGAACCCGAGTTCGAGCTCGAGCTCAACTTTTTAGGCCGAGTTCGAGTTCGAGTAGTCGAGTAATCGAGTATTTTTTATAAAACAGTATTTTAAAATAATTTCAATAAAAACAATACTTTTACTAAAGACTAAACATCCTCATTGCCGTGGTTTGAGCATTTATTGGCAGTAATGCGTTAGATCTTCATCCAAATCTCAGTTATTTTCGTTAATCCGTCTATATCCCTCTTAATCCGCAAAAATTCCATGATATGCAGACGATCAATGTTGAATCGGGCTCCGGGTTGAACATCAATGGATAATATTATTTCGGGAATTCGTGTAGATTAAGTGGATATCGAACGATAACAGATGAATGAGATGGATATCAAGGGATTAAGCGGGATTTAGGCCGATTATAGTGAGATTTGGGTGTATTAAAAGCAAAATCTTGGAAATTCGGGAGATTAATTGGGATATCGTCGGATTAGATATATTGCCGCAAGGTGATCATGAGGTAAGTTGCTCTATCCCTCTCTTTTCGCGCCGTTGGCTTAAATTTTGAGAATTTCTGAAGGTCAAGTAGGAACACCAATTCTCAGAAGGCCAGATCCCTCGCTATTCTTTTAGATCCCTTGAAATATCCGGATATCACTAAAATCCACTTAGCTTGATTGAATCCTCCGATATACATAAATCTTCCTTTTTCAGCGCCGCAGCCAAAAATTTCGAGAATTTTGGAAGGCCAGAGAGCAAAATTTCTTATTTTAGCGCCGCAGGCAAAAATTTTGAGAAATTTGGAAGACAATCACACTAGATTTCTTCCTTTTTCAGCGCCGCAGGCGAAAATTTTGAGAATTTTGGAAGATCCTTAAGCTAAAAATCTTCCTTTTTGCGCCGCAGATGGGGGCATAAATATACTCGGTTTTAACCGAGTACGTCGAGTAGGAAGTTTCCGAGCTCGAGTAATCCGAGTATTATGATCCCGAGTTCCGAGTCGAGTAATTACGCAAAAAACCCGAGCGGTCGAGTCGAGTAACTCGAACTCGCTCGAGCTCGACTTACTCTAGTCTTAAATAGGAATATTATTACAAAACCCAAAACCATTTTAACATTAAAGAAAATAATTTTTGATTTGTTTTCCGATTAAATTAAATAAAGATGTATTGAAATTTTGAACTATTTTTCGATCGACCTCTAGTGTGGGGGAGGGGATTATTTTAGAGGGGAGTTATTTTAGGGGAGGGGGTTATTTTAGAAAAATGCCGTACTTAACCTGAATTTTTTGATTAATTGTGTATTTATCACTAAGTTTATATTTGTTTATAACGGATACAAATGCGCAATCAAACTTTAGTCCACTTATAACATTCTCAGTCAAATTATTATTTGTTTTTACATTAAAAGAATAAGACATTTTCTCACCACAACATTCTGAACTCATTCTAGTTTCTGAGTTTTCGATACTAAAATTATTTGGTTATTTTAGCTAAAACTAATAGATTTAAGTTAGCCAGTCATAACCAGTGCTTCAAAATTTCAAATTTGCCCGTACACGTATCTCACATACACGTATCTCTTTTTGGCTTCGTAATACCACTCCGTACAATGTATGAAATACGAGTACGAATTTTGGTACACGTCGAAGGAGAACGATATGTTACTTGTCCCTAATACATACATAGCAAAGATGTCACGGGGTATTCGAAATATTATACCGGGAGTAGGGCCAAGATCTTAAAAAGATCGGAGTCGGAGCCACAAAATGCTTAATATTTCATTACTATTTGTTTGAACTTTATTCTTCGATTGACCTGATAAACCTTCATTTGACCCATAAATCTTGAATCTTTACTAAACTTTTAGGTAATACTAAACTTTCATTGGACTACTAAACTAGACCAGAGCCTAAATTTTTTCTAATAAAATTGCGGGTACCATTCATTGTGTGTTTGAATATTTCTAGAAAGTTTTTCAACTGATTGTACACGTTGGACAAGTGGCAAACGATTTAAATTAGCAATAAAAGCTAAATTTCTGTCTTTCAAATTGCACTCACAAAGGCAGAAAAATATTAAGAAAATTCCAGATTTTAATATCATAAGTCTGTTCGAAAAATATTTAACAATAATCTACTATAAAATTTACTTTTATGATTAGTTGATAGATTTGGAAATTCAAATATCGAAAAAGTTACAACTAAATCGTAATTGAAGGTGTGTTTTAATTTTGGTCGATTGCCTCTCACCCGATTTTCGATCCTGGTTCGGCTAATCGTTTGAAGCCAACTCTATTCTATTCTAATTTTTACCCCTATACTAAAATAGAAAAAACTACATGAAAATATAAATCTAAACTAAAATCTTTGGTAGTCTACTTCACAAAATTATAGCCCCACCTATATTTTTCTCGGTTTTAAAGTATAAAATTTATTCAAATTAAAAATTTAATTTAAATATTTTTTAAAATAAAATTTTCTAAATAAAAAATTTATTAAACAAAAATAAATAAAAAAATATTATTAAATGTATAGCTAAATTAATTTATCACAGCTCTTACAAAATGTGATTAATATACATAAAAATGTTTTCCAGCTAAGTAGAAAAATAATTTAAATAACGGAATGGTTGTTTTTTTATCCATATTCTAAAGTGATAAATTATTTTTTTTAGAAATTAATTAATATAATTAAATTAACAAAAATGAAATATTGTTGAAATTATTTATAGAAAAGAGTGTATTTAGTTTGTTAGAGGTTGATAATTCGAGATCGAGGCTCATCCTGAAAAGCATTCAAATTCAAGTTGAATGCCACAACAAATACAAAGCAAAAATCATTAAAACAAAAAAATTTCCTTCCTCTTTTTTCCAAGTCTTGAAATCCGCAATCATCAACGTCTCACATTCGTTATAATCAGAGTGTTCTAAGAAGTGTATGTACTTTTGGTGTATGTACTTTTGTTTATTTAGAATAAAATGAATATTCGAAGTTGAAAATGAGAAAAAGAAAAGATATAAAAATATGAATCTTGTAAAAATTTCTAATTTATAAAACACTAAGTAAATCTAAGATTTTTATCACAACCCCGTTTGATGGAAATTTATTTTGTATCCAATTTTTGACCTCTCTCAGGAGAGGGTAATTGATAGAGGTTATTTTAGGAAGGCTAATTATAACTAGTTTTTAAAAGGTAATTACTGTTTCAACCTTTCGCTGGAGGGGGTAACTAATAGAGGCGGGGTAATTATTTGAGGGAGGTTAATTAATAGAGTATATACGGTATGTCAAATTTTTTAAATTATTCCATCTATTCATTTCAATTCATAACCAAGAATTTAAAAACATTTAAGGAATTATAAAAATAAATTTTAAGGTTTCAAATAAAAATATAATTCAATTGTTGCTAAGCAGCAATTCTAGTAGACAAAAATTTGATATTAACAATTATTATCACGAATTATTTTTTATTAGCCTATACATAAATATTTAATTATAACATTAAAAAATTTTTTTATTAAATTATATATTCATCTAAAACATCTGCCTTTACCGAGAATTTTATTCAACCTTAATTTATTAAATTTTAAATTTCTTAAATTTAGTCAAAATTCTAACGATAATTTTGTCACATACAAGGAAAATTAAAATTTTAATTTAAATTCTTTATCTCATTTTTTATTTCTATTTAAAGAATGGGTAAAACACAAATCTAAATTTGAAATAATTAAAACTACAATTTTGGACATAATAGAAACTTAAATTTATTTAATGAAATACTTAATCCTTTCTATTTTTTGTATTTTTATTTAAAAACAATTTTGGAGTCCCACACAGAAATATAAATTTTAATGCTTATAAAAGCAAAAGAATAAGCGGAAAAAATAAAAATTAAAAGATTAATATTTTAAATTAAAATTTGACGAAAAATTTATTACCCAATTGCCCATTGAAAGACTCCAAAAGGCGAAATAAATTATCTAATGTACTAAGATGAAAAATGACAAGAAACTTCAGAAATTTTGGTCCTAACTGAAAAATATCTTTTAGTGAAAAATTATCAGACAAAGCTTTGATGATTATGAATATTGCTAAATTTATTCTCATCTATTTTTATTTACCCTCATGTACCTCACAAAGTCCTTCTAGCAATTCAACGGAAATCTCAAATATTTTTCTTATCAAAACACACGGTAAATTAAATAATTAAAACTAATACTATATTTGAATTTTCTGCTCGAATTTAAATTCGTGTGTTGAAGATTTTTAAAAGTACGTAGAAGAAGGGAATGTCCAAGCTACTAATATTTACATAAATTTTTAAGCGAGGATTTAAGATCTATCGAAAGCAAGGCCATCACTACATTTGCTTGGTTAGAAACGTTTGAGAACCTCAATCCTGACTGTTTATTCAAGACATGATTTCTCTGTATTAGTCTTAAGTAATAGCCCAGTGTGATCGAAATGTCTCGTAATAATAGCATAAATTGTTTTACTATCTTGATCACGCTTAACCATATTTGAAGGGAAATTTTAAACAAATTTTTTTAGATAATACATATAATTATTTAATTTTTCAGCCGTGTTAATGATATTTTCATGGCTATTATTTGCCCCTTTGGCTATATTATTTGCACGGTTCCAAAGGAATCCTTTGAAGCGTTTATTGGGTGAACAATTATGGTTTCAGGTTGGATTCAGTAAAAATGGAGTTTTAACTAAAAATTTTAAAAGATTCATCGGTTTCTTAACTCAGTTACTATTTTATGTACATTCCTTGCCATTATTTGCATTATTAGCGCTACTGGCGGAAAATGGGATGGACCTAAAATGGGAATTTCTGTAATTCTATAAGTTTTATTTAAAAAAAATTTTAAATTAAGATCAACTGGGGACAAGTACACGCTCTTGCAGGAACGATTGCTTCATTTTTGGCATTGTCCCAGTTGATTAGTGCCCTTTTCCGGTATAAATTATTAAATATGACAAGTCCATGTAATAGATTAGTCCCTGGAAAATCTATTTATTAACAATATATATTCATTAATATAAGTAGATAAAGAATAAGTGGTATATCAAGAGATTAAGGATTAGTGCCACCGATACTTTCTTACCAAATATATCCACTTACCGAGATTAAGAGTCCTGATTTTTTACCGACGCGATATCCCTTTATACCCTCCCAACCCCCCCCCCCTTCGATATCGTCTTAATCCGCGAGTTTCTTAGCACCCAAAATGACCCTAATCCATCAATACCCTAATCCATCATATAATGTTGTCAATATATGTTGATATAATCACTCAGTGTGATTCATCATAATGAATAATTGTCTGAATTTATCTAACGGAGGATTAATGAAGACTAATTTTGTTATTTACTTTTGTAATCTCTCCGAAGAGAATGAATTTAGATTTATTTATTCTTATTAATTTGCCAAAGCATATAATGACTTCATTTAAATTCAGGTGTCATCCAGATTCGAATAGCCGAATAATATTCAATGTCATTCATAGACTTGGAGGCTTCTGTGCATGGATATTTGCTTGTAAATTACTCCCCTCTAATCTAAATAAAATAAAAAATTATTTTAGTGGCAGCTTTAACAATTGCCTGTACAAATTTCCAAATCTTTGCCAATACTTCTGCAGCAGCTTTTCTCATTTTTAGTTTTTTATTTTTTGTTCTAATATGTTTGGCAGTCATGCAAATCTTGGCATGTAGTAAATCAGAACTTCAAACAGTGGTAATAATTCATGTGTACATATTATATCAACCCAGTTGATTAATCCACGATTAAAACACTAACACTATTTAATACTAACATTAATTAAATAATTACGGATAGAGGTGTTATACATAGCTGTTATTATTTCAATTCTAAAATAATACTATCCGAATTTATTTTTACAATTTCAGTGTTGGATTGATCAAAGCTCTCTGTTTGTTATTGCTTTTGTTATTTTTATTGCCATTACTTTTGGTATTGCCTTTTTGGTTATTTTTGCGTGAAAAATGAGGGGCTTTTATAAATAATGATTATCCAACTAGAGAAAGATGTTTCATAAATTTTATTTTTTTTTAATTTTTTGTATTTCTTGTTTTGCTAAACATTTTTATGATTTTCATAATTACAGAAACCCGTTTATTACAGAAACCCCATTAAACAATAATTACCCTGGGTAATTAATACAGGTTCTATGGTAACTTGTTCTGTCCACTTTCCATTTTCGATTATCTGGACAATCAAAAACAATGAAAATATACATACAATGTATTTGTTTCTCTAAATTAATTAAAATAAAAATAAATTTTGACAAATATTGAGAAACATTTTTTGAAATTAAAAGTGCAATATTGACAAATAAATTATTAAAGTGCATTCTCATATTAGATTTGCACTTTTCTCAGACAAAATTTATTTTTATTTTTAAATTTTGAAATTTATTAAATTATCTTCCCCTCATTATTTAATAAATTTGAAATAAACAATAAAATAAAAGCTGTTACTCACTGTTACGAAAACAAGGATAAACTGTTACATTTTTACGTCTGTAAACAACAGTATCAGGCTATTTATCTTAGGATTTAGCCCATTTTAAAGACAACATATCTTTTCTTTGTCTTTATGTTTGGATATAAATTAAAATTTTATTATAGTGTTTTGAGTAGGGATTGTAAAAACTTATAATATAGGGTGACCATTGAAGTTTAGGCAATCGCTAAGCTTATATTCACTACTTATAAGCCCAGAAAAATAATTTAATAGGCTACATAATGAGTTTAAAAATAATAAAAAATATAAATGAGAAAAAAAGTTATGGAAAAATGAATATTGTCCAAAACTTTTATAATCACCCTGTAGGGCTCCCGGCCAATCCGTCAGTGGACAATCCGGCAGTGGAAAATCCGTCAGTGGACAATCCGTCAGTGAACAAATTTGTAATTCCTACCCATACCCTGCCTATCGCGGCAAAATTTTAATTTTAACGTCTGAGGGGTTATGAGAGATATCGAAAATTTGGAGATTAACGAGGAAATCGGACGATTTAGCTGGATTAAAGGATATAAATGGATTTGGGAGATATCGGGGATTTCAAAGATATTGTGGGATTAAGAGGAATATACAAGATTTGCATTATTATGGTGGTTATCGAGGAATTTAGAAGATTAAGATGGATTTCGGGGATTAAGTGGGATATCAAAGTAGATAACCGGATTAAGAGGATTTGGAGGTCGTTCCATGATATCCATCTAAATACTTTTTCTTATTCATAGAGTTCCCACAATTCCACGATATCTATTTAAATCCAACATAATCCCATCCGTTAATCATGTAAATCTAATCCATCCAAATCTCCTATATCCTTTTAAATCCATCGACATTATTGTAAATCCATCGACAATTCTCCCAAATGGCCCAAAACTTCCAAATCCACTTAGGTATATCCTTTAATCCAGCTAAATCGTCTGATTTCCTCATTAATCTCCAAATTTTAGATATCTCTCATAATCCTCCAGACGTTAAAATGAAAATTTTTGGCCGCGGTAGTCAGGGTATGGGTAGGAATTACAAATTTGTTCACTGACGGATTGTCCACTGACGCATTGTCCGACCACTGACGGATTGTCCACTGACGGATTTTCCACTGCCGGATTGTCCACTGACGGATTGTCCGGTCACACCCTGTAGTAAAATGCCAAAAAGGGCGACAAAAATAGAAAAATAAATGCAAAAAAGGTGACATAAGAGGGAAAAAGGCGAATAATTTACTCTTTTCATTCAAAAATTAATTTAAAAAAATGCCAGAATATCTTTATTTTTGAAAATTTTTAGCACAAAATATATAACCAAAAAAACCAATCCCTCATTTAGAGTAATAAAATGTCTAAAACAACAAAAATATTTATTATTAATAATTTTATTTGTATTTTACTTCAACTTATTATTCTGAATAATAATAAAGCCTTTTCTTCTGAGAGGCAACACAAATTTCGAGGGTTAATAGAACCTAGTATTTATTTTTATAATGGAATTCCAAAACCAATTTTATGGAAAATAGAAATAAAATGTTTGCATGGTTGTGATGATTGGTTTAGATTTTATATAGAAGCTACTAATGACAATGTTGACAAAGCTGGCGCTTTTGAAATAAAACTAATTGCTGGGAAGAAAAAGGAAGGAATTGGATATAAAAAAATTAGCCAAATTCGTGTTCACATTAGATCGATGGATTTATTAGCTGGACAATTTAGGGTAGGATCTTTTGAATTAAATAAAGAAAAATTTGGAAAATAAATCATTCTACTTTTCCAAAAATCGAAATGTAGTTGGTTATTCACTGGTATCTCAAGTCTGGAGAAACTATCCTCTTCGATGTATATCCTAAATTCACCTAACATTCTAATGTTATTTGGGATCGCGCGGAACTAAAAAATAAATCACCAACTCGGGAATCGTAATGGCACAATCCTGTTTATATTAGAGGTCGGCGCGGGACGGGGCAAATTAAAAATGCGGGATTTTGCGGGAATGCGGGATTTCGCGGGATTATTCCTGCGGGAGTTACTCCCGCAGACAATTTTAAAAGTTACTCCCGCAAGCGGGATCCCTCAAATACGATTTTGCCGACCTCTAGTTTATATAAATTACAAAAACGTTACAGAAGTATACATGGGAAAATGTTATGCCACAATTGGACAAAGTTCATATATTTCAATTTGGCCACTTTGAACAACTTTCCCTGGATCAAAACTTTTACCTCAATTTTAAATTTGTTGAACAATTACCTTCAATCGAAATGAGCGTTAATGGGTTATTAAAATTTAAAAAATACGTGGCTATGATTAACGGGAAATCGCCAGTTACAGAACAAGTAGGTCTAAATATGTTGAGTGAAATTGCTCAGAAATTTTCTGAGAAAGAATTAAATGAAAGGGAATATTTGGGAATAAATGAGATAAAAATGGAATTGGATGAATATTTTGGAAGAGGGGCTTTAAATTTTAGTTCTTATTTGAAGAACAATGAAGATCCTTTATTGAATTTCTTTGTTAAACAGGTAAATATTCAAAAAATTTAGCTAAACTACATAGTTATGGTTTAAATGAAAATACTTTGAGATCCCAATGTTGTGGGCTTCAAATTATGATGTTATCCTCTCAAGTATAGTTGTCGGTTTAAAACCGTACCCACCTAAAACCGAAGATTTTAGATTGGATTTATAGCCTCGGTTTCGGTAAACCGATTGTTTGTTAACTATAGTGGAAGGAAACTTATCCGACTGTAACTATAATCTTAAATGCCAGTAGGGTAGAGGGTAGAATTGGTAATGCGCTTGAGATGTAACTGAGTGATTTTTCAATGCTTGAAAAAGCACTGGCAAAGATGCAAATAGACTGGGAATTAGATTTAAAAGTCTTTTGCATTTATTAGCTGATTAATATAAAAATTTAGGCAATTTAATACATAATTTAAGGTACCAATATGTGGACTTTGTCAAGGTAGAAAGCATGGCAAAGATGCAATTTACAAACTTAAAGGATGCATAGTATGTATATTGCCTCTTTATATATTAAATATAATTACAAATTTTAGGATTATTTTCATAAGGAATGCATTAACACATAGTAAGTATTATACATACTGATTAAAATTAAAGCATGTCCGATTGTTCCATTTTTTCAATTAAAATCAGCGTTATTTAAATAAATCTAGAAGATCAAAATTTTCTTTAATGTGTATATTTTTCGATTAAGTAATTGTCGGATGATTAAAATTTAAGGAATCATGAATAAGTGAGGGAGAGTTAAAATTTAAGCCTCGAGCAGACACCGCGATTGCTATGACTTTCACTCACCAAGTAAAGCTGATCTACCGACTGAGCTATCAGTTTGCTGCTTTGAACTGTTCTTACATCTAATAAATCTTAACCCGCGTAGTTGTCTCTAGTTAATTGTTGGACATGATTTCCGTCAGATTTGTTTTTGATCATGGAAAGAACTTAAATTATTCTTAATTATTATTTTTTAATTAAAGCATAGCAACAGAGCATTCTAATGAACCTCAAAATGAACAAACAAAGGAGTTTATCTCTAAATTGAAGCTATGTCCTATTTGCGAAAGTATAATTAAGTTAAACGAAGAGTGAGGGATATTATTTTATTTTTTCAAATTTTTATTTTTAAGAAATGAGGCGCTCTTTGATGACGAGATTAAAGAGAAGATTTTATATCATATTCAGCTGATATTGCCTATTTTGCAGGTTAAAATTGGGTTTTAAATGACAAAAGCAATAGTAAATATATGAGATTTTTTCCTAATTTTTTTTAAATTTTCAATGTCATTCGAACTTTTCTTTCGAGCTGAGTTTTAATTACCGTATATCCTTTAATAACTACGCAGGGTCATTATTGTTTCGACCTTCCGTTGGAGGAGTAAAAAAACATTTGTGAAAACTTAGGGGGAATTAAATTCGTTTTCTGACTGGATAAAAAAATAGAATAAATTTCTCCAATTAACAAGGACTCTCTTGTTAATCTTGTTAATGCATACAAATTGAGCTGAGTCTTTTTTCCTGAAAAGCGACTAAACCAGGGCTCGGATCGACAAAATGCCACTCAAAAGTATCAAAATCTTGTAAAAAAAGTACATAGGGAGAAAATTTGCTAATAAAAAGTACGCTCCAAAAATTTCGGGTAAGGGTTTCGAGTTAAGCGAAAAATTCTTGTTATTTTCTGGTCATTTGGGTGATATAGAGAGAGGCAAATTTGATGAGATTAAAAAGAAATTGCGGGATTTGGGGACTAAGAGGGATATCTTGGTATAATTCCACTATATACTAATATCCCTCCGCCTTATCTTTATTAAAATCTCCAATTTCCTCCCGTTTTCAGCGCCGCAGGCAAAAATTTTGTGAATTTATGAGACCAAGAAGCCAGATTTCTTCCATTTTTTGCGCCGCAGGCGAAAATTTTGAGAATTTTGGAGGTCCTTAAGCCAGATTTCTTCCATTTTTTGCGCCGCAGGCGAAAATTTTGGGAATTTTGGAGGTCCTTAAGCCAGATTTCTTCGTTTTTTCAAAAATTTTGATAAAAAAGTACATACTTTCAAAAAAGTACAAATTCAATTTCTTAAGTATGGAGGTCGATAAAAAAGTACAATACTTTTAAAAAAGTACGAATCCGAGCCCTGGACTAAACTATTGTTAAATTCTTAGAATGATGTCTAAGGGGTCTTAGAATTATATTAAAAATATTTCTTTTTCAGAATGGTGAATATCCTCATTATACTTATCATGTCGGTCAAGCACGAGAAAGAAAGGAATACAATAGACTAGAAATTATCAGTTTTCCTGACGAAGCTTTGGATATTGACAAGTAAGGGATCATTAACAAGTCATAGTTGACTTTACTAATAATCTATCTATTGAAATATGTATATACATAAATTAAGATCTGAAAGTAGTAAAACTGATGAAAGTGAAGTCAAAAGGAGAAAGAAAGGAAAGGAGAAGTTATACAAGGAAGATGAAAGTTTACCTGAGCATCACGACAGGAGGCGAACGTCGCGAAGACTTATAGATTTATTTAAGGATTCTCCAATTAATAAGGAATCTCTTGTTAATCTTGTTAAATTGGGAAGAAGAATAGATAGAAGGCAAAGGAGAAAGGAGAAAGAAATGAGAAGGGAAGAGGATAATCATAAAGATGAAATAAGAAAGGCAGAAGAGGAAGAGGAAGAAACGTCTTTACGGAAGAAAAGCCGTAAAAAACAACAATCAAAAAAAGCGGATATAAAGAAAGATGCCGAAAAGAAGGAGGATGATGAAGAGGAAGGGACTCCTTTGAGAAGGAGAAGTCGTAGAAAACACATTTCTGGAGGAGAGGGTCATTTGGTTGATGATAAGAAGGATGACGATAATAATAATAATAAGAATATGGCATTGAGCCTAGATCAAGAACATAAACAAGAAGAATACAAGAATGGTATTCGTACTGCAAGAAGTCCATTAAGAAGACAATTATCTAAAGAAAGGTGATATTTGTCATACATTTTTAATAATCACAATTTAGAAGACGCTACAGAAGTCAGCCTAGCGGAGCAAGGTCATTAGGTGTATTGAAATTACCCGAACGTTCATTAAGCGATCATGATACTGGCTCAAAACCTTTATTTTATGAAACAGAGCATGATGGAATTAAAATGGGTAAAAGAGATAGTCAGGGCTCAGACAATCTCACTATGCAATTAGCTTTATTCAAATCTCTATCCAAGACTGAAGAACAAAGGAAAGATAAAGGTATAGTATGTTATATTTTATTATCAGAAGAAATAACATATCAGACAACAAAAAATAAAAAAGGAATGGCGGGGATAGGAATAGTAGGAGACCCTCTTCTAGGTTGTCGTTTTATTAGAGACTGTCGTTATATTAGAATAAATACGGTATGTAGCTTTTGAATTAGTCATACTAACGGCACCTCTATATCATATCCCGTAATACTTTATATCTTACACAAATCTTATCAACATGCTCATTATTTTTAAAAATTAAATATCTTAAGGTTCAACACTGAGAGAGATTCCACCATTCCAACACATCGAAGCTTCTAAAGAAATAGAAGAATTTGAAGAAGTGTCATCAGACTATAGTAAAATTCAAAATATACAGCCCTGGGATTGGGAGAAATTTTATTATCCAGATTCTTCCTCAGGTCAAACTTCTCCAGTACGAAAAGATTATCAACAACCAAGTGCAAGTCATGAAATTTATGAAGAGGATGATGAAGGGGAGAAAGAAGAAAGGAAGGAAGGAAAAGTTTCAAGTCCAAAATCTCCATGGTTTAATGAAGAAGATTATATTGAAGATATTGAAGAAGATAACAAAAGAAAAAAATCATCAAAAAGTTTAAAAGAAAAAATGACAAGCAAATTTAGAAAACTGACAGAGAATCCAAAATTAAGTAAAATTAAAAGGGTAATTAGCGACAAAATAAAAAGACGAATTAAAAGCACATAAATAATTAATTAATTTTTAATGTAAATATGTTGTAGGGTAGTTCAAAATCTGGCAATCGGTCTCAAAGGTTTTAAAATTTTCTCACATTCGGTTGAACAATTTAGAACTACCCTATCATTATTTAATTTACTAGTTCAGCGCCCATATGTATTTTATCCTGATTAGGAACTGAACCAAACCGAAGAACCGAGAATTTTTCGATTTGGCAGTAGCTCTATTTATTTAACTATGAACATAATTACCCTCAAAATAGTTTGTCTATTATAAGAGGATAAAAGAGGTTTCTGATCTGAAAAAGTAAATTAATTCCAAATCTCTGAAACTATGATGTAGTAGCCAACTCTCATTACTCTTATCTACAACAGTTCTATAATTACATATACGTACCACTAATTTTTTAAATGTTTCCACAATTTCCTTTTTTTATTTAATTCTTCTGAATTTGATTCTTATGAGATGTGCAAACGAATAAATAAAAAATTTTTTATTATGTATTTATTAGTGTTAGGCAAACGCGATTTTCGGTATCGGTATTTTCGGTAAAATACCGATACCGCACAAAACCGCGGTATTTTTGATTGAGGCGGTATCGGTATCGGTATTTCGGTAAAAATACCGCGGTATTACCGAAAAATACCGCGGTAATACGTTACCGTGACCAACTCTAGTATTTATATTATCATTGTTCCAAATTAGAAAAATTCTATCCCATAATTTCGTCAAAGCAAAAATAAATGAATTATATCTAATGAACACAAACTTTACTACAGTAAAAATTTTTTATATTGGTTTTTAGCCTATTAATCAGATCAGACTAAATTTTATGTTATTTTTTGAATTACATAGTTTTTACATCCGAAAATTCTCGGATCTTTTGTCAACTAAAGGATTGAAAATATTATATTTATTCGGTTACTTTTTTTATAACTTTTTATTTAGCTTCTTTTAATATCCACTTTGTCCATTTCCTGAATGTTTGCGCCAACATAATGTTTGTGTAGCTTTATAAAGATAACATTGACTATTACGTTTATATTTTTGCTAGAATTTATTATGGACTATCAAATTTTTTGATATAGGTAATTTATATTTGCTCATGCATAGAACATCTAGTTAGTTACTAGTTAGAGTTATTAGTTACTAGTTATTAGTTACTAGTTATTAGTTACTAGTTATTAGTTACTAGTTATTAGTTACTACTTAGTTACTAGTTAGACACTCTTTTTTATTTTCACTTCATCTAAAAATTTTTTTTGGTTCTTTTATAATTTTAAATATCCAGAGACTTCTGACATAGCCATAAAACCCAAAAATTTATTTATTTAAATTTGTTTTCAGTTAAAATTTAGAAATAGAAATGACACCGCAAAAACTTTTTAATGTTACATTTATTCGTTTAATATTAGGCTACTAATTTAATCAAAAATTTATAAAAAAATTAAAATCGAATTAGCATTAATTAAATTTTATTCTTTCCTTTCTAGTTTTACTTTCTTCAGCATTTTCACTTCTAATTATTCTTTTTCTTCATCTAAGCCTTCCTTTCTTGATTTGGCTCTTCCTTCTTCACATTATCCACATCATCAATCTTCTTCACCTCCTTCAATTCTTCCTTCCCCATTTCTTCCGCTTCATCCTTGTTCATCTTTTCATTCTCATCCTTCTTCTTTCCAATTTTAGGAATCTCTTCCTTCTCCTCTTCCAGACGTTGATAAACTTTATTTAATTTCTTCACCATTTCTTTTGCTTTGTAAACAACTTTAAAAATTTTTTTAAATTTATTTAAAATCTAAAAATTGTTATTCCCACCATTCTCAGCCTCATAAATTCGCTCTATAATTTCATCTACTTCACTCTGACTACTCGAAAGATACGATAAAAGTACATCATCAGCAGAATGTAAATTATCCAATTCATTCTCAGCAATTTTATCAATATCTTTTAAGATTTTTACATTTTCAGCTCCAAAAAGTGAATTTAAAACTTGTTGAATATCGTGAAAAGAACGTTGATTTTCCCATTCTTTATAATATTTCATTTGCTCTTCTACAATACATAGAGCCATAAGAAATTCGTTTATACGGTCACATTCATCAAGAACTATTTTTAACTTCACTGCTTCATTTAGATCGGGTATTATCTGTATATTACAATAGTTTTTGATTATTAATATACTTTACTAATTAATCTAGGATCTTGTGGATTCCCATAATCAAGGTTATTTTTTTGACGGTTCCAAAATGTCAACAGCTTCATCCCTCGTATTCCGTGTTCAGATAACCCAGATTTCACGAACCGTTGTCCATGAACAGAGAAGAGTACCCACAAAAGCCCGAAAAATATCAATAACAAACCTCCTCTTCATCAAGTCTTTCATCAATATTAAAATTATCATTTTTAATCATATATGCTACCATTTTTAAATTCCATTCTCTCTTAATCATTTCCCTCATTTCTTTATTTTCAAAAATTTTTTTATTCTTCCATAATTCATCAAATGGCAAAATAAGCATATTTGGAACACGTTTACGTTTATTTTTCCCCACTAAATGTTCTTCAACCATTAAATCTATTTTGTTTTCTAAATCATTTCTATTTTGAATTAATTCCTCTTTCGAGACAAACTCTCGTTTTCCCCCATCTACTGCCCCATTAATTCCATATTTTTTATATTCTTCATCAGATTCTGTTATTTTACAGTTTTTATAATTTTCATCATTTATTTTCTTTTTTGGCACATTATTATTAAAATTATTTCCAAAATTTTTATAATTTGAAGAGTTTATCTTTTGTAAATTTTTCTTTTTATTTTTTTGATTATTAAATACAATTTTGTTATTTAAAAATTTTTGATCGCTTGCCAAATTATTTTTTAAATTAATTGGGAAATGGGGAGAGGAAATTTTTGCGGGAGCTTTTATTAAAGGTGTTGATTTTGAATTATTAATTAATTGAATTAAAATAATAATTTCGAGTAAAATAATATTTATTATTTTAATATTACAAAACATTTTTAATTTTACCCTGCAAATTTTAAAAGTAAAAATTTTTTAATAAATTCAGCCTTAACTAAAAGATATTCCTGAAGCTAGATATGTACATCTTGGGTATTTTAAATAAAAAATAACATAAAAATCTCTCGAGTAAAAATTTTTACACCTAAATTCAACATAAATGTTTAAAAATTTAGTTGGTCGCTGAGGAAGGAGCTGCCTAAGAATCCTCACTACACCTCAATATAAGACCCAAAATTTAGACTCAAGGGTTTCTAAAGGATAGATTTGACTATATAATTAAAATAAAAATGTACGTATAATTCTTGCTTAATTATTTTAAAAAGAAATTATTATATTATGAAAATAATAGCAACAATATTTTATTATTCTTGCTTTATATTATGTAAATTTTATTATTTAATTATAATTATGTAAATTATTAAAAAATCATTTTGCCTATGTCGCAATGGATTTGCACTTAACTGTCGAGACTTTAGTGCTTTTCGTTGAAATATTTTTTATTTCTTTGATCATACATACATATTTCATTATTTATTTAAATAAAATTTAAATAAATAAAAGGGCATTTATATAAAAGGGCATTATGTATAAATAAACAATATAGATTTTGAAAGTTAAAAAATAAGTTCTTTTCACGTGATACTCATAGGTAATTCCTTGAAATTCTAGAATATTCTTATTATATAAAAACTTTTGATTATAATATGTATATAATGTAGTAGTGATGCTCGGGTATCCGATCCCGACTCCCGACTCGGGAAAATTTCCCGAGTTTTTGGCCTCCCGATCCCGACTCCCGGTGTCAATTCCCGACTAAGTCGGGAAATTTTTACACCCCTAAGAATGGATTTTTCTGACAAAATTATATTTTTATTTAGAAAAAATGAAGAAATCTGGCCTGTTGGTCTTTTAAAATTCCCAAAATTTTTGCCTGCGGCGCTGAAAAGCGAAGATTTTTGGCTTAAGGATCTTCCAAAATCCTCAAAATTTTCGCCTGCGGCGCTGAAAATTGAAGAATCGGTGGAGTTGTAGTATAGAAGATTTCGGTGATTTACTAGGATTATGGTGAATTTAAAGAGATAACGAGGGATTTGCAGTAGATGTCATCAACTACTAAGAATCATACATACTTATAATCCCAAAATTTGGGGCAATTTATTTAAAACCTATGTACTTCCAATACTCGAATACGCATCACCTTTATGGAACCCTAAGCAAAAAGTTTTGATTAATACTTTAGAAAAAGTACAAAAATTTTACACAAGAGTCGCCCTTAAAAAATGTAGAAACAAAAAATTCAAATATCAAGACAGGTTAAAATTATTCCAATTAGAACCTCTTCTCATAAGAAGATATTACATAGACTTAGTCACAATGTATAAAATATACTTCAATCTAACAAGCTTAAACCCTAACGAAATGTTTATACAAAATTCTAGGCCTACTAGAAAACACAATTATATGATCCAAGTTTCACATAAAAATAATAAAACTTCGAATTCTTTCATTAACAGAACAACAACCATTTGGAATTTACTCCCTAAGGAAATTTTTATTGACCATACAATTAACAAATTTAAAAACAATTTAAAAATATGCCTACCCCCAATCCTGGGAAAACTCAACATATCAATTTAACCTACCCTAAGAACAACACTAAAAAATTTAAATAATTGCCGAAATTATGTATTGACTTTCTCACACTACTTATAAATAAATATACATACCATCTAAAATAATTTTTTGTCTAAACCTACCACGCCCAAAACATTTATAAACCAAAATTCCTATCTCAACTCGACCCCATTTTTATTTTTTATGCTTATTTTTTAAAATGATTTATTTTTCGTTTTTTTATTAGTATTTTTTTTTGTAACCAAAATATATATTTTTTAAGAATACTTATTTCAACTTTCTTTTTAAGCACCAGTTAAATCAATTTAAACTTTTGTGTTCCTAATTTATTTCTAAAAATCATACTTACCTTATTATTCTTCTTTTCTACTTAAAATTAATTTCTTAACATTATTTTTACATTTCAATCGTTACATATATTTGTATACATTTTTTCTCCATATTAGCGGTATATTGTATACCCTTTGGAGTTATGAATAAATTTGAAATTTGAATAATATGTATATAATGTAGTAGTGATGCTCGGGTATCCGATCCCGACTCCCGACTCGGGAAAATTTCCCGAGTTTTTGGCCTCCCGATCCCGACTCCCGGTGTCAATTCCCGACTAAGTCGGGAAATTTTTACACCCCTAAGAATGGATTTTTCTGACAAAATTATATTTTTATTTAGAAAAAATGAAGAAATCTGGCCTGTTGGTCTTTTAAAATTCCCAAAATTTTTGCCTGCGGCGCTGAAAAGCGAAGATTTTTGGCTTAAGGATCTTCCAAAATCCTCAAAATTTTCGCCTGCGGCGCTGAAAATTGAAGAATCTGTGGAGTTGTAGTATAGAAGATTTCGGTGATTTACTAGGATTATGGTGAATTTAAAGAGATAACGAGGGATTTGCAGTAATAAAGAGAGATATCAATGGATGATTAATGTTGCATAGGGGGTGTTAATATTTACTATTGAGAGGATATAAAGAGATATGTGGCTAGTTCACCAAAATTCCACGAAATTGAACATAAAAATATTTTTCTGTTTCACTTTTCCTCTATTTCACTCCAATGGAGAGATTCTAAGGACTTAAGGTCAATGACAACAAATATAAATCAAAGCTGGGCTCTGGCTCAAAGAAAAAGCCCCCAGCAATACCCAACACTATTTATCTCTGCGGTTACTAGGTTTTTTGGACAGGCTGTTGGCTTATCTTTCCAAATAATCGGGGAAATAAACTCTTAAGTTACACTTAAAGATCGTTCAAGACCCCTTTCTATTTCACTCCAATGAGAGTCAAAATTTTTGGCTGCGGCGCAAAAAATGGAAGAAATTTGACTTCTTGACCTAAAAATTCTCAAAATTTTTGCCTGCGGCGCTAGTAAGGCTTCTTTACCTTCCAAAATTTTCAATATTTTTGCCTATGGTGCAAAAAATCGAAATTTTTGGAAAAATTTTTTATTGCTAATTCCCGACTCCCGATCCCGACTCCCGAGGTCATTTCCCGACCCGACTCCCGTTTCCCGATTCCGGGTTTTTTCTTCTCCCGAGCATCAATATAATGTAGATTCTCCCAAAGAGAATATTAATATAAGTTGATTCTCTACGATATCCCCAAATCCCACGATATACCTTCTTAATTCTTCAACCACAGATATCTCTTAATCCCTAAGAATTAAACGTAAAAAACTAACTTATCACCACAAATCCATTCGATCCTCAAAACTCACTCGATATCTCAGTTGATACTTTTCTAATTGGCACTAATCCCTCCATGCCCATTCATTGGGACGAGTTTGATAGATTTTTTGAAAATTCCCCGTCCTCCCTCCACCTTACGTCGCGGAACACCCTAATAAATAGTACGCTTCAATAATAAATTATAATAAAAAAACGATATTTAAAAACATAACGTAACATTTATTTATATCTTAGTAAAATACAAAGTTATGATTAAAAACAAGAGGGAAAAGCCAATAATTTCTGTTAGTTAGGAAATAATATTTTTAACTTTTTATTTAACAATTATATTTATCAAGATATAAGAAAGGGAAAGTATATGACAAACAAATTTAATCATCAATTGAATTCCTTTACTGAAGTCTCAATAGTAGCGTACTACCATTTTGTTTCTTATAAATTTTTGTTTGTTCTATTTTTATAATATTGTTTATTGTAACATGATCTACATATATATTGATAAAGTGCTGAATAACGGTGCCACTTTGGTGTTTTATTAACTTTGCAAATTGCGCAATGTCTATCTTCCTTAAGTTAAATTCAACAGAAACATTATTTATATGAATAATCTATTAAAAATTATAAAAATTAGGAACCTTTTTAGTTTTAATCCAAAATACTTCTGGTCTATTTTCTCCGTTATTTTTTTGTTTATAAATGTAACATGCTTTACACAAATTGTATTTCTCAAAGTATATATACCATTTTTTCGTCTGTTTAGAGTTACAATTGAAACAATGTCGTTTATTTTTTTTATTGTATTGATCTATATTTAGGAATAAATTATAAGACGCCCTCGATTTTTAACTAGGTTTGCGTGAGGTCGAGGTTTTTCGAAAAAACCGAGACCGAAGATCACCGAGACTGAAAAAGCGAGGTTCGAGGTCGAGGTTTTTGGCGAGGCCTCGACCTCGCGCAACCCTATTTTTAACTAAAGAAACTAATTTTAGGCCCTAGTAGAAATATCGTCATGGAGGAGTACACAATGTGAGAATGCCAAAAAATAAAAATTTTTATTACTTATTTTATTGCCAAAATAAATAATTCTGCTTTTTTCTTTTAAATATTCAACTTTTTGTTTTTCTAACAATTCAATTTTATATCCAATTAAATTAATTTCCGTCCAATAACTTGATAAAAGTTTGTTTTTATAGGATTCTATATTTTCTTTTAATATTTCTTTTTTAATTATTTTTATATTTTCTAAACTCTCATATAATATTGAAGTTTCATAAACATTCCCCACCTCAGTAAAATTATTATATCGTAGTGCCTAAAATAAAGGATAAATTATTCTAATATTATTCATCTAACTGTATAGTTTTTGTATTTTCTATTCTCGAACTCGATTATCAATGGTTTTTGGAGGTGAAATTTTGCGAACGCCAAATCTCTTGCAAAAAGGTCCAATAACCAGGCAAATAAGCCCTAAAGCTAATTGTTTGGACTACAAAATGACTATAAATTTCTTACAAGTGAAATTGTATTAATAAAACGTAAAATACCCGTTTTTCGAATCCAGGTGAAAAATTTCTAATAAATGTATTGTTGGCAATCTCAATCACGACTTTCATTTTTAATAAATAATTTTGATCAAGTCTTGCAACATTTAATTCAACATTATTAAAAGTATTTGTAGCAAGATCCAATTCAGCCAAACGTATAAATCCCTCCATATTGTAATTAGAACCAAAATATCTATTGTTATGCTTTTCGATCGTTTTCACAACAAAACGCTCCTTCAGTTGAACATCTTTTAAATAAATAAATTCTCTTTTTTCTTCCCAATCATCTTTGATTTTTAACTCAACACTAATTGGTTTGCAGACGCAATGAATATTCAATAAAATAATTATATATAAGAGAGTGATCAAATTAAATTTAATCATCTGAAATTTTGTGTAATAAACCACTCTCAATTTCATTTTATAAATAGTGTTTAATAAGGAAGATCTTTTGGAGACCACTGCGAGACTTAAATAGCGTGAGGGTTGGTAGGGATGTGCGCCATGACATTTTGGCGTTCGGACGTTTGGAAGTGATTTTTATATTACTTTTAATGTTTTCAGGATCTTGGGCTTATCATGATATTGGATTATTCCTGGAAAATCTGCTAATAGTTATGCAGGTAGCTCTAAATTTTCTTGACTGCAATTCAAAATTAAAGTTTTCATGATATATTTTATGTAAAAGAAGTCTATTTTTAAATAGACTTCTTTAGAAGCATCAAAAAATTATTTTGAATGTTTTATTGTTTTGATTTTCGATTTAAAAGATAGACAAAATCACTTAATTAATCGAGGCGGCAAATTTTGTTGACAATATAGTCTTGATTTAAATATTGTCTTTATTTATTTTGAAATTTATAAGACATTCGAAAATAAATATCTGCACTTTATATTTAAAGAAAAATTCATATGATTAGTCCGAATGTCAATATTTTGAAATTGTACTTTAATTCTATTTATTTTGTCAATCGGCGGGATAAAAAAAGTTATTTGAACTTTTCGCAATTGACTCCTTTAATATGATTAGTTTTAAATATTTTGAAATATTTTATTATTTACTAATATCTGTATTAATAAAAAGTGCAATTATTTATTTTAAATGCCGACTATATTTCAAAATAAATAGATAAAGAAGCTTTTTGAAGAACAACATGAATAGATTTAAATAGGTCTATGATATTTAATAGGGGTCTATGATATCCTCAAATCCCACGATACACCGTCTTAATTCCTCAACCCCAGATACAGTAATAATGAAAAATCCTATAATTTGGAAACAAGTTGTATTTTGGCACTTTGTATTTTCAATGTTTTGTTTGTGTTGGTTAGTACAATTATAGTCCACCAAGTCTAGTCGAAGAAGTCGGAAGCATAGTCCCGACTTAATTAAAGGAGGGAGGTTTAGAGCAGAGGTGGGTCGGAACAGCCCGAGGTGTCGGAAATCGGAACTGTCGGAAATCGGAAATGACTCAAAAGTCGGAACTCGGAAATCGGAAATCAAAATTTTTTTTCGGAAATCGGAAATCGGAAGGAAAAAAACGTCGGAAATCGGAAATCGGAAGGCGGAAATCGGAAATAAAATTTTTATTTTCATAACTGAAATTTATTTAAAATTGTAAGGTGGTAAATTATGGGCCTTCTTAAGTGTAATTTGAGGGTGTAAAAGTTCTTTTTGCAACTCAAAAGTCAAATTCGAAGGGATTAAAAGAGATATTGTGGGATTTGGTAGATTAGACGGGATATCAGAGAATTTATAGAATTAATAGGGATATTTAGAGTTTAAAATTGAAAACTGATAGAGCCTATGACCCCTCGTAAGCACACGATATAACTCAAAGTCCTCCTTAATCTAACCTAATCCTCCGATATACTATTCAACTTCCATTTACAGCGCCGCAGGCAAAATTTTTGGGATTTTTTGGAGCCTTAAGCCAAAAATCTTCCATTTGAGAATTTTGGAAAAATCTCTAGTCGGAAATATGCTTCAAAAATTCTCGGAAATCGGAAATTTTTCCAAAATTTCGGAAATCGGAAATCGGAAGGAAAAAAACGTCGGAAATCGGAAGTCGGAAATCGGAATTCCGACCCACCTCTGGTTTAGAGTGGCGTGTTTAGTATAGAAGGCGAAGCTTTTTAGTAGTGTCTATTGTTAGTATAGTGTTAGTGTTATGCTGTAGTCGAAGCCAATGCATAGTCTCTCATTCTATAGTATTCTTTTTGTTAGTCAAGTCTCTTCTGTTAGTATCGGACACACCGCAATTCGATACATAACATTAAGAGTCATTAAATCAAAAAATTTTCGCCTGCGGCACTAAAAAGGACTCATTTGGGAGTGAAATATAATGGATCAGTGTGAATAAAATTTTATTTTTTAGTACCTATATTTTGAAAATTTCTCCCACTGTGTATTCATAGCTTAAACTTTTTAGAATCATTTTGAGAATTTTACGCTAGCAATAATAATTTCTGGATTCCAGCCTTAATAATATAAATATTAAAAAATAACTTTACAAAATCACAAATAAATAAAGATAAATTTATAGAGGGAACAAGTTTTACGTTGTTCTCAAACATGTTCTCCTATTACATTTTATCCCTTTAATTTTAATTTATTTGCATAACATCCAAAAATATTAAATACAATTGGAATATGTAATAATATAAAGGTAAATTATTTTTGTTATTTTTTATTTGGTAATTTTCTGTGTACATAAAAATGCACAAAACTTACAATATTTTTATGTAACTTAAAAATATTAATCTTTTTTTACATTTTTTATACCATTCGATAGAGCAGATTATCTTCTACAAAATATGATTGAAATCAATATTTTTAGAAATTTAGAAGAAATATTAGGATTTTTTAATACTCTAAATAACACCAACAAAAATACAAAATTTATACCATTTAATTAATTTAAATTTTATTTTTAAATTTAAAAATTCTCTATAAATTTAAAAAACTCTTTATATTTATCCAAATGATTCATTGATAGAGAAGGAAATTTAATATTTATTTTTTTTTATTCGTTCTAACTTTTATAAACAAAAAGGAAAAATAAATATGTATATATAAATTACATTTTTAAATTTAATATTTTCGAATTTATTTAAATTTTTTATTTTTGATTAAAGAAAATTTTTATGTCTAATGTGTAGAGCTGTGATTTTTATGCAAATACATATTTTTTCTGCAAACTTGGCATGATGTATAATGCACAAAAAACACTGTTTCCGCATGTTTTGAAAACTTTAGAGGGGGTTTCTATTTGCATATAATGCATATTTTTGCATATTTCAGACTTTGGTGCATAAATGCATATTTTACTGCATATTTTGAGGTTTTTGGGGAAAATATCGCGAAAATTGCCTAAAATCCTGCCAAAAAGTGAAAATTTAGTAAAAATTTTGGAAAAAATTTGTAAAATTTAAGAATTTTGTAAAAAAATTTTTTTTGCTTATTAGGTACGACCCAAAATTGTCCTTCCACAAAATTTGTTGGCAAAAATTGAAATATCTCTTTCAAAAAATCTCTCCCAAGCAGTTTTTCGATGGCTATGTAAAACGTATTTGATTTTGATGTTTTAGATTTGGCTAAACAAACAAATTTTCTAAATAAAACTTGAAAGAGATATTTAAAGACATGCAAGTTTTGTTGAGGGGATAATATTTACTTCAATTACAAAAATAAAATAAATAACGGCTAATTAAACAAAAATGAAACGAAAATTAATTTTCATTAGCATCAATCTAAAAATGGTTGGATCGCTTATCCGTGTGTTAACGGGCACTATTCATTTCACCATAACTTTTTTTATCTCTTATATTTTTTAATATTTTTATAGTCACTTTTTAGCCCAAACAATTCTCTTTCAGAGCTCTACTCATCGGAGTTGAATCCGATGGTTTACTCCTTTTAGTATTTTCGATAAACATCATATATCTTTTAATGATCCGGAATTGAACTTAGGACGATTTAAACTTCACAAACCAATGTACACCTCACAATCCCTCTATATCTCTGTTAATCCCAAAGATTCATTCTTATTACTCGTAATCCATCCACCATAGCCAAAACTTTTCGAATTTTGGATGGAGAAGTCAACTTTAGTCTTTTTAGCACCATACGCAAAAATTTGGGAGGCTAAGAAAGCCACCTTGTTCCTTTTTCAGCGCCGCATGCGAAAATTTTGAAAATTTTGGACGTCCTTAAGCCAAATTTCTTCCCTTTTCAGCGCCGCAGGCGAAAATTTTGAGAATTTTAGAAGGCCAAGTATCCAGATTTCTTCCTTTTTCACCGCCACAGGCAGTTTACTTGAGTTAATTATAAATCCCGTAAATTTGACTTAAAAATGTAAAATTTTTAGGTATAAATTTTATTTTTCTTGCATATTCGCGTGGATATTTTGGATTTCTTGCATATTTTCGTGCATATTTCGGCAATTTTTTATGCATATTCTAGTACATATTTTGCATTTTTTAATGCATAAAATTCACAGCTCTACTAATGTGGCTTTTTTTGTTTCCAAATTTTACTTAAATAATTATTATTCCTTTTTTCTGTCTTTATCATTAATAAAAATGTTCCGATAATTTTATTTCCTTAATTTTAAAATTTCAAGTCATTTAGTTATCTGAAATAGCAAAAAAGAAACATTCTAGTAACCACTTTTAGAGTTTTAAAAATGATTACACCTCACACCTATCTTAACCTGCATTACATTGAGGCATAAAATTACCATTCTCAATTCATTTTACTTAAACAAATAATTATTATTTTACACAAAATTTTAATGAAATTTTATGTATGCGGATGTGTTATTGCGGATGTCTGGATCCTGTAGACATAAAAAATTCCAGCTTTTAAGAATAAAGGGGTTAGATTAGAGTTTTTAGAGTGATAGAGACTGCACTCAACAATCAGACAAAAAATCATGTCTTAAGTTAGACTCGTAATCCAGAGAGATTATCCGAAACCAGCCATAATGGTCCTGTACTATTTTCCCCCATTAATTTAATTTTTAAAGACGAAAGTCAATGATAATCACATTAATAATTACACTCCTTTGCCTTCTAATACAATTAAATGCTCGAATAAATGATGGAATATTTCCACAAGAAATTACAATTGAAGAAAAATTTGAACAAATTAAATGGAATAAAACAAAAAATATTTTTATTTCAAAAAATTCAATAGAAAATACCCAAAAATGCCTTAAACGCCATTTTTCTGCCGATTCTTTTGTTTGTGTATGCAACAGCATTTACTGTGATCAACCTGAGGAAATTGGAAAATTTACTGGAGAAAATGCTTTTATTTATCAAACAGATCCCATAAAACAACGTTTAAATAAAAAAGAATTAAAAATCATTAAAAGAAAAAATAATGGAATTAAATTAGAATTGGAGAATACAGGTGAAATCTAAATATAATATTAATAATTTGGTGATAAATTCACTACAAAAATTCGGAATTAAGTTAAATCCATCTATTATCTCCACGTTGTCTCACATCGGAAGTTAGTGAATGATCTATGGCCAAACCAAAAAATTCTCTTAGATAATTAGATCATTTCCCAGAGTCTGCGATCTTTATCCAGGAGTGAATAAATTTTTATCTTTTCTATTTTACTAAATTAAATTTAGTTAATTAAATAAAATTTTAAGTAAAAATTCGAATTAACGCTTCGCAGCAATATCAAAAAATTCTCGGATTTGGAGGTGCATTTACCGATGCTGTCGGTTATAATTTAAACTTGCTTAGCAAGAAAACAAGAATGCAACTTCTAAGAACATATTTTGATAAAAATATTGGTAAAAATTTAACTAAAAAATATTCTCTCTCAAACTATAGTCTGAACTTTCTATAAGGTACACCTAATATTAGATATCATTACTTGATACATTTGTAATTGGTTGATTAGGATATCTAAGCGATACTTTTCGGACCTAATTTGTAAGGGTGTATCTTATATTGATGTTCAACTGTATTTTCTGTAAAAATTAAAAAAAGGTATTAGATACACTGTTGGGAGAGTGCCGATATCTAGTTGCGATTTCTCTTCTAGAGTGTATTCCTATTGTGATACAGATAACGATTTTAAACTCAAAACTTTTGCGTTAGCTGAAGAAGATTTGCATATGAAGGCAAGTAAAAATTTATATCAAGTTATTACAGAAAATAGAAAGTCGAAGGATTGATTACTGATCTAGATTTTACTTTCAATTTAAGATACCTCACATTTTAACTGCCAATATACTTGCTGGATCACCGCTTAACTTAGTAGCTACCTCATGGTCAGCACCTGCTTGGATGAAAACAAGTAGAAAAATGCCTGGCGGTGGAAGTCTAAGGTTTTGTTAAGCATCTTATTTATTTTTTGATTTTTAGAGGAAAATTAGATGGCCCATTTTATCATACTTATGCTCATTATCTTAGAAGGTAAACTATTTTTGCTAATTTTTAACCAATCGTACACTACTATAAAATTGCTTTTCCCCTTGAGGTTTAACCCTGTGATTAGAGCATTTGAAAGCTTTGTGTATTTCTTGTAAAAATTTTAAATTGGGAAATTTTTATTTGGAGGTTCTTGGCGTATATTATATTTATTGAGGTCAACTCAAGCTATTAAAATTTATATTCAAACAGATTTTTTGAGGAATATTCCAATTTAGCAAATATTACATTTTGGGGGATGACTATAGAAAATGAACCTCAATATGGACTCGATCCTTGTTATAAGTTTCAAGCAATGTGGGTTAGTCCAGAAAATCAGAGGTAAATAAGGAAATATTTTTTTGGGAAATAAAGACGATTTTAAAGAGATTTTGCCAATAATATTCTTTCTCCAATATTAAAATCATCACCAGCATCAAAAAATTTATTGTTAATGGGACATGATGATAATAGAAATTATATTTTAGATGCAGCCCATAAAGTTTGGAATTCTAATTAAATTTAGTAAAAAATTTATTTTTACAGATTTTTGGAAATAAAAATTCACCAAATATAATAGCAGGCTTAGCTTATCATTGGTATTCGTTTAGCCCTCATTCTGTACTTTCTGAAATTAACAATCTTTATCCAGACAAATTTCTATGGGGATCGGAAGTTTGTATCTGATTAATTAAATATCCTTTCCCTTTATTTACTATAAAAATTTTCAAAGAAAAAATAATTTCTGACTCGAAAGAAGAAATTAAATAATTCTTGTTAAAATTAAACGATTTTCCGGTAAATATTGTTTGTTTTGTAATAATATTCCTGAGAAGAATTACATAATAAATACACTCTGTTCCAAAAGTATATGCCCACCAGGGGTGTGCCGAAACAGATTTTAAAAAGCGAAAGACGAAAGGCGAAAAGGCGAAAGTCGATTTAAAAGGCGAAACACGAAAGACGAAAAGGCGAAAGTCATTTTAAAAAGCGAAAGACGAAAGGCGAAAGACGAAACACCAAAAAAGACGAAAATAAGGCGAAAGACGAAAGGCGAAAGACGAAACAACTGTAATGAGGAAAAATCTCTAGATATCGGTTAAACTAAAGCTTTGGTTAATTACCTACTTTCAAATCTTCTATCAAATTCTCCAAATCTTGCGATTTCCTTCTTAACCACTAAATTATGGATATCAGAGGATTTAGAGTGATTAAGGAGGATATCAGAGGATGTGTATGGAAAAATTCAAATTTAAATTTTTATTTTTTCCTATCATTGGAAATCGACCATCGTTAATTGTGAATATAGTTAAAAGATTTTGGGAAATCCCAGGATATCCAAATCCGTTGTCCGAACAAGAATTTCGATATCCGGATCCGTAACCAAAATTTTTAATAAAATACTGAGGCTTACCCAAGTAGAGAAGTATCCCCTTTATCAGCGCCGCAGGCGAAAATTTTGAGAATTTTGAAGGTCCTTAAGTCAGATTTCTTCCCTTTTTGCGCCGCAATAAATACCACTATGCTGGAAAATAACCTGTATTAACTTTTTAAGCGCCGCAGGCAAAGATTTTGAAAATATAAGGTGTCTAAGGCACGGAAAATTCACTTTTTAAATTAAAAAAATAATTTTTTCATAGAAAAATTATAATTATTCTATTCATAATATATAAATAAAAATCTTGTCCCTAAATTTGGTCCGAACCTAACAATAATAAAATGGTCGCTAGTCGGAGTCAAACAACTTACCACTCAACCATCAATTACTTTATTAAGTTAAAAGAAAATTATATATTTATCCCCACTCGTCCTTAGTTTTTCTCTTTCTTTTCTTCTCCCAATTACCAACTTTTCCTCACATACCATCATTAGGGGTGTATAATATTTTCGCCTTTCGCCCAAAAAAGCGAAAGACGAAAGGCGAAAAGGCGAAAGTCATTTTAAAAAGCGAAAGACGAAAGGCGAAAGACGAAACACCAAAAAAGACGAAAATAAGGCGAAAGACGAAAGGCGAAAGACGAAACGGCACACCCCTGATGCCCACCTATATTTTTAGCTTTATCTATGTGATTTCGCTATAGATTTTTCTTAAATTTTTTATGATTAAATACCATGACATTTAGAAACAAAATACAAAAAAAAATCAGAAATATGTGTTTTTGTTTTTTGTATAGAGATCAAAATCAAATATTAAGTGTTCCAAAAGTATATACCTTTGTTTTATAGGTTTTTAATAGTTATAGGTTTTTAATATATTATAGGTTTTTAATATATAATTTCAAGAATAAATTTAATAAATTTTCCGTTACTTTGAAATAAATTAGAAATCAATTCTTTAAATCATATTTAAGATTTTTATGTTTTAGGCATGTGCTGGGTGGGCAGGAGTTGATCAAGGTGTGTCTTTGGGTAATTGGACTAGAGCAATGATGTACGGGCGTGATATATTACGTGGACTACAAAATTGGGCTATTGGGTGGACTGACTGGAATTTATGTAATTATATAAATTTTTTGGAAAATAGTCACAAATAAATTAAAAAATATTTTTCAGGTCTTGATTTAATTGGCGGTCCAAATTGGGTCAAAAACTATGCTGATTCTCCTGTAATATTTTAAATTTAATAAGGAAAATTTTAATAATCTCGATTCGCTTAGATTATTGTAAATGTCACTGCTGATGAATTTTATAAACAGCCAATGTTTTATGCTATGGCTCATTTTAGGTAGAGATTAATAAAATTTATTTTTTAAATGAGTTGGCTAATGAAAAATTTAAAAAATAAACTGATTTGTGAAAATTTTTTAGCTGTTTTGGGGAATTACACTTTGATAATAAAAAGATGTTTTAGTCGACAAAAAATTCAACAGGTTTAAAAAAAATTCAACAGGTTAACCACGTACTCCTCACTATAAAATAAATTTCTCTCTATTACTAGGGTGGTCCATAAGTTCGTTCGTTTTTTATGCTGTCCTAGACTCTCTTTACTCATTCCTGGAGCATGACACGAAAATATTTTTATAATTATACACATGTACATATACTTAATTTCCAGCCGATTTATTCCACCTGGCTCAATTCGCATTGATTCACAAATTTCAAGTAAATTAACTCCAAGATTAACTAAGCAAATCGAATCTGTCGCCTTTCGCAATCCAGATGGCAATCGAGTACTAGTATTAATTTCAAATTCGGAAGAATTGATTGAAGGAATTATTGAGGAAGAAATTAATGATAATAAAAAATTAGAGGACGTGAAAATAAGAACAATAAATGTTAGCCTACCCCCTAAGTCGATATCTACATTAATTTGGCCTAAAAACTTTAATGGATAAATATGGTAATAAAGTAAATTTTTTTCTCAATAATTTTAACAAAATTAAGGAAAAATTGGACAGTTTCGGTAATCACTATAAATTCAGAAAGCCTCCTTATTTCTTTAAATCACCATATGCGAATTAATCGTACATATCTTAGATACTTCATTAATGTTTCCTCCATCGATACCCTCTTGATCCTACTATATCCGTCAAAATATCTCTCCAAATCCCACTATAACTAATACCCTTCTATCCCCCGTTATTTCCTTAAATCCACTTAATCCCTCCAAATCCATTACTACACAATGGTAAATGTCCAGCTCGTCCTCCACATGTCCGCAAATGACTATCTGCGAAAATGCATTCTTTCTGCATTCTCCTCCTTTCCTCTCCCTACCATAATTTTTCTCAAGTAATCAACTGATAGGTTGACATTTTGGCGCGAAAAACAAAGGAGGCAAATAAAAAATGTTTATTTACAAATAAATAAATAAAAATTAAAGAATATAAATCTGTGATAGAGTTCTAAAATATATTTCAAGTAAATCAGGTGATTAGGAACCTTTGATTGGGTTATAATGTAATGATAGAAACCAGTAAAAAGCCATATATTTTGGTAATTCATTTTATGATAAATGTCTCATTAGTCTAACCATTCTAAAACGTAATATATTCCAAAAGGCCTCAATTTGTTGTGTATTTGCACCAGTCTTTGGATCAACGAAAAATTCTTGGTGGTTGACTGTTTTATGCTGATATCCTATTTGCTCAGGTCCGTTGTAGGCTCGCCACTCATCAGAATAAATGAGTGTATTACGAGCTATGTGGCGCTCAATCAAAGGATGTAAAGTTGCTTTATCCCTCTTCTTTACAAAAAAATCGGGTTTCAGATCTAAGAAAGAAAAGAAATAATTTTAAATTTATACACATAAATCTAAAACATAAATCTAAAATCTATACTGCATTCATTGACATTTAGTGATTCCTGATGGGAAAATGGTCAATACTTGATAGAAAAGATTTTATCCTTTTATGCGTCTCTAGCGTTTTTTTCAGCTTTGCGTTTTTTGTAATTGCCTAGTGCGCAGAAATTGTTCTGAAATTGCCCTTTGAAATTGCCCTTACCATAATTGCACATTAGAATTTTTGGCCCTATCGCAAATGAGGTGCGTAATCATATTTTTTCTCCTTCCTTTCTCAGGTTAAAAATGGGGAACTTTTTCCTTAGTTTTTAATGTATGCTGATTTTGCCGTATAGAAAAATGATGAGAGAGGATTAATTTTTTACATTTTGTTTTTTGTTCATGTTTTGACTGACCGTGTTTTCACAGTCAAAACAGGGACAATTTTGACTGAAAAACAGTCAAAACACGGACAGTTTTGAGACACGGTCAGTCAAAACCGGGTAGAAAAGAAAATGAAAAAATTAATCCTCTTACATTATTTCTCCTTACTACGGAAAAATACTAAGGAAAAAGTTCCCCATTTTTAACTTGAGGAAGGAAGGAGAAAAAATATGATTACGCACCTCATTTGCGATAGAGCCGAATTTTTTATTTAAAAATTACTTTTCTATGGTTACTTCTTTTTTAACACCTACTAATTCAAATTTATTATTTAAAAACGCGTTGTAAAGGGCAGATGTTTTCCTCAAAACTAGTAGCTAGGCAAAAATCAGAAAAAATTATAAACATTTTATACACGTATGTATATAGTAATTATTTAAGAAAAAATATGTTTATATTTCAACTTAGTTTTATTTAAATTTTAATAATAATTAGGTTATTTTTTTACGAAACAATTAAAAAAATTTTTGATTTAAAAATGAATCAAACTCAATGTATTGCCGCTGAAGCATCAGTCCTCGATTTAAAATATAATATTGTAAGAGGATTATTTATAATTTTAAGTAAAACTATTATTTTACTACTCATACGTATTATTTGGTCTTACAAAACAAAATCTGTCAAATTACATACAAATCTAATTGTAAGCTGAATTTAATTATTACTTCACAAATTAATGCTAAAAAGTCGCATAACCTGTAATAAAAAGAATTTCTACCCATACACAACAATGTGAATACTGTACTTTACTGTGGCGAAACAGTAAAGTACCCTATTCTATCAATTATGCCCTCAGACTTTTCGGTCTAGCGCATCGCAGTATTTGGTTAAATATTGAGGAAATTGTGAGGGAATAACCAATATAAAATTATGTTTAAAAATAAATTTAGAGAAAAAAATACTCAGGGTAAAAGTAGATAAGCAAACTTTCGTTCTGTTACAATGAGGGGGAAAAGATTTTTCGTAATGGCTGGGGCGATGTTATTGTTTTTGACACATCTAACTTATTTGACACATCTAACGATTCTTGTTTTTGATATTTAAATTTCTATAAAATTTTAAAGATACTAATCAGCAATGTTCTTTTTCTTTATGCAATGTACGTACTTTCACATATTATTGAATCTGTTATGAATTTTGTCGGTTTAATTTTGATAGTTATTCTATTATAAATGAATTTAGATTGTTTTGTTTACATATTCGGATCCATGTGAATGTTTAATTAAAGTTTGGCTAGTTTATTTGATTAGGATGCCAGCCTATTTCTATTATCTCGGCTCTCCTTTATTTCATTTTGCTATAATGATTGAGCGTGTTTTGGCTACAGTTTATGTTAAAATTTATGAAAATCAAGGAAAATTATTTTCAGTTATTTGTACAATTGTTGTGGTAAATATTTTTAGCTTTAAAATCCGTTTTACAAAATTTTAGTGGACAATAAATCTAATTTATGGTCTTTATATTTATATTACAACACAAATGGATACCAACACTTTTAGCCATCCAATGGTTTATTTATCACTAACAACTATTTATAATTCTCAAATATTTATATACCTAAACTTCTTTTTCTTGTTTTTGGTAATATGCATAGCTGTAGCTGATTATTATTTAATTCTTCGAAACCAAAAAATTAAATTGAATTTGTATGTTATAAAAATATTTATTAAATACTAAGTTTAAATTTTATTAAAATATATTTAATTTAAAGTTTCAAATCCACAATAAACTACAGTCTAAGCAAAAGTTATCAAGCTAAACAAAATATTCTCTTAATGAAAATCATTTTCCCTCTCGACTTTTCTTATTCAATTGTTTTTGCATTATTTAATATTATGGTAATCATTTTACGATACAATCGCGAAGAATATGGTCTACTCTTTTATGTACGGACATATGACAGCATAATTTTAGTAAATAAATCATTTTAAAATAAATTAGGTACATAATAACGTACATACATAATAACGCGTTGGCCGGTAGCATGATCCCGACCGATATGGGCGAGTATACCGAGGTCGTAGATACCGAAGGCGTAGTGTTATCAGTATCATCATTCCAAAATACCAATATCGATTTTATTTCGGATTCCCGATACCGGCCAACTCAAATAATAACTAGAGAAATAAGTACGAATCGAAGCCCCGAAATAGATGAGTTAAATTAAATATGCAGGTACCCGAGAACTTTTTAAATTTTAGATACTTCTAGTTCACGCAGTTATAACATTAATTGTCTACGACTATTTTTTAAAAAAGCAGAATGAAATTAAAAAGAATTTCGTTAAAATTAATATGAATATGAGTTCAGAAATATATTTTAAAAATTTAAATAATGCTTGGAAATGAACTCTTCGATAAATTTGTTTAAATAAATCATGGTTTATAATAAAATTTTATGTATCAATTTGTGATAAAATTCTAATTTATTTTTATAAATTAGAATTTCACAGTATTACAAAATGATATAAATAGGGCTCGGATTTATAGTTAAATATAGTTTTCCAAAATATATTATAGCGAGAGAACCTCAAATATGCCATTAGTTTTTCGATATTATGATTCTGAACAAAGTTACATTCATTATATTTCAATATTTTGCCAATTTTCCAGTTATTTCAATATTTGACACTTTTTTCAAAATTAGTATTTTTTCATATTTTTACCAAAATTTCGGGATTTTTCATAAATCTTAGAAAAAAGTGAACTGATTTTCCCTAGAAAAAAACTGGGCCATTATTGAAAAGGAGCCCCCAAAATTTCTCAATTAACAAAAACTCAAAATGTGTAACTGAACAAAAATCCCCATAAAGGTCATCCCAAAATTGCCCTCAAAATGTCCCACAGGAGAAAAACCCAAAAATTTTTTGTGAATTTTTGATGGCCAGGCAGCCAAAAAAAAACTATAGAGCAGGGCTACATTCTGTCAGAAAATTATAAGCACCCCATTAGCATAAAAATTATTTCCCACAATTTAATTGCCTCAAAATGCAGGTTTCGAATTTCGTATTTTCTTTAAATTAATTTCGGTAGAGCTATTGAATTTACATAATAATCTTGTAAGCATAAAGGCGCGCCGAAATTTGCGGATTTTAATTTGCGGACCCGAAATTTGCGGACCCGAACTTTGCGGACCCGAATTTTGCGGACCCGAACTATGCGGACCCGAATTTTGCGGATCTGAGATTTGCGGACCAAAAATTTGCGGACCGACAATAGAGTCTACTGAACCTCGGAAATTTCAAAAATTTTAGCCTGCGGCGTTAATTAGGATAAATTCAAGCATCATGACCTTACGAAATGGCCATATAAATGATTTTTTTAAGGAATTTTCTCGATTATTTAAATTATGAAATAATTTTAGGATAAAAAATTGATAAAAATTTTGAAAAATCAAGAAAAATCTTGAATCCGGTACGGATCATGGTGAACTCTACCGGAATCATCGAAAAATAAAATTTCAAATTTTTACTTTTTACTCAAGTGTCGGTCCTAAAATCTTGGTTCCGCAAAAATCGGGTCCGCAAACTTCGTGTCCGCAACCTTCGGGTCCGCAACTTTCGTTCCGCAAAATTCGGGTCCGCAAAGTTCGGGTCCGCAAAATTCGGGTCCGCAAAGTTCGCGCCACGAGCATAAAGTACAAAATATTTGGTAATTTTTAATTGTTATAATTATGAATTAAAAAAAAAGTTAATTTGAAAAAAATTATGAAAAAAAGTATTTTTCATGTGAATTTACTGAATTAATTATTACAAAACATCTAACTATGAAACAGGGTTGCGTCGTAAATACAAATTACAATTACGAATTACGGCGTTTTTTGAGTTACGAAATACGATTACGAAAATATCGGGAAAAATTGTTAATTACGCAAATAATAAATAAAAATTACGAAAAAATATTATTGCTGAAAAAACTTCTGGTACTTTGTCATTAAATTTTTAAAGGACTCGCTTCACTCGCTTTGATATTTTGTGATGCTTGGTTCAATCCATGATTACTAAATAAGATTTAAACAATTATTTTTTTCAAAAATAATTGTTCTAAACTTTGATTTTGATCTTAGATTTTTAAATTTATTTTTTTATATATTAGAATTGAAAAGAAAAATTGGAAGTGATAGAGGTGGATTTAAAGTGATACAATGAATTTGAACAAATATCAGGGGTCTGTAGGGTATTAAAAAATTTTTGAAGGTTCGTATAGAGTAAGATTGTCAAGTTTTGTCAGGATTAAGTGAGAGATATCAGATGATATCAAACCCTTAATCTGGGATGATGATTCCTCGTGATTGATTGAAGAAATATCGGAGGTTTAAAAGGATTAAGAGTGATATCAGGTAATTAATTGGGATGTGAAGTAATATCAGAGAAATAAGAGGACACTTGAAGGGATTAATGCAGGGTTTCGATCTCGAATTTTTAAAAATCCGCAAATTTGATAGAAAAAATCCGCATTTTATATAAAAATCCGCAAAACATTATCAAACACAAAAATTGAATTAAAATCACTTTATGTATTATATTTTTCGTCTTCTACAATTGAATTAAGCAATTTTTTATTACTAATGATCATGTTATGAAAATCCGACAATTATCTGAAAAATTACACTTGAATTTTTGCGCGAAAATGTCGTAAATTTTTATTTCTTCCATTTTCAGCGCCGCAGGCGAAAATTTTTTTAATTTTGGAAGATCCTTAAGCCAAAAATCGTTTATTTTCAGGTCAGGCAAAAAATTTTGTGGATTTTGGAAGGCCAAGAAGCCAGATTTCTTCCATTTTCAGCGCCGCAGGCGAAAATTTTGAGGATTTTAGAAGGTCTTAGCGGAAAAATAATGACATTTTTGCTAAAAACCACAAGAAAATATAAAAAAATCCTCATAATCTTCAAAAGACCACAAAAATCCGCAAATCCGCATTTTAAAAAATAATCCTCATCGCCCTATCAAAAAACCACAAAATGAGGAAAAATCCGCAGATATCGAAACCCTGGATTAATGGGAGAAGCAAAAAATTATTAATAAATATTCGATTTCTTAAATTAATTTAAATATTTTTTATAATTTACAAATTACGAATTAAGGCATTTTTTGAGTTACGAATTACGATTACGAAATTTTTTTAAATTACGAAGTACGATACGAAAAAAATTTTCAATTATGACGCAACTCTGCTATATGAAAGTTAGACAATAAAAAGGTCCTTATAAAAATAGTTTAGACCAGTCATAAAGCTAATTTAAATTTATTTAAAAAATATTTTCAATGAAAATTAAAATTTATTTCCTTTTATTTTTTTCACTATTTTCTTTTTTTTTCTCCTTTAATTTTAAAAAATAATCAACGGATTTTGGTTAAATCTACAAAAAATAATAAAAACGAGGATGGAAGTGTTAAAATAAAATTGTTGAGAATGGAAGTAAATAAAATTGAAGAAGAATTTAAAATTGAAATTTTATATGAAATTGATGAAAAAAATGAAAATGATTTTGTTTATACAAGTTCAAGTTCGGATCCAGACGCTTGTAAATTTGAAATTCGTACCCCCCCCCCCCCCTTTTGTTCCAATAAATGCAAAAATGGTCGTCTTGATAGGTATGTGTTACAATCGAGTGTGGGCTAACTCAAGAAATACTAACTCAAAGAACAGACAAGTAAGGAACGACAAACTCATGGAACTATCAAATTATGGAATATTTTAAAACACACCCACCCAACGTTACACCCACCCAGCTTGGCATGGGTTCTAAAAAGTAGAACTGGTTCGATATAGAACATTTTAAGTTTGATCACTCTTCCATTTTGTTGAAGGAAAAAGGAGGGCAGGGGAAGGGCGAAGTTCAATTTTACTCTAGACGAGTGTAATATCTTTGACGAAACAGAACACAAAATTAAAAGTAAAACTACTGGAAATGAAGGAAGAAAATTAATTTTGATTGAAGATCCCTTCTATGATTCTATAGTCGAAAGAATAGATATTTGTGTAAAAGAATATAATGATCGTAGGAAGATAAGAAGAAAGGTACTTTTAAAAAATAAATTAATGTCTTCTCAAAGTCTCTTTATTTAAATTAATTAATGTCAATTATTAATCTTTTAACCATTTTTCAATCTTTATCTTTAAGAAATTAATGTCTTTATTGCCTATGTTTTATGCAAAGATAGATTTTGAGGAAAATAAACTGTCTGATGAGATTATAACAAATGCTTCTCGCGCCTCTGGTATAGAAATAAACATAAACGGAATAAATGCAACATTTTGGACAGCATTTAGTTGTAATCCTACTAAATTAACAAAATTAATATGTTTTTTGAATGTGGAAGAGCCTAGGAAAAAGCTAAAAAGAGAAAATTTTAGCAAAGCTAATTTAATTGAAGCAACCTCTTTAAAGGGTAAAAAACAGCAAGAGAATATTGAATATTCTCACATCGAAATTTGCCTAAAATTTGAAAATCCAGGAAATTATTTTATTGTTGTTCTTGGAAATATTAAAATATGTTGGCTTGAATTCTACGTTAAGATAAAAAAAGCAAGAGAGGAAAGATGTGTGTTCACATTGTTCAGTGAAATTTCTTATTTGACAAAAAGAATATTGAAAGATTTGAGATATTCTATTACAATAGCTGCATTCAAAACAAATGAAGATGATATTGAAGATGGTCAAATGAATGTATATAATAAAGGATATTAGGTACTATGCGTTTATATCCCCCCATGTCCGCAAATGTTTGTCCGCACTTTTCTTTCTTTTCCTTTCCCCTCTCATAAGGATTATAAATGGTCAAGTATTAATAAACTTTTCTTTTTTTCTCCTCTCATAAAGATTAAAATGGTCAAGTAAAAACTTAGTACAGACAAATATTCGTTTATAAAAAATATAAAAGCAAAAACAAAGCAATTTTAAAGAATGGTGACTATTGGGATACGACTCCCTTCTAACCATGTTCCGACTCGCAGCTGGACTTCAGAACGACACGTAGATTTACGACATCGCCATCTATTTTGATTTCCAATGCTTAGCTTCATTTCGTGACCATTTACACAAATTTTATTTGTCGGTAGAATGTTCTTTGATTGTAAAAATAGTATGGCTGCTTCTTCTGATTTAGGAAGCTTCTTAAAATTCATGATCTGAAAATAAATTCAAAAACGATAATATTAAATGTCGTACTTCTCATTTTTATTGCCATTTTATATGAATGATGCGTTATCGTATTTGACGTTTTTTAATATTCATGTGAAAAATTCTTTAGTTTTATTCTTACTTGACCATTTTAATCTTTATGAGAGGAGAAAAAAAGAAAAGTTTATTAATACTTGACCATTTATAATCCTTATGAGAGGGGAAAGGAAAAGAAAGAAAAGTGCGGACAAACATTTGCGGACATGGGGGGATATAAACGCATAGTACCGGATATTATGATAAATATCCCGATGCGGAGTTTGTTGGCTCAATTTATCCATTAATTAACGAAGGAAGTTACGAATTTTATTTGGATGAGGATGGAATTACACGTGAAAGAATGAAGTTTGTCGAGGCAAATAACAAAATAGTTAATTTTAAAAACGGATGTCCTTAATAAAAACTTTAGCAAAGAAACAAGAATTTAATATGAGGAGATAAACAGGAATCAGAGCTGAGCGAAAATAAAATTTCATCCTTTACGAAACGAAAATGAAAAAATAAGATCATCAATGTACGAAACGAAAACGAGACGAAAATTTTCGCACAGCTCTGGCTGGGATGAAATAAATGTTAATTCCCATAACTTTTTGTAATTTTTATAAAATACCGAATAAAATTTTCAAAATGCTTTTTATAATAACTCCAAATGTTTATCCCAAATGGATTGAACCTAGCCATCAGAGTTGCGTCATAATTACGAATTACGGCATTTTTTGAGTTACGAATTACAATTACGAAAATATCGGAAAAAATTATGAATTACGAAAATAAAAATTACGGAAAAATATTATTGAAAAAATTCTTCAGAATGCCAAAAAATACCTGAATAATAAAATATCATAGGCGACACGGGAGTATTTGAACCCCCTCCGTGTCGCGGGGGCAGAAAGGGAGATGTCACTATCAATCAAAAGGTGTGAAGGATTTTCTTTCCCCCTCCCTCTCGAACCGAAGCCTTTTGAGGCCTTTCCTTCTACCTTCTATCTCAAAACCAATACCTTTTGGGGCCTTTCTTTTGGTTTCCAAAACCAAAAGCGAATATAAACGGGGCAATAGCCAAAAGATTGGCGAACTTTTTTGGCGTATAATTGGACCTAATCAATATAAACGGGGCAATAGCTTCCGGCGAACTTTGGCGTACATATAATGGACCGAGTCCAATTTAAACACAGGGTAAAGCCTGTTATGTCCGAGCTTTCATCAGAAAACTACTTAAACGTATTAGATTTTTCTCTCGGAATTATCAAGGATAACTATAAGCCCTATAAGATCAACTCTCAGATATACTGAGGATAAACCAATAATAATAATAATATATAAATTTATCTTCTAAATAAATATAAAAGCAAATGATAAATGGGGAAAAGCGCTAGGAATTGGTCTCTCACTAAGGAGGTCTCTCGTTAAGGATGTCAAAAAATATGAAATAAGTTGGGGTTTATATACAAGTGAAAATAGGTGGAAAAGGTCAAAGTAAAGGATGTAAATGGGCAAAGTAAAATGATGATAAGTAGGGCTGTAAATTATATGGACGAAAAAACCAAAAAATATGCATTAGAATATGGATGAAATTTTTCAAAATATGGATCAAAATATGGGAAAAATCCCGAAATATGGACGAAATATGGATAAAATTTTTAAATTTTTATTCGTAATTCAATAAATTTGGTCGCGAACATTACGAATTTTTAGCTTTAATGAGACAAAATGAGTATTTTTAGTCAATTGGACATTTTGAGATGTGGCGAATTGGAGTGATCCGAATTATGGTCGCGCCCAAATAAATGTCTAAAATTTTCAAAACGCCAAACATTTTTCATTTTTTTGAAAAATGGCGAAATATGGATAAAATATGGAAAATATGGACAAAATGTCGAAATATGGGCACTTTTTCCTAGAAAAATGCCAAAATATGGACAAAATATGGAAAATATGGACGAAATGCCAAAATATGGAAAAATATGGAAAATATGGAAACGAAAGTCCTCATTTTTGTAAGCAAACAGTGGTAAAGTGTGTTTTTCGTGCGTTTCAGACCCTATGCAATTCAGGAAAAAAATATGGATTTCCATATAATTTACAGCCCTAATGATAAGCAATAGGTTAATGTCGGATATTTAAATATATAAGACGAAATGTGAAGGATGGGAAAATAATAAAAACTAATAAAAATGATGGGCGATAAAACAAAGGAAATATTTGAATATGAGCGAAAAGGCATTAAAAACATTTAAAAATAAAGATGTCAATCAAATTTAAATATACATATTTCCAAATAAAAATTTAGATAAAAATTTAGCCGAATTCCATTACAAAGGCAAAAGTCTGGCGAACTTTTTTGGCCTATAATTGGACCGAATCCAATATAAACAGGGCAATAGCCAAAAGTCCGCCGAACTTTTTTGGCCTATAATTAGACCGAATCTAATATAAACAGGGCAATAACCAAAAGTCTGGCGAACTTTTTTGGCCTATAATTGGACCGAATCCAATATAAACAGGGCAATAGCCAAAAGTCCGCCGAACTTTTTTGGCCTATAATTAGACCGAATCCCATATAAATGGGGCAATCGCCATATAAACAGTAGAGACGTCCGAGACTCTTGGTCTTGAGTCTTGATTCCAAGACTTTTCTTGGTTTTTTTCGGTCTTGGTCTTGGGGTGTAGTTTTTGAGTAGTTTTTTTTGTTTTCTCGACTTTTTTGAGCTTTTCTAAATTTACACCCCCTAAAAATTGAACAATTTTGGATTCCTAATTTTATTTCCAAAATAAAAGAAATCTGACCACTTGGCTTCCATCGGTTTCTGGGACATGTGACGGAATTTTTTCAAGCGCTGAACCGCGATTAGTGCTGAACCGCGATTATTTAATTGATATCACGTCTAGAACAACCTTAATTTATATAATAAATGTGCCAAATGTGGCAATACACTATTAATCACTTAACCCTAGACTCAAACACAAATAAGGATTTTAAGAAAAAAATTTATTCAATTAATTTCAAGTTCAAATATATGTTGTAGAAAAATATATGAAAATTTAACAAGTAAAAGACTAGTGTAAAAGAGTACAAGTACTTTTATAAAAGTACATTTATAACTAAAAGGAACAACTCAAAGTTAAACGATCTGGCTGTTAATAGGATAGGAAGGCGGGACTTATTTTTTGAAAGGTTTGAATAATAAAGTGTAAAAAGAGTATTAAAAAATTAGTAAATTAAAATTAATTTAAATTATTATAATTAAAATTAAATAATTTAAAAATTAAATAAATCACAGAGTTTTTCAAGACAATCTTTTAAAGCTTTCATTCTAACAAATTCAACATTAACAGTATTTCCTCCCTTTTTATTAAATTCATTAGATCTATTCCATTCATTTTTCAATGTCTCATTTTTACTTTTTAAACATTCTTTTTTTGAATGAATATTTTTATTATTTAGAGTGATTGCCAATTCATTTAAAATACTTTCATCGAGAGTATTGATATCCTCGCGAACAGCATCCAAAGATGGATAATCTTTAATGCTGATACTTTCAAGCTCTAAAATTAGCAGAATTTAAGATAATAAAAATTAATTTTTTAATTTTTTGCTAATAAAAATGTTTTCAGTTTGTCTTTCTGAATTTTTCCATTATAAAATTACCCTTAAGAATTTTTACCTAAGTTCAGTTAATTGAACCCACTGACAAAGATATTATGTCGGATACACAATGAAGCTATTCATTAAACATATCTTATGACTTGATTTAAGTATAAAAAAATGTTTCCACCTTTTTTATTTTCTGGTAAACTCAATTCGCGTTGAAGCATTTTTCCAGCTTCGATTTGAGAAACAAAAAAATTCAAAATCAAATTTTCATCCAATATTCCATTTTTTAATTCTCTATTTTTTCTCAAAATATTTTGTAATAACTTTTCTTCTCGTTGAGGATCGTCTATTGGCTTTGGAGGGCTCTGAGCCATTTTAAGATGAATTACCATTGGAGCTCGATGCAAACGCATTTGAAGGAGGGCTTTAATTTTAAAATTTGTATTAATTTTAAATATGATTACTTATAATAATCGAATTTTATTATTAGGGCTAGGATTTTAGGCAAAATGCCTGTTTTTTTCCTAGATAGGCCTGATGCTGAAACGTTCAAATCCGGTGTTATTTTACTAAAATCTTCTTTCTAACTAGTTTTATCGTTGCCTAAAATTGCCTATTTTAACTTTTTCTAGCATAATGCCCTATTTTGCCTATTTTCAGCCTATTTTGCGTATTTTTGCTTAAATTTATGCATATTTGGGCATTTTTTGAGAAATTTGTTGTCTAAAAATGATTTTTTTAGTAAAAAATATAATTTTTCCAAAAAAATTTTTTTTAATTATATTTTTTCCAAAAAAAAAATAATTTTTCAAAAAAATCTTTTCCTTAAAAATTTATCCAAATTATTTTTGTAACCAAAATAATTAATATAAATTGATTTCTGTTTAGTTCTGATCATCGAAATTAATTTATTTAGCATTTTATTGCTTAGATTCAACTTTTTTGATAAATTTTAGTCGATTTTGTGCATATTTGATGCATAATACTCTTGCCTATTTTGCATTTTTTTCGGATTTTAGTGCCTATTTTGGCAGTTTTTTAGTGCCTATATAGGCGCCTATTTTTAACTTTTTAGTGCCTAAAAATCCTAGCCCTAATTATTATGTATAGTAGACGCCCTTTAAACTGATAAAATCATAGTTTTAGACAAAAGTGTAGGTATCGTTCCGAACTCGCCTAACTAGTATCCAACCACATTAAAAACAGTGTGAGTATACTACAGGGTGACCATAATAGTTTAGGACACTTTTAATTTTGCCATAACTTTTTTTCTCATTTACATTTTTTACTATTTTTAAACTCATTTTGTAGCCCATTCAAATCTCTTTCAGGGCTTATAAGCCTAGTTCCATATCTAATCTTTTTCCAAAAGATTTGGCGGTTGCAAAATTTCAACTCCTCCCAAAGTTAAAAAAGCACTGTTCAACAAATTAAGAAAAAATTCCTGTATGAAATTTCATGGTAAAATATTTTCAATAACTTGTTTAGTTAATTAGCCATGATAGTTGACTTTAGAAAAAGTGGCAGCTCTCGATCAGTAAACACCCCCAAGAGAAATCACTAGAATCATTCGTATAGTGATTTGGACTGCGGTTAGTAGGGTTTACTTTATATGAAAAAGAGTAAACTGAGAAATAAGAGTTAGAGTTAAGAACATTAACCTAACATAAAATTTAATTTTTACAGCTTTATTTAAAGTAACATACATAAAATTGTCCAACTATAATTTCCCCCACTTCCAGATTCGACTTGCAGAGCACTTTTTTTGTTTGTATTTAAAAAGGGAGACCCTTGCGTGCCCATAATAATCGCCCACTCAATTAACATAATTGCCAAGAATGAAAGCTTTAAATAATTCATTTTTGTTGCTTTTTTATATTAAAGTTTTATTTATTCTGGCAAAATTATAAAAAAATATATTCAAGAAAATGCAAATATAATTTTGATGGCATTAAAAATATTTTTATTATAATGTAAAAAATAATTTACATCCACTCCTAAGTCATACCCACATCATAGCTCATCACCTCCATGAAGTTTACTTATGTATATGCCCTTAGGCAAAAAACGACCCACTCCAAAAATCCCCATATTTGATGTTCCCACCCCCAATCCAATTCCTTACGACGGTTAAAGTTGGCCTGATAGTGCTCTTATTTAGAGATTCTTTTAATATACCTAGGCCAGTATCGCGAAGATTCCTATGGAATCTTATTGAAAGATTCCTATTGGAATACAAGAAGGGTAATTTTAATTATATTTTAAAAATAAAAGTTAAAATATGAATTATTAATTAAATAATTAAGCGCTTATATTTACCTATTTTAAACACAAAGTTTAATTAGGTAAGTTGCGAAATTTGTTATTCCGGGAAGTGAAAATGGCGTCTGAGAAAATAATAATAAAAATATATGTGAGAAATTTTTATTTATTTTTAAAGTGCATTTATTTTTTTATAATTTAAAGTGCATTGTTTATTTAAAAATTGGCATTGCACTTTAACGTCAAAATAAATAAAAAAATTTTGTCAAAATTTAATTTTAAAAATTTCAATGAAAAATTTTTTTCAAAATTTTCATTTACAAAACACGTGAATATGATAATACTTTTATTTTTCACATTCCCGACAGTTAAGAAATATTTTATTGTTAGATTTTTTTATTATTTACCCGGAAAAATTATTTTAATAAAATAATTCTATAATTAAACAATATGTAGAAGCTCATTGAATGTGTATATTTAAAATGGTTGCTTTAAAGAGCTACTAGAAATTGTAGGCTTTTTCTATTAGCAGACTAAATTTGGTTATTTGGCCGGCCTAATTACATTCATTCTTAAAATATCAATTTTTCTTAGGTCTAATAGTTGGGGATGCGTTCCTAACATTTCTTCATGTTTGAGACCTACGCCCAAATGATCTGGGACCGTTCCTTACCCTATTCCTTGAAATTTCAGAAAGTTAAAATTGTTTTTCTGAAATTTTTAAAAATTATCTATAACTTTAAAAATTGAGAGGAAAAGTGTAAGGAACAGGTCCAGACCAAGTGGGCGTAGGTCCGAAACACATATTTTATTAGCCTAGCTTTCATGGTCCGACTCTTTTCTGTGCCGGAGTCAATATATCAAAAATTCTAACGAAATTCGTTTACATCGTTTAAGGTTAAAATTAAAAAAATAAAATTAACATTATAGCTTTTTGAAATATATTAAACAAATCTTTAAAAGAATGTTGCCAACTTTAAATTATTCTTTTATAACTTCAGTTATTTTAATTTTCAACCTTTTAATATTATTTAACAATCCAATTTATTCAATGCGTGCAAGTGGAAGAACAATTGAGGCAAGTTAAAGAGATGGGCCTTTAGAAGATATTTTTTCTAATGAGGGTGGTCGTCTATTTGTGAAGGAGAAAAATCTTCACTTTGGTAGATTTTAGTACGTAACTGAAATCCGTTGTACGTATCACTGAAGCAGCGATCGTTTAACACTATGACCGAAAAATTCGAAATTTTCACTCTAAAATCAAGAATAGAGTGTCATCCCAATATTAATTGTTAAAAAATATTTTATTATAGAATGAGCCAAGAAAGACATTATTGACATATGGAGATGTTGGTTATGGTCTGCCTAAATTTGGAAAAAAAATAGAAACACAAAAATATTTTGTTCCAAAATTTCTATTCGAGAATAATTATATGCAACCATTATTTAGAAGAAGATTTACTTAATGAATATTAAAAATTATGGAGAATTATTTTACTTTTATCTGAAAGCAATCATTATTTCCAAAATCTTTTAAAAGTTTAACTGATTAAATCTACATATATTTAATTTAATAAAAAAAATGCTTGAATATATTAAAGACTAATAAGTGACAAGTTCAAAGGAATTAGTAAAATCTTTGTTTAAAAAAATCATATCACGTGTGTTTTTGGGTATACATTTGTGCTGGGAGAGCAAAGATTTTTGGCTCTGTACGAGTTACTTTATAGATTGTTACTTTATAGATTCTCGCTGTTACTTTATAGATTCTGATTTATTTATAAGCAGTCTTTCATTTTTGGCGCCACTGCGAAAATTTTGAGAATTTGAAATGTTGTATGCAAAATAATTTTACTTTTTTTCCTTTCTTTAACAAATTTCTTCATACTATTTTATATAAGACCACGGCCAAGACCCTACTACCCCCGGCAAAGCTAACACTGCCATTTGTTTCAAAAAAAGTATTCGGATTTCGAATTTCACATTTTATTTTTAGACTCGCGTACACCATTTTATAAATGTCTTTTTCAGTTTAAAATTTTTCAGTTTTTAATTAATTTTTGCATTTATTTTATACTTTTTGTGTTAATTATAATTTTTTTGTAACTTTTTTTTTCTTGAAGTAAATTTTAACACTGATGTATTAAAAAATTGAAATTGTAGTATTTCATTTCCTTATTCACAAACCTGCTTAATTTAAGCAATATTGTAAATTTCAACGAAAAAAATTGTGTAAAACCACTTGTGTATTAAAAGTTTAAAATTGTATTTAACTTCCTTATTCTCACACCTGCTTAATGTAAGCATTTTATTTTACATCTAATTAAAAATATTTTATTTTATTAATTTCATTCTTTAAATTTATTTTTAAAAATTTAAATTTACAAATAATTAAAATAATGGAAACTTCAATTAATTAAACAAATATTTTACTAAATAATACTTTTCCAAATCATATGGTGAATAATTAAATTTAAATATGTTTCTTAATATTTAGGATCTCTAAAAGTTAAAAGCTTCTGCAATTAGAACCAATGATAGGGGTAATGTGTGTGTGTTACCATGACTTCTATTTCAATAGGTCATGGGAATAGATTAGATCTACACACTCAGTCATGGTACACGCACTCAATACCAAATCTTATGTTCTAAAATGCAAGCTGGGTAATGATTGCCATAAAGTTGAAGATTACATACTTCCTTACTAAATTACCTTCACTAATTTCTGTGCATTTAACATATTTTATTATACTTATTATTGAGGAAATAAATGGTTGGTAATGAAAGAAAAACTAATTAGAGACTAAAATTTGGAGAGTGGAGTGGGAGCTGATTAAAGAAATCTATTGGATTATCCATCGAGATTAACAAAAAAATTTCTTATAACCACACTGATTTTAATTATCCTTAATTATAGCTATATAGTCAATATAAAGATGCTGGCACAAGTTCTGCATTAATTATCCCTGCAGTATTGTTGAATGTTGCTGGAATACCCGGAATTGCTGCAAATTTGCTTTTAATCTTTGTAACAATACAAAACAAGTTAATAAAAAGATTCGAAATATTTTAATTAAAAAATTAAATTTTTAAGTAAATTGAGAGGATCAGCTAATTATTTATTGGCTTTAACTGCTTTCTTTGAAATTCTCCATCAATCTGCCCATTTCCTATTTTTGTTTATAACCGTTAGTGGCATCAATTTCATTAATTATTCTACAGCTATAATATTCCAATTACATTCAATTTTTGGAGTAACAGCAGCACAGACATCCATGGCTTCAACTGCTGCTGACAGACTTTTATCTGTCCTATTTCCATTAAAATATTATAAATTAAATATTCGTCTTTACCTCACAATTCATTCAATTTTGGCTTTTATCAGCGGTATCTGGATGTCAATAAACGCGATTAATTTATCAAATAAATATCCGACACTCCCAGTTAGTGGATCTCTTGCGGATCTGTTAGTTTTGGATATGGAAATAATTTATAGTTTTATTATGCTTTTATGTGGAATTAATGTTTTGATATATTTATTTGTTTGGATTGTTGTAAGGTGGTTTCATTCAGGTTGAAAAAATAAAATGTTTTCTTCTTCATACTAATCTTTAGCAAATAATCATGCGGGTAGTCAATCAGATACTCAATCACGTCTTCTAAAATCTCTAATTTTAATCGTCTCAATAGTTATTGGAGGCTATGTAATAAACAATATATGTAAAATAATTGTTGATCATTTCTTTAATTTAAATGATATACAAGTACAAAATAAAATTTTGGAAATTTAATTTAAATAATATTTGTAGATTTGGTCAGTTAATGAGTTTGGAGGTATTCTTCTAAATATTGGCGCTTCCGCTGAGACTCCAATACTTTATATTTTTAGGTTACTAATTTAAAAGTTAATAGAAGAAAATAGGCTTATAATAGAGATCGGACAGATTCTGTCCTTCAGGCAGCCTGAAGACAGAATTTGTCCGATCTCATTACTGTATTTTTTGAATATGTTATAAAATAATTCTTAAATATAATTAATTTAAGTTCATTCTATCGTGAAGCTATCAACAAACAATTAAGAAACCTTTTTTGCAAAAAATCAAGTCCTAAAAATGTAATCACTCCTGCTCTATTTAACAATAGTGGAGGAGTTGGCGATAAAGGAATTAATGGAAAAACAAAACACTTGCCAAATAAAACTAACGAAATTATTTTAATCAAAAAAAGTTCAACAGTTTTTTAAATAAATAATTTAAAAATTCATAAATATTTAATTGTAAAAATTGTCACCTCTATGTATAATGCTTTATATTTTATGCATTATTTTTACCCCAAATCATTTTATATTGAGATTAGAGCAAAAGTTAAGCGATTGGGCAGGAATCGAACCTGAGACCTTTTAAAGCGCATACTGAAATTCATTTATTTTTGCTTTTACTTTGCCGAAAACTTTTGATTTATTCTTCTTTAATTGTTTAACCCCCGACTAAACTTTTAATAAATTCTACTTTTTAATAAATGCTGCTTTATGTACAAATTAACTAACCAAACTATTGTCTTGACTATGAATTAGTAAAAGGATAAATGTGATATATTAGTTACTTGCTATTATTAATCTACGCTTTTGTATTACAAATCGAAATTTAACCTTTTCGGATTTTAAGAATAATTTAAGAAATTTCCTGATGATTAATTATTTTATGAAAATTACTTTGGCAATATGCCCATCGATATTTTATTTTTATTATCAAGAAATTGTATTCTTATGTGTTCATTCTTGTATTTTTATTCAACTTTCCACAATCATACTATCCTCAATTATCTTCATTATCCTGTTGTTGATCATCCAGAGTGTTGTCTGTTGGTTTTTGTTCGCTGCTGCTAGAATGAGAGAAAGGACGGGGAAAGCAGCATCCACGCGGAGGTGGGCCCAAAATTGAAGGAAGAATAAACGGCACTTGTTGACGAACTTCGGGGGAGGCTTGCTTATATGCGTTTTTAATTTGTTGGCATTCGGCCAAACGAGTTATGGTATCATCTTGACGAATACTCTGGAAGTTAAGAAATTGGGGGGGGGGGGGGGTTGAGGAAATTTTAGAATTAGATTTTTGAAATAATGAAAGGTTACTTGGAATATTTTTCTAATTTAGTCAAAATAATTTTATTTGTAACTAACCCAAATTTGGTTAAATAACGTCAAGGCTCCCCCTGTCAGGTTTTGGACAACTCTGTCATGGAATTGTTCAGCATCTCGTTGCAATTGTGAAGTGAAATTATTGTAGGGTTGCTTAAAAATGAATTTTTTAATGGGAATCTGATATTTTCTGTAAACATTTGAAACAAAAATTTTTAAGAATTGGGGATAATTTTAATCCCAAACGTTCAAATCTTCAAAATAAAAAAAATTCAAAACAATTTTTAACAACCAAAATTCCATTATTCTGTGCCCAATTCTGCAATTCACTTTTAATTTCCGCCTTTGTCGCAGTTATATTTCCCACAATTTCATTATATTCTCTAATTTGTTCTCGAGTAATATTTCCAATAAAAGGAGGTAGTAATTTAAGGATATTGCCTCTTGGACCGCCAAATCCAAAAGAAATTGTTAAAGCAAAAAAGAAAACAAATAAAAAAAGGGAGAAAAATATTTTGGACATTTTTTGGGGAATTTTTATTTGATTATTATTTTATTTTTAATTTTTGTTTTTGAAAAATGTTTGTTATTCTAAGTATTTTTATATTAAAAACTTTTTATTTGAAAAAGGATTAAAAATTTTTTTCCGAATTTTTTGTCAAACGGGTAAGGGCAGGTGTGGCCAATTGATGTAAATTGAATGAATCACAAGTATTTACGTAAGCATTTTTATTATTATTCAAATAAAGGGTAATAATACCTCTAAATATTGTGAAAATTTGTAGTTTGGTAAAAAGTTGTGACCCTTTATGTTAGAGTCCTTAAAATACATCTGGAAATTGGATAAATTTTTGAAGTTTTTTTAATAATATTCGATGGAAGAAATAATCTTTTACAAAAAATTAAAAAATAAGATTGGACAAGTTAATGTGGTCGTAGACAAACGAGGACTAATTTACTAAGGCGGGCTGAAAATTTTTTGGACATAAAGTGTAAATGAATAACATCTGTCCTGTCTACTGAAGATAATGGTTCGATCCCAGCCGCCGAATAACCTTTTGCACTAGCTAAAGAAGAGAACTAGCTATAGCCCAGCTGCTTTACTATTCTAATGTTTTATTTTGAAATTGTCCAGATAAAAATTTTTCAAAATCAGTTCTTGAATCTCCTTTAAAAATTTTTCTTTTAACACTTTGATGTGATTTATTTTCTAATTTTACCTTCCTATAAAAACTATCCAATAATAATAATAAAATAAATAAAAAAATAATTTATAAATTCCCAGGACTCAAATATTTTTTAAAAAACAAACTCCACTCATAGTTCATAACTTTTTAATCTCCCCAATAAAAAATTTTTTAATAGAGAATGGGTAAAGTTTATAGTTTTTACATATTTAGATTTTTGTGTAAATACATGGAATATATGAGTAATTATTTACTCCACCAACAACTAAAAAAGTTATACGTCACTAATCCATTTTTTAATTTTTTAAAAATATTTTTATAGCATGATATCCTTTTTTTATTGACGATTACGTTCATATTTTTGTTTTTTGATTTTTAAAATAATTTTTCTAATTTTGTGTTTTGTTCCTCATAAAATCCTAAAAATGCCCTATCTCGTACAGGCAAATAATCCTTTCGGGGTTTTAAATTTTTTTTAATTTATAAGTTTGTAAATTTAAATTCCCAACATACTTAACTAATTTCTGTATCTGTGATATTGCCTTGTTCATCCTCCATAAAATACCTTCTTTATTGCTAATTCTGTCATCTCCATTTTCTTTTTAATTTAGTCTGTTTTTTGACACCAGTTATTAAAAATCCGTAATTGTTTTATCTTAGCCTCAGCCCTTCAAATTATTAATTTCACTGAACTTTCATTAATTATTAAAAATAACTTTAAGAAATAATAAACTTCTTATTTTATAAATTCACACGCAATTTGATAAATAATTAAATAATTCTTTTGAAATTGTTTTTAACATGAGGATATTTATAGTGGGAATAAATAATAATGTATTTGCTTTTGATTTTTTTGGTGAAATTATATGAGAGATTTTTTATTAATTTTGAAATTGAATTTTTTTGGGGAGTTTTAAAGTCCAAAGATTATAATAAATCAAAGTTTCACATCTAAGATGCACTTTTATTAACATTAAAGTTCATTTGCCCTTTAAATAAAAGTTGAAAAAGTGCCGATTTATTGAATAAGCGGGAAATCATATGTATTGAATTCAATTGAAGTTTCCGCTTATTCAATAAATCGGCACTTTCTCAACTTTTATTTAAAGGGCAAATGAACTTTAATGTTAATAAAAGTGCATCATACGTGTGAAACTTTAAATGATTTAGGGTTGTGAAATAATGTCGAGGTTTTGTATTTAATCGAGATTATTAGAGACGGAAATCGGGAAGATGAATTACAGAAATTGCCATAGAATTGAGCTGACCGGAGCTGTGGATTGTTTAAATCGGGAGGGTTCTTTCCTTGCTGCTCTTGCTATTATTAAAGGCAACACTGTTTGTGATTTTGAAATGACTATTAAGTGTAAAATTTCATAAGATATGCCATTGTTTTTAAATATAATTAATGTTTAATCACTCCAAAAATCGGTTAAAATACAAAGCAATTCGTGTATTACGTTATATAATACAGTAAGTAACAATTAAATACGATACTTTTAAGTAAAAACTGCAGTATTAAATAATTTTAGGGGAATTGTTTCTTACTTCTTTTTGTCAAAATTAGTTTTTGCTTTTTAATGTCAGAAATGCTTTCTTAATTTTTTGTTTGAATTAAAATTCGAGGTCGGAGTTAGACTCGAAAAATTCTTATCAATTTTAAATCGGAATCCCGATCCCCCCATGTTAAAGAATATAGAGGAATTGGCCAAAAATCTTTTCTCTGCTCTATCTTAGAAGAAATCAATGTAGACGTGTCAAATATGCCAGTCTTTAAAGTGCAAATTCAATGAAATGGCTTTTAGAGGACCTCACAAGGGGAGAGGAGGATTTTTATGGGAGGAGTTTTAGCCAAATCCTCGTAATTTCTCACGCTCCATTATACAACACCTCCCATCTAAAGCTCCTTTTATAAGCCGGTCAAATTGGCATTAGACTCACATTCATTTAAGCATTCATTAATTACCTAAAGTTGTATTTCAAATTTTTTGCCTCTGAGTTTTGCTCAACTGAGGTCTGATCATGTTTAAATTATTGTATATTAATATTATCTAGCCTTTATAAGAAGGGGTCTAGTGTTGGTGTTGGTTGTAACCCTTCCCTAAGATCATGAATATTAAATTTCTAAACAATAGAAACATCCTAACAAAAATTTTTTGCCATCCCCAATCCACTGCCTTCTGTGCGGTGAGCGAGGTCTGAGAGTTTTTTTATCCAAAAGAGAAATGTGGCTTCATCATGGAGTCAGGTTCTCCACACCCCCTACAACCTACATACCTAATTGGAATAACCTGACTTTCTATAGTATTTTATAGTCAGGTCTTGATTTCAAAACTTATATTTTTATCCAGAAGAATAATGCTTCCTTACTCAATTCTATTTCAATTGGCCATAGCTTCGTTGCTTCTACCTCATGCAAATGGAATGCAATCTGGTAGTAGTAACACTATGAACAAAGAATCTGAAAAGAAAAATGCTTTGGTTATTGCTCCAAATTTTCTCGATGTTCATTTTAAAATGAACAGTGTCTTTGCCAATGCGCTGACCGAAAAGTTTTTTGTGGTTGGTGTTGAAAATTAGACTAAATTTAATTAAATTCTGATTTAAATATTTTATTCTGGGATCATATACACTCTGTAACAAAATGATAGCTCTACCTAGCTTTGATCAATATCCTACCAAACATTAACTGGATCTGTTTCAAATTTTGGCCCTTATAAAATATTCTCTTTATTTCCAAGTTTTAATAATTGAATAGCTTATTTATAAAAAGAAGTTTATTTTATTATTTATTAAATAAATTAAATAAATAAATTCAATAATATATTAAGCACTTTTTAATTCTAAACACCAAAAATGATGAGATTGGAGATAATTTCGACTATGGAATTGATCTTGAGAATTTTGAAGAAGGAACGGGAAATACATATCAAGTTGTCAATTTTCCAGATGATTATCCCGAAAAATTGAACGAAGGCGTGAAAAATTTACAGAATAAATTCATAAAAAGAGGTTACGAACAGAGTAGTCAAATTCTGGAAAATGAAGCTTTTACCGTCTATAAAGGTGTTGATAATTGGTTAATAATATATAATATATTTAAGATTTATTTGAAAACAATCGAGCTACTGTTCATTACTTGAAGGAAGCAAGGTTTGATTTAGGGATTTTTGACACTTGGGACACTGGAGCTCTCTTCATTCTCCATGCAGCAAGAATTAAAAATGTTTTTGGAATTAACAACTTTCAACTTAATGCTTACCAATTTAAATATGCTGGGAAAGAATTTCCAAAAAATATTCCTGGTAGAGTTAAATTGAAAATCTTATTTAATAAATTATATTTTAAGAAATTTATTCGGCACAAACAGGCGATAATAAATTATCGCCAACAAAGGAAAGGAAGAGAGAAATAGCCGGACAATATGAAAAAAGCTTTCAGATATTCTCAACTGTTCATAACGATTTGGTTATTTAATTAAATTAAAATTCTGAGCAACGCGTATTCCAAATTAGGACATGCAAGGGTTTAACATTAATATTCTCCAAAATCACGAGATAAATATTTGTGTTAAAATCACGAGATAAGCTGATACATACATTTAATTGTATAGGATATGAGCAAATTTAAATATCTCAAAAAATTTTAATGTAGATTTTTGAATGAGACTAGTCAATGTCTGATTTCTTTTTATTATTTCAGCTGAAAAATAACTGTAGATAATAGCCTTCCGTCAGATAATTATGTCCCATTTCTATATTAATTACTTGCTCAAGCAAAGACCTAGCTAATTAATTGAATAAATATGTATAAATTTTACAGAACACATGGTATTCACGCATTGATAAATCAGGAGAAACAGTTCAGAACCTTTATTCAAAGATTAAAGGAATATTCCTCAACGGACATCAATTGTTTGATTTTCCTTTAGGTGAAAACAAGCCTGAAAATGTTTTTTATGTTGGTGGGATTCATCTGAAAGAATTTAAGCATGAACAGGCAAGATTTTTTAAAAACAATGTTAGGGTCATGTTTATTATGAAAATTTTTGGAAGGGAGCAAACATCTTCCAATTAAGTTCAGCAGTATCGAGATCCTAATCGGGCGAGATTGTCCCGGTTTTTTGATTCCCTATCCCGATTATGCTGATCCCGAGACCGCAGTCGGGACCGGTATCAGGATCGGGATTATTCCAAAATCCTGAATTTATGTCGAACTCCTGATACCATTGACTTCCAATTCAATTAATTATTTATATTAAATAAATTAAGTGCATAATTTTAAAGTAAGTGCATATTAAGTGTAAATTAAGTGTATAATTTTTGTAATTTCAAAGGAATCCGTGATTCAAAATAAACAAGTGATTATAAGCATTGAATATTGCAAAGAAATTGCTCAACCTGAAACAATAATAATTTTGGAAAAATTAGTCAAAGCTTTTGAGAACGTGTCAAATTCAGAAGAGATCAACTTAATTTATGATTGTGCAGCAGAAGGAGAGGATTTGAAAAATTTAAAACAAGTGTTGAATCTTGAGAATCATGTCATTAAAAAAATTCCAGAAATGCAAGAGGAATTGGGTATATTTGAAATTATTATAGAATACCTAACCCCATTTACTAAAGTAAAGCTTCACTCATAGGATAATTAAAAAATCAGCCCCATAGGGTTTATTTTCCAAAATATGCTAATAATTTTTTTTTCAGCAAAAGGTAACACACTCCTTTTAATCACCAATGGCAGTGGATACCAAGTAATTGAGGCATTTTATGAGAATGTTCCAATTTTAACTTTGCCCTACATCGTGGATCAATTTTATGTTTCTGAAGCTTTGAAAATTACTCATGAAATTGAAATTGAAAATTCTGTTGGGAAAGGAGCAATTAATGGAGGAAGTCCCAAGCATGTGAATGGAAAAGGCAAATCCCCACATTCTCTTCGAAATAAATCCCCAACTAAAACAAGTTTTCATGGTGGACATAAAAGTCCAGGCAAACATGGCGAGAAAAGTCACACTGGCAAACAGAAAATAAAAATTGATGCTCCAACATTGAGCTTCAACCTTATGTTAAACGAGAAAATTGAAGCGATTGAAGAAGTCTTGAAGGAGGCTTTGTTTGATGCTAGGTAATTAATAGTTGAATAAAAATATGAGAATTTAAACTAAAATAGAAAATTTTGGTTTGGAGTGTAAAGCTTGTGGGGTTTAAAACTTGGGGTCTAAAACAGCAAGTTTTATCCTACAGTCACATTATCATAAAAAATTTTTTTTGAAATACAAAAATTTTTCTTAAAGTTACAAGGCTAATATTAGCAAAGTTCATCAATATTTGCGCAAGACTATGAGCAAGGATAATCATAGCAATCCAAAAAATATTTTCCTCGAGAAAATAAATGAAATTTTTCATAAATCTGATGGAGGAAATGGAAATGATTTGAAAAGTAAATTGTAAAAACAAACAAAAACCCCATTTTTATTAATCGAGTCCGTCACTTTACCGAACATTTTATCCGGATTTCTTTCGAGTCCGTGTTGTGTACATAATTGTTCTTTATTACTATTTTAGTCACACATTTCGTATAACTCATTTAAAATTCTTTCCCCGCCTAATTAAACGCAAGCTGATTTACCTTCTTCCATGCTGTACAACCCAAAATTTTTTTGATGTATCAAACGGCTGTAAAACCCTTTAAGCTGATGTACCTATGAGCTATGAATTCAATTAGAAGTAGTTTATGATTTAACCCGTAACGCTACTTGTATAGAATTTAACCCCTAAGGGTTGGGGAAGTTTAAATACTAATTCTAAAAATTCCTGATCGAAAAATTGTTCGATGAACAAATCGTATGAAATTTAGTAAAATATTCATACTCCTAGAGAAATCATAGCTCCAATGTGCGTCAGTTATTATCCCTTAACTACAAGAAAATCCCCTTATATGTACCTATTTCATTTACTTTTCTATTTTGTTGTACATACCATATATGTAATTTTGTATTTATTATTTATTTTATCCTCACTTTTTAATTCTGTAGTTTATCGATAAATTAGTAGAGAGAAAATTTGTTAAATATGTAGAGTTCATATATAAACGTTGTTCTACCCGGGGGGGGGGGGGTCTAGGGGGGCCCAGGGCCCTCCCCCTTTCTAACTAGGGGGCCCTAGTTATTTTTTAGTAAAGTAAAGAATTTTTTAAATTCTATTCATAGAAAATAGACCATGGTCAATATAATATCGAATGAGATTTTGCCGATCTCTTTGGAGATATCAAAATGAAGGAATAAGATGCAGATAAGATTTTTCATGTAATTTAGAACTGAATTGCGAATTAGGTATATGCCTCCTTTCTAATTTTGCTCCTTCTAATTTTCCTTTTACTCATAATGTGTGAGGAAATGAATGATTAGCAGTAAAAAATTAATCAGAGATTCGAATAGAGGAGTGGGGGTGATGCCGACAAAAAATGTCGGCATCAAGGATTCGAGTAATTGACAAAATTTTTAAAAAATAGTTTATACTGGAAAACAAAAGACTTTTAGTTTATGCTTGAAAAAAAGCCAAAAAGAGCCATAGTTTATGCTGGAAAACAAAAGATATCGTCAATGATTCGGACAAAACCAGTGATAGCTCTTGGTTCCGTGCCCTTTCGAGAATTATACACATTAAATTTATACATTACTTTATCTTAGCTAACAATTTAAAAATTAGAATATATGAAAGGAGGGGAAGAAAAAAAATAATATCTGGCTCGATCTGATATGAAATATTAACGACCGAGTATTTACTGCGTACGACAATTGCGGATATGACGATTCCGGACTAAAATTCTGAATTTAACTATTTTAACAAGTTTTCAGATTTATCAGGTTTTACTAATTTGAGATTTTTTTAATACATCCGAAAATCGTTATGGTTCGGAAACCTACAGCTGGGACTAAAAATAGACATAATTCTTAAAATAAAAAAATTTTATCAGCAACTGTCATATACGTGATTGTCTAATTTCATCCGGAATTGTTGCTTATCCGCAATTGTCGTAACATCGTTTTTAGAAAAAAAATCATAAGCAAACCATCAGTGTGTCTTCGAACTGGATTAAAAATTTTTTATATTTACATTCATCATTACATTCATCTTCAAAAATCTTTAGATATTAAATATGTGTTAATCATCCACCTTTTTCATTTTTCGAATGCTTAAATTAGTAGTTTCAAAATCAGTTTTTCTTTTATTATTTTTGAGGCCAACATTAAAATGAGTAATGGCTTCTAATGTCTTTTTCTGAAATAAAATTTATTTTTTTAAATTATAGTTTACATCTAAATGTAATTACTGTCCAAATACATACAATTTGATCTGCCAAATTCAAATTATTTTTAAGCCCATTTCATTGGCATTTGTATTAGATATTCAAAGTAGATTTGGATTACTTAAGAGTTTTTGAGTTCGTAAACTTATACCAAGAGAATGAACCGATACGAGTTTCGATCAAAATTTTATTAACCCAAAAATTTACACAATAAGCCAGGTAATCCTCTCACTGGCATGAAAGGAAAATTCTAGAGACGTCTGAGACTCTTGGTCTTGTTTCCAAGACTTTTTTTGGTTTTTTTTTTCGGTCTTGGTCTTGGGGTGTAGTCTTGGTTTTGGTCTCGACTTTTTTGAGCTTTTCTAAATTTACACCCCTAAGAATTGAACTTTTTTGGATTCCTTATTTTATTCCAAAATAGAAGAAATAAAATAAGGAATTGACACATCAAATTGAATTTTGACTGAGACATTTAAATAAATATGAATTTATGTACTTTTAATAAATTTTCCAAATTATTTTGATTATTTAATTCTTTCATAGGGTAATATCCAACTAATTGACATAATGCTCTAATATTTCCATTTTGTCCAATTTCAAAATTAATATAATATAAATTAACATTAGAAGAAGATAAAGCCTCTCCACAATTAGTATGTAACTGTTAAAATTGTAAATAAATAGAAATAAATAAAGATTAACTAAGACGGCGCTCACTATAGGCTACACCTTCGGGGTTAAAAAAATTTATTTTATAAATACTGGACATAGTTTATGCGCTTTTCTAGCCTAATCTCAACAAAACGATGTACGACTGACCCAATCCCAGAAAATGGCAAAAATTTACATGGGACTGATAATTAAATTTTCGATGCAATGTTGTTAACTGACCAATCTTTTTGTTTTTTAAAACAAAAATCTAAAGAAAATATATGTAAGTATATTTTTATTGGGTGTATCCTAAATTGAGATTATTTAGTGTAGCGGGAACACATTTTTAGATAACTTCAAAATAAGTCTAAGTATATGGTTGGCCACTGGGTTCGAGGAGCTACTTAAATTATTTTCTCGCTTAATTACACCTCAGTAAGAGGTATGTTTCAGGGGTGTGCCAGTTTCGCATTTCGCGGATTTTGCGTTTTTTGGACTTTCGCATTTCGCATTTCGCGTTTCGCTTTTTAAAATCCGTTTCGGCATACCCCTGGTATGTTTTCAGTACCAAGGCTATTCAAAATTAATGTTCGAGTATATTCTACTAAAAAATTTCTTAAATTACCTCCATATCTTTATTCAAATATTTAAAATGTAAAATATATTCATCTCCTTTACAAGCATTATTAAGCTTAAATAATGAATTTCCATTTATAATTTGTAAAAACCATTTTGGATGTTTATTACAATAAATAAACTTTGGATTTATATAATTTTTATTTTCAATGGTGAAGAACATATGACGTCTAGGACTGTCAAATAACATTGGATCTAATTCGATAATATTTATTTTTTTGTTTATTAAATTAATCTTTACAATATTGAACATTATTTCTAAATCAAAATATCCAAGAAACTGAAAATTTAAATCAATTAAATATTATTTATTCAAATTTAAAATTATGAAAAACTTTTTTAAAGGAAAAAACAGCCATTCATTAAAGTAAGAAAAAGATAAGATTGCCAAGTTTTTGCTAAAGTATTCCAGTAAAACAGTGGTAAGAAGAGTTGCAATATGGAGAGCTCCGAAACGCGAGATATTTTCTCCCCGAATAATATATATATATTTGTCTTGGATCTCAATACAAATATTATAATTCAGATGCCATATAAAAGAGAAATCGGTAGAAAACATTATTAAAGTAAAGAAATTTAAACCAACAATTAATCGAATGATAATTATCATACAAAATAATTATCATACACAATTATTCATTGCCAACTAATCAATTATTAACCCTTACTCTCCGATCACTTACAATATACATATTTTTGACCTTTTAAAATAATCTTCTAAAAGAAATATTATATTTCGATGTTTTGTATGACAATAGTACTATAATAGTACATATTTTAATTTTTATTTTAAACTATCTTTCTCAGACATGTCTCAAATAAATTCAAAAAATACATATAATCTGTAACGAAATGATAGGACCACCTAGTTTTTACCAATATCCTACCAAATATTAAATGGATGTGTTTCAAATTTTGGTAGAATATACTAGGTAAGAATATTATGTATCAATGATGAAAGGAAAAAGTTTAATGCAATTCTTATAGTCTTAATTTTTAATTAAAAAATTAAAACATCTTTACCTTCTGTTTAAATAAATTAAATTATTAATTTTATGTATGAAAGAGATACCTTTTGTTCTTTTCCCTCAAAAACATAAATATTAAACAAATTATTAGTTGTGTAAAATAATTTATTTTTAAGTTTAATCGGCTTCATGTACGCAACAATATTATTTTCTAATTTAAATGAAATATTATCATAATTTTTTGTAAAATCTTGAGCAATTAATTGACTGACATTTTTTCCATCTGACTCATAAACTTTAAATAATTGAACAAAATATCGTTTTCCATCTTTATGCGAATTTAAATTTATTGGTAATTCTTCATAATTTATTCCCGATTCTATTTTTATATTTATATAAAAATTGTTTAAATCTAAAAAATAATCAAAATTAGGGCTTTATCATTATCTAAACCTGTTGAATTAATTCCAACAACATCGGATGCATTGACAATTGCGCCTAAAACATTTTATTTTGTTAAGTCTGCATTTTATTTAAATTAGGCACTTAGGGACATAAAAAATGTTTAAAAAATTTATAAAATATACTCCAATTCCTTAAGTATAGAATATGTTTTTTCAGCTAAAATAAAATTTATTTTTCGGATATGTCTATGAAAAAAGCTTTAGATTCAGTAAACATTGTCCAATTATTTTTACAATAACATTTTTTCGACTTAGACAGCTATTCAAATAAATCTGTCTGAAAACAGCTATTTTGGAGGAATATTTTTTAATTTAGTAATAAATTTAATAAAATAAAATTTAAAGGCGATTAAATTGGAATTTAAAGCAGACTGGTGCATGGATACGGATAATATCCGGATACCCGCGGATATCCGCGGATACGGACGGATATGGATAGTGTTTTTTAAAAATCGGACGGATACGGATGGATACGGATATGATCTCCAAATCCGCGGATATCCGCCCCAATTTCTGCGATTTAAGATCACTAATTAAATTTGAAAGATATATTTTGCCAAGAGAAAATAATTATATTCCCAACGCCAGGAGATAATTGGGTCTCGCACCTGACCCCGAACCCCGACCTAAAAGTCAACCTCGACCCCGAACCACGACATGCCCTCCCCGGCAAACCCTGATCCCTGACGATCCCAAAGGCTCAACGAAAATTTTTAGAATTTAGGTTGTCAAAAACTATACCCTCTCCCGAAATGGGAATAGGGATAAATTTGATGAGGGGGTTGGGCAAAAAGGTAAATTTTTTGGCCTACGGCCTTCTAAAATTCTCAAAATTTTCGCCTGCGGCGCTGAAAAATGGAAGATTTCTTGCTTAATTGTCTTCCAAAATTCTCAAAATTTTCGCCTGCGGCGCTGAAAAATGGAAGAAATCTGGCTGCTTGGTCTTCCAAAATTCTCAACATTTTTGCCCGCGGCGCTCAAAAATGGGAGAGGTCTCTCGTGAAGGGAGATGGTAATCTCACATGATAGCTCTCCATGAGAATTATCATTAATCTTGCCGATATTCAAAACTTTTCCACGCTTTGAGTTGGTTCGTTTTACTGCAATGCAGTTATTACTTGATTATTTAACCGTTCCTCGAATTTAAATAAGTTTGACCATTTTGAGAATTTCTGTCAGGTTGACCATTTTGAGAACAAACGGATAAATCCGCGGATATCCGCGGATGGATATGACTCAAAAGTCGGACGGATACAAGCGGATACGGATATTGACCCCACGGATATATCCGGATACGGATAGCAAAATCTGTATCCATGCACCAGTCTGATTTAAAGGAGATTAAATAAGGGCTTCTGAAGAGGCCAACAGAAACAGCTCTCTGTCATTTTTTCAAAATATCCAGATTACCTGGAAAAGCAGAATTTATATTTTTAATTATTTCATCATCTCCAATAAATATTTCTTCTTCATTTACGGTTGCCTTTTGTCCTTGATTATTACTAGATTCACCTTTGTTTTTAACCGCACAAACGGAATTAAATAAAATAATCCAAACAAAAATTCTCCACATTATTCAAACAAAGTTTTAAAAATTAAATTTTAATATAAAATAATAAATAAATTTTTTATAAAAAATGTTTTTTATGAAAATTATTGAGAAATAGTCTATATGGGCAATACTAGAGAATAAAACTAGGGTGTGTTTACACGAAAGTGCTTCGAGGGTTGTCATTAAAAGTAAGAGAATAAAGTCTCGTCTCTTTATTACCCATGCTATTTTTTCCGAAAGCGAGCGTAAATTTTTGATTTCATCATTTTTGATTTTTAATTAAATACAAATTCACGTGAAAATTTAAACGCCGGATTTTGAAAAATGTTTTGAAATGCGCAAAACTTTCAAATAACAGAATAACACAAAAAATAGAAGACGGGGATTAAATAAAAGAAAAAATTAGATGAAAAAGACAGAAATAATGAAGGATGCTATTGCTAATGAGTTCTATGCGTCTTCAGTTTCTCGAGTTTGTATATCGAGATTTCAATTTATTTGTTTAAATAAACATTTTTAAAAAATTTTGTAAACTGAAAATTCATTAACAAAAAAGACTCTACTGATGTCTTTATAACAAAGGTAATAATAGAATAATAATAAAATATGCGGTGGAGTAGAATAATAACTTAGATTGTGGAATAGGACTAACACACCACTACTGAAAGGCGGTGAATTTTATAGTAACAGAGTTATGTAATAAAATTTCAATGATTTCTTGTAAGGTAAATTTTAAAAATTTTTAGGGGATTTGAAAAAAACGTTAGTTTCAGTTTAATAGTATGTACAATCGACATATCTTAGTAAAATTTACAGGAGTCCAATCAACTATTTATATGAAATATTAAAAATTTATGAAATAATGTTTAAATTAAACTGATTTGTTGGAATTTTTTTGGTAATTGTGGAGCAGTAAAACATCAAAGGGAATTTACAAAGATATCACTCTAAATTAATACTAGAGTACGTCGAGAACCGAGTAATTGGAAAAAAACCGAGCTCGAGTAATCCGAGTTTGAAAAACCCGAGTTCGAGCAACTTTTCAGGTCGAGTCGAGTAACTCGAACTCGCGCGACTCGAACGTACTCTAATTAATACCACACACAGCATCTTAACCTGTTACTTTAAGCCGTTTCAGTGGCACTGAAAAAATAAAAATACAGTATCTTTTTCTTTTCCCCACTATTTCTTTCGCGTGCTATTTTCTAAAGATTTGGAGGTTGCAACTTCGAGAAGCTTTATCTCGAAAAAAAACTTAGAAAAAAAATTTTCTTAACTAAATCGTTAAACAAAGTCTTATCTTTGTTTTAAAACCAAATTTATCGTTTTTTCACATGTTTTATAAAAGTTACACATGGGTTTGTAACTAAATTTAGAAAATGAAAAATAAAGGGAAAAACCTATTTTGAAAAAATTTATTTTCATTTAAAATGCCTTTAAATGTTAAATAAAATGATTAACATTCCATTTTAATAATTGCATACAATTCATATTCACTTAAATAGAGCACACACTGAAACCCTGGCACTGAAATCCTGGCACTGAAATCCTGGCACTTTATACCAATATTGTGAAGTTTGTGTAGTTCCACAATTGAAACAATGTCGTTTTTTACATTCAATAATTTCACCTATAACAATTAATAGAGCACGAGAATATTTTTATTAAGAATTCCAAAAAATGTAATTACCTATTTTATTGCCAATGTAAATAATTTTACTTTCTTCCCTCTGATATTCAACTTTTTGTTTTTCTAACAATTCAATTTTATATCCAATTAAATTAATTTCCTTCCAATAACTTGACAAAATTTGCTTTTTATAATTTTCTATATTTTCTAATAACATGTCTTTTTTATTTATTTTAATATTTTCTAAACTTTCATCCAATATAGAGGCCTCATAATAACTTTTATTTTTATTGAAATTATTATTTAAAAGTGCCTTAAATTTTTATGTTTATTTATACATATGCTTGTGTTAGAAATTTATATACCTATGTATATGTATGAAGTTTGGGACTTTCTCCTTTTAAAAAGTATAACATAAAAACAAAAAATACCCGGAAGATTAAATTTCATTCTCATTCTGATTTTAATTCGATAGACTTTCATTCAAATTCTGTTTTCAGGAACCAAACCGGGAATCCGTCAATCATCCGAAATGCCGAATTTTAAGCCGAAAGAAACCATAGAACAAATATCGAATCTTTAGGGTGGCTAAACTTATTTTCTAATTGGAATACTCGAATTTAAGTAAATACCAGTTTTTCCACTTTAGGCAAAATTTTTTGTATAATTTCATTATTTGAAATTTCAATCAAAATTCTTCTTTTTAGCTGATAAATATAATTTTTTCCTTTTAATAATTTAACGGTAAAAACATTTTTTTCGGGATTTACTTCAAGTTTACTAAACGATCCACTTTTCTTATAAAGATAATCAGCTATTCTATTATGTGTTTTTACATTAATTAGCAAAACAAAACGTTTAATTAATTCAATATTTTTTAAATAAATAAATTCTCTCTTTTCCTCCCAATTATCCATGATTTTTACATTAACTATTCTCCCACCATTGCAATTTAAAATTAAATTAATATTTAAATATAAAATAAAAATAATTATAAATTTAATCATCTAAAATTAAAAAATTTAAAAAATAAAATAAATTTTTAAAATTTTTCTCGGTTTTTAAACGCATTTAAAGATTTAAAAAATAAATATTTTTTTAAATTTACATTATAAATTAATGCTAAATGATAAAAAAGTGCAATTTTGGTACAAAATGGTATAAATGAATACAGTTGTATCACGATTGCAGACTCAGGTTATCACATCTCTCCCTCTCTCCTCTCTCCACTTTCGTCGGTTATTCGAGTGAATAATAATTCAGACTGGGCAAAACATCTAAACAAGTAAGGTGTTTTGAAGTTGTCCCAGCTTTTGGTAAATAGGAGTGAATAATAAATAATTTAAATAAATCTAGGAATCACCATAATTAAATGTGGAGCAGAGTTGCGTCGTAATTGAAAATTTTTTCGTAATCGTAATTTAAAAAAACTTTTTCGTAATCGTAATTCGTAACTCAAAAAATGTCGTAATTCGTAATTCGTAATTTTTCAAAAATATTTAAATTAATTTTAAAAATCAAATATCTATTAATAATTGCTGCTTCTCCCATTAATCTCTCCAAGTCCTCTTATTTTTCTGATATTATTCAAATCCCAATTAATTCCCTGATATCCCTCTTAATCCTAATAATCCTCCGATATTTCTTTAATCAATCATGAGGAATCATCGTCCCAGATTATGTTTGATATCATGTCAAATCATTCTCACTTAATCCCGAGCCAACACTCTTATATTTTCAGCGCCGCAGGCGAAAATTTTTTAGAAAATTCATGACTAGATTAAAAATTTTTAAGTTTTTCTTTAATTTTAAGATATTAAAAATGTAAATTTACAAACCTAAAATCAAAATCAAAGTTTAAAAACATTTATTTTTGAGAAAATGAACTGTCTAAATGTTATTACCCACACATGGATTCGAACCAAACCTCACAAAATATCAAATGAGTGAAGCTTGACTTTTAACCCACTCAACCACCGATAAACAAAAGTAACCGCGAGAGAAAATATACAGTCGTGGAAAAAAGTATGGAAGCGCTAGAAAATTTTCTCTTAATTTTTAATTTTTCATTCAAAAAATACGTTCTATATACCAATCGAAAGCTCTATTCGTATCTCAGTTGACATGTTTCTGCATTTTTCATGAAAATGAAAATTGGCCGAGATAATCCGGATCTACCGGATATACCAAATCCCACTTTTTCGGAAAAATTTTTCGGAACAAATTTAACAAACCCAAATGATAAAGCATATTTTTCTGAGTATTTTCCACAAAACCGCTTAAAAATATCTTTTTTCAGAGCAGAGATATGATTTTTTGAAAATCGCATTTTTCCCTTAAAAATTGAAAATTTTGCAAAAATTGACGAAAAATGCGATTTTCAAAAAATCATATCTCTGCTCCGAAAAAAGATATTTTTAAGCGGTTTTGTGGAAAATACTCAGAAAAATATGCTTTATCATTTGGGTTTGTTAAATTTGTTCCGAAAAATTTTTCCGAAAAAGTGGGATTTGGTATATCCGGTAGATCCGGATTATCTCGGCCAATTTTCATTTTCATGAAAAATGCAGAAACATGTCAACTGAGATACGAATAGAGCTTTCGATTGGTATATAGAACGTAATTTTTGAATGAAAAATTAAAAATTAAGAGAAAATTTTCTAGCGCTTCCATACTTTTTTCCACGACTGTAAATATTTCAAATATTTCTTCCCCTTTTCATTCTAAAATTTAATGCCAAAATTATTTTCGTAATTCGTAATTTTTCCCTATATTTTCGTAATCGTAATTCGTAACTGAAAAAACGCCGTAATTCGTAATCGTAATTCGTAATTACGAGAATAAAGAATAGATGTGAATGTGCGTGGGGTTATGTATCACCTGGCTGATCCAAAACAGAATGATAGAGAATGTATTTAAATTATTTTACAAGGACCCTAAAGGCTTGTAAAGCTCGCAAAATCTGCAGATAATTAATAAGTTTTCAGAATTTATAAGCACTGAATCTTTAATTATTTATTTTCTATTATTTTTAGTATTGTTTTACGTCATAAATCAAAGCATATACTTTGGAATTTTTTATAAACTTCCAAATTTAGAACATAATTTTTTCCACATTCAATTATTAATTCTAACATAATACAAATATAATAAATGTAAACATTGTCTGAATTATTAAAATAGGACCAATTCTCTCCCTTTTAATTTAAAAAATGCCAAAGCAGAAATTGTTTGTATATAATATTTTCTTTTTTACTTAAATCCCTCGTTATTCTTTTTTAGAATAAGTTCCATTAATTTTGCTTTTTCCAAAAATATTTACGGAATAATTAAACTATTAAATTACCTTTAAATATTTTAATAAAAGTAAGAGAAATAATACAATAACTGAAAATTCATCAATTTTTTAAAATGGAAAATTACCTCAATAAAATATGATTATCGGATCGAGGGAATCCGAGATATAGCTGCTACCTTAAAGACATCTCAATCGTAGATATCCGGTAGTAGATATTAAAGGTTTACTTAACTACATAAGTCTCTTCCTCCTTATATGCGATTAAGCTTTATTGTATGTACATTTTAGAATTTAACTTTCTATTTGTCTATCCTTTAACTCTCACAGTAATTAGCCTTCAGGAGCTATCGGCATTTTGGTTTTGGAAAAAAAAGAAAACCTATTTATTGGATTCCGAACTTTTACTTTAAACATATTTTGAAATTTTATTATTTTATAAACTTTTATATAAATTAAAGGTTTATTATGCTTTCAGTACTTTTAATTAAAAAATGCCACAACTAATTGTATAATATTTTTATATAAAATGTTAACTTCATCATCTCCCTCCCCATATATCAGCGATCCATCAGATCCAAATTCGGGACCAAGTGGTTATGACGATAATCAATTAATTGCTTTGATTAGATTTCACAGCATTGATATTATTGTAATTTTGATTAATTTAAATTTTTAAATTATTCTTTTTAAAAAAAAGATTGGCGGTATTTCTTCGTTTTTATGTGCTCTTACTCTTCTTATTTTTATTTCTTCAAAACAATTCTTTTTACATAATAAGGTTTGTTTGGAAAATAAAGTATTTCTATGAAATATTTTTTAAATGATTAGTGATTCGTTTCTAGTGACGAAAGTTCGATATCATTCTAAAATTGGACGAACCGAAAGGACATTAATGTTTCGCTTAAGTTTCGAATCACAAACCCTCATTCAGTCTTAACATTAGTTTAGAAAAGTCAGACTTCAGTTATACGACGGGGTTGCGTCGTAATTACGAATTACGGCGTTTTTTGTTTACGAATTACGATTACGAAAAAAAATTTTCGATTACGACGCAACCCTGTTATACGACATCAACGTTTACGATACTCTCATATTAACACACTTTTTAATACGATAGTTGACATACAACTGAGATCTAACTATATTATACATATAATTTATAGTTACTAGCCCTTTTGGCATTAGCTGACCTCTTCACAAGTATTGGAGTGTTGGATTTAGGGTTAATGCGTAAAGGATTGTTCACAACAGTTATGGAGACTAGTAGAGTGCCTATTGAGGTAATTTTAGAGGAGTCTATTAATTTATCAAAACTTTCTACAATAATTTGAAGACCTCTTGGACGTGTGCCGGCAAACCGTTTGTCTATCTCCGTCTTTTGGGGGCTCTGATACCCCCAGGAATTGTCTTTTGGATTAGCATTGAACGCTTTGTTGCTGTTTATGCGTCTGATTTTTATAGAAAACATATTATAAAACAGTTGAGATTTTTTAAAGTTAAATTTGGAAAGGATAATCAAGGTTAATCAGAACTGTTTAAAAAAATATATTCAGAAATCGAAAATATTTTTTTAAAATTTCGAAATAAAATTCATAATTTGAAATTTCGAGAACATCAAACATTAAACTAGGAAAATAAAGAGAGATAGTGAAAACCTAAAGATCAACACATAAGCAAAACATTCTGGGAGTATATAGGTATATACATTTAGTATATACATACATTTAAGAAACTACTCTAATTTTTATGTTCGAAAAAATAAGCAGTAATACCCAATATTTTACTCCAAAATACAAAATTTTATATTAAAGTCAGAATATTCCTTCATTAGCTATTCTAATTTATACAATTATTGCCGTAACAACTGCATATACAATAGCCTGGTTGAACCGAAATAAGGGAGCTGTAGAGGCTTATTGTGGCAGAAAAGTAATAATTTTTCTAATTATTTAAATATGAAGAATTCAACAAATAAAATTTTAAAAATATTTTCTCTTTAAAAACTTTCTTCTAAGGTTGCGTTCACTAAAAGCTATACAACTTATGTTTATTTGGCCGATGTTTTAGGCTTTGTAATTGCGTAAGCTAATTTATTTTAGTAAAGCAAAGTATTGCTTCGGGGTCTCTGTTTCTTTCCCTTAATTCCGTTATTTTTATCAAGTGTAATACAGAAGGATTCAATTTACTATTTTTGGACTGTCAGTTATTTAAAATTTTTGAGCATTTTTCCGAAAAAATACTTTCTTAAGAATTAGACTCTAAATTATTTAAAAAATATTTTAGACTTTTGGTTAACTGCATAACCCTTTGCCGTCTCGGCCATCTTTACTCCCAACGTGAAAATCGTTTTGAAGTTAAAAAACAAGTTAGACGTATTCACTACTTATTGTTGATATCGATAATGTCAACACTTACTGTAGCAATACCGAATGGTATTTCGTTAGTTTCTGCTTGGTTTGGCAGGGTAAGTTTAAATAAATTTGTTACAAGTTAAAAAAAGGTTGATAAAGTTGTAAAGGTTGAGGGTTGAAAAAAGTTGAAAATTGAAAAAAAATTTTAATGGTTGGCAAAGAATTTGCACCGAATATTTTTATTCTACACAAGATCTATTGGGCGATCAGTTCTATTGCTATATTGTTTCGTAATTAGAATTTTCTTGTCGAGCCCTAGTTTTAGACCGGAGCCCCTATTCTAAGGCTATAGAAGACCGGCTTTTGTAATTGCCTAAAAATTAACAGCTTTGGGGAAAACTTGTAATAAATACAATTAATTATAGCTAAACATAGCTTTATCTGACCCTGCCAATTGGATGATTGCTGCTAAATGTTCAGTAAACTTATTTATCTACCTTGTCCTCAAAGCTGTAAGAAAACATAAAATTTAAAAGAAAAATCTTTTAAAAGGATTTTCGTCAAAGAGTCTACGAAATTTTAGGCTGTTTAAGTGTTGATGATTGGCAGGATAAAGGGCGAGTACTTGGGGATACGGCAAGAAATGGAGGTGGTGGAAGAAATAATGGAGTGAATAATGCTGAATTTGTTAGTTATTTTTGTTTGAAAAATTATTTTTAGAAATTTAAAATTTGGGTTTGAATGTCGGACTAACAAATCTTTCTGGTTAGAGATTGGTAATTCTTTGAAAAAACCGCAAAAACGTCTCAAGTTATGAGGATGGGTCGGATTGAGAGCAAAATTAGTTTGGGTTTCATCAGGTAACCCAAACCTCTCTCAAAAAATTTCGACTTAAAATCTATATGTACCTAAATATTTATGAATGGTCTTAAATCTACACAATTTCCACAACTGCTAATGCCTTTCCAGATGTTAAGGGAATACAACTCCATTTAGAATTAACTAATAGATTTTCTTAAAATTTTATTTTTAGAACAACGAGGACCAATTATCTAAACAAAACAATAATAATATGCCTTTGAATAATTTGGGTAAATCAATTACTAATGCCGACAATTTAGTTTCGGATTCACTAATAAATCCAAAAGAAAAACAAAAAAGTGAACATGTAAGAAAGGCATGGACAACAAATTCTAAATTTCATTTTGATTCTCTTGATCATATATGAAACATACATAAGACCAATTTTTGGAATTATAATCACCAAGTCAAAAAACGGGATATTGGACACTGGAATTTTAGTTAACAACCGTAAAAAGGAATCTTATCTTGACCTGATATTAAATTGCTAAAAATTGTTTTTCACTCTCCCAGTTGATCAATTCACCGTCAATCTCACTCCCTCTCACTGTAAATCTTTTTTTCTGTGCATGTGCAAAATTTGTTGGTTTTTAAGTTTAGTAATCAAAATCCCTATTGGTGATCAAAATTCAATGCCCAATATTTCGTTTTTTAGGACCCGGGCCGGGAAACCCGGGAATTCCCGTTCCCAGTTTCATCCCGGTTGCTTCAAAAAAACCGGGAAAAGGGACCTGAAAACCGGGGAACGGGTCCCGTTCCTATCTCTAAAAATTTTTATAATTTGTGTGAAATTTTAACTTTAGAAATAAACATTACATATTTAATTGTATGTATATTTTTATCAATCAAAATCCTTTAGAATTTTACAATTAAAATTAATATGTAGTAAATTTACAATTTATATTCAGAAAAATATGTAAGTAGGTATATCAAAAAATTTTCTTTTCTCATTAAAAACTAGCTTGTATTACATTTTACTGAAAAATCATCAATTTAAACATAAATTAAATCATAAAAAACCAACCGATCTATGACCAAAAAGAGAAGGAATGAACCGAAAAATTTGAACAATGTCCAAAAGCTAAGAAAAAGAACTGTTTAAAAATTAAATTTTGTCTAATTAAATTACCATAATAACAGCAAAAATATATTCCTTTGGTTCGATTACATAATTATGTCCTCCCATAATAAACTAAGTAAATTATTTAATCTTAAAACTGAACAAAATTTAATATTACTTTAATATCAATAGCCAAATATAGCATAAAAACGAGGGTGCCAATACCTGCATAGATCTGGAAAAATATATTTAAAAAGAGGATGGAAGATTGAAAACTAGATAAAGAGTTCGGGTATGGAAAATCATTGTCCAAATGACAGCAAAAAATCCAAAAAGTATCAAAACCATTCCAATTATAACCGCGAAACCAAGAATGCTTAAGTGAAATTTTAAAATAAAAATGAGATGAAATTTGAATGAGAGGTAGAAGAAATGGTGAAAAATCCAACCTGGTGATATCACGTTTAGTGATCAGCGAGAAAATGACTATATGTACCTACACAGCAGAGAGTTGTAACAACGAAAGCAAGGACAACAGAATCGAGGGAATAGTAAGAGGTTATGACCATGGCCTAATAAAGTTGTTATCGAATGATAATAAGATCAAAAGAATACAAGAAATCCAATTGAAAGAGTTAAAATTCCGGTACTAATTAGGTTTGTTGGATGAGTTCGACGTGCGCTTTCACAGCAAATTATAGCAAAATAAACAACCAGAAAAACTAATAATGACAAGAAATAAAGCCCCGAACTTTTCTTCAGATAGTCTCTAAGTGGATATTTCTCACCATCACGGTAAAAGAGGGAAATTGCTGACATAACCGTGACAACACTTATCTTGGAAGGATATAATTGATATAATAAATAAATAAATTACACACCATGATAGTCATCAAAGTAAAAACCTTCCTAAGAAAAGCTTGTCTTATTGTCTTATCATTAAATCCAATTCCAGTTTTCGGCATTCCAATTTCAACTGGATGAGTGTTCTCATCAGCTCTAACCCCGTAAGGATTAGTGCCTGTACGAGATAGGGCATTTTTAGGATTTTTAAAGGATTCTAAACTGAACAAGGAAACAATAAAAGCTAAATTAAATGTAAAATTAATGAAATATTATTGTCTTTTTTAATTCAATGCAATGTTAAAGTTTAAATCTCGTAACGTTAGAAACGATAACAAATTCTCTCTTTTATTTAAAAATCTTTAAAAAAATATTTAGTAAACAACTACATGTGGTTAAACATAAGAATTAAATTTGGTGAGTAAAAGCCTAGACAACGGGGATATCCGCATTTTTCTTGTTATTTACTACGTTTGAATTTTTAAATTGTTTTATGGACCTCAAAAGCCGATATTCTACTAAAAATTAAAACGAATATGTATGAGGTTTCAAATTTCGATCAGATAAATACCTCAAGAATCAACTAAGCCAACTACACTACTATACCTTCGATTCCTCTTAACGATCTCTGTAAGAATTTCTAAAAATTTATTGTCTGAGAAAAAATTATAACGTTTCAAACATTCAAAAATTTAAAACTTGTGGTGAAATTAGACAAATCATGAAAAGATGATTAATATGTAAAAGAAATAAAAAAAGGAACCATGAATTAATCATTGTAAAAGCTATATAGAGTTAATTTTTCATGTAAAATCGTTAATTTTTAATTTTCTAGATTTATTTCATATTTGTATGTGTCATATTGTAGGCTCATCGTTTTTGGTGATTGTACCATCTTTCTTTTTGTTTAACAATTTAAATGGCCTTGGCTTCTAAATAATTTTTAATAATTTGAAATAAATGAATATTGTGTAAATTTTTTAATTTAGAAGTACACAGGAAGTTAAAATTTGAAGATAATAGAAGTTAAAAATGTAATTTCTGCCGGAACGAAGTCCGAAAGGCACGGAGACGGGGCTTTTTACCGGGAAAAAAACATACTCACATTGTGTCTCATATAGTAAATGCTACATGCATTGCATTCAATTTTTTTATTTTTGTTTCGGCGAAATTTTGGGCTAGAGTTTGTTCCACAATTAGCGCATGCTATCTCAGAAATACTTGGTATCTCAGAAACCTTTTTTATAACCTTTAAAATTTAATTATTTCTGTTTTAAAAAATAATAGATTAGCAAATCCATTCAATTATTTGCCGTCACTAATATAAATCCATCCCTACTTAAAAAGTTGCAGTTTATGTTTAAAAGTTCTAGTTATTGAGTGTTCAGAATTTAGGACTCCTTTTACCGTAAATGCTGAAATAAAGTCCCTCTCTCAAATAATTTATGAAACTTTTTGACTAACTTTATTCCTTCTAGGTTTTGTATTTTCTAAGTAGAATTTTTGATCATAACAGCTATTGCAAATATATTTTTTGATTAAATATCTACTCCAGTTTTTAGTTTTTGTAGCATTACAAATAAAACAATGACGCTTTTTCCCTTCCATAATTTCACCTTAATATTTATAATTTTCCACAAATTAATAAAAAGATTTTGCTCCAAAATTAGCAGTAAAAAATGTTTTTTTTCAATTTTTTATTGGACGGAAATAAGGATTTACCTAATAAAAATGCTGCTTGATGGGTCGAAATTACTCTTGGCTATACTCCCTATAGATACACATCCTAAATGGTTCTCAAATAAAGCGGCTCTAACCGCTTTATTTTTCAATCACTTCTCAAAAAACCTTTGATTTGATCTAGACAGTTTTTTGCATTTGTCCACACTCTGTCCCAAAATTATGAGTTCACTTTATTATTTAGCTCCAAAATATTAGGAAAAATCTATAAATATCGCAAATTGTCTCAGAACTTGCAATTAATAAAAATAAGATTAATAATAATTAATAATAATTATTATTAATAACTAGGGTGCGGATTTATAGGCAAATGCCTTTTCTTTCTGCGAGCTTGGCATGAAGTAATACGTTCAAAAAACGTGTTTTTAGCATGGTCCGAGGAGTCTATATTTTAGCGAATTTATTTTGCCTATTTTTGCCTATTTCGGACTTTTCGAGCCTTTTTGTCTATTTTGGAATTTTCGGTACTATTTTTGCCTTTTTAGCGATTTTTTCTAAATTTTGCCTAAAAAAGATTTTACTGATTTTACTTGCCTAACTTCCGCGCCTTATTAATAACAATTAATAATAATTCAGAATAAGCTAAATAAACATATATTAATAAATATTTGCAGTTTGTATTATAATAATTTCGGGATAGAGTGTATAGGTTTTATTGCCAAAGAATTTTCCTCTTTTTTAATATAAATTAATTCGTAAATACATATGTATTTATGTATAATTAAAGTAATTTATAAATAGAATTTGTTTAATCCAAAATTAGAATTACTTATTTTATTGCCAATGAAAATAATTCTGTCTTTTAACAAATCTTGGTCATTTTCTTTATTTTTGTTTATCAATTCGATTTTATATCCAAACAAATTAATTTCTTCCCAATAACTTGATAAAAGTTTTTCTTTATAAATATCAATTATTTCTTTTAATTTATTTTTTTCTTCAATTGTTTTTGAAATATTTTCATTTATTTTTTTGTACAATATTGAAGTTTCATAATTATTATTCTTTTTATTTTCAATAAATTTATTATTTATAAAAACCTTAAGTTTATTAATAAAATCTTTTTTAAACAACTAATAAACAATATTTAGTTGTATCTCCATTAATAATCTCGATTATCATTAATTATCGCAACCCTCCCCAAGCATTCATTAAAGCATGTCTTAATATAGTATATAGTATCTTAATTTTACATTGTCTGTCTGAGTTTACTTATGTCCGAAGAATGTCGGAGATATCAAAGTCGACGAGTTTAGTTTCTTAAAGTAGAAAATACAATGAAGGAGGAGGTAGTATTGGGCGAAATGACTAAGGAGATCAGAGACTAGTCGGTCTAGTATGATCGAAGGCTATTATTATAAGCTCTTATACTCGTAAGCCGACTGTTATATACAGGGTGTTTCAACTAAGAAATACTATTTGAAAAATTCATAACTTTTTTCTGCGTTGACAATTTTTAATGAAATTTTGTTAAAATCTGTCAACGCAGAAAAAGGTTATGAATTTTTCAAATAGTATTTCTTAGTTGAAACACCCTGTATATTAATACCACTACATAAACGTATTGCTGAAGTTTGTAAGATTTAACCTGTTTATCCAATTTAGGTATCAATTTTTGAATAAATTGACAATTGGAAACTTGGATAACAATCTTCTTTGATAACTGAATATTTTTATTAAATTTTGAATAATCAGGAAGTTTAACATTAAAAGAATTAGTTTTTCGATTAAATTTGAGAATATCTAAGCCTTCTAAAACATTAAAAATAATTTCATCATCAATGGCTTTTGAATTCCCGAATGTTCTCAATTTCAATACAAAACGTTCTTTTTGTTTAATATTTTTTAAATAAATGAATTGCCGTTTATCTTTCCAATCATTTTTTATTTTAACTTCAACCTCTATAGGATATCTTATTTCTTTTTCACATTGAAATTTGAAGAAATTAATTGAATAAAGGATTAACAAAAGAAATAATTTAATCATCTAAATAATAAAAAATGTAATTATTATTTAGCGTGACAACTGTTTTATTATGTTTCTCATCAAATAATAGCTGGGAACATTATTCTAGTATGGAGTATTAATTAAAAGGAATTACCGTATTTATTCTAATTGAATGGCCCCTACAATTGAATGGCCCCTCCAATTGAATGACTTTTCGGAATGAATGAAAAATAGAATGGGCTCCTCTATTTGAATGGCCCTCTCCAATTGAATGACAATTTTTTGGGTATTGAAAAATAGAATGGCGGCCATTCAATTAGAATAAATACGGTATGTAATAATCTGAAGCATTTATTTTTTGTGTGCCCACAACCCAAACTCCAACTGAGAATTTTTAAAAATCTAAAACTTTTAGATTTAAATATTTTTAAATTAAAAATGAAGAATAACTTTTAAATGTCTATGAATATTTAATTAAATTAGTAAATTAATTTGGCAGGCTATTATGAAATAATATTTGTTTATTATTAAGCGCTATTTTGACTAATGAAAATAAATTTTTTTAATTTATTTTCTTCGACATTTTTTAGAAATATTCAATATTCTTTGAGAGGAAAGTGCAAATGATTTTATTTTTAGCGCCGATCATACATAAATGAAAAATAATTTTGAAAGAGAATATTATTTTTTATGACGGCAAATTATTAATAAATATGTATTTACCGTATTTTCTCTAAAATAGCCCCCGGGGGTTATTTTTTTCGATCGACCTCCAGAGGGGGGGGGTTATTTTTTTCGATGCCTAAATTTTTTGAAAACCAAAATTTTTTTACCAAATTTTGAATAATATTTTTCTAAAATTTAATAGAATTCTTCATGAACTAAACGTCTCTTAACGAAAATCATAGCCCAAAAACTTCCATCAAGTAATCCTCAGTCCTTAAATTCATCCAAGACTACGTTTAAGGTTCAGGATACCTAATCAAGAATTAATTTTAGATTATTATCCCACTCGTATACATCTCAGTTAAGTCCCTAAAGTTTAATAATATTAAAAGGGGTTGGATTAAGATGCCTATCTTGGCATTTTTAGGTATTAAAGTCAATGTGACATGACTCTAATCCTTCATCGAGAGATCAAGTGTATAATAGATCAAGTGGATATACATCATAATCCCCTTATATCCCTTCAAATCCTCGATATCCCCCATAATCATTTCTAATTTTATTGACATATAGGGATTAAACATTGCTGTGCTTTGAAAAATATCAATGCCAAAAAATAATTACATATTTTATGGGAGGGGGGTTGGCTCTATCTTAGGACATGCGTCCCATGAACATTTATGCGTCCCATGAACTTTTATGCGTCCCATGAAGGTTTATGCGATCCAAAAATAGTATATGCGTCCCATGAAAGTATATACGTCCCAAAAATTGTATATGCGTCCCAAAATAAGATAAGCGCAAAACAACATCTTTTAAATGAATTAATGAAAATTAAATAAGTATTATATGTTTGCTTGCTCAAGGGACAACGAGTTTTTGAAGCGGGTGGAATATTGAAACATACGGATTTGTGAAACAGGCGGAATAGTGAAACAGGTGGAATTGTGTTGTGAATTTGGGGTTAGCGAGGTGGTCGGCCGAAGGCTATCAGTTATTCTTTTGATAATGCTTTGTTAAATGTTTTGGTAATCTGGTATGCTGGTCAATGGTTAATAATCGGTTTGTTGTGTTTAAGCGTCTTGAATTAGAGTCAACTTTTGAGGTTGTCATAAGTTGATTTGGATTCAGGTTTTTTTGATTTGTTTTGAATTTGCTAGCGGGGTGGGGCGGCCATAGGCCGACCGACTCTCCACTTGTATAATAAAATATTTAATTGTCATTAATAAAATTAAAAAATGTTTTTACAATTGTTTTACGCTTATATTAATTTTGGGACGCATATACTTTGAAGGGACGCTTATACTATTTTTGGGACGCATATACTTTCATGGGACGCATAAAAGTTCATGGGACGCATAAAAGTTCATGGGACGCATAAATGTTCATGGGACGCATGTCCTAAGATAGAGCCGGGGGGTTATTTTAGAGGGGGGGGGGTTATTTTTTCCGATCGACTTCTAGATGGGGGTTATTTTAGAGGGGGGCTATTTTAGAGAAAATACGGTATATGGTTACCGTATTTACTCTGGTAATTCCCCAGGGGGATTATTGTTTCAACCCATCTCTAGGGTGGGGAATTAATAGAGACTGGAGAATTAATAAAGACTGGGGGATTACTAGAGTAAATACGGTATACATATTTCCTAACTTTACTTGAATATTTCGAAGTTATATGGTCATTAGTAGCAGAGGTGAATCGGAATTCCGACTGATGATTTTTCCAAATTTCTCAAAATTTTTGCCTGCGACGCTGAGAAAGGGAGAAATTTGGCTCAAGTGTTTCCAAAATTCTAATTAGAGTAGCACGAGATCGAGGCTTTTCGAAAAAAACCAAGGCGTGGGTCACCGAGGCTGAAAAAGCCTAGATCGAGGTCGAGGGGCAAAGGACCGAGGATAACCTAGGTTTTTAAAAATTATTAAAAAGTTTCAAAAATCTACTTGAATTTAAGAAATTAAGAAGCCGGGAAAATTACATATTCAAACAGGGGGAAGCTGTTCAAACTCCGGGAGTAACCTTCCTGTTGTTGGAACAATATTTCCCAAATTGGAACAAGATTTTTCAGTCTCGATATATACATAGAGGTAGTGTTATAAAACTATTTGATATATGGGAGCGATATCGATATACCGTATTTGCTCTATTAATCCCCCAGTCTTTATTAATCCCCCAGGCTCTATTAATCCCCCACCCTGGAGATGGGTTGAAACAATAATCCCCCTGGGGGATTACTAGAGCAAATACGGTATTGGGTTGATCTTCTAAATTTTATTCCAAGCAAAACACAAAATTAGAGAAACTATTTTAAAAATCAAAAAACAAAAAATATAAACGTAATCGTCAATAAAAAAGAATAATGCAATAAAAATGTTTTAAAAAATTTTAAACAATGGATTAGTGACGTATAACTTTTTTGGTTGTTGATTTAATAATTACTCATATATATTCCATATATTTACACAAAAATATTAAATATGTAAAAACTATAAACTTTACTCATTCTCTATTAAAAATTTTTTTATTGGGGAGATTAAAAAGTTATGAACCATATGTGGAGTTTGATTTTTAATAAATCTTTGAGTCCGAGTAAATTTTTAAATATTTTATTATTATCGGATAGTTTTTATAGGAAGGTAAAAATAAAAAATAAAATGACATGAAAATTGGATAAAAGGACAATTCTTAAGGGAAATTCAAGAACTGATTTTGAAAAATTATATTTGGAAAATTTCAAAAAAAACATTTGATTAGTAAAGCAGCTGGGCTATAGCTATTTCTTTCGGCTCTATCTTAGGACATGCGTCCCATGAACATTTATGCGTCCCATGAACTTTTATGCGTCCCATGAACTTTTATGCGTCCCATGAAAGTATATGCGTCCCAAAAATAGTATAAGCGTCCCTTCAAAGTATATGCGTCCCAAAATTAATATAAGCGTAAAACAATTGTAAAAACATTTTTTAATTTTATTAATGACAATTAAATATTTTATTATACAAGTGGAGAGTCGGTCGGCCTATGGCCGCCCCACCCCTCTAGCAAATTCAAAACAAATCAAAAAAACCTGAATCCAAATCAACTTATGACAACCTCAAAAGTTGACTCTAATTCAAGACGCTTAAACACAACAAACCGATTATTAACCATTGACCAGCATACCAGATTACCAAAACATTTAACAAAGCATTATCAAAAGAATAACTGATAGCCTTCGGCCGACCACCTCGCTAACCCCAAATTCACAACACAATTCCACCTGTTTCACTATTCCGCCTGTTTCACAAATCCGTATGTTTCAATATTCCACCCGCTTCAAAAACTCGTTGTCCCTTGAGCAAGCAAACATATAATACTTATTTAATTTTCATTAATTCATTTAAAAGATGTTGTTTTGCGCTTATCTTATTTTGGGACGCATATACAATTTTTGGGACGTATATACTTTCATGGGACGCATATACTATTTTTGGATCGCATAAACCTTCATGGGACGCATAAAAGTTCATGGGACGCATAAATGTTCATGGGACGCATGTCCTAAGATAGAGCCTTTCTTTCATTCAGCCAGTGCAAAAAGTTATTCGGCGGCATCTTCAGTAGAACGGACTGATGTGTTAGCCATTACGTTTACAAAAAAATCTTCAGTCCGTTTCAGTATAGATTACTCGTTCTTCTCTACCACAACATCTTATCCAATCCTATTTTTTAATTTTTTGTGACAAATTTTCTCTTCCATCAAATATTATAAAAAAAGCTTTAAAAGGTTTATCCAATTTCCAGATATATTTTTAGGACTTTACTCTATTCAGGGTCACAACTTTTTACCAAACTACAATTTTCGACAATATTTAGAGGTATTATTACCCTTTATTTGAATAATAATAAAAATGTTACGTAATTACTTGTGATTCATTCAATTTACATCAATTAGCCACACCTGCCCTTCCCCCTTTTGACAAAAAATTGGAAAATAAAATTTTAATCCTTTTTCAAATAAAAAGTTTTCAATATAAAAACGCTTAGAATAACAAACATTTTTCAAAAACAAAAATTAAAAATAAAATAAAATAATCAAATAAAAATTCCCCTCCCCCAAAAAATGTCCAAAATATTTTTCTCCCTTTTTTTATTTGTTTCCTTTTTTGCTTTAACAATTTCCTTTGGATTTGGCGGTCCAAGAGGCAATATCCTTAAATTACTACCTCCTTTTATTGGAAATATTACTCGAGAACAAATTAGAGAATATAATGAAATTGTGGGAAATATAACTTCGACAAAGGCGGAAATTAAAAGTGAATTGCAGAATTGGGCACAGAATAATGGAATTTTGGTTGTTAAAAATTGTTTTGAATTTTTTTTGAAACTAGTGTTGTTGGCGACCGATTATTAATTTTTTTATTAATTATTAATTTCAGTTATCACGGGTTTTCGGTTCCGGTTAATTCGCCAAAAACACCGGTTAACGGTTCCGGTTCGGTTAACCGTCCGCCAAAAACCCTGTTTGAAACTTTGAACGTTTAGTTGGGGCCGGGATCGCTGAACGATCTGTATTATTTTGACAAGTATGGTTTGGGTCCCACTCTTATTTATTATTTCCTCTTTTGCCAATCTTTCAAAATTAGAAACATCCCCAACTCTTAAGAATTTGTGTTTCCAATGTTTACAGAAAACAAAAGATTTACCATTAAAACATTCATTTTTAAGCAACCCTACAATAATTTCACTTCACAATTACAACGAGATGCTGAACAATTCCATGACAGAGTTGTCCAAAACCTGACAGGGGAAGCCTTGACGTTATTTAACCAAATTTGGGTTAGTTACAAGTAAAATTATTTTGACTAAATTAGAAAAATATTCTTATGTAACCTTTCATTATTTCAAAAATCTAATTGTAAAGTTTCCTCAATCCCCCCCCCCCCCATTTCTTAACTTCCAGCGTATTCGTCAAGATGACACCATAACTCGTTTGGCCGAATGTCAACAAATTAAAAACGCCTATAAGCAAGCCTCCCCCGAAGTTCGTCAACAAGTGCCGTTTATTCTTCCTTCAATTTTGGGCCCACCCCCGCGTGGATGTTGCTTTCCCCGTCCTTTTTCTCATTCTAGCAGCAGTGAACAACAACCTACAGATAACACTCTGGATGATCAAAAAAAGGATAGTGAAGATAATTGAGGATAGAATGATTGTGTAATGATTTTAAAAATACAAGAATTAACACATAAGAATACAATTTGTTGATAATAAAAATAAAATATCAATGGGCATATTGTCAAAGTTCTTTTTATAAAATGATTAATCATCCTGAAATTTCTCAACTTATTTCTTAATATATTAAATCCGGAATGTTTAAATTTCGATTTGTAATACAATGGCGTAAATTAATAATAGCAAGTGTTCAATATATCACATTTATCCATTTACTAATTGATAATCAAGACGTAGTTTAGTTTAATATGTACATGAATACTTTAGGGATAATTTATCTGGAAACATTTAAAAAGTTTAGGCGGGGGTTAAACAATAAAAGAAGAATAGAGCAAAAGTTTTGGTTTTGGTAGATTAGTGGCAGAGCAACAATGTTTTTGAGCGAAGTTCTGCATGCACTTTGAAAAGTTTCAGGTTCGATTCCTGCCCAATCTCTAAACTTTTGCTTTAATTTTAATATAAAATGATTCGGGGTAAAAATAATGAATAAAATATCAAGGATTATATGTAGAGGTGACAAATTTGGGTAAAATTTTGATTTCAAGGAATTTTTTAGTTAAATAAATTTAAATTTAATGTGAATTCTTGCTGGGAGAGATGAATAATTTAGCAACATACCATCATAAATTTTTCATTTGCGATTCACAACTTTTTCTAATTACAACCTAATAAGCTAAATCTTCGCCATAGTTTAGATTTAGATTTAGGTTTATCCTGATCGATTAGATCTTTCATAGTACCTTCGGTTTTTTGTTTAGTATTGTCATGTTGCTTCCTTTCTTTTTTCTTGTTGGATTTTACGGTTTTAGGTTTACATGACCACCCTTTGTCACCAACTATGTCCGGTTGAGCACCACGAAGTCGAGCTTGAGAATGTTGATGAGGAATATTCTTGTCTGATATATGACTTGAACTAGCAACTTTTTGTTCTCCCGCTTCATTTTTCTTTGTAATAGGTGCTCCTTGATTTACTTTTTTACTTTTGTCGGAGGTTTCCCAATCTCCTTCTGCTAAAATTTTTTGAATTTCTAATGAAAAGTCAGTATTAATAAGGGACAAAATGGTATACATATAGGTAATTAAGTTTTTTACCTTCTTTTGTATGAACGTTCTCCTCCTCGATTTCCTCTGTGCGCAAAGCCTTCGATGTACTTCCTCTTTCAAGAACATCAAACTTGAAAATTATTTGATAATTTTTAAAATTTAACTAAGAAAAGTTAAATTACCGGTTTCTTCACATTTTTTGGAAAATTTGATTTTCTATGATCAATTTCAATTAGCTAAATTAAATGGTCAATTAAAAGTAGAGTTGGGCGGGATCGGGATCCCGGTCGGGATCGGGCGGGATTATCCCGGTTTTTTTGAATCCCGATCCCGCCCAACTCTAATTAAAAGTGATTTAAAGTTTGCTCGAGAAAAATTTTTATTTAGGCGAGGAAAATCATATTTAGGGACTAGAGCCTTCTATGATATACTTAAAAATAAGCACTCTTTCAATTTTGGAAGTACGGGGTCGATTTGTAAGTACTGTACTTCCAAATAAGTAGGATACGAATCTTTGGTATTGTTCAAAAAAACTGTTTCCTATTACGGATTACGGTATTGCCATCAATTTTGTTATAACTTAAATTTTTACACTATTTTATTAAGCCGAGGAAATACTACTTATATTTAGGGAAAAATAAAAAACCAAAAAACATAACCCTTGTAGTAGCTTTGTTTGATTTATTAAAAAATAATTTTTAATTAACTCTATGGGTAAAATTTATTCAACAAAAATACTTACATCGCTTTCGGATTCACTACTCAGCAATTCGTTCTGGTTAGATGGCTAAATTTAACAATTAAACCATTTTGAAAAACTAAATAAATCCACTAATGTGGGAAAACCTACCCTATCATCCTGATTTGTCTGTGTAATTGAAGCATTTATAGAATCAAGTTCAAATGTCTTAAATAAAATAATGTTTAGATTTAATAAATTTATTTATTCAGGCCGAAGCTAAGCTCATTATAACAACAGACATTACTAGAATAAGTGTCATAATTGTTTAACAATTAAAATAAATAAATTTTTTCACAAAAATAAGGGAGAAATTTCTTCCATTCCTTCATAATATTTCCGACAAAAAAAGATGACCGGTTCTCTCTCCCTCATGGGGTCACTTTGTATAGGACTACAGAGTCATTCGATTTCACTCGCAAAGTTGAGTTCAAATATGCAAGAATTTTCGGAACAAAAACTCTCAAGGATATAGGCACCTGAAAATCAAAAAGCCATATGAGGGAGTAAGCGCGGCGACCGTATCAAAGCGGCGCTCGACATGCCCGAATTCATACGCAGCGGCCTTGTGTTAGGGGTTAAAGCAATTGGTCACAACTTTGTCAAATTAAGTCAGACTTCTATGATTTTGGAGTCATCCGATTCAGCACGTCCCTCATATGGTTTTTCAGCTTTCAGGAGCCTATATCTTTGCGAATTTTCGTCTCCGGCAGAAAATTCCTAAATATTTGAACTCTGCTCGGCGAGAGGAATTGGATATAATACGAGTTTTCCAATTATTGGTCATATACTAGAGTACAGCATCCCTCATATTTTAAATATAGAGTTAATTTAATAGTTAAAAGATAGCCATAATCGTAGGTTTCGACATCGAGAGGAAAATTTGTTAAAATAAATCTTACCTCGCTGTCGGATTCATTACTCGTCGAATGTCCATCCCTTTTCCATTTATTTACATCCTCAATAGGATTGCTGGATTCTATCATATCTGACTTCGGAAATGCAAACCACTGACTAAAAATATCAGTCGATTTCTAAAATAATATATGCTGTACATATATCAGCCTTGAAAATTTAGTTACAAAGATTCTTTAATGTTTTTTGTAACCGATGTTATATTTTTTATAGCCTACATACTTTGACTGAAAGAAAATTCCATAGATTTGTAACTACATAATTTTCGAAAATTTTATTGAAAAATATCCATACACCAAGCTAGATATTTTGCTTAATTTTTTTCGTTTAAAAATTTCCAAAAAAAACAAAAATGACTAATAACTACAACTTATAATTTTCTATTTAAATGTTTATTAAATTCCTTACAGCATGATCAGAGACTTCCGTTGTTGGCAGGGGAAATTTAAATGACTAAATTAAATAAAATATAATATTATTTAAGAAGTTAAAGCAGATATACTGTATTTCCTCTAATTGAATGACTCTTTAGAGGATCATTCAAAAATAGAGTGGCAGGTCATTCCAATAAAGGAAATACGGTCTATTAAAAAAATTTCAGATACCCCTTCATCATGATCAACATTTCTATCGACATCTTCAACATTACTACCGCTAACATCGGTGATCACAGTTTGTTCATCGCCTGTCTTATCTCTCACCCAATTTCCAAAACTTGCAGCTGATTCCTAAAATTAAAAAAATTATGAAAAAATTCAGTGCTCAATTATTTCCTCTAATTGAATGACCCTCTGGTTCTTTTTCTTGAAATTTGTGATGAAAATTCTAACAATAATTTAATCCTTAACGATTTATTTAATGTCTATAAGTTCTTAAATATTTAGATTTTCTTTGGATTTTGAGTTTAGGTTTGGTTACATTTACATTTTTATATCGGAGCCTTTGCACAATTGGTCTAGGACCATCATTAGTTAACTGCAAGACTTTTCCCTCAACAAATGTGCTTTATCGACTGAGGTACCTGTGCATACATTCAACTTTTCCCTCCTTTATTATATCTTAAACCCCGCCAATTAGAGATTAATTTTTTTAATTTACAACTTACCAAGCTTTTAGTGCTATTATCATCTACGGCCGTAACGTTGGAATTAGAAATGTAATAGAGGAAAATAATTTGTAAAACAATTAAATTTATAGAAGATAACATCTTCCTAATCACTAGATTATCTTTTTCAAGTTTTTAACGGGTTTAGTTTAAATTATCTTTTGTATAGACACTAGAAATACTGAATAAAAAATTTTTATTTAGATATATTAGAATTTAAGGTTCCGTTTCTTTGTTGAGGACGGGGGGGGGTGTAATAAAATTTTATCTCCAGTTAATTTTTTTTAAATAAAGATTCCTTTCCATAAAAAAATAACCAATATTAAAATGTTGAACTTAATTACGGGGGTATCCGAATATAAATAAAACTTCAGATTCTGTATTTTTTCAAAGCCAAATATGACAGCTCTAGAGGGCACCTTTAAACATATTTACGTGAAAATCCTTTTCAATATACATATTAATTTTAAAATTTTTATTAAAAATTAATTTTTATATAATTTATTTTAAAATTGTCTATATAATTTTATTTAAAAAAAAATTTAAAGTGGCAAGAAAGATAAAATCCTCTCCCCCCCCCCTCCTCCCTCTCTCCCTCCCTTCCCAATAAAGACAGGAATCGATTGTCTAACTCGACAACTTCCATTGTTTAATAAAAAATTTAAGAGGAAGGCAGTCATGAGGAGGTAAGGGACCCCATGAGAGGGGAAAGGAAATTTACACATGACCCCGAAAAATTTTAAAAAGTTGGGAATTTCAAGACGTCAATAAAAAATTATGTCTGATATTATTAAAGAATTAATTATTAAAGAATTACCGCAAATAATTTAATTAAAGCCTTGGGCTTCTATTTTTAATATGTAGGTCTTTTCTGGGTTGCTTATATTAGATAGGGTCTTTTATTTTCAGATGGCCCCCTTAGTTGGGGCTGAATTAGATATAGGCTTCTAAATAAGTCAGGCTTCAATTAGATACGGTATCTGATACGGTATCTGTAAAAGATACTGTATCTGTAAAGATACGGTATCTGTAAAAATTATCAATTGAATAGATCAGCAAAACGACTGACTAAATGATCTTGTTTTCTCTTGTCCGTGTTTTGGTATGGTCCATATTTTGGCCGTTCCGTGTTCTGTCTTTCCCATGTTTTTCTCGTTCCATGTTCTGTCCGTTCCGTGTTTTGGCATTCCTTGTTCTGCCCCTCACCCTGTATTTTTAATACTCTAGCATTTTTCCATCATGAAACTGTTTCACTTTTACGGATACTTTTATTGACTAAACATTATTTTGTTTGGTGGTTGGGGGTTGGTCTGACGTTCGCTACATTTTTCTATCATCTCCGTTTGGTATTTTTGTCAGGAATTTACTATTAAATTCTATACTCTTTTACATACAAAAAATAATAATATACTATTTAATATTGTACAAACGTAAAATAAATAAAGCAATAATCGATATACTTTCTATCTAATATTTTTATTTTACTTTTAATAAATAAATAAATATTTTTTAACTTTTTTAAAATTTAAAACTTAATTTTAAGACAATGTCTGATCCACAAAATTACGGAAAACAACCAAAAGACCCCAATAAGCCTATGAAAGAACGAATGTTGGCTGGGGAACTTTATCGTATTGATAATGTTCTTGAACAAGAACAGGATTTAACGGCTAAATGGCTGGCTCGTTTAAATGATTCTTCTTGTTCCAGCCGTTCTGAACGGCAACAAATTATTAGAGAACGAATTGGGGCTATGGGAGAGGGTTGCGATATACGGCCACCTTTTTATTGTGATTATGGTTGGTGATTAATGATTTATGATATGTAGATGGACCTCACTAAAACATATGGATGTACACTCGGTTACATCCCGATACACCGCGAGCCCAGTATACCGCCGAGCTATAACTTTGTTCAGAATTGTCGAATCCGGGAGGTCCTGACATAGTTTGATTCAGCTCGACAAGCCGCATCAAACCATAGCAGAGCGTCCCAGCTTTGTTGGAGCAGGCCGATCGCAGTATATCGGCCTGTCCCATGTACACTTAATACTAGATATTGGTTGTGTGTTTATGTGTGAGTACGTAAGATTTTTTTGCTTTCCATTTTGGGAGGATTCCTACTCTTTAAGGCCAGGAAGTCAAAATTGTTTCAAATTTATCCATTTCTCCGAATTTTCCTTAAAAATGTCTAAATACATGCATAAAAATGAAATCCCAAGGTTGTGAGTTAGTTTAGTGAGTTAGTTAGTTTAGTTTAAAGTGAATTCCGACTTTATCTTGAATATTTTTAAATAAAATATTTTTCCAGGCTCAAACATTTTTATGGGAAAAGATGTCATTCTTAACTTTAATTGTTGTATTTTGGATGTGGTTACTGTTACAATTGGAGACGGCACTTTGTTTGGACCAAACGTTCAAATCTATCCTGCAGATCACCCAAGGGACAAAGAAACACGTTTAGAAGGTTGGGAATTTGGTCGGCCTATTAAAATAGGCAAAAATGTGTGGATTGGTGGAGGGGCAATGATACTTCCCGGAGTAACTATTGGGGATGATGCTATAATTGGGTAATTTAAAAATATTGAGACATCACTAAAAGATACACCTCTTGGGACTGAAAAAAAGCTTGATTTATTGGTAGCTTAATTAGAAACTCAAAAATTAGAACGTCATCAAGACGTAATGTAGTACTTTATTAAGGGACACGCTCAAGTAGTCGCGCGGCCATAACGGCGCAACGCCATAGCTTGCTGAAAAATTTCTGGCTCATCAATTTTGGTACCATTCTTTTTAGCTCGATGAAAGGAAAAGTTTAATGCTAAATTTGGTAATATTCGGAAATCTTGAAGCAAGTTATGGCTTTGCGCCGTTATGGCCGCGCGCCTACTTGGGCTGTACCCCTTTATCAATACCCTGCCCCCCTCTCTATTTGAGTCTCGGATTAATATTGCTTTTTTACTGTCAATCATTTTTTCTACCAAACATTACCTATAAAGTAAAACAGCTTTTACGAATATATTGTGTTAACAATTTAAAGCTGTTTTACTTTATAGGTTATTATGAAGGAAAAAATAAACGGCAACTAGGCCTAACGGAAAAAATTAACGTTTATAAAGAAGGAAATTTGCCAATTATAAGGTAGGGAAAAAATAAAAAGAAAATCATTCTGCGACATAAATAGGGGTGGGGGAGGGATATTAATAAAATGCCCAGATTGGAACATTAATTTCGTTGTGGGGGTTTTTAATATGGGGAATCAGCTTTACAATGCTGTAACTCGGTCCCAAGTAGGCGATTAATTTAGAGGGTATTTGAGGTTGTATTTTATAGTGAAGACGCCTTTATTATCTAAAAAATTATATTCTAAGTGCTGGCTCTGTAGTGACTAGAGATGTTCTGCCAAACACAACTGTTGCGGGAAATCCTGCGCGTCCTTTAACAAAAAAGTGTGGATGATTTTTACTGGAATTAAAGAGATAAATTGAAGAGGACATTTCATTTTTGCGTTAAAAAACTTGATATACCGTAAATATAATATATAGACTATTTCCAGTTGATTTTTTAAAATGTTGTCATTTTTCACTGGTTAAATAAAATTAAAGATTTTTTTCAAAAAAGTAATTTTAAAAATTCTAAAATATGAATTAGCAATATTTTAAACAATATTTTTAAAATTTCAACGATTATAAATTTATTTTATTTTTCTTCGTCGGTTTTGGTTGTAGTTGTGGTATTGACTCTATCTACGATATACGTCCTACGAAAGTGTATGCGTCGCAAATTTTTTTTTCAGTCCATATTTTGTCAATATTCTAGATTGAAGTCTATACAAATCCTCTATAATTATAAATTTAAAAACGTTATAAAGTAAAATTTTTTAAAATAATAAATATATTAAAAATGAAATTTATAGTTTTGAAACTTTGATATAAGACAATTTTAAAGAAAATGTAAAAATAAATAAAAAACAATTGACGAAAAAATAAATGATAAGAATTATTTAATATTTTTGAAGAAAAATTTTTATTAACTCATTAGAATGAAATAAATATGTATGCTTGGATATAAAATTGAATTGTTAAACAAAAAGTAAAGGAAATCAACAAGTTTTGTTAGAAAGAATTAATTCAATTGGCAATAAAATAAAAATGTTGGAAATTTTAGAAGTCAAGAACTCAAATTTTTTCCATTTTTTGCGTCGCAGGTGGTTGAAGATTAAGAAGAATATAGAGGGATTTAAGATTTAATTGGCAGGGATAATGCGAGATTTGAGGGTTAATTTACTCATATCACTTTAAATCCTCTTAATAAAACATCCAATTTCCGAATCCCACTTATCACGCTAACGATATCCATTTAAATCCCATTAATCACTGAAAATCTACCGATATCCCTCTAAATCCTCAGATATTCCTCCAAATTCATCTGAATCCATGCAACCCAAAAAGAAATTAGACATAACTTGAAGACTTCCCAAGTTATACTGTATCGACACAAACATTATCAAGATTGCATAAAATTTTGCGCCACAGCTATTGGAAATATGAAAAATAACATGTAGAACAAAGATTTCAGAAACACAGAGATGTTCGTAGATTAGTTAAATATATCTACCAAATTTCGACTTTTGAAACGACGTATAACTCAAACTTTTCATTAAATATCTGTTTCTTAGGGATTTTTATTTCCACGTTGTTTACAGCCACAAGCATTACATAAATGAAATCCAACTTTTGAATGACGGCGCCAGCGTGTTGTCTGTGTAACTCCGCAAGTATAACATTTACGATTGTTCATAGATGGCTGAAACAAAAGTATTTTATTCGTACCTTCATCGCCTCAGGCGAAAATTTTTGTGATTACTTACTTTTAAAGGGCCTCAGAAAACTGCTTGTACAATTTTCCTAATGATAGAGACAAACCTTTTTAGCTTTAGACAACAAATTTAATTGTCTACAACTTCCAGTCCTTCGATTATAATCGCCACAAACTTGACACAAATAATATTCTTTTAAGAATTTAAACCAATGTGTGCCTTGGTTAAATCCACAATAGAAACAATGTCGTTTGTTTCCTTCAACAATTTCGCCTATAATTAAGAATACATACATATAATATTATTTAATAGAAATTTACCCTGATGTATAGGGACACAAGCAGAGATGCGCCGAAATTTCGATATTCAATTTTCGACGTTTTTTTCTTTCGATTTCCGATTTTCGAAGATTTTTTTCTTAGACGCAGCTCTGGCCACAATGATTGCGTTAGCCATGAATAAAATAAAATTTACCTATTTGATTTTCTATGTAAATAATTCTACTTTTTTCTTTCAAATATTCAACTTTTTGTTTTTCTAACAATTCAATTTTATATCCAATTAAATTAATTTCCTTCCAATAACCTGACAAAATTTTCTTTTTATAATTTTCACTGTTTTCTATTAACATTTCTTTTTTATTACTTTTAATATTTTCTAAACTCTCATCCAATATAGAGGTTTCATAATAATTATTTACAATAGTAAAATTATTATTTAGGAGCACCTTAAATTTTAAATTAAATTTATGTATAGTAAGGTAGCTGGGTTATAGCTATTTCTCTCCTTTAGCTAGTGCAAAAGGTTATTCTGCGGCTGGGAGACAGAACTGATAACCGGACTTAGTAAGCGGGCCTCAATAGACCAGACTTAGGCATTAAATAGCTATATGCTTTACAGTATTTAGGTATAAGTTATTGTACTATACCTGTTTTTCCAAATCAGGCAGAATTTTTTGAATAATTCCATTATTTTCAATTCCAATAAAAATTTTTCTCTTTAATTGAGAGATATATTTTGAAGTATTATTTATTTTGACATTGAAAATATTTTTATCAGGATTAAATTCAAGTTGGCTATACAGTTTAGGGTTACCGTAGAGATTATCGTCTAATTTATTCTTTGTATTTAATTTCTTTATCAATACAAAACGTTTCTTTATTTCAACATTTTTTAGATAAATAAATTCTCTTTTTTCTTCCCAATCATCCTTGATTTTCACTCCAACGTTAACTACTCTTCCATTGCAATTTAAATTTAAATGAATATTTAGATATAAAATACAAAGAATTATAAATTTAAACATCTAAAATAAAAAAACAAATAGCTCTTTTAATAACTAAGCTACAACCGGAGGTTGTCCGGTTATGTCCGAGATTTAACTAATGTTGACGTGCACAAGAATAACAGTTTATCCGATGTAGAAATGAACAATGTGGAACAGTGACTAGCCCCGCTAGAGACTGACGCTTTCACTGGCTTTTATACTATAATGACACAATACACAACAAACTAACTACACTATTTTAATATTAAAATATTAAATAAATCAAGGTTAAAAACGTAAAACTTTTATAATTTTTAATTTGTGAGGTTTTATAATTAGAAATTAATAAAAATAAAAATAATTGTTTCAGTCGTTGTCCACAACTATGATATACATTTAGACTACAAAAATATCGAACATTATGCCTTGCTTTTCAGTTATCAAAATACTATAAATATGATGGAATATTTAAAAAAATATATAATAATTCTTAGTTAAAATAAAACATTTAAAAAATAATTATAAGACTGGCAAAGACATAGAGGGTCCCAACTACATATTGTACTATTTTAGACTTGATCTAAAGTTTAATTCGTTTATTTCTTTAATGTTTTGCTAGACTATTTAAAGAATGCACTTAAAGAAATCGTATAAATATGATAGGAAGGAAAGATCAAGGCCAAATTAGATCATTTCTATAGTTGATTGGTAGTCTCGTATAAAAATTTACAATACACAACGATGATTGAATTAAGAAAGAGGAACTAAACTCGAGGTCGGAATTTTGAAATTATTCTATTCCGTAACGTAATTCCTTTAGATGCTATGGAGATAAATTGAGAGAAATACAGAAAAAATTGAGAGAAATACTGAAGAATATTAGGGTACCGTCCCCGAATCTAACTAAACACAAAAATTGTCGCAACAGAAATTTAACTTTTTCTGAATAATTTTTGATTGTCCTTCCTCATATTGTGTAATTTTAACAAAACTTTTAATTATTGTCAAATATTCGTCACTAAAATTTATTTATTTAACCCACCCACCTTTTTTTATTTGCAAAAATTTTAGAGAAATAATCCTATTGTAGTATTATTTTCACAATTAAAGCTTAACAACAATAAAATTTTATACTTATTCCCATTTCCCCTATTTAATACAATTCCTAAAAAAATTTTTCCAAAAAAATTAATTTAAAAATTTTAATTTATGAATCAGCAACATTTTTAAATTAAAAATCATTTTAAATATTCAAACAATTTTAAATTTCTTCCATTTTTTCGTCGGTTCTGATTTTAGAGGGTACAGCCCAAGTAGTACGATGCAAGCCCATAACATGCTTCAAGATTTCTGAATTTTACCAATTTTAGTTTAAACGATTCTTCTCATTGAGATAAAGAGTTTGGACCAAAATTGATAAGGGCCAGAAAATTTCCAGCAAGTTTTGGCTTTGTGCCGTTATGGCCGCGCGTCTACTTTGGCGTGTGCCGATTTTTAGATAGATGAGACATTTAATATTTCTTAACATTTCCATTTAAGAGACTGGAGATATGCCTAAATAAAAATATGATCCCAACTGAAAAGTTCGGTTATTGAGATCGAGATTTTTCAAGATACCTATATCGTATGACTCTCACAATACAGCCTTCAATAAATATTACTTTTTTGCTTTTTTACCATTTTGAACTTATTACCAAATAAAGGGTTTCAGTTAAATTTTTAATTAAATTTCAAATTGCTAGAAAGGCTTTTCCATTGCCGTTTTCACATTTTTTCCTTCTTTAAGCCACTAAGCTTTCTTTAGTCTTCTTTAGTCTTTTAGAGACCAATTTTTATCTCTCACTTACCCAGCATTTCTGCCTTTCGGGCATTTTTCTTTCTATAAGGCATTAATACAAATTGAATATTTAAATGAAGGCTTTATGTAGAAAGAAAAAGAATTTTTCTTTTCCTATTTCTAAGCAAGTATTGATGTTTTAGCTAGAAAAAAATATAATTTTTGGACTGGAAGTTAATACACACACATGACTTTTTGTCTCTTTTTGGCATTTTTATAAGCAAAATTTACTAAAAAATTAGATGACAATGTTACAAAAATTTTAACTTTTTATTTGGTTCCCTGAATATACCATTTTAAAATGTGTTGGTTAAGAAATCTTGACCAAACATCTAGGCGAAAACACGAAATTATCTATTTAAAAATCGGAATTATTTAAAAATATTTTATTTTTATTTTAACAAAATTCCAAATTTATTTTTATTATTATTTCATAAACTTTTTTGATGATTCTTTTAATTTTCTTTTCCAAATTTATATATATTTTTTTAAAAATTTAGGCTTAATCATTCTTTTCTATGCTTCGTCTTTTTCATTTCTTTAAAAGTAAATTCCAATACCCCAAAACATTCACTTTTTCATCAACACCCAAAAAATTATTGTTGCGAATTATTATTGCTAATAATTTAAGCAGATTTGAGGAGATAGCGAGGGATTTCATGGGATGTTGTAGGACTTGAAGTGATTTAGTGGTAAATTTTGATTAAGAGAATATTGATGGATTTGGGTTTATTTAGAGGGATACATATCAAAAATGTAGTTTCGATTCCAATTGGTGACTAGAATTTTCAAAACTCATTGATACTGAGAAGAGTTTAAACGAGATATCAAGGAACTTCACCTGAGTTCTTAATCTTCTGCTATCCCTCTTATCTTCCTTAATCCAAAGTTATCCTCCAAATTCCTCTTAATCTTTCGATAATTTTTAAGCAGGCACACTTTTTTATATTCATTTTTATTACAACTTTATGCTTAATTTAATGGAACTTATCCTTAAAATTCTGATTCTTTCCATTCTTTTAAAATTACGAACTTAACTTACCTATTTCCATTTTTTGTATAATGTTCATAGTTATCCTACCTATTGCTTAAGATAGTAACCTCTGTTCAAACAATGTTTTATTTAAAAATAAATTATTGCGACAGTCGTATTTATTATTTTTTATTATCCCAATTAATACTTATTACTAATTTTTAGACTTTTCTAGATAGTTTTTTTTGTTTTTTGCTACATAAAACATAATTTTTTAATATTCTAAAATTTTTAAAATAAATTCAAAAATCCAGATTTTCGAATTTTCAAATTTTTAAAAATTATTAAAAAATATTTTTTATTTTTTTTTATTTTATTGGAAATTAAAATATTTTCATTTTAGATTTACAAAATTTTAGATATTAAGAATTTTTTCAAAATTTTAAAATTCGATTAGAAATTCTCAAAATTTAAATTTTCAAATCTTACCCCACTTATAATTTAAAAAAGTAAACAAATATCACAATAGTAAATAATTCAATTTAAAATTTCAATAGCTCTACTCATCTTCACACATTTTTTCTTTATTTATTTCAAACAAATTTCAAGTGTTTAATGAAATCTTATACATTGCTTTCATTAAATTTGTTAAATTGCCAATTAAAATAAATTAAATAAATTATTTTTTTAATAACTCGGATATTTTGTGCTTAGCGAATTTTCGTTAAAAATTAAATTAAATATATTGTCAGAACAACAAAAAATAAATTATTGACCTTCGGGATTCCTTACCCAAAAATATCAGGAACTCCCGAATTTTTGAAATTAAGGGAATTTTACTCTACATATTTTGGTTGGGAACTATGATGTACGTTAAGGCTAGGATAGGCGAGATTTTATGAACAAATCAAGTAAGGTTAATTAAATTAAGGATATAATGTCTAAGGCTTATATGACTTTTAGTCTTTATTCCTAAATCAAGACTTATTGGACTTTTTCTTCAGCAAAATTGAATAAAACATGGCTTTGATTTTTATTAATGATCTATTTGACTATCTTTAGGAAGGATCAAAATTTTCTAATTCATCACAATAAGGGCCCTATACATATATTCCTCTATTATTATGGGCAGGTCTTCAAGCTTGATTTTTTTTATTTGCCTTTGAAGGATCACTATAACCAGAGCCTTCCACAAAATTATTAAATTTTACAAAAATTTTAAACTTTAATTCTCTAGGTACTTCAAACTTGTAAATAAAATGAACGACCTTAGAATTTATTTGAAACTCCTAATACTTTCTTTAATTAATTTAATCGCCCAAACTGAATTATTAAACAATGAAAACCCATTATTCAACAATTCTTTGCTTGCTTTAGCTAATTTATTGCCTACAGAAAAAATAATAGAAAATGAAATAAATCAAAATAAAATTTCTTCAGAAAATGAAAAAAAGGATTATAAGTTAACAGCTAAAAATATTACTTTATTAATCCCAGAACTTCATTATTCGTCGTCTAATGGCCTAATAGAGTTAAGCAGTATTAATATAACAGCAGACTTTTTGGAAGTTGAATCTTCAGGTAATTATTAAAGGAAGAATTAGATACAGAAATACTGTAAAGCTTTTATTAATTACCCTAGGTAATTATTGTTTCGACCTTCCGCTCGTTGAAGTATTTAATAGAGGGGGGGGCGGGGTAAGTATACGAGGTTTGAAATTTGAATGTGTTTTAGAGCATTTGCTGGGGTAATTAATGGGCGTGGTGAGGGAGGACAATTAATAAAGATTATACGGTAAGTATAATCTTATGGCCTTAAGTTCTTAGATAATAAAGTAAACTTAGTAAAAGTCTTTCCTTGATTAGACAAATTTCAAATCATTCATGTTTACCTATTTATTTATCCTTCATAAATGAAAATTCTAGTAGCGAGAAAACTTACGGAATATCTTAAGCAAAAAATTTTTTCACTTTTCCATCATAAGTTGCCATTAAATTAAAATAGGCAACTTAATTGTTCTTCATGGTTCCGATATCCAGAATAATCCTTAACTTGCTAAAAATAATTTTGGAAAAGGCCGGAAACCGCTCTTAACTCTCCTCACTTTTCAAACACTTTTAACTCTCTTCTCTTTTTCAAAACTTTTATTAATTGTTGAAATAATTCAAGATAAACATGTAGCAGATGATATAAGTTCAAATTTATTTTATGAATATCCCGAATTGGTTTCTTCAATAAATAAATCTGTCAATCCTTGCAACGATTTTTATGAATTTGTTTGTAGTGGGTGGAAGGTTGAATAGATGTTTTTAAATAAAAAATTAAAAATATTTTTAAAGCATAACAATCCAATTGAAGCAGATAAAACAAGCTCAAATCAATTCCAATTAATTAGCAATTTAATTGAAAAAAGAGAAAAAGGTGAAAGAGGGATAAGTCAACTCTCATTTTTATATACCGAGGAGCATTTAAATGTCTAAGTGTCGGAATTCCGAACGATACATTATTTGTCCAAATATTTCTGGCTTAAAAACTTATATTTGTGGGGTCGATTAGACGTGAACAGTGCTAAAAACACATTATAAACCGACGTATTTTCAATTTTCGGTGTTCTAAAAATGAGGATTGACTGTATTATCATTATTCGATTAAATATTATTTCATATTCTTTAAAGAAATTCTTGATAATCGCCAAACTTTCCATTCATACCCCCCTTATGATAAAATGATGTTTAATTTATACGATTCTTGTTTGGATATTGCTAATAGGTTAAAAACTGGAAGTTCCCTTTTGCTACAAAAATTGAGGCAAATTTTTAAAAATTCTTTAAATAATTATGTAAAAAATTTTTTTTAGAAAACTTAAACAAAAAAGGGATATGAGGTACATTACTGACTGGCTAATTAACGTAAGAAACATTTAATATTTTAAAATTAAAAATTTTTAGGTGTGGCCAGTTAATTTATTTTACCAAATTAGTGTTGGACCCGATATGAGAAACACTTCTAGAAATATAATTACTGTATGTTTTTCTGTTTATTTATATGAGTTCAAAATTGAAACATTAAACAAAACATATAAATTCTAAAACATGTTTGTTATTCAAAAACATTAAATATTTTTCCCATGTTTTTGTTGTTAGCAAATGTTTTTCCAAAAAGTCGTGAAACTTTAAAAGATTATCTCCCTCAAAAGAATCCATTTCTTTATTTCCCAATTCCTCGGATGCGGCCCAGTAGTTTTTTCTTTGGATTGAGGTTTTTCGGTCTTTGACTGGACGAAGTTTTGGAAAACGAAGTTTTGCCCCTCACCCACTTATTTATTACTTAGAATGTTTGCGTAGGTTAATAAACATGTTTTTGTGCGGACCAAACATGTTTCTGATTTCGGGTTGTTATAACTGTTGGATGTTTTGTAAGATATTTTTAGATTGAGAGAAATGTTTTAAAATAAATGTTTACGCAACTCTCCACAACATGTTTCTTAAACATGTTTATATTATATTCCAGGAGTTTTTCTATTCGAGAAACATGTTCCCTAAACATTTGTTTACATGTAATTGTAAAACATTCTTAAAGTTTTGTAAATATTATTTGTTCGATCAGAAATTATCCTAAATATTTAACCTAAAATTATTTAAAGATAAATCCAAACAACGTGTTTTTAATGAGTGAAAAGCTTTATTTAGAAGAAAATATGGCACCAAAATATTTAGAAGCGTTAAAGGAATATTTAACTAAATTATTAGAATTATTATATACAGACGATAATGAACAAATAATTTTTAAAAAATTGAACAAAAAAGAAGATATTAGCCGTAGAGTAAATTCTTTTATTCAAGTTGAACTTCAAATGGCTAAAATAATTAATGAAACAGACAAACATTATGTAAACTTTTATTTTTTATTTATCAATACTTGAGCCCGGCTCGATACGATTTTTTTCGATATTTTTCGATTTATATTTTTCGATATTATGAAAAATATCGACATACCCCTCCGTCCGGGCTCTAATTAAGGCTCTTGTCCAGTTCATGCGTCCCATGAAAATTTATGAGTCCCATAAAAATTTATGCGTCCCATGAAGATTTATGAGTCCCAAAAATAATTTATGCGTCCCATGAAATGAATTGAAAAAATATTCAAAAATTACAAAATTTGACAGAATTTTGACTTAAGTCGCCGACTCTGATAGGTCTACTTAATGTCATATCTTTGTCAAATCTTGTCCAATCAAGTTGTTTTGGTGTCATTCGACTCAGCTTGACGAGTTCTTTCGAATGAGCTATCATTTGTACAAATTTGTGTGATTTTTAAATTTTCAGGGGTCTGTATTTCGGTCAAATCAAGTCGGATTTTTTTCGATTTTGGTGTCATTAGACACAGCTCGACGAGTTCTATAACTTAACATTGACTTAACATAACATTGGCCCAAAAAATTGACTCGTTGGCCCTTCAGCAATCAAGCATAACAAACACATTTTTTAAATGTTTTTTTTTTAATTTTGCAATATTTTTTCATTTCATGGGACGCACAAATTTTTATGGCACGCACAAATTATTTTTGGGACGCATAAATTTTTATTGGACTCATAAGTTATTTTTGGGACGCATAAATTTTTATGGGACTCATAAATTCTCTTGGGACGCATAAATCTTCATGGGACGCATGAACTGGACAAGAGCCCTAATTAATAGCAAGGATCTTGCCGACGTAAAAAATTTATTGCTTTTTGGAGGGGGTGGGGTCTACTTATGTATTAAGGCTAAAATATTCAATGAATGAATTAAGCAGTCAATAGAGATTGGAGTATATCTGACAAAATTATCCAGGATTTTGATCAAGTCTCGATCAAGACTTGGATTTCCTTTAATCTATGGGCTATGTACCCATAAATACTAGATAACCTTAATTATTGGCTTCGAATATGGGATTTGCTTACGCGAAGTACTATTAAACATACTACACCCGATTAAAAATATAATGTCACGCCTCAAGTCTAAAATGAGTTCTGAATTTATTTCCACTTATTTTTCAGGATAATGCTTATGCTGATGATGAATATTTAAGCATACAAAAATTTCAAAATAATTTGGCAGGGTCTATTAATTGGGTTAGATATCTTCAAAATATTTTACCCCAACAAGTTTTGCTACAAAAATATCCTGATGGGGTGGCTAATGTTGAGGCTAGAATTTCTGAAGTTACTCTAATTAAGGTGAAATTATTTTTTATGATTATTTTCCCTGATGAGGCCCAGGGGTTTTTCTTTAAAACTGAACTTGATAATTTACTCCGGAATGAAACCCACGAAACCTGATTTTATCAATACCAAGTTTCTGGGCCAACGGAAATTTTTTCTGGCCAACGCCAACCAACGTTTCTGGCCTCCCTTTGTATCAAACTCTACTTTGGGTAACTTTCTTGAAAACAATGCCAGGAAATCTTATTATACAGACTTGAACTTAAAAGATAGAAAGGATGTTTAATTCATTTCTAAAGTAATTTCTAAAATAATGTGTACTAAATTTACTAAACTTTTTACCAATTTAACAATAAATTTCAGAAATTCGATAGATTAGCTCAAAACTTGTCTGGTCAAGTATTAAGTGATTATATGGACTGGAAATTAATTCTTAGTGAAGTAACTTATTTAGATGACAGATTTTTAGATGTTGGATTTGTATGTTGTAAAAATGAAGACTTTAAGAACCATTTTTTAAATTTAATTAGGAGTTAGACAGAGTGCTACAAGGCTCAGTAGAGAGGCCTGCCCATTGGAAGGAATGCAAAAATGTGTTGATTAATGTGTTCCCGGCACTTATTGAGAGGGGTAAGTAGTTTGGTTGCTTTAATTAAGTCTAATACTTATCAGGATTGGAGCAAATTGTAATATATTGTTGTTATAAATAAGTTATTTTTTTGATAGGTCGATGAGTATTATTTTTAAAAATAATTTTTGGAACTCATAAGCTCTTTTGAAGCTTATGAGGATTTCGAATGCCTCCCGTCAGTCTGTGGTAAGATGAATAAGCGTTTATAACTTAGTCTCTTTTGTAATTGAGAGACTAATTTGGGCCCTCACGTCTTATGAAGTTTTTAAGTCTCTCAAGGATTTGAAGTCTCTAAAAATGATAGTTTTATCCGATTTATTTAATTTTTCAATTTTTAGTTTATATCCAAAGGTATATGAACGTAAATGCCACAAAGATACAAATTGAAGAAATGTTTCTAAACGTAAAAAAAGAGTTTCATTCAATGCTTGATCATAATGGGGTTTGAAAAAAACTTGTTTATTTTAAATTTATACTAAAGATTTTTTAAATTAGTGGATGGACGAACAAACAAAAATAGCGGCTTTTGAAAAGGTTTTGAAAATATCAAAATAATGATATTTAAATAAATTTTTAATTTAAAGTTGCAAAAATTGAGAGTGCTTATAGGGTATATGGACAGCATATTTAATGAAACAAAGCTTGAAAAATTGTATTCTGAGGTGCAAAATTAAATTTTATTATGAAAATAATTTATACTTTTTTAAGAAATTTTTAGATAATCTTTTTTAAATATTTCAAAAATATTTTAACAAAATATTTCAATTATTTTTCGAAAAATTCATGAAATTTTTGATTTTTTTTGAAAATTTTTTTGCTTTCGAAAATTTTTGAAAAATTAAAATATGTATTCTACTTCTCTCATCAAACTTTCCCAAAATCTCCTAAAAAATTTTAAAATAATTCTTTCAAGTTTACCGTCATTCCCGGCCAACCATTTGCCGAAGCAATGGATTCTCTAAATATTTTGATGAATCAAAAGTCAATGCTTCAATTATTAGATCCTGTTGAAGTTGAATTTAGCAGTTTGGGTATTAACGGATTTTATTATCCAATTAAGAATGTTATAGGTAAATAATTGAAAAAATTATTTAAAAAATTTTTTAATTTAAAAGTTTTGACTGGAGGTATTTTACAAGGTGTTTTCTTCAATTCGACTACTCGTCCAATGTATAAATTTTGAGAAATATTTAAAAATTTGGAAAATCTCATTATATCATTAGATGAAACATCGATGTTGTATAGGGATGTCGATTTGAAATTGAACTGACGAATAAAAAATTCCAACCCTAAATAACCTAGCCTTAATTGAACCGATAGTATAATAAATATTCAAAGATTATACAAGAACTGACAACCATACCGACATAACGAATAATATTTTAAAATCCAAATTACTCTCGTTCATCTACATATTTATTAAACCATTTTAGCTCAATGAATTACGGGTCAATCGGTGTAGTATTGGCACACGAAATAACACACGGGTTCGATAATAACGGAAGACTACACGATGAATTTGGAAATGTTAGGAATTGGTGGAAGAAGGAAACTGCTGCAGCATTTCAAAAACAAAAACAATGTTTTGTTGAACAATATGATGCTATTACAGTAAATGGATTGGATGGATTACATGTCTGTCGATCTTTTTTTAATTTGAATTTTTTTGAAAAACCGTCGTTTCATACTAGCCAAAAGATCCCTACTTAACAAAATGGATGTATAACGACGGGGGCTAACCAGACAGACTTTACTAGAATTCTTTTCCCAAATCCGGGTTTTTTCATAATTTCAGAGTTAATTTCAGATTTAAATCAGTTCGGATCCTGTCATGCTTAATTATAAGCCAAAAATTTTTATTAATTTTAGTCATAAAATAGACTTAGCCTAGGGACCTTAGGTATCTTATATACCATTTTTGTTTTTAAAGATTAATGGAAAAATGACTCAAGGTGAAAATATAGCAGATAATGGAGGGATGAGGTCAATTCTAATTGAAAGATTTTTTTATAAATTTTTTTAAAAAATTTAGAGCTGCATATAATGCAATGGAAATAGCATTGGAAAAGAATTCTATAGCCTCTCAACAAAAACTGAAAGGATTAGAGGAGTTTAGCGCTGAGCAATTGTTCTTCATAAACTACGCCTTTGTGGGTGTAAGATTTAGGAAAAAAATTATTTAATTTTTTAAGAGTTGGTGTACAAACCAACGCCCTGAAGCTGCCATTTTTGGAGCTGTTTATGATGTACATTCTCCTCCTGAAGCAAGGTATAGTTAATTGACAAAGATTAGTGTTAAGGAAAAATAGTGTGAAAAGGGCATTAATTTATCATTTGGAGCTTCTGTGAGAGGATCACGCAGATAGTCTGAGGAGGATAAAAAACATAAACTAAATTGAACCTTACGTTATTTTGAGAACGGCATTAAACTATGTAATTAAGTAGTGTGGAAGGAAATGGAATGTTTTAAAGAAATTTTAAGCATAATTTTTAAAAATAAAATATAATTTAGGGTTAATGTTGTTCTTGCCAACATGCCACAATTCTCCAATCATTTTAAATGTCAATCTGGTACACCAATGAATCCAAAAAAGAGATGCCAAGTTTGGTGATATATTCTTCGATTTTTGATAGAATAATCGAGGATTCTTTGGCTTAGTTATTTGGTTCAAGATTTACAAAAATTTTAGGTTTACTTCTGAAAATCTAAAGATCTTTTAAGAACCGAATAACAAATTATCTAGCTTATTTCCAGTATCTTTTTAGTATTTTTCCACATCGCTGGGACACATACTTGGGAACTCGTAAAAACAAGTAATCTGACTTAGGAAAATCAAATATTTAATATTTTTTGATTCTATTTGATCAGATATTTTTTTCATTTTGCCTTTCTTTAATGGGCCCTGTATATCTTGAACCGAAAATCTTCCATATCATTTTTTAATTTCGAAACATTTGTAAATATAAAACTACTGTAGAAATTGTTTACAAAATAAAAAATTATTAACTTACTTCCAACCAAGAAAGTTGGAAGTGGGTATGTGTGTGTAAACTGTTGTGTCTAAAAAACCGGGTTTTCGAGGATTTACTCCGAAACAATAAATTATATTGTTTTGTCTAAATATACAACGCCGTCTCCTCACACATCACTTTCCTACTTAAGTAAGCAAAATTTGCCCTATCAGCGTATTAATCGAGAGTTTCCATATAATATAATTAGGGTTGCCGTTTTCGAGTCGGGCCGACGTTCGAGTCATTTTTTTCGGGCCAGCCCGAGCGAGTCTTTTTCGTGGCCTCTAATCATTTATGTGCTTTCTACAGGTGCGGACACACCAATAAAAGTTCAAAAATCTCCATAAAATACATTTATTTCTTTATATATGTAGAACAATTTATTTAAATCTTTTAAAATTTTCTTTTATAATTTTCTTCACACATTAAAAGATACTTCTCTTTTTTCTATTTAGAATTAATCTTTCTTAAATTAAAAGAATAATATTCTTTTAGTATATTTGTTTCATTCTTCAACATAAAAATTCCATTTTTAATTTCTAATATTTTAGCTTCCACCCATTCCGTCTTGTCTTCAATTTTATCATAAAAATAAACTTGAACTTCTTCGCCAACTTGAAAATTATTTTCACTTTTAAATTTTCTAATATTAGAAATATTTCTATTAAATTCAGCTCCCTTCAATTTACATTTCTCTACAATCTCTACAACATAATTATTTCCTCTATTAATTTCTAATATTTTTGTTTTAATCCAATTAGTTTCTCCTGTTATTTTGTCAGTGTTAATTACCTCAACAATTTCATCAATTTCATAATGTTCCTCCAATTCACTATGCTTTTTTAAATTATTTGGATAACACCTTAATATTTCCCCACAAAATTCTCCACTTTCAATACGAACGATATACTCCTCCCCTTCTTTTCCTAATATTCTTCCTAAAACCCATTCATTATAATTCCAAATTTCAACTATTTCGTTAATTTGAAAGTCAACATTAAATTTCCGTATATCTTCTGAACATCGGGTAAATATTACGCCAGAAAGCGAATTATTTTTCAGTTCAACTTTATACTTTTCATTTTCAATTTTTACAATTTTTGCTAATAACCATTCTGTGTTGCCTGTAAAATTGCTCATATTCTTTACTTCGACAAATTCGCCAATTTTGTATTCTTGTTCTCCTTTTTGGCACCTATTTTAATTTTATTACTGTAAAGCATATTTTTTTATTTCCTAAGGCTGTGCAGTAGGCGGCGTGATGTAATGGATCAGTCCGGTCTACCGAAGATGCTGGTTCGCACCCAGCCGCCGATTAATCTTTTGAACTAGCTAAAGGAGAGAAATAGTAGCTATAGCCCACCTGCTTTACTTTATTTTATATTTAAATTATATACTCTTTAAAATCATTTTCTGTTGGAGACCATATCTCGTTTTTATATAACGGCAAGCTACATAACTAGCCCGCTTCGCGGGCTAGTTATGTAGCAAATCGCGTTCTTCTATAAGAAATACATATGCTTTATCCGAAGTACGTTTGGCCTTGGCGGTACAGTGCGTAATTCTATGGGTGTTGGAACCTAAGCCTTGCCCATTAGGGCCTTCGGCCCAAACTTCGTCCGCTCCGCGGCCGAATGGGCGCTGCGCGCCCATGGTGGGTTTGGTTACTTTGCTTTGCCTTCCAGGGCTGTCTCTAGGCGCTACGCGCGGATAAAAAAATATAAATTACGTAAATTTAAACCATAAAGATCAAGAGTTATTGGTAAACATTTTTATATACGACAATAATATTCAATTGGTAAAAATGTTCAAATTTTTTATATTGAGGTTCTCGGTTTCCACTAATATTTTATATTCGCAAAATAAAAACATTAGTGTACTCACACCCCGCGCCACGCGAAGGCGACCTCTTTAGCGGGGCCCTCCTTTGTGCCTTTTTCCATACCCTAATAGTCTTTCAATTATTTTGAATATTTGAAAATACCTTCTTGTATATGTAACTATGCAACACGAATTCTGTCCAGTGGGACGTCATAAGTGCTGCAAAGGTTATATACAATGTAATAATATACAATAAATTTTAAACTATATAATGAAAAGGCACATAGGAGGTTATATCAAAAATTAAATTTTTTTAGAAATTATCTTAAAATTTACATAAATAAATAATAACTAATTTTAAATAAAATAATTGGCATATTACATGGAAAAGCGATTGCTACATGTTATATTTTTATCGATAATATTGGCTATAATCTTCCTCGTCAACTTTGATTTTCACAATATAACGTAGCTGTACTTGTGTAGCGTCATAAATTACATAGCTATAATAAAAAAATTAAATTAAACCCTATAGCTTTTTTCATATTTATCACTAATTTTACATAAATATAATAGTCAATAACTATTTTCTGTTGCGTTTTCTATTAATTCATTTACTTTTAGAATAGGAGAATGAAGTGCTGACTCGGTATCTTAGAATTTGTTATTAGATATTTTAGTGTAATTTAAGGAATGGAAGGCTGGGAAAAATGGAAACTCAAAGCCGATATTACAAATTATATGAAACAAACTGATTGTAGATTTCGGACAATCCTTTCATTGCTTTGTTATTAATAACTCTTCCACATGGAACAATAATATCTTCAATTTTGCAATATTCATTAGGATCTGGTATAGTATCACCATATGCTAAATATAAAAGTTATGTGAACTCGGTTTTTATAACCTTTAACACTATTTTTGCCATTATTAAGGTTGGTAATATTCCGTCCATATTTTTCTTCTTGTATGTTACCCATAGCTACATCACAAAGTAATAGCAACTGTTCTGAGTCTTTCTGTTTAGTATAACAATAATTTACTGCTTTAGTTGACAAATCAGAGAAATATATTCCTTTGCCATAATTATATTCATTTGCTGAATAGGCTTCGTCTGGAGCAACTCTTTAAATAAATGCAGGTTATTACTCATTATGTAGCTAATGTAGCTAATTTAAGTTTAAACTTTTTTATTAAATTTTTAACCTTAATCCACTTCTTAGTATTCCAGCTATATTATGTAATGAAGTTCCATGCCAAAGAAGATAACGATTTCCAATTTCTTTTTTAAAATTTCGTAAATCTCCTTGTCTTTCAATTTTAAATATCTTTATAATATAAAAAATTATATTTAGCAATTTTTAAATATATTACAAAAAATAAAACTTACATCTATAGTTTTCAATTTACATGTATGTAATGGTGAATGTGAAAGCCTCAAGTACTGGTTTATTAAATCATATTCATATGTGCCTCGGTCAACAAGCTTGATTACTTGTTAAAATTAATTTTCAAAATAAATTATACCGTAATCGAGCACTTCAACCTTTTATAAATTATATCAAATATGTCTTCTGGCAGCTCTCTTTTCCCAAAGTCTGATTCCTTGTTGTAGACAAATCCAGCTGCGGTCCTTACAAACTTAAAATGGATATTTAATTAAAATTTATTTTTTTTTTCAAGATTAAGCGTAAAATTTTAAAAACCTCATTGCCAGTTGAATGGCTGCCTAGTTCAGCATTAAATATCCTTTCGATAAGTTTTATAATTTTTTCAGGTAATTTTGACTTTGAACCAGAACTATTTAGTTTCACAATTTCACATTTTTGTTCCACCGTGCAAGTATCTTCTTCTAGTCTTCTTTCTCTTTCTATTTCTCTTTCTGATTCATCGCTGGGCAAGGAATCTTCAACCATTTGTCCTGAGTCTATAAGAGCAAAATCTAATTCAGAATAGGGTTTCATTCCGGCTGCTACTCTTCTTTTATTGACTGCTTCTTTAGTGTAATAGGGTGCATGTTTCTTACACCATTCATCAGAGCCAACGTCATCCTCCGAATCCGATTCAACATGAGGTAAACGCTGATCCTTCCTGTTGTATAAATCCTCACAGCACGTGCACCAATATAAATATCTATTTTTCTTCGATTCATTCTTTTTTATAGCTACTATCGAAAGATCAATAATTTCATCAGTTCCGAAATTTCTAAAAAATTGTTTAAAAATGAATTAATATCTGCAAACATAGATTTTTTAGGGTTAATAAAGCTAAAATTGATCTAATTTTTTAAGGATTTATTTAAAGATTTCAAATTTAAATGTGGTTATAAAACTTAATTATATAGTTAATTTTTGTTTTAGTTTTAGATTAAATTTTTTACTAAATTGTTTTATTATTTTTAAATTAAATATTCTACCTTGCAACTACAGTTATTGTCCGACCGCAGTAAGATTTTTCACATCTATTACTAAATTAAAGGACTTTTGCAATTAACCTTTTATAATATACCCAAGCAGCCCTGCATGCTTGCGATGTACGGCATGACCACAACTATACACGCATAGTTTTTGTTTCTCATACAATATTCGCTCGCATTTGGCACATTTCATAGTGAGCTTTTTACCAACATGTAAACAAGGATAATCTATTTCATTTGCCTCGCAATTACTATAAATTATTAGTCAACTTTGTTGCTGTAATCAAGTAAATATATTTCACATACCGTCCTGCACCCCATGTACAGAAATGACCAGTACCAAGATCATTAATACTAACTTTGAATTCCCTCTTTGCTTCGATTGTTTTGTTGTAAATTTTATCACGGAGGAAATAATTACAGCGACCACACTTTATTCTTAAATAATTTAATAAAATCGAATGTTAATTATTGAACTTTTGGAGTGGTTGTTTCCTTCCAGGATGATCAGTACTTGGTTTATGTCTTGTTTCGCATAATGAACAAAATTCATCAGGGATACGCTTTGCAGTACTAATAAATAGATTTAAAAATGATAAATATACTCATATAAAATGCAAACTATTCATCCTCCTCCTGCCAGATTTTATGTTGAGGAATTCCTGTAGGTCCAAAGAAGATAATTTTTTCGCCTTCTGTTCTTCCGCTTTTTCGATATTTTAATGTACAAGAGCATAAATCATCATCGGTTAATCCTTTCAAAGTGCTAAGGCTTAGTTCTGCACTCAATTTGTTCAAATCTGCATAAGAAGGCTTTCCATAATAACCGCCGCCTCTTTGTGAACAATAGGTTGTCTTTCTAAAAATTTATAAATCTACCGAACTATTGTGCAACCCAACCTGTCTACCATAAACATATTCTCTTTTGTAATTGGCTCGTTGCATGATGGACACTCTTTATTATTATTGCTGGAGAAAAAATGATAATTTTTTTGATATTAAAGTTAGAGTTTAAAAACAATTTGAATATAAAAATATTTTCTAATATTTTTAATATTAGGCACCTTTTTTGGAAGCAAGCATAATGAATTTGTGTCATGCAGCACTTAAAGCGAACTCTCTTATCGGTTTGGTCAGACATTTGCATTACTTGACTGCATAAAATGCAAAAGTTAGGATGAGGCTGTTGGCATTCCTTACACAATCCACCAGTTTTTTTCAAACTTAAAAATTGGTTAAAAATATTGTTACGTGTTAGGTAATATTTTAGCTTTATAATAAATTTTTACTGTTTTTCCAATTCAAGGCCGTGACTAACAAAATAGCAGTTGCATTCGGACTCATAAGTACCATAGCCGGCAATTTTTCCACAAAAATTACAACGCACAAAGGGATTTTTTCCACATTTTGGACAGCGTCGGGCACCACCACCTCTAACCCTTAAAAATTATCATAAAACTTTTTTACAGTATATTTAACTATGTACCAGTCTAAGTAATTTGTAGAATTATGGTATCGATGGCCACAGTCTAGGGCTGAGCTTTCCTTCATAGCATCTTTACCACAAAATACACACGCATTCGGATCTAAATAAAGAAATTCAAAAGACCAACAAATAAACAGCCATACTTTCATGAAATTGTCCAGTTGAATCTCTTTGTCGTTTAAGCTGATCAGGTGTAGCAAATTTTCCATGTTTTGGACAAGTATTAGGATTTTTTATTGTCCTAAATCGATAAATGTAAATTACAGAAAATAATTTTAACCAATTCAAAAAATGTTGGGTATGAAAGGAGCATCCACAGACGGCCATGATTTTATCCTCCTCCACTGTGATCTCAAAAGTGCAAATTGGACACCATGCTTGATCTTAATTAATAGAAAATACTTTTGGGAAAATTGTTAAATCAAACAACTCGAATTTGATTTCGAAATAAGTTATAGACCTGTGAGTGATTTGAGTGTTGATCGACTTCTATCTGTTTTAGCTGTTTCCGCAGAGTTCTGTCGAGTCAACTTTTCTTTTCCAATTTCAAAAACAGGCGCTACCTCTGGTAAAGGATATTTAGTAACAGGTCCACATTTTGGACACTGTTCGGGGTGATTGTTACTCCTTAAACTAATTTAAAATACGTAAACGAACATATATACCAGGTGAGCCAGTGTTTTGTATGAAACAAACAACCGCATTTTGTTTGTGTCAGGTCGTCATTTTCAGCAAATTTTTTCTTACAAATGAAGCAATAAGTGACTAAATATTAATTTTTAACGATTTTTAAATAAAGTATATTGGAAACCAGTTTTGAGTGATGCAAGTGCTACAGTTTGTATTTTACTTGTTTTGGAATGATCGCCCCAAATACTTGAGACTTGAGGTGTTGATGGTCCAGGAGATTGAGATTCAGCTGTGGCATAACTTTCAGCATCAGAGCTTTCACTAGATGTCTGTTTCTCATGACGAATTTCAGATTTGCGCGAAATATTTTTCTTTTGCTCATATGGAGATGAAAGAAATTTTTTTCCCTTTTTCGGCATTATAAAATATATTAAAAAAATTTTTCTATAAAATAAAGAAAGTAAAGGTTGATATAAAGTGACTAGATGGTTAACGATGAAATTGAAAATTTAATTAAAAATATGGATTAAAAATTTAAGAAAAGTATATAAAATCAATTGTAATATGTTTATGGAAAAGATAACAAATTAGTCAATTTCAAATTAGTCAATTATGCAAATTGTGTTATATTGGAATCACATTAATTATATAAAGCCAAATATACTCAACAGAAAATTTTATTCAATCAATTGCATGTTCTAAATACTGCCCCGGAAGGATTTACGATTGAAATTGAGTCACCAATTTCAAAAGGGTTTTATGTGCTCCCACCCAGTTGAGGCATCCCCCCGGGATGTTAATCCTCAACCAGGATGGCGTGGGGCCTCCCGATAGCGGGTTCCCACTTCCTGTGTAGGACAGCACCTGTGTCCATCTCCACAGAAATACAGAGTTCCACCAAGCATTACTTATGGTGGTTCTGTAGCCATACTACTGTTACCAGTGCCACTTAGGCAACAGTAGTTGAGAGCCGGCCTTAAGATATCCCTCCCATTTTTATAAATTAATAATTTTGTTTATTATTCTGATTTTAATTCTAAAATTTATTCTGATTTTAATTCTGAAATTTATTCTGATTTTAATTTTTAAATTTATTCTGATTTTAATTCTGATTTTTATTCTGATTTTTTTATTGTGATTTTATTCTGAATTAGTTCTGATTTTGAATTCTGATTTTATTATGATTAAATTCTGATTTATTCTGATTTTTAATTTTGATTTTTATTCTTGATTTTTAATTCTGATTTTTATTCGGATCTTTAATTCTGATTTTTTTATTCTGATTTTATTCTGAATTTATTCAGATTTTGAATTCTGATTTTTAGTTCTAAATTTATTCTGATTTTTAGTTCTGAAATTTATTCAGATTTTTATTCTAAAATTTATTCTGATTTTTAATTCTGATTTTTATTCTGATTTTTTTATTCTGAAAACATTTGCACTCTGATTTTTTTATTCTCAAAACATTTGCACTAATGTCAAAACATTTCAAAAATTAAAGCATTTGTCAAAAAATTAGACAAATGTCAAAACATGTTCACAAATGTAAAAATCAAATGTCAATCTCATATGTCAAAACAATTAAAAATGTCAAAACATTTGGAATAATGTCAAAACAATTCAAAAATTTAAGCATATGTCAAAAAATTAGACAAATGTCAAAACATGTTCACAAATGTAAAATCAAATGTCAATCTCATATGTCAAAACATTTGCAATAAGGGCAAAACTATTCAAAAATTTAAGCATATGTCAAAAAATTAGACAAATGTCAAAACAATTTAAAAATCAAATGTCAATCTCATATGTCAAAACAATTAAAAATGTCAAAACATTTGCAATAATGTCAAAACAATTCAAAAATTTAAGCATATGTCAAAAAATTAGACAAATGTCAAAACAATTTAAAAATCAAATGTCAATCTCATATGTCAAAACAATTCAAAATGTCAAAACATTTGCACTAATGTCAAAACATTTCAAAAATTAAAGCATTTGTCAAAAAATTAGACAAATGTCAAAACATGTTCACAAATGTAAAAATCAAATGTCAATCTCATATGTCAAAACAATTAAAAATGTCAAAACATTTGGAATAATGTCAAAACAATTCAAAAATTTAAGCATATGTCAAAAAATTAGACAAATGTCAAAACAATTTAAAAATCAAATGTCAATCTCATATGTCAAAACAATTAAAAATGTCAAAACATTTGCACTAATGTCAAAACATTTCAAAAATTAAAGCATATGTCAAAAAATTAGACAAATGTCAAAACATGTTCACAAATGTAAAAATCAAATGTCAATCTCATATGTCAAAACAATTAAAAATGTCAAAACATTTGGAATAATGTCAAAACAATTCAAAAATTTAAGCATATGTCAAAAATATTAGACAAATGTCAAAACAATTTAAAAATCAAATGTCAATCTCATATGTCAAAACAATTAAAAATGTCAAAACATTTGCACTAATGTCAAAACATTTCAAAAATTAAAGCATATGTCAAAAAATTAGACAAATGTCAAAACATGTTCACAAATGTAAAAATCAAATGTCAATCTCATATGTCAAAACAATTAAAAATGTCAAAACATTTGGAATAATGTCAAAACAATTCAAAAATTTAAGCATATGTCAAAAAATTAGACAAATGTCAAAACATGTTTACAAATGTAATAACAATTAAAACTGTTAAAACATTTACACTAATGTCAAAAATATTCAAAAATTTTCTCATATGTAAAAAATTTTTTACAAATGTCAGGACATTTTCGCAAATGTCAAAATCAAATTTCAATCTCATATGTAAAAGATTTAACAAATGTCAATGCATTTTCTAATTTGTATTCTAATTTTTATTTCTGTTTTTTATTTTTAATTTTAAATTCTAATTTTTAATTCTGATTTTTATTCTGATTTAATTCTGAAATTTAATGATAATTTTTTTCCTATTTTGAATTTCAAATTAATTGTAATTTTAAATACAAATTTTTATTTTTAATTATATTTAAATTTTTAAACAAATCCTAAACGTTTCAGGAATTTGGTACCTGATAGCCGGGAAGCGGTCGCATGAAAGCGCCCTGAATCCCGGCTATCAGGTACCCTTAACCCCCATACCCCTAAATATAAAAAACTAATTTTATACCCCTAAATATAAAAAACTAATTTTAAAAAATTATTTTTATTTTTATATGCCATATTTTTGCAGCAATATGGCTTGTTTTTTAAAATGAATTGCTCTGGACAGAGAACAATCCAAACAAAAACCAAGCCAGCAGAGAGAAATCTCTCTATATATTTAAGAGAGAATTTACTCTCGCTGATGACTGCAGTGCCAAATTTTTTGCAGCAGTCAACACGAGAGTAAATTCTCTCTTTTATAAATAGAGAAATTTCTCTCTGCGGCTTGGTTTTTGCTAGAATTGTTCTCTGTTCAGATCAATTCATTGCAAAAAGCAAGCCATATCGTGTATAAAATATGGAAATAAAATTTGGAAATTAAAAAAGAGAAAAGTAACTTCATTTATTTAAATAGGTCAATTAATTTTTTAAAGAATTATAATGTAAATTTTTATGTAAAATTTATATTTTTCATTTTTTAAAATTTTATAATGTTAAAAAGTTGTAAATTGTTAAAAAATTTCTAAATTATGTATACAGAAATTTTCTGCATGTAAAAGAAGTTTTAAATTTTAAAAAATTAAAAACTTTTTATGTAATAAAATTAAAAATTTTTTAAAAATTTCAACAATTTAAAGAAACACACACAAACACCCAAACTTGAAATATAGTGGAATAAGGCACGCTGAGTCTGAATCCGAAGTCGAAAAAATATTTAAAGATTTTCGTACAAAGTTAGAGTCTGGAAAGTATTTGAGTCTCAGACACTTTTTAACAGTTTTCTGACAAAATAATCTTGAAATATAGTGGAACAGCAACCAAAGAGTCTGAATCCGAAGTCAAAAAATGTTTTAAAAAATTTTGTGTCAAGTTAGAGTCTTAAAACCCTTTCAGTCCCAGACACATTTTACCCCTTTTCCGGCACAAAAAAACATGAAATATAGTGGAATAAGGCACGCTGAGTCTGAATCCGAAGTTTAAAATGTTTTTAAAAATTCCGAAGTCTAAAATGTTTTTTAAAATTTTGTGCAAAGTTATAGTCTTCAAATCCTTTCAGTCCAAGACATATTTTTACCACTTTTTCGGCTTAAAAACATGAAATATAGTGGAATAACTCACGCAGAGTCTGAATCCGAAGTCAAAAAATGTTTTAAAAAATTTTGTGCGAAGTCAGAGTCTTAAAACCCTTTCAGTCTCATACACATTTTACCCCTTTTCCGGCACAAAAAAACATGGTATATAGTGGAATAAGGCACCCTCCACACCCCTCCACCATGGCCGCTTCGCGGCCATGGTGAGTTTAGTATTAAAGGCTTGCCTTCCAGGCTGCCAATAGCCGATCAGCGGGTCAAAAATGCAATTTTGAAATTTTCAGTCCCAGACTGAAAATGTTCACACTTGAGACTCAAGTGTACTTTTGTTAAAAAACTATTTTAAACAGTCCCTAACATCATTCTACAGCATCCCCCACCCTTGAAAATCATTCCCGCGGCCCCAGACTCTATTTGAAACCCCAGACTCAAGTGTCCCCCTCGAAAATATTTTTAAAAAAACCGCCATCAGCGATAACCTATAAGTCCTCGGAATTGGCCCAATCCGACCAACAACTGGAAAGTTAGTATTTTCACCGATGCCTAACTTCCCAGATCGGACGGGTAACTGCGCCAAATTTAAAAATTTTTTAAATCAAAAAAATGCTAAAATTTTGACTTTTTCCGGGGCCATAACTCGGTCCAATGGAAATTTTATCAAACGTGTTATAGCTCATTCGACGCAGCTCGTCGAGCTCTACAATAATCCCTAAACTCCGAAACCGGTACATTTCGACTTCGAACAAAAAAAGTCAAAAAACCTTAAATTTTTGACAAAAAATTTTTTTAAACCGGAATAACTTTTTTGAAAGTCCGGTGACCCCCGGCATATTATACACCATTCGACGCGGAATCACCTCCTCTATAACCCAAAACAAAAAAACCTCAGATATCTCACCCCCACAACGAGTAATACCACTTGTGGCAAAGTGTCGTTTCTGAGGTACCCTCGCCATTTTCGTATCTAGTCCTGGGAAAATTGTCGGATCGGTGCGAGTCATATATCATTCGATAGCCCTTTAAAATCTCTTCATGGCCGCCAGCAAAAACAAAATTTTTTTCTCCCAAAAAATTTTCAAAAAAAATTTTTGAAATTTTCAACCAAAATTTCCCGAAAGGGTTTAGGCCAAAAAATTTTTCGGAGCGTGGATAGAAAGTTGCCCCTATCACTCATCTATCCAATAAAAAAGACCGCATCGAAATATCTCAAATATTCGCTTGATGCAAAAATGTAGAAAAATGAACCCCCCCTCTTTTTTTATATAATATATAAATATTTTTTATTTACAAAATTCTGCCTGTGTTTGTCAAACATATTATTTTTCTTCTGAGTTAAACTTTTTTTTTCAGAAGACGATACTTCGTCTAAAAATTAAATTGAATGAATTAAAGAAAATTAAAGAAAAAACTGGCCCAGAAATTTCATGATTCGCCTTGATTCGCTTTCAAAAGTACCATAAGAATTTGAAAAATGTGATAAAATTATTAATAAGGGAATAAACATTTATAAAATTTAGTTTTAAAATATTTATTCAATATCTAAAATACCGCTAAAATCAAGAATATAAAGAATTATGAAAAATAAATATAATCCAGGCTTTCAGACTTTTTACTCAGACTTTTTAACAACTGGCAACTACTAAAGGAAAATGTAAAATGAACAAAATTATTTTTAAACATTATTAAGAAATATCTCCGCGATGGACCTTGTCTAAGGCACTTGTCGATAATTTCTTAATCTGCACTTATTAAGAGACTAAGTCCCTTACTATGTAGCTTATTGATAGATATTTCTTAATAATAAAATATTGAGATTAACTTTTATGATAAATATATAATTTAATTACACAAAGCCCTTGGCATAGAAACTTTGAGTTCCAACAGTGAGACTCGGCACAGGAATGTTAAGCCTCTTCAGAAAATAGCTTGGCATATGTCAGAATACTCGCCTTATGGGAATAACATTTTAAGTTGCAACTTTAAAACTTTAAAGCTAGGATTGGGGTTTTCGAGTCGGGCCGACGTTCGAGTCATTTTTTCGGCCTCATTTTTATCGGACCGGTCCGACCGATTCTTTTTCGGGTAAAAATTCTATGCCCGACTCGATCTTTCGGCCCGGACTCTAAATATAATATTTGTTTTTCTAATCTTTGAACGTATTCTCAAATGTCGCATTCTCAGCACCTAAAACATCATTCGGGAGCCGTTTATATAAAATTAAAATATTACTTTAAATTATTAACAAAAATTTTATTCTTTAAAATTAAAATATTATTAAAGATTTTAATTTTTAAATTCTTTGAAAATTGAAGATTTTCTTAGAAATATTCTTCATTAAATGCTTAATGCTAAAATCATAGCAAAAATGCTTGAAAGAATGTAGTTAATTATTCCTTTCTTAAATTTAATTGAAATTGCGCCATTACAACGCTGCCCTGAACAAAAACATTGTTCAACACTTAAATGCTGAAAAAAAATAAATTTTAATTATACTCTCATTTTCTTTGGATGAAGTATTGTTCCTTCCGCTAACCCCCATATTTTTTTATTCATAGGGACCCTTCAGAATTCCATTTTTCAGTCATTAAATCTTTTTTAATAAACTTTTTTTATTTTTTATACCTGTGGAATTTGTGTATCGCCAAGTTGGGAAAGTTCTGATTGTCTTTCTATAGTTATACAACTCTGGGTATTAAGAGGATTGAATGGGGAACATCCACGCATTTCTAACCAACGCCCTTGGAATATTAAAAAATATAAAAATTTTATTCTAGTATTTTTAATTACCGTTGTGGTAACCAATAGTTTTAGTGCACCAAGCACCTAAAGATTATAAAAAATTATATGTATGTAAAAACTATATCAACTTTCCATATAATAAACATGAAGGAATCGGGGAAAGTTTATCTTAACCGTAGTTATTTGGAGATAAAAATATTTGGTATTAGATGTTTCCTTTTACACAATTCAATGAGATGGGAGTGTTAATTTATTTAAAAAAATTCATCTATCAGGGATGAAAATTGTTTTCAGATAAATTGTTTTAAGTTGAAAGACATAGAAGGGAGGCTGCCTATATTTTGGAACAATCCGTGCCTATGTACCAAACTATCGTGGTAATAACAAGGATAAATTTTCGGTTTTCTCATACTTCCTAATACCTTCTATCAACCACTTCTTGTTAATTTCGTTACTACCGATACTCCTAAAGAATTTAATATTCTAAAATTTCACCGGTGCAATATGTACGCACATCACGGTGGCAATCCCCCTCCATATCATTCCGCATACATTTTAAACATTCAACCACTAAAAATGAATTTACAGTTTTAATTAAGTTTTATTTTTAAAAGCAAACTTCCTGAAGCTTTTTTACAGTCAGGTCCCCACCCATCACTCGCTTGTTGTCCTTTTGCGAATTTATCGTTAATTAATAGTTTATTGTTGCAAGGGTCTGATTGCTTTATTTAAATAATTTCAAAAAATTAAATAAAAATGAGTGTACTTGTGATGCCTGGCACAAACTTAGCCCTACTGTTGCTTGCCGGACAAATTCAATTTTATTTGCTGACACTTAAATGGCAAATTTATTTTAGGCTAAAATATCATTCAGAGAATTATATTTATCAGTGTGTTTACTGGACCATATGATCAGTTTCCTCGCCCAGTACCAAACTAAATAACCTAATCTTAAATTAATGGTTATCTAGTAATCATCTAGCCTCGAGTTCAACTGTATTTTTAGGTATTTTTCTGGGGTTTGTTTAAAGGATATATAATAATATGGGATAAGAGATACGGAGATATGTATATCAGGCTCTCTCACTCAATCTCGATTTTTAAGAATTTAAGGATTCTAGAAAACTGATCTAAAATCCAAAAATAAATATTCCTTTCAAATACATACCAACAGTTGCATTCTGATTAGAAGCTCCATAAACACATTCCAAATTCCCAGTAGGAACTGGATAGTCTGGAGGAAAGAAATCATTAAGACAACCTCTTACTATTGAATATATTCCATCTAAAATGGGAGAAAAAATTTTGAAACGAAGCGGGGAAATACACACTTGAGACAATCAACATTTCAATACAAACACCCCCTGAACAATGCGACATTGGTTGTATATTTGTTGTACTGCCTTTTTCTCCACATTTATCAAGAAATGCAAATTGTTTTAACTTTAAATATCAATGTATTATTGATAAGATCCCCCCTCGAGATATTTCCTATCGAATTATCTCCCAAAAATAGGACAGATTATTACCATGCGGCTGACTACTAGACTATGGACCTTGGCGGCTTTTAGAAATTGTGAATTCCCGCCCAGAAACCGTTAGAAGCCAGAATTTCAGTGCAGGCATGGCGGGAGCCCCATTAGAGACTATTAGATACACTATTACGTCAATATATTCGATACCTTATTAGGGTTGCCAGTACCAGCATCACCTTCAAAAAATACTTGAGGCGCTAAACGTAGCCCTGTTCCCTGCCATTCACTCTGTAATATCGGCGATGCACAAGAATAACAACTAAACTTTTTTAAAGCTTTATATTTTTTAGAGTTATAATTACTCGAATTCAGCTAATACTCCATCAAATAAACTGATTCCAATAATTGAATAAAATAAAAAATTAAAAAAATAAAATTTGGACATGTTTAGATTGCTAAAATTTTAAGTAAAAGTTTATGTGTATTTTCTAGAAAGGAAATGAGAATCATGACATTAGCAACACCAAACCCCGTCAAGATTAAGACAATTGGATTTCTCAAGTGTCGTTTTAATCATGGAATAGATTCAGAATACTTCGGCGAAATAATCCCCACTTGTTCGATTTTCTTAAATTTCCTATCTATACCCCGTAAGATTATAGGTTAGAAACCGAACGAAACTGAGAATTTTATCAGTTCGTTTTCATAAATCCGCAGATATGTAATAATGACTAATTCAAATCTTTGATTTTGAAAAAAATTAGTCTTTGATTAAAAAATTTAAATTACATCAAATTAAAAATTAAATGAAAATATTTATTAAATAAAATTAAAATAATTATAAATTAAAAATATTTTTTTGCTCAATAAAATGAAAATGAAATGCTTTATAAAGCAGCGTTTCTAGAAAAAAAAAGAATATTTATCATCTTCTTTAGCACTTTCTAAAATCAAACTTTGCCAATAAATCCAAAATACAAACAAAAAATGACTAATTTTCTTTAGTTTTTGGTTATGAAATAATACCTGAAAATGGTTTTCTTCTTTTTGAAAAATCAGAACAGAAAAATCAGAAGAAAAATCAGAACAGAAAAATAAGAAGAAAAAAATCAGAAGAAAAATCAGAACAGAAAAATCAGAAGAAAAAAATCAGAAGAAAAATCAGAAGAAAAATCAGAAGAAAAAATCGGAACAGAAAAATCAGAAGAAAAATCAGAAGAAAAAAATCACAAGAAAGAATCAGAACAGAAAAATCAGAAGAAAAAAATCAGAAGAAAAATCAGAACAGAAAAATCAGAAGAAAAAAATCAGAAGAAAAATCAGAACAGAAAAATCAGAAGAAAGAATCAGAAGAAAAAAATCAGAAGAAAAATCAGAAGAAAAATCAGAAGAAAAAAATCACAAGAAAGAATCAGAACAGAAAAATCAGAAGAAAAAAATCAGAAGAAAAATCAGAACAGAAAAATCAGAAGAAAAAAATCAGAAGAAAAATCAGAAGAAAAAATCAGAACAGAAAAATCAGAAGAAAAATCAGAAGAAAAAATCAGAACAGAAAAATCAGAAGAAAAATCAGAAGAAAAAAATCAGAAGAAAAATCAGAACAGAAAAATCAGAAGAAAAAAATCAGAAGAAAAATCAGAAGAAAAAATCAGAACAGAAAAATCAGAAGAAAAATCAGAAGAAAAAAATCACAAGAAAGAATCAGAACAGAAAAATCAGAAGAAAAAAATCAGAAGAAAAATCAGAACAGAAAAATCAGAAGAAAAAAATCAGATGAAAAATCAGAAGAAAAAATCAGAACAGAAAAATCAGAAGAAAAAAATCAGAAGAAAAATCAGAAGAAAAAATCAGAACAGAAAAATCAGAAGAAAAATCAGAAGAAAAAAATCACAAGAAAGAATCAGAACAGAAAAATCAGAAGAAAAAAATCAGAAGAAAAATCAGAACAGAAAAATCAGAAGAAAAAAATCAGAAGAAAAATCAGAAGAAAAAATCAGAACAGAAAAATCAGAAGAAAAATCAGAAGAAAAAAATCACAAGAAAAAATCAGAACAGAAAAATCAGAAGAAAAAAATCACAAGAAAGAATCAGAACAGAAAAATCAGAAGAAAAAAATCAGAAGAAAAATCAGAACAGAAAAATCAGAAGAAAAAAATCAGAACAGAAAAATCAGAAGAAAAAAATCAAGACAGAAAAATCAGAAGAAAAATCAGAAGAAAAAATCAGAACATCAGAACAAAAAAATTTTCTAGAAAAAATAACTTCGGGCGCCTATTCGTCCCGCGCTTATTCGTCTCGCGCCTATTTGTCTCGGCGCCTATTCGTCCTGCTCCGACTTTTACAACCCATCAAAAATTTCTTACTGATATATAGGGCATATATATAATAAATGAATAAAAGGATTGAGTGTGGAGCTCAGTTAAGATTGTGGAGGGCACAGACATTCAAGTCTGGTGCCAAACATCGACTAAAGTCGGAAAACAACACCAGCCCCCTCTCTTCACCAATTACCCCCTCTCTTCACCACCTACCCATAGACATTCAGGTCTGGTGCCAAATATCGACAAAGTCGGGAAACAACACCAACCACCTCTCTCCACCACCTACCCTTTCTCCACCACCCTTCCCCCTCACGGCCAGGAGGAAAAGACTTTCCTTAGCGAAGGTTTTGTGGAGGGTAGCAGGCTTGTAAAATATGCTACATGGAGGTAGGATGCGCCATATAAGGCGCAAGTGACTTGTAATTGCATCGGTGTCCGATGAAACTTCTGCGCTCCGATTTTTTTATAAATTTTTTTAAACGGAAATTCTAATTTACCCTAATTTCTAGTGTTTAGACCATTCATTCCCTCAATTTTCTCGTTTTTATTACTCAAATTACCTCTAATTATTTAAGATTTATCGATTAACCATCCAATCTCCTCCTAAATTCCTCTAGTTTTCATGTTTTTCAAACTCTCCGGAACCCAGACATTTTTTTTAAATTAATTCGATGGATAGTTTCAAAGAATATTCCAAGATAAAAAATTAAGTACTATGTAGATCTTTAATTATTTTTAATCTTTTAATCAATTTTAATAGAAGGAAAGATTAACAAAAAAAAGTTTATGTTTCAAATTTTAATGAAAAAATTGTGTTTTTTAGTCTTCAAAATTGCCTTATTTTAGTATGGCTATGGGAAAAAATAAAAAAATGAAAAATATTGTAGTATATAAATACGGGGGGAGGGGGATCAAAATTTTGTCAAAGTACGGCCAGAATAAATCAGGTGAGTCGGGCTGTAATTCAGATCAGAAATGGGTCAGGTTGCCCGAAACATAGTCTTTTTCGTTCAGAAACCCGATCAGAAAAAAATTACGAAATCCTTCTTACTTTTTGTCAACCTAGCCATCCCTGTTTCAGGTCCTATAATTAGTGAAAATATCAATGCACTTTTATTAATTTTTAAAGTTAAAAATGGTGGATAGTAAACGATCAGTTTGGCAATCTGTGAATTTATATTAAATTTAGAAATTAATAAACTTTAAAGTTTAAGGCATTTTAAATCGACTGTCAACCCACAGACTGCCAAGAATATTTTTTAAAAAATAATTTGGTAGAATAGGTCAACTAGCAAGTTAATAAAAAATAATATTAAAAAGTCAGTTAGGCGTAAATAAATAAATAAAGTCTCCAAAACATCAAATAATTCTCCTCAAACTTGATTATTATTCAATTTAGTCTTAACACCCCTTCGGTTATCCATTTCCTCATAAACTTGCTCGAGCGTTTTATTCTTGGTCTCGGGCAAAAACTTGAGTGCAAACAGAATAAATATTAGCAACAGAGCAGTGAATACAAAGAAGGAATATTCAGCCAGAATACCCTAAAAACAAAAATGTTTTGAAAAAATTATGATTTAATTTGTTTTAATTTTCTTCTGATATTTAAAAATTCTGGTTTGTTCTGATTAAAATTTGTTCATGTTTATATTAAATTCTGGTCGGTTTTCTATGAAGTTTGTTTGGAAATATTCTGATTTTACATGTTTAAACTTAAGTTTGTAAATGTTTAGAATTAATTCTGATTTGTAAACTTGAGTTTGTTCGTTAAGTATTTTTAAATGTTTTAATTAATTTTAGTTTAAATTTTTTCATTTTTTGTTCAGCAATAATTTTGTCTTTTATCATATTAGAAAATTTAAAATTTTTTAAAACTCACATCAATAATTGGGAAGAACGTAGCAACGAGTATAACACAAATCCAATTTACAGTGACCGCAAAAGTGCTGGCAACACCACGCAAATTTGAAGGGAACATTTCATTTACATAGAACCAGGGGATAGATCCTAAAATAAATTTAAAATTTTAAAATAATTTTAATAAAATTCACCTGGTCCAGTTGCGAATGAGATGACAAAGAGTAGAACAAAAATAATTGAAAGGAAGGAGACAAATTCAATAGACTAAAAATTAATTTTTAAATTGTTCTGATTTAATTTGTTTGTAAGAAATTCTGAATTAATTTGTTTATTGTTGTGTTGATATTTACAAATTCTGGTTTGTTTTAATTTAATTCTGGTTTTTTAAAATTGTTTCTGAACTTGATTTTAAATGTTTTAGTTTAAATTCATGTTTTAAATTAATTATGGTTTTTGTTCTAATAAATTCTGGTCTGTTTTAAACTAATTCTGGTTTTTATTTAATTCTGGTTTGTAAATGTTTTTATTGTACCTTAGCAACAAGCATAGAAATAGCAATCATTGCCGTTGAGAAGCACATTCCAACCATTCCAGTAATATGAAGAGTTCTACGTCCAAAGCGGGGATGTTCAACCTTTGAAAAATTTAAATGTAGAAGATAAAGCTTTTTCAATATTATACCAAATAAACAGACACAACAGTCATCAAAACATTTATAGCCCCCATTGCAATTGTGGCATAGTTTGGCCCTTTAAATAAAAATTCATGACTGTCAGCTAGCAAAAATTTTTTAAAAGCTCTCACATTGTCCTTTAAGACCGGCTCCCTTGAAAATAGCAGTCGAATAAAACATAGCTATAAAAAATAATTTTGTTAAAATAATTCCCCAGAATAACCCCACCAGCGTTAATTCCACTCAATTGTTGAGAAATCATCATAAACAAAGCAAGAACCAAAGGCCATGGAAGTCTGGTACCATAAATGTCTTTCATTGAGGAAGGAGCTCCAGAATTAGCCTTTGCAGCTTCGTCAGAAATTAAGTCAAGTTCAGCTTGAACCTATAAACAATCCAAAATAAAATCAGAATTAAATCAGAATTCTGGTTCCAAATATGGTTTGATAAATTTAAATTCTGGTTTTTGAAATAAAATAAAAATTCTGGTTTTGCAAAATAAAATCAGAATTAAAAACAAACATCGTCACTCTCACGAAGTTTTTTCAAGTCTTTCTCTGCTTGATCTCTTTGGCCTTTAACAACAATAGTGAATTCAGGGGTCTCAGGGCAGAATGTAAGAGTGCACAGTTGAACAATAACAGGCACCTTTGAAAAATAAATAAATATTAAAAGGGATTTTTGAGTGGAAAATTAATTTTTAAATTTTCCATTCAAAATTAAAAATTATTTAAGAGGAAAACAGAAAGGATTAGAACGAAAACAGGTCACTCTACTAGGACCCTGTCTTCTTCGAAGGTTATAACTAAACGTAAAAATATCATGTTTATTTTAGTATCATCCGTCTTAACTCAAAACCAAAAATTGAGTGCTAGATCCATCTCTTATAAACCCTTTTAAAAGCCCTGAGGTAGTATGGGGAGGTGAAAGATAATTATTAAATTATAATTTTAAAAAAGTACAAAAGTAAAAGCAAAAATAAACGGCCATCTCTCAACAGTTCCCAATAAAAACGGAAGCCCAAGAATCTGAGAGAAAAGGATGGCAATAGTCACAAACAACTGAGCAAACGAGCCAGTCGCTCCGCGCAAGTTTGCAGGTGAAACTTCAGTCAAATACATTGGTGCTAATCCACTGTTTAATCCTAAAAAAGGGGGAAAAATTGTTTTATACCGATAAAAATTTTTTTTAATTTTTTCTTCTTAAAATTTAAACGATCAACTATTTGGATAAAATATGACCCCAAAAATATATTTATTAGACTGATTTTTCTCAGTATAAATCTTGAACAAGAAAAATTATTTTGGGATTGGAGTTAGGAATGGAGTCAACAACTAGAATTGTTGGACCCGGTATCCGGGCCCGGAAAATGTTCGAATATCAGTAAATTATTCGGAGATTTCCCATATCCGTCAACCTAAATTTAAGCCGAAAACACATCGCACCATGGACGCATTTTTACGGTGCAACCCGAAAACGTCTCAGTTCCTGACATTTTATCTCGATAAATTTTTTTAATTTTCTCAATTTACCAGCATTTATTCCAACAATAAAACGGCCCAAAATAAAAAGCCAATAATTTCCCACAAATTTAGCTCCCGCCATTAAAGCCCCAGAGATTATAGCCAAAGCGTTGTTGTACAAAAGTGCACGTTTCCGTCCAAGTTTTGTAGCAACAATTCCAACCAAATTTCCTCCAATCATACCACCAACAGCAAAAACTCCAACTGCCATACCCCTAAAAATATTTAATAATTTTACAGAGAACTCCACCCCCAAAAATTTCAACTAGAGCAGTTCCCGAACCGAGCTAATTTTAACTTGTGACCCTCAAAAGTCCTTAAAATTCCTAATATAAGCCGCCACAAGCTAAAATTAACTGTCGTGAACAACCCTAGCATAACACAATGAAAAGTAGATATATTATATCTCACCATCTTGCTTCAATAGTAGCAGCATCAGATCCAGAAATTTGCTCGGAAAACCATTGTTTGATAAGGTCAGCTAAAAAAAGATGAAGTATTAAAAAATTTAATCATATGTATTTTCAACAGGATAGAGCTCCAAAATATTAAATTTTAAAATTCCATACCGGGCAGATTAATGCATCCAATATGATAACCAAATTGAAAAGAGCTTCCAAAAGCTGCTGCCAAAACAGCAAAAATGAGAGATTTTGTCCAATGTCCTTTCTTAAATTTATTTAAAAAAATAACAGAAATATACAAGTTTTGCAACAGAATTTATAATCAGACATTATTCCAAATAAGATACATTCTTGTGGCTAGGGTTGGGCTGAAAAGCAATATTCCGGGGAAATTTTTGGGTTCAAAAATATAGTTTTTAAAATTCACGTCCAATCAGATAAAATAAAAAAAGAGTAAAGGTTTGTTTCAAAAGGGTTCGAATTTTGCTCGAAAACCGTCTTAATAGATGACGCCTTAAATATGGTAAGACAAGACAGAATGGTTTTTTGCTATTTTGAAGCTTTCTGGAAGATTGATGATCAAGTTTTAAAATTTTTCAAACTTTTCGGCACTCCGATATTCAAATAATCACTATGGCTGACATCGAGACATAGTTTAATTTAAGATAATTAGAATAATTTGAATAAGGGTACCAGTTAAAATTAGGGTTTGACCCCGACCCCGTACCCCGTTCCCGAACGATTTTTTCACGATTCTCCCCGACCCGAACCCCGCCCCGAAAAAAAGTGAAAACCCCGTATCCCGACCCGAAAAGTCACACTCTATCATCTGCGATCAACTGACCTTTTCTATTAATAGGAAAAGATAGCAGAGAAAAACTCTATCATCTATACTTTTACAACCCATCAAAAATTTCTGATTAATATATAGGGCATAAATATAAATAAATGAATAAAAGGCATGAGTGTGGAGCGCAGTTAAGATTGTGGAGGGCACAGACATTCAAGTCTGGTGCCAAACATCGACTAAAGTCGGAAAACAACACAACCACCTCCACCAACCACCCTCTCTCCACCATCTACCCATCCCCATCAGGTCTGGTGACAAACATCGACAAAGTCGGGAAACAACACCAACCACCTCTCTCCACCACCTACCCTTTCTCCACCACCTTCCCCCTCACGGCCAGGAGGAAAAGACTTTCCTTAGCGAAGGTTTTGTGGAGGGTAGCAGGCTTGTAAAATATGCTACATGGAGGTCGGATGGATAAGGCGCAAGTGACTTGTAATTGCATCGGTGTCCGATGAAACTTCTGCGCTCCGATTTTTTTAAATTTTTTTAAACGGAAATTCGAATTTACCCTAATTTCTTGTGTTTAGACCATTCATTCCCTCAAAACTCAATTTTCTCGTTTTTATTACTCAAATTACCTCTAATTATTTAAGATTCATCGATTAACCATCCAATCTCCTCCTAAATTCCTCTAGTTTTCATGTTTTTCAAACTCTCCGGAACCCAGACATTTTTTTTTAATTAATTCGATGGATAGTTTCAAAGAATATTCCAAGATAAAAAATTAAGTACTATGTAGATCTTTAATTATTTTTAATCTTTTAATCAATTTTAATAGAAGGAAAGATTAACAAAAAAAAGTTTATGTTTCAAATTTTAATGAAAAAATTGTGTTTTTTAGTCTTCAAAATTGCCTTATTTTAGTATGGCTATGGGAAAAAATAAAAAAATGAAAAATATTGTATAAATACGAGGGGATAAATTTTGTAAGAAAAAGTAGGGCCAGAATAAATCAGGTGAGTCGGGCTCTAATTCAGATCAGGGATGGGTAGAGTTACCCGAAACAATATCTTTTTTCATCAAAAAACCTGATCCGAAGAAAATTTTGAAATCCTTCTTGCTTTCTGCCAACAGTACCCATCCCTGTTTCAGATCCTATAATTATTGAAAATGTCAATGCACTTTTATTATTATAAAGTTTAAAAAATGGTGGATAGTAAATGATCGGTTTGGCAATCTGTGAATTTATATTGAATTTAGAAATTAATAAACTTTAAAGTTTAAGGCATTTTAAATCAATGGTTAAAGCCACAGACTGCCAAGAATTAAAAAAAATAATTTGGTAGAATAGGTCAACTAGCAAGTTAATAAAAAATAATATTAAATAAAAGTCAGTTAGGCGTAAATAAATAAATAAAGTCTCCAAAACATCAAATAATTCTCTTCAAACTTGATTATTATTCAATTTAGTCTTAACACCCCTTCGGTTATCCATTTCCTCATAAACTTGCTCGAGCGTTTTATTCTTGGTCTCGGGCAAAAACTTGAGTGCAAACAGAATAAATATTAGAAGCAGAGCAGTGAATACAAAGAAGGAATATTCCGCCAGAATACCCTAAAAACAAAAATGTTTTTAAAAAATTCTGATTTGATTTGTTTTAATTTTGCTTGTGTTATTTAAAAATTCTGATTTGTTCTGATTAAAATTTGTTCATGTTTATATTAAATTCTGGTCGGTTTTTATTTAAATTTTGTTTATAAATATTCTGATTTTACATGTTTTAATTTATGTTTGTAAATGTTTAGAATTAATTCTGATTTGTTTAGAATTAATTCTGATTTGTTTAGAATTAATTCTGATTTGTTTAGAATTAATTCTGATTTGTTTAGAATTAATTCTGATTTGTTTACTTTAACTGTTTTGTAAACTTAAGCTTGTTTGTTAAGTATTGTAGCTTTAAATGTTTTAATTAATTTTAGTTTAAATTTTTTTCTAGTTTTTGTTCAGCAATAATTCAGTCTTTTGTTCGATCAGAAAATTAAAAAATTTCTAAAACTCACATCAATAATTGGGAAGAACGTAGCAACGAGTATAACACAAATCCAATTTACAGTAACCGCAAAAGTGCTGGCAATACCTCGCAAATTTGACGGGAACATTTCGTTTACATAGAACCAAGGGATTGATCCTAACATTTATGAAAATTTTTTGAAGTCATTTTTAATAAAATTCACCTGGTCCAGTTGCGAATGAGATAACAAAGAGTAGAACAAAAATGATTGAAAGGAAGGAGACAAATTCAATAGACTAAAAATTAATTTTTAAATTGTTCTGATTTAAAAAAAGTTTGTAAAAAATTCTGATTTTAATTTGTTTGTTGTTGTGTTGAATTTATAAATTCTGGTTTGTTTTAACTTAATTCTGGTTTTTTAAGTTCTGAAGGAATTTTTAAAATTCTGTTTCTAAACTTGTTTTAAATGTTTTAATTGATGTTTTTAAATAATTCTGGTTTTTATTTTGATAAATTCTGGTTTGTTTTCAATTAATTCTGGTCTGTTTTTAATTAATTCTGATTTTTTGAGTTCTGAAGGAATTTTTAAAATTCTGTTTCTAAACTTGTTTTAAATGTTTTAATTTATGTTTTTAATTAATTCTGGTTTTTGTTCTAATAAATTCTGGTCTGTTTTGAATTAATTCTAGTTTGTTTCTATTTAATTCTGATTTGTGAATGTTTTTATTGTACCTTAGCAACAAGCATAGAAATAGCGATCATCGCTGTTGAGAAGCACATTCCAACCATTCCAGTAATATGAAGAGTTCTACGTCCAAAGCGGGGATGTTCAACCTTTAAAAAATTTTTTAAATGTAGCAACATAAAGCTTTTTCAATATTTTACCAAATAAACAGACACAACAGTCATCAAAACATTTATAGCCCCCATTGCGATTGTTGCATAATTTGGCCCTTAAAACAAAAATTCAAGACTGCCCGTTAGCAAAAATTTTTTAAAAACTCTCACATTGTCCTTTAAGACCGGCTCCTTTGAAAATGGCAGTCGAGTAAAACATAGCTATAAAAATAATTATTTTTAAATAATTCCCCAAGATAACCCCACCAGCGTTAATTCCACTCAATTGTTGAGAAATCATCATAAACAAAGCCAGAACCAAAGGCCATGGAAGTCTGGTACCATAAATGTCTTTCATTGAGGAAGGAGCTCCAGAATTGGCTTTTGCAGCTTCGTCAGAAATTAAGTCAAGTTCAGCTTGAACCTATAAACAATCCAAAATAAAATCAGAATTAAATCAGAATTCTGGTTCCAAATATGGTTTGATAAATTTAAATTCTGGTTTTTGAAATAAAATAAAAATTCTGGTTTTGCAAAATAAAATCAGAATTAAAAACGAACATCTTCACTCTCACGAAGTTTTTTCAGGTCTTTCTCTGCTTGATCTCTTTGACCTTTAACAACAATAGTGAATTCAGGGGTCTCAGGGCAGAATGTAAGAGTGCACAGTTGAACAATAACAGGCACCTTTGAAAAAAAAATATTAAAAGGGATTTTTGTGTGAAAAATTAATTTTTAAATTTTCCATTCAAAATTATTTAAGAGGCAAACAGAACGGATTAGAACGAAAGCAGGACCCTATACCACGACCGTCTTCTTTGAAGGAATAACTATCATGCGTTTTAACTCAAAGAAATAGGTAGAATCATCCCAAAATTGAGTAGATCTGACTTTCATAAAACTTTTAAAAGCACTAAGGTAGTATGAAAAGCCTGAGGTAGTGCTTTTAGCAACCTTTTAAAAACCCTGAGGAAGTATGGGTGTGACAGATAATTGATTAGATTAAAGTTTAAAAAAAGTACAAAAGTAAAAGCGAAAATTAACGGCCATCTCTCAGCAGTTCCCAATAAAAACGGGAGTCCAAGAATCTGAGAGAAAAGGATGGCAATAGTCACAAACAACTGAGCAAACGAGCCAGTCGCTCCACGCAAGTTGGCAGGCGAAACTTCAGTCAAATACATTGGTGCCAATCCACTGTTTAATCCTAAAAAATTGAAAAATTTGTTTTATACCGATTGAATTTTCTATTTTTTCTTTAATTTTAAATGAATATTAGGATAAAATTTGATCCCAAAAAATACATATATTATCCTAATTTTTCTCAATATAAATCTTGAAAAAAGAAAAATTATTTTGGAATTGGAGTTAGGACTGGAGTCAACAACCTGGATTGTTGAACCCGGTCTCGGGATCAGAAAAATGTCTGAATATCAGCAAATTATTCGGAGATTTCCCACTATCCGTCAACCTTAAAATCCAATCCAAAATCACATCGCTCTATGGGCAAAATTTTTACGGTGCAACACCAAAACGTCTTTGTTCCTTAAGACATTTTATCGCAATAAAAAATTTTAATCTTCTTAATTTACCAGCATTTACTCCAACAATAAGACGGCCCAAAATAAAAAGCCAATAATTTCCCACAAATTTAGCTCCCGCCATTAAAGCCCCAGAGATTATAGCCAAAGCGTTGTTGTACAAAAGTGCACGTTTCCGTCCAAGTTTTGTAGCAACAATTCCAACCAAATTTCCTCCAATCATACCGCCAACGGCGAAAACTCCAACTGCCATACCCCTAAAAATATTTAATAATTTTACAGAGAACTCCACCCCCAAAAGTTTCAACTAGGGCAGTTCCCGAACACCAGCTAATTTTCAACTGGGGCGGCTCAAAAGTCTTTAAAATTCCAAATATAGCCGTCGCAGGCGAAATTAACGGTCGTGAACACCCCTAGCATAACACAATAGAATGTGGATATATAATATCTAACCATCTTGCTTCAATGGTGGCAGCATCAGATCCAGAAATTTGCTCGGAAAACCATTGTTTGATAAGGTCAGCTAAAAAAAGATGAAGTATTAAAAAATTTAATCATATGTATTTTCAACAGGATAGAGCTAAGAAATATCCAAAAATAGTTTTATAAATCCAAATAAAATCCTCAAAATATTAAATTTTAAAATTCCATACCGGGCAGATTAATGCATCCAATATGATAACCAAATTGAAAAGAGCTTCCAAAAGCTGCTGCCAAAACAGCAAAAATGAGAGATTTTGTCCAATGTCCTTCCTTAAATTTATTTTAAAAAATAACAGAAATATACAATTTTGAAACAAAATTTATAGTCTCTTGTGAGCTAGGGTTGGACTGAAAAAAGTACAATAGTTCGGGGATTACTAGAAAATTAAAAAAAAACCGTATAAAGTACAGGTTTGAGATACTAGGCCCTACCTAACAAGGAGTATTTGCTCATTCGATAGAGAATGTGCACTTTCTTGCAAGGAAAAAATTATGCCAAATTTTGGGACTTTGGAAGGCCATATCTTGGCCAGATCAAAAAACGGGCAAAAACGGCTCAAAATCCTTGCTAGAAAGGGCACATTCTCTATCGAATGAGCCCGGTCTCGACCGTTTTTAGGTCGGACACCTCGCAAACTCTCCTTGTAAAAGTTCTAAAATACGTCCCATTATATAATACTTCTTTATAATCCAAGGGGGTAACTTATAGAAAGCTTATTCGACTGTATTTTTAATTAGTTTCACCATTTTCTTATTTCTGTCTGAGGTTGTCCTCTGAAACTTTTCTGTACTAAATGATGAAGAATCACCGTTATTAATGATTATTGGAGAAGATATTTTTATATTCTCCTTTTCATTATTTTTAGTTGATGAAATGCTCATAATAAAAATATTATTTTTTACTAATTATAATAATAATAATTATTTTTTAACAGAAAAAAATTGGGGAAAGAAACTAGTAAAAAATAGATTAAAAAGTAGCTAAACAAACAATTATTTTATACCCAATAAACCGTTTAATGATTTTAACAAACTAATTTTATTTGTTTTAGGTTTGTCTAAAAGCGAGAAAAAAAGTTTAAAAATTTTTAAAAATTTAAAAAAAAAAGAGAAAATCGATCAAGAAAAATCCTGTGATCTACTGTTTCCAGTTGTAAAAAAATTATGAAGGCCTTACAAGATAAATATTTAACTTTTAAAATTTATAAAACCCAGAGCTTTTGAAGGCTTACGCTTAGTCATGAGAATCACTGGCTGAATACAGTCGAATCTCAATAAAACGTCTCAACCGGAGCGAATTGTTCTGATCTAGTAATGAAAGAGACAATACTAACGGAGAGACATGTCAGAGAGATTCAACTGTAAATAATTTTTAATGATAGAAAGATAAAAAATTAACAAAATTTAGTTGGAAAGACATATGTATTTCTCGCTTATAATAAGCAAACTAAACAATAAACTTTTTTTGAGTTTTAACGAAAGCTTAAACAAGAAAATTATTTTTCAAATATTTGATTTATTATTGACATCATAATAAAAACATTTTTGAATGCACTATTTTTAGTAAACGACCCAAAAATTGTTTTAATCGAAAATAGGTTGCAGAAAATCTTACCTACTTATCTTTTAGTTTTGGGGGATTTTAAGGTAATAAATTGAAATGTTTTTAATGTTTTTATGAATCAATTTAAATTGTAAAAAGTAGTAAATATTTTGTAAAACGTGTTTTTAAAAATTAAAATATTACAAACATTAATCTTGAACAGATACAAACATGCCTTAAAATGTTTTTAGTTGTCGAAAAGAAAATGTTTTATCAATAACATACCTAAACAGACTTAAAAGGTTTATAAGATCATTTCAAAAACATTCAAAAAAATTCCAACAATTAAATAAAACAATTACAATTAAAAGTGTTTTACAATCAAACATTTAAAAACACAAAAATAAAAATGTTTCAAAACATTGAATAAACTTTTCAAACAAACAATAAAAACATATCCGGAACTTGTAACTTAAACATCTTTCATTAAGAGAAATTTAACTAAACTTTAAAAACATAAACAATTTTCAGTAAAAACAAATAAGAACATGTTTCACATACATTATCTTTTAATTCTGAAAAACATTTCTTCCACACATCACTAAAAACTTTTAAAAACATGCTTGACAAATTACACAATTAAAAACAATAAAAACATTGCAATAAAACATGCAATAAAAACATGGTTTACAAACATCTATTCTAATACAAAAAGATGTTTTTCATAGATTTATCAAAACTTTGTAAAAACATGCTCAACAAACTTATTCCAAAAACATCTAAAACATTTTACTACAACAAACTTTACAACAAACTTGAAACAATAATTAGCTTGATATAAAAACATTTAATGAACATGTTTTAAAAACTTCCGAACATCCCCCAAAAACATTATCACAAACTTAAAAACATTTTCAAAAACACTTAAAACATTTAACTAAAACAAGTTCAAACTTGAAATAAAGAACAAACTTTAAGAACAAACTTAAAATAAGAGTAGTACAAATTCAAAAAATATAAAATGACCTTATTCAAAAATAAAATATTATTTAAAATAACAATTTAATTGTAAGCCTACGCCCCTTCAAAATTTACAAAAAATATTAATGACTTATCCCAAATTTAATGTTTGAGAAATGACTAGTCTATTATACAGAAATGTTTGTTGATTTAAATGTTTCTAGTTAAACAAAAAATTTTTAAAAGAGCAAAAGAAGCTTAAAATAAAAGAGCAAAGGTAAAACAAAAAAGAAATTCTAAAATTAGTTTTATTAAAAAAATTTAAAAATAGATAAAAATGAGTATTTAATTCTTAAGCAGCTAAAAGTCTGTGACTAACAAAAGAAAAAATTTTTTGGAATTGGACCATTTTTCTTTAAATTTTTTTTTCAAATTTACTTAATATTAAATAACTGAATTCTTCTATACTTTAAGCTGATAACAATAACTGAACATATCACACACATTTTTACGTGATTAATTTAATGATTCCCATAGAATCTATTTCTTATCGTTCTGATAAAAAATTAAAAAAAATAAAAGTGGGCAGTAGAGTCTAATCAAGAAATTAAAAAATGCCTTACTCCTAGAAACAAGATTATTAAATACAAGAAAATAAATAAACTAAAATAGGAAGAATAATATACTATAACAAATAAATCTTAAAATAAACAAAATTTAATATATTGTGTAACACCATCCATCTTTTCATTTGTCAACTTTTTTAAACAACAAAACGGTTAATCAACCCATGTGTAATCAAAAATGTATTCACCCTTAATCATGAACTTTAAGGTTCCTATCTTTTCTGATCAATTTAGTTTTTGCCTAAGACCAGTAAACTGAAATATCTCGATATAATTCTTCCCTTTCCGCTTTACTACTGCGATCAGTTTGGATAAATTTTGAATCACTTTCTGATAAAATAATTGGGAAGAAACAAATGAAAAGTCAAAAATTGGCAAAAATCATACTAATCGTATTTCATCTAGACTCTAATGGGAATTTACTTAAGAATGTACAGATAAAAGTTGATTGACCTTTTAAAAGAGAAATGGTGTGGTTATTGAAAAGTCAAAAATTTCAAAGAATCATCCTAACCGTCTTTTCTGATCAATTTAATTTTTTGACAAAAGAAAAATTTTTGGAATTGGACCATTTTTGTTTTATTTTTGTTTCGAATTTACTTAATATTAAATAACTGAATTTCTAATACCTTTCTAATAACTTAATTTCTAATATTAAAATACCCTCAAAAAATACTTCTATCAATCATTTAGTACAAAAATTCAATTCAGACTCAAACAACCAAAAAATTTTTTTTAAATTTTCAAATCCAAAGATAACCCACCGGAACAGTTAGTTTAGCTTTTTGGTCATCACCAGTCCCATCCTGTCTCGCAATTAGCAACGGCTCACGTTGTTCCGCATCTTTTGGAACGCCAGCAATTTCAGTCTTGTCGTCAGTAGGGGGATTAGAAGGCTGTTGTTGTTGTTCAGCCATAGTCCCGTAAGTAAATTCTTTAGGTTTTGAAGAAATAAGTGGGGAGTTAATATTAAATTTAGAAGAAAATTATTTTTGATAACTTAAAAAATGATAAAATTGTTTATGTTAAAATAAAAGGGTAAATTAAAGGTTGGAATCGAAGGGTTGTCAGTTGGAACTTGGAAATTGAAAATAAAAAAGATGTAATAGGAAATGAATGTACCGTATTTACTCGATTAATTCCCCTCCCTCGAATAATTCTTCCAGCTACGGATGGGTTGAAAAAATAATTCCCCAGGGGAATTAATCGAGTAAATACGGTATCTAAAGTATATTGGATATGTCTGAACAAAAATTAAATTTTTAAATAAAATTTGAAAATAAATTTAGTAAAATTATGTATCAGATAATAAAAGAATTTTATTAATTTTTTAACTCTAAATTTTTTATAAAATAATCAAAAAGCAGATTTAAAAAGTATTTTGTAGAAAATTTTAATTTTTTATCGAATGATACTAAATTCTTAAGAAAAAAAGAGACTAGTTTCGGAGCTGTGACTCAAATGTACTCCGAGTGTGGAAAATCAAGTGTGAAAAATAATAATTAAATTATTGTCCTTTTGTAAATGCTTAATAGTAAATAAATAAAAGAAAATAAAGCTAAAATAAAGCTTTCAATAAAAATTTCAGTCATGAGTTTACGTGGGAGTTGAAAAAATGAGAAAGAGAGAGAAGGGAAGAGAGGATAGAGAGAAAATAAAAAAGGCGTAAAGTTTAAAGAAAAAAGCCTCCACGTGGTGTAAACAACCGTTCAAAGCATTTCCCACATTCTTTTTTATTTTTTAAAATGTTCTTTGAAGTAAGGAAAAAGGGCGCTTCTATTAAAGACTGCAAATTGGAGGCGTGGTCGAGACCCTGGTTTTTACGGAAACTCGAAAACTAAAACGAGGGACCGCTAAGAAGAAAAATTGAAAGAGCCCGAAACTCGAAATGTCGGTACAGCTTTGTTTGAGACTCTCTAATTGAGCTAATTGAGACTATACAAGGCTAAATTAATCATAAAAAGACTAAATACTGTATTGCCAGTATTAAAGCCCTCGCCCATATTAGAGCCCTTATTTATTAAAGTACCCTTTGTTTCAAATTTACTTAATATGAAATAACTGAATTCCATTATACTTTAAGCTGATAACAATAAATGAACACAATACAAAGATTTTTACGTGATTAAGAAAATGAATGAAGAAAAGATATAATAACATAATTTTGTAGAAATTTTTTTCTGGACAAAAATAGATCTAGAAAATATTTATTTTAGCAGAAAATTGACTGAATGTTGACATGAAAATGGAGAAAGGGAGAAAGATTTAAGAGAGCGAGAAAGGCAAAAATACTAAATAGAAAATTACTTGTGTTTATTTACTTGGATGAATTGCAAGTGGAGGGTTACACTAGAGTATGGAATAAAAAAAGAATTTTGATGGAAAAAAGAAAAATTCGTTGAGAGACACTAATGGCCCCTTTTCTCCCACAATTTGCGGAGTAATCAATTTTTGGTGTGTAAACAAATAAAAGATGGACACATAAATATTTGGAAGGAGTAAAATATGTGGTGAAAGACAAGTCCAGACTTGCAAAAAATAATGGACAAAATGTCCAAAGATTAAATGCCAAAAATAAAATTTAATATTTTTTTTTGGGAAAAGGAAAATTGATAAAGGGGGGAGGAGTAAGGGGGGGGGGGTTATTAAAAAAAGAGAAAGGGTAAGGGGCAAAACACCCTCCAGACAAAACATTGTCCAAAAATTGAGTAAAAAATACCGTCTAAATTTACCGAAAATTAAAATATGTGTCGTCTATGGCTATAAGTTATCCATTGCCTAGAAATTTATTTTATGTGAAATGGATGGATTTTTACTTTAATGTGGACGGAGTTTTGGAAGGATACATACACCTATTCTGACACGTGGAGGATTTATATAAAAATGAAGAAAACTAAAAAACAGTAATGATTATGAAAAAGTGGAATATTTTAGTAAAACTTGGAAATTATAAAAAAACATAAAAAAGATTGAGGAGCGTCTTAAGCTGAGCTACACCGAAATTTTGAAGCAAGATTAAAATTTATTGAATTTAGCCCTTGCCGCGGTTTCAAGGAGTTGAACACACATGGAGATAATGTTGCGGGAAAATTGAATAAATAAATAAAGAAAAAATGTTGCGAAGTATGGAAGAGTAAAGAAAAAAAAAGAGAATTTTCAAAACAAAGCACAATTTTTCAAAAAGAATTTTATAGTTTCTAGGAACATGGAGGAGGGATTGTCGACAATAAAAATAAATAAATTAAATTTTCTAACAAAGAAAAAAACAATTCCGCAAAAAAGGGAAAAACTATTTAATAATTACTTTTTGCCTTTATAACCTTTGGTCTTTTTGTTATCTTCAAAAGAAAATCGGCAAGAAAAAAGAAGTTTCTTGCCGATACTTTTTACAATAGTCAAGTCAACAATAAACAATTACTCTAAAATCGATCCTTTTTGGTTGTGATAGTTAAATGCTATATAAATAAAAATTAAAATACTAAGTAAAAAAGATCAACAAATTTTTGGTCAAAATTCCAATTAAAGAGAGAGAGAAGGGACATTAGAGTCTTATTTACTACTATATTCATGCGAGGCGTGATTTTATAGAGTTTGGAAATTTTGGAAGTGTTGTTGCTTAATTAAATATTAATTAATAAGTTTGAGATAGTAAGTAGGGAAGGGATTAGTGCTGGGTATCTCCGGCCCCGGGCTTTCAAAATCATAGCTCCGGCTCCGGAGCCATACCAAGCACTGGAAGGGATTAGGCAGAATTACAACAGAGAAACCATACGTAAAATATTTATCAAGATAATTTAGAATGGGTAATATTAGTCAGACTATAAGAGAAACTTTGGGGCTGGCAAAATTGTATCTTATAATTGGAAGGGCCTCCTAAACATTGAATATTTATACTTAATGTTAGCAACTCTCGCTCTACTCAAACATTGACTAAAGAGCTATCTGTAATTTTCTAAGAATTATTAGAAATATGAAAAATTTTATATTAATAGTCGATCGGTCAGTTGGGTCCAGATATACTATCTTTCTAAGCTATATTTTGTTAGTTGATAATAGGGGCTACCCTACAAAACATATTTTTTTAAAACATCAAACGCTCAAAACATCTAGACGGCTAAAGAGGCTCAAAATATATTCGCTCAAAACATCAAACACTTAAAATATATTTACGGTTAAAAACGCTCAAAATATCAAAAAATATTTTTTTAATTAAAAGGGACAGTTGAGTGCCCTATTTCCTCCTTTTATCAGGGGTGAATAATGTAGTACTTCAGGACCAATTTTTCATGAGTTCGACGTGCTGAGTCGACTGACACCAAAATCAGCTCGAATGGATGATTTTTGACAAAGTTATGACCAGCAGAATCTTCGCTGGAAAAACTGTTTTTGTGCTGCTACGGAGGGTAGGCCGGGCATGGTCTTCGCTACACGATGGCCGTGCTTCGCTGCGGTCGTGCTCGCTTCGCTCGCGGCGACCGTAGCGAAGCGGCGGCCGTCGTTCCGCTCGACATGCCCGGCTTCCTCCGCAGCGGCAAAAACTTTTTTCCGCGGACTCAACTGTCCCTTTTAATTAAAAAAATATATTTTGATATTTTGAGCCTTTTTAGTGTCTAGATATTTTGAGCGTTTGATGTTTTGAGCGAATATATTATGAGCATTTTTACCCGTCTAGATGTTTTGAGCGTTTTTACCCGTCTAGATATTTTAAGTGTTTGATGTTTTGAGCGGGCACGATAATAGGACTAGGTAACGACAGTCAATAAATGTGAGAAAATTTATTTTGTTTATAATTGATGTGAAATTAAATTGAAAATTGGCAATACTTTTACAGAATTTATATTTAATTGTGAGGAAATTTTAGTCGAAAAGTGACAAAAAATATCAATTTTTCTTGTTTTCTGAACACAGAGTTTTTTCCGAATAAAATTTTAGGTTGTTGAATGGTTGGGACTCAATTGGATTGCCAGCTTTGAGAAAAGGATTATTTCAAAATAAAATAACATGTGCCAAGTCATGTCATCGAGGAGATGAGTAAACTACAAAGTACTTTTTGGCCTCAAAGAATGGCCATAAAGTACTCACTCTGACTGGCTGTCACAACAAAAGATAAGAGGAAGAGAAGAGAGACATGTCTGGAGTGAATGGAATAATTCTCAATAACTAAGCTAATTTTAGACCAATTGAGTTAAATTTAGTATCTTTCTACTCAGAATGAAAAGCTAAATTTAATGAGCTAAATATTATTTTTGAAAATTAAGGGAAAAATCTGAAAATTGGTAATTTTAAATAAAGGGTTGGGTATAGTCTGGCATTTAGTCACACTGACATTTTTGTTGAAAGTTTGATTAACTTCTTTCACTTTCTTTATCAATCCATGGATGAAAAACTTCGTTATATTAAGTATATTTTTAGAACCAGCATTTTTGGCCATAATTTATGAAACTAATGGGTAGGGTTTCACCGGAACCGACATTTTGACCGGAGCCGGAACCTGAAGCAATTTGAGTTCCGGTTCCCGGAACCGGAACCAAAAAAAACACCGGAACTTCCGGTGAAACCCTACTAATGGGTAAATGCATCGTTGCAAGGAATTTTATTTATAGTTTATATATCACATAAATATTGTCAAGTAACCCCCATTAAATTAAATTAAAATTGAGTTTCTTTCAATAATAATATCCATTCCTTTTAAGATTATATTCTCTTTGATCTGCAGAATTTGTGTATTTTATAGCCCCAGGGTACGGAAAGTGGTGAACATTCCTTTAAATTAAAATAAAAATTAATTACTTTATTTTAGTGGATGTGGCTTTGAATCCTTTTTAAACGGATTTATTCTGTCAGATCGTTAACATGGGCATTCTCGAATAAAATCTTATTTTGATTAGTTTGGACAGGATTTTATTCGCATTACAGAGTTTAACGTCTCACTAAAAGATTACTCTTCCTAGGTCCTCTCTTAACTTCCTTTATATCTGTACCAAGGGAAAGGAGTTCCCCAATGATCATTCCAAAAAATAAGGTTATGTCAAATAGGGAATCTTAAGTTATCAAATTTGCCTTCATATAGACAAAAAGTGTGCGAAAATTTCTTTTTTCGCTTAATTTTTAAAATTTTTTAAAAGTTTTCGAATTGGAATTTCAATGTTTATGATTTCTCTTCTCTATATAAATAATTCATCTAAATAACCTAGCATTGTAAAAAATAATATCTCCATCTGTTTGTATAGGATGGCGAAGAGAATGTCGTATAGCACGTATAGCATAACAAACAACCAATGCTGAACAGCAAATAACGACAATAATAAAACAGCCAACAAATATCCACCTAATAAAGTAAAAAATAAAGGGAAATAAAATAAGGATAGAGTATATGGCCGAAAATGGCAAATTATTACACGGCTGTGTCAATTTACCCTAATCGAACAAAGGAGGTCGAGTTGGGCTGCTGATCGAAAAATGTTCGGATATTCGGAGATTTCCCGGATCGGCCAACCAAGTTTCGAATATTCGAAGAAGGCACTTTTAGCTTTTTGCGGAGTTTATTTGTAATTTAAAATGTAGATAAATAATATTTATATTATTGAAATTTAACTTAAAATCTGTAGGAACAGGGATCAGTATTGTTCCTTTTTGTCCTATCAAAATTTTAATTTAAAACAAACGTTAAAAAACGCAAATCGAAAGGTAAACAAGCATAATGTGCACTAGTGGAAGAATCGCCACAACGATCCACCCAAATACATTGTGCTGGTTCTGGACATGAACGAGTGCCTTTTAAATAAATTCTGATAAATTTGAATAATGTTTTTATTTTTGATTCTTCAAAAAATTGTATTTTATGTACCTATTTTAATTAAAAAATGCTCTTAAACATAAAACATTTTTCTGGATTTATTCCATAAAATAAATCCAATTATTATGGAACTGCCAAGCGGTACCGGAACAGGGATCATTATTGTCCCTGCCTCGCTCTTCTAATTAAGGATCAGTAGTGTCCCGTGTGCACTCTTCTACTAATTAAAAAATATTCTCTCACAATAGTCAGCTGTTTCAAAACATCCTCGATTTTCTCCAAATACAATGTTTCCCATTTTAATTTATTATTTAATTATTAAATTAAAAAAAAAAGAAAAAAATCAGTTGTTTAAATAATTAAATTAAAAAATAAATTGATAAAAAATATGTAGAAGAAAATGGGGGGAATATTTTAAAAATGAAAGGGAAAAGAGAAGAAAGAACAGGTTTTTGGGGGTGTTATCACAATTTAACAAAATAAATTTTTTAAAATTTATTTTAAGACGAGAATTGATTTTAATTTAATAAATTATAAATTTTAAAGGAAACTTTTTGGGATAATTGGGAAGTTTGAAACATTAGCTCTCCTTCAGCTGCCGTGGGGACATTTTTTATAGCTATTTAATCTTTCTAATATCATTTAAATTATTTAAACTATGGTAGCAAAACGACCCCGAAACCCCGACAAATTTTGTGGCACAAACCCCGACCCGAACCCCAAAGCGGCCGCATGCTATCTTAATCGTTTAAAAAATTAATTTAGCTTAGCCTCCTGATTTGTCATGTTATGTAAGGCCAGTTACTTCGCAGCCTAGCAAATAAATCAAAAGGGAAATGATCAGTCAATGACTGTCACCAATTTCCATTTTTGTTTTTAATTAAATAATTATTTCAAATTAAAAACCCCAAACAAAAAACAAATTAACACAACTGTTAGTGAAAATTAAAAAATAATTTTATTTAAAGATTGATTTATTTGTTTAAATTAAAAAGAATGTTTGGAGTTAATTGATGATCAAATAATAAAAGATCAAAAGGCAAATGGATTAAAAATATAAATAATTTATCTATAATTCTTGTTTTTTTGATTGGATTTTCATTTCTCCATAACCTCTTTATCACTCTTAATCCAACGATATCTCTCTCAAATCTTGATATATAACATAATCTCTCTTACTAATTAATTAACGACACTTTAATCTAGGGTAGCACCACGAGACTTCAGGGGTAGGAGTGTCGGGTTTCGAGGTTTGTCGAGATAGAGCCTTCGGGGTTCGGATCGGGGTTTTTGCCTGAAAATTCGTCGAGGATCGGTTTCGGGGGACAGGGTGTACCTTACTTTAATCCCTCGGTCTCTAGTGAAGACATAAACTTTATCCGAAATTTAAATAGGTATGTAAATAGTGGTCATAAAATCCAAGTGGCCAAAAGTGTAAAAATTTTTTTAAATTTAATTTTTAAATTAATTTTTTAAATAAATTTAAAGAACACACAAAGTTTACCATTTGAAGAAGAAATATTAATAGTAGTTGATAAAGGGTGAAAGGCAGGAAGTTTATTTAAATATAATAGGGAAAAATGAAAGAATATTAGGTAATTTAATTAAAAATAAAGGGATTTTAACTGAAAAAGGAAATAAATAATTTATATTATTACCCAAATTTTCTTTACTTCGATTATTTTCTTTTAAAATTATCATTTATTAATTTAAGGCTTCTTGGTTGAAGTCGCTCGCTAATTAATTAAAAATTAGAATGTAAATAGCTTAAGTGAGTTTTCCGAATAAAAAATTCAGAATTATTCGCTATATATTTTTCCTAATTTTACCTTCATAATTTCCGAAACTGAAACCAATTCATGTTTAACTTGACCCAATAATTTGGCAATAGTTCCAATTAAAGGATAGATGCCTAAAAATTTAAAATTAAAATATTTATTTGGAGTAACAACATTTACAGCGATTGGGTATTATGTAAATAATTTAACTTATTCAGGACCAGGATAGAATTGATGCTTAACCTGATAAATTTTGTGCGATTTTAGAGGTCCAAGGAGGCGATGTATGGATACTAAAAGGAAAGAATTTCTATAAATGTGCTATGCTGATCGCTAATGAGGGAAACTCTCACGTGATAGATAACTCTCAATTTAGACTACCGACTAACTAACAACTAACGGCTTCCCATTATTCTTCCACTGCTTAACTTTTTTTTAAAATATTACCATATTTACTTCCCGGACATTTTCCATTAAAATCATCAAAATCCAAGGCCCAAACAAAAGCTCCTCCAAATCCTTGGCTACTTAACCATTTTATTTTTTCTATGTAGCTTCGTTGATTATCATAACTAAACCATTCACCATTTTGATAGAGATAAGGAACTAGAGCATTTGGATCATAAAAATCCTTTGCACCCTTTGCTAACATTTCGCAAATCTTTATAAATTTGGGAAAAATATTTTTGATTGAGGAAAAAAGGAAATAAGACAAAGTAAAATCAACAGGGATGAGACTCATATTTTTCTTATGTGACGACATCTAATTAAAAATTCTCACCTCATAATAAGCTGCAACTCCAGGTTCTTGAGCAAATTCTGTCGCATTAGCAGGACCAGATGCGAGGGCACCAACACTTAGGTCCTTACTATTGGGATTTGCCAACTTGAATCCATGAGCTAAATTATGTTTAGACTGATTTTTATTTTAATCTAGATTCACCATAAGTAGGAAATCCAATAATTATTTTATTTCTGGGCATTCCACCGCGAACCCAATAATTTGCAGCATCGATCTAGATAAGAGATTATTTTATCCAGTATTGAAAATTTAATAAAAAATATAGTCTGACTTTCTTGTAAGATATATCTTGGAGCTAAAATTATGTCTTATATGTAAGAAGGGGTATATTAAATATTGCGGTTAGGTATCTTTTAATTAAATTTGGCAAATTAAACTGTGTCTTACAATATTCAAAGAGTCATTAGTTCTTAAAGGAGAGTTGTATCCAGTTTTGTTCTCAGAAGTTATATGGAAGTCATAAGTCATAAGATTAATGAAATCAACGTATCTTGAAAGAAATTTTACATTTAAGAGGTTGTTTATATTATTATATTAGAGTTAACAATCCTGGCTGTATTGTACTAGGGAGGTACTGTACTATGATGGAATTACGTCCCAACCTTAATTACCTGAATTTTCAATGTTTGAGCGACAAATATGGGATACTGAATTAAGCTCAAATATTAGAAAATTTAAAAACATTTAAAGAAGAAAGAGGGAGTGTAATTAAACAAATAAATCTGTAATAATTTAATAATTTACTTTGCCATTGTCGCTATATCATAAGATTTCTTTACAATATCAATTCCAGCTGCAACTGCTGCAGTAATTATTAATTTATTTTTTACATTCTTTTCATTACAAGATGCCAAATGAAATTCCTGAAAAATTGTTAAATGTTAAAAAGTTGTAATTATTATTATTGTTCTATTACATTTATTTAATTAATTTATTTAATTTTTCCTTTTAACCTCCAAAAGTAAATTAAAATTTTCTTTTGAATCTGGATATTCGTTATCTAAGTCTATTCCATCAAAACCATGTTTCCTAACAAAAGCAATTGATGATTTGATAAACTTTTCTCGATTCTGTTTGCTTCAAAAATTTAATTTAAATTTACACATTTTTTATAAGCACCTTGAAGTCATATTTTGAAAGAGCGTGGTAGTTGTGCTAAAAGTCCAACCTCCAAATGACATAACAAATTTGAGGTTTGGATCATACTTCTTTAAATAATTGAAATTATTAAATATTATTTCTTATTAATAGAATTAATAAAATGTTTCATTAATTTCTGTCATATTTCAGGCTTGCCGAGAAAACAGTTAGAAAATTGGTTAATGATTGTGAACTAAAGTTCGTGATAGAAGTTGGAAAAAAATTCCCAGTTGGGCCTCATGCTATCTAGTGTTTCACCGGAACCGAAATTTTGACCGGAACCGGAACCGGATCCAATTTAAGTTCCGGTTCCCGGAACCGGAACCGGAACTTTTCTAAGTTCCGGCCCGAAACCGGAACCGGAACCGGAACTTTAAAAAAAAATTTTTTGCTAGCAAATTTTAAAAAATTTGCATTTTGATTTGGGTTGTAGGTTTCGCCAAATTTTTCGGTTAACTGAAACCGAACCGTCTAACCGAATAGAAACTTGGTTAACCAAAACCGAGCCGAAAATTTGTCGTCGTTAAGTGATATATGTGGATTAGAGAGTGGTGTATAAACGGATTTGTCGGATATAACTGTTTGATATCGGGCGATAAAAAGGTTCTGAATTGCAAGAAAATCCCATATCTACCTACTCAATTTCTCGATATCACACCCAAATCCACGATATTACCTATGACCGTTTGAAATCATGATATAATCAAAATCCAAATTAATCCATCCAAATCCTCCGATATAACATTCAACTTCTTTTTAAGCGCCGCAGGCGAAAAATTTTGAGAATCTGTGAGGACAAGAAGCCAAATTTCTTCCCTTTTCAGCGCCGCAGGCGAAATTTTTGAAAATTTATGAAGGCCATAAGCAAAAAAATTCACTATTTATAAGTCAAACTAAAAATTTTAAGAAATTTAGAGGGCCAAAAAACCACAATTACTCCATGTAAAAATAAAATAATTTTAAAAACAAAATTATAAACTTATAAAATAAGTTTTTAAGGAAAGAAAAACATGCAGATTAATTGTCCTATGCCTATTAATTGTCCTATGAATGTTTGATTGACCCTTTTCTTTTGATTTTTTAAATTCTACATTTCTACCTTTAGCGCAACAACACGAGCATATTGTCCTAGAGGATCTGAGTCATTAGGTAAATCGTTAGGATCAATCGCGCTTAAATTCAAATTATTATTTTTTAAATTAAAAAAATTCTTTCACTATGCTTCAAAGCTCTCATTAAAATAAGCAAAAGCATAAAATATATGTGTGCAAAGCCCCGGCGCATAATCCTCTGGAGCGAATTTTGCACGACCACTTCTATATATTGCCCAATTTGTGAAATAACAAGGACGAATAAATCTACCTTTAATAATTTTTTTGGATTTTTTTAAATTTATGAGTCCTCAAAAGTTTATATCTGATTTTCTTTTTAGTTTTTAAAGTTGAGGCAGGGTTCTTCAAAGTTTTCTGTTCGAAACTGATAATTGGGTTGTTTCATCTGTTAGATATGTATTATTTTGTTTAGTATAGTCAAAATTAAAATTTTTAGAAATCAATCATAACTATCAGGAATTAAAATGTGCAAAAATAGAGAACACTCTAAGATTGCGTTTAAAAATAAAATATTTAACCTTTATTATCAGAAAGATCAACTCTATCAAATTGACAAATTCCAAATTGGAATAAAAACGAAAAAATTATAAATAAATAAATTTGCATTTTCTGTTTAATAGAATTTTAAAAATAAATATATTCGGACATTGGACAACTTTGTCCGATAAATAAATAGGACAATGTTGTATAATAAATATAAATCTTTATGTATGTAAATCCGTCTAGGTTTCCTCCCAGCCTACAAAAAGATTGAAAATGGCGGGCTGTTGATCAGTTAGCAACCTAACATTGTAGAGACCTCTGGACTAGTCTTATCCCATCTGTTATTTCCAGGATTGTCTTAAAGAGATACATAGATAGACATGTCGCTCAAAGGCAGCGTAATTTACGAAAGATGACTTAAACTGAATTTATCTATGTACATATTATAGGGAGTATTATAAATTTTGACACTTAAATATGAATTAATATTTAAGTGAGTTGGATATTTTAAAAGGATTAATTTTTAATTAAATATGTAGAATTTAAATTGAATTTTCCGGCAGGTGTAAAAATTGGGCAGTACTAATAGGAGCCGTACTAGAGCCGTACTAGTTGAGAGAGAGGAAATGCGGTATCCAGATGATTGTAAATGTTTAAGAATAAAAGAAAGATTTAAACTTATTTAGCCGTATAAATTAAGTGAGTTGGAAATAAATATATCATTGAAATCCCCGTAATTATAATTAATAAGTAAATAATTAATTTATTAAAATTATTCAAATTCAACTTTATTGGAGAATCAACTTTAAATAAAATATTTTAAAAGGAATTAATTCTTTTAATCAAATAGAATTTAAATTAAATTTTCTGGCAGGTGTAAAAATTTTTTAAATAAAAATCCATTTATTTACGTGGATAAGTTTAATTTTGTTGCGTTTAGAGTTTGAGGCATGTGATGAAATGAAAATAAATTTTAAAATAAACTTTGGTTTTTGAGTGGAAATTTTAATGATTTTTATAATGAATTTTAAAATAAAAACTTAAAATATCTAAATCAGTTGACAAAAATAAATAAAATATTAAAGAAATTTACATCCCATCTCAGTTTCAAACTCCAAACTAGGTTTAAAAGGTAACATCCCTCTTACTTATGGTCGTACTTTTCTTATTATGCAATAATCTAAGGGAAACTAAAGAAAAATGAGATAAAGGAGTTGAAGAGGGAAAAAAGATTTAATAAAATTTATTAGAAAGTTGATATATTTCAAAATTTATTAAAAAATATTTTTAAATTTATTGTGGATTTATTTGTGCTCGATTAAAAACGGCATTTCGATAGGGTGTGTTTGTTAAAATACAAATAATTGGGTTAAATACAGGTATTAAATGATAAGAAACGAAAATTAATATTCTAATAATGTTCATTGTATTGTTGGTTGTTTTTGAATTGAGCATAAGAAATACGTTTCCTGCTTGGATGATAAAGGGTACAATAGCCTATAAATTAAAAAAAATTCTCTTAATCTAAATTTCAAGCAAAAAACTTGCCAAAATAATCAAAACTTTTGTTAAAAGTTTATTTAATCTTTTTAAATTTCCATCTAAATTATTGTTCAAATTGACATATCTAATCATTTTAAATCCGCAAACAATTATTATTAAATATGAAAATATTTCACCAAAAGCTGTCGGTAAAAGTGAAAAAATATTCACCTACATATTTTTTAACAAAATATTTAAAAAATATTATTTATTTAAAAATCACCGTTTCCATTTTACATTGAAAAAACGGCCAAGTTTTGTTAAAATTATCAAAATGTTTAATACCCCCATTAGAATATGGAATAATAAACAAAACCAAATTTAAAGAAAAAAATAAAGTTACAACTAAAGCTATTGATGCCATATACAAATAATGACGATAATTAATTTTCATATTCCTTTTAAAGTTTAGAGAGATATTTTTAATACATATTATCGTTTATCCTATAATTGTACTCCCCCTTGAATTAGAGAACTTCGATCTTAAATAATACTCCCCTCTCGAGGAGAGTTGAAAAATAGTAGAGAGTGAGACTCTTAATCTTTATTGTAAGACTTGGATTTTTTCGATCTGGTCTCGGGTGAAATCTTGGTCTCGACTTTTTTGGTCTTTTCTAAACTTGCACCCCTAAGAATTGAATTTTTTTAGATTTGTTATTGTATTTCCAAAATGGAAGAAATCTGGCTTCTTGGCCTTCCAAAATTCTTAAAATTTTCGCCTCCGGCACTGGAAAAGGAAGAAATTTGGGTCTCCTTTCGAGGAGAGTTGATAACTCACGCGAGTTCTTATTATATAAACTCTCGGGAGCTCTATTAAGAATATACAGCATTTTATACATATACCTGTTCAAAACTAAATATCTATAAATAAATTGAACACACAATCCAAACAAATTTAAATTAAGAATATATTCCCAAAACACTAGAAAAATATAAGCTATAAATGGATCAAAATTTTCTTTTATAAAAAAACTAAGCAAAATTCCATTGGGAAATATATATGTATTCACTTCATTATCAAATAAATGAAACTAAAAACTAATTAAAATTTTAACTTTATTTTCTGTCTTTAATTACCCCCTCAACAAACAATTGAACAGTTAACATTAAAATATCCAAAACACAATTTTGTAACAGAATTCGACTGTGTGTTTTCATTTCTTTCGGCGTTTTGAAAATGATTAAAATAATCAGAATAATATTTAAAGGAAAACAATTAATATACAAACAAAATAATCAAAATTAAATAAAATATCAAGTAAATCTAATAACATTTTTATTTAGTATTTTTTGAAAGTTAAAATTTTTATTTCTCAAAATTAATGGCAAAACTCCATTAAAAAGTTCTCATCAAAATATGAAAATATTAATTTACTGTCTAAAATACAAAAAATATTTTTGAGAAAATTGTCTATGTATTTACGTTAAAAATTTTTTGGCACAAACAAATCGTGAGATTTTTAATTGCTTGGTTCACTTTTAAATTAGAAAAATATTTTCATTTTCTAAGCACTTATGTACTTTTGCAAGTAACTAAAAAATGCTGTCGTCAATCAGTTTAAGTTCTAATTATTAATAATTAAGATTTATTGAAATAAAATCACAAAATAATGCCATAAGATATCGCAATATATTGGCAAATTGTTGGCAAAAATGCCACAAATTAGTGAAATATTGAAATAAATTATTGCTTATTTATAGTATTAGAATAAACTCAAAAAAAGTTGAAATTTAAAAATAACTAATTTTGTTGCTTCCAAAATATTTCTGCTGATAAGTAGAGCTTGCCGACATGAAGGATAGTTGTTTCTTCACATCTTTCCAATATATAGAGAAGAAAAGTTTTAAGCTTTATATCGAACGTTATGTTTCTGGCAATAAGCTGTGAGCTCAGTTGAAGGAATTGTTCCTTGATGTGCATTTTGGAAGATACATATTATTAGCATTTCCAGCCCCTGTTGTACCCGTTTTAGTTACCCGTGATCCTCGTCAAAACAGCCAAAATTTTGCCAAAAAATCAAAGCCCTTTAATTTTGTCTGTCATAAACTTTTACTTTATTTTAAATCTTTTTTTTTATTATTTTCTGTAACTGATTGATTCACCACACATTTTGAGCATTAAAGGGGCAGACGAAAATAAAATAAAATTGAAAGTTTCTCTTTGAACACTCAATAAATTTATTTTGAACACTCATAAACACACAAAACTCAATCATTTATTTGAGGGAAGGGAAAAATGAAAAAAATTGAGAGATTGTTAAAATTGAAAATAAATCGAGTGAAAAAAGTTGTTAGTAACACAAATTACGCTCCTCTTTCATTTTTTGATAAAATTTAATTTTAGATTTTTAATTTTAAAATTTATTTTAAATTACATATAATGTTTAACCTTTTGCTTCTAATTTTTATAAATTAGAAAAACCACCCTAGAAAAACTAAAAAATATTGAGAGTCCTTCATTGTCAACCATTCAATCAGTCATCATGGCCATTGTGTCGCAACTATATTTTTTATAAGACAAGACTAAAAAAAGATGATAAATAAAGATCAATCTAATGTTAATAACCTCTAATTATTAATATTAGAATTGATCTAATATTTGATAACCTTCAGTCGTTTAAAAAAAGATATACCTAATTATTATTTTATTATCTATTGGAACAGAGATTTGTATATTTAGTTTGATTTAAATTTTTTTAAATTTTTTTATATTTTCTTTTTCTAGAATGATTTTATTTCTTCCTTCCATTTTTATTTTTTATTCTCTTTCAACAATAATTTTAGCTATATTAATATGGAGATTATTTAACGGATTTAATAATGCGGGTAAAATGCCACCTGGTCCTTTTCATTTTCCACTGATTGGGAATTTTGCGAAGGTTTTTAATTTGAATTTTAAAAATCCAAATACTTAATTTCCGAATCCGAAAACATCATTTAGGATTTTAACTAATATCGGCCTCCAAGTGGATACGATGAAAATATCCCGATTTGTAAATAATTAGGGGTAATATGAAGAAAACCCCAATTTCAGTTAAGGAATAACCCGGCATGACAGCTACTGAACACACAAAATATTTATTATACTTGAAAATTTATTCTCTATTTTATAATACTACATATATTATAGCTTGATTTACGTTATCCACATCGTTCTTTTGTTTATTGGAAACAACGTTATGGGCCGATTTATACAGGTAAAAATTTAATTTAGGCCAGGTTTTAATTAAATACATCTGTTTAATAAATATAACATTCCCTTCAAATCACCCGAATTGCTTTTTAATTGCGCAATGATCTCATATTGACGACTATTTCATAAATCTTTCATGCAATTATCCACCAATCATTTTTTATTGGGCTAGATCATATGCGAAGGTCATACCTGGACGGTGAAGAATAAAGATAAATTATCTGAAAAAACTGGGGGATGTTTTATTTTTGGCATAGAATGTACTATGTAGAGGTCTAGATTTGTTTAAATAACAACTAGTGGAAAGAACAATTGAATTTTTACAAATATAATTATATTCAATTAAAAAATAGTTTGGCTACCAACACCTTATTTGGTCATTGCTGGACATAAACAAATGCAAGATCTTTTAGTTAACTCTAATTATGGTGTTTATTTATTTTAAAAATTCAATTAAAAATATCAATTTACAGCTGACATTTTCTCTGACAGACCAACATTTTCCTATAGTTATGGCGTTTTCAATAATTTTTTACCTGACGGAGATGGTAGATTTTTTTTGTATCTTTGGAAAAATTCTTTTTAAAATAAATAAATTAAGAATTATATTCCAGAAGAGAAAATAGGTAATAGTAACTAGAGACCACCCCAGCCCCCTCCCCCATCGAATACACTAAAAAAGTTTCCGGAACTATCTTTTCCGGAAAATTATTCAAAAATCTATTAAGGAATTGTTTTATCAAGACAACAGGTATGGAAAAAGAACAGATCTGCAGCAATGGCAGCCCTTCGAAAATTGGGTATGGGACGTTCAGAAATGGAAAATCGAATTAATGTCCACAAAAATGCTTTGATTTTACGACTAACGGAAATTATAAAAAATGTAATAAATAAATTATTTTTTAAAAATATTATTTTAAATGAAATTTTATAGAAAAATGGAATAGTTGTGGATATTGCTCAACAATTCGATTTTTGTTTTGGAAATATAACCCAAAATTTGCTTTTTGGTAGATATTATACAGAATATAATCATCCAGTATTTACATTTATTAATTTATATAATTTGAAATATTTTAAGGAATTTGTTCACCTTAAGCAATTAATTGATAATACTATTAAAGAGGTAACATACGCTCTGTTTCATAATTATAAATGCACCAAAATATTTTATCTATGTTTAATTAGGTTGAAAATTTTATAAGTTAATAAATCCAAAGATAAATGGGGTTTAACTTTGTCTCAGCGCCGCAGGCGAAACTTTTGAGTATTTTAGTAAAGGATTTGAGAAAATTATGCGTGATGTAGGACTATTCTAAGGACAGTATTAATGGTGTTGAATCACTGCAAAGTTGGGCCCCAAGAATCTGGAATTTTGAGCTCAAGTTGATTTCCAGTGATATCCCCCTTTAATCCTTTTAAATCAAACGATATCCCCTTTAATCCAGCCACATCCCACTTAATACCCTTAGATTCCTTATTAAACTTGTAAAGAAATAAAAAAATATGTGCAACCTACTAACTAATAAATTTTTAAAGCAAATTTGCATATTATAAATATTCCTTAAAAAGGTAGCTACTGTTCAAATGCTTATTGTTAATTCTTGTCCGTGGACTCGCGCATTATTCCCAGCTTATTGGCGATATGTTCGTCAAGGATTTGAACTCCAACGTTTTTTTCTAAAGGAAGTAGATATACATCTTGATAAAATAAAAGAATCTAAACAATTAAAAGAATCTGAGATGGAAGAGCCTGAATGCTTTATTGAAGCATATCTTCAGGCTGCTATAGCAGAGGGTCAACATATAGAGGACCCGGCATTGTAATTCTTTGAATTTTTGAATATCTTTCATTAACAGAATGTTTTAGACGCCAAACAATGGGAATTTGTTCGGGAGATTTGTGGGCCGCTGGTATTGAAACTGTGGCTGCTACAATGACCTGGGCGATTGTTTATTTGTTGAATTATCCAGATATTCAATTAAAGTTTGGAAATAAAAATTAATTTTAAAAAATAAATATCTCGTAGATTACAAGACGAGATAGATAGACATTTGTGTGATCAACCTTTTCACTTTAGAGACCAAAATAATTTACCTTATTTACGTGCTTTTGTTGATGAACTCCAAAGAGTAGCTAATGTGTTGCCTTTTACTGTCCCACATTCTGTTAGCAAAGAAGCGAGTTTTTTTATTTTTTAGTAAGAGAAATCTAAATAAATTTTTAGGTAAAGTTGGGTGAGTGGATTATACCCAAAGACACCACAGTTATGGTACAACTGGGAGCTGTCCATTTAGACCCATCACTATTCCCACAGCCAGAAGTGTTTCGTCCAGAGCGATTTTTGGATTCTGAGGGAAATTACAAAGGATCGGAATTGATAAAACCTTTTGGAGTTGGAAAAAGTGAATTTTTGAATTTATAAATTATCTTAAAAATTTATTATTTTGTAATTTATTAATAGGGATATGCCTAGGCGATTCACTCGCTAAAATGGAAATATATTTAATTCTAGCTGCTTTGCTACAAAACTTTCATTTTGAAACTACAGGTGACAAATTATATAAGAATCATTCCGAACTATTTTAAGTAAAAGTCTAAAATTATCCCATAAAAAGAGTACCGGAAACTTTAGTTTCAGAACGTGGGTAAAATAAAATTTTGTTACTTTTAGTTAGAGTACGTCCGAGTCGGGTCGAGTACGAGTATACCCGACTCGATCTCTCGGCTTTTATACAACTTTACTCGTACTCGATACTCGGGGTCTTAGTACCCGGCATTACTCGTACTCGGAAACTTCATACTCGACGTACTCGGTTAAAACCGAGTATTTTTATGCCCCTATCTGCAGCGCAATAAGGAAGATTTTTGGCTTAAGGATCTTCCAAATTTCCCAAAATTTTCGCCTGCAGCGCTGAAAAAGGAAGAAATTCTGTCCTTGGCCTCCCAAAATTCTCAAAATTTTCGCCTGCGGCGCTGAAAAGGGAAGGAATTTTGCAACTTGGCCTTCGAAAATTCTCAAAATTTTCGCCTGTGGCGCTGAAAACGAAGACTTATGTGTATATTGGAGGATGTGAATTGACTTGGGCGGATTTTAGTTATAGTCGGATATTTCAAGAGAAGGATCTGGCCTTCCGAAACTTGGTTGTTCCTCTTCGCCTTCAGAAATTCTCAAAATTTAAACCAGCGGAGCGGAAAAAGAGGGATAGAGCTACGGATCTCGTGATTACCTTTCGACGACATACCTAATCCAATAATATCCCAAAATCTCTCGAATTTCCCAGATTTTGCTCTTAATACACCCAAATCCCTATAATCAGCCCAAATCCCGCTTAATCCCTTGATATCCATCTCATTCCTCTGTTATCACTTATATCCGCATAACCTACACAAATCCCCCGAAATTATATTATCCATTGATTTTTAACATAAAATTGGACGATATCATGGAATTTCGGCGGATTAAGAGGGATATCGGAGGATTAACGAATATAACTTGTATTTGTATGATGATCCCCTGCATCAGTGTCAACAAATGCCCAATACCCAGCATTTATGGTGAATAAAAGTATTGTTTTTATTAAAATTATTTTACAATACTGTTTTATAAAAATTACTCGATTACTCGATTTACTCGTACTCGTACTCGGCCTAAAAATTGAAACTCGTACTCGTACCCGGACTTTTCATACCCGGCTTTACTCGTACTCGGGTTTTTCCAAATTACTCGTACTCGGACGCACTCTACTTTTAGTGCTAAATTAATAGCTTAAATTTTCGGATTCCAAAATGATAAGCACCCCTAGTTTTTTAAATGTTTTATAAACATATTACCTATTTTCCTTTGTTATTTTCATTAAACATTTTATCAATTGTTTCAATTAAATAAGGAAATTGAAAACCCCTTAAATTATTTTTTATACCAATTTGCTTAAATTTTAGCAAATAAAAATTTTAAGAAAGGTGCGCATAATTTTTGGGGGTAATAAGCGAAATGAGATGAGGATGTATGATTTAAATAATAAAGGAAAATAAGTTAGGGACTTAAGAATTAGGGGTGCGTATATAAATTTTTGAATGCAGTGTACTAATTTAAATTATGTATTAATTTAACAGATGGAGTGATCCCTTCATTAAACAGAAATTTTGGAACAGTTACACATGCCGATCATTTTACTGTTTGTTTTAGAACAGGGCTCTCATTTATACTTTTTTAAAAGTATTCTACTTTTAAATCGACCTCCCTACTTACGAAATTGAATTTATACTTTTTTGAAAGTATATACTTTTTTTTGATTGAAAATGAAATTAAGGAATGGATCGGGCAAAAAAGTGAATTTTCTGGCCTACGGCTTCTAAAATTCTCAAAATTTTCGCCTGCGGCGCAAAAAATGGAAGAAATCTGGCTTAAGGACCTCCAAAATTCTCAAAATTTTCGCCTGCGGCGCAGAAAATAGATTTTTTGGCGCCTTCGGCGCCACAAAAGGTCCATTAAAATTGACAAAATGCTCAGTTGAAACAAGAAATTATTAGAAAAGATTCATTTACGAGAGAAATATGAAAGATTTGAGGACGAATAAATATTTTCTAATTTAATTTTGAGACTACTTTTTTTTCGCAAATTTTCTCCCTATATACTTTTTTATCGAGATTTTGATACTTTTGAGTGGTATTTTGTCGATGAGAGCCCTGTTTTAGAATAAATTTATGTAATAGTTAAGTTTGTGTTACCACTTTTTTTCTTAATAATGTACATAATGGTCAGACTTCCAACTTTAATGTTTTCCCTTTTCCACATTCCATATCTGCGACCTTTAAAAAACAAAATAAAAAACAGAAAATCTGTTACGAATTCTACCGCCACAATTGTGGCAAGTTCGTTTCTCGTGAAGAAATCCAAGATTCTCAAGCCATTCATCAAAATTAAACGAAGATTTATATGTAGATGAGAAGTTTTAATTTTTGAAGTTGTTCCATTTTTAAAGAAATGAAACGTCTGAGCCATCGCTTGCCACATTTTATGTAAAAAAATTAAACCTTTGTGATCGTAAAAAGAGGGAATTTTGGGAAATAAGAAAAAGAAGGGTAACACAAACTTAACTTTTTATTTAAAAAATGTAAAAAAATATTTTTTTTTTAGTTTAAATTGAGCCTGCGAAAGAAGGATGTTATTCTATAAAATTTATTTTTTTTATTAAATTAAGAGAAAAAGTCTAGTTGATTAAACTTCTTACTATTTATTTTTATTATTATTTATTTGTAGTTTTTTCCGTTTTTTGCTTTAATCGGAGCTTTTCCTTAACTTATTCGTTTATTTCGAAACAAATTAGACACGATTAGATAAAAATAAATTTCATAAAACTTTTATAAATGTTATTTATTTCGAAATTTTTCAAACCCAAAATTTTCACTTGTGTAAGAAATAGGACTGCGGCCAAGGACATTTTAAATGTTTAGCCTCCCGAGCTTTTTCAAATTAGTGTTTGACGCGTTTCGGCACTATTGCGGTACTTCTTTTGCTGGACTAATACTTTTCGGTATTACAGGTACGGAAAAATCTATTGAAGAACAACAAAAATCCAAACAGAAACAAACCTCCAAAAAGTCAAAATCCTTATTGTCATTTTATTAAAAAACTTCAACATCAGCCAATTTTCATTTAAAAAAAGGTAAATAAAAGGAGCCTTTTGTATGAAAAAATACAAAAATAAAATAATATTCATGTGATTTTTAGCTTTAGAAAAATATATGTATTTTTCAAATTTATTCAATTGCACTATATTTCTTAAAAAACATTAAAGAAAGTTCAAAATTTTGCCGTCTTTTTTACATATATTTGCACTTTTAATCAAATGCTTGTCAAGGATTATGATAAATTTATACCATTTTATACCTTATTTAATACTACATAAGCCATCTATGTAAATTTCATTAACATAGAAATGACCTTTTTAATTATAAAAATTCGAAAAGAGAGTTCTATGTATAGAGAGAATACCTATATAATAAACTCGCTGTTTCTATCAATTTAGACATAAATAAAATAAAAAATATGCCGAAGTCTTTAAATAAAAATATTCTTAATATACTGTATTTCTTCCAATAGTGCGACTCTCTCTCTACTAGACCAACACCTTCTAATTTATTTAACCCCTTCTAAACGAAGGTTGAAAAATAAACCCGACCGGTCGCACTATTAGAAGAAATACGGTATTAAAATTTAAGATGATTAAATTTATTATTATAATCATTCCACATTTGTTTATTTTATTTAAATTTAATTGTGAAGGCAAAAATGTTCAACTTAAAATAAAGAATGATTGGGAAGAAAATCGAGAATTTATTTATTTAAAAAATGTTGAAATAAAGGAACGTTTTGTAATGATAATGAATGTTAAACAAAAAAATAGAATTGAAAATTATCCCTATAATAAAACTGGATTATTTCGTAAACTTGAAGTAAATCCCGATACAAATGGTTTACTGCTATGGTAAATAACCAGTCAGCATATAAGTGGCAACTAAAAAGAAAAATTTTGATTGAAATTGCCAAAAATAAAATTATTAAAAAATTTTTGATTAAAATTGAAAAACAGGTATTCACGATTTTAATAACAAAACAAAAAATATTAGAGTAAAAAATAGTAGATTTTTGTGTAGTCCCGTTTTTAAAAATACTTTGATATAGCTATATGTAGTATTTCTTCTAATAGTGCGACCAGTCGGTTTATTTTTCAACCTTCCACTATGGGTCGGTTTATTAGAAGGTGTTGGTCTAATAGAGACAGTCGCACTATTAGAAGAAATACGTTATAAATAAAACCTTAAATTTAATCTTAAATTTAAGGCAATCTTAAATAATAATTTTAATAAAAATAAAAGTTATTATGAGACCTCTATATTGGATGAAAGTTTAGAAAATATTAAAATAAATAAAAAAGAAATGTTACTAGAAAACATCGAAAATTATAAAAAGAAAATTTTGTCAGGTTATTGGAAGGAAATTAATTTAATTGGATATAAAATTGAATTGTTAGAAAAACAAAAAGTTGAATATTCAAATGAAGAAAGTAGAATTATTTACATTGGCAATAAAATAAGTAAATAATTTTTTAGCATTATCCCGCCTTATATTTAAATTATAGCCAAAATTAATGAAAGAAAAAAGTGCCATTGTTTAAATTGTGGATCTGCAGAAAATAATAAATATTATAAATACCTTAAAGAACAATTTTTATGTAATCCTTGTGGTATGTACTTGTATTATCCGAAAAATAATGGAAAGCATAGACCAAAAGAACTTTGGTTTAGAACTAATAAGGTGTCAACTATAATTTATTTACAGTAATATCTTCAAATAATCAACCTTAATAAATTCCTAATATTTTATGGTTTCCTATTTATTAAATACAAATAAGAGATAAAGTGTTCTCCTCGAACTAACAAAACACTGTGATATAACCATCATTTCACCTTCCTCTAAAAATTATATTTTGGTAAATTTATATGGTAACTAAAATTATAAAATAAAGTAAAGCAGCTGGGCTATAGCTATTTCTCTCCTTTAGCTAGTGCAAAAGGTTAATCGGCGGCTGAGAGCGAACCAGCATCTTCGGTAGACCGGACTGATGGGTTATCACATTACACAACGCCGCCTACTGCACAGCCTTAGGAAATAAATAGCTATATGCTTTACAATATGTTGTGTCCGTACTTGCAGAAAAAACATAAATGAAAATAAATAACCCATCATCGGGTTTGATGGTGGCACAGTCGGTTGTGCTTCGGTCTGGGCTCATTCCATGATGGTTCCATTCCATCTCCCATTCAAACAATTTTTCCACAGTATGAATATCGTATGTAATACAATATGTATTACATAAGTATTCTAGATGTAATGAACCTTTTCTAAATTCCAATGCTTTATTTTAGCGAATTACACCAGATCGAATTTGTTGTATTTGTGGTGCTAAACATGATCGACGTTGGTGCCGTCATTCAAATCCTGGACAATATATATGCAATGTTTGTTACGTAAAACAATATAAAAACGAGAAAAAAAAATAAAAATTTAAAGAAAAAGATTGATTTAATCAAGAAAAGTTAATCAGAAACTAGTTTCATATTAAAAATCACGAAAGATTCACTTCCATCAAACAAAAATCCTTTCCTAATTGTTTGTTTATTTCCACAAATATCCCTTTGATAAATCATTAAAATATTTCTGAATTTAAGTAGCTTTGTTATCAGTATTTATTAATTAATATTTATAAAAATCAGTCAAATTGGGTCGGTTTAAGTCAGAAAATTCAAAAATTTAGGGTAAGGTTATAATTATTTGGAGCATTGTATTTATTAATATTCCCGCTAAATAAAAAAATTAATATTTGCACTTTTAGGGGGGCTCTAGATTTAATTGACATTTTGCCTTCATTATTTATTCGAAATTTAAAAATAGAATAGCATATTTCTTTAAATGTTTAATTAAGAAAAAAATGTTTTTGAAAATCTTTTCAATGCAAAAATTTTATACTAAGACACAACTTAAAATAATTTTTCAATTAAATTTAATGCCAAGTTTAAAAGTTTAAGAACATTTAATAATCTGAACGAGAACTTTAATGCTAATTAAATAAATTACTATTTTGAACTTAATTTTAAATAAATTATGAGTTAAACATTAAACATCAGACATGTTAATACAAGGAAGTTGTTTATAAAGTCATGTGTAAAAAATCAGGAGGAATATTTCTTCTCCATCTTATGATGCCTTCCCATAGTTTATAGACAAACAATGGATGCATTATAGACAATTGATTCTTTATAGGGAGGGAAGGAAGGGGATTTGATTTAAATGGCTAATTTTTAAAATAAAATTGTCAATAAAACTGCTTTAAAATCAATTAAAATAAATTTAAATTTAATTTTTAATAAAAATTAAAAAGATTTATAAAAGAATTTTAGTTAAAAGTAAAGTTTTTATTAGGACTTTCAAATCCAGTTTCAGGCAAAATTATGTGCCGTTTTGTTCTATATATTGAATTTTCTTCTGGTTTAGAAGTTTTGATTCTGTAAGAAAATGTTCCTCATTTCAAGGCCCACTTGGATTTGTAACATTCATTAAAATATTAGCTTGTCAATTTCCAACAATTATAGAAAACCCATAATGGCAATAAAAAAATACAGACTAATAGATGAGCATAGCCAATATTTATTTACCTTGACCGGATTCCAAAAACCTTGCCTATATATTTTCTAATTATACATAATGCCCGATTTGATGGATTTGATAGTCCACCTAATAAATCTTTGATTTTTTTGGGTAAAATCATTTTATATAAAATGAGGCATTTTTTATGACTCAACCTGATATTAGTTTTTAAATACTGGACAGTTGGATCTGACTTACCTTACATTCCTTATAAAAATAAATATTAACTTTAATTTCAAAATTAATTTTTAAAAATTTTTAATAATTCTTTAAATAGGTAAATGCATCAGGCATTTCCCTTAATTTTTATTCTATTTATTTTTCTGCTAAGATTTTCTTATAATGCGACCGAGGATAAAAAACTTGTAAGTTAAAATTTATATAAAATATTCAATTTAATAAAAATATAACAAATTTTTCTGATTAAATTTAAAGCTGAAAACTTTACAAATTTAGGAAAAATCTTTAACTTTGACGGATTGGATGGAAAATTATCCAGAAGAACAAGAAACAGGAAATACAGGAGTTAGTAATATTAATGCCGATGATCACGATAAGGTGGTAACTTAACATTTATAAATACAGCTGTATCTCTATTCTAAAAACCTAGTATTAGATAAATAAATAAATATTTATTCACTGAAAAGGTCCTTATAAAAAGTTCGCAATAATTTGCCGCGTTTGTTTAAAATTTGTCGCGCACATTATTCCTTAGAGGTTCTCTTTCAGATCCCAAAATTTGGGGATTTTTGTTTAGATATTCTCAGAGAGTGGTCGAAAACATTGATATTCTTTCAATTATGGAGGGAGGGGGGGGGGGAAGATTTTAATTTCATGAAACATATTATTTTAATGAATAGTTGATTAAATACCTCCTAATTTAACCTTTATAATGCTCAACGAGAATAAACAATTGACAATAGACATTATATTATAAGAAATAATTTAGTAAAGTGGTTGGTCCCGTTTCCCAGTGCCCGTTAAGGATTTTTAAGCACACAGAGTATAGGAAATAGGTGAATCGCACCCAGTGGAGGCCCTTACGTTTTTAAGGTGATCCCCTCCTTACAAAATCAAGACACAAAGGGTGTCGTAGAAGTTTTGTTCGTTTTATACATATTTAGTATGAATTAATAATTTTATAAAATTTTATTTTAAATTTAGGATTTCACTTTTCCTCAGCTAAAAACAGAAGCAAGCAATGAAACATATAATGATAAAGTAAGGAGGTTGATGGGTTAAATAATTGGGCCTTAAACAATTTTTGTAAAATTAAACATAGTGAAACTAATTTATAAGAATTTGTCTTGTTCATGTACATAAATCTCTATTCACATTTTTATTAAGTTGGAATCAGCTATACGGTTTTTATGTATTTAAAACAGCCCAATTTTTTTATAAAATTTTAATTTTTTAATAGTTAACAGCCGAATCTTTTATATAAATTTTTATTTTTAATAATACTCTTTAAATTTAGTCGTTTCCAAATATGGGTAACAATTTTTACTTCGACAATAAGGTAAGCAATATCATCTAATTATTTCATAATTAAATTGATGTCTAAATCATTCTAAATTAGATATTTAGATATCATACTCGCTCGAAACTTGTTAAAAATGAAATGTTTAAAATATTTATCTCGAATCTCTATCTACCTACAAGTCCTTGCTCTATAAGTCCTTCCTTCCTCACTTTTCCGAGTAATTGTTAATGTGATAAATTAATTAGAGTATTTTACTTTAGCATACTGAAATTGTTCCTCTTTCAACTAGGAAAATTGAGATGGAGAACCAGATGAAGGTGTCTAATCATGAAATGAAAGGTATGAACATAATTAACATTATATCCCAGTCTTGGTGAATTGGGAAGGATTTTTTTCTAGTCCAATTAATTTTTACTAAACCAATACATATAAATCAAATCAAGTTATGTATACTCTTCTCGTTTTCAATAATATTTTTGAAAGGAATAGATTTATGTCTAACCCGCATAAGTCCCCAAATTATTTATGATCTTAAGCTAAATACAGTTTTATTAAAGATAAAGACAGTGAGGATGAAATCAGTGAAGATGAAGATTTTTCTTTCAATATTAGTTCAAATATCCAAGGTCCAGTAGTTAAAGAAACAAAGGAAAAAATAAGAGATAGAAAGTACAATGAAAAAGGCCAAAATTTATCACAGGATCGCTCAAATCGTAATACTCAACAAAGCATACAAAGTTCTTTACATCCTCGTGCTAATACAAAAATAGTGGATAAAGTGGATAACAAAGGGTGTTTCGTATGGTCTTTCAATTTGCAAAAAAACAAGGAAAAGACCCGAGAAGGTAAAGAAGTAGATAAGAAAATAAGAAATCAAACGTATACTGGTAAAAGAGTAAATAACGGCCCAGGTTTCGAACAATGGCTTAACGAGAAATCGTATAATGGTAAAAGAGTAAACGAAGTCCGCGATTTCAATCAGTGGCTTAACGAGAAATATAATCAGCCACCAACAGTGGATATTAACTGTTCACTATGGAATATGCGGAAAAACAAAAAGAAAAATGAGAAAAAGAAATTACAACATGCTAATCCCAGACAAACTAGTGGAGATGCTAGTAACAAACGCAACTTTCAAAGAAAAGTTGGCAAGACTAGAACCATTAAGTTATCAACCCCAAAACGTTAAAAATCTAAAGTTTTTATTAAAATTTAACTTTAAAAAAGTTACAATTTTCAGAAATTTTAAGCGTTGAAAGATTAACTGTTCCCATGTTATTATAACAAACAATTATGTAAAACCTATCTCTATTAACGAATTTTTTACAGAGATAAGTCCAAACTCTTTAAATATACATATATCACAACATTTATTTTTAAAAATTTCAGTTTTTCCAAACTTTCGTTATTTATTTAATGTATTTATATGATCTTTAAGCTCTTACTGTTGGGATTGGCTTTTAGTTTGGAAAAAGTCGTTTCTTTGATCGGGGTTCTTGTCAAGAAAAGAGAAGGGAGGGGGGTTGGTTCGGGGTTTTAAATTTTTTCTGTATTGGGTTTCGGGTCGAGAAAAGACTATGTTTTGGGTCGGGTTGCTCCTCTGATTTCCTAAATCATTCCAAATCCTCTGATGACCACGATTAGTGTTAAGAAGGATATCGGGATTGGGGGTAAGTGATGGCATATTTTTATCTGTCTATAATGTACATTTTTTTTATTGTGATAAAACTGTTTGTTAGATTTGCTTATCTTGTTTATATTTTTGTTTGTACTACGGTATTCGAGTTCAAGACAAAACAAGTTAGATTGCCTGTTTTCTTCCACAGGGGTCTAACAGAGACATTGATGATTTAGTGATTAAAAGAGAATTGTGGGGATTAATTTACGCGTTAATCTGTTGGAAGATAATCAAATACGAAATTGATTAACTTCGAAATTAGAAGTTAATCAATTCCGTCACGGGATCCAAGATATGCGATTTTTCCACAATGTTGAGGATTATAATCTGATATAGGTATTTTTAGAAATTCCAGATTTTCATTCAATCCGTACAATGATGATTTTGGCGAATGATAGGACATCAAAGGTTTATTCCCCATAAATTTTTTCAACATTTATGGGATGTTTAATTATTTAGAAATTTTAAAAAGCATCTTGACTCTCGCTCGATATGTAACCTTTTCTTGCTAGGAAAATACCTAAACAACAATCCCCAAATAATTTCAAGATAAAGAGGGAAGATGTCTAGTTATGTTTTATCAAAATTCAAATAAATATCAAAAATTAATTCTAAAAACTCCTAAATTTTCGCCCTCTTGTCAATACTATAAATTTGTGATATTTTTAAAATCTTGCGTGTGTTTCTGCGGACAGGTTTTTTGAGAGGAATGAGTTATTTAGAGGAGTAATAATCGATTACACGCTTAATTTTATGTAAAAATAAAATGCGAGGAAGATTTATTCGTTAACTAATTTTGAAATAATTTTTCGATTTATTTTCGAAAATTAACAAAGATAATTAATTAACTAAATATTTTTTATAATATAATGATTTTCTTTAAAATATTATTAATTATCAACGTCATTTCGATTACGCAATCTAAAATTTTGGCAGAAGAAAAGGCAGGCAAAATATTTTTGAAATAAAAATTTTTGATTTGATTTTATTAGTATATCCCGCACCAGGGATGTCACAGGTTGCTAAAAAGGTTGGATCGAATTGCTGGTTAGGTTTTAAAAATTTTTCCTATCGAATTTCAGCTGGAAAAAAATCAGGGTATCTAGTACCTAGGGATGTAGGGTTGACATGATCAAAAGGTGTGATCAAAAAAATTTGACGCGATCTATTGAATTTTAATTCTTTAAAAATTTTTTAACTATGATGCCCTTTTTAATTATATATTTTATGAATAATAAAAGAGGAGTATAATTTCTAAATATACTAATTATAGTGCATTACTTAACGATCCTGTTAAGTATTATTTGCAGTTCTGCAGGAATAATCTAACTAGACTGACACTAACACCGGCTTTTCTATTATGAGAATAAACTGATTATGAACAAATACTGAAAATCTAATAAAATACTCTGAACTCTAAGTTAAGCTGAATCTGAGGCTTAAATGGTAGAGAGCATGATAAGAAAATCCTAAATTCATATCAAAAACAAAAATATTTATAAATTATTTTCAGGCCGATTTAAAAACTCTTTTATTTGTCACCGCAGTGTGGAGACATGGAGATAGAACGCCAACTACTTTATTACCTTCAGATACACAAAATACTGTTGAAATGATAAAAGTAGGCTAAAAATATATTTGGGGAATGATAATTTAGTTATATTAAACTAAATTTTTTCGTTTAGGTTGGTTGGCCAACACAAGTTGGTTGGTCAATTCCTTGACATAGTCATTTAAAGTTTGTCCAAAGCCAAAGATAAATGAAAATATGGATATTAACTTGGTGAAGGGTACACTCCGCTGCAACGCTCTCTTGTACCTCAGCCCAATGTACCGCAAGCCCAATTAAACCCAATCCCAGACAAAGAATTTCAAATTTTCCGTATAACCATTTAATTATTTTAGGAAAAATTTGGCGGACTTGGCCAATTAACTGAATTGGGCGCCTTACAACATTTTAAACTTGGAATTTTACTCAGAGATAGGTATAGAGGGTTTTTATCTGACGAATATTCCAAAAACGAAATAGGATATCGCTCGAGGTAGATAATAATAAATTATAAAATTAAAAATTAATCCTCGTTAGACAGTTACTTGTTGTAAAGTTTTATCGAAGCTAAAATGGTCCCAATGTGCTAAATTTCTTAAAATTATATTAGACAATCACCTGGGTTGTCGTTAGTCGATAATGGGATTAAATGAATATTTCTAATGAAAAAATAAAATTACTAAAATTATGTATTGCCCAATTATTATTAAATTGAAAAATACAAAATAATTGCCCATTTTTCATAAAACAAAATAAAAATTATTTAAGCTACTATAATCGAACGAAAATGAGTATTTTAGCAAATCAACAGGGAATGTTTGCATCAAATGGACAAAATGCCCCAAAATTACCCTTAACAGAAAATGTCCCAAAAACTGGAATAGTTATTAAATATTTACAAAAAGGAGAAGATCCTTATGTTTTTGATGAAGTGGATTGCCCTCTTGCTAAAAATGCAGATGAGCAAATATTCGAGAGTGAAGAATTTAGAGAGGTAAATGTAATAGTATAAATATTGTTGGAAACATACGAATAAAAATTGATGGCGGATAACCGAGCAGCAGCTAGCTTTGATGGACTTTAATTTTTAATTCAAAGTTGGATGGCCCTTTTGCCTCATTTGGGAGGCATTTGCCCCCTATTTGACCTTCTCGCCCCCTTTTTGATCTTTTCTGAAAAAGGAAGAAATCTGTTCGACAAAATAATTGCAATCATCGAGTTATACTTCCTTAATAACTGATTAGAAAAAATATACAGATTATTGAAATCTCTTGAATGATATAATATTTTATTGGATAAAGTCTTGAAAAGTTAGAATCAATCATTTGGATTTAACCCGGAAACAGTTTACCCGTATAATAATCTAAATTTTATTTTAAATTCATAAAAGATAGAATTAACAAATCAACCATTTCTCCAATATATTGCAAATAATTCTGGTTTATTTAATTTAACTCTTCGTTATATTTATAAAATTAATGATCCTTTAACTTTTATTTTTGCACATCAAAATGACGGATTTAAACGTCCTAGTTGGGCAACAGAAACAACTAGAAAAGAAATTACCAGACTATATAGTTTGAAAGTAAGTTTCTCTCTTTACTAGTGTTTTTTTATTGAGCATTTGTGTAACCTTGAAGAGACTGATGAAAAAGTTCATTATATAGAGTATTCCGTTAAAATATGTAATTTCGAAGGGAATTCCTTGTAAGGAACTCGAGGGGTTCTGGGTATCAATATGGGCCCGTCCAGTTTAGAAATGTTGAATAGGTGTGGGTTGATGGCATCCCCAAAGGCGCTGAGAGTTATTCGGTTTAATGGAAATCGGACGATCCCTTGTCAATTACCAAGTTGATCGAACACACATAACGATTGAGAAAGAAAGGTTCCACTTGATTCAAGACAATTATGTAAATTTTCCCTAACATCATTTAGATTTTACAGTCATATGGCTACTTAGGTTTCCATGAATTTTTACTCTAATTCTGGGACTAATCTTTCTTTTCCCGATAATGTTAATTTTTCATGTTTATGTAGGATTTAATATTTAGAATTAAAGCTATAACGGATTCACTTGACATTCCTAAATTGATTTAGGTAGTGCAAAACATATAAAATATTTTAAAAATTAGATGAATTTATGGATCAAAAGTTAAAAAGATATTTTAATTATTTTCTAGAATTCGTTTGATTTCAAAACAGAAAAGCAAAAGCGTTTACTTTCTGGCCTCCTTTTTACAGAAATTTTGAATAGAATGGAGAATATCGCTTGTGAAAACAAATTTGGGAGAGAAGAAAAGTTTTACGCCTATTCTGGACACGACGGAACTGTTGCTGGTTTACTTGCAATTTTTGGAATTAATTTAGAGGTGAAATGCTTTAAAATTTGAACGAAGCACTGTTTGCAGTCCATTTTAAGAAAGCAAAGTTCTTTTGGAAGAATATATAAATGGAAAAAATTATCCAGTATGTATCGGACTGGATTTTACATAGTAGTTGGCATGTCTTTTCCACGATATAAGGACAACGGAATATATATGGATGCCGTGATCGAAACCATTATTATAGTTAAATCTAAAAAATTTTTTGACCGAGAAGAAACTAGCTGAGCTACATCTTCTCAAAAATTGAGCTTCGAGCTTGGTTATCTATCCTAAAGAACAAACTCGATATAAAAATAAAAATTTACAGGTGGTCTTTATATAATAGTAAAGGCCAACATATAAGAAATGTATTAAACATAATAAATAATGAAGATTTTAAAAAATTCAGATATTCCCGAAATTCTCAACTGCTTTACTAATTGAATTACATAAACAGAAAAATAAATCTGAAGATTTAGAAAAAAATACTACAACATTTTTTATTCGACTTTTCCATAAAAACGAAACTGATGGAAATGGTCTATGGGAAATTGAAATTCCCGATTGCGGAAATATTTGTAGTTTGGAAAAATTAAAAGAAATAAGGAGAGAATATATTATTGAATTGAAAGAATGGAATAATGAATGTAAAAATAATAGTGATTTTATATTTAATGATAAAGTTAATAATATGTAAAATTAAATTACTAATTTTAAACACATCTTATTGGGACTCGCTAATCTCATTATTTAATTAAGAATCTGAATACATAGAAATACTTGAACTAAAATTTCTCAGATATATTTTAACATAATATTTATTAAACTTTATTGAAATTGTATAGCGACTATGATGAATGTAATTGTGTAAAGCATATAGCTATTTAATTCCCAAGGCTGTGCATGGATTGATAACTCATTATCTGTATTATCAACATATGCCTAAACTATGTTTACCGTGCGTTTCACGACCCAACTAGGCCAGGAAAAAAATATGAAAATCCATATAGGTAAATCCCATCCCTAGTTAATAGAAAATCCGTCTGATATCGCAAAATCAAGATGGACGGGGGATGATGAAATCAAAAGTGCCTTTTATCGTTAGCATCAATAGATAGTTAAGAATAATAAAAAATAATCAAAAATTAAATTTAGAAAATCATTTCAAATTCAATTAATGATTAATAAAAATATTTTTATTTTATTACAATTTTCTTCTTTGTTGTCATAAATTTGGTTATTTTTTATTGAATTAAAGAATTTTCACTCTTTCTTTAGTTACTCCTTCCTCATCCAAATAAAATTCATAACTTCCTAACGTCAGCAATGGAGTTATTGAGGCAACTAATGTCCGTCCGGGATTATTTTCTAACGATTCATCATTATTTACCGTTATTTGGCCATCCTCATTATCATCTAATTCTGTTTTTAATATAAATATTAAAATGTATTGTCTCAAATTTTCCAATAAATATTTCTCTAAATCATTCATTTTCTTAAACATTTTGGACACACATCTTTCCTCATTTGCTTTTTTAATTTTAACGTAGAATTGAAGCCAACACTCACAATTTTGTTTCGCTACAATTATAAAATAATTCCCTGGATTTTCAAATTTTAAACAAATTTCAATGTGAGAATATTCCATTTTAGCCTCTTGTTTATTAACCTTTAATGAAGATGAGTCGGTAAAATTAACTTTTCCATGTCTTTCTCTTTTTAAAATTTTTCTAGGTCCATCAGGATTCAAAAAACATATAAATCTTGTTAATTTATTAGGGTTTGATGGATTTGTCAATAAAGATGTATATATCCCTTGTATTTCTATATCCATAATTTGATTATTATTATCATCGTATCTTAAATTATCAACTTTCAATTTATTTACTTCAAAACTGATTTGTGCGGAAATCAAAGGCTCTACGGTTATTAGAATCTAAAAATGGAATAAAATTTAAATAATTTTTAAGTACTTTTATCCAAACTAGGACACGGATACTGGTTTTGGTATCCGTCTCCGGATATTTACGGCGGATACAGGCGGATACAGACGAATATATACAATATCTGTATCCATATAATTATCCATGTCCTAGTCTTCTTTTACCCTATCCACAATTTCTGTTCCATCATTATCATTTAAAACAATGCTAATAGTAATTACTTCTAAAAAATTAAATAATAATTCAAATAACATTAATTTTTTTCCTTTAATTCCATCAATCACACTTTTATTAAGTGAAAATTCTCCTATAAGTAAATTATGAATGGGTGCATTCATAATTAAGGTAATTTTATCTTTCTCAATATTTTCATCAATTTCACACACAATTTCAATTTTACTTTTTATTTTTCCATCTACAACTATTTTGGTAAATTCCATTCTCAATAAAATTACTTTAGAGGATCCATCCTCATTTTTATTAACTTCTGTAGGGATAACCAAAAATCGTTCATTAATTTGTAAATTTGAAGAAGAAAGAGTAAACAAAAGGAGAAAATAAATAATTTTATTGTTCATTGAAAATTAAAGTTTTTTTTAATTTTTAAAATAAATATTTACTTTTAAGCCCTATAATAAATAAATTTTCTTTTATAAATGCCGTTTTCTTGACATTAAGAAATTATTTTTTCTCATTTGATAGACTGCCCTTTGATTAAATTTTTATTCTATTACCAAATTAATTTGTCTATATTGGGAAATAATGCCCTTTATCTAAGATTTTGCCTTTTTTGTTGATACATTTAGTAATACATCTCACTTATCTCACTCTAATTCTTACATATTTCGGCTTAATTTGGTTCTAGGGGGGCACTTAGGTGATTAGAAAGTCTCAGAACCAAAAATTTTCTAAGGCGCAAAAACAAAAAATAGAATTTCATCATCAATCACATGTAAATACATTAAATAATCAAATATTTGAAAAGCATATGATTTGAATATTACCAAATATTATTGCACTTTTTGTTTACAAAATTATGTAATTTTGGTTTGGATCATGCGTCTCATGAACTTTTAAAAGTCCAATGAGCTTAATTTTATATCAGTGATTTAAATATTTTTAATATGTAATTTCAAACTTCCATCTATTTTATCCGATTTCAAGCCTTCTTGACAATTTTAAAATTGTTCATTATGAAATAATTAAATCATTTCTTTAAATCGGTTTCTATTTCGATATTTCAGAGGTTTTCGATTTTGAAGTACTTTTGTTTCGAAAAAGTTCTGCTTCGAAATTAAAACATTTGCTTAATTTGGTCTATGGTCATATTAACGTAATTCGAATGCCTTAAGACCGAAAACTTTTTAAGACGCAAGAACACCTCTATTTCCCCTTAATTTCTGAATAAATTAACAAAAATAGACCGAAAATGCTTATTTTTAGAGCATTTTTTCTTTAAAATATTTTTCCAGTAAACCCCCGTACCCCGACCCGAACCCCGAGCATATTTTGCTCCCCCGACCCGAACCCCGCCCCGAAACAATTCGAAAACCCCGTACCCCGACATACCCGCCCCCGAACGTTCGGGGTCAAACCCTAGTTTCTATACCCTAAGCCGAGATTTGAAAAAAATTAAAATTTTTTCAATATTTATTATATATCCATATCCGTCGTATCCTGATATATCCGCGGATATCCGGATATTATCCATATCCATGATCTGGGTAAAACTATTGAAGTAAATCCATCACATCTTTTTGAACCTCGAAAATATGCTGATAATTTTTGAAAATAATTTTAAATTTTATTAATCCCATCTATTGAATAATCCTTAATTGTTTATCTAGCTAATTATTTGGTTTTTTTAATTAAATACAATTTAATTTATTTATAACTTTAACTATTTATAGTAGCATCTACATATCTAAGGCTAAGAAGCAAGATGTAGACAAACTTGGTGGTCAACCAAATTTTGAACTGAAAAATTTAAAATTGTTAACGTAATATTTTATAATTTAAATTAGTTACCAGGTCTATAATTTTTTGAAATAACATTTCCTTTACAATTTTTAATTTTGCGAAGATAAGAAAGCTGAAAATTTTAATTTTTAAAAATACTAAATTAATAAAAAACTTGTTCTTTTGTAATAAAAACGGGGTCAGTGAAGATTGTCCAGTGAACGTTTTCTGTACATGGAGGGGTTGTTAATGAACTGGAAATTATTAAGAAAAAATTGGGAATTTATTTTAAAAAAGTATTTTTTTTTAAATTTATTGTCAACTGTAAAAAAGGCTTTTTGCGGATTATTTTTTATTTTATTATTCTTATTTCCTCAACTAATATTACATATTCTCATGCCTGATTCTTTATTTAAATATTATATGTCCTCCGATAATTTCGATAATTATTAACTAATATTCTCGATAACTATTGTTTAAGAAATATCGGTCAACTAATCAACTCCCTAACATTTTATATTTTTCTTAAATTTCCAAAAAATAAAAATAATTAAGTTTTTACTTACCCTTGATAGCGAACAAAGGAAGAAGTGAAAATCTCAGCACCTTTAAAGCTTTCACGCTCAATACAACAATTAGGAGGTAATTTTAATTCTAAACAATGAGTTGAATCTAAGGCTTTTTTGTTTCCAAATTCTGTTAACTAAATTGAAAGAATAAAAAAATGGATTAATTTAAAAGTAATATTAAAGAGTAATTAATTATATTTTTAAATTTTCCACAGTATTTGGTAAATCCCTTTACTGGTAACTCCTTTATTCTAAATTTTTGGGTCAAAAATACATAGAAAGGGTGAGTTCTATCGGAATTTTTCTCGCCTCCACAGTTAAGTGATTTCGAATTTCCGACAATTCTCTAGTTATAGTTAAATAATTTAATTTTGATTTTAAAGTATAATTATTTCTGGTTCTGATATAAAATTGGAATTTTGAAATATTTTATAAACAATTTAATTCTCTGTAATGAGAAATTCAGGTGAGCTACTCTAATTATTAACTAAATTATTTAATATACCTCTTTAAGAGCTTCCATTTCTTGTTTTTCAAAAATATATCTTTTTTTAACCTTCCCATCATCATTCTTAGCATCGTCTAATTTAATAAAAATCCCCAATACAGCCAATTTATTTTCATCTTCTACTCCTTTATGTACTAAATGTAATTCTGCTGGATAACGAAGACCGCCTATACAATGCTCAGAACCTTGAAATATATTTATCAAATAATTGTTCGGATGTTTTTTTGTTTTTTTTAAGTTTGTTTGGTATACATATAACTGAATAAAATCAACAATCGAAAAGCGCCAACGATGGAAAGCTTGCCATAAACAACTTATCCTCCATTGCTAATAAACAGATCATATCGTAAATATTTAATCAGAAATTTGCTTAAGAAGAACAAATACTCGACAGGTATGATCCCTCAATCTAATAGATATATTCCCTACCTTCATTATCATTTTGTGCCCAATGGAAGTGGTATTGAACAAAACGATAATTCTGATCTAAGTTTCCACCATAGATTTCAGGGGGTTCTACTTGTGGATCAGGTAGAAATTGAACTAGAAATATTTTAAAATTAATTTGGTTGTAATAGTAAAGTTGGATTTCCAAAGGATTTTTAAAATTTTAGGCCTAAGTGTGTTGAAAATATATCTTTTTTTATATATCTTTTTTTAATTTTATATAAGGTCTTACTAATATAAGGTCTTACTAACATGTGACCTTTATAACATAACATATTAAAAAAATGAATTACTTGAACATCCAGTGTTGACAAATTGGCCAGGCAATGACTTTCTATAATTAACGAGACAGAGAGGGTGTGTAAGGGATAAGATTCTCATTTGTGAGAGTTGAAGGTTTATAGGGGATTGG